>CM066324.1:52798841-54221301 GCA_033807775.1 Saussurea involucrata
TGCGAAACCATGTGAATTCGGATCAAGGCAGATGCGAAACCAACAATTCGGATCAAGTTGGATGCGAAATCTCCATATTTTTTAACTTTTAGGTGTAAGCACAATCCGAGAATAATACCTCTCAGATCTAAGATAACCAAATTCAGCAACATTTCAGACTTCACATGATCCGAAACCAATGCAATTTTGAACAATCCGAATCCAGCATGCGAATTTTAGACTTCTTGTATTTTGAATGATTTCTTGAACTTAGTATCTTCATCTCTTTGATCTTGAATTATCTTCGACATGAAATTGAATTAAACATTTCTCCCCCTTTTTCGATGATTGTGAGCATCATAATCATCAAAAACCTTTTTCAATTTCAGTCGCATCTTTGAGTATCACTAACAATGTAACAACCCGGTTCCCATAACATACATCATAATACATAACATTCATACATATCATTGATTTACAACAAAAGTTACATAACAAACCAAGTACGGTCTAATTAGTCTTGACATTACAAAATATATAAAAGCTTCCTACACTTCATCCTCTCCTGCCGATCCTTAACCTGGAAAACATATTTTTGAAAACAAAATGAGGGTTCGACCAAACGGGTCTAGTGAGTTAATCCCGGTCCTTTCCAAAATCATCATAAAACCTTTTATGTAAATCCTTTGTATCAAAATAGTTTAGATAAACCTTTGGTAATTCTTTCGTAAAATATAAACATACCACACGTATATAAATACCAAACAAGACTCGTGCATCGTGCTCCACTCATCCCCATCCTCGTTCCCATGGCCATATTAGTTGGTAGCAAGCCAACTAATAAATCAACGCCGTACAACAACTACGACACACAACGCCGTACAACATCTACGACCAACAAAGCCGTACAACAACTACGACACACACTTCAGCCGACATAGTTCGGCGTGCTCTCGTGTAGTATAATACTTACGTAAATATAACATCTCATTATTTTATATTTAAAGCATATACTCAATCGTATCTCAATATACGATATACCACACCATCAGACATATCCTTTTCATATATATATATAAACATATATATATATATATATATATATATTTCACAAATTCTCCATCCACACATACTCATATATATATAAACACATATATATGTTTCCCAGTTGAAAACGTTTAAAGTAAAACTCACCTGAATGCTTATTACAACTCTTCCAAGCCTTTTCCAAAGATTCAGTCTATCAATCCCAATCCACAGAGTCTGCAAATAGATTAAATACAAATATCCCCTTACTAACTGATCACATAAAACATAGTAGAAGACCAAGAACTCTAGATAACTCAAATCCTCAAAAGTGACCAAAACAACTAAAGTATCCGGACAACCCAAACAACCCGGACAACACCACCTTTTCCGGACAACATGACTTTTCCGGACAACCTCAGTAATCCGGACAGCAAGACTAATCCGGACAACACGATTTATCCGGACAACACAAGGAATCCGGATGCCATCCGGTCTCTAAATTATCCGGAAACCATCAATCAAATCGTCTGGACTCTATCAACAACTTACCCGGACACCACCCAAGAATCTACCCGGACACATTCAACTTATCCGGAAACCTCTGTCGGTTTGGTGCTTTTTACCCAGAAAATCGACTGAATTAATACCAGAAGTGTTTGTGATGTTTCTACTCCGATAGAATCCTTCCAAAAGCAATTACAAACATAAAATACAAAGGAACATACCTTAATTCATCTTCCAAACATACCAAGTTAAACCCTTTAGCACCAAACCCTTCTTTTCTCTTCTTGCTTTCTCTCAACACCCACACACACACTAATTTTACTGATTTTCTGCTTGTGATAATATCTGAATTCAGAAGGGATAATATCTAACTTAATTTACTACTTTGGTCCTTGAACTTCTCAATAATAACCAAAACACCTATAAACCTTTAATTTAACCAAACTCACCCTAAACCTTAAACTTTAAAGTTAAATAAACTTAACGGCATTAGATTTTTAACTAACGGATTTACCCGGGTATTACATTATCTCCCCCTTAAAAGAATTCCGTCCCGGAATTCGATTAAGCAATAAGGTATGAATATCTATTACTACTACTTCAAACTTAATTAAAGTCATAGTAACTAACTGAATAGCCACCCCACACCCACCTATATCTCTAACACAGATAAGCAACAAAAGCACGGAAATATCAATAACCATGTTGCACCGAAGTCAGATAACACCTTAGCACGTATAGAGTTTATAGAAATATACCTGTAACCTCCTCAGGACTTTCTTCCACCTCTTGTTCCGTCATCTGAAAAACTCGACCCTTTGCTTTCGGTACCTCAGGCCCTTGTTTCTCTCCCGGTCTAACACTCGTTGGTCTTACCGTCATACTACCCTGCTGTGCTTTCCATTGCGGACAATCTGACTGAATATGATCCGGGGAATTGCAAACGAAACATAATCGGTTTGCACGACAATTCTTAGCGACATGTCCAGCCCCTCCACACTTGTAACAACTTCTAGGATCAACATAACAATTTCCTTGATGCACACGGTTGCATTTTGGACATGGTCTTTCAACTGGTCTGAAAGGTGAATAACTATCAAACCTCGGGGATTCATATTCTTCCGAATCGTACATCGTTTCTTCCAGTTTTCTTTTCCCAGCACTCTTATCACCAACGTCTCTCCGGTTATCCTGTTCTACATTTTCCGCGGCATCCACTGCGGCTGAGAAGGTATCGGGTCCTCTTGCAGTCACTAGCTTTCTAATTTATGCATTTAACCCAAAAATAAACCTTTCCATTTTTAGAGCCTCCGTGGCAACATAGTACTCCGCAAAGCGAGACTTCTCCAGAAAGAGAGCGGTGTAATCCCTAACCGATAAACTTCGCTGGTGTAGGTTCATGAACTTCTCTTCCAACTGTCTAACTGCTGCTTGAGAACAAAACTGTCATTTGAATGCTGTTGTGAATTCATCCCAAGTAAAGCTAGAGTATACATCCGACCTTGTGGAATCAATGTGAGCTTCCCACCAGTACATAGCTTCTGCCTTCAACATCACCGTTCCGTATAATACTCTGTCCTCATCCGCACACTTACTGGTCTTGAAGATGGATTCTATTTCCTTTAACCATCTCATCGCCTTCACTGGGTCTCTATCTCCTGAGTAAGTTGGAGGTCTACAGTTTAAGAACATCTTGTAATCACACCTTCTTGACACTGGTATGACCGTAGGTGTAATGGGCATTTCGTCTTCCAAACCAGGATCTGGTGTTTCAGTATGACGAGCTTGGTCGAACATAGTCTGGATATTTGCTTGAAGTCTTCCCATCTCCGCCATCAAATCGTCTCTGGTAATAAACTCCGTACCTCGCCCCTGAACTCTACCTCCGGTTCTGCCCCCAGTTCTACTCCCCGTTCTACCTCCGGATCTACCTCCCCCTCGCTCTCCTCTTCTTCCCCCCGTTCCTATTGGTGGATTCGTACCATTCGGATTTCCTCCTCCTCTTCTATTCGTATTTCGAGTACCGCTTGCCATTTTGTAGATTCAGACAAAATTAATATACACATAAGCACATACCCCATATAATAAGGTATCCCAGTCCAAACATGCACCTGTAAGATCACAATTACACTGGCCAGGTGTAATCTAAAATTACCTTACATGATGTTCCTTCTACCTTTTATACTTAGCATCCCAAGGTTCTAATATATTAAGGACATCCTACTTCACATGCAGTTTAAGTCTAGGTACGGGTACAAATACCTAAATCCCTTAAACTAGGGCTCTGATACCATTTGTAACAACCCGGTTCCCATAACATACATCATAATACATAACATTCATACATATCATTGATTTACAACAAAAGTTACATAACAAACCAAGTACGGTCTCATTAGTCTTGACATTACAAAATATATAAAAGCTTCCTACACTTCATCCTCTCCTGCCGATCCTTAACCTGGAAAACATATTTTTGAAAACAAAATGAGGGTTAGACCAAACGGGTCTAGTGAGTTAATCCCGGTCCTTTCCAAAATCATCATAAAACCTTTTATGTAAATCCTTTGTATCAAAATAGTTTAGATAAACCTTTGGTAATTCTTTCGTAAAATATAAACATACCACACGTATATAAATACCAAACAAGACTCGTGCATCGTGCTCCACTCATCCTCATCCTCGTTCCCATGGCCATATTAGTTGGTAGCAAGCCAACTAATAAATCAACGTCGTACAACAACTACGACACACAACGCCGTACAACATCTACGACCAACAACGCCGTACAACAACTACGACACACACTTCAGCCGGCACAGTTCGGCGTGCTCACGTGTAGTATAATACTTACATAAATATAACATCTCATTATTTTATATTTAAAACATATACTCAATCGTATCTCAATATACGATATACCACACCATCACACATATCCTTTTCATATATATATATAAACATATATATATATATATATATATATATATATATATTTCACCAATTCTCCATCCACACATACTCATATATATATAAACACATATATATGTTCCCCAGTTGAAAACGTTTAAAGTAAAACTCACCTGAATGCTTATTACAACTCTTCCAAGCCTTTTCCAAAGATTCAGTCTATCAATCCCAATCCACAGAGTCTGCAAATAGATTAAATACAAATATCCCCTTACTAACTGATCACATAAAACATACTAGAAGACCAAGAACTCTAGATAACTCAAATCCTCAAAAGTGACCAAAACAACTAAAGTATCCGGACAACCCAAACAACCCGGACAACACCACCTTTTCCGGACAACATGACTTTTCCGGACAACCTCAGTAATCCGGACAGCAAGACTAATCCGGACAACACGATTTATCCGGACAACACAAGGAATCCGGATGCCATCCGGTCTCTAAATTATCCGGAAACCATCAATCAAATCGTCCGGACTCTATCAACAACTTACCCAGACACCACCCAAGAATCTACCCTGACACATTCAACTTATCCGGAAACCTCTGTCGGTTTGGTGCTTTTTACCCAGAAAATCGACTGAATTAATACCAGAAGTGTTTGTGATGTTTCTACTCCGATAGAATCCTTCCAAAAGCAATTACAAACATAAAATACAAAGGAACATACCTTAATTCATCTTCCAAACATACCAAGTTAAACCCTTTAGCACCAAACCCTTCTTTTCTCTTCTTGCTTTCTCTCAACACCCACACACACACTAATTTTACTGATTTTCTGCTTGTGATAATATCTGAATTCAGAAGGGATAATATCTAACTTAATTTACTACTTTGGTCCTTGAACTTCTCAATAATAACCAAAACACCTATAAACCTTTAATTTAACCAAACTCACCCTAAACCTTAAACTTTAAAGTTAAATAAACTTAACGGCATTAGATTTTTAACTAACGGATTTACCCGGGTATTACAAACAATCTCCTCCTTAATGAATAACCTTGCTCCCCCTCAAAATAAGAATTCTGGAGCAATTTGTTTTCTCCCCCTGAAAGTATGCATATATTTCATTAAAGCACAGTATTTGAAATTTTAGCACAAATTTAAAAGAATTTATACAAGGAAAATAAAATTCATTGAACTACATTTTATAACTACTAACATTTGATCATTTGAAAACTTTACAAAAGAAATCCAACTTAATGAAATTTAACAGATTTTTTAATCAAATGAAATCAAATGCATGTGTTTGGATTCAAATACAAGTCATCATTGCATATCAAGTTAAAATTGTTCAGTTTCAACCCCTTTATTAAATCTATTTGGTGTGAAAGCATGCGTAATATGATTAGCATAAAGCATATGCAATTCTAAAACATATAAGAATACATTGCTATACTCACACTCTTTGTCCAAAATCAGGATTTTCATAAATTTACGGGTTTATCGCGACTTTGTATTATCCCCAAGTTTTAAGAGATGTGTGCGCATTGGCATCTTTTTATTTTGTGCTCATTGGCATCTTTTAATCAAAAAGTTTAGTAGGAATAAGATATACCGTTAAACATGGCTTTCTATCTGGTTCTATAGCAGGATTTGGGTCAGCCGATCCCAGACCAGTTGGCCTTAGGTGCTAGGTGTCGAGCACCCCTTGGAACTTACTCTCCCAAACCAGAAAGGCCACATCGATATATATTAAACCCATTTATACCAGTAAAACATGGCTTTCTATCTGGTTCTATAGCAGGATTTGGGTCAGCCGATCCCATACCAGTTGGCCTTAGGGACTAGGTGTCGAGCACCCCTTAGGACTTACTCTCCCAAACCAGAAAGGCCACAGGTACAAACTTTCAAACTAGATTTTTTTTAATCTCAATTACTTGGTTCTAAAACATAGTGCTTCCCCCATATTTTCGTTTCCATCCATCATTCTGACATATAGGCTTTTTGAGCATTATATTCTATATAAGTCCAGATTTCCATAATTTTGAGCATTCAGCATAATTTCATTCATGTTTTGTTGACCTTTCGATTTATTTCAGAAGTGAAAGATGAAATAAATATAGCTCAGATAATACAAAAACACTTGTAAAATCACCCTTGACACACATTTCAATCATTTAATGAAAATTAAAAAAATTCATCTCATTAAATTTAATTTGTTAAGACTCAAACATTCAAAGCAGTAGAAATAAAACATACTGCAATGTTACTTTTCACCACTTGTTCCTTGAAACAGAAAGATGTGACAGTTAAGGATATCACCTGAGAAGTATGAGTTCTAAACTGATTTGTTTAGAAGTCTTCGTCTTTGAAGTACGGGTCTTGAACTGAATTGTTCAGAAACCATTATTTCTTTGCTCCCCTTTAATGGCACAAATATTCTTCAAAAAAATTTCACCGCTTCTCTTCTGTTTTCAGTCATGTGTGTGGTATATATGTAACATTCAGCACAACACATGAAGAACCTACAAAACAGATTAAGCAGATTTTGGTACCCAACGGGACTTGGGTCCTAGTGTGTTAGGTATAGATTTCTTAGAAGGAATATTGTAAGTACCGTACCAATAAGAAGTATAATCTTTATGCACAAAATCATTTGATCCCCAGTAAGAACAACAGATTTTCTTATGTGCCAACCTAATCAGATGATTTGTAGAATAAACAAGATTAGATGAAACATAAGATTTACCTTTCGAAGCATTGTTCCTCTTTGCATTTGATGTGGAGGTAGATGATTTTGGTACATCTTTCTTTGGAATTGTTGTGCCTTTGACTCTCCATTCCATCTTCACTTTCTTGAAGACTGGAGTTTCTTGAGGTTTGGAAGTATTAACTATAGGCACATTTGGTATGTTATCTGATTTATCAAACAAATGATTATAGAAGAGATTTGTAGAACGAATCTGATCTTTAAAGAAATCATTTGATCTATTACATTGTTTAGAATAAATGTTTTTAAAACTCGAACTTGAAGCAGTTTTAAAAGAGCATTCAGAATCATTTGAATCAACAAATGGAGTCTGGAAGATAGTGTCAGAACTGACCTGCTTTGAGACATCAAATTTAAAAATGATATCTTCAAGTTCTTTGACTTTGTTTATCAAAACATTTTTCTCCTTAGAAATTAGATCAAATTTCTTTTGTAGATCAGATTTGATCAATTGATTCTTCATAATATCCGCTGATAAACCAGATAATCTTTTGGTAAGATTAAGAATCGCATCTTCAAAATATTTGCGTTCCGATTCAAAATATTTTTCCAAAAATTTTCTTTTATCAGTTATCTCTTTGAAAGTTTCCATGTTTTTCTTTTTAAGAGTTTTATTTTCCTTTTCAAAGAGATTTTTCTTTCCCGCAAAAATTTTTCTTTCCTTTTCCAAAAGATTTTCTAAATCAGAGATTTTCACGGAAAGTTCAGAACTTTTAATCTCAAAAGATTTGCGTTCAGTTTCAAAAACAACTCTTTATTTTTCGGAGATTTGTTTTAAAAGTTTTATGTATTTCAGTTCAATTACTTCCTTTTCTTTAAGAACTTTCTTTGAAGAATGTGACTCTCTTTCATATTCAGAAAGCATCTTCTTCAATTCAACGTTTTCACCTTCCAACGTTGTTCTTTTCTCTTGAACTTCTTTTAATTGAACTCGTAAATGTAAGTTCCACTTCTCTCTCTTTTCTTCCCTACTCTTCATATCAGTATTTTCTCTTTGAAGAGTTGTTACTTTCTCTTGAAGTTTTCCGATTTGATCGTGCAGACTTGAGCCGTCTTTCTTTGTTTCAAGACCTGCAATATAAACTTCAAGATCAGTAATTCTTTTAGTAAGTTCAGCATTTTGATCTTTTAAAATAGATTTTTCATTTGAAGAAGAAACGACTAAAATCTGTCTCTTCAGATCAGCATTTTCTTCCTCCAATGATTTTATATTCTCTTGAAACTCTTTCATATCATCTTGATGAGTTGAGATATCAAGTGGCTTGTTCTTCTCTTCAAGAACTACAATTTTGTGAATCAAATATTTCAGCCCGGATTCAAGAGAAGAGACTTTGTCTTCTAATGAAGCTTTCTCAGACTTGAGCTTTATGTTTTTCATTGCCTCTTCATCAGAATATCTCATGTATTTAGAAACCAAACAATCAAGGTGCTTGATCTCATCCTTAGCTTCAAGAAGAATCCATTTTCTCTCTTTCTCTATATGATACATTTTGATAGAACTTTTTGAAAAGAGTGCTAGATGTATCTTTCAGAAAATCAAGCAAAAAGTGTATGAAATACACTATAGAAAAAAAATTATATAAATTTTTTTCTTGAAAAGCTCTTAATGTGTATAAAATATACTATAGAAAAAATTTCTATATAATTTTTTTTTTCAATATACTCTTTTTTTTAATCAACACTGATGAGTCACAATTCGGATTCAAAAACTTATCACAAGATTTCGGATTGGTCTTGATGCGAAACCAATGGATTCGGATGAAACTAGATGCGAAACCAATGGATTCCGTACGTATAAGGATCCGAAACCAAAGATCTCGGATGTATAAGGATCCGAAACCAAAAATCTCGTATGTATAAGGATCCGAAACCAAGGATCTCGTATGTATAAGGATCCGAAACCAAGGATCTCGTATGTATAAGGATCCGAAACCAAACTTGTGAAAAATTTCAAAAGTAACAAATATCACTTCTCTTTGTGATCCGAAACCAAGCTTGAACGATCCAAAACCCCTATGAATGATCCGAAATCCCTATGAATGATCCGAAACCTTCACTTAAATACCAAAAATCACTAAATCATCCATAACTTTTTCAGTGCTTGATCAATTGAAATGAATTTTGCAGAGAGTTGTTCGAAATCAGATTCCACACACTTTCTTAGTTAATTACAAATCCTAATTCGATCAATTTAATCGAATTAAGATCCAAAACAGTAAGATTAGGGTTTTCGAACAAACAGATCTAAATCGCTCAAATTTGCAAATTCTTTGTAGATTTTGGTGTAGTTCTTTGAATTAAAGATGATCAGTGATGAAAAACGAGTTCAATGGTGTCAAGAATCAAACCAAAAGATCAAAAATAGTAGAAAAGATGAATTCTGGATGAACAGTAAATGAAGATGGATCAGAAATCATGATGAACAGTGATCGATGAAGGATCCGAAATCTTCAAAACAGTGTAAAAAATCTTCAAAATGGTTCTTGATCTGCTTGAATCTTCTGTTTAGCTCTGATACCAATTGATAAACCCATAATCTAGCAATATGATATGAACAAATATAAAGAGAATCTAGAGAGCAAATATGTCATCCATATATTCAACATATGAGTACAAATGACATTAGCATGAAGTGTTCTAGATTGTTACTAGCTAATGAACTAGACATGCCTATTTATACCCATAACATACAAGGTATAAAGGCAAAGCAATACAGCATAGACTCATTACAGTACATTGACTTTACAGTAAATCTTGAATACAATAATTCTCTAACAAAACTATGCCTTAAAAGCTAAATGTAAAGAACTTGTGGATGTTGAGAGCGACATAATGAATATTCTTGCTCTTAAGAACTATTTTCAAAAGGAAAGAGAAGTCCTTCATCAAGACCTACTCAGCAGAGATCTCTTAATCAGAAAATATCAAGATGCACAGAAGGTGTATGAAAAAAAACAATACACAAATAGGGAGACGGGGAATTGGCTTCTGTGATATAGATCCATATACTGGAACCAAAGGACAAGTCCCTGTCTTCACTATTTCATATTGGAAGCACAAGAAACCTGGTTTTCCAAACTTACTCTCTGTTAGCAAAAGGCAAAAAGTCTCTGGGGAACCTCACCAGAGGAAACCTCTGAAGATGATAAATTTGTGGTTTGAAAACACATATCTATCTTCTTTAGTCTCTGTCAAAAGAGGGTCCAAACCTAAGAAATATCTGAAAACACAAGATCAGATAGGAATCTTCAAGTTTTGTGACCCTGATACTCAAACTCAGGATGCTTTTGTCTGCACTATAGATTCTGAAACAAAACTATCTGCAGAGGCACCTGAGTTCTTGCCTGCGTCTTCAACTGACTAATAATTCTGAAAATGAGTTAATGGAAATCGATAAAAATAACTTTTATGACAACTTCTGTACATCCTCTGTCGAACAAAAACTCTCTGAGGAAATCTCGATAAATGCTTATGTTGACTTAGAAGATAGTCTCAAAGAAAAGGAAGAAAGCGAGTATTGCACATGCTCAGAAAGTCCAACCTTTGTCGACAGAGATCTCAGTGACTCAACCTCTGTATATCAGGACGACTCATCCTATGACGTATCTGAGACTGACTCAAAAGAGTCAGAGATTGTTTCTTATTGTTCAGAGGGAACTAAACTTCCCTCTGGAATTCTTAACAGAACCATTCCTCCTAAGGAGAAAACCACAAGGATTCCTATATGTCCAGACTTTTTGGACATGTTTATACAAGCCAAAACCTCTATTGAGCTTGAGAAAATCAAACAACAAAAGGAAATGTCTTCTCATAATCCAACAAGTTCAAAATCTTCAAAACCCTTAAGGCCTTTTAAGGAAAAATTAACTTGGCAACAGAAGTGTAAATGGGCTGAAAATAATAAATTTTTTTCTTCTGTGACAGTGAAACCCGAAGTAGTTCACCACAGAGGAAGGGGTCAACAGAAGGATACTCTTCACAGAGGATTTTCAAAACAACAATCTAGTCTACATAGGTCTTCTTGTAATAGGAAGTCAGATGTTAGGCTAGACTGTAAAAATAAAGCCTCTGTACTCCTGTTTAATGTTTTCAATGAAAAGTTCAAGCAAATTACTTCGCACATCAATTTTTGTCATTGCTTTGATCTCATGTATTAATTGAACCAACACTTCTCCAGTCCACACTGTTTCCTCTATTTGCCTAAAAAGAATGCTAAATTCAAGGGAAAGAAGAAACAAACTGGTTCTTCAACAGAAGTTAAAACCAAACCCAAGGATGCTAAGGCAACCTTGAAGACCTCTAACAAACCGGGACCCAATTGGATATGGGTACCTAAAAATCTCTGATTGTTTTACAGAATCAGTATGTGTCGATCTAGTATCTTGACTCCGGGTGCTCGCGGCACATGACTGGCGACAGAGGTCTACTGTACTCTTACAAAGACAAAGTCGATAGAGGATCAGTAACCTTTGGCGACAACAAGAAGGGATATATTAAAGGCTACGAAGTCATCAAAAAGGAAAACATATCAGTTTGCAAAGTGGCATATGTGGATGGCCTTAAGCACAATCTCCTAAGTGTTAGCCAACTTTGTGATACTGGTTTTGACGTGATGTTCAAAAGAACTTTCTGCTCTCTGCAAGGAGAAGATACAGGAGTCGAACTTCTGCGGGCTGAACGAAAGGGAGATCTGTATCTCATGAACTTTAGTGTCAAAAACAAGAAAGACAAGCTCTGCCTTGTAGCCTGTAAAAACGAAGAAGTCTGGTTATGGCATAACAGGTTCTGCCATTTGAATTTCCATACTCTAGACAAGCTTGTGAAACTTGATCTTGTTAAAGGTTTGCCAAATGTTAAATTCAGTAAAGATCATTTGTGCTCAGCATGTGAAATGGGTAAGCTTAATAGAGCTTCCACAAAGGCAAGACTGATGTGTCTTGTCCTAGGCCTCTGTACCTGCTTCATGTCGACCTCTGCGGTCCATTCGCTAAGCAGAGCCTAGGAGGCAAGAAATACATACTAGTGGTGATCGATGAATACTCAAGATATACATGGGTAGAATTTGTCAGAAAGAAATCATATGTTATCTTCTGTCATTGAAGCTTACCTCTCAGAAGAATGCATCTCTCAGAACTTCTCTGCTGCACGCACTCTACAACAAAATGACGTAGTTGAACGGAAGAACAGGACGCTTGTGGAAGCCGCTAGAACAATGCGGACAGCATCTGGATTGCCAATTTCTTTCTAGGCTGAAGCTGTATCAACTGCGTGCTATACCCAAAATTGATCTACCATAGTTAAGAGGCGCATCAAGACTCCCTACCAATTGATCAATCAAAGGCGACCAACCATTAAGTTATTCCATGTATTTGGATGCAAGTGCTTCGTTCTAAACGACAGAGAAGCTAGAGGGAAGTTCGATGTAAAAGCTGATGAAGGAAAGTTCATAGGATACTCTGCCACTTCAAAGGCCTACAGAGTTTATCTTCTGCGATCTCAATCCATTGTGGAAAGTATAAATGTCTCTTTTGATGATTCTTTTCAAAAGACTTCTGAACAAATCAGTTCAGAACTCGATCTGAAAAAGGAATCTTCTGGCATCTCAAAGACAACAGAAGCAGACCTATAACTGCTATTTGAAGAGATGTTCCATGATGATATTGATCCATTTGCCGGAGCTGACAGAGCCTTTGGGGAACCATCTTCTGCCAACCAGACTGAGTCAGGTATATCTCTAACTGGTCCGGTAAATACTTCATCATCTTCTATGAATCATGCAGATATTAATGCCGAGGGGGAGCGAACAGAAGATGAAACAACCAAAGATTCTACCACAGAGGCACTGGACATACCAACTCCAGCTACAACGGAGGAACCAATACCAAAGGAAAATGAGGATTCAGTCTCTACATCGTCAGAGGATCCTATTCCAACTCTTATCCCAATACTCCCACAAGCTGAAGAACCAAGTTCAAGCACAGAAGTACCATCCACTACAGAGGATGCACCAGAACCACAGTGTGCAACCACAGAGGTTCAACTAGATGATGCCAATGACCATCTCCCCAGAACGACAAAGTGGACGATGAGCCATCCTCTGAGCCAAATCATCGGCGATCCTTCTGAGAAAGTAAAGACAAGATCAGCCACTGCTAACTTTTGTTTCTTTACAAATTTTATCAGTGTGATCGAGCCAAAACGTGTCTCTGAAACCCTAGATGATCCAAACTGGGTAGATGCAATGCAAGAAGAGCTTCTACAGTTTGAGAGAAACAAGGTATAGACCCTAGTTCCTCTGCCACGAGGGAAACAAGCAATAGGGACTAAATAGGTTTTCAGAAACAAAAAGGATGAGGATGGGGTGGTCATTACAAATAAAACGAGATTGGTGGCTAAAGGATATTGCCAAGCAGAGGGCATTGATTACGATGAGACTTTTGCCCTTGTCGCACGGCTCAAAGCAAAAAGAATCTTCTTAGCATTCGCAGCCCATAGAGGTTTCAAAGTTTTTCAAATGGATGTAAAATCTGCCTTTCTGAATGGTCAAATCCAAGAAGAAGTATACGTCCAGCAACCACTAGGGTTTGAAAGTTCCAAGTACCCAAACTACGTGTATTATATTGACAAAGCTCTGTATGGACTGAAACAAGCTCCAAGAGCATGGTACGAACGTCTTTCAACCTTTCTTCTCGAAAATGATTTCGACAGAGGTACAACCGATACTACTTTGTTTTATAAAAGAAAATGTGATGAGATTATGCTTGTACATATGTAAAGCCCGTATCCCGGTATGTATTTTCGTATTATTAATATTTTTTTAAGCTATTATTTAACGTGGTTTCCGTTAACGGGATTAGACGATTTCGACCTAATTGTTAAATATGTCAACTATTTTGTTGGTTTGCGAGAAGAGTTTAGTTGAGGGGCCAAAAGTGGCAAGGGGCTAAACTTGTGCATGGGATCAGCCAAGAGACACCCCTTCCCCTTCGGTTTCATGTTAGTAACCCCCAAGAACCTTTAGCCATCTCCCCTCCCCCTTCTTGTTGTTTTCGGCCGAGAAAGGAAAAGAGAGAGAGAGAGAGGAATCGGAAGAGAGAGGGAGGAAGAGAAAAACCGAGAGAGAAAGAGAGCAAGGGTCGAGAGGAGGAAGGAGGCGATCGCCGGCGTGAGGGAACCAGCGTCGGGAGTGGTCGGAAAGGAGGAGGAAGAGGGATTCCGTTAAGGTAAGTGTCCCGTTCGTTTTATTTGATGTTTTTCCTCGTCGGGGAATGTAAACCGCCACCACCACCGCTGCCGGCGGTGGGGCCTCCGCTGCACGCCGCCGCGATGGCGGCAGAGAGTGTGTGCGCTTGTGGGTGTGTGGGTGTGTGCGGGTGTGGGGTTGCGGGTGATGTTGGGAGGTTTCGCCGGAAGTTATCGACCGCAACCACCGTCGTCGCCGCCAACCACCACCACCGCCGGAGGCGGAAGTGGGTGGTTCATGGTGTGGTTCAGCCCATGTCAACCCTAAAACAGTAAGTCATGTTGCTTTGCGGGTCTGTTTGGATTAAGACGTCTCATTGGGTTCAAGTTCAAAAGGTTATCATTTTATGTAAATTGTACAGTTTCAGCCCTGTTTTGTAAAAGTTATAACTTTTGCTAGGAATGTCGGATTGGGATGGAGCTGGTGCCAAAAGTTCCCATTCTGAGTCTAGTAACTTTTATATGTTTTGTGGAAAAACCAGTTCGGGCCATAGCTAGTGTCAAATTGCCATTTTATACGGACAGGTCCTGTTTTAGCTGCTCTAAGAGGTGTTTTTTTAAAATTCATATAGAGTGCTAGGAATATCGTTAGGATGCGTGCGATGCGTCCCTGGAACCGTAAGACATTGAACTTCCTGAATGTGGAATTAGATTTTTGGGTTGATCAGTTTAGCAAGGGTAAAATGGGCCCCGAACAGACCTGCGTTTTTAGTATAAAAGCTGGAATTTTTAGTTTCGTTAATCTAGTAAAAGTGTCGTGAGTTGGGACCTTCCGTTGACGTTTTTAGTGCGTAATTAGGTGGGAAAATGTGAGGAAGGTTGACGTGCTGGTGTTGCGGCTCGGGAGCGCGTCGCTTTGCTTTGAGGTGAGTTCTCTCACCGCGTAGTTAGGAATTTCATGCATATCGTTATTTTGTGTTACGTGTTATTATGTGTTATTACGTGTTTACGTGAATTAGTTGGGATGTGATATCTAGTTGTGATCTGTTGAATGTGTATGTGAATTATGTATGCTTGTGTACACCTCAGTGGGACTGGGGGGGTCGGTGGGACCGAGGGCTCGGTGGGACTGAGCTAGTACAATTGTATTATCTTTACTCGGTGGGACCGAGGGCTCGGTGGGACTGAACTTGTATCAATGTCTTTACTCGGTGGGACCGAGGGCTCGGTAGGACTGAGCTTGTATCGATATATTTTTGGTGTGCTCGGTGGGACCGAGGTTCGTATTTATACGCTAATTGTTATGTGGATTTATATCCGTGGTGATGGTGATGTTGCCTACTGGCAAGTAGGGGCGATATACGTGGGGTTGCTACCTGCGTGTGTGATAGGATTCACTAAGCGTTTAGCTTACCCTTTTCCCAATATGTTGTGATTTCAGGTGCGAGCGGCAGTCGGGCTTGACGGTACACACACTAGGCGCGGAGTGTCAAGAATTGTTTAAGTTTCACTTTCAAACCTTTGGATTTTATTTTATGAAATTTCCGCTGCATAAACTTTATTGACTGTTCGAGTTAACGACGTTAACTTCATTTGAGTTACGAATTATTAAATTGTGATTGTTTTATAATGAAATGCATATTTTTAAAATTTTAAATTCCTTGTAATTTTTGGGACGTTACAAAATATCTATGTGGATGACATTATTTTTGGGTCTACAAATGCACAACAGTGCAAAGATTTTGAGAAACTTATGCAGAGTGAGTTCAAAATGAGTATGATGGGAGAATTAAACTTCTTCCTAGGACTCCAAGTAAAACAATCATCAGAGGGAATTTTCATAAATCAAGCTAAATATGTCTCTGACATTCTTTCAAAATTCAGACTCTCTGATGCCTCTGTAATGAAGACCCCCATGGCCACCGGAAGTAAGTTATACTCAGATCCAAATGGCAAATCTGTAGAGTGCAAGCTCTACAGAGGCATGATTGGGTCTCTTTTATACTTAACAGCAAGTAGACCTGATATAATGTATGCCACATGCCTCTGTGTAAGATATCAAGCTAACCCAAAGGAATCCCACCTTATTGCTGTAAAGAGGATCTTCAGATACCTTAAGGGAACCAAAAATCTTGGGCTCTGGTATCCGAAGAACTATGGATTTGATCTTAAGGCATACACAGATTCAAATTATGAAGGATGCAAGCTTGATAGAAAAAGTACCTCTGGGAGTTGTCAATTCCTGGGTGGTAAACTAGTCAGCTGGATTCAAAGAAGCAGAATTGTGTCGACATCTACAGAAGAAGCTGAATATGTTGCTGCTGCTAACTATTGCTCTCAAGTTCTGTGGATGAAAACATAGCTAAAGGACTACGGTTACACCATATACAACATACCCATCCTCTGTGATTCAAAAAGTGCTATTGCTATCTCTGCCAACCCTGTACAACACTAAAAAACAAAGCATATCGACATCCGTTACCACGTTTTGAAGCATCATGTTGAACATGGTACAATCGAGATGTACTTTGTGTCCACTGAATTCCAGCTTGCAGACTTATTTACCAAGGCACTTGATGAGAAAAGATTCCTTTTCTTGGTAAGTAAGATGGGTATGATAAACATGAGTTGATACCCTCTGTAAGTAAGACATGATCCTCTTGTGAATATGTATATATTTAAACTCCTCTGTATGTAAATTCCTTATCACCAAAAGTTCTGTACCCAACAGAGCTTCTGTGGAATTGCTTAGAGCCTCTGGCAATCTCCACAGATCCTCTGGTGAGTTTGACCTATGTTCTATGGATTACTTATCTAATTTGATCCAAGCATAGATCAAGGGGGAGCAGAAGGAGACCTTGAATTAATCTACAGAAGTGGTTAATTCAAGGGGGAGCCAAAGAAGAGTTGAGATAAACCAAAACCACATAAGTCAGGTGGTTTGTCGAGCAAAGGTAAATCAAAAGGAGAATGTATCGCACAAAACCTTTTTCCAAAACAGTTTTCCAGGACACAAATTTCCAAATATGTCCTAAAACACAGTTTTATACAATCAAAACTTTGGATGATCAAAAAAGTTGTATGAGCATTATGTTATTAGAAATTTAAGGTCATATAGCCTCTGCAGAGCTCAGTAGAGCTTCTGTAAGAAATAGCCTCTGTAATCTTAAATTTCTACACGGAGACTCTATCGATCACTTCCACTGTCTTTTCAAACGTTTTGGTAAAGGTGCAAGCTCAGAAGTTATGAAAGAAGAATTCGAATCCCAGAGCTCATTCCACCACAGAGCCTCTATTGATTCTACACTTGTGCACAGAAACGGAATTTTGTAGGTGCAGGTTACTTCTCTACAGTGACAGTCGTTTATGAATAGAAAATCCCACGCGCCAGGCATTAATGGGCCGCGCACAACGTTTAATCGTGCTCTGACATATCTTACGTGGCAAGTTTTCATTTGGACGTGTATGACACACGTTCCTCTGATACGTTGACCCCAACTGGAATAACTCGAGTACGGACACCAAATAATATTTAATTCAGTTTTTACTGTAGAATTCTATTCGTTTCAAACCTCACCTATAAAACCCTGTTTCATCTTCTTCTTCATCTTTTACGATTACCTCTCAATATTACCTCCAGCGAACAGTGATAAACCTGCAACTTTCTTCTTTCTACTCCACTTCTTCAATCCTTTAGTAATGGCTTCCACCACAATCTCTCCCTCGACTTCCCCTGCTCATTCTAAGCACTCACAACACCGACCCAGGTCCCCAAATCCAGAACAAGAACAAGGCAAATCCGTTGATTTCTCTCCGACCACTCACCTGCAGTTCTTTATCGAGAACAATCATTTCGAGAACACATTACCCCTCAAACCCAACAACCACTTCCTTGTGCCCTTAAGAACAACATTTAGGGAAGCACATGCCATTTTGCTAAACATACTTGAAAACCACCGATTGTTCACCTTATTATCCAAGAATGTCACTTGCATCCCTGCCAGATACATGAACTAGTTCTGGCATAGTTGTTATTATGGTGGAGAATCAAGGGAAGTCAGAGGTTGGATCTCAAAACCTGATAAATCTGAAAAGATTGAGCTGAAATTTAACAGAACCATGCTCTCTTTAAAATTCAATCTGCCCACAAGAGGATTCTTAGGGATCAAGGAGTACGCAGAACTCCCCTCTGATAGAGAGCTCTGTGACTTCGCACAGATGTTGGGATACAATACACACCTGAGCAAAAGGAATGAATTCAAGAGAAACCGTTTCCCTCCTCTGTGGAATACCCTATTCTCGATCCTTAACAGATGCCTCACAGACAAGGTGGGGAGTCCAGATCAAACCTCCCATCAAATCCTAGCCAACATGTATGGTGTATACTACAACTTACCCCTAGATTTGGAGCTCTGATGATGCAAGAGTTCGTGAACACCATCGACAGACGCATCTCAGTACAAAATGCAAAAGGTCTAAAAGTCCTAGATCTCCCTGCTCTGCAGTTCCAGAGGACTATAGGAGTCATTTTGGAACCTCTGCTACAAATCAACAATTGGCCAATGGAAGGGCCTATAGTGAAGACTTACCCCCTAGGCAGAATGACAACCACAACACACGCAGAGGGGTATGCGATCTGCAGACCTCTGCTAGCCAAACTTCTGTCCTATGCCTCTGATGAACAACTTAGGATAGAGTACATACGCGCTCACAGGACTCTAGAACCGAGTCCTGCGACACCCCCACGTCTAGGAGTCCCTCTAGGGACCTTAGTTGTAAAAAGAATGAGCCCAGAGGAGCACGCAGAAGCTATGGCAAAGCATGAGCAAAAACTGGCAAAGAACAAGCTACAGAGTAAAAAGATGATCTCCAAACCGAAAAAGGCTCCCAGAGCAAAGAAACCTTAAGAGGGAACCTCTTTAAGTGCTACACAGATCACTGAACCTCCACAAGAAACCATCATGGCATCTTCTGCACCTCTTCCTCTAAAAGAGAAGAAGAAACGCAAGACTCAATCTTCAAAGGAGGGAGCCCCTAAGCCGAAGAGGAAGAAATCCAAGAAACCCAAGTCTCCTCTGCAAACAATAACAGAGGAAGTCGTAGCAGAAGAAGGAGCATCTGCTGAACAACCTCTGCCATCCCCCACTCCTATTAATTATGCAGATCAAGGTGATTTCTCCGCCTTCCTCGAACAACACGAGTTTGCGGACACCTTGGACACCTCTGGATGGACTGCAGAGGCGCACCCAATGTTCCCACATAACCCCTCATAGAGCTCAACCCTGATAAGGTCCAAACGGCCTCTACTATACCAAAGGTTATCCCTACCCCAGAATTCACCTCTGAACAAATCCATCTGCACTCTCCCATACCAGAAGATGACCGTACCACAGAAGAACATGGTAACCAATTTCCCTCCCCTATAAGCTATGATCCAGAACTCCAAAACACAGAGGAGATGATCGAAACTGAGGATACATGGGTGGAGATTTAATTCAAGCCTACTGCAATTATCTCAGAGGAGCTCTCAGAAATAGAGGCAAGCGACAAAACCCTAGAAGATATTCACACCGCTACCCCAGAAGGACTCACACACCCAGATCTGCAAGCCTTAAAAGGCTTCCACCCATGCTATGATGTATTTAGAAAAAGCCCAGAGGAGATGGTCGATTTCGCAGAGGTAGAGGCTAGCAGAGAAACCCTTAGGTTAGGATGTATGACAAAGGGTGAAGCCCAAAAAGATGTTCTAGTTGGAAGAGGCACACAACCACAACCCCCTCCTAGTGCAACCCACATTTCTAACATCGCCAGTCTAGTGGCAGAAAATGTTATTGAAAAAGAGGCGCACAACTCGATTCCAACCCAAGCAAACCGGACAGAGGAAACTCTTTCCACCTCTGTGCCACTAATAACCGGGGAAACCATTATGAGGGAGTCCCTTCCAAAGGACATGCCTTTAGTAAGTGATCAATTGCCCCAGATCACATCCTAAATCCCCACAGAGGAATTCGTTTCCTCTGACACGCACACACAACTAGGTCCAAACAGCTCTTCAGAGGAGCTTAGAAAGCACAAAGACGAAGGGACTCTAGATAAGTCCTCAAGTCAACTTAAGGATACTCTTGTACCCACCTCTGGAGTGGCTCAGGATAATGTACTTAACAGAACCTTCGTAGAGTCTGAGGCTCAAAAGGCCTCTGCTCAGGACAATGTGCTTAACAGAACCTTCGTGCAGTAAGTGCTTGTTCCCTGTTATGTGTCTCGAAGCTCCAGAATCTATGACCCACACATGATAGACATGTAATACAAATTACCTCATCTTAGGTACCTATATTAGTATTGTAATAACCAGGTATTTTATTGGTTTATTTAAAAGTGTTACTTTAATTTAATATTATGGAGTTAGAAGTTAAGGGGGGTAAGTTTTAATTTTATAATGGAAGTTTAGGGGTATGTTTTGCCAAATAGGATAAGTTTGGGGTATGTTTGGTATTTTTACCAAACTCCTCCTCCACCACCGCCATATTCACCTCAAGAGGAGGAGGTGTCCTCATTTAGACGGTTAGCAAACATTCAAAAGTGTGTGTGTGTGTGTGTTCTTTCGGCAAAGAGAAAAGAGAAGAGAAAAGAGAGTGATTTGTGAAGAAGAAGAAGTAATTTCCATACTATTTCAGCTGAGTTCTAGAATCCACATCAAGATAACAAAGGTATTAATCCATACAAATCCTTACTTTTATGTGTATTAGGTTTTATATGAGTTTTAGAAGTGGGTTTTGATGATTTAGGGATGTTTTGGAAAATCTGAGCATATGGCTAGGTTATGTTAATAGTCTTAAACATATCTGCATATTTACAGCAACATGCATAGCTTTAAAGATTAAATTTATGGGTTTAGGATGAACATAGTGAACTGAGACATTCATGCATGTCGCAGTAGTGGGTTGCGACATGGATGATAGTTGCGACTTGCTCATTGATGTCGCAACAGTTGTTTGCGACATGAGGGAGTTATTGCAATGGTTGGTTGCGAATTGGTGCTATGTCGCAACAATTGGTTGCGACTTGGTACCGTGTCGCAGTAGTTGGTTGCGACTTGGTACTGTGTCGCAGTAGTTGTTTGCGACATGGTACTGTGTCGCAGTAGTTAGTTGCAATTTGTGTAGTGTGTTGCGACATGGTTTATTTCAGTAGTTGATTGCGATATGAGTCGAGGATTTCAGGATTTTAGAGATTTTAGTCTTTAAAAGAAATATTTGTATTTATGTGGTACAGATTCTGTGAAATTGGACTGAAAGAATTGGAGTGCTTGGTAATAGCTTAGAAGGATTTTTGGTGATAAACAAAACAGGTGAGTTTTACTTCAAAACGTTTTCAACTGGAATACATATATGTGTGTATTGGATATGTGATAAATGGTGTGACTATGTTTATGTTTGGATTATAATATATTGAGATATTGTACTTACGTAAGTATTATATTATATTATAATACGTTGGTTGGGCATAGGACCGGTGTGTTGGCTGTAGTTGTTGTACAGTGTTTTTGGCTGTAGTTGTTGTACATCGTTGTTTATTAGTCGGCTTGCAACCAACTAATATGGCCATGGGAAGGAGACAGGGAATTACGCGATGAGTGAATTATGATTGATAATTGTCTTTGGGATATATATGGTGTTGTGCAAATGGTTTTAAAAATGGCAGGGATTTTCTCACTTAGACCATTAGGTCTAACCCTCATTTTTGTTTTAAAAAATGTATTCTAGGTTATGAAGCAAGTAAGAGCAAGTGATAGGAGTATATAGGACTTTCTTTTGAAGATGTATGCTTAATGAAGATCCATGATGTGTTATGATCTATTTTGTTTAGTGATGATCATGTAATTATTAGCAAAAAGTTTGTACTGAAATAGTTATTATGTTGTTAAAGACTTCGGGACCGTAAATGTTAGATGTGTATCCTTTAATGAAATTATATTATGAAATATATGTTATTTGTATGTATTTGGGAATTTGGGTTGTTACAGATGGTATCAGAGCCCTAGTTTAAGGGATCTAGGTATTCGTATTTGTACCTAGACTTAAACTGCATGTGAAGTAGGATGTCCCTGTTATTATAGAACCTTAGGATGTTAAATATAAAAAGGTAGAAGGAACATCATGTAAGGTAATTTCAGATTACACCTGGCCAGTGTAATTGTGATCTTACAGGTACATGTTTGGACTGGAATACCTTGTTATATGGGGTATGTGCTTATGTGTATATTAATCTTGTTTGAATCAACATAATGGCAAACGAATCGGGGAGGAGGAGGAAATCCTAATAGGACAAATCTAACAGTTGGAGCAAGGGGAAGAGGGGGAGAAAGAGGCAGAGGCAGATTTGGGGGCAGAGTTCAGGGGCGCGGTACGGAGT
Source organism: Saussurea involucrata (assembly GCA_033807775.1). NCBI lineage: Eukaryota > Viridiplantae > Streptophyta > Magnoliopsida > Asterales > Asteraceae > Saussurea > Saussurea involucrata. Next base: position 52,821,634 of record CM066324.1, read on the forward strand.
TTGTTTCGAGAGACGACTTAGCGGCCGAAATGGGAAGATTACAGGCAAATATCCAGGCTATGTTTAACCAAAATCATAATACTGAAACAGAAAGACCAGATCCTACACATGAAGAAGAGATGCCTATTACTCCTACTGTTGTACCAGTAATGAAAAAGTGTGATTATAAAATGTTTCTCAGTTGTAAGCCTCCGACCTATTCAGGAGACCGGGATCCAGTGAAAGCTATGCGATGGCTGAAGGAAATAGAAGCTATCTTCAAGACTAGTAAGTGCGCGGAAGAGGATAGGGTACTTTATGGAACCTCAATGTTGAAAGGTGACACTTTATACTGGTGGGAAGCTCATATTTCTTCGGGAGGTTCTGACATATACTCTACCTTCTCGTGGGAAGAATTTGTTATAGCTTTCAGGAAGCAGTTCTGTCCTCATGCAGCGGTTAAACAACTAGAGGGGGAGTTTATGAACTTGCAACAAGGAAATTTATCTGTTCGGGACTACACCGCTCGTTTTCTGGAAAAATCTCGTTTTGCAGAATATTATGTTGCCACGGAGGCCATGAAGATTGAAAGGTTTATCTTCGGGTTGAATGCAGAAGTCAAAAGTTTTGTAATTGCTAAAGGACCCGAAACTTTCTCCGCTGCAGTAGATGTCGCAGAAACCGTGGAGCAGGATAAAGGAAGAAATACTAGCAACAAAGGTACAGGAAAAAGGAAGTGGGAATGACCACAACACGATCCAAACAAGTTCAGGTTTCAGAGATACGTTAACCATCCATCTTTCCGACCAACGGAAATACCTTGTCTAAAATGCAACCGTGTCCACCAAGGGAATTGTCAGGTTGACTTGCGGGTTTGTTATAGGTGTGGGAAGACTGGGCATGTTGTTAAGGATTGTAGTGTAACGTGATTCTGTTTTTCATGTAATTCTCCGGATCACATACAGTCTGAGTGTTCGAGGGGAAGAATACAACAAGGGGGTACATCAAGGAAACCAGCGGTTGTCAGACCAGTAGTACCGAGACTAGAACCAGTAAGAACAAGAGGTCGTTCCTTTCAGATGACAGCAAAAGAAGCGGAGGAAGCCCCGGACGTAGTTACAGGTACATTCTTAATAAACACTACACGTGCTAAAGTGTTATTTGACTCCGGTGCAAATCGATCGTTTGTGTCCCCTTCATTTGCTGCTTATATGCATTTAAAGCCTAAAGTGTTAGATCATGCTTTAATGGTAGATACTGCAAATGATAATCAAGCGTTGGTTAAAGAAGTATTTGATAGCTGTGTGATAAATATAGAAGGGTGTGGAGTACCGATACAATTATTTCCTATAGCTTTGATCGAGTTCGATGTGGTAGTGGGGATGGATTGGTTAGCTGAGAATCAAGCTAACATAGTTTGCGATAAGAAGTTGATACATGTTGTCTTACCTGAGAAGGGGCCGGTAGTGATTTATGGTGATCGTAGAAATCATCAGTCTTGTCTTATATCTATGATAAAAGCCCGTAAGTGTGTTAATAAAGGTTGCCCGAGTTACTTAGCTTATGTGATAGATACTAAGCTAGAGAAGAGTAAGTTGGAAGATATTCCAATTGTTAGTAAATTTCCAGAAGTTTTCCCCGAATACTTGAATAGTCGTCCGCCCGTTAGACAAGTAGAGTTTGGTATAGATCTGATTCCTGGAGCCGCTCCTGTAGCTTGTGCACCTTATCATTTGGCACCTACAGAGATGAAGGAAATGATGGCACAACTGCAAGGCCTAACCGATAAAGGTTTCATCAGACCGAGTTCTTCGTCGTGGGGAGCACCAGTTTTGTTTGTGAAAAAGAAGGATGGTTCGATGAGAATGTGTATCGACTACCGAGAACTGAATAAGCGTACGATCAAGAACAAGTATCCGCTACCCAGAACTGATGACCTCTTCGATCAGTTAGTTGGAGCTTGTTATTTCTCCAAGATTGATCTAAGATCCGGTTATCACCAGTTGAAGGTTAAAGAAGAAGACGTTCTGAAAACTACTTTTCGCACAAGGTATGGTCGTTATGAATTCTTAGTGATGCCGTTTGGTTTGACGAATGCTCCAGCTGCCTTTATGAATTTAATGAATCGGGTATGTAAGCCGTATCTTGATAAATTCGTGATTGTATTTATCGATGATATACTTATTTATTCCCGATCCAAGGAAGAGCACGCTTAACATCTTCGTTTGATTTTGGAACTATTGAAGAAAGAAAAATTGTATGCTAAATTTTCGAAATGTGAATTCTGGCTACGAGAAGTTCAGTTTCTGGGGCATGTAGTTTCCGAGAAAGGCATTCAAGTTGATCCAATGAAAGTAGAAGCGATTGAAAAGTGGGAACCGCCGAGAACGCCAACCGAAGTACGTAGTTTTCTGGGTTTAGCCGGCTACTATCGAAAGTTTATAAAAGAATTTTCTCGTATCGCAACGCCTTTGACTAAGCTGACTCGAAAGAATCTGAATTTTGAATGGAAAACAGAACAGGATAAAGCATTACGAATATTGAAAGAAAAACTTTGCAGCGCGCCGATTTTGTCATTACCTGAAGGTTCCGAAGACTTTGTTGTTTATAGTGATGCTTCCAAACTGGGATTTGGGTGTGTACTAATGCAGCATGGAAAGGTTATAGCTTATGCTTCTCGTCAACTAAAGGATCGTGAAAGACAGTACCCTACGCACGACATGGAGCTTGCAGCAGTTGTATTCGCATTGAAGATTTGGAGACATTATCTTTATGGTTCCAAATGTCAAATTTATACCGATCATAAGAGTCTCTAACATCTTTTTGATCAGAAGGAATTAAATATGAGGCAAAGAAGATGGCTAGAATTGGTGAATGATTATGATTGTGAAATCCTTTATTATCCGGGAAAGGCGTATGTAGTAGCCGATGCATTGAGTCGTAAAGAGAGAAGTGGAACAATAAAAGCTATTGCACTAGGAGCTGAGCTACTACCTAACATTTTCGACGAACTGAAGAAGTGTCAAGTAGAAGCCTTCCGGGAAGAGCATTTGAAATCTGAACGGTTAGTGGGGTTATCAGTGTTGTTAGTGAAAGATGATCGTGGGTTATTGTGTCTGGGAAACAGAATTTGGGCGCCTCGTTTGGGTGGTTTACGTGATCTGGTACTACAAGAAGCTCATCAATCTCGACTCTCTATTCATCCAGGTACAAATGAAGTGTATAAAGATCTGAAGCAATTTTATTGGTGGCCGGGAATAAAAAGAAGCATTGCTCAACATGTGGAAAGTTGTACTACTTGTAAGAAGTTAAAGATTGAACATCAAAAGCCGTTTGGTCAGTTGCAACGTTTAGAAATACCGATGTGGAAATGGGAGCGGATTACTACGGATTTCATCACAAAGCTACCAAGGACTCTGAAGGGATTTGATTCTATTTGGGTGATTGTTGATAGATTGACGAAGTCTGCTCACTTCTTACCAATAAAGGAAACTGATTCATTGGAACGATTAGCTAAGTTGTACATTGACGAAATAGTAACTCGTCATGGAGTTCCAATCTGGATTATTTCTGATCGTGATAGTCGTTTTACTTCAAGATTCTGGAGAAGTTTTCAAAAGGAAATGGGGACTCAGATAAAGTTAAGTACAACATATCATCCTCAAACTGACGGTCAGAGTGAGCGAACGATTCACACTTTAGAAGATATGCTCCGAGCATGCATTGTTGATTTTGGGGGATCATGGGATAAGCATTTGCCGTTGATCAAATTTTCCTACAACAACAGTTATCATTCCGGCATTCAAGCAGCACCGTTTGAGGTTTTGTATGGTAGAAAATGTCGAACTCCCTTGTGTTGGAACAAAGTGGGAGAAAAACAGCTAGCAGGGCCGGATATAGTTCAGTTAACCGTGGATAAAGTTACTCAGATTCGGGAAAGATTGAAAGTGGCTCAAGATAGACAGAAAAGCTATGCCGACCGACGCCGGAAACCGTTAGAGTTCAAAGTTAGAGATTTTGTAATGTTGAAAGTCTCACCTTGGAAAGGAGTCATTCGGTTTGGAAAGCAAGGTAAACTTAGTCCGCGATATATATTGGACCGTTTGCAATTACCGAAAGTATTGGGAAAGTAGCTTACCGATTAGATTTACCACTAGAGTTAAGCAGGATTCACAACGCCTTTCATGTATCGAATTTTTGAAAGTGTTTGGTTACGCCAGATCAGGCAGTGTCTTTACCAGATATACAAGTTGATGAAAAGCTGAATTATGTGGAGGAACCTGAAGCTATTGTGGACCGAAAAGTTAAGGTTCTATGGAATAAGGAGATAAGACAAGTGAAAGTTCAGTGGAGACATCATAGGGGTCAGGATGCTACGTGGGAATCAGAGACAAAAATGATAGCCAAATACCCTCACCTGTTCACTTAACTGAATTCCGGGACGGAATTCTTTTAAGGGGGAGATGTTGTAATAACCAGGTATGTTATTGGTTTATTTAAAAGTGTTACTTTAATTTAATATTATGGAGTTAGTAAGTTTTAATTTTATAATGGATGTTTAGGGGTATGTTTTGCCAAATAGGATAAGTTTGGGGTTTGTTTGGTATTTTTACCAAACTCCTCACCCACCACCGCCATATTTACCTCAAGAGGAGGAGGTGTCCTAATTTAGACAAGGTTAACAAACATTCAAAAGTGTGTGTGTGTGTGTGTGTGTTCTTTCGGCAAAGAGAAAAGAGAAGAAAAAATAGAGTGATTTGTGAAGAAGAAGTAATTTCCATACTATTTCAGCTGAGTTCTAGAATCCACATCAAGATAACAAAGGTATTAATCCATATAAATCCTTACTTTTATGTGTATTAGGTTTTATATGAGTTTTAGAAGTGGGTTTTGATGATTTAGGGATGTTTTGGAAAATCTGAGCATATGGCTAGGTTATGTTAATAGTCTTAAACATATCTGCATATTTACACCAACATGCATAGCTTAATAGATTAAATTTCTGGGTTTAGGATGAACATAGTGAACTGAGACATTCATGCATGTTGCAGTAGTGGGTTGCGACATGGATAATAGTTGCGACTTGCTCATTGATGTCGCAACAGTTGGTTACGACATGAGGGAGTTATCGCAATGGTTGGTTGCGACTTGGTGCTATGTCGCAACAGTTGGTTGCGACTTGGTACTGTGTCGCAGTAGTTGGTTGCGACTTGGTATTGTGTTGCAGTAGTTGGTTGCGACATGGTACTGTATCGCAGTAGTTAGTTGCGATATGTGTAGTGTATTGCGACATGGGGTATTTCAGTAGTTGTTTGCGATATGAGTCGAGGATTTCAGGATTTTAGAGATTTTAGTCTTTAAAAGAAATATTTGTATTTATGTGGTACAGATTATGTGAAATTGGACTGAAAGAATTGGAGTGCTTGGTAATAGCTTGGAAGGATTTTTGGTGATAAGCAAAACAGGTGAGTTTTACTTCAAAACGTTTTCAACTGGAATACATATATGTGTGTATTTGATATGTGATAAATGGTGTGACTATGTTTATGTTTGAATTATAATATATTGAGATATTGTAATTACGTGAGTATTATATTATATTATAATATGTTGGCCGGGCATAGGACCAGTGTGTTGGCTGTAGTTGTTGTACTGTGTTATTGGCTGTAGTTGTTGTACAACGTTGTTTATTAGTTGGCTTGCAACCAACTAATATGGCCATGGGAAGGAGACAGGGAAATACGCGATGAGTGAATTATGATTGATAATTGTCTTTGTGATATATATGGTGTTGTGCAAATGGTTTAAAAATGCACGGATTTTCTCACTTAGACCATTAGGTCTAACCCTCATTTTTGTTTTAAAATATTATAGGTTATGAAACAATTAATAGCAAGTGATAGGAGTATATAGGACTTTCTTTTGAAGATGTATGCTTAATGAAGATCCATGATGTGTTATGATCTATTTTGTTTAGTGATGTTCATGTAATTATTAGCAAAAAGTTTGTACTGAAATAGTTATTATGTTGTTAAAGACTTCGGGACCGTAAATGTTAGATGTGTATCCTTTAATGAAATTATATTATGAAATATATGTTATTTGTATGTATTTGGGAATTTGGGTTGTTACAAGTATGGGTCCTTTCTTGTTAGTACAACTCAGTTTGTTTATTTCAGTTGAAGAACCATGGATTTTTCCTTGAAAACTTAGTTCTTTTTGTGAAGTCGGTTTGTTAATTTGACCTTTTGGAACCCATTTCCAAACCAGATTCACATCAACTGATTTTATTTCCTTCTTCTTTGTTTTCTTATTAAGACCAAAACCAAACATTCTAGTCGATATGTTAGCTGAAGATTTTGAAGAAGAATTGGAAGTATTAAAGTTTTTCGGGTTCTTGTTTTTAGACACTTTGCGATTAAGCAAGAAATAGTTGTCTCAGCAATGAGCACAATGTATTCGACGTTTTACTTGTGTCAACAATTTAAAATCTGAAATTTCAGAAGTTTTATTGACACCAGCTTTATAAACATTACAAGAATGAATACAATTTGCTTTTTTAAACTTAATACATTTCTCAAAATTGAAAATCCTATTCTTGCCAGAATCACTCAGTTTCTTCAAATCGAAGTACTTTTCTCCATCCACTTCTGAAAATGAAGAAGAAGGGGTGTTAGCGCATTTAGAATTAGGAGAATCATTTGAACATAAATCAGATTTATTACCTGATGATTCCCCTTTTCAAAACATACAAATGATGATTTATCAATTAAAATTGATTCTTTTGTTTCAAAGTGGATTTCTTTGATAGAACTTTCGGCTTTAGCATCAACTGAACTTGAAGATTTATTCTGATCTTTGGATTTGCATTGATTTGAACAATTTTCTTTTGCATTTGAACCCTTAGATTTTGACAATTCAAATATTTGGGATTCAAGACGTCGAATCTCAATCTGAAGATCAAGATTGACTTTTTGACTATGATCCAAATCCATCCCAATATTTGTTTGAGTTAGGTTATTTATTTTGAGAATTTGAAATTTCAATATCGGATTCTTTTAAAAACAATAAATTGAATTCAGGTAATTCAACCTTTTTGTTTTTATAACTAGAATTCAGTTCATAATATTTGAAATTTGTTATATTGAATCTGGGTTTTTCTTCATAACCTTGCTCTTTCTTTTCTTTGTCTTTTTCAGAAATCGGAGTTGACATACTTTCAGATTTTATAAAAATTTCTGATATTGGAGGTATTTCTTTTGAAATATTTTCTTTTAAAACTTCACCCAATTTTTCAAGAGTATACAAGTTTTCGGGTGCTTTCTTTAATACCTAAACATCTATAAGACCTAGCCCCATTTTAGGATTATAAAATCTTGTATCTTTTGGGTTGCTAGTCAATAATTTCAAAGTTTGCTCAGTTTGACCTCTTTTGAAGTTCAAATCTTCTAATTGTTTAATCTTTGCTTAAGCTTCAGTTCCTTCATCAGAAATAACTTTAAGTTTAAATTTCAAATCAATATTTTCATCACTCAAAATTCTCATCTCCTTTTTCAAGTCATAAATCTTTGTTTCAAGTTCTTGATTTTTCACCTTAATAACTTCCTTTTCCTTTTCTCTATCTTCGGCTAAACATTTGTAAAGAAGCGCTTCGTCTTGATATTTTAATAAGGAACTTTTTCAAGATTGAAATTCTTTTGCATTTTGTCAAATTCCTTTTTCATCGTGTTAAGTTCTGATATCAAGTTAAGCATTTCTTCACTTTCAGAAAATCCAGAATGTTCGTCATTATCATAAGCATAAGAAAGAGATTGTACCTCAGATTCTTGATCGTCTTCATCAACATTTGCCATTAGATTGTACTTTACCTCAGTAAAGTGAGCTTCCTCCTCGTCAGACTCCTCCTCCAACAAGATTTCTTCATCGGCTAGCATAGCTTTTCCGCTTTCTTTAGCCTTCACAAGCTGAGCTTTCCTCTGGTAGTACTCGTAGTTTTTCACCTTTTTGTGTTTACAGTCTTTGGCAAAGTGACCAAGTTTTCCACAATTAAAGCAATTTCTATCATCTTTCTCTTTCTTTTCTCCTTTCTCTTTGTTCTCCTCTTTCTCACCACCTTTCTCCTCCATCTCTTCTTTTCTTTTCTCAAACTTGTTATACTTGTCGGCCTTGTAGAAATCAGGTTTGGTCTTTGGATAAAGCTTCTTTCTTCCAAACCCTTTGTTGAATCTGTTGGTGAGTAAGGCCAACTTTTCAGTAAATTCGGATAATTCGTCACCAGAACTCTCATCTTCTTCTTCATCAGAACTCTTCACACACTTACTTAAATCAGAAATTATTGCTTTTGGCTTAACCCCTCCACTCTTCTTATGTTCACTTATCAGTGCTAGAGACTCTTCCATCTTCTTGTTTTTGTCTTTCAACTCTTTAACTTTATCCTCATCTTGATTGAGGATACTGAATATGTCATTTAACTTCTCTTCATCCATATCTCTTGACATTTGGAGCTGAACTGAATAAGTGTCCCATTCCGGAAGGAGGTTCTTCACAAACTTGTAGTTAATCTCTGATTCGGACTTCTCAACACCATTCTTTCAAAGATTCACCATCCCTTGTGTTGTTCCCTCAAATCTAGCAAAGTAATCACAAGATGTGGAGAGAGAACCTAGAGAGAGATTTTGTCATTCATGTATAAGTGTGAAAGTACAAATGACACAAAAGCTTTAGTTGATAAGAAAAGATCTTCTTTATATAGTAGGCCCATGACAAGTCCATGCCTCTACTTAGAAGATACAGTACAAGTATGATATTGTCTTGATAGCTACAATATTACATTAACACCTTGCCTTGAACCCTTCATACGCATTAATGCTCTTATTTCTCTTGGTTCTAAGAGATTTATGTGAACCCTCTAATTGACTTTCCAACTCATCCCATATTTCTTTTGCTGAATCCCGACTGTCTACCCGGTTGTAGATATCATTGCGGATTGCCATAGTCAAAATGTTAAAGCATGTTCATCAATTGCCATTAACTCCTAGTCTTGTTCATTAAAATATTGATAATCTTTTTAGATTACCCTTCCAGGAATGTATGGAGTTGTAGCAGTGGCTGGAATAGGATCAGTTGTTATGGATGGTCTGTGAGTTCCATTTGTGATTGATTTCATTAAGTCCCGGTTCTGATTATTTAAGAACTGAATAATCCTCTTCTTACACTGAGGATACTGATCAGTTTGGAGCACTAGTGGCTTCGACTTAGAACCCATGCTGAGCAGGTCTCTAGACATGTTTACATATAATATTATTCTTGTTCAAATATATGTCGATGACATTATATTTGGTTCTACTAACCCTGAATTATGTACTCGCTTTGCAAAAAGAATGAAATATGAATATAAGATGAGTATGATGGGTGAGCTGACTTACTTCCTTGGACTCCAAATTAAGCAGAATGATAAGGGTACGTTTATCCACCAAGGTAAGTATGTCAAAGATATGCTGAAAAAATTCGATTTAACTCAAAGCTTAGCTATGAAAACCCCTATGGCACCGCCGCTAACACTTAACAAAGATCCTTCAGGGAAGCCTGTTAATGTCACTACGTACCGAGGGATGATCGGCTCTCTTCTTTATATTACAGTTATCCGTCCTGATATTATGTACGCTGCTTGTTTATGTGCACGATATCAATCTGAATCCAAAGAATAATATCTGATCGCTGTAAAGCGAATTTTTAGATATCTGAAGGGTACACCCAGCCAAGGTATTTGGTATCACAAAGACTTAGGGTTTGATCTAACTGCCTATTCAGATAGTGACTTTGCAAGTTGCAAACTGGATAGAAAAGGCACCACAGGAGGTTGTCAGCTTCTGGGTGGAAAGCTGGTAAGTTGGACAAGTAAGAAACAAAGTTCAGTGTCGACCTCTACAGCTGAAGCTGAGTATGTAGCCACTGGAAGCTGTTGTGCTCATGTCTTATGGATGAAAAATCAACTATTAGACTATGACCTTTAGTTCTCCAAAATTCCAATCTATTGCGACAGCACAAGTGCCATCGCTATAACAAATAATCCAGTGCTATACTCAAAGACCAAACACATCGAAATCAGGTATCACTTTATCAGAGATCATGTAATGAATGGTGATATAGAACTTCACTTTATCCAAACTAACTTCCAGTTAGTTGATCTTTTCACCAAACCACTTGATGAGGCAAGATTCAACTTTCTCATCAACGAGCTTGGCAAGTTGAACCTTGAAGAATAATTCTTCAGTGGTAACGCATTAGATAAGTGATAAAGGAAATTCTATCTCCTTATTCATCATCTAATCTCTGAACAAAATGATTCACAGACACTAAGGCATGTTTTTCTATTCCTATTCGCTGAAGTTTACTTCAGTATGTTGTTTTTCAAATAAATTTCGTCGCTGATATTTTTTAATTCAGTGATCTTTTGAAAATACAAATCCATCACTGAAATTTTCTTTTTCAGTGATCCTTCATTTAAATTGTCCCTGACCCATTCAGGGAGGCTTTTTGAAAATGAAAAGAAAAGTGTGACGTAATCAAACGGATAAACCCTAGCACGACTTTTCATCTGACACGTTCGCCCGTTTCAATTCCTCGTCCAATAAGCCTCGTGGGACGTGTCACGTGCTATAATGAGTATTTTTTCCCGCTCATTACTTTCTCTCTACTCTCACTATATAAACACTTCATGTTTATATTTTTTCCTTTTACGTTCTCAAACTCTCTCAAGGAAGAAATCTTCAAGCATTTTGTTCTTGGATTTTTTATATTCAAACATGTTACTTGAATCTTCAACGTTCACTCATACAGGTTCATATCTTCTTATCTTAAATCTTTTATACATCTTGTTTTGATCCTATCTCTTGATACATTGGATCAAAACAAACGTTTTTCTAACATAAAATCATCTTCTTCATGATCTCATGGACAAAACTTGAAAAATAGGGTTTCTCTTAAGTTTAAAATAAAAATGTTAAACTTAATAACTCATACGTTTTTCCAGAATTATTTTCCTTAAAAGGAAACTGGAAAACCCGATTTTCACTAGTTTTAAACTTCTTTAAAACTAGAAAACCCATTGTTTGCACTTTCTTTCCTTAAAAAAACTGTAAAACCCTAAAAACCTCAAAAACCCTTATTTTGGATAACTATTTCCATTTTAAGACGTTTTCCTCTGTATCTTTGTGTTCTAACAGACATGGCATCCCAACATTCCCGCTACCACTGTTGCTTCTTCCACAATGACCAGGACTGACAACATAAAATATGAGCTGAACCAGATCACCTTTGCTTCCAACAATCCCTATGCCCTGCTGGAGTTTCCCAAAAAGAAGCCTGCTCCTCATCTCAATGATGCAGTGAACTTTCTCAAAACATTTCCTCTTTCAACAGCCATGACCATAACACCTCCTGCTCACCGTAACTTGCTACATTAGTTCTGGTATACTGCACACCGAACCACTGCCATCTCCCAAGAGTCATGGAAAGAATACTCAGTAATCGGATTCCAAACCGAACTGGGTCATGGATGCATTTCCCCTGCTAGCACTCGCTCCACACTGAACTTGCCTGGAAGTACCAAGGTCAATCCATGTGTTCCCTTCACTGACCCCAATACCCCTGAAGGTAAACAAACCCTGATCAACTTCCTTGATCAAATGAACTACCGCTGGGATACAAACCGCAACAAGGAACTAGAGAAGAAACTGACCAAAGTTCTTAAGAACAAGATGCCCTCCGAACTAAATTTCATTATTGCACACGTCATAAGTTGCATGGCGGCAATGACTGGATCTACGGATCAAGCCAGCAAACCCCAAGTCGCTCTGGCCTACGCACTTCCCAATGTCATGCATGTTGACTATGCTCGCTTCATCTTTGAAGGCCTGATGGATCGGGTATAGCAGCCTGAACGTTCCATAACCGTTCCTTACCCAAGGTTCATTTCAGCCATCTTGCAAATGGCTCTCAGCTCCCCGTACCCTCAAAACGGAGACTATAAGCTCTCTCAAGTCGGTCCCAAGGTCCTAGACTTCAAACCCATCGACGGTGAGGTAAGTCTCTCATCCCTACTCTGGGTACTCTCTCTTCTCCGCCCCAATTCTTCTTCTTCTGCGGCTATCCCTGCAGTGGTATAACTCACCGCTGCTACCCAGGCTGCAACAACCACTACCTCTTTGAAAAAGAGGAAACCCTCTAAATCCCCACATGGTACCCATAAGTCCAAGAAGACCTCAACAGAGCAACCTCAGCCTTCCTAGTCTCAAGACTGTATGTTGGACTCTTCACAGGCAACACTAGATGGTTTCGTGGTCCACTCCACCACATCTGCTATAACCACCCCTTCCACAACCGTTCCGGAGACTATGTTCTCTGAAACTTTCATGGATGAGAACCCAACATCCTCATCCCCTCAAAGCGCTGTTGAGGCCTTTTCCAGCGCCTCCAATGCTGAATCTGTCACCCCACACTTCTTAACCATCGCTTCTACTACTCATTTGGTCCTTCCTACCTTCAGCATCACTCCATCAGTTCCATCTCACTTGCTGATGGATAACAGCACTGCCACACTGCAAAATCTGATGCGGTGCAACTTCACTGGACCTGTAGGTTCTTCAACAACAATCCCTACTCGTTCCTTCGAGGATGACATAGAACATTGGGGAGGAACTCGCGACTTCGGCACCTTCTCCAACCGCAATCCTACAGGTATCCATTAACAATCTATATCCCTCTCTGAACCCCTAACTTCTGAGCTTTCCTTCGCTCACAAGTTAATTTATTTTTCAGGTCCAAACTTGGGCACTATCAGCACTTCCCTCGAGGAAATCGCTGGTAAAGTGGATTCTCTCTCCAACAATCTCTCCTCTAACACAACTGCCATCACTGATGATGGAGCATCACTGAAGACTGTCACCTCCTCCCTTGCTGACAAGGCCACCTCTACAGATATTTCATCACTGAGAGGGGGAGTGACAAGCTTGGAAACCAGCGTCACCAACCACACAACCGCCATCTCAAATCTTTAAGCCTCCATCAGCGATCTCTCCAACAACTACTCCAATCTCTCCAGCGAACTTGGAATGCTAAAGACTGAGGTGAGCAGTCTATTCTCGAACGCCTAGAGGCTCCCACTGTCCCTCTATCTCACTTTTCTCATGATGACCGAGAAAAGTTAGATATGGCTATGGAATTCATCTTGGAATCCACCCCTGCTATTTCTGGCCTTAAAGACAGAACGACAGAGGTTGAACGAAACCAACCATCTACTTCAGGGCACCCTGGCCTGGAAGACAGGGGTCCTGAAGTCGCTACTGACGATACTGCAACGTCCCCCCATTCGGTGGAAGAGGGGGAGAAGAATGCTGAAGACTTCCCCCGAAATATTGAGGGGAGGAAGAAAACATATCCTGAGGGAACCACTTAAAGTCCCTTTCATTCTGAGGGGGAGCGAGGCAAAGACTCTTCTCATTCCCCAGTTGACAACACTTTGGAAATTCCGTCTGAGGATGAGGAGGAAGAAGAAGAAGAAGAAGATGAAGAAGAAGTCGACATTAGTAACGATGAACCATCATCCAAGTTTTCTCCAGATGACGACGATGATGATGATATTCCACCATTCTTCTTTCATCCCGAAGTGATCAAGGCCCCAGTTCTGAAAGGGGTCTCTATTAATGAACCAGGGGAGAGGACCGCTGCAAAATCTCCTAAGAAGACGCAACATGGCAAGAATAAAGGCCTTGCTGAAGACAACTTGGTTATACTCCTCAAAAAGCCAAATTGTCAGGTATGTTACTATCTATGTTTTCCATATACTGCATCTCTCCTCTACCCCTTCTCAATTTCTACCCTACTCCTCTTAACACCTCTAAACACTTAAGCCTTTCCTTTTTCTATCTTTTCTTAAACCTTCAAATGATCTAACTCCATTGATCATTTTGTTTCAGTTAGTCCTCTCCCCTGCTTGAGGCTACAATTGATGTTCCTCTACCAACATCATAGCAAATAATCCCAGCGATCAATGTTGTAGGTTCCCAGAATCAAATTGTCTCATATAAATAGCATAAAACAGATAGCGGAAGCATAGTATAAAGCTATTAAATACGAGTGATTGTGTAGACGATTATGAAACAGTGAGAGTATCAATAATGAACAGTAAATGATAACAAGATCAAGTAAATAAGCTGCTCGTATATTGATATGTTTGAATAACACCAAGAACACGTTCAAGTGTGTGTATTCTGAAGTCTCTCAGGAAACAAATCATACAGTGATAGTGGAATGGAATGTAGCAGTGTGTGCTCTCACAAATGTGGAAAACAATTCTTATAAAAGCTTACTAATATGTGTTCCACTACCCTTCTATTTATAGCCTGATAAAGTGAAAGACAATGTACTATCTAACCCTGAGGTGACATGTGGAAAGTGTATCTCCGTCCTTTTAGGGCTTACGTGGAAAGTTCAGACACGTGTCTAACACTTAGTGATTTCTACGAGACTTAAGCTTCACAGAGGTATTCATTCACTAGAGCTCTTATGCCAGAGCTCTGATGGTCTTCTGGTGTGAACAGTTCTTCTGGTGGAACAGAAGAAGTCTTCTGCCAGAGCTCTCTGATGATCTTCTAAGTCTTCTTCTGGATCTCTGGTGGTCTTCTGACTTGTAATATTTTCAATACTTTTACATCTTGTATACTTGGGGCTAACAATCTCCCCCTAAGTATTGAAAATACCAATTATGCTAATTACAGAGATGTAAACAAAATACAAAGAGGAGAAGATCATCCTCTATGAAACTTGATACTATTCTTTTAAAATGGTACAGTGCAGAGCAAAGAACTAGTATACTAAGCATAGTAATTTCCTCTTAGAATTCTGTCGAATCTTCTGATCAGGTCTCTGAATTCTAACATGAGATCTATCTGGTCGATGTAGATCCTCATCGCTTCTTCTGGACACTTTTCCCTTGGTATATTGGCGATGATGTTTCTGAGATACTGCAACGATTCACTTGAGTACTTGTGGGTTTCAGCAGATCTGATGGCCTTCTTGTTGCCCTTCTGTCGGCAGATAAAGATTGGAGGATTTCCAACCACAGTTCCGGTTCTATAATGGCCATAACCCTCAAGATTTTCATTTAGAGGTGCAATCGCCAGTCTCTCAACTTCGAATTCTATGCCAAGCTGAAAATCTACATGAGTTCTAAGATTGATGTGCTCTTGCATAGCGTATTGAACTTCAACCAAGGCAGTCCTTGCAGCTGTGTATATGTCGTTGTTGTTGACACAGTGGGCATGTAGAGTTATCAGATCGTAGGGATTCAGAAGAACAAGATCATTGTCATTGAACATTTCTATCTTATTGTTCTCTGTCTCCACTATGTAGACATGTTACACAATTCTGTTATGAGCGAATTTTCTTTGCTCAATCTTCAGGATTATGTTGAAGACAAATTATGAGTTTATGGCTTTGTTCAGTTGTGATTTGGTTGTGATGAACATTCGCCTATCATCGTTAAGTCTGTTTGCTCTGATAAGGTTAAGGTAAGGGTTGTTGGGTATGGCATTTATTGGGATAATGTCTCTGTCAGCATAGAGATATGCGAATACCTCTTCTAATGCCGGTTTTTCTGAGTGTCGGGGTTCTGGGTTCTTCTCTGGCTTCTGCTCAGGTGGGTTTTGAGGTTGGTTCTTATCTCATAAGTTTCAGCCTTTAGGATGTCAGCTAGATTTTCAGGCTCTTGTGTAGTTTGGGTTTGGTTTTGGTTTGATTGATCGTCAGCAGAGAATGGTTCTGTTCTCTTTGGTTCAGTCCTTGGGGATTGGGGAGGAGTGTCTAGGATGATGATCTCTGGTGGTTGAGATGTCGACGCTTCTTCTGGTGCTCTGAGCGTTCTATCTTTGTACATGTAGTCGAACTCTATTGTTAGCTCCAATATTCTGAAAAATTAGAAGTATTGAAAAATGGCTAAGTACAGAAGAACTTCCATTGAAGCTCTGCTGAGTGCAACAGAAGCTCTGCCGGGCATCTCAGAAGAATCAAAGTTTGATCAAGAGTAATCAAAGACCGAAGAAACTACAGAAGGACGCTTTCAGAAGACCAAGACCGCAGAACCTCTGTTACCAATAACAGAGCCTCTGCGGACAACAGCAAAAGACAAGGAACCCAGTAAAGACTACTCACAAAGGACCAAAGAAGGATCTACAGAATAATGCTCACCAAGGAATCAACCACAGAACCTCTGTCACCCTTGACAGAGACTCTGCGGTCCTCACTAAAGACTTGGAAGATATTTATAATATCTTGCTACTGTTCCTGACCTGTTCATCAACTTGCATGATAGCATGCCCTGTCCAACTTCAACACGTGTCAAACTCTGAGTGGACTCAATAGGGCTCAGTACAACATAAACGTCTGTGCCATTAAATGCAATACAGCACGTACAACTGTTCATGCCATCCGTTCTAACAGCAGCTCATGCTTTATGGTCCCCTAGAGTAGTATAAAAGGAAGTCTCTTGTTGAGATCTTCCTTAACAATCTTAAGAAAAAATCTAAGAATCTAAGTTTCATGCTTACACTTTATATCGTCAAATCTGTTAAGCATTACACTTTCACCAAACAGTTCTTAATCTCTTCTTGATGTTCTTATTATATATTGAAACTCGGTAATCTTTGAGATATCATAATCTGATCACTGTTTCTTTATATTCTGTATTGTTTCTACACAAACTTATCTGTTAGTTCTTCAAATACGCTTCCGCATCAAACATAAACTCGAACTAATAGATCTGATAATCTTGTATAAGCAAAACGGGAACCAGCAACTGGTATCAGAGCCGAGCTTTTTTTTATATCAAGTGATCCTCGTTTTTACAAGATTTGTGATAGAAATTATCTGTTTTTAACCTGTTTTTCATTCCTTCAATCAGATTCTGTTTTACTGTCATTTTCGATCTATTCGATCTGGTAACATCATAGAAACTGTTTCTTTCGTTAAAAATTTCATTTAAAATTTCTAGAAAAAAATTTTGTGGTGATGCTGATTCAATTTTTTATTCAAAACTCAGGACAAATTTTCGCAAAATAATTCCTTCTCTTGAAAAAGACCTAGATGAAAAGGACAAAAGCATTTTTATTATCTCTGATAAAATTGCTAAAATCTTAAACTGTGAAAATCTTAAACTTATCTATGTCAGATGAAGAAAAGTAAAGACTTGAACTAAAATGTTTAAATTTCTCTAAGCTAATTTCCAATTTTGAAAAGATTGTGGCAAATGAAAGAGGAAATTATGAAGAGAAGAAAACTGTTCTTGAAACAAAGTCTATGGAGCTTACATGTAAAATCTCAGAATTGCAGAATATCCTTGAAAAAGAAAGAAAAGAATCTGATTCTGAAAGAAAAGAATCTGAACAGTTAAAGGTTCAAAGATTTCAAGATTTAAGTCAAAAAAATGACTTTGAAAAGGAGAGAAGGATTTTTAAAACAGAAATATCCAAACTAACAAAAAGACTCTATAATTTAACAACTGAAATCATGTTGGAGAAAAGATGAAAATCTAATCTCCAAAAGATGTTTGAGGAAAATTTAAGGAAAAAGAATATTTTTGCTAAACGGATCAAGAAATTTAATTTTAAAGGATCTTTTAAGCCAAATATGTTTTCAAAACTTCAGACCTCAACATCGAAATTTTTGCATGATCATAGGTTGGACAAATTAGTTAATCAAACTTGTAAAAAGGTGAAAAAGGTTTGGATAATGAAAGGCTCTATACCTGTTCAAAATGCTCAAAAAGACAAAAAGTCTTTCATTTCTGGTATGTATGACAAATGCATAAAGGCGTTTTATACAATAGGACCCATACGAATATGGGTACCCAAAACCTCTGTAAGTATAACATAGATACTGTATACTTTGTAAATATTTTTTATTTTATTTTATTATTTTTGTATGTAAATTCTTAAATCTTCAATAGTTCTTAAGATCACAGAACTTCTGTAAAGTCTGCTCAGAACCTCTAACGACCTCTACAGAACCTCTGATGATCTTGACCTATGTTCTGTGCACAACTTATCTTATTCTGGACCAAGCATAGGTCAAGAGGGAGCAGAAGAAGACACTTGATCTACAGAAGTTGTTAGATCAAGGGGGAGCGAAAAAGAAGACCTTGCTGAATCTAAAGAGATTCATAAGTCAAAGGGGAGCTAAGAATGCGACAGAAGAGATTACATTCGCCGATCAAAAAGAAAAATAGGTTGGTATCTCGCACTCACACAATGCTACAGAAGTCATAAGCCGCAGAGTTCTTTCAACCATAGAACCTCTGTAGATCACTCAAATCATTCAAATGACTTCTGCTGCACAAAATCTTTGAGATTTACAATTTTCTAGGACACCAACTTTCAAATACGTCCTAAATACATTGTTAAAACTTATCAAAAACTTGGATGATTAAAAATGTTTATAAATTTTTAGTTATTAGAAATCTCCTGTCACAGAGCCTCTGCTGGCCCTGGCAGAGGTCCAAAAACCTCTGTAGGATAATTTCTCTCTACTAAAGATTTATTGATCCTCTCCGTGTTTTTCAAACGATTTTTCATCAAAGATACAATATACAGAGATAAAAGTTTTCTAAAATCACAGAGCTTCTATACCCACATAGCCTCTGTAAAGATTTCCACTTGGGAATTTCTGTATCTGTAACGGTAACTTTTCTGTGGTGAAAATTTAAACCCACGCGCTTTTCATTTAATATAGCCGCCCACGACATCTCGTCGTCACTGACTCTGATGACGTGTCGAGTTTTCATTGACGTACATATCACGTCGTCCTGGAAACTTGCATCACGCCGAATGAACTCGAGTGCGGACCTCAAATTTTATTAACTTTCTCACATTTTCACCGTTCCGAATTCGATCCGTTACCACAGTATAAAACCTAAGTTAAAAATCACTTTCAAAACTTTACTATTCTCTCATCTTCTCCGGCGAACTTGCTTATTTCATTCTGAAAACCTAGAACTTTCAAACCTACAAATGGCTTCCAGTTCCAAAGCTACTCACGTTTCACCAACGAACTCTCCGCCACTCTCTCCAGTACATTCTGAGCACTCCCACAACTCACATAGCGCCGCCGATGCCAGCAGACATGACTCCGGCGACGAGGCATCCTTTGTATCCACTACCCACCTACAACAATTTTTCTCAAATGACCATTTCGAGCAAACCCTTCCCATTAAATCAAACAATTGTTATCTTGTTCCTTCTCCTACGGCATTTGGCAAAGAACATGCCATCCTGCTAAACATCCTAGAGAACCACTTTCTTTACCCTCTTCTGAGCAAAACCGTTGAACAAATACCTGTACGTTACCTGCATCAGTTTTGGCAATCTTGCCGTTATGACGCTGACACCGATTTGATCAGAGGCTACATTTCTAAACCTGACCAAAGTAAGAGCCTTGAACTGATGTTCAGCCGCACCATGTTCTCATTAGAATTTGGCGTTCCAACAAGAGGACTTATGGGAATCAAAAAGTATGCCCCCAACCAACAAATGAAGAACTTGTCGACTTTCTGCACATGTTAGGGTACAACCAACAATTGAAAAAGAGGAACGATTTCCGCAGAGCAAGACTACCCCCTCTGTGGAATACCTTATTCTCCATCCTAAATCATTGCCTTACGGG
This sequence comes from Saussurea involucrata, assembly GCA_033807775.1. Lineage (NCBI taxonomy): Eukaryota > Viridiplantae > Streptophyta > Magnoliopsida > Asterales > Asteraceae > Saussurea > Saussurea involucrata. Next base: position 52,841,326 of record CM066324.1, read on the forward strand.
CAAAATCGGGAGCATCGATCAAAGCTCACCTCAAATTCTCTCAATCATGTATGGTGTGTACTATGATCTACCCCTAGATTATGCCACCATAATGATGCAAGAGATCATTAACACCATCGATCGCAAAATCGCCTCCTAGAAAGCCAAAATGTCTGATCACAACTGGTTGCCCCCTCTGCAGTTCCAGCGAATCCTCAATGTACTTTTCAAACCCCTACTCCTTATCCAAAAATGGCCAATGGATGGTCCCAAACCTAAGCAATTTCCTATGTCAAAGAACACTCCTACAGAACATGAGGACGGCTACCCGCACAGCAGGCCACTGTCAAAGGTAATGTTAGGTTATGCTAGTGATGAAGAACTAGTTAGTGAGTACACACGCGTTTATAGAACTCCTGAACCCAGTTCTGTAACACCCCCGCGTATAGGAATGCCCATAGGAGTTAGTGTAATAGAGAGACTTACAGAGGAAGAATGGAAGATAAAGTTGGCTAAACCCAAAGCCAACCAGAAGAACTTCAGAAATATAAGGAAATACCTCTATCCTTCAAAAAGGAAGTCTTCTGAGGGATCTAAAGAAAAGAAGAAGAAAAAGGGAAAGAAATCGAAGAACCCTACAGAGGAACCACTTGCCTCTGCTTCTGCTATCCAACAACCCCTTGCAGAACCATCTTCTCCACCCTCTGCCCCTCCCTCTTCCAAAAGAAAAAGAAAGTCAAAATCTACAGAGGAGGGGGCACCAAAACCGAAGAAAAGGAAATCAAAGAAGAAGAAACCACCTTCCCCTCTGCAATCAATTACAGAGGAAATAAAAAAGGATCAAGTTCCACCTCTGCAAACCCCAATCTTCACAGAGGTTCTTGATTCACTTCTGCCAAGACAAGAGACTGCAGAAGAAGAGGTCCAAATAGGTAAATTTACAGAAAATAGGTTAGAGGATAGGGTAGAAACGTCTGGAGGAAAAGAAAATGAAAAAGAAAAAGATGCCGAAGTTGCAGAAGGCACACATCCCTCACCCCCTCCCAGTGCAACCCACACATCTAACTCCGCAGGTCTAGCTGCAGAAGGAGTTATTGAAAAAGAGTCGCACAACTCGATCCCTACCCAAAACAAACAGCTAGAAGTCACTCTTTCGACTTCTGCGCCCACAGAAACAGGGGAATCCATTCCTAGGGAGTCTCCTCGAAGAGACTCACCTATAGTTCGTGATCCATCGCCCCAGATCACACTAGAAAACCCTACAGAGGAATTCGTTTCCTCTGCCACGCATAATATAGGGCCAAAACATCTTTCAGAGAGAAGTAGAGAGCACCAAGACGAAGAGACTCTAGACAAGTCTCCAAGTCAACAGAAGAATATTCCGATACCCACCTCTGGAGTGGATTTGGACACTGTTCTTCACAGAACTTCTGTAGAGACTGAAACTCATGTTTCTTCTCAAAGATCAGATGGAAATCCTTCCACCCCAACGTACAAACAAGGGTGAAAGAAGGTGTCCCAGGAACAGGGACTCACTCTGGAGAAGGGGTTGTTCCTCCAGAGGTTACCCAAGAGGAACATGTTACGAAGGATGAGTTCCAAGTCTTTGTAACCTCTGTAACTCAAACATTGAATAAGTTGCAAAGCTCATTCACGAAGTTTACAGATTCGACTTCAGGCGCGCTTACAGGATTAAGTACCAAAGTGGATAACTTATCCACAGAGGTTAAAACAGCCCTTGCTGAAATGAAGTCAACTACAGAAACTTATGTTGCTGCTGCCATCCCCTCTACCACTAACATTGCCAAAACAACAGCTGCAGAGTTCGAGAAAAGTGCGACCAAAGCCTTCAAGACTTCGATCGCAATCTACCTTGAAACAATGAAGAAACATGCAGCAAGGCAAGCAGCTCAAGAAACCTGTAGAACAAAAGTTGCTGCTAAAAGAAGGCAGGATGATCCCGATGATGGAGCATCTGGTCATCCTGAGGGGGAGAGAACAAAGGAAACAACAGAGGCTGCTGCTGAAAAAACTACAGAGAAAACTGCAGAACCTTCTACGACAGAAACCCAGAAAGGAACACAACAGAGGCAAAACACCTCTATCTCAGCAGAGGATGCACCAACCACAAAACCTAAGGTAATCACTCTTTCATCCTCTTCCTCAGAACAAACTCCACCCTCACCCAAAGAATCAACACCAACCTCACAACCAATCCCGCGCAAAACTAGAGTCAAATCCATAGCTCGAAAACCCCAAAGACCAAAACGCACTGCAGAGTTCATTCTTCGCAGAATGGAATTTGTATCTGCTTTTCAATCAGCAAAGCGTTTTGACATCCCACCTCCAAGACCCGAAAACTCTTCACCAACAGAGTCCTCACAACCAGAAGTATCAAAACCTTCAGAGGCAACAACCAAAACATTATAGCATCCATGTAACACCCCGTTTCCCAATTTACGTGATTTAACTGTCTCTTTTGGGGTTGAGTTAATTTTTGGGTCGTTATGTACGTGTTCAGGAATCTAGGGGCCAGTTTATCAATTTTGTAAGATGAGGGTGTGTTTTGGCATGTATGTAAAGGGGATGGAAACCCTAAACACCCTCATTTGCAGCCATTTGTTTCTTTAGCAAAGAAGAGAGAAAAGAGAAAGGGATTTTCGGAGTTCTTGTGAGCTGCTGTGAAAGACTGACCGATTCTCCTTCGTTAACCGTTGGATCGTCGTGAAATTTGGACAGCGACTTCACGACCCTCTAATATACATTCTGACCGGGGGGATTTGGCATCGGAGTTCCCAGTAGAGAGAACCAAGTGTCCGAAGTTGCTATATTTTTCCAGGCGGAGTTCTTGTGAGCTGTTGTGAAAGATCGACCGATTCTCCTTCGTTAACCGTTGGATCGTCGTGAAATTTGGACAGCGACTTCACGACCCTCTAATATACATTCCGACCGGAGGGATTTGGCATCGGAGTTCCCAGTAGAGAGAACCAAGTGTCCGAAGTTGCTGTATTTTCCAGGCGAAAGATTTGGTGATTTTGGAAGATTCAAGTTGTGAAAGGTTCTAGGAGGATTGTTGTTCGCGGTCTAGAATTGCAAGGTATGTGTATTATGTTTAGAAATCCATAGAAATGAGGTGTATGAAATGGGATGTTTGGCAAAGTTTTATGGTATTTGGACTATCCTAGCTATGTCATTTTCGGGATGAGAGATGGGATAGAATTAGAGTTCCATTTTTGGGCTTGTTATGATATGTGTATGTATGAATGTTATAGGTGGTACGAGGTGATTATTATACACTGTGAAGTACTTGGTAATTGACATCTTGACAGGTGAGTACTCTACCTATATTATGTAAGTTATGTGTATGTAGTTGGATTGCATGTGTGATTATGTGTATGTTGGCTTTGCCAAAGGAAAGAGTACCTATGGTGGTAGTAATAGCCCTAGGGAATATGTTATGTATGAAGAGGCCTGGTACCAGTGTCTAGTTATGACCTTCCTTATTGGCTTTGTGCCTTAAGGAATGGAAGGATGTTACATGTATGTGATTGCTATGTTTATGCGAGTATGTATGCATGAAGATATGTGGTATAGGTGCGTGCTCACTAAGCAAAAGCTTACCCCGTTGTTATTCATCTTTTAGTGGCAGGTACATCTTCGAAGAATAAAGGAAAGGCTCCAGCTTGAAGCTTTTGGATTTGCGGCAGCTCAGCAGCTTATATTTTCTTTTGATGAATGATAGTTTTGGATTCTCTAAGCTTTTCAGTTGAATATTGTTTTTCTCAAACTTATTGGTTTTAAGTTGCAAACTTGTACTCTTTTCTATAAGATTATGGGATTTTATCTAAATGTTTTAATTACAAATCTTCCGCTGTATCTTAAGGTTACTTTCCGTTAAATGAGTGTTTTAAAGATAAGGGATGTTACAGTTGGTATCAGAGCCTTGGTTTAAGGGATTCGGGCATTCACAAGTGGTGAGTGTTTGAACTTAAACCCAAGTGCTCAAGTTTTCAAATAAGTAACCTTTAAAAAAAAACTGTTTCGTGTAAGAAAATTGTTTATAAGGAAAGGGTGTTTTAAAAGAAAAAGTTTTCACGGCTGAGCTGCGGTCCAGAGCATCAAGACGGGGGTGAGCACACTATTCCATATTAGGATTTATGATAAAGCATGTTCAGTTTTTGTGAAAGACCAGTTTTATAACTGTATTGGATGAGTAATTATGTTTATGTATGCTAGATATGGTCAATGTGACAAGGTTATGGTTTCAAGTATGTTTTGTTTGATGCATAATGTGAATTAGAATATGATTATAATGTTTATATGATAAGTGGTAGATATGGAAAATGTTGTGATATATATGTTAAAGGTACCAACTAAGCTGGGAATTGGAACCTTAGTGACGGTGTTGAGTCTAAACATGGAGGGTGTAATTATAATGGTATAAGGGCCCATACCATTGCAATTACATTGTACATGCCGGGACTTGATATAGTTGCAAAAGAATTCTATGAACCAGACAAGGTTGAGGGTTGGGTAGTAACATGCTAGAAAGGGATTTTGTTAAGAGAGTATAAGCAGAGGGTTTCTAAGGAGCATGTTAGAAAGAAAGACAACTAAGCTAGGACTTCTGGACTATGCTAGTTGTTTGCTAAGGGGGGGGGGTGTAGATGAATTATTCTAAAGTATCATGTTTATGTATCAGAATGGTGAACACTAGAAGGCAAGGCAAGAGACCGATTATTGAAGAGGATCAGGAAATTCCTGATCTGAGAGGTGTGATCGCTGCTGAGGTCGGGGAGGTTCTTCACGAGTTACTCCAAAGTCTCTTTGAGCAGGTAAAGCAGGAACTGGCTAATGAAATTCGTAGTCAGGTAGAGGCAGCTGTGGCCAGCAGGGCCAGTGGATCAGGGGGCTTGTCAGGCGTACAACCACGGGGGACAAGCTACAGAGATTTCTCGGCCTGTCAGCCGCCACAGTTTGAGGGGCAGAAGGACCCCGTAACCAGCACTCGTTGGATAGCTGAGGTGGAGGGTGCTTTCCGCACCAGTTTTTGTACCGAGGAAGTCAAGGTTCGCTACGCATCGAACCTTCTGAGGAAGGCATCGAAAGACTGGTGGAACCTTATTGTTCGTGCTCGGACGCCAGAACAAGTGGATAGCATGACTTGGGAACAGTTCAAGGAACTGTTCATGGAACAGTATGTGCCCCAAATTGAGGTAGAGAGACTCACAAATGAGTTTCTATCTATGGAGCAAACTACGGAGTCGGTGAACGAGATCACTGACAAGTTTTTGGAGCGGTCCCTTTTCTGTCCTGAGTATGTCAGGAATGAAAAGGCCAAAATGTACAGATATGGGAGAGTTTTGAAACAGGAGATTAGAGAATTTGTTGTTATGGCAAGGTGCACTAATTTTCAGCAGATGCACGAGGCGGCTCGGGCTAGAGAGCTCGAATTAGAGAGCCAAAGAAAGACAAGAAGGGCAAAAACGGTTCAGACTCAACCTCAGCAGACTAAGAGGTTCAAAACTGGGAGTCATAAACCGGAGGTAAAGAAAGAGTTTAAGAGAGAGCATCCCCGCTGTGGGAAGTGTGGACGACAGCATCCGGGAGAATGCCGTATGGGCTCCGGAACCTGTTACAAATGCGGGCAACCGGGTCATATCAGTCGAGACTGCAAGGCGACCGCAAAGATATGTTTTAAGTGCTACAAGCCGGGCCATTTTGCTGACGAGTGCCCAATGAATACCGGGTCGGTCCAGAACTCGGGAACCGCACCGGTGAAGATGCTAGAGGGTGGATTGGGAAAGAAGAACGACGCACCCAGGACTCGGGGGCGAGTGTTCCAGATGACCGTAGATGAAGCAAAGGAGGAGCCAGATGTCGTGACAGGTATTTTTCCTGTTAATGCATCACCTGCCCTTGTCTTATTTGACTCGGGAGCTACTAAATCTTTTGTTTCTTTATCGTTTTGTAAAGACTTTGCTATTGTAAAGGACAAGTTAGAGAGTCCGCTAGAAGTAGAAATAGCGGACGAGGAGTTTCGTTTTGTGAGTGATGTGTATAAAGGTAATGTAATAGAGATAGCCGGAGTGAAGTTTAGTATAGATCTTATTCCTATTGCGATGAGGGAAATAAATGTAGTAGTTGGGACAGATTGGCTTAGTCGGAATGGAGCGCGCATTGATTGTGAAAAACAGCAGGTAGTGATTCGAACCCCAAGTGGGGGAGAATTAACTATCTCGAGTGAAGGAAGAAAAGGGGTACCAAAGGTGTGCACTTTGGCCAAAGCTAGAAGATATGTGCACCATGGTGGTAGCAGTTACTTGGCGTATATTGTTGATGAACGGGAGGAGAAAAAGAAGAGAACAGTGGCAGATGTACCAGTGGTCAGCGAGTTTCCGGATGTTTTCCCGGATGACTTGCCTGGCATTCCTCCCGGGAGGCAAGTGGAGTTCCGAATAGACTTGATTCCGGGTGCGGCACCGGTAGCAAAGGCTCCTTACCGTTTGGCACCTCCGGAGATGCATGAACTGTCTAAGCAGCTGGAGGAACTATTGGATAAGGGTTTCATCTGCCCCAGTAGTTCACCTTGGGGAGCCCCTATCCTTTTCGTGAAAAAGAAGGACGGGTCGATGCGGATGTGCATCGACTATAGAGAGCTTAACAAGCTTACGGTGAAGAACAGATACCCGTTGCCGAGGATCGACGATCTCTTCGATCAACTTCAGGGAGACGTTTGGTTCTCTAAGATAGATCTTCGCTCAGGGTACCACCAGTTGAAGGTCAGGGAAGAGGATGTTCACAAGACAGCGTTCAGAACCAGGTACGGGCATTTCGAGTTCATCGTGATGCCATTTGGACTGACGAACGCACCGGCGGCATTCATGGATCTTATGAATAGAGTTTGCAGACCGATGTTGGATAGGTCAGTCATCGTGTTTATAGACGATATACTGATCTACTCCAAGTCGAAGGAGGATCATATGGAGCATCTACGAGAGGTTTTGGAGATTTTGCGTAAGGAGCAGTTATATGCAAAGTTCTCCAAGTGTGATTTCTGGTTACAAGAGGTTCAATTTCTTGGACATCTTGTGAACCGAGAGGGTATCAAGGTAGACCCAGCGAAGGTGGAGGCAGTGATGAAGTGGGAAACCCCGAAGACTCCCACTGAGATTAGGAGTTTCCTTGGATTAGCCGGGTACTACCGCCGGTTCATCCAGGATTTCTCCAAGATAGCAGTTCCGTTGACGAAGCTGACGAGGAAGAACGAACGTTTCGTTTGGGGAGAGGAACAGAAAACATCGTTCGAAACCTTAAGGAGAAAGTTATGCGAGGCTCCGGTGTTGACACTACCGGAGGGAGTTGAAGACATGACAGTCTACTGTGATGCGTCTTATCACGGGCTAGGCTGCGTTCTTATGCAGATGGGAAGGGTGATTGCCTATGCGTCTCGTCAACTGAAGACGCATGAGGTGAATTACCCGACTCACGATTTGGAGCTTGCGGCAGTGGTGTTCGCTCTCAAGTTATGGCGGCACTACCTGTATGGGGTGAAGTGTACTATCTATACGGACCACAAGAGTCTTCGTTATTTCATGGATCAACAGAATTTGAACATGAGACAGCGGAGGTGGTTGGATGTGGTGAAGGATTATGATTGCGAGATTCTTTATCACCCGGGATGTCGTAGCGGATGCCTTGAGTAGAAGAGCGAGTAGTGTTCTACTTCGGGTACCGTTGATGAGACTAACAGTATCAACGTCGCTTCACGACTTGGTAAGAAGGTATCAAGAGGAAGCGATCAAGGGTGAGAACCAGAAGAAGGAACGGATAAAGGGACAGGTGGATCAGTTAGTGCCCGACAGTCGAGGTCTATTGACTCGGTACGGTCGGGTATGGGTTCCAGTATCGTGTGAGGCAAGGCAGACACTTCTGGACGAGGCGCATAAGTCAAGGTTCTCTATCCATCACGGTGCTACTAAGATGTATAGAGATCTGAAGACTGACTACTGGTGGCCGGGGATGAAGAGGGACATGGCTAAGTACGTGGAGAAATGTTTGACTTGTTTAAGGGTCAAAGCAGAGCATCAGAGACCGCACGGGAAGTTACAGCCATTAGAGATACCAGAGTGGAAGTGGGAGCATATAACAATGGATCTGATTACCAAGTTGCCTCGAACACCTAGGAATCATGATGCCATTTGGGTGGTTGTAGATAGGCTGACAAAGAGTGCCCATTTTATCGCGATCCGTGAAAGTTCATCTGCAGAAAAGTTAGCTGACATCTATGTCAGTGAAATTGTAGCAAGGCATGGGGTACCGGTAACAGTGATATCAGACAGGGATGTTCGGTTTACGTCGCGGTTTTGGGGGAAGTTCCATGAAGATTTGGGTACGAGACTTCAGTTCAGTACAGCCTTTCACCCACAGACGGACGGGCAAAGCGAGAGAACAATTCAAACTCTTGAGGATATGTTGAGAGCCTGTGTTTTGGATTTTGGGGGCAGCTGGGATACGTATTTACCGTTGGCTGAGTTCTCATACAACAACAGTTTCCATGCCAGTATTGGCATGCCTCCGTATGAGATGTTGTACGGGAGAAGGTGTAGGACTCCTATCTATTGGGGAGAGGTAGGCCAGCGGGAGTTAAGCAGCACAGAAGTGGTTCAGAAAATGACGGAAAGTATTGAGATGATTCGGGATAGGCTACGAACCGCACAGAGTCGTCAAAAGAGTTACGCCGACAAGCGAAGGTCGGATTTGGAGTTCAACGTGGGAGATAATGTTTTGTTGAAGGTGTCACCTTGGAAAGGGGTGATCCGATTCCGGAAGAGGGGCAAGCTAGGCCCTAGGTTTATCGGACCTTTCAAGGTGATAGCACGGGTTGGGAAGGTTGCGTACCGGCTGGAGCTTCCGCCGGAACTCAGTCTGATACACAACACCTTCCACGTATCTCAGTTGAGGAAGTGTTTAGATGACGAGTCGGCGCATGTCCCTATAGATGACATACAGGTCGACGAACGGTTGAATTATATTGAGAGACCGATAGCAATCTTGGAAAGGAAGACCAAATCCTTGCAAAGCAAGGAGATCAGCTTAATGAAAGTTCAGTGGGAACACCGAAAAGGATCAGAATGGACATGGGAACCGGAAGCTGAGATGAGATCGAATTATCCGGAACTCTTCCAAGTCTGATCGATTTCGAGGACGAAATCCTGGTAAGTGTGGGAGAGTTGTAACACCCCGTTTCCCAATTTACGTGATTTAACTGTCTCTTTTGGGGTTGAGTTAATTTTTGGGTCGTTATGTACGTGTTCAGGAATCTAGGGGCCAATTTATCAATTTTGTAAGATGAGGGTGTGTTTTGGCATGTATGTAAAGGGGATGGAAACCCTAAACACCCTCATTTGCAGCCATTTGTTTCTTTAGCAAAGAAGAGAGAAAAGAGAAAGGGATTTTCGGAGTTCTTGTGAGCTGCTGTGAAAGACCGACCGATTCTCCTTCGTTAACCGTTGGATCGTCGTGAAATTTGGACAGATACTTCACGACCCTCTAATATACATTCTTACCGGAGGGATTTGGCATCGGAGTTCTCAGTAGAGAGAACCAAGTGTCCGAAGTTGCTGTATTTTCCAGGCGAAAGATTTGGTGATTTTGGAATATTCAAGTTGTGAAAGGTTCTAGGAGGATTGTTGTTCGCGGTCTAGAATTGCAAGGTATGTGTATTATGTTTAGAAATCAATAGAAATGGGGTGTATGAAATGGGATGTTTGGCAAAGTTTTATGGTATTTGGACTATCCTAGCTATGTCATTTCGGGATGAGAGATGGGATAGAATTAGAGTTCCATTTTTGGGCTTGTTATGATATGTGTATGTATGAATGTTATAGGTGGTACGAGGTGATTATTATACACTGTGAAGTACTTGGTAATTGACATCTTGACAGGTGAGTACTCTACCTATATTATGTAAGTTATGTGTATGTAGTTGGATTGCATGTGTGATTATGTGTATGTTGGCTTTGCCAAAGGAAAGAGTACCTATGGTGGTAGTAATACCCCTAGGGAATATGTTATGTATGAAGAGGCCTGGTACCAGTGTCTAGTTATGACCTTCCTTATTGGCTTTGTGCCTTAAGGAATGGAAGGATGTTACATGTATGTGATTGCTATGTTTATGCGAGTATGTATGCATGATGATATGTGGTATAGGTACGTGCTCACTAAGCGAAAGCTTACCCCGTTGTTATTCATCTTTTAGTGGCAGGTACATCTTCGAAGAATAAAGGAAAGGCTCCAGCTTGAAGCTTTTGGATTTGCGGCAGCTCAGCAGCTTATATTTTCTTTTGATGAATGATAGTTTTGGATTCTCTAAGCTTTTCAGTTGAATATTGTTTTTCTCAAACTTATTGGTTTTAAGTTGCAAACTTGTACTCTTTTCTATAAGATTATGGGATTTTAGCTAAATGTTTTAATTACAAATCTTCCGCTGTATCTTAAGGTTACTTTCCGTTAAATGAGTGTTTTAAAGATAAGGGATGTTACAATCCAACCCCAAAACCCACAGAACCTCCAACTGTCAAATCTACAAAGGTTCCACCCACACAAATCCAAAACCCAACCTCTGAAACCTCAAAACCAAAAGATAAAGGCAAGGGAATAATGACAGAAGAAGAACCAAAGAAGAAGATACCAGTTGCTACAGGGAAGTTGATGAAAGGTGCCTTTAATGCCTTCGTCACTCCTAAACCCGAAGAGGAAGACTGGGCATTCAACTTGAATCCTCTGTCAGAAAATCCAACCCTGGATCCCACAACTAAGGTAACAGAAGGTAAAGTAGCAGACATCACTCGATAAATGGATGAGCTAAGGAGACCAATTCCAAGAACTACTCCAACCATTGAACAAATGAAAGAGCAAGTTTACAGTTATCTCTACAGACAACACTTCCAGAGCGATCTGCCAGCTCATGTCCGAGATCAGAAGCTCATAAAGGAATTCGATGCCATCTTCACCTCTACAAAGTCAAAACCGGTCAACCAAGTTTACTCCATTCACAAAATAAAGAAGGTAATCTATTGTAAATACTCTAAAATGAGAACTTATCCTCATACGATGTATACAATCTGGAAAGTCAAAAGGTCTGACAGATCAGAGAATCAATTCTCTGATGCTGATATCCGAAACCTCAATCCCTATGACTTACCTGACCTTCTGCAATGGACGAAAGACAACTTCAATGACGACTGCCACCAAAGGTCTTATCGAGTTCTCAGAAAGGCGATGCATGAAAAGCTCCTAATCTACAACATGCTCGACTTTCAACTAGCCATCGATCTAGGCATAACTATTCTAAGTATCAGTCCACCAGAGGATTTCTGCCCACCCAATGCAATACCCAATTCTATCATCAAAACTCCAAGGTACGGGTTAGTATTCAAGAATCCTGCTGATCAACATAAACTGTTTGTGACAATGGACTGTCAGAAGTACACAACCCATACTCTGAACATGTTCAGAAAAATACTAGAGGAGAACAAAGCAACAGAGCTTATGAACGAAGAATCTGCTCTGATGATGATCAAAGAGATTGATGCTACACTATGCTTAAGAAATCTCTGCCTCAAATTCTATGAAGAACTCAAGGAAGTAGGAAAAGACAACAGAAAGTTCGACGACTTCCCAAATGCAAAAATCTGAGTCTCTTCAAAGAAAGTTCGACGACTTCCCTCTGTCAACGTTAATTTCTGTTCATTTAATGTACTCAAATGTAAATGCATCAGGCATAAATTCCAAATGAAAGAAATAATCTTCTGAGGTATTGTTTAACCTCTTTTTTATTACTTAAGATAAAATGCATAAATTCAATCTTTTATTTTTCAATACTTCGGGGGGGATTGTTAGCTCCAATATTCTGAAAAATTAGAAGTATTGAAAAATAGCTAAGTACAGAAGAAATTCAACAGAAGCTCTGCTGAGTGCAACAGAAGCTCTGCCGGGCATCTCAGAAGAATCAAAGGAAGTTTGATCAAGAGTAATCAAAGACCGAAGAAACTACAGAAGGACGCTTTCAGAAGACCAAGACCGCAGAACCTCTGTTACCAATAACAGAGCCTCTGCGGACAACAGCAAAAGACAAGGAACCCAGTAAAGACTACTCACAAAGGACCAAAGAAGGATCTACAGAAGAATGCTCACCAATGAATTAACCACAGAACCTCTGTCATCCTTGATAGAGCCTCTGCGGTCCTCACTAAAGACTTGGAAGATATTTATAATATCTTGCTACTGTTCCTGACCTGTTCATCAACTTGCATGATAGCATGCCCTGTCAACTTCAACACGTGTCAAACTCTGAGTGGACTCAATAGGGCTCAGTACAACATAGACGTCTGCGCAATTAAATGCAATACAGCACGTACAACTGTTCATGCCATCCATTCTAATAGCAGCTCAGGCTTTATGGTCCCCTAGAATAGTATAAAAGGAAGTCTCTTGTTGAGATCTTCCTTAACAATCTTAAGAAAAAATCTAAGAATCTAAGTTTCATGCTTACACTTTATATCGTCAAATCTGTTAAGCATTACACTTTCACCAAACAGTTCTTAATCTCTTCTTGATGTTCTTATTATATATTGAAACTCAGTAATCTTTGAGATATCATATTCTGATAACTGTTTCTTTATATTCTGTATTGTTTCTACACAAACTTATCTGTTAGTTCTTCAAATACGCTTCCGCATCAAACATAAACTCGAACTAATAGATATGATAATATTGTATAAGCAAAACGGGAACCAACATCTATCATCATTGTTTCTATTGGAGTTTACTCTGTCTGCTCAGGTGTCTCTTTTTCTTTTTCTTTCCCATTCTCTTTTACATTCCTTGCTTCTGTCTCTGTCTCCTTCTCTTTCTGTGTCTATGTCTCCCCTTTTGTTGCTCTGAGGACTATCCCTTCTAATTGTCTGAGTGCCTTGCTGCAGTGTCTTGGAAGTCATCATCATCATCAGAAGTTGCAACGCCGGCATTGGGTGAGTCTGGAACAACAAACTTACCCTTCTTCTTTGAAGGTTCTCCCTCCGGGGTTTCTTCTGCAGGTCTTTTGTGCGTAGCAGTCTGTAAGATGGCATCTATGAAGATAACGACTGCCTTATTCAAAGCATCTTCGACCTCTGTTGCAGCAGTTCTGACCTCATCTACTTGACTCTCACAGTTGAATTTGTGAGAGGCAAGAGATGTCTGAACTTGTCTTTCTGTCGCTTGAGCTTTCATGACGAACTTGGACGAGATGGTCATCATTTTGCTTAGAACGTTCCTGCTGAACTCTCCCATCTGGCCAACTGTCATAGGTAATTCGTTGGGGCGTGGACCAAAGGCATTGAGTGGAGTGGCAGAAGATGTTGTGGCCTCTTTGAATGCATCATTGACAGAAGAATTGATCATCTCTGTCAGAGCTCTGATGTTGCTTTCTGACAAAATGACAGAGGGGATTGGCAGCGCTATGTTCATTTGTGCCTTGTGGTTTTCTGCCAATGTCTTCTTCAACTCTGTGAGTTTTCTGTTCAATTTCTCTGTCTCCTCTGCTCTGGTCCTCTCCCAATCGGCAAATTTCTATGAAGTCTCTGCATATTTTCTTTTGACCTCTTGCAGCTCTTCTCTGAGATAAGCATTCTCCTTACGGATCAGCTCCTCTTTGGCCTCATTGATAAGTTTATACTCATTCAAGGAGTTACCAATAGTGTCACAAAAGCTTTTGAGCTCTGCTCTTGTGATATTATCAGTGGGGGGTAACCTTGTCTCCAATACATGGATCCAAGTCAGTCTCGAGCACAGAGACGCCTCCTTCAAGAGTTGTTTTAACGTTGGCTCTTTGAGGACTTCCACCCGATCCTTGATGCTCCTTTTCAAGGGATACATCTCTGGGCATTTTGATCAGAGTTTCCTCTTCCAGCTCAGGTTCTGGAGAAGGAAATCTGATGTGTTGAGAGGACCTGTGATCAAGACAGGTCTTCCCTTGTGATACTAAGTCATGTTGGTCCTGAAGGCCTATACAAGTTTGTAGAAGGGGGGGGGGGTTGAATACAAACACACAGATTTTACTTTTCTAAATTGTTTATTGATAAATCATTAACAATTTACAGCTTGTTGCGGAAACAAGATTAAGGATAAACCTAAATCTAAACAAGTTGGAACACTAAGGTTTCTTGCACTAAGAGAGATAAGGAAATTACTAATAATAACCTATCTGAGATAAGAGATTTGAACTTGTCCAGAGTTAGCAAGTTACTTCAAAAGAAGTGAGTTCATCTCTTTATATACTGCATGCATTTAATGCAAGTCAGTATATACTTTACACGTGTCATCAGCTGGTTGGTTGCATGTCATTGACTTTTGTTGACAACCTTAGTAGCCGTAAGGATGAACAGTGTAGTATCAGAGTGGTTGTACGATTTCAGATTTTCGGAGGTTCTTTTCTGACATTTCGTACGTAGGCGTGCAAGGGTGGTTAAGATAAAAATACTTTGTACGGAGGACTTCATGATCAGCTTTCGTTGATTCAGCGATTATCATTTACTATTCAGCAGATGATAAAGTTCAGCGATAGCTGAAGTCTTGTACTTGATACTTCACGTTGAGTGGACAAATCTGAGTCTTCGCTGATCCGCATCAGTTCATTAGGAGACTTGTCGCTGGTTCTTGAGCTTGATCTTCGACTTCAGCGTAGAACCTTTGTTGACGTGAAACTTGTCTTCAGGGATCATAGGTAAACAACTAACTTATCAGCGATCATCATAATGACTAAACAGACTCAGAGCATTAATGGTGAACAGTTTCGCTGAATGTTTAACTTAAAGAGCAAGAGTTCCTATCAGCGGTACTAGAAGATCTTAGTACTTATCAGCGATAGTAAAACTCTGATACATATTGTTTACTTACAATTTTCACTAAGTATAAGAAAGGGTCATTATCAAATCACTGAGGGTTTGGATCAATAATCTCCCCCTATTTGATTATGACATAGAAACAAAGAAAATTGCTATTTAATGAAAACATAAGGATAAAAAGAACTCATAAAATACTTGTCCCTTTTACTGTGTTCTGGGATCTTTTCAGTACTGATGGAGTAAAGTACATTCGCTGAAATCTTTCTTTAAAACTTTGAATCAGGTTACAAAGAGAAATGGAAAGATTACAAGTACGAGCGAAATAAATTACAAGTACAAAAGGATAACTGATAAAATAGATGATAGAGGCGATTTTATCAGCTTACAGAGGTTCTTCCTTAATGAGAAGTTCATCAAGGATCTTTTCAGTTGGGATCATCCAGTCAGGAACCGTTACACCTCGTTTTCTTTTGTTCAGCGCTTCTTCAAAAATCAAGGGTTTTAGGTGTCGTGCCTGAATGCCTTTTCTGAAGTCACACCAGTAGATAAGATCTCCGAGCTGTTCGATTGGAGTGATTGGAAGCTCAGCGATCCGTTGAAAGCATTTACGTCCGTCGTAGTCAAGAAAGAATATTCCATAAGAATTACTGATGACTTTACCAGGGACGAAAAGTTCACATGGTGGCAAAGAAATGTCAAGGGTAGATAGATCAGGGTCAGGACCAAGCACTTCAGCGCGAGAGAAACCAATTCCAATTTCATTTCGTATGACAGGACATGAGTTTGAATCTTGACGTTTCTTCTGTGGAGAGGCCCTTTTTCTTTTCAGCTTAAGATCAGGAAGAGGAGGAATGTCCACACAAGAAGATATCAAATCGATATGTCTGTTTATCAGCTTTTCGAAATGATCCTTGTACTTAGATTGTGACGATTGGATAGCTAACCTCATCCCCAGCCATTCAGAGAGACCATGCCTTTTTATAGTGTCAGCGCGAAAGGTTTCAGTTTGGCCATCTTCTCTGAAAAGTTTGATGTCAACAATAGGTACTCCGATAGAGGTTCTTCCAGAGATGAATACCTTGTTGATCTTCGCTGGACGATATCTGAAGTGAATTTTCTCTTTACACCAGATCAGGGTGGTCTGAGAAACTTCAGTTTTCTTTTCCACGATCTTCTGGGCTTCTTCCCAAAGCTTTCGTTGGATTTGAATGGGAACACGTTTCAGCTTGGGGTCTTTGACAGATTCTTGAGTAAGCTTGATGGCGTATTCTCTGTCTTTTTCTTCAGCTTCCTTTCTTTCAGCGATGAGGCGTTCAGCTCTGAGGTGTTCCTTGTATTCAGCTTTTGAAATTCTGAACTTTGGAGGAACTGAAGGCAGTTGATCACGCCTTAGAATGATTCGCTGATCCTCGAATCGCTTTATTATTTCCTCTCTTTTCTTCTGTTCTTCTTCTCTTAGCTTTTGAGGAGCTAAGGAAGGTCTGCGTCTGTGTGAGAGAGTCTGTTCTTCAGGTTCATCAGTCTCAGAGAACAAATCTAAGACTGGGATTATTTCTTCAGCGGCAGCTGGAATTATTGGTGAAGTCGCAGTTGTGGAGCCTTCAGCGATATCCTCAAACAGGGGAGAGGACTAGCTGAAACACAACGATCTTACAAGTAAGAACTTGGGTAGAAACAGATAGAAAGAATTGGTTTAAGTGTATAGGCTTGGGTAGAGGAACTGATAGTGTATGATAGAGGAGGGATGGAGTAAGAGATGTTTAGTGTACCTGACAAACCGGCTTTTCAAGCAAGATCGTCAGATTGTCATCTTCAGCGACGCTTTTGCCTTTGCCTTTCTCAGCTCCAGAGGCTGAGGGCTTTGTCTTTGTCCGCTCCCCTGAAGGTTCATTTATCGAGATTCCCTTAAGAGCTTTGATCCTTGGGGCAGGTTTGACGATAAAGAAATCATCGTAATCTTCGTCATCATCATCATCATTCTTTGGAGAAGAAGATGGTTCACCAGCAGGGATGTCGACGGCTTCATCATCTTCTGCTTCGGATTCTTCAGCGTCTTCTTCGAGTTGCTCCCCCTCAGATACAGAGGTGAGCTTCTCGGTTCCCTCAGGGTTTTCATCTCCCTGAGGTCCAGCGGCTGCTTCCGCTTCAATAGTCTTCTCACCCTCTTCAGCGAAGGTGAGGTCTTCGTTCTTCTCTCCCCTGATAGATTCATCATGGGAAAGGTCTTCAGCGCTCTTGGAAGGGTTTTCAGCGCTCTTCTCCCCCTCTTTTTCATGATGACTGGGGGAGGAATGGGTAGATTCAGCAGCATGGGCAAGTTCTCTGTCTTCTTGGCCAGAGAGACCTACGCGAACTTCAATCTTAGCTAATTTGTCTTCAAGACCAGAAATAGCAGGATTGATCTTCTTCAGCTCTGTGCGATCCGCCGCTGTGAAGTTTTCACTTTCAGGGACGGGTGCAGGAGCAGGATCAGGAGTATTGGCTTTATTCAGCAGCTGCTCGACCATTGTCTTTATCGAACTAACATCGGTCTTTACAGAACCTAAGTCAGTTGTCAGAGTTTGGACATTTGTCTTCACATCAGACATATCTCCCTCGAGTGTTCCAACAGATGTCTTCAGCGTTGTTAGTTCGCCGGACATGGAGGAAACTGAGTTTTTGAGTGAGGTGTAGTCTGTGTAGATATCAGCGAGCACCTTAGTGAAATCGCTGAGAGTCTTATCAACTTGCTTCAAGTCATCTGTGGAACCCTTCTTCTCCACCACCGTTGTCAGCTTTGTCAAATTTTCTCCAGCGGTTGTTACAGCTGTAGAGTTGTTGGAGAGTGTGGTGGTGAGACCTGTCAGCTTTGTTTCCACGGACTTCAGAGAAGCGTTGATGTCTCCCAAATTAGGACCTGTAACACATAAGTACTTGTGAACAACGGAAATCTCAGAATTTTCAGGTTTAGTTACAGTGTATATGGGTTGATTTGTACCTGCAGGAGGATTGATGAACTCGTCAAAGTTGCGGATTCCTGAAAAATGTTCCATATCTTCCTCAAAAGTTCGGTGAGGAATGGTGATCTCTGCAGGTCCTGTCTTCATCATTCTTTGAGAAGCGTCAGCGGAGGCTTCTGGAATGATGGCATCTCCAGTGTTCTTTGGAGGAGAGTCCAAGTGAGTAGAGGGAGAAGCGAAGGATAAGAATTGGGTTCGGGTACTGAGTTCAGCGTTGGATTCGCTGAGAATCACTTCATCAGTCTTTGGAGAGACTGAAGGAGGTTGGGTAGGTTCCAAGTTTCTAACCTCAGCGTTTAGAGACGCTGAAGCCGGGATTGAGGGGATGGTTTGAATGGGTGTGGCAGAGCGTACCACATAACTTTCCTTCAGCTCTGCAGAATGAGCTGAGGAGTCTTCAGCAAGAGATTGCTGGGGCTGCTCCTTGGTTTTCTTGATCCTTTTGGAACCAAGTTGGATTGAAGAGTGTTTCCTTTTCTTAGAAGGAGAGGATTGTGTGGCCGGGGTATCAGCGATGGGTATAGTCGCTGAAGGAGCCACATAAGTCAAAGAAGTAGGGTTGAGAATAGTGAGAAGGGTAGAAAGACGTACCTCATTTTCGACAGGTTTGAAGTCGAGCACCTTAGGGCCAACCTGAGAGAGTTTCAGGTCACCCTCTTTCGGGTAGCTGTCCTTCAGGCCATATTGAAAGATGGCGCTGATGAATCTTGGGTATTGAACCCATGCAGGTCTGTCAGCGGCAGAGTCTACTCTTTGCAGCAAGTCATCATAAATGAGAGATGCCCAATCAATGTGTAGACCTTTCAGCAGAGCGTATCCCATTGCTTGCTGAAGTTGAGCGGCTTGATCAGAAGAGCCGGTCTTGGCAGTCATGCAGCTGATAAGGTGAGCGAAGATGAAGTTCATCTCGATGGGCATTTTTGATTTCTTCAGCAGGGTCAGCTTCTTCTCAGGCTTCTTGTCTCTGCCAATTTCCCATACATAGCCCATTGCATCAAAAAATGCAATAAGAGCTTCTTTGTCAGCGTGCTTTTTGTGGTCAGGGAATGGAACAAAAGGCTTTTCTTTTGTAGCGATGGGAAAGTTTGGAGCTTTGTGAATGATGGCAGGTGTGATCTTTATCGTGCCATATTGAGTATCGCAGAGGATACAATCAATTGTTTTGGAGGGATCTTTGGCGGATGGTAGCTGAGAGTGTCTGGCAGAGTACCAGAACTGGGATACCAATAGCTGACTTGCAGGAGGTGTAATTGTCAGGACTGTTGAAATGCAGCTATTCTTAAGGAAATTTACAGCATCATCCAGATGTGTAACTTGCTTTCGAGGAGGAAACTCGAAAAGCGCAGAGAGGTTGTTTATTTTGGTCCAGTCAAGTTTATCCATAGAAAACTTAACCTATGGAGCCATGATGATATCCACTTCTTCAGAGTCAGTGGAGAAGTTCTCAGCGGTGGCATGAGTCTTGGAAGTTGCCATTTCTCTGTATTATCAGTTCAACCAAAGATGTTAACAAATAAGAATTATCTTAATGTGGAAAGAAATTTCCATTAAGATGTTTCTAATTTTATCCATTTCATTCAGACAAAAATGTCTTAATGAAGATTAGGGTTTTTCTTGATTTTTGACAGAAATGTAAAACCCATTGAATCTTGTTATCCAGTTTTCTATGAAGAAATTAGATTATGGAAACGAATGAAGAACAAGTTTAAGATTTTTGCATTTAAACTTGAAGAACAACCATTAAAATGGTTGTGTTCATAAAACCATGAAAGAAATGATTTCATTTTACAAAGTTCTTTTGTTTGATCTTGTTAAAACAATGAGAAGATCGGAAACAAGTTATATGCATTTGGTAATAAATAAGAACATATTACCCTTGATGTTTGATAAAGAAGATGATGAACAGTTCTTGAGGTTTCTGAGAGCACAAATGCAACAGAGGATTCTTTCTTGCGGAGGAAGATTTGATCGCGTAAAAAACAAATATAAACCAAGAGTTTGTTTATATAGAGATTTTAGAAAGAGAAAATCTTTGAGCGGGAAAAGATTTTCATCATGACACGGACACGTGTTTGCATTTGATTGGCGAAAGAACGTAACGTGCAAACGTGTGTCAGAAAGAAGAACGTGTTGGGGTTTATCCGTTGCAATGACGTCACAACTGTCCTTTCATATTCTTGGTTGTCTCTGAGGTTTTGAAAAACTCAGGGACTCTTTGAAAACATGAAGCACTGAATAGAAATATCAGTGAAGGTTTTAAGAAATTTCAAAAAATCCCTGTTAAGGAAGAGATATTCAGCGATGCAATTTATTTTGAAATCTTGCATTTACATGCGATATGTCAGAGAGAGAAAACATACCTTGATATCAGCGAATCAAGTTTATTCAGAGAGAAGATGATGAAATGGATTATATAAGTTGATTGTATCCTTTCGCTGATTAATGTGAACCGCTGAAGATTTTATCCTTCAAAGTTCAGCATTCCAAGCTCGCTGATGAGAAAGTTGAATCTTGTCTCATCAAGAGGTTTGGTAAACAGATCAGCTAACTGATAATCAGTTGGAATAAAATGAAGTTCTATATCACCATTCATCACATGATCTTTGATAAAATGATATCTGATTTCGATGTGTTTTGTCTTTGAGTGTAGCACTGGGTTGTTGGCTATAGCGATGGCACTTGTGCTGTCGCAATAGATTGGAATTTTGGAGAGCTGAAGATCATAGTCTAGTAGCTGATTTCTCATCCACAAGACCTGAGAGCAGCAGCTTCCAGCGGCTACATATTCAGATTCAGCTGTGGAAGTGGACACTGAGTTTTGCTTCTTACTTGTCCAACTTACCAGCTTTCCACCCAAGAGCTGACATCCTCCTGTGGTGCTTTTCCTATCCATTTTGCAACCTATAAAATCACTATCTGAATATGCAGTAAGATCGAATCCTGAGTCTTTGGGATACCAAAGACCTAGATTCGCTGTACCCTTAAGATATGGAAAGATTCGCTTTACAGCTTTCATATGGGATATCTTAGGTTCAGCTTGATATCGTGCGCACAAACATGTTGCAAACATAATATCGGGTCGGCTAGCTGTAAGATACAATAGTGAGCCGATCATCCCACGGTACAACGTAACATTGACAGGAACACCCTTTGTGTCCTTATCAAGTGTCAGCGGTGGTGCCATAGGGTTTTTCATAGATGAACTTTCAGTTAAGTCGAATTTCTTCAGCATATCTTTAACATATTTTCCCTGATTTATAAAAGTTCCTTTTTCAGTTTGCTTAATTTGAAGACCATGGAAATATGTTAGTTCACCCATCATGCTCATTTTATACTCATATTTCATTCTATCAGCGAAACGAGTACAAAGCTCAGGGTTAGTAGAACCAAATATAATGTCATCAACATATATTTGAACTAGAATGATATGACCTTTCACTTTTCTAAAAAATAGAGTTTTGTCAATCTTACCTCGCTCAAATTTTTCAATATGGAGATAAGAGGAAAGAGTGTCATACCATGCACGTGGAGCTTGCTTCAAGCCATAAAGTGCCTTATCCAGTTTATAAACATAATCTGGATGCTTAGGATCTGAGAATCCTGGAGGTTGTTCCACATAGACTTCTTCATTCAGCTTTCCATTTAGAAACGCTGACTAGATTCAAGTCTTGCTAAGAATATGCTAAGAATAGACGAATAGATTCAAGTCTTGCTACAGGAGCAAATGTTTCGTATAATCTATGCCTTCCTCTTGTCTGTATCCCTGAGCAACAAGACGAGCTTTGTTGCGGGTTACAGTACCATGTTCGTCTAACTTGTTTCGATAGACCCATTTAGTGCCTATCACAGTTTTGTCAGTTGGTCTTCGAACAAGTTTCCAAACTTTGTTTCTTTCAAATTCAGTCAGCTCTTCTTGCATGGCGCTGACCCAGTTTGGATCTTTGAGGGCATCATCTACCTTCTTTGGTTCAGTTAGTGAAATAAAATTTATAAATAGACAAATATTACCTGCACTTCGTCGAGTCTGAATCCCAGCGTTTGGATCACCAAGAATTTGATCAATTGGGTGATTTATGGTCCATCGCTAAGCCGGAGCGTGAGATGCTGACTCAACTTGATCTTGTGGAGCTGAAGATGAAGCTTCAGCGACGTCGGGAGTATCAGCCAAGAGAGGAATGGATGCAGTTGTCATTATATTCACTGATTGCTGAGAGGTAGATGGAATGTCTGAGACATTTGGATCAACTGCAGGTATAGTGTTTATAGGAACAGCTGAGACCCATGATGTTTCAGCTTCACTATTCTGCATGTTTGGAATGATAGTGGGACTATCATCTTCTACTGGATGAGCATGAGGAGTGGGAATATCTTCTGAATCACCAAGATGAGAAAACATCCATTGATTCAGTTCTTCTGTATCAGCGTTCGGTTTAGAGTTCGCTGAACGGGATTTGTCAAACGTGACGTGAATAGTTTCTTCTACAGTTTGTCTTCTTCGATTGAAGACTCTGAAGGCTTTGGAAACTGAGGAGTATCCAAGAAAGATTCCATCATCAGCCTTAGCATCAAACTTTCCAAGAGCATCTCTATTGTTCAGTATAAAACACTGACAACCAAAGATGTGAAGAAAGCTGATTGAGGGCTTTCTCCCATGAAAACGTTCATAGGCTGTTTTATTGAATCTTTTGACTATCAGCGACCTGTTTTGCGTAAAACAAGCAGTGTTGACAGCTTTTGCCCAAAACTGAGTAGGCAGGTGAGAATCGCTGAGCATTGAACGTGCAGCTTCAATAATTGTTCTATTTCTTCTTTCAGCGACTCCATTTTGTTGCGGTGTTCTCACTGACGAAAAGTTGTGAGAAATACCCTTACTCTCAAAGAAGGAATCAAGAGAACTGTTTTTGAATTCAGTCCCATGATCACTCCTTATTGAGCGAACGGTCAGATTGTTCAGGGTTTCCATCTTCCAAACAAAGGTGATGAGTTCTTCAGGGGTGTCACTCTTAGAATGGAGAAACATTACCCAAGTGAAGCGAGAGAATTCATCAACTATGACCAGCGTATATTTCTTTCCAGCGATGGATTGTTTGTTAACAGGGCCAAACAAATCCATATGGAGTAGTTGTAGAGGAGATGACACTGAAGAAACTTGCTTTGATTTAAAGCTTGCTTTGGTCTGCTTCCTTTTTTCACACGCTGAACATAACGACTCTTTGGCGTATGAATGCTGAGGTAGACCAGTGACTAACTCTTTTGAAGAAAGAGTGTTCAGTGTCTTGAAATTTATATGAGATAGCCTCTTATGCCATAGCCAGTTGACATCAGATGAGGCCTTTGAGAAGAAACAGGAGTTCTCAGTGGTTGTTGAGTCCATGTTTATTACATAAACATTTTCCAAACGATAACCGCTGAGAGCTATCTTCTCCTTTTTGTCAGAGACAAAGCAGGATTCCTTAGTAAAAATTACTTTGTTATCCATGTCGCAAAGCTGACTGATGCTTAGAAGATTATGCTTCAGCCCTTCAACATATGCGACTCTTCTGAAGGTTGTTGTACCATTTGAAAGTACACCATACCCTCGGGTATGTCCTTTTCCATTTCCACCGAAAGTCACAGAGGGGCCTTTCTCTTCCTTGTATTCAGCGAGCAGGCTTTTATTACCAGTCATGTGTCTAGAGCATCCGCTATAGAGATACCAGATACCCTTCTTAACCTGCAATACAAAGGAAGATTAGTTTTTCTTAGGTACCCACTTAACCATGTATACACGTTTGTCAGTGGAAGTAGTTGGAATGGAAGGTTCAGCAGTCTTCGCAGCATTTGAAGATTCAGCTTTGTCTTTCTTCACTTTGGTTAATTTCTTAACCTCAGTGGTAGAATTCACCTTGACCTGATTTGCACCAGGGTTGGTCTTCTTTGCCTTGGGGGCAATCTTCACCTTAGCTATCTTTTTAGCTTTGGAGGCTGTGGGGCACTTACTAGCAATATGATCAGTGAGTCCACAGTGATAACATTTCCTATAGCTAAAAGTAGTTCTAGGACCATTTGAATGCTGAGCTTTTAATTTTGAAATGGAAGTGCCAGCACCAAGTAAACTATTGGCTTTAGAAATGGGACGAACATTCAGTTCATCATATTTCTTACCAAGGACATCCACTATGAGCCTAGGAGTAGATCGCTGAATAGATCCATAAATCAGCTTCCTTGATCCAGAGGGATGTGTCACTGAAGCTTTAGAAGCATCCAGCTTTGGTACTAAAGTACCCTTCTGAGGATTTTGATAAATAACAATTCCTTTACCTTTGTCTTTAGAGACAGAGGTAGATTTTGAATAAACCATTTTCTCCTTGCCTTTTGAGGAGGTAGGAGTTTCCTCAGGGATTGGTGTAATGGACGAGGAGCACTGAGAAGATGAAGTATCAGCGACTGAGGATACGAACGTTCCAAATTTAAGCATTGAACGCTCAGTGGTTGGTTTTGAAGTTTCATATTTGTAACCCAAACCACGTTTATCACTCAGTGGAATTTGAGACTTTATTATCTCAGTGATCTTTGTTGAGGAATTACACCATCCTTCAACAATAGCTTTTTCAGCTTTTAATGCAGCGATAGCTTTGCTCGTTCGATTTTGACTAGCTGATTTAAATATACTTGATCTTTAAAATCTTCTTCAATTTTAGAAAGCTTTTCTATTTGAAGATGACAGTTTTTAAGCTTTTCAGCGAGATCAAGGTTTTGGTTTTCAACCACAGTTTTGCCGTTCATGGCTTCGTATAAACTTCTAGTCAAGAGATCGATCTTACGGAGACTATCAGCTTCATCAATATTTGCAATATTGGTAAAGAAAGAAGGTGATACCTGAATAGCAGAGGTTGAAGTGGAGGAAATGTCTGAACTTTCTTCCTCTTCTTCAATCTTGGCCATGAGAAATTGATTTGCTTCATCATCTTCAGAATCAGATGATGATGCTTCTTCATCAGAAGCAGCCCAATCATAGTCAGCCATCAGGCCTTTGCCTTTCTTCTTAAAGCTTTTCAGCTTCGCATATTTTTCTTTCAGCTTTGAGTATTTGTCATCTTTATTCCTTGGAACAAAGGATTTCTTTGTAAAAGCTGAGGGTCTAGAAACTTTCTTAGACCTGCACTCGTTAGCAAAATGTCCTATCTTTTCGCAGTTAAAACAAGTAGCAGTAGCCTTATCAACAAAAACTGATGATTTAGGCTTGTAAGTTATGGAAAGAGGTTTGTTCTTTCTAAACATTTTCTTCTTGGCAAATCTCCTGAACTTTTTAGTTAGGAGAGCCAAGGATTCATCATCATCTGAAAAAACAGAATCTGATGACCTTTCAGAGTTACTCTCTAACTCAGTGATAGTGACCGAGGGTCGCTGAGTAGAAAGTTCCTCTGAGATTAAAGCAACATGGGTGCTTTTGGAATCTTGTACAAGATTCTTCTTAAGATGGCTCGATTGCTCATGATTCAGCAACGTGCCATATAAGGTAGCAAGGGTCATTGATCTTAGATCCTTTGATAGCTTGAGACACATGGAATAATTGTCCCAATTTTCAGGTAAACATTCTAGAAACTTTGTTAGCACTTCAGAGTTAGAATATTCATTACCAACAGTTTTCAGATCTATAATTAAACAATTAAAACGTTGGTGAACTTCAGAGAGAGTTTCATTCTTACCAGAAATGAAGCTTTCGTATTGTCTTACCAGGTTGATCTTTCTTGAGTCCTGGACTTCAGACGTTCCTTCATACTGAACACATATTGTGTCCCACATGGATTTTGATGTTTTCAGATTCATGACAAAATGGTAGACTTCGTCGGGAAGAGCCATGGATAGTATGGATCTGGCTTTTGTATCTATAGACACTTTCTTCTTATCTTCGTCAGTCCATTGATGGATTTCTTTAGGTACCAGCCTTTCTGGAATAGCAGGTCTATTCTCAGCGCCTGGAACTGCAGCATCAATTCTTACAGGGATGAATGGACCATTCTCAAGATAGTAAGGCATAGTAGGGTCTACACCTTCTAAGAAGAGTGTCATCCTATTTTTCCATAAGTTGAAGTTATCTCTGGAAAATCTAGGGGGTTTTGCAAGAGAATCATTGTCTATATAATTTGTGTTTTTATTGGTGGCCATTTTCAGATAATAGCAAGGAAGAGAAATATCTTAGATTAGATCTTGTTTATGAGATTAAACAAATCCGCTCTGATACCACTTGTTGGTCCCGAAGGCCTATACAAGTTTGTAGAAGGGGGGGGGGGGTTGAATACAAACACACAGATTTTACTTTTCTAAATTGTTTATTGATAAATCATTAACAATTTACAGCTTGTTGCGGAAACAAGATTAAGGATAAACCTAAATCTAAACAAGTTGGAACACTAAGGTTTCTTGCACTAAGAGAGATAAGGAAATTACTAATAATAACCTATCTGAGATAAGAGATTTGAACTTGTCCAGAGTTAGCAAGTTACTTCAAAAGAAGTGAGTTCATCTCTTTATATACTGCATGCATTTAATGCAAGTCAGTATATACTTTACACGTGTCATCAGCTGGTTGGTTGCATGTCATTGACTTTTGTTGACAACCTTAGTAGCCGTAAGGATGAACAGTGTAGTATCAGAGTGGTTGTACGATTTCAGATTTTCGGAGGTTCTTTTCTGACATTTCGTACGGAGGCGTGCAAGGGTGGTTAAGACAAAAGAACTTTGTACGGAGGACTTCATGATCAGCTTTCGTTGATTCAGCGATTATCATTTACTATTCAGCAGATGATAAAGTTCAGCGATAGCTGAAGTCTTGTACTTGATACTTCACGTTGAGTGGACAAATCTGAGTCTCCGCTGATCCGCATCAGTTCATTAGGAGACTTGTCGCTGGTTCTTGAGCTTGATCTTCGACTTCAACGTAGAACCTTTGTTGACGTGAAACTTGTCTTCAGGGATCATAGGTAAACAACTAACTTATCAGCGATCATCATAATGACTAAACATACTCAGAGCATTAATGGTGAACAGTTTCGCTGAATGTTTAACTTAAAGAGCAAGAGTTCCTATCAGCGGTACTGGAAGATCTTAGTACTTATCAGCGATAGTGAAACTCTGATACATATTGTTTACTTACAATTTTCACTAAGTATAAGAAAGGGTCATTATCAAATCACTGAGGGTTTGGATCAACAAGTCATCCCACTGCCCCTGAGTTGGGCAGAGCCTACACGAGATTCGAAAGATCTCAGGGCTAGTTTGTGTCAAATCTATGCAAGCCACAGAGGCTTCAGTGTGTTTTGGTGACCTATTGATGTCCTGGGGCGATGGGACATCAGTACCGAAAATGGATTCCCTGGTTTCGTGCATACCAGAGGCATAAACAGTTGCCTCTGATGGTCCAGGTTGGTTAGGGTTCGAGGTGTGCACCTCTGTTTCAATATCCATTTGGTCTTGATCACTAAGGATAGGTTGTGTGGTAGCACTGGGAGTTGGGCTAGGGAAACACACATGTGTGTTCATACAAACATCTTCTTCTAAACTTACATTTCCCTCGGCTCCTAGGGATTTAGAAGACTCAGATGTCTCTCCCTCACTTTCCTCTTCCTCACTTCTGCCAGAGAAGGACGAACTCTCTGCCACCTCATCTGCAGTTTCCCTTACACCCTCTTGGACATCCTCCAGAGGGGATGCTCTGTCCACTACTTCCTCTTCCTCGCGATTTGCAGAGGAAGACCCCAGTTCGGGTACTCTTACCTCTGGTCTCACTACTTCTTCTTCTTCTCTCACATCACTCACAGACTCCAACGATGGTTCAGGACCTATGTATGCGGGGGATCTCACCTCAGGTTCTTGAGGTTGAGCAGCATGTCTACAGTTTTGGAGAGAAATATGGGTTGGATCTATCAGACAGAGCATTGTGCCTTGAATTCTTCTTGTGTTCGGATACGCACCTCTGGTTGTCGGGTTGAATCTGAACATTACCCATCCAGGAGATAGATTTCCCTATAGAGTTAGTTGCAGATGAGGGAATGCTTCTCTGATGACGAGGCTAATAAACCTTGGAAATCTAATGTGCTTCAGATTCCTGTGTACTCCCACAACACCTCCTCTCGCCAGAGTCGATGTCTTTGTATTTACTGCAGATAAAAGTTCCTTGTAGAGGATTTTGGCATAGTCGAAATGCCTTCTGAAGTATAAGCCGTACATGATTTGAAGGATTTCAGTGCTAGCTTGGTCTTGGCTACCACTTGGCTACCACTTTTGCAGGTGAGGGTTTGGTTAGGCCTTTGTTGTAGCCTAAGAACTGACAAAATGCAAGAAGAACAGGGGTTTTGGGGGTTTTTTGAAAGCAGGGATTCCCAACTGTTCTTTAGTTTGCATTCCAAAGATTCTTCTGAGGGTTTTGTCACGTATGCGAATCGTTCCAGCTCCGTTATCTCATCCATAATTGACCTTTCCAATAATACCTTTCCTTTCTGGAATGAACTGACAAGTAGTCCACCATTGTTGAACATATATTTGGGGAAGGGTATCGTTGTGTCGAGTAATGGCTTGAAAGAGTTCTTAGTTCCTAAAGAACTCAGCAAAGACATGGTAAATGGGCAAGAAATTTGCTGGGTTGGCGTCGAATCTGTAGTTGTTGTCTACAAACTCGTAGGGTTGGATTACTATGTGATCAACGGGTACTATTCTGCTCGATTCCTCCGAATTTTCTTGTTCCGCCATTGTTGCAGGTTTCGGGGTTTTGATGAACACGAAGAGTATTTGAACGAAGGAGGTAAGGTTTGAAGATTTGAATACTTAGAAGTTGTAAGAAATGAAATTGGTCAAAGGAATGGGTATTTGTACTCGAAATATCTGATTGGATAACCATCGTAGGTACTGTAGGTACTCGAGTGTCAGATAGTGGAACGGCCTCTACAGTAGAACGTGGAAACAGCTAACGGTTGGTCTTTCAATCAGAAGATGCCACGTGGGTTTTGGTTCTGACATATTTTGGGCTATCAAACCCTCACGGTTAGAGATTTATGGGTGACAGGTGGTTGACGCTAAAAAATAACCAGCATCTCTGATGACCATTATCAGAGAAATGGCAGAGCTCTGGTGGAACTCTCAGCACATTTTGTCTCTGATGATTGACTTTATCCATTCTTTCAAGTAACCCAGATGTTTCACTTTTACCTAAAATCATTTGCAAATCCTGCATCTGATGTGAGAATAGTCAAAGAACGAAAGAAGAAAAATCTCAGAGATTTCACAGAGGTCTGGTGAATTTCATCAGAGGCTCTGGTGAAATGTCATAGTTCTGGTAAGTTCTTGACATTATCAAAAATGTTTTCATCCAAACAGGTTTTCCCTTCCTTAAAAAGATTTTTCCTCTATGTTCAACGAGCAAAGTCATTTAGATCGGAAAAAGTTTTGACTTGCTCCCCTTAAACCATGCTTATTTTCCTTTTAAGCTCCCCCTAGAATGATGAGCTTAATTGATAGATTTTTCTTTTCAGTTTTTCTCTTTTCCTGCAACTTCTTAAAAGATTAAACAATATTTACAAAGAATATACAGATTTGGAGTTTACAGAAGAAAATATTGAAAAAGTATGCTGACAGGGTTCTGAGATGATCATCAGAGGCTCTGTTGAAGTATCCTACCTAACTGTTTTGTCAGAGCTCTGGTATGAACATCAGAGGCTCTGGTGAATTTTGAATAGAGTTAGGAGGACATGTTCAGGATGCCCATCTTGCTGATTAAGAAGTTAAATCTCCTTTCATCAAGGGATTTTGTAAACAAATCAGCAAGTTGGAAGTCGGTTGAAACAAAGTACATTTCAATCGTCCCCCTTTTCAACATGATCCTTTATAAAATGGTACCTTATGTCGATATGCCTTGTCTTCGAGTGCTGGACTAGATTAGCTGTAATTGTTGTTGCACTCTTGGAGTCACACAAAATTGGGACTTTGTTGAACTCCATGCCATAATCTTTGACTTGTGTTTTCATCCAGATCACTTGAGAGAAACAACTAGCAGTAGCAACATATTCTGCTTCTGCTACAGAGGTTGATACACAGTTCTGTTTCTTGGATGTCCAACTCACCAGTTTGTCTCCAAGCAATTGGCAGCTACCAGAAGTACTCTTTCTGTCATTCCTGCATCCTCAATAATCTGAATCTGTGTATGATACAAGCTCGAAACCAGAATTAAGAAGATACCAGAGACCCAAAAATTGAGTCCCTTTGAGATATTTAAAGATGCGTTTGACAGCAGACAAATGGGATTCCTTAGGATTTGCTTGAAATCTGGCACAGAGACAGGTTGCAAACATTATATCAGGTTTGCTTGCAGTTAAATACAGAAGTGACCCTATCATGTCCCTGTAGTTCTTGATATCCACAGATTGACCTTGAGGATCATGATCAGGTTTAACTCCAGTGGCAATAGGAGTTTTCATAGGATTTGAATTATTGAGCTTATATTTTTTTCAAAATATCAGAGACGTATTTTAATTGACTTATAAAGGTGCCTCTGATGGATTGTTTAACATGTAAACCAAAGAAGAAAGAAAGTTCTGTAACACCCCGTTTCCCAATTTACGTGAATTAACTGTCTCTTTTGGGGTTGAGTTAATTTTTGGGTCGTTATGTACGTGTTCAGGAATCTAGGGGCCAGTTTATCAATTTTGTAAGATGAGGGTGTGTTTTGGCATGTATGTAAAGGGATGGAAACCCTAAACACCCTCATTTGCAGCCATTTGTTTCTTTAGCAAAGAAGAGAGAAAAGAGAAAGGGATTTTCGGAGTTCTTGTGAGCTGCTGTGAAATATCGACCGATTCTCCTTCGTTAACCGTTGGATCGTCGTGAAATTTGGACAGCGACTTCACGACCCTCTAATATACATTCTGACCTGAGGGATTTGGCATCGGAGTTCCCAGTAGAGAGAACCAAGTGTCCGAAGTTGCTGTATTTTTCCAGGCGGAGTTCTTGTGAGCTGCTGTGAAAGATCGACCGATTCTCCTTCGTTAACCGTTGGATCGTCGTGAAATTTGGACAGAGACTTCACGACCCTCTAATATACATTCTGACTGGAGGGATTTGGCATCGGAGTTCCCAGTAGAGAGAACCAAGTGTCCGAAGTTGCTGTATTTTCCAGGCGAAAGATTTGGTGATTTTGGAAGATTCAAGTTGTGAAAGGTTCTAAGAGGATTGTTGTTCGCGGTATAGAATTTCAAGGTATGTGTATTATGTTTAGAAATCAATAGAAATGGGGCGTATGAAATTGGATGTTTGGCAAAGTTTTATGGTATTTGGACTATCCTAGCTATGTCATTTCGGGATGAGAGATGGGATAGAATTAGAGTTCCATTTTTAGGCTTGTTATGATATGTGTATGTATGAATGTTATAGGTGGTACGAGGTGATTATTATACACTGTGAAGTACTTGGTAATTGACATCTTGACAGGTGAGTACTCTACCTATATTATGTAAGTTATGTGTATGTAGTTGGATTGCATGTGTGATTATGTGTATGTTTGGCTTTACCAAAGGAAAGAGTACCTATGGTGGTAATAATACCCCTAGGGAATATGTTATGTATGAAGAGGCCTGGTACCAGTGTCTAGTTATGACCTTCCTTATTGGCTTTGTGCCTTGAGGAATGGAAGGATGTTACATGTATGTGATTGCTATGTTTATGCAAGTATGTATGCATGATGATATGTGGTATAGGTGCGTGCTCACTAAGCGTAAGCTTACCCCGTTGTTATTCATCTTTTAGTGGCAGGTACATCTTCAAAGAATAAAGGAAAGGCTCCAGCTTGAAGCTTTTGGATTTGCGGCAGCTCAGCAGCTTATATTTTCTTTTGATGAATGATAGTTTTGGATTCTCTAAGCTTTTCAGTTGAATATTGTTTTTCTCAAACTTATTGGTTTTAAGTTGCAAACTTGTACTCTTTTCTATAAGATTATGGGATTTTATCTAAATGTTTTAATTACAAATCTTCCGCTGTATTTTAAGGTTACTTTCCGTTAAATGAGTGTTTTAAAGATAAGGGATGTTACAGTTGGTATCAGAGCCTTGGTTTAAGGGATTCGGGCATTCACAAGTGGTGAGTGTTTGAACTTAAACCCAAGTGCTCAAGTTTTCAAATAAGTAACCTTTAAAAAAAAGCTGTTTCGTGTAAGAAAATGGTTTATAAGGAAAGGGTGTTTTAAAAGAAAAAGTTTTCACGGCTGAGCTGCGGTCCAGAGCATCAAGACGGGGGTGAGCACACTATTCCATATTAGGATTTATGATAAAGCATGTTCAGTTTTTGTGAAAGACCAATTTTATAACTGTATTGGATGAGTAATTATGTTTATGTATGCTAGATATGGTCAATGTGACAAGGTTATGGTTTCAAGTATGTTTTGTTTGATGCATAATGTGAATTAGAATATGATTATAATGTTTATATGATAAGTGGTAGATATGGAAAATGTTGTGATATATATGTTAAAGGTACCAACTAAGCTGGGAATTGGAACCTTAGTGACGGTGTTGAGTCTAAACATGGAGGGTGTAATTATAATGGTATAAAGGCCCATACCATTGCAATTACATTGTACATGCCGGGACTTGATATAGTTGCAAAAGAATTCTATGAACCAGACAAGGTTGAGGGTTGGGTAGTAACATGCTAGAAAGGGATTTTGTTAAGAGAGTATAAGCAGAGGGTTTCTAAGGAGCATGTTAGAAAGAAAGACAACTAAGCTAGGACTTCTGGACTATGCTAGGAGTTTGCTCAGGGGGGGGGTGTAGATGAATTATTCTAAAGTATCATGTTTATGTATCAGAATGGTGAACACTAGAAGGCAAGGCAAGAGACCGATTATTGAAGAGGATCAGGAAATTCCTGATCTGAGAGGTGTGATCGCTGCTGAGGTCGGGGAGGTTCTTCACGAGTTACTCCAAAGTCTCTTTGAGCAGGTAAAGCAGGAACTGGCTAATGAAATTCGTAGTCAGGTAGAGGCAGCTGTGGCCAGCAGGGCCAGTGGATCAGGGGGCTTGTCAGGCGTACAACCACGGGGGACAAGCTACAGAGATTTCTCGGCCTGTCAGCCGCCACAGTTTGAGGGGCAGAAGGACCCCGTAACCAGCACTCGTTGGATAGCTGAGGTGGAGGGTGCTTTCCGCACCAGTTTTTGTACCGAGGAAGTCAAGGTTCGCTACGCATCGAACCTTCTGAGGAAGGCAGCGAAAGACTGGTGGAACCTTATTGTTCGTGCTCGGACGCCAGAACAAGTGGATAGCATGACTTGGGAACAGTTCAAGGAACTGTTCATGGAACAGTATGTGCCCCAAATTGAGGTAGAGAGACTCACAAATGAGTTTCTATCTATGGAGCAAACTACGGAGTCAGTGAACGAGATCACTGACAAATTTTTGGAGCGGTCCCTTTTCTGTCCTGAGTATGTCAGGAATGAAAATGCCAAAATGTACAGATATGGGAGAGTTTTGAAACAGGAGATTAGAGAATTTGTTGTTATGGCAAGGTGCACTGATTTTCAGCAGATGCACGAGGCGGCTCGGGCTAGAGAGCTCGAATTAGAGAGCCAAAGAAAGACAAGAAGGGCAGAAACGGTTCAGACTCAACCTCAGCAGACTAAGAGGTTCAAAACTGGGAGTCATAAACCGGAGGTAAAGAAAGAGTTCAAGAGAGAGCATCCCCGCTGTGGGAAGTGTGGACGACAGCATCCGGTAGAATGCCGTATGGGCTCCGGAACCTGTTACAAATGCGGACAACCGGGTCATATCAGTCGAGACTGCAAGGCGACCGCAAAGATATGTTTTAAGTGCTACAAGCCGGGCCACTTTGCTGACGAGTGCCCAATGAATACCGGGTCGGTCCAGAACTCGGGAACCGCACCGGTGAAGATGCTAGAGGGTGGATTGGGAAAGAAGAACGACGCACCCAGGACTCGGGGGCGAGTGTTCCAGATGACCGTAGACGAAGCAAAGGAGGAGCCAGATGTCGTGACAGGTATTTTTCCTGTTAATGCATCACCTGCCCTTGTCTTATTTGACTCGGGAGCTACTAAATCTTTTGTTTCTTTATCGTTTTGTAAAGACTTTGCTATTGTAAAGGACAAGTTAGAGAGTCCGCTAGAAGTAGAAATAGCGGACGAGGAGTTTCGTTTTGTGAGTGATGTGTATAAAGGTAATGTAATAGAGATAGCCGGAGTGAAGTTTAGTATAGATCTTATTCCTATTGCGATGAGGGAAATAAATGTAGTAGTTGGGATAGATTGGCTTAGTCGGAATGGAGCGCGCATTGATTGTGAAAAACAGCAGGTAGTGATTCGAACCCCAAGTGGGGGAGAATTAACTATCTCGAGTGAAGGAAGAAAAGGGGTACCAAAGGTGTGCACTTTGGCCAAAGCTAGAAGATATGTGCACCATGGTGGTAGCAGTTACTTGGCGTATATTGTTGATGAGCGGGAGGAGAAAAAGAAGAGAACAGTGGCAGATGTACCAGTGGTCAGCGAGTTTCCGGATGTTTTCCCAGATGACTTGCCTGGCATTCCTCCCGAGAGGCAAGTGGAGTTCCGAATAGACTTGATTCCGGGGGCGGCACCGGTAGCAAAGGCTCCTTACCGTTTGGCACCTCCGGAGATGCATGAACTGTCTAAGCAGCTGGAGGAACTGTTGGATAAGGGTTTCATCCGCCCCAATAGTTCACCTTGGGGAGCCCCTATCCTTTTCGTGAAAAAGAAGGACGGGTCGATGCGGATGTGCATCGACTATAGAGAGCTTAACAAGCTTACGGTGAAGAACAGATACCCGTTGCCGAGGATCGACGATCTCTTCGATCAACTTCAGGGAGCCGTTTGGTTCTCTAAGATAGATCTTCGCTCAGGGTACCACCAGTTGAAGGTCAGGGAAGAGGATGTTCACAAGACAGCGTTCAGAACCAGGTACGGGCATTTCGAGTTCATCGTGATGCCATTTGGACTGACGAACGCACCGGCGGCATTCATGGATCTTATGAATAGAGTTTGCAGACCGATGTTGGATAGGTCAGTCATCGTGTTTATAGACGATATACTGATCTACTCCATGTCGAAGGAGGATCATATGGAGCATCTACGAGAGGTTTTGGAGATTTTGCGTAAGGAGCAGTTATATGCAAAGTTCTCCAAGTGTGATTTCAGGTTACAAGAGGTTCAATTTCTTGGACATCTTGTGAACCGAGAGGGTATCAAGGTAGACCCAGCGAAGGTGGAGGCAGTGATGAAGTGGGAAACCCCGAAGACTCCCACTGAGATTAGGAGTTTCATTGGATTAGCCGGGTACAACCGCCGGTTCATCCAGGATTTCTCCAAGATAGCAGTTCCGTTGACGAAGCTGACGAGGAAGAACGAACGTTTCGTTTGGGGAGAGGAATAGAAAACAACGTTCGAAACCTTAAGGAGAAAGTTATGCGAGGCTCCGGTGTTGACACTACCGGAGGGAGTTGAAGACATGACAGTCTACTGTGATGCGTCTTATCACGGGCTAGGCTGCGTTCTTATGCAGAGGGGAAGGGTGATTGCCTATGCGTCTCGTCAACTGAAGACGCATGAGGTGAATTACCCGACTCACGATTTGGAGCTTGCGGCAGTGGTGTTCGCTCTCAAGTTATGGCGGCACTACCTGTATGGGGTGAAGTGTACTATCTATACGGACCACAAGAGTCTTCGTTATTTCATGGATCAACAGAATTTGAACATGAGACAGCGGAGGTGGTTGGATGTGGTGAAGGATTATGATTGCGAGATTCTTTATCACCCGGGGAAGGCAAATGTCGTAGCGGATGCCTTGAGTAGAAGAGCGAGTAGTGTTCTACTTCGGGTACCGTTGATGAGACTAACAGTATCAACGTCGCTTCACGACTTGGTAAGAAGGTCTCAAGAGGAAGCGATCAAGGGTGAGAACCAGAAGAAGGAACGGATAAAGGGACAGGTGGATCAGTTAGTGCCCGACAGTCGAGGTCTATTGACTCGGTACGGTCGGGTATGGGTTCCAGTATCGTGTGAGGCAAGGCAGACACTTCTGGATGAGGCGCATAAGTCAAGGTTCTCTATCCATCCCGGTGCTACTAAGATGTATAGAGATCTGAAGACTGACTACTGGTGGCCGGGGATGAAGAGGGACGTGGCTAAGTACGTGGAGAAATGTTTGACTTGTTTAAGGGTCAAAGCAGAGCATCAGAGACCGCACGGGAAGTTACAGCCATTAGAGATACCAGAGTGGAAGTGGGAGCATATAACAATGGATCTGATTACCAAGTTGCCTCGAACACCTAGGAATCATGATGCCATTTGGGTGGTTGTAGATAGGTTGACAAAGAGTGCCCATTTTATCGCGATCCGTGAAAGTTCATCTGCAAAAAAGTTAGCTGACATCTATGTCAGTGAAATTGTAGCAAGGCATGGGGTACCGGTAACAGTGATATCAGACAGGGATGTTCGGTTTACGTCGCGGTTTTGGGGGAAGTTCCATGAAGATTTGGGTACGAGACTTCAGTTCAGTATAGCATTTCACCCACAGACGGACGGGCAATGCGAGAGAACAATTCAGACTCTTGAGGATATGTTGAGAGCCTGTGTTTTGGATTTTGGGGGCAGCTGGGATACGTATTTACCGTTGGCTGAGTTCTCATACAACAACAGTTTCCATGCCAGTATTGGCATGCCTCCGTATGAGATGTTGTACGGGAGAAGGTGTAGGACTCCTATCTGTTGGGGAGAGGTAGGCCAGCGGGAGTTAAGCAGCACATAAGTGGTTCAGAAAACGACGGAAAGTATTGAGATGATTCGGGATAGGCTACGAACCGCACAGAGTCGTCAAAAGAGTTACGCCGACAAGCGAAGGTCGGATTTGGAGTTCAACGTGGGAGATAATGTTTTGTTGAAGGTGTCACATTGGAAAGGGGTGATCCGATTCCGGAAGAGGGGCAAGCTAGGCCCTAGGTTTATCGGACCTTTCAAGGTGATAGCACGGGTTGGGAAGGTTGCGTACCGACTGGAGCTTCCGCCGGAACTCAGTCTGATACACAACACCTTCCACGTGTCTCAGTTGAGGAAGTGTTTAGCTGACGAGTCGGCGCATGTCCCTAAAGATGACATACAGGTCGACGAACGGTTGAATTATATTAAGAGACCGATAGCAATCTTGGAAGGGAAGACCAAATCCTTGCGAAACAAGGAGATCAGCTTAGTGAAAGTTCAGTGGGAACACCGAAAAGGATCAGAATGGACATGGGAACCGGAAGCTGAGATGAGATCGAATTATCCGGAACTCTTCCAAGTCTGATCGATTTCGAGGACGAAATCCTGGTAAGTGGGGGAGAGTTGTAACACCCCGTTTCCCAATTTACGTGAATTAACTGTCTCTTTTGGGGTTGAGTTAATTTTTGGGTCGTTATGTACGTGTTCAGGAATCTAGGGGCCAGTTTATCAATTTTGTAATATGAGGGTGTGTTTTGGCATGTATGTAAAGGGATGGAAACCCTAAACACCCTCATTTGCAGCCATTTCTTTAGCAAAGAAGAGAGAAAAGAGAAAGGGATTTTCGGAGTTCTTGTGAGCTGCTGTGAAAGATTGACCGATTCTCCTTCGTTAACCGTTGGATCGTCGTGAAATTTGGACAGCGACTTCACGACCCTCTAATATACATTCTGACTGGAGGGATTTGGCATCGGAGTTCCCAGTAGAGAGAACCAAGTGTCCGAAGTTGCTGTATTTTTCCAGGCGGAGTTCTTGTGAGCGGCTGTGAAAGATCGACCGATTCTCCTTCGTTAACCGTTGGATCGTCGTGCAATTTGGACAGAGACTTCACGACCCTCTAATATACATTCTGACCGGAGGGATTTGGCATCGGAGTTCCCAGTAGAGAGAACCAAGTGTCCGAAGTTGCTGTATTTTCCAGGCGAAAGATTTGGTGATTTTGGAAGATTCAAGTTGTGAAAGGTTCTAAGAGGATTGTTGTTCGCGGTCTAGAATTGCAAGGTATGTGTATTATGTTTAGAAATCAATAGAAATGGGGCATATGAAATTGGATGTTTGGCAAAGTTTTATGGTATTTGGACTATCCTAGCTATGTCATTTCGGGATGAGAGATGGGATAGAATTAGAGTTCCATTTTTGGGCTTGTTATGATATGTGTATGTATGAATGTTATAGGTGGTACGAGGTGATTATTATACACTGTGAAGTACTTGGTAATTGACATCTTGACAGGTGAGTACTCTACCTATATTATGTAAGTTATGTGTATGTAGTTGGATTGCATGTGTGATTATGTGTATGTTTGGCTTTACCAAAGGAAAGAGTACCTATGGTGGTAGTAATACCCCTAGGGAATATGTTATGTATGAAGAGGCCTGGTACCAGTGTCTAGTTATGACCTTCCTTATTGGCTTTGTGCCTTGAGGAATGGAAGGATGTTACATGTATGTGATTGCTATGTTTATGCAAGTATGTATGCATGATGATATGTGGTATAGGTGCGTGCTCACTAAGCGTAAGCTTACCCCGTTGTTATTCATCTTCTAGTGGCAGGTACATCTTCAAAGAATAAAGGAAAGGCTCCAGCTTGAAGCTTTTGGATTTGCGGCAGCTCAGCAGCTTATATTTTCTTTTGATGAATGATAGTTTTGGATTCTCTAAGCTTTTCAGTTGAATATTGTTTTTCTCAAACTTATTGGTTTTAAGTTGCAAACTTGTACTCTTTTCTATAAGATTATGGGATTTTATCTAAATGTTTTAATTACAAATCTTCCGCTGTATTTTAAGGTTACTTTCCGTTAAATGAGTGTTTTAAAGATAAGGGATGTTACAAGTTCTCTCATCATGCTCCTTTTAAATTTACTTTTCATCAAATCCTCAAACCTATCACAGTATTCCTGCCTATTAGACCCAAAGATAATGTCATCAACATATATTTGGACCAGAAGAATATCATTTTTGTACCTCCTATTGAATAAGGTTGTATCGACAGTACCTTTCTCGAAATGGTTGACCAACAGAAAATTTGATAAAGTTTCATACGAGGCTTTGGGGGCTTGTTTAAGGCCATAGAGAGCTTTGTCTAGCTTCTATACGTGGTCTGGAAATTCTGAGATTTCAAACCCTGGTGCTTGCTAGACGTAGACTTCTTCTTGGAGTTTTCCATTCAGAAAAGCAGATTTTACATCCATTTGGTAGACCTTGAAACCTTTATGGGCAGCATAGGCTAAGAAGATTCTAATGGCTTCTAGCCTAGCCATAGGTGCAAAGGTTTCGTCATAATCAATGCCTTCTTCTTGGCAATATCCCTTGGCAACCAACCGAGCTTTGTTTCTGATGATAATGCCATCCTCATCTTTCTTATTTCTGAACACCCACTTGGTTCCAATAGCAGCTTCGTTTTCAGGAAGTGGAACCAAGGACCAAACTTTATTTCGTTCAAACTCTAGAAGCTCCCCTTGCATGGCTTCTATCCAGTTTGGGTCTTCCAGGGCTTCAGAAATCTTCTTCGGCTCAATCATACTTAGAAAATTCACAAAGAAAGCCTTATTGATTGTTGCAGATCTTGTCTTTACACCATCTTCAGCAGCACCTATAATTATATTATGGGGGTGATCCTTTGTCCATCTGGTCATTGGAGCATGGACAACAGGTGGAGTTTGTGCTTCTGATGGGAAAATACGTATATCAGCATCAGAGCTCTGAGGATTGGCACAAGGGCTCTGAGGCACACAACTCTGGAGAGAGGCTTCATTGCTCTGTGATGTACCATCGGGGCTCTGAGACGGTGAGCTTTCATAAAGTGAATTTCTTCCAATATGGGTCACAGGTGGTGATGATGGCTCTTGTTCAGGTTCTCTTACAACTGACTCTTGTCCCTCGTTTCTCTGAATTTGACCTGTAGACAGAGAAGTAGATGGTGAAGAATTGGAGGGACCAGTAAGAGATGTACCTGTTAGGTTCTATTCAGCAGAACTCTGAGCTTGATTGCCTCTGGTGATGTCGACAGAGGAATCATCATCATCAAAGAAGTCGTTGAATATCAAGTTGATATCTTTATCTCTTGTCTTTGAAGAGCTTGGCTTCTCTTCAGTCTGTATCCCCTCTGGTGATTTGCGATCAGAGGAACTTGATGAATTTTCATCAAAGGATACATTTATACTCTCTTGAATGACCCTGGTTCTGGTATTGTAGACTCTGTAGGGTTTAGAGGTTAAGGAATAACCAATAAAGATTCCTTCGTCAGCCTTCTTATCAAATTTGCCCAGCTGATCTCTGTCATTCAAGATGTAACATTTGCAACCAAAAACATGAAAGTATTTCACATTCGGCATTCGGTTGTTGATGAGTTCATAAGCAGTCTTTTTAAATCTCTTTACTATGACATCTCTGTTCTTGGTAAAACAGGCTGTTGAGACTGCCTCTGCCCAGAAGTTGATGGGAAGAATAGAACCAGCCAGCATAGTTCTAGCGGCTTCTACTAGAGTTATGTTCTTTCTCTCCACAACAGCATTCTGTTGGGGAGTTCTGGCAGCTGAGAAGTTCTGGGAGATTTCTGCCTCTGATAGGTAGGCATCAATTCTATCATTCTTGAATTCTGTCTCATTATCACTTCTCAACTTTAAACTTTAAGACCTAACAGAACCTGTATCCTTTTCAACAAACTTATCAGAATTTCTGGGACATCAGATTTTACTCTGATGAACTCAACCCAAGTATATCAAGAAAATTCATCTATAAGTACAAGAATATACTTTCTGCCAGATAGACTTGGCACAGAAATTGGACCACGGAGATCCACATGAATCATTTGCAAAGGTCTAAGGTAGTTGTGATCACTCTTTGTTATGTGTTAAGCTCCTTTTGGCTTACCCAATTCACAAGCAGAACAAAGATTGTCTTTGTCAAATTTAAGTGAAGGCAGGCATTTCACTAAGTTGAGTTTCACGAGCTTGTCAAGATTTGAAAAATTCAAATGAGCAAATCTTTTATGCCAGAGCCAGGCATCTTCCGTTTTCAAAGAAACTAAACAGAGTTTTTCTGTTGTAGTACTTTGATTTGGATTAAATTTCATTTTATACAAATTGCCTTTTCTACCGGCTCTTAAAAGTTCTTAACCAGACTCGGAAAGCAACAAAGAACAATATTTCTTCTTAAAATTGACATCGAATCCATGATCACATAGTTGACTTATGCTGAGCAGATTATGATTTAAACCTTCAACATAAGCAACCTTTGAAACTGAAACACCACCATTATTCAACACACCATAACCTCTAATATGTCCATGTCCATCGCCTCCAAAGGTTACTGCACTTCCCATTTTGTCTTTGAATGAAGTCAGCAGCTCCTTATTGCCTGTCATGTGCCTGGAACATCCTGAGTCCAAATACCAGATCTGCACATGAGGCTTCTGCAAGACAAATTAGTTCTTTTTAGGTACCCATTTCATAATGGGTCGTTTCTGGTTAGGCTTGGGGGTGGTAGACTTACCTGCTGGCTTTCCATTCTTTGATGGTGTGCCAGAGGGTTTTCTCTGCATATTCTGAGCAGTCTTAGGATTTTTCCTTTCAAATGACTGGTTCAGAACACAGTGTGGACCATTTAAATGATTTTGAAGCTTTAACAGAAGTTGAATGCAATTGCAGTTGATAGAACATGAAGATGATTGATGCATATTGCTGTTTCTATTCAACATCTGTTGATTATATCGTATTTGAGATTGAAAAACTTTAGGGCCAGATGTCTTCTCATACATTCTGTCCTGGTTTGGTTTCCTGAAATTAGCATTGTTCCTTGGAACAGATTCTTTGGACCAAAAAGAGTTTTTCCTTTGATTTACTGTAGAGGTAGGGATAGGTTGGTCATTAACTTTCCATTTGCCTTTTTGCTCTGGAGTAAATCTGATTGGTTTATAAGCAAAGGGAACAGAGGTGTGTTTCACAGGAATACTCTTAGCTTTTTCTCTTCTCTTCTCATCTCTTCTATCTCAACAGAAGAATGAATTCTTATACCCTTGTTTTTGAAATCAGGAACTGGTATAAATCTGGATTGATTCTTAAAAAATGTGACAGTTTTCAAATCTCCAAACCCAACTAGTACCTGCTTGGGTTTGTGCAAGATGTTCTCTTGAGCACAGAAAAGCTGCTCATCCACCTCGGAATCAGAGTTAGAATCAGAGTCTAGAAAGTCTCTGGTGGCTCTGGTAGATGTGTGAGACTCTTTGGGTAAATCAGAGATATTTGCTCTGGTGGACTTGAACTTTCTTAATCTTGGTTTTAAAGCATTAGATGCAGCATTTTCCTCAATAACTCTCTTAAGATCCTTTTCAAAAGATGTTCTAGTTGACTCAGAGGTAGGGGAGAAGACTGGGGCTTCAGGGTTGAGCTCACTATGTGTTTTGACACCAGAGGACTCAGCCACAGAAATAACAGACCTCTGGCCCTTAAAAGAGATGAAGTGAAAAATTTCCTTAGGATCAACACTTTGGACAGAATCAGGGAATTTTACTTCAGCTTTTCCTTGATCATGAATGAACTTTTCAGATGGTTTTGTAAACCTTTCATGATCAAAGGAGTCATAGCTGACATTCCTCAAATTCAATCTTCTTGTTTTTTAAACATCTGAGGTTTTGGCTCTTTTAAAAACTGCAGTACCAGAGATGTCTTCTTCCTTCGAGTATAGGGAGCAAGGTCACTAAAACCCAGACCTTGCGTATCCTTTTGAGAGTTGATTTTGTGATCCTAGAACAAGTAATCAATCCATGTTTAGCAATAAGATGGCCACCAATATATTCAATGAAGATCAATCACACCAAGTACAAAGAGAATTGTAGAGAGAAATACTATGTGTGTGTACTTGTGTGAAAAGGGAATTGATGACCTAATGAGAAAGTTAGACATAGCAAACATTATATAATATGTAACTATTACAATTACAATATTAGACCCTCTACTTAGTACAACTAGAATATTAGGCACTAACATTCTCCCCCTTTGTACAAAGTAGAGGCAAAGAGTTTAAGCGTCCACCGGAGGCACATACCTCTTTCGAATCCCGAAGATGATCTCAAACCTCCTCAGTGCATTCCGGTAATCTTTTCGGTGTGTTATAGCATCCAGTACTTGCTTGATCATCTCTTTCTCCGTATCTTTCAGCTTTACCTCCCCGGTTGCATCCAGACGCAATCTACTTTCAACTTGAACTTCAATGATCTTGAAAGTTCCATCACTGAACTTGTTGGTTTCAATAACTCTCATAAATCTCTTCTTTGAGTCTCTATCGAAATAAACAACTCCAAGTTCAGGTATCTTCAATACAGTGTAAGATGGGATACCTTGAATATCTGAAAGACGCCGGTTCGGTGCTCTTAGGTTTACTCGGGCTTGGGGTGCTTCCAGAGCCATCTGAAAGTCTTTCAGATAAGAGAACTTCAGAATGTTCCGCATGAATCTCTTTATACTTTGATACGCGGCAGACCATTCAACATCTTTATCTGGAAGGCAGACTAGAGAGTTGTAGAGGCTTAGTAGATCGTCTAGCTTCAAGCTTTTGAAATCTGCCTCGGAGAAGACACATTCAGTACCATTGGCTCTTCTTACTGTAAACACTGGGTAACAGACTTTGAAGAGCTTGTTGGACTCGACCTTCAGCACTTTCACAATCACACTGTCTGATTTTACGGTTTCTGATCCTAGGTTTTTGTTGCTCATAACATGTAAGAACTCGATCTTACGAAGTGAAGGCCAATCTTCAATTCCATATAACTTCTCTAAGTCGATCCTCTGGACTTCTCTAACGAACAGGTCTCTCCTTATACTTTCTTGAAAGGGAATCAGAATCCGAACTCGTTCACCTGTGGCCACATACCTTGGCTCATCGTCTATCATTTCCTGATAGATTTCCAATTCAGCTACGAGTACTGGATCCCTGATTCTGCCATCGGCTTGAACTTGAATAACTGGAGCAGCTTCTTGTATTACTAGAATAACTGGAGGCGCGGAAGTACTTGCACTTTGATCGATTAACAGTTGTGGTTGAGATGTAACATTTGGAGTTTCGTTGTCGGAATCGGAAGCATCCATAATAACTCCGGCGATATCAAAAATATCTTCTATTTCCTCTTTGATCTGGACAGTCGTTCTCTCAGGTTCTTCCTCGGAATCAATATCAATGTAATCAACAATCAAATTGTCTGCCATCCTTTCATCATCGGTTCTATTATCAACAACCGAAGGCTTTTCAACCCCAATTATGACATCATCTAGAACTTGGGTTTCATCCACTTGGACCATATCAGTGTCCGTTCCACCTGCCCCTGTCTCCTTTTGACCAGCTGACTGACCTGAACCCCCAACATCTGCAGTAGGTGTAGTACTGGATTCACCAACCCTTGCTCTCTTCTCCCCCTCATGAGAATCAGGATCATCCTGATCATCATGTCTTCGTTTCTGTAGAGCTTGAGCCTGAATCCCACACTTCTCTTCAACTACCTTAAGCCGGTTAGAAATG
Organism: Saussurea involucrata; assembly: GCA_033807775.1. NCBI lineage: Eukaryota > Viridiplantae > Streptophyta > Magnoliopsida > Asterales > Asteraceae > Saussurea > Saussurea involucrata. Next base: position 52,885,729 of record CM066324.1, read on the forward strand.
GAGGTGAATCCATTCATCATAGCATCCGTCATATCTCTCATTGAGTTGGTAAGATGCTCGAAGTCGTTGCTCGAAGGTGGTGTGTTTGAGGTTTGGGCTTGAGGTTGGGTATGTTGACGGAGTAAACTAATCAGGTCAACTTCTTCAGCTGTACTAGTGTCACTTTTGGCTAGGAGTCAGGCTAACAGCTCTGATTTGAGCTGGTCTTCAGGGATATGGTGTAATGGAACTGGTGGTGGTTATTGTGGGTTGGATTGTGTATTGGATGGTTGATCCTGAGGGGTTGACGACGATTCAGCAATGTGTTTACCTTTGATGGCTCTGCTCACTTCTTGTGTTAACCTGTCAACTGAACTCTGCAAAGCCCGTCGGTGTTGCAAGTTGGCAGTTTCAATTGAGCTTAATGCAGACGCCAATAAAAGTAGTGTGATATAATAAGGATGCGGTCCAAGTATCTATAAAGTCGCATCTGCAGAAAAATTGGGAAACATATTTCTAACCTCCGGACCGCTTAGGTTACCAATTATAGTAGCGGTTGTAGCAACCGTACTGTTAATGCCAAAAATCGCACCAAAGGGACAACTTAAGGTCGATGTGGACTTAAACAACTAAAGAAAGAATCTTTCGACGAGACGTGCGACGATAAATAAAATAAAGAAACAAGGGATTTGATGACGCAGGAAAATCCTCAATCGAGGAAAAAACCTGCGGACGACAGGGGGTGTCGTCGCTGCACTATGGTCGCCAATCAGGGGCGATGTCCTTGGATACTGGTGTCGATCATACATAGATTACAATATAAATGAAGGAAATGCTTCGAAATGTAAAGTACAAGTGTTTGAATGTAAAAATAGGTGTTTGTCGTGTACGAAACAAAGTGTGAACTGCTGGTCGAGGGCTGTTGTCGTGCGTCGAGAGCGATACTTAGAATAATGGTTCTTCACTTCAGGTGTTCTTGAATATTGCTTCGGTTGTTAATCGTCGGATATTCGATGTGTTGAAATGTTGATTGAGCTTGATATTTATAGTCTTCGCGTCCTTAGCTTCATCCATGAATGCTCCTTTAATGGCCTTAACGGTTGGAAACTGTCGCCGGAGTAATGATCTTCGTCCGTTACGGTCGCCGGCTGTTTAATGATTGCGTCGGTTATAGTCGTTGCTCCTTAATGACTTTTACTCCTGCATTAAACACTTAATAAACGGTCATGGTTAACGTTAGCTTTGGTCGAAGTCGCACGTCCTTATATAATAGTTGTGCGGATCGGGCGACGCTATGGTCGAGCGTCGTAAGGAACTCTCGACTTATCTTTTATGAGGGACGACGATGGTGTTCTAGGTCTTTGTCGAGACCTTATCTTAATACAAGATTTAGTCCTAAACACGTACTGCCTGTGTTCATGGCTGGCATAGTGTTGCCCATGACAGGACTTCTACCCAGTCCTCGTGGGGCACCAACAAATGGCGGCCGCACACGGGGTGTTCCGATTGGAGCACGAAAGCTCACAACTTGTTGGGATTCCGACGCGTGTGGCCTAGCAAAAGAAGTATGTCCAAATAGCTCTAGACTCAATGTGCGTGGAATAGAAGGCGGTGGCCGGGGCAGGAGCCTACCTGTTTCAATACCAGCAGACACCGAGTGTGTCGCCGATAGCAGTTGTGCTTGATCCCCTGTGGAAAATGAAACGCCGGCAAATTGAGATGCCGATGAGTGGCTTACAGGGGTTGTGCTTTGCATGGCTGGGTCCACCATGGTTTTTTCAATACGCAACGATGACGTACGCTCGTTGGTAGAAGATGTGGCTACCCGGCTTGGATCGGTGTGGGGAGAGTCAGTAGTTAAAACTTTATCTGACCCTATCTCTTTCTCTCCCATTTCTTTTCTCGCCACATCACTGCTCACATGTATATTTTCTACTATAGCTCCCTCATTCCACCTTGTGTCTCCAATTTCTCCGGAAGGTCCTACGTTCCAAGTGGAATCAGCATCGGAACTTACAATATGTCGACTCCAACCAATGTGTCTCGGGATTAGATCCGCATCAGGGTCATGGCTAGGATCGGAGTCGGAATCATCATCAGCTCGAGGTTGGTCAGATGCTTCATCCTCAGATGATGAAGCATCGAGGTCAAAATTAGAATCATCCTCAGATTCCATCGGTATGTCATCGAGGATAGGAATTCGTATAGCTCCGGTAGAAGATGCCTGACCAGCAGTCCTCGCCACCCCACCCACTCTCTTTCTTAAAGTTCTTCTCACCACTTCCCATTCAGGAACCCCAAGTTCCTGAACCTGCTCAGCAATTACACCCTCACCGCCTAATGGGATTGCACCATGGGGAGGTCCGGCCGGTTCTGGCTGGACCACTAGTGCATTAGCTATTCTATACTGCCTAACTACCTAAGACTGCTGGTCGGCATAGGCAAGTACAGGTTATGGAATAACGGCGATGTGTACAAAGTCAGCATGTGCCTGCATGTTCAGATAATGCATGTATTGTGTCGGACCTTGTACCGCATTTGGGCGTCTAGGAATTTCCTGGTTGCTCTCCATGATCTGGTGTATAAGAATCTGGAAGAATCGTTGATACGACACGGAGTTTCTTTTCTTTTTCGGGCGTGCTTTGTCTTCGACCAACTCTTATAGCTCATTCCAGAGTAGTATAGCATAGTCGATGTCGCGGTTGAAGGCGGATGCATGAATCATCCGAAGGGTTGGAAGGTTGCATTTGTCAAGTCCGGTATGCTTTGACGTCATGCATCGGTTAATGATCGAGCAAAGGGTGTACCATACAGGTGGTAGGTGCTTTCGTAAGAATTTGGAGGAGCAAGCTACTACAGGGTTCTTTGGGTCTTGGTAGCCTAAGCTTTGGATATCTGTGTATAGTTGGGCTTCGGGTACCATATCTTCAAAGTTCGGGTTAAAGGGTAGGTCTAAGGCTAGACGGAGTCGTTTGAGGGTAATCCGAGCATCGAAATGATCGACTCGGGCGGTAAAATGTGGACCCCGTTGCTGTGTAGGAGGATGGAATTGTAGTGTGTGCCAAAACTGTTGTAAATAGATGAGGAGCACAGTGACTACCCTTGTGAGAACTGTTCGGAGAGGATGGCCGCGTATGATCTCGATGATGATCTGGTGGTCGAACGCCACGTCGAGGTCTAGATGGTGATTGTTATCATGAAGGGCAAGATGGAGACTTCTCGGTGGAAGCTCCGCATCTAGATCACGGGCGTTAACCGACGGATGTGACGACCGGTGTTACGGTATGGCGGTGTTCCCGTCAGATGAATGGCCGTCATTATGAGCCATCTGAACAGTATCAAGGTTTAGAGCAGTTCCCAAAATTGGTTTTCTTCAAAAAAATTCCAAAAAATATGCTAAGTGTTGGAACTATCGCAATCAACACCAAAGTTATCGCAACGAAAAGGTTATCGCAATGAAGAACTTGCGATGAAAAGATATCGCAACAAGCAGGTTGCGATAAGCGGTTATCGCAACAAGCAGGTTGCGACAGTTATGAATAGAGGACAGTTGCGACATGATTGAATGTGAAGAACATTATGGCTTGTGATAGTTATGAACACAAGAACATTAAAGGCTGCGATAAGTGTGAATATCGAATAAAACCTAAGTCTTTTTAACCCACATTTGACATTTTTGCACAAAAACTATCTTAAACCTACACAATGAGTGTCGCAAGGCACGCAAGACTAAAGCCCTAATAGATATATCATCAAAACAGACCCTAAGCCTATCGATTTAAGCATGAAACTAAAACCCTAAAAACAAACCCATTCGAATGAAAATCCCTAAAAACAACAAATAGATATGATTCAACGGGTGAAATCGAGTGAAAGTTAATACGAATGTGCCTCGTATGATTGCGAACACAATGAGATGATTTGGAATCCAAAATCTCGATGAAAAAATCTAACACAATCGGCAGTTTCGAGAGAGAGAGTTGATAGAAGTTTGAATATCTGAAAGTTGAGACAAATCTCCCAACACTCGTATAAAAAGGCTGAGACAAGGTGACACGTGGCACAAATCGATTGGTCGAAAGTTTGACCCCACAGTGTCAGGTTGTCGCAAGTACAAGGTTGAGATAACCTTCCTTGTTGGCGCAATGAACAACTTGCGATAGATATTCGACCTTATCGCAACAGATGATTGCGATAAGTTACTGTTCATCAGGGCTTATCGCAACAGAAGGTTGCGATAACTTACTGTTCAAAAGTGTGTCGCAGCTAGAGGGCGATAACAGTAACATTTGGACATTTTTCAGATAAATTTTGAAAAGATTTTTTATCACATTGGAAGATGTCCAACTTCCAACTGATTCTGCACTAAAGGTTTTAAAACACAGTTTTCACTCCCCCTTAAATGATGCATAGATTTGAAAAATTGTTTTCATCATTTAAGAGTTAGTGTTTAAAACAAATTAGAACACTTACCTTGGCTTCCCAGAAGCAACAGTCACAATGGATCTATATTTACATGATCTGGCAGTTATGCACACTCCCCCTATATTTATGCATATGATCTGTTCAATAACTCCCCCTGAAACCAAGAACATACCTTTGTGCAGATACAGGTATCATACCAAATCATATGTAAGGCAATTAAAATAAGAGAAAGAAAGAACAAGTTGAAGAAATATATGTATGATAACTAAGATATGAAAATTTAAATAACAGATATTGAGAATAGAATATGATGAAAATTTGAGTGTATCAATCTAGATACGAAGTCTAGATTGAGATACAAATATTTCCATCTATTATATGATCAATATATGAAAGTTAAACTTTCATATTCAGCATGCCGAGCTTGGATACTAGAAAATTGAAACGTTTTTCATCCAAGGCTTTGGTAAAGAGATCGGCAAGCTGATACTCAGTTGTAACAAAATACAGTTCAACAGTTCCTTTCTCAACATGATCTTTTATGAAATGGTACCTTATGTCGATGTGTTTGGTTTTGGTGTGTTGGACAGGGTTAGCAGATATAGCAATAGCACTCTTACTGTCGCAGTAAATGGGGATCTTCTCGTATTGATACCCATAGTCCATGAGTTGGGTCTTCATCCAAAGGACTTGTGAACAACAGTTCGCCGCGGCAACGTATTCTGCCTCCGCGGTTGACGTTGAAACACAATTCTGCTTCTTCGACGACCAACTCACGAGCTTATCCCCCAAAAACTGAACGTGCCCAGAAGTGCTCTTTCTGTCCAACATGCTTCCTCCGTGATCAGCATCTGAATATGCAGTGAGTTCGAAGCCGGTTCCCTTGGGATACCACGGTCCAAGGTACGGAGTGCCTTTCAAGTACCGAAAGATTCTTTTGACGGCGCCGATATGTGACTCTTTAGGTTTAGCCTGAAATCTAGCACAGAGACAAGTCGAAACATTATATCTGGACGACTAGCGGTTAGGTGCATTAGAGACCCGATCATTCCTTTATAAAGCTTGACATCAGCATCAATACCGTCTGGGTCTGGACCTATCTTAGATCCAGGAGCCATAGGCGTACCGATCGACGTACAGTTTTCCATCTTGAATTTCTTCAAGATGTCAAACACATACTTCGACTGGTTGATGAAGATACCCGCAGAGAATTGTTTTACATGTAATCCGAGAAAGAAATTAATCTCTCCCATCATACTCATTTGAAATTGAGTCATCATAATGCCCGAAAACCAAGTACAAAGTCTAGGGGGGTTAGTCGAACCAAAGTAAACAGAGTTGTGTCGATCTTACCTTTCACAAAGCCAGCGTTTATAGAGAGGTAGATAATCTTTCATACCCGGCACGAGGGGCTTCTTTGAGACCATAGAGGGCTTTGTCAAGAATGTATACATGGTTAGGATAGTCTTTATCCACAAAGCCTTCCGGTTGAGACACATACACTTCATCCATAAGGACACCGTTCAAGAAGGCGGTCTTCACGTCCATTTGATAGACGGTGAAGTTCTTGAAAGCGGCATACGAAAGAGACATCCGAATTGCCTCAAGACGAGCAACTGGCGCGTATGTCTCGTCATAATCTATCCCCTCTTGCTGCTTATACCCTTTTGCTACCAAACGATCTTTGTTGCGCACAATTATTCCGTCTTCGTCTTTCTTGTTCTTTAAGACCCGCTTGGTACCAATGACTGTCTTACCTTTGGGTTGCGGAACTATTCTCCACACCTTCAAAGCTTCAAACTGATTCAGCTCTTCTTGCATCGCAACCAACCAGTCAGGATCTTCTAAGGCTTGTTGAGCTGTTGAGGGCTCAACTTGACTTAAGAAGAGTGCATATAAAACTTCATTGGCGGATGCGGATGCAGATCTTGTCGTCACTGGTTCAGATACATCACCAATCACCTGATCAATTGGGTGACTGCGTGTCTGTGACAACCGTCAAAATTGCGTTCAGGTTAGAACTGCACTAAATATATCAGATACAATTATTTTATGTCACACTGTCTAGTTTTAGCAGTAAACCCGACACAGTAGGGAAAAATTAGAAATTGTGTCTAAAATCCCTCAAATTAGGAAATTATCCATACATCTCATAAAATGCCAACTAAAAACATTTTATACACATATATATGTATAAGTTTATATATATATAACCTACAAAAAAAAAATACTAGCAAATTCAACTAATTTTATTATTAATACCAATTAAGTTCAATAATTCAACTAATTAAAATACATAAAAATTAATTAAAATTTAAAATTATATAAAACACCATCATTTTAACCAAACCCACACTCCTCACTCTCTCTTTTCCCTCTCCCAAAAACCGGCCCCCTCCCCCATATATACCCCCTCACCCTCTTCACTTCAACACTTTGCCATTCACTCTATTCCTCTCAACTCTCTCCAAGAGTTTCCTCCTCCTTCTCTCCATTTCGCTCTCCATCAAAGTCCAAAGTCCAGCCCTCAAGAACATCAAGAACAAAGGTAAAACTCTTCTTTTAACAACACTCATACTTCTACATACAACAATCTTGCATATTTCAAAGTTTCACCTTCATATACTCTAGTTTTTCACTCTATTCTTGCTAAATACATTCCTTGGCATCCTAATGTTTGTAGATTCATCACCATGACACATTGCATGTCATTAAAAGTGTGAAGAATCCATCATCAAACCAATATTAGTGATCTAAGAATGTTTTACTTGAATGTTTTCTCAAAAAAAATCAAGTACAACAAGTTTTGAAAATGTTTTGGCAAGATGATTTGTCTAAACCCATTGCATGTAGATTGTGTAAACAAAAAGCAAGTTTTTCAGCTGAAAATATTAATTTTATGTGTCAAAAATCGTGGCTAAGCAAAAAGAACAAGATCTTTAAAGAGCCAATAGAAAAAGAGCATTTATATAAAGAAGCTATTTCCAACAACAATCTGTCAGATTTTTCCACTGACTTTGCATGGCCATATCTCTCTCAAACATACTCCAAATGGAGTGATTTCTTTTCTGGAACTTTATTTTATGAGTTAAGAATCAAACCCAACTGGAATCTTTGAAAAACATTGAGTTTTCGACCTTCAAACAGTATACACAAAACAGTGCGCATCAGCAACGTTTTCTGTCACTGTTTACGTCAAATATTTTTTCATGCACTTATATTACTCTAAAAATCATGGGACTTATGGCAAAAGTTTCCTAACACATGGAAGCACTTGGCCTTAAAATACCAGAACCAAATGATCTCTGGAAGTTATCCAAACAGTAACCAAAAGTGACTACTAATTCTGACTACTAACAACTATATTGTATTATAGCTATATGCTATCTCTTGACCCTTTTTCTCACCTTTGGTGAAGAAGTTGTGGTATATTTATATATATGTACTATATATACATATTTACTTATCCTAACCTTACCCGTTTCACCATTTGCATGGTGGAATCGTGGAATATATCTATACTTACTTACGCATTTTACTTATACTCTAACAATCTAACATATAATTATTAAACCTTTTCATCATTTTATGATGGAATTGTGGTATTTATATATGTATTGCATATAACCTAACTTCTAACTTTATTTAGATACTATGCATATGATCCTAATTATTAACCCTTTTCTTCATTTTTATGACGAAATTGTGGTAATCTCAAACTATCATATGTAACGTTTCATTTTGAATATGAACTATTAAAATCAAGGAACTTATAAACAACATACAAACTTAATCTCATCAAGGGCATTTTATGTTGATTGGATAATTAAACGACCACAGTTTAGAGCCTAGAATCTTACTAGTGTCCTTACATTCGTAGGATCGAAGTAGGATCGCCTTACGGATCACATTACGCATCTCTTGGGAAACATCTACGCTATCCACCGTGAGTCATCATAGCCCCTTTTACTGTTTTACATATTTTTGGGGTGAAAAGCATGTTACAAACTTTATTCGAAATCAACTGTTTTATTACTGAAATACTACGCATGTTTAACGCTCAACGGTACGTATGCACATGTTAAAGCTTCTAAGTTATGCTATCATACAAAAAGTCCCTACACTTTTACATTACCTATTTAACTCACATGTGTGAGCCATGATAATTATGAATAACGTTATTTGGTTGACCACCCACTTACGGTAAAGTAAGTGCATAATTGTTACAACGCCATGTTAGTGATAGAACATGATGACTCAGGGCAACTAATACAAGGTCGAGAGGTTTGGGTAATGGCTTAGCTTGCTACCTCTGAGGCATTACATTGTTTATACCATGAGCATGCAAAACGAAAACGAAACTTTACAACCAAGAGTTGTACCGCGTTTTTTTTTGAAAGTACGAAACTTTCAACTTGCATTAAAACTTTTAGTGCACACGAAAACCTATGAACTCACCAACTATTTTTATAGTTGACACTCTCCTTTAGATGCTTTTCAGGAAACAACAAGTAAGGATGCATTCTAGAAGGCACCACATTAACGACATTCAACTTTATTTCATAATGTCAAGTTCTTTTGTTATTTTGGACAAGATGTATTTCTAAAAACACGTTGTAATTGTACTCTTTTGATATGATGATTGTGTGTTGTCTTCTACCTTATGCTTTTGAAACATTTAGCTATGACATCCCGTGTTTCCGCTTTAGCGGGGTGTGACAGTGTCCACCTTGTGGAGTGTAGATGGAGAGATATAGCACCTTCATTGGGGTCTACAAGGGTAGGATCCTTATCAAAGTTCAACTCGATCGTCAGTGTCGGTTCCGGTTGTGAGACGGGTTGCCTGTCAGAGTTGACAATTGTCACAGCCTCGGGAACTGATTCAGTAGATTGTTCAGGAATGTTGTTATTACCCTGATCACCGACATTCGAAGATGTTCCAGATGAAGAAGCACCACTTGTAGATGCATGTGATCTTGCTTGTGTAGATGCCATCGTTGTGTTCCTTGGAGAAGTTGCAGGAGTAGTTGCACCAGTATTTGATGAGGTCAGCACCGGCGAAGGGCCTGACACAGTAGCTTGCAATGGTGGTGTATCAACATGTATCCTGTTAATGACGGATGTAGAAGATTTATCAGGACCAAAATAGTCATCATAAAAGTGTTCAAACAAAACATCGAGTTCATTAGGATTAGTATTCGAAGTGGAAGCTTGATCGTTGTTTGAAGATCTAGTCATCATAGGAAGGATCTGTCCAGATGCTAGAATTCCAGAGATCACGGGTTCTGTATTGTTTTGCATAGAAGCCATGTCTTCAGATTCGTCGAATTTGACATTAATGCTTTCCATCACAGTTCTGGATGACTTGAGGTAGACTCTGTATGCTTTAGATGTGAGCGAGTATCCGATGAAGACGCCCTCAATACCCTCAGGACTGAATTTGTTCAGGTTGTCCTTATCGTTTAGCACAACACACCTGCATCCAAAAACACGAAAATAGTGTATTACAGGTTTTCTATTATTAACCAATTCATATGGAGTGTTGCCAAACCGTCGATGTATGATTGAACGGTTTTGTCTATAGCATGCCGTTGCAACAGCTTCAGCCCACAGAAACAGAGGTAGATCAGCATAGGATAGCATCGTTCTGGCCGCTTCAACGAGTGTACGGTTCCGTCTTTCAACGACACCGTTCTGCTGAGGTGTTCTGGCCGCAAAATATTGATGAGTAATTCCTAATGACTTGAAGAGGTCATCAAGAGTTTTGTTTTTAAACTCTGTCCCGTTATTTGATCAGACAGTCTGAACTGTTTGTTGACGATTCACTTGAAGCTGTTTGATTAACGAGATGATCAAGTCGGGTGTTTCATCTTTTTAGCATAGAAACTTGACCCATGTGTATCTCGAGTAATCATCGACGACAACTAACACGTAACGTTTGGCACTAATACTCTGAGTCTTCATCGGACCACAGAGATCCATATGAAGGATTTCTAAAGCTTTACTTGTGTTGGGCTTGGGTTTCGGAGGATGAGGATCACGCTTCATCTTTCCCTTTTCACATGCGATACAGAAGTTGTCTTTCTCAAATTTCAGAACTGGCAGACCTATGACTAAATCACCCAACGTCAACTTTTGAATGTAATGGAAGTTGAGATGAGATAGTCGTCTATGCCACAACAAGATTTTCTCCAAAGACGCTTTCGACATAAGACATACGTCATTCTTAGGCTTGAGCGTTGATAGGTCAATGGTGTACAAATTGGACTTCCTAGAACCAACAAGAAGCTCATCCCCTCCGTCGGTAAGAACTGCACAACGGGTCTTCTTGAAATGGACTTCTAGGTCTTTATCACAAAATTGACCTATACTAAACAAATTATGTCCTAAGCCCTCGATGTAATTGACTTTTGTAATTCTCACATTATCTTTTACAATATCTCCATAGCCCAAAATTGGAGAATATTGATCGTTTCCAAACTTCACTTTGCCAAGATCCTTTTCCACAAAATTTACAAGCAGCTCCTTTCTTCCAGTCATGTGTTTTGAGCAGCCTGAATCTAAATACCAGACATGATTGGGCTGCAAAATGGAAATTAAACGGTTTTAGGTACCCATTGCCAATTGGGTCCTTTCTTATTAGTATTTTTGGATTTGGCATGTTGTTTTCTATAACCGGTATTAATATAAGCATTTGAATAAAACCAACGATTATAGTCAGATTTGCAGATAAAATCATCCACACCACAAGAAGCACAACAAATTTGATCACGTGCCAAATTAATCAGTTGTCGCATTGAATAAACTTTGTAAGGAACTATAAGTTTTTGTCTATTGGCAACATCATAATTATTAACATTTGAAACAAAATTGTCTTTCTTGGAATTTAAAACATTTAAAGTAACGTGGGATGATTTGATCTGGGCCACATCCTGTGTGGACTCCTTTATTCTCCACTCAAGGCGCGTGTTGTTTCTCAAATTACGATCTGAAAAACCAAACAAATAGGAGTCGTAAGCTTTTGAATTCTGAGCTTGAAAAGAATTAACATGCTTCTTTCTTTTTGTTTTTTGTTTTCTTTTTCTGTAATGATTGTTTTGATTTAGATTTAGAGTAATAAACATTAACAAAAATTTTCTCAGCTGATGTTGAAGATTCCCCTTTCAAGATAATCTTTTCAGGTTCCTCTTCTTTTATTAGAAAGTCAGTATGATCTGGAAGTTTGGCACTAAAGTCAAATTGAACAGGCACTTCACATACAGATTTACCTTTATCCTTACCAACATTCTCACTATCACAATCAGGCTGACTGTCTAATGAAGTGTGAAAAATACCATAAGACTTCGGATAAATAAATTCGTTTATTTCTTTTTCAATAGCGTTATCTTCTTCTGTATAAAGATGCATTTCAGGAGGATCTTTGACAAATTGACTATCCAAATCCCAAAGTTCAAAATCATCTTTGTCGTCAACTGTCCAACTCCTGAACACAGTATTTCCCATGAAAGCTTTGCATGAGGAAGCATCTGAATCTGAAGAATGTTTTTCTTTTGAAACTTTTTCTTCAGATGTTTCCTCAAGTTTTGTTTTCATTGCTTTTAAACTTTCCGAAAACACTGTGATCATAACTTCCTTTTCGATCTCGAAAGCAAGCTTCTCGTCATTTCTGACTTCTTCAATGGTACTTTCGATCTTGCTTTCGTGATCCATGAGCTTTTGTTCAAGAACCATTGGTGGAAAATACCTTTTACCTTCCAAAATAGGTTTTTCAGAATTTTCCTTTTGTGTATTTTCCTTATCCTCCGGTTCTTTAACAATATAGCTCTCAAAGTAATCATTTGGTAAGGTTCTTTCGTTATTTAATGCTTTTGCATTATCGGGACCATACCAAAAAGGAAGTTGCATTTTAACAGTGGTTTTTCTTTTTATTTCATCCTCAGCCTCATAGTATTCACCATCCATTTTAAGCCATTTAATCTGATAGTTAGAATGTATTGCAAGTTCAATCCATTCAAATTTATAAAGAGTGGGAGATTTTATTAATGCATTCTCTAGGTACTGTGGATTGTCATACCCGATTCCCAACTTTGAATTGAAATATTTGAACTTACTTGGCTTATGCATGTGAATTGTTTGTTCAGTTTGACCTGCTTTGTACAGTTTATTTTCCAGATCTTTGACATTTTCACACAGCTCATCATTTCTATCTTTATAAGCATGTAAAAGACTTTCAAACTCATTACTCTTGGTTTTCGAACTCATTAATTTATCTGATAGTTCTGTTATTTGATCTTGAAAATACGCATAACCAATATCGAACTCAGTCTTTTTCTTTTCTAATTATTGAATTTGACTGTCTTGTTCAATTAGTTTCTTTCTTAGAGTTGAAATTATTTCATCTGCTGTGTTTTTGTCAGTTGTTAGTTCTTCTAACCTCGTTGTTAAATATGCTTGTTGAATAAAGAATTGATTATAGAGATCGGGATGTACCTCATTTGATGTAGACTCTGACCCTTCATCATCGGCTGTTGATCCAAACCCTCAGTGATTTGATAATGACCCTCTCTTATACTTAGTGAAAATTGTAAGTAAACAATATGTATCAGAGTTTCACTATTCGATACAATATGTATCGAATACCAACTGACAAAACTGTGATAGGCACTAAATGGGTCTATCGAAACAAGTTGGACGAACATGGTACTGTAACCCGCAACAAAGCTCGTCTTGTTGCTCAGGGATACAGACAAGAGGAAGGCATAGATTATGACGAAATATTTGCTCCTGTAGCAAGACTTGAATCCATTCGTCTATTCTTAGCATATGCTGTACACAAGAACTTCAAAGTACATCAGATGGATGTCAAGTCAGCGTTTCTGAATGGAAAGCTGAATGAAGAAGTGTATGTGGAACAACCTCCAGGATTCTTAGATCCTAAGCGTCCAGATTATGTTTATAAACTGGATAAGGCACTTTATGGCTTGAAGCAAGCTCCACGTGCATGGTATGACACTCTTTCCACTTATCTCCATATTGAAAAATTTGAGCGAGGTAAGATTGACAAAACTCTTTTTTTTTAGAAAAGTGAAAGGTCATATCATTCTAGTTCAAATATATGTTGATGACATTATATTTGGTTCTACTAACCCTGAGCTTTGTACTCGTTTCGCTGATAGAATGAAAGATGAGTATAAAATGAGCATGATGGGTGAACTAACATATTTCCTTGGTCTTCAGATTAAACAAACTGAAAAAGGAACTTTTATAAATCAGGGAAAATATGTCAAAGATATGCTGAAGAAATTCGACTTAACTGAAAGTTCAGCTATGAAAACCCCTATGGCACCACCGCTGACACTTGATAAGGACACAAAGGGTGTTCCTGTCAATGTCACGTTGTACCGTGGGATGATCGGCTCACTATTGTATCTTACAGCTAGCCGACCCGATATTATGTTTGCAACATGCTTGTGTGCACGATATCAAGCTGAACCTAAGATATCTCATATGAAAGCTGTAAAGCGAATCTTTCGATATCTTAAGGGTACAGCGAATCTAGGTCTTTGGTATCCCAAAGACTCAGGATTCGATCTAACTGCATATTCAGATAGTGATTTTGCAGGTTGCAAAATGGATAGGAAAAGAACCACAGGAGGATGTCAGCTCCTGGGTGGAAAGCTGGTGAGTTGGACAAGTAAGAAGCAAAACTCAGTGTCCACTTCCACAACTGAAGCTGAATATGTAGCCGCTGGAAGCTGCTGCTCTCAGGTCTTGTGGATGAGAAATCAGCTACTAGACTATGATCTTCAGCTCTCTAAAATTCCAATCTATTGCGACAGCACAAGTGCCATCGCTATAGCAAACAATCCAGTACTACATTCAAAGACCAAACATATAGAAATCAGATATCATTTTATCAGAGATCATGTGATGAATGGTGATATAGAACTTCATTTTATCCAACCTGATTATCAGTTAGCTGACTTATTTACCAAACCTCTTGATGAGACAAGATTCAACTTTCTCATCAGCGAGCTTGGAATGCTGAACTTTGAAGGATAAAATCTTCAGCGATTCACATTAATCAGCGAAAGGATAAAATCAACTTGTATAACCCATTCTATCATCTTCTCTCTGAATAAACTTGATTCACTGATATCAAGGTATGTTCTCTCTCTGAAAATCGGATGAAAATGCAAGATTTCAAAACAAAATGCATCGCTGAATATCTCTTCCTTAACAGCGATATTTTTGAAATTTCTTAAAACCTTCACTGAATATTTTCATTCAGTACTTCATGTTTTCAAAAGTATCTCTGAGTTTTTCAAAACCTCAGAGACAACCAAGAATATGAAAAGACAGTTGTGATGTCATTGCAACGGATAAACCCCGGCACGTTTTCTCTTCCTGACACACGTTTGCACGTCTCGTTCATACTTCCAATCAAATGCAAACACGTGTCCGTGTAATGATGAAAATCTTTTCCTGCTCAAGATTTTCTCTTTCTAAAATCTCTATATAAACAAACTCTTTGTTTATATTTTTCTTTTACGCGATCAATCTTCCTCCGCAAGAAAGAATTCACTGTTGCATTTGTGATTTCAAAAACTTCAAGAACTGTTCATCATCTTCTTCATCAAACATCAAGGTTAATATGTTCTTATTTATTACCGAATGCAAATAATTTGTTTCTGATCTACTCTTTGTTTTTAACAAGATCAAAACAAAAGAACTTCTTAAAAATAAAATCATTTTCTTTCATGGTTTTATGAACACAACCATTTCATGGTTGTTCTTCAAGTTTAAATGCAAAATCTTAAACTTGTTCTTCATTCGTTTCCAAAATCTATTTCTTCATAGAAAACTGGAAAACAAGAAAATGGGTTTTACATTTCGTTTCAAAATCAAGAAAAACCCTAATCTTCATTAAGACATTTGTGTCTGAATGAAATGGATAAAATTCGAAACATCTTATTGGAAATTCTTTCCACATTAAGATCATTCTTATTTGTTAACATCTTTGGTTGAACTGTTAATACAGAGAAATGGCCTCGTCTGACATTCCTGCTACCGCTGAGAACATCTCCGCTGACTCTGAGGAGGTGGAAATCCTCAAGGCTCCACAAGTCAAGTTTGAACTTGACAAACTGGATTGGACTAAGGTGAACAACCTCTCTGCGCTTCTCGAGTTTCCTCCTCGAAAGCAAGTCACACATCTAGATGATGCTGTGAAATTTTTGAAGAATTGCTGCATCTCCACAGCCCTGACCATAACACCTCCTGCACATCAGCTTTTGCTCTCACAATTCTGGTACTCAGCGAGACACACTTAATTACCTTCAGTCAAAGACCCCTCCAAAATAATAGATTGCATCCTCTGCGATATCGAATATGGCACCATAAAGATCACCACAGCCATTATTCGCAAAGCTCTCAGCCTTCCCATCGCCACCAAGGAAAAACCTTTTGTTCCCCTCCCTGACCCTAAGAAAAACTCAGAAAGGGAAGCCATCATTGCATTCTTCGATGCAATGGGCTATGTATGGGAAATAGGCAGAGACATGAAGCCCGAGAAGAAGCTGACGATCATCAAAAAATCGAAAATGCCCAGCGAGATGAATTTCATCTTCGCTCATCTGATAAGCTGCATGACTGCAAAGAGTGGCTCCTCCGACCAAGCCGCTAAACCTCAGCAAGCAATGGGTTATGCACTGCTGAAAGGTCTCAACATAGACTGGGCATCGATCATCTATGATGGCCTGGTTCTACGAGTGGACACCGTCGCTGACAGACCTTCATGGGTTCCTTACCCACGTTTCATCAGCGCCATCTTCCAATGTGGCCTGAAGGAAACCTACCCAACTGATGGTGACCTGAAACTTTCTCAGGTCGGTCCAAAGATACTCGACTTTAAACCAACCGTAAATGAGGCACGTCTTTCTACACTCTTAACTCTTCTTAACCCTCATACTTCTTCTACTTCTGCAGCTCCTTCAGCGGACAAACCCACCGCTGATACCAGCTGCTACTTCTATTCCTCTTAAAAGGAAACACTCTCACACCCCACTTCATTCTAAAAGGATCAAGAAAACAAAGGAGCAACCCCAGCAATCTCATGTTGAAGACTCCTCAGCTCTTTCTGCAGAGCTGAAGGAACGTTCAGTGGTACGCTCTGCCACACCTGAACAAGCCATCCCTTCAATCCCAATCTCAGCGTCTCCAAACGTTGAGATTACAGACTTGGAAACTTCCCAACCTCCCTCAGTCTCTCAAAAGACTGATGAAGTGATTCTCAGCGATTCCAACGCTGAACTCAGAACCCAACCTCCAATCATATCCTTCGCTTCTCCCTCCACTCATTTGGTCTCTCCTCCAGTTATCACTGGAGATGCCATCATTTCTACGGAAGCTAAAGCTGATAATCCAGAAATGATGAAGACAGGAACTGCAGGACAATCCATGGGCACGTTCGAAGACGACATGGAACTTTACTCAGGCACCCGTGACTTTGATGAGTTCACCAATCCTCCTGCAGGTAATCAACAACCCATAAACACTGTGACTAAACCCCAAACTTCTGAGATTTCCTTTGTTTACAAGTTCTTATCCGTTACAGGTCCTAACTTGGGAGACATCAACGCCTCTCTGAAGTCCGTGGAAACAAAGCTGACAAGTCTCACCACCACTCTCTCCAACAACTCTTCAGCTGTAACAAACGCTGGAGAGAATCTTCAAAAGCTGACAACGGTGGTAGAGAAGAAAGCTTCCACAGATGACTTAAAGCAAGTTGATAAGACTCTCAGCGACTTCGCCAAGGTGCTCGCTGATATCTACACAGACTACACCTCTCTCAAAAGCTCAGTTTCGTCCATGTCCAGCGAATTTACAACGCTGAAGACATCGGTTAGAACATTAGAGGGAGATATGTCTGCTGTGAAGACAAATGTCAACACTCTGACGACTGACTTAAGCTCTGTAAAGACTGACGTTGGTTCGATGAAGACTATAATCGAACAGCTGCTGCACAAGGCAAATGTTCCTGCCCCTAACCCCGTCCCTGAAACTGAAAACTTCACAGCGGCGGATCGCAAAGAGCTGGAAAAGATCAATCCTGCTATTTCTGGCCTTGAAGACAGATTAGCAAAGATTGAAGTTTGTGTAGGTCTCTCTGCCCAAAAAGACAGAGAACCTACCAACGCTGCTGAATCTACCCATTCCTCCCCCAGTCATCATGAAAAAGAGGGGGAGAAGAGCGCTGAAAACCCTTCCAAAGGCGCTGAAGACCTTTCCCATGATGAATCTATTAGGGGAGAGAAGAACGAAGACCTCACCTTCACTGAAGAGGGTGAGAAGACTATTGAAGCTGAAGCAGCCGCTGGACCTCAGGGAGATGAACACCCTGAGGGAACCGAGACGCTCGCCTCTGTATCTGAGGGGGAGCATCTCGAAGAAGACGCTGAAGAATCCGAAGCAGAAGATGATGAAGCCGTCGACATCCCTGATAATGAACCATCTTCTTCTCCAAAGAATGATGATGATGATGACGAAGATGACGATGACTTCTTTATCGTCAAACCTGCTCCAAAGATCAAAGCTCATAAGGGAATCTTGATAAATGAACCTTCAGGGGAGCGGACAAAGACAAAGCCCTCAGCCTCTGGAGCTGAGAAAGGCAAAGGCAAAAGCGTCGCTGAAAATGACAATCTGACGATCTTGCTTGAAAAGCCGGTTTGTCAGGTACACTAAACATCTCTTACTCCATCCCTCCTCTATCATACACTATCAGTTCCTCTACCTAAGCCTATACACTTGAACATTTTTCTCTCTATCTGATTCTACCCAAGTTCTTACTTGTAAGATCGCTGTGTTTCAGCTAGTCCTCTCCCCTGTTTGAGGATATCGCTGAAGGCTCCACAACTGCGACTTCACCAATAATACCAGCTGCCGCTGAAGAAATAATCCCAGTCTTCGATTTGATCTCTGAGACTGATGAACCTGAAGAACAGACTCTCTCACACAGACACAGACCTTCCTTAGCTCCTCAAAAGCTAAGAGAAGAAGAACAGAAGAAAAGAGAGGAAATAATAAAGCGATTTGAGGATCAGCGAATCATTCTAAGGCGTGATCAACTGCCTTCAGTTCCTCCAAAGTTCAGAATTTCAAAAGCTGAATACAAGGAACACCTCAGAGCTGAACGCCTCATCGCTGAAAGAAAGGAAGCTGAAGAAAAAGACAGAGAATACGCCATCAAGCTTACTCAAGAATCTGTCAAAGACCCCAAGCTGAAACGTGTTCCCATTCAAGTTCAACGTAGACTTTGGGAAGAAGCCCAGAAGATCGTGGAAAAGAAAACTGAAGTTTCTCAGACCACCCTGATCTGGTGTAAAGAGAAAATTCACTTCAGATATCGTCCAGCAAAGATCAATAAGGTATTCATCTCTGGAAGAACCTCTATCGGAGTACCTATTGTTGACATCAAACTTTTCAGAGAAGATGGTCAAACTGAAACCTTTCGCGCTGACACTGTAAAAAGGTATGGTCTCTCTGAATGGCTGGAGATGAGGTTAGCTATCCAAAAATCACAATCTAAGTACAAGGATCATTTCGAAAAGCTGATAAACAGACAGATCGATTTGATATCTTCTTGTGTGGACATTCCTCCTCTTCCTGATCTTAAGCTGAAAAGAAAAAGGGCCTATCCAAAGAAGAAACATCAAGATTCAAACTCAGGTCCTGTCATACGAAATGAAACTGGAATTGGTTTCTCTCGCGCTGAAGTGCTTGGTCCTGACCCTGATCTATCTGCCCTTGATATATCTTTGCCACCATGTGAACTTTTCGTCCCTGGTAAAGTCGTCAGTGATCCTTATGGAATATTCTTTCTCGACTACGACGGACGTAAATGTTTTCAACGAATCGCTGAGCTTCCAATCACTCCAATCGAACAGCTCAGAGATCTCATATGGTGGTGTGACTTCAGAAAAGACATTCAGGCACGACACCTAAAACCTTTGATATTTGAAGAAGCGCTGAACAAAAGAAAGCGAGGTGTAACGGTTCCTGACTGGATGATCCCCACTGAAAAGACCCTTGATGAAATTCTCATTAAGGAAGAACCTCTGTAAGCTGATAGGATCGCCTCTTTCATCTATTTTATCAGTTATCCTTTTGTACTTGTAATTTATTTCGCTTGTACTTGTAATCTTTTCATTTTTCTTTGTATCCCGATTCAAAGTTTTAAAGAAAGATTTCAGCGAATGTACTTTACTCCATCAGTACTGAAAAGATCCCAGAAAACAGTAAAAGGGAAAATATTTTATGAGTTCTTTTTATCCTTATGTTTTTTTAAATAGCAATTTTCTCTGTTGCTATGTCATAATCAAATAGGGGGAGATTGTTGATCCAAACCCTCAGTGATTTGATAATGACCCTCTCTTATACTTAGTGAAAATTGTAAGTAAACAATATGTATCAGAGTTTCACTATCGCTGATAAATACTAAGATCTTCCAGTACCGCTGATAGGAACTCTCGCTCTTTAAGTTAAACATTCAGCGAAACTGTTCACCATAAATGCTCTGAGTCTGTTCAGTCATTATGATGATCGCTGATAAGTTAGTTGTTTACTTATGATTCCTGAAGACAAGTTTCACGTCAACAAAGGTTCTACGTTGAAGTCGAAGATCAAGCTCAAGAACCAGCGACAAGTCTCCTAATGAACTGATGCGGATCAGCGAAGACTCAGATTTGTCCACTCAACGTGAAGTATCAAGTACAAGACTTCAGCTATCGCTGAACTCTATCATTCGCTGATATGAAATGATAGATCGCTGAATCAACGAAAGCTGATCATGAAGTCCTCCGTACAAAGTACTTTTGTCTTATCCACCCCTGCACGACTCCGTACGAAATGTTAGAAAAGAACCTCCGAATATCTAAAATCGTACAACCACTCTGATACTACACTGTTCATCCATGCGGCTACTAAGGTTGTCAACCAAGGTCAATGACATGCAACCAACCAGCTGATGACACGTGTAAAGTATATACTGAGTTGCATTAAATGCATGCAGTATATAAAGAGATGAACTCACTTCATTTGAAGTAACTTGCTAACTCTGGACAACTTCAAATCTCTTATCTCAAGATAGGTTATTATTAGTAATTTCCTTATCTCTCTTAGTGCAAGAAACCTTAGTGTTCCAACTTGTTTAGATTTAGGTTTATCTTTAATCTTGTTTTCGCAACAAGCTGTAAATTGTTAATGATTTATCAATAAACAATTTAGAAAAGTAAAATCTGTGTGTTTGTATTCAACCCCCCCCCCCCCCCTTCTACAAACTTGTATAGGCCTTCAGGACCAACATCGGCATTTCTGGTCATGAGACACATCTTGTTTTGAGTTGGTTTCTCATCTGCTTCATCATCAGTCTGATCAAGCCAGTATTCTTCTTCAAATAACAGCGCAATCCCCGATTCTTTCTGCTCAGCAAGCATCAGCTTATTCTTGTAGTAACTGGAATCCCTCACTTTCGATTTCCAACAGTCTTTTGAGAAGTGAACAGTCTTCCCACAATTATAGCACTTCGGTGCTTCATCCTTCTTCTCAAAAACCTTCTACTCATCTGGCCTCGTATACTCATCTGGCCTTTTAAACTCAGCTCTCTTGTCCTCATACTTCTTGCCCGATTCAACATGAGCTTTGTGCTCGAAGTTCTTGGAGCCAGAGGCATATCTTTGACTGTTAGAACTGCGGCTTTTCCCAAACTGTCTCTGAAAAGATCTGGTAAGGAGTATCAAATAATTCTTCATACTTTCAATATCATCCATCGCACCTGCTTCATTCTGTTCCTCATCAGACTGATTACCCACATTCTTGTAGTAATTCCTATTAGACAATAAGGCGAGTGGATCTAACTCTTATTCCTTAACCTCTCTTTTCTCTTCATTCTTCTCTTTCTTCTTTTTCTTGGCCCTCTTTGCATCAGCATCATCTTCATCCTGCTTCAAGGTTTCGTACATCTCTTGTAGAGGCAAATCAGCTAACTTAGCATTATGTTTCATTCGGTGAGCATACTGCTTCCATTCCGGTTGAAGAACACTCAGGAATTTCACATTATGCTCAATTATAGATTTGTTTATATTGTACCTATTCAGCTCATTCAGGATGGTGGTAAAACGGTCATAAGCAGAATCAAGAGCCTCTCTTTCCTTCTGTTTAAAATTTTCATACAAGTTGATAGCATTAGAGATTCTCATATGATTCTCTATTTCAGATCCTTGATACAGCTTTGTCAGTTCATCAAACATGGCCTTCCCAGAATAATTCTTGCTATCCACCTTTCGATAAATATCGTTGGTTAAGGCTTGAATAACAAGAGAGTTTGCCATTTTGTCTCCATATGCCTTGTTCTTTTGTTCAGGATTATAATGTGCTGGTAGAACCTCAACCAAGTCTGGAATTGGATCACCATCAGTAATAATTCCTCTTCTCGTTTGTTTCTCCATGGGGCCATTCTTAAGAGAATTCGAAATAAATTCCCCGTTTTCTTGTCTCTCAACATAATCGATGAACCTGTCTTTCCAAATCTTAAACTCCTTGGGAAAAAGAACAGGTGGTTTGTCCTTCGAACCAAAAGTTAAGATGTCTCTCACTGTCATATTAGATTACTTGTTGATGATCGTTAAGTATTCCTTAGATTCGATTAGTAAACAAATAACTTCACACAGACTTGTCTCAACCCACTTTTGTCGCAACCCACACTTGTCGCAATGCACTGCTTGTCGCAACCAAAGACTTGTCGCAACCCAAAGACTTGTTGCAATTAACAAGTTGCGAAAGTAGCCAAAGAACTTGTCGCAGCTAACAGGTTGCGAAAGTATCCAATAAAATTTCTTATCGCAATTGAGGATTGCGATAAGTAGTGTTCAAACACACGAAGGTTGCCATAGTTGTGACTTGTCGCAACAGAGAGTTGCGATAGTATACTGTTCACGATGACAAATTGCGATAACAACGCCTTGTCGCAACTGAAGGTTGCGATAGTATACTATTCCTTTCAAGTGGACTGCGATAGTTATGAATCACTGAGTTGCGAAAGTTATGAATATCAAAGTTGCGATAGTTTTGAAGATGCAAAGGATCGTGAGTCGATTCTTCAAAAATGATCCAATTGATCTGAAAATTGGTACGAAGGGTCACAACACTATTCTGGACAACTTTAATTCTTCAAGTTTTGTCCAAAAACTACTAGAACAGTGATTTCTAAGCCAAAACAGTAGGTTTTTTTCTATATGTCCGAAAAATGAATTTTGCACAAATTGAGACAGATCCTGGTGTAATTGCGGAATCAAAACACACAGGGATGATAATCAAACACTCCTAGATCGATCCTAATCTATTTGAAGTACTCAAATGGCTAGAATCAATAAGAAATGGATGAAAAAAAAGAAGAACACTCAAAATTGCAAAAACTCACAAATTACTAATCTGATCTAGATGAAATACCTTGCTCTGATACCAATTGTGATCCCAGAACAAGTAATCAATCCATGTTTAGCAATAAGATGGCCACCAATATATTCAATGAAGATCAATCACACCAAGTACAAAGAGAATTGTAGAGAGAAATACTATGTGTGTGTACTTGTGTGAAAAGGGAATTGATGACCTAATGAGAAAGTTAGACATAGCAAACATTATATACTATGTAACTATTACAATTACAATATTAGACCCTCTACTTAGTACAACTAGAATATTAGGCACTAACAGATTTTAATATGTACATCTTATGCATCCTAGTACTTTTTAATCAAAATTTATTTCCTCTGTAGAGACTCGTGCAAAACCTCTCTCTCTCTCTCTTTGAAAATAGTCCTTTAGAGCTACAGAGTTAAGCCTTTCGTATTCAGATTTCTTAACCTCTTCTGCCTTTTGCTTAAGAACTTCCTCATATTCCTTACACTTCTCAGAAAAAGTGTTTTCCTTCTGTTTTTGCAAAAGCTCTAGCTCAGATTTTTCTTTTGCAATCTCTTCCTTTTCCATTGCCAAGAGATTTTTCTCTCTCTTGTAAAATGAAAGATCCTTCTGAGCTAGCTTTCTTAATTCTTTTTCTTATGAAAGCTTTTGTTTTAACAGTTGAAATTCCTCAGTAAGTAAAGAAACATGCATCTCCAGTTCAGAGTCTAATTTTGAATCAGAAGTAGAACATACCTTGGCACCGGGTTTAGTGGTCTCCAGCGCTCTGTCATTTGGCTCTGTTACTGAAAGAGCACATGCATTCTGAGACACATCAACCTATGTTGATCTTTCTAGCATCTCTCCAGTCATCCAAACAACTACCTCTTTCAGACATTCATCATCGACAGCAACCCCGCATAAATTGGCTTGCTCTGGTTCGTCATCAGAGGATGAGTCATAGATCCAATTCTCCATCTCAGCAACATAACTTCTCTCTCTGTAGTTGTACTTCTACTTGTTCTTGTAGTAGTCCTGGTCCTTTACCAGCCTACCCTTGCAGTTAGCCGAGAAATGGCCGGGTTTGCCACATCGAAAACATCTTCCATCATTCTGGTTGATGGGTTGGGCAGCATCAGCTTGCTTCTGGGGGGGCTGGAGGATTGTACTTCTGTTGTGGTCTTTGCTCTGTTGGAGCTCTGTTGTTGTTCTGATGGTGAGGTGCAGCATAACCTATCTTCTCGTCTTTCTCTTCTCTCTCGTATCTTCCTCTCCTATCAAATACTTTGTTACCAAATCTCTTGTTAAACTTTTGAGTTATTAGGGCAAGAGATTGGGCAAAAGCATTGATATCACCATCCTCTGATGAACTCTCCTCTTCATCACTCTCAACTATCAAACTTTTCTTTCCCTTCTTTTTTCACAGCTTTCTCCTTCTTCTTCTCTCTGCTAGTAGTTTCTTTGTTGGATTTTCCTTCAGTGGGAGTTTTTGAGTCACATATCAAGGCTATTGGACCTGCAATGGTGGATTTGCCGTTTTGTTTGACAACATCCTTCTCTTGTGCAGCAAGAGTGACATACACATCAGTAAGAGACCATGCATCCAAATCTTGGTTAGCTTGTAGAGACATGGATAGATTCAACCATTCATCATTTAAACTTTTCAAGAACAGGACATTGTTATCTTCCTTCGACCGAACAACCCCACATTTTTTACATTTGTTTATTAAAACATTGAATCTGTTGTAGGTCTGTTGTATGGTTTCCCCAGGAAGTGCTTTGAAATCATTGTATTCATTAATACTGTTGGTTCCCATTTTGCTTATACAAGATTGTCAGATCTATTAGTTCGAATTTATGTTTGATGCGGAAGCGTATTTGAATAACTAACAGATATGATTGATAGATTTAGAACATAATATAAATAAACAGTGAACATGAAATAATATCTCAAAGTTTACTGAATATATATATTAAGAACAAATTCAAGAACAGTGAGTAAGCAAAGCTTTTAAAACAGATATGACTCTCAAAGTGTTTAAAGCTATGTATTCTTGTGATGTTTTTCTCTCTTGAATTCTTGTTTCGATTGTTCGATTGATCGATCGATGGATAGGAAGAACTCAACATGAGTCTTCCTTATATACTACTCTAAGGGGACCATAAAGCATATGCTACTATTCACAAAGGACGGTATGAATAGTTGGACGGATGGCATGAACAGTTGGACGTGCTGTATTGCATTTAATGCAGCAGACGTCTATTATGTACTAAGCCCTATTGAATCCAACCAGAGTTTGACACGTTGCAGTTGGACAGGGCATGCTATCATGCAAGTTGATGAACAGGTCATGTAACAGTAGCAAGATATTATAAATATCTTTTAAGTCTTTGTTGAAGACCGCAGAGGCTCTGTGAAGTGCCACAGAGGTTCTGCGGTTTGGTCCTTAGAAGAGCAGTCTTCACCGGATTCCGAGTCTTTGGTCTTCTTTGCGCGTATGACAGAGCTTCTGTAGGGCGCCTCCTTAGCTTCTGTAGTTTCTTGACCTTGATCTCTCGGTAAGTTCGGCAGAGCCTCTGTAAGAGGCTTTCTTCACTTAGCCTATTTTTCACTACTTCTAAATACTTCTATGATTAGGAAGATTGAAGCTAACAATCTCCCCCTAAGTAGTGAAAAATAAAAAATTTAACTTGAGTTTAGTTAGGCTAAGTTAGATAAGACAGAGGTTAAACAATACCTCGAAAGTTCTTTCATTCAGAAATATGCCAGAGGCATTTTACATTTGAGTACAATGAAAGATAAACTTTTGACTTGGTTTGCAGAGATTTGAGGTTTGAGAATCAGATTTTGGCATCTTTGAAATCGTTGTAGCTTCTGTTGTCTCTTCCGATTCTTCTGATCTCTTTGTAGAAACTGATGCAGAGTTCTCTTAGGCGAATTGTGGCATCAATCTCTCTGGTGAAAGTATCTGCAACATCTCTATCCATTTTTCGCTGTACCTCTGTATTTTACAAGGCTTGCTCTGAACTTGTTCAGAGTACTAGTTGCGTACTTCTGACAATCCATGCACACAAATAGTTTGATTTCGCCTTGTGGGTTTTGAAATACTAACCCGAATGTTGGTTCTGTAATGATAGAGTTGGGCACGGCGTCGGGTGGGCAGCGATCTTCTGGTGGTCGTAAATTTAGATGTTTGAGACCAAGATCCTTTCCCAGTTGAAAATCTATCATACTGAAGATCAGAAGCTTTTCCCTCATTGCTTTTCTTAATACTTGATAGGCTCTGGTGTTTGCCTCTGTGTTGTAGTTGTCATTTGTCCATTGCAGAAGGTCAGGTAGATCATAAGGATTGATATTTCTTAGGTCAGCATCAGCGAAGGTGGTTTCTGAATTGTCTTCTCTTCTGACTTTGTAAAGATTGTACCGGACCCTTGGATAGGTTCTTGTAAAGGAGAACTTGCAGAAGATTACCTTTTTGATCTTGTGGATTGAGAAGACATCTGCTTTGGTTCTTGGCTTTGTCCTTGTGAAGATGTTCTCAAATTCTTCTCTGATCCTTGAATCTGTCACATGATCTGTTGGATGATTGGTCTGAAAGGTTTGTTTATAGAGGTATTTGTATACCACTTCTTCCATCTCTTCATGTGTCGGACCAGGTTGTGGTACTTGTCTTCTGAGACTCTCCATCTTTTGAACAATTTCTGCAGCTCGGCCAGTTAGAGGAATGTCTGTCAGAGGCTTCAATCCATATGCCCAGTCCTCTTCTTCAGGCTTTGGAGTTTGAAATGCATCAAAGGCGCTCTTCATCAATTTCTCTGTAGGCTTGGGCAATGATTTCTTTTTCTTGGGCTCTTCTGTCAGTATTACTTTGCCCTTGTCTTTGGCTTTTGGAGGTGCAGAACCTGTTTCTTCTGTAGGTTTGGAGGTTGGTGCTTCTGTTGGCTTGATGGTTGCCTCTGTAGGTTTTGACACTTGTATTTTAGAGGACTTTTGTGGCGATGGTTCTGTTGGCTTGAGTTGCTCTGTAACCTCTGTTGGAGGTTCTTTGGTGACTTCTTCTGTGAGCTCTATTTCTGTTGGTGAAGATTGGACATCGAATCTTCTTGCCATTTTGAAAGCTAATGTGAACATGTGCCTTTCTTCTTCTCTCTGCGACATTCGATCAGACATTGTATTGTGCATCTTTCTCAGAATAGAAAAAGCAGAGGTCGCAGAGGTCGTTGCTCTTTTTGGTTTGGTGGCAATCGACTTTCTTTTTGGTATGGTTTGGGGTTTTTCTGTTGATTTTGTTGAAGGACTCTTTTCCAAGTTGATTACCACAGGTGTGGTTGTTGCCTCTGTGGTATGCTGATCAGCTTCTGGAATATTGGTTTCTTCAGGAGTTGATTCCACAGAGATGGGTGTTGTCTCTGTGGTCTGTTGATTTTGTTGTTGATCTTGGGTTTGTTCTGGAGGGGCTTGACTGATTGGTTCTGCTGCGATTGGTGGAGCTTGTATTCCTCTGGTCGTAGCTTTCTCCCTTATATTCTCCCCCTCAGGATTATCTGATGGACCAGGATGGTCATCATCAGAATCATCCTGACTTTTATCAGAAGTACCCTATGCTCTGCAGGAAGCTTTGGGTTTCTTTGGTAGTTCTGCTCCTGCGGCCATCAACTTCGCACATACATCATCACAGAGGCCGAAAAGAGTTGCAAGCTCTGCTTCTGTGTTGAAGCGCATTCTGCCGACACTTTTTCTGAACTCTTTGACGTAGTTGACATTTGCAGTAGTGAAGGAGACAATGACTTCAGTGACCTGGTTTATGACATTTTGGCCGAGCTCTGTTAGCTGTGCTCTGGTCATGTAGTCTTTAGGCTGCATCAGTATTGTGTTGCGCATTGCTTCTGCTTTAACGTTTTGCAGAGCCTTCTGTAGATCTGCGGGTGTGATGCTCTGTGATTTGTTGGATTGCTTGTTCATTTGTTCAAGGAAATGTTTTACTGATTCCTTGAATGCAGAAGTTACGGTAATTCCAAAATCTTTAGCAGCAGAAGTGGCTGTAGTTGTTGCAGTTGTTTGCGCAGAAGATTTCATCTCTGTGATGGCTGTTTTTACCTCTGTGGACAGATTGTCCATTTTGGTGTTCAGATTCAGCAAGGTCGTTGATGTTTTTTCTGCAAAAGATGTGAAAGAGCTTTGCAACTCTTTCATGGTTTGGTTCACAGAGGTGACAAGGGTCTGGATCTCATCCCTTGATACTTGTGTCCCTGGTGTAACCTCTGGAGGAACACATTCGTCTCCAGAGTGAGTCCCTGCTCCTGGGACACCTTCGTTCACCCTTGTTTGTACGTTGGGGGTGGAAGGATTTCCATCTGATCTTCGAGAAGAAACCTGAGTTTCAATCTCTACAGAAGTTCTGGGAAGAACAGTGTCCAATCCCACTCCAGAGGTGGGTTTCGGAATGTTCTTCTGTTGACTCGGAGACTTGTCTAGAGTCTCTTCGTCTTTGTGCTCACTACTTCTCTCTGAAAGAAGTGTTGGCCCTATTTGTGTGCGTGTGGAAGAGGAAACGAATTCCTCTGTAGGGTGTTCTGTTGTGATCTGGGGCGATTGATCACGAACTATAGGTGAGTCTCTCTGAAGAGACTCCCTAGGAATGGATTCCCCGGTTTCTGTGGGCGCAGAAGTCGAAAGAGTGACTTCTGGCTGGATGGGTTGGGTTTGGATCGAGTTGTGCTGCTCTATTTCAATAACTCCTTCTGCAGCTAGACCTGTGGAGTTAGATGTGTGGGTTGCACTGGGAGGGGGTGAGGGATGCGTGCCTTCTTCATCTTCGGCATCTTTTTCTTTTACATTTTCTTTTCCTCCAGATGTTTCTACCCTATCCTCTGTTGAAGTTCTTTGCTTTGTGCCTAAGAAGTCATACATTTGATGAGAGCCGTATAACTTCATGACATGTGGATGATAGAGACCTTTTCGTATCCAGACAGCTTCTTCTTCGTCTGAATCTATCTCTGAGACCTCCATTCTTGTCTCTGTTACTTCATCTCTATTCCACTGAGCTTATGTTTGTCCTATTTCTTCTGAAGCTGGGCTTGGACTCCTTCTGTGAACGTCCAATCCTTGCTGAATGAAGGGGTTCTGTAGAATAATAGGTGTCTCAGCTGATTGATCTCTGGGTGTTTGATCATCTTCTTGCAGATGTGTGTCAATGTCGGAAATAGAGAAGTATTGTTCTTCTGGGGAATGGTGGTCGAGAGGTTGTGCCGTCCACCCTGCTGTATTTAAAGTGTTGGCAATGTCGGGGCTCTGTAGGAAATCG
Source organism: Saussurea involucrata (assembly GCA_033807775.1). Taxonomy (NCBI): domain Eukaryota; kingdom Viridiplantae; phylum Streptophyta; class Magnoliopsida; order Asterales; family Asteraceae; genus Saussurea; species Saussurea involucrata. The sequence continues at coordinate 52,914,897 of CM066324.1, forward strand.
TTAATGTTTCCTTGGTGGGCAAATCGATCTGGGGATTGATGGGGCGATTGATATCCCTCTTCTGTCATTTCTTCTTCTGCATCTTCTTCTTCTGCAGTTCTTTCTTCTTCGATTGCTTCCTCTTCTATGGTAACCAATTTCTCAAGTGATTTACCATGCTTCTTTTTGGTTTTCCTCCTCTTAGGTTTTGGTGCCCCTTCCTCTGTGGTTTTTGATTTTCTTTTCTTCTTCTGTTTTGGAGAAGAGGGAGGAGCAGAGGAGCCAATTTCTGTGGCATGAGGAGGTGAAGGTTGATCTTCTGCAGCGCTTGTAGAGGTGCCTTCTGCAGTTTTCCTCCTTTTTGATTTTGGAGTAGAAGCAGAAAATTTTGAAGAGGACTTCTTTCCCATGAGCTCTACACGTTTGGCTATGAAGCTAAGTTGAATAGCCTTGTGCTTTGCTAATTTGTTATCTTTTTCTTCTTGAGTGGAAAGAGGTTCTGCAATCATTGTTCCTAGGGGGACACCTAAACGCGGGGGTGTCATAGGACTCGGTTTAGGAGTTCTATGATCGCGTATATACTCTTTCTTAAGGGTTTTATTCGAGGCATACTTCAGAAGTTTCTTTGACAAAGGTCTGCAGTGTGTGTAGCCATCTACATGATCAGTGGGAATATTTTTGCTCATTGGGAACTGTTTGGGAATTGGCCCTTCCATTGGCCATTTCTGTATTAGCAACAGAGGTTCGAACAAGACTCCCAGTATTCTTTGGAATTGCAGAGGTGGTAGAAACTTAGGATCGTTCTCTTTGACCCTTCTTGTGTTGTTCTTTCTATCGATGGTGTTAATGATCTCTTGCATCATTATGGTCGCGTAATCCAGTGGGAGATCATAGTAAACCCCATACATTATGGTTAATATCTGATGTGAGCTCTGGTCAATACTGCCTATCTTCCCTGTCAGGCATCTGTTAAGAATTGAGAACAAGGTGTTCCACAGAGGTGGTAATCTGCCTCTGCGGAAGTCATTTCTCTTCCTCAGTGGTGTGTTGTACCCAAGCATTTCTAGGAAACGACATATCTCGTCGTCTGTTGGTTGCTCTGCGTACTTCTTTAATCCAAGAAGACCCCTTGTTGGTAGGTTGAATTCAAGTGAGAACATTGTTCTATTGAACTTGATTTCCAGATGCTCAGATTTGTCGGGTCTTGAAATGTATCCTTTGATAAGAGAATCATCTTTATCAAATCGGCAACTTTGCCAAAACTGGTTCAGATATCTTACTGGAATTTTCTTTGGGGTTCTTGAGAGTAAAGGGAAGAGGATATGATTTTCCATTATGTTTAGAAGAATGGCATGGGCTTCGCCGAAAGCAGTGGGTGAGGGGACCAAATAGCAATTATTGGATTTGATTGGTAGTACTTTTTCGAAATGATCCTTTGCTATGAAGTTTTGAAGATGTGTGGTTGGAGCAAAGTCTGTTGAATCGCCGGAATCTTCTAGTTCAATGTTTTGGGCAGGGTTGGGGTTTTCTGAATGTTCAGAATGAGCAGGTGAATGTTCTGGTGAGGTCGCCGGAGAGTGTGCAGGGGAGATAGCTTGAGAAGATGAAGCCATTTGGTACTGAGAATAAGAAATTTGCAGGTTTCGCCGGAGAAGAATGAGAGTTTGTAAAAAGTTTATGAGAGGGTAAGCTTGGTTTTTATAGGAGGGTAAAACGGTAGAATTCGAAAGAGTAAAATATATGGTAATGGATTAAAATTTGGAATCCGAACTCAAGTTAGAACGGCGGGTTCAACATTCCACAGAAAACGTTCCATGTACGCCCAATGAAAATGGGACACGTAGGCCATGTCAGAGGATGACAGGACGTCGTGCGCGACCCATTAATGCTAGGCGCGTGGGGTTATTCTTAGCCACATGTAATTCACTCTCAGTAAAAGTAACCGTTATTACTACAGAAATGCCCAAGTAACAGATTGACAGAACTTCTGTAGTTTACAGAAGTTCTGTGATTTTGAAAATCTTTGATGTGTATCCCTTTCTCATATATCTCATTGTTATCATGACTTCTGTGGGGTTCCTTTTTAACCAAAACGTTTTGTAAAGGCATTGGAGAGGATCAAATAGGATTTTTAGTTAAGAGTTTTTACTCGCAGAGGTTTTGTGGCTCTGTTGGAACTTGCAGAAGCTCTGGGAGGGCTAGCAGAAGCTCTATGAGGGAAAAAATCTCATAACGAAAATTCTATTAACTTTTCTGATCATCCAATTTTTGATCTGTTTTAAGAGATATTTTTCGGACATATTTGAAAGTTGGTGTCCGAAAAAATTGTTATGGAAAAAGTTTTGTTCGAGAAGGTCATGGTGAGTCTGTTTGGTTTCCGAGATAACATTCCAAAAGACCGATAGAGGTTAAAGTTGCGATCTCAGAGCATATTTCTGGCAGAGCTTCTGTTGAGCTCAGCAGAAGCTCTATGACCTTAAATTTCTCATAACTCAAATTTTATGAAACTTTTTGATCTTTTGATTTTTGAAATGTTATCCACAGTATATTTAGGACATATTTGACAATTTGTGTCCTAGAAAACTGTTTTCAAAAACCTTTTGTGCGAGAGACATACCTTTTGGTTCTTCTTTTCTCGGCAGTGATGTCTGACTTCTGTCGATATAGATTCATTGACATTCTTCTTTGGCTTTCCCTTGAAAGTTTTACCTCTGTAGATCATTTCAGGATCCCTTTTTGCTCCCCCTTGATCTAATCACCTCTGTAGATCAGGAATTTTCCTTTTGCTCCCCCTTGACCTATGCTTGGATCAAAGAATGATAAGTTTTGCATTGAACATAGGTCATATTTTCCAGAGGTTCTGTAGGGGTTGTCAGAGGTTCTGAGTAGACTTACAGAAGCTCTGTGATTTTAAGAACTATTTAAGATTGAGAACTTACATACAGAAATAAATTAATTAAAGCAAAAATAATTAGAAATATATACATATTTACAGAAGATAAGGCTATACTTACAGAGGATTTTTACGTCATATTGATCATTCCTAACTTACCCACCAAGAAATTGAATCCTTTCTCGTCTAAAGCTTTGGTGAATAAGTCCGCGAGTTGGTATTCTGTGGGCACGAAATGCATCTCGATTGTACCGTATTCAACATGATGTTTCAAGAAATGGTACCTTATATCGATATGCTTGGTTTTTGAGTGTTGCACAGGATTGGCAGAGATAGCAACGACACTCTTGGAATCACAGAAGATAGGTATTTTGAATAGGATGTGGCCGTAGTCTTTTAGCTGAGTCTTCATCCATAGAACCTGAGAACAACAGCTAGCAGCAGCAACGTATTCAGCTTCTGCAGTGGATGTTGAGACACAATTTTGCTTTTTGGAGGTCCAACTGACTAGTTTACCACCTAGGAATTGACAACTCCCAGAGGTACTCTTTCTGTCGAGCATGCATCCTCCATAGTCTGAATCTGTATAAGCTTTAAGACTAAAACCAGAGTTCTGTGGATACCAGAGACCGAGATTTTTGGTCCCCTTTAGATATCTAAAGATTCTTTTCACAGCATCATAGTGTGATTTCTTTGGATTAGCTTGATAACGTGCACAAAGACATGTGGCATGCATAATGTCAGGTCTGCTTGTAGTTAAGTATAACAGAGATCCAATCATGCCTCTGTAGAGAATGCATTCTACAGAGATGCCATCTGGATCTAAGGATAACTTATTTCCAGTGGCCATTGGAGTTTTCATTGCAGAGGTATCAGAGAGGCTATACTTGAAAAGAATGTCAGAGACATATTTGGCCTGATTTATAAAAATTCTCTCTGATGTTTGTTTGACTTGGAGTCCGAGGAAGAATGTTAGTTCTCCCATCATACTCATTTCAAACTCACTCTGCATGAGTTTTTCAAAACTTTTGCACTCTTTTGTGTTATAAGACCCAAAAGTTATGTCGTCCACATAGATTTGTACAAGCATTATTTCACTGTTTTTACGTTTATAGAATAAGGTAGTATCTGTTGTACCTCTGTCGTAGCCATTTACTAGAAGAAAGGTAGAAAGTCGTTCGGACCATGCTCTTGGAGCATGTTTCAGTCCGTATAGAGCCTTTTCAGGGTAGTATACATGCCTTGGGAACTTTGAGCTTTCAAACCCTGGTGGCTGATTTACGTAAACCTCTTCTTGGATTTCACCGTTGAGAAAAGCTGATTTTACGTCCATCTGATAGACTTTAAAACCTCTGTGGGCTGCGAAGGCTAAGAATATTCTTATTGCTTCGAGCCGTGCGACAGGAGAAAAAGTCTCATCGTAATCTATGCCTTCTTCTTGTCTATAACCCTTGGCCACCAATCGTGCTTTGTTTCTGATGACCACTCCATCTTCATCCTTCTTATTTCTGTAGACCCACTTAGTCCCAATGGTCTGTTTCCCTCGTGGCAGAGGTACTAAAGTCCATACTCTGTTATGCTCAAACTGCAGAAGTTCTTCTTGCATGGCGTCTACCCAGTTTGGGTCATCTAGTGCTTCAGAAATCTTCTTTGGTTCTATCACACTAATAAAATTTGTAAAGAAACAAAAATTAGCAGTGGCAGACCTGGTTTTTACTGAGTCAGAAGGTTCTCCGATTATTTGGCTTGGAGGATGGCTTTTTTTCCACTGAGTGGTGCGAGGAAGATGGTCATCAATGTCATCGAACCTTTCTTCAGAAGCTTCTTGTGGATCTTCTTCTTGTATAACCTCTGTCGTTCTTCTTACCTTGGTAGAAGATTCTACCATTTGTGGTAGTGCTTCAGAAATCTTCTTTGGTTCTATCACACTAATAAAATTTGTAAAGAAACAAAAATTAGCAGTGGCAGACCTGGTTTTTACTGAGTCAGAAGGTTCTCCGATTATTTGGCTTGGAGGATGGCTTTTTTTCCACTGAGTGGTGCGAGGAAGATGGTCATCAATGTCATCGAACCTTTCTTCAGAAGCTTCTTGTGGATCTTCTTCTTGTATAGCCTCTGTCGTTCTTCTTACCTTGGTAGAAGATTCTACCATTTGTGGAATGATTGGTATGAGTGGTGGTGGAGTTTATTCCTCTGAGGACGTATAGTCTTGGTCCTCAATTACCTCTGTAATTGGTTCTTCTGTGGATTGTGGAGTTTGTTTTTCAGCAGCTTCTGTGGTCGTTTTTCTTGATGTTTCATCTTCTGCATTTTCTTCTTCGGCATTTGCATCTGTAGTATTTATAGAAGAAGATGAAGCATTATTTGGACCAGTTAGAGTCATACCTGTAGGATTTTGTCCAACAGAGGATGGTTCTTCAGAAACTCTGATGGTTCCAACAGAAGGATCAATGTCATCGTGGAACATCTCTAAAAATAGAAGATTCAAGTCTTCTTTCCTTTGCGAGATGCCAGAGGTTTCTCTTTTAAGTTCGAGTTCTGAACGGATTTGGTCAGAAGTCATTTGGAAAGAATCATCAAAAGAAACATTGATACTTTCTACGATTTTGCGAGATATTGTAAGGTATACTCTGTAGGCTTTGGAAGTGGCAGAGTATCCAATGAATTTTCCTTCGTCAGCTTTTACTTCAAACTTTCCTCTTGAATCTCTGTCGTTTAAAACAAAGCATTTACATCCAAATACATGGAAAAACTTGATGTTTGGCCGCCTTTTGTTGATCAGTTCGTAAGGAGTCTTGATGTGTCTTTTCACAATGGTTGACCGATTCTGTGTGTAACAAGCGGTAGAAATTGCTTCTGCCCAAAAGTTCATCGGTAATCTGTATGCTGATAGCATAATTCTTGCGGCCTCCACGAGCATTCGATTCTTCCTTTCGACTACGCCATTCTGCTGTGTAGTGCGTGCGGCAGAGAAGTTCTGTGATATTCCTTCTGTAGAAAGATAGGCTTCAATGACAGAGTTTTTAAATTCTGTGCCATTGTCACTTCTTAACTTCTGTATTCTGCATTCATAAAGAACTTGGATTCTTTTCATTAGATTAATCAAGATGATTGGAACATCCGATTTCTTTCGAACAAATTCAACCCATGTGAAGCGCGAATACTCATCAATTAAGACAAGTATATATTTCTTGACACCTAGGTTCTGTATGGCAATAGGACCGCAGAGGTCGACATGAAGCATGTACAGAGGCCTAGTGCACGACACATCTGTTTTGTCTTTGTGGGAAGCTCTTCTGAGTTTTCCCATCTCACAGGCAGAAAACAAGTGATCCTTATTAAATTTAACATTAGGCAAACCTTTAACTAGATCAAGTTTGACCAATTTATCCAAGGTGTGAAAGTTCAAGTGACAGAACCTGTTATGCCATAACCAGGCTTCTTTACTTTCGCAAGCTACAAGGAAAACTTTGTCCTTGGTTGTTGAACAAAAGTTCATTAGATACAGATCACCTTTTCTTTTGGCTCGCAGAAGTTCCATTCCTGTGTCTTCACTTTGCAGAGAGCATAAAGTCCTTTTGAACAAGACATCAAATCCTGTATCACAGAGTTGACTTACACTGAGTAGGTTGTGTTTAAGGCCATTCACATATGCAACTTTGTATACAGAGACGTTTTCCTTCTGTATGACTACATAGCCTTTGATGTGTCCCTGCTTGTTGTCTCCAAAAGTTACAGATCCACCATCGTGTGTTTCTTTGTACGTGGATAGTAAACTTCTGTCGCCAGTCATGTGCCTTGAACATCCGGAGTCAATATACCAATTTGGCACATACCGCTTATGTAAGACAATCACAGAGACTTAGGTACCCATATCCATATGGGTCCAATATTGTTAGAATTTTTCAAGTTTGCCTTAGCGTTCTTGAAATACATTTTATCTTTTGTAGAAAGATCAGATTGTATGTATCTCTCTAGGTTTTGACTTTGGAGTTTGAATTTTAGTGGAGAGTAAGCAATCTGGATTTGAGAAGTGATTTTTCAATCTGAACATAAGATCAAAACAATGACAGCATTTAATATGAGACGTGATTTGTTTGAACTTTTCATTGAATTCATTGAACTGAGTCACAGAGGCATTACATTCGTTCTTAACATTAGATTTCCTATTACAAGAAGATCTATGAATACTAGAATGTTTTTTGCAAAAATCTTGTTTAGGTCCTGCCTTCTGTGAGTCTCTTCTGTGGTGAACGTCTGTCTTCACTGTCACAGAGGAAAGATATTTGTTAGCTTCAGGCCTTAAAGGTTTTGAAAATTTTGAGCTCTTAGGATTTTCATAGGTCTTTTTCAGATTATCAAGCTCTGTAGAGGTTTTGACTTGTATACACATTTTTAGAAAATCTGGACAGATAGGTATCTCTGTGATTTTCTCTTTTGGAGAAATTGTTTTGTTAAGAACCTCAGAGAAGAATTTAACATCCTCTGTGTCACAGTGAATTATCCCTGATTTAGAATCAGTCTCTGAGTCGTCAGAGGATGAATCGTCCTTATATACAGAGGTTGAGTCATTTCTTTCGACAGAGGCTGGATTTTCTGAGCATGTATCGTACGAGTTTTCTTCCTCTGTAGAAAAACTTTCATAGATGGCAGAGGTTTCAGATGAGATCTCTTCAGCGAGAATTTGATCTATAGAGGATGTACAGAGATTTTCTAAAACATTTGATTTCAAAACTTCCAAAATTTCTTTTTCAATTGATCTTTTAAGATTTTCTTCTGAAAAGATGGGTTTAAACTCAGGATCTTTTGCAGATAATTTCTTTTTGACATCTATCATACAGACAAAAGCGACCTGTGTTTGAGTCTCTGGTTTACCAAACTTAAAGATACCAATCTGATCTTGTGTTTTCAGATATTTCTTTGGTTTGATTCCTCTATTGACAGAGGTTGAAGATGATGAATCTGTGTTTTCAAACCACACATTGATCATCTTCGTATGTTTCCTTAAGTGAGGTTCTTCAGAGATTTTAACCCTTTTACATACAGAGAGTAAGTTTGGAAAAATTGGTTTATTTGTTTTTCCTACCACAAACAGAGAAGACAGAGGTTTAAGTCTTTTGCCTTCAACACCTAGAGTAATATCATCGTACCCTATACCTCGTCTTCCTATTTGTGAGTTTACTTTCTCATACACCTTCTGTGCATCTTTATAGTTTTTAAGTAAAACCTCTCTTCTGAGTAGATCTTGCCAAAATACCTCTCTCTCTTTTTGAAAGTATTCTTTGAGAGCTCTTATGTCAGTTGTTTCACTCCTAGAAACTGAAAGCTCTTTAGTTTTGACTTTTAAAGCAGAGGTTAATTCAGAAATTTGCCTTTTTAAAGGATCTACATTTTTGCTCCAATATTTTTCTACTCTTTCCTTTTCTTCAAAAATTTTGGCTTTTTCTTGAGTGAGAAGCCTTACTTCTCTCTCATTAAAGGTGAGTCTTTTCTGAATACTTTCATTTATCTCTTTGAGTTCAATCAGTTCAATGTTAAGTCTAACTGAATCATTTTCTACATATTTAATACAATAGGTAGAGTTTGAAATGGATACCTCATTGTCAGTGCCCGAGTCGACTTCTGCCATGCCACAGAACAGGGCATTGGTGGTGAATTCATCATCAGAGGTAGAGTCTGACTCGAAGTCCTCCTTATTTGCTTCAGAATGCCCTTGTTCGCCATTAGGGATTTTTGTGCATAATATTCAGCCTTCTTTTTGTAAAAAGCCGAGTCCTTCTGTGGGCGATTTTGTCTACTTCTGCAATCTTCTGCGAAATGGCCTGGCTTGCCGCAGTTGAAGCAACCTTGGGAGGTGTTTCCAGTTCGATCGTCGGACTTCTGTTGGTCTCCACCTTTCTCTGTTCGGCATTCGTTTGCATAATGACCAGGCTTACCACATTTGTAGCATTCTTGTGTGTGGCCTACCTTGTCATCTGACCTCTGTCTGTCATTTCCTCTGTAGTTTCTGTCGCTCGACCTCTGTCGGTCACTTCTGTAGTCTGACCTCTGTCGGTCACTTGATTCTTCTCTTCTTTCATCATCTCTTCTATCTCTCTGGTTGTCTATGCTATATCTGTCATTTCCAAAATTTCTTTGGTTACCTATGAACTCTCTTGTCAATAGAGCCAATGATTTAGCTAATGACGCAAGAGTTATTTCTTCCTCTATCAGCTCGTCTTCTTCGCTACCAACCATCACTATCTTCTTCTTCTCCTTCTTCTTCTCCTCTGTTGCTCTCTCATTTCTTGGTTTCTCTGTAGCCTTTGTTGATTTACTAACCAATGCGTATGGTGCAATGGCTATTGTTTTAGCCTGTGCTATTTGAGGCTCTTGTGCAGCTAGTGTTCCATAGAGATCAGAGAGTGTCCATGAGTCTAGATCTTGGTTTGTTTGTACAGACATAGACAGTTGAAGCCACTCATCATTCAGACTCTTTAGAAACATAACGTTATTTTCTTCCGAGGTTCTGTGAATGCCAGACTTTCTACATTTGTTTATGAGAGAGTTGAACCTATCGTACATTGTTTGCAGAGATTCTGTTGCAGAGGCTCTGAATGCATGATATCCATTTATGTACTGTGCCCTTCGGTTCTTCTGTGTTTTAGCACCCCCTTCCAACTATCTTTCTAATTCTTTCAAAAGATCGTGCGCAGTTTCGCATGCATCTAAGGATTGAAAAAGCTCGTTGGGGATAGCCATTATCAGGATTCTTTTTGTTTTCTGTGCAACTTCATCTTCTGCCTTATCTTCATTTGACCATTCTTCTTTTGATGTTGGTTTTTGATGTTCAGGGATTTCTGGAGATTCAACAGTAGCTGGTACTCGTGGTACTGCTATCATGGGAACAGGAGGAAGGTTGTAAAGATATTGTACTAGATTTTTTTCAGTACCCTCAAAGAAATGAACCATTCTTATCTTCCATTGAGGATACTCATCTCGTAGGAGAGTATGAGGCTTGGTGAGTGAACCAGCAATAAAGAAGTTATTTGTATTTGTCATTTTTAAGGTTCTGAAAAGATAGTATGATTTAAAGAGTATGAGTCTGAAGATCTTGAAAGTTTTCTGGGTTTGAACAGTTCCCAGAGTACACTTTAATGGAGTTTTAACCTAGAGATGAGGAATAGAAAAAAAATGATTTCTATCACTAATCTTGTAAAAACGAGGATCACTTGATATTGATAATCAAGCTTTGCTCTTATACCAATTGTTGGTTCCCGTTTTGCTTATACAAGATTGTCAGATCTATTAGTTCGAATTTATGTTTGATGCGGAAGCGTATTTGAATAACTAACAGATATGATTGATAGATTTAGAACATAATATAAATAAACAGTGAACAGGAAATAATATCTCAAAGTTTACTGAATATATATATTAAGAACAGATTCAAGAACAGTGAGTAAGCAAAGCTTTTAAAACATATATGACTCTCAAAGTGTTTAAAGCTATGTGTTCTTGTGATGTTTTTCTCTCTTGAATTCTTGTTTCGATTGTTCGATTGATCGATCGATGGATAGGAAGAACTCAACATGAGTCTTCCTTATATACTACTCTAAGGGGACCATAAAGCATATGCTACTATTCACAAAGGACGGTATGAATAGTTGGATGGATGGCATGAACAGTTGGACGTGTTGTATTGCATTTAATGCAGCAGACGTCTATTATGTACTAAGCCCTATTGAATCCAACCAGAGTTTGACACGTTGCAGTTGGACAGGGCATGCTATCATGCAAGTTGATGAACAGGTCCTGTAACAGTAGCAAGATATTATAAATATCTTTTAAGTCTTTGTTGAAGACCGCAGAGGCTCTGTGAAGTGCCACAGAGGTTCTGCGGTTTGGTCCTTAGAAGAGCAGTCTTCACCGGATTCCGAGTATTTGGTCTTCTTTGCGCGTATGACAGAGCTTCTGTAGGGCGCCTCTTTAGCTTCTGTAGCTTCTTGACCTTGATCTCTCGGTAAGTTCGGCAGAGCCTCTGTAAGAGGCTTTCTTCACTTAGCCTATTTTTCACTACTTCTAAATACTTCTATGATTAGGAAGATTGAAGCTAACAAATACATTGGGTCCTTCTATTCTTTTATGTTTTTATACCACCTTCGAGTTGATTTAGAAGTTGATCCCAAATTTCTTTTGCTGTAAGGCATGAGTCTAGTTCTTGGAAAATATCGTTGGGAATGGCCATAATCAGAAGTCTAACTGCCTTGAGGTCATTTTCCATTTTTAGCTTTTCTTCATCAGTAAACCCAGTGGTTTTAACTTCGAAGTGAGTTGGAACCTCAGCAGTAGTTTCTGTTGCGGGTACACGAGGAACCAAAACCATAGGTGGAATGGTCCACTAGTGAAAGATCGCATAAGGTCTCTATCCATCCCATCAAAAAAGTTAACCATCCTAATCTTCCATTGAGGATATTCATCTCTCAGAAGAGTAGGAGGTTTGGTCAGAGAACCAGCCGTGTAGATAGCATTGATGTTATTATTAGCCATCTTTTCAGAAAATAGTGTACGAAGGATTCGAAAGATTTTAAAAGGGTTTTAAACTGAAAGTAGATGAATAGTAACCAATGGAACAGTAACTTGAGTAGAGAAGATATTCAGACTAACTAGAAAGCTTTAAACAGGGATTAAAAGAACTCTGAAAACTTGTTTTAAAACTTTTGAACATTAAAAACAAAGTATTCTATGAAGCTTTTGAAACCAAACACAATGAATCAACCTGGTTAGATTGGATCGTTTGATTTGAACAAATCAATCCGCTCTGATACCAATTGTTGGTTCCCAGATTCAAGTTGTCTCATATAAGAAACATAAAACAAATAACGGAAGCATAATATAAAGATATTAAATACGAGTGATTGTGTAGACGACTATGAAACAGTGAGAGTATCAATAATGAATAGTAAATGATAATAAGATCAAGTAAATAAGCTACTCGTAAATTGATATGTTTGAATAACACCAAGAACACGTTCAAGTGTGTGTATTCTGAAATATCTCAGGAAACAAATCGTACAGTGATAGTGGAATGGAATGTAACAGTGTGTGCTCTCACAAATGTGGAAAACAATTCTTCCAAGAGCTTACTAATGTGTGTTCCACTACCCTTCTATTTATAGCCTGATAAAGTGAAAGACAGTGTACTATCTAACCCTGAGGTGACACGTGGAAAGTGTGTCTCCGTCCTTTTAGGGCTTACATGGAAAGTACGGACACGTGTCTAACACTTAGTGATTTCTACGAGACTTGAGCTTCACAGAGGTCTTCATTCACCAGAGCTCTTATGCCAGAGCTCTGATGGTCTTCTGGTGTGAACAGTTCTTCTGGTGGAACAGAAGAAGTCTTCTGCCAGAGCTCTGTCGAGCTCTAATGATCTTCTAAGTCTTCTGCCGGATCTCTGGTGGTCTTCTGTTCTGGATGAGACTGACAAATGCTGAAGAAAAATGCTGAAGAAAAAATAATCCCAGTCTCTGTTCTGGATGAGACTGAAGTACAAGCTGAAGAACAACGGATTTCCCACCCCAAAAGACCTTCTCTGACTCCTACCAAAGAAGTTCCAAAATCAACGGTTCCCACACCAAATACCAACAAGAACAAAGCATTTCAAGGTAAATATTTTATCAACCCTGATTTAGTTTACTCTGTAAATCAATTAATCAAGTTAGCTCAAAAGAAATTTTGTTGTTCTTACTATGGAACTAATGATTTTGTTCACAAAGATTTTGCACAATACTGGTACGGTACTTACAAAGTTTCTTCTAATAAAATTGTACCAAATAAACCAGGACCCAAGTTCCGTTGGGTACCAAAATCTGCTTAATCTGTTTTGCAGGTTCATCATGTGTAGTGCTGATTGTTAGATGTATACCACACACATGACTGGAAAACAGAAGAGAAGTTGTGCAGATTTTTGAAGAAAAGTACATGTGCTTTTAAGGGGGAGTACAAGAGATATTATGGCTTCTAAACATCTCAGTTTAGAACCCGTTCTACAACGACTATGGCTTCTGAATAATTCAGTTCAGAACCCGTACTTCAATGATTTTGACTTCTGATCATATCAGATCAGACTCGTTCTTCAACGACTATGACTTTTGAATTTACTTCAATCCTGATAATTCAGAACCCGTTTTAATGATTAAGGATATTTTGATCCAAGTCTTGTTACTTGTGCAGATTTTGTTCAAGATAAAGATCTATTGCACATGTTAATGGGGAGCTTATAAAGTTTTAAATCATTGTATCATGATTTGAAGGGGAGCTCAAACATTTCTGAATGTAAGTATCTTCTGATCTTAATCTCTGATTGTTTGAAAGAAAAACGACTTTCAAGCATGAAAAACGTTTTTTCTTAAATGTTCAAACCACTTCTCTATTCTCAAACAGATTTTATGAGTTTAGAAGTGTGCTTTTAAATGCTTTTTCATGGAGATCTCGGACTATCGTAACATCAATTCTGACTGTGTGTTTCCAAAGATCAATACTTGCGTATTATCTTTTCCTATATACTTTCAAGTATTCATACACATCGGTTCAACTTCATATTGACTTTGTTATTACCATGTCTCCAAACAAAACAATTTTTTCGATGGTAATACTCCCGTTTGTATTTCAAATTTTGTTGAGCATCATACATTCTTTCAGCGTGAGAACTTAAGCGTTTCATTCAAAGATTGTTTATATTTGTTCATATAAACAAATTTTAATTCTTTGATACCCTAAACCTTACATGATTATCATTCATATTTGATCTGATTGATACATTGTCAGGTTCTCAAACAAGTCTTTCAAATTCATTTCATTCATTCATTATCCTTGTTTTGAGAAAATCTTTAAAGTTCAAATGCTCAAATATTTCATGATATTATTGAGAAACATACATTCTGATGGCAATGTTAATCAAATGCCGTTATTCATATTTGTTCAAGTTAAACTGTCGAACAACACATTATTTTAGGACAAAATTTCATGGGATCAATGTGAGATTATTAAACTTCTATGGATTCACGTTAACCAGTGTTTCCTACCCAATACGTTATCCTTGAGTGATTGAGGGGTGAACGGTCTACATCAAAGAGTGGGGGAGATAACTCATCAGGTTGAGTATCTCATTGTGCTGAGGTAAAATGTAAATGGGAGTTTGGGTAGAAGTGAGCGGATTAAAAACAGAAAGAGGGTGTGAGAACAGAGTTAAAAGAATAACAGAACTCTGCACCAACCATTTTCTGAGTCGGGAAGCCACATTACTGATTGGTTCACATTCTTTGGTGACCATCATTGAAACAGGCACTTAGCCCATGCCAACTCTTGGTTTAAACCCACCAGCTACTCATTTCTTTCTCAACAAAGAAATGATTCATTTTTCTTGGGGACGCAACGTATAATCTACCTAATCTTCATTCGGAAGGTTTGGATATTGAAAAAGAATGAAGTTTGCCCCACCTTCGCACTTCGATCATGCACATTGAGTCCGTGGAAAATTGTTGTTGTCTCAACAGTTTACCCGCTTTTAGCCTATATTTTTTCAAGCATATGTTGCTTCAATTCTTTCTACACATGCACGTACACACAAGGAATATGTTTTCTTGTTATAACGTTCATAGAAATTTTCTTTGTGTTTTTCGATGATTGAATGGAAGCCCAGGGGGAGTGAACATCAAAAAACTCCTTTACAAAGTACATCCGTTGTACTAAGTGGCTCCGTGCTACTTACAGGCATTGTAACTAATTCATTCGTTGTTTCAGGGTTACCACATTCATTCTATCTGAATTTGAAAAGATTCGGATAAATTCTTTTGGAATTGACGGTTTATCAGATCAAAAACGAGGAAAATGTTACTTGTGGTGATCAAAGTGTGTGCTGGAATTGATAAAGGTTTTGATGATCATGATGCTCACAATCATCAAAAAGGGGGAGAAATAGTATACTGAAGAATAGGGGGAGAAATAGTACTCTGAAGAAAAGGGAGATTTGTCATTGAAATATTAAGGGGAGAATTGATTTGTCAGAGTCAACAAGATGTTCTGAGATAATTCGAGAGAGTTTATTGTTCAAAGATAGTTATCCTTCAAAGTTCAAAGGTCAAAGAGATGAAGATACAAGGTTCAAGAAATCGTTTAAAGGGTTTGAGTTCAAAGCTTTAAAGACTAAAGCTTCAAAGACTTTAAAGCTGCAATGATCAGAAATTCGCGTTCAAGACTTGATGAATATTTGTTGAAGATTACATTTCAAGAAGATTGACTTTACAATGTGAAAGACAAAGACTTTTCAAGTTTTATTGAAGATTCTTCAAAGCTGAGAGTTTGAAGACTGTCAAAGCATCAAAGTTCAACGTGAACTTGTGAAGATTCAACTGTTTGAAGATTGCCAAAGCTTCAATGTTTAAAGCAGTCAGAGTTAAAGTTTTGAAGATCAAGAGCTGAAGACTGCTGCCATATTTTTTTTAAATCTTGAATCCAAAGGGGGAGACTGTTAGCGCACAAAATTGTATTCAAGATTTATTGTAAAAGTCTTGTAATAGTCAAACAGTGTAAAGTCAAAGTCAAAGTCAATGTCAAAGTAGTTTAAGTAAAAGTCAATGTAATTAGTTTTAATGCTTTGTAATCCTAGGTATAAATAGGATTTGTTAGCTTAGTTGTTATGCAAGTCATAAGAAAGTCATTAGAAGAATCTTAATTGTAATATCAAAAGAATATATAGTGAGAGTTTCTAGAGAGAGAAAGCTTCAATCTTATGTAACTCTCTAGATTCATTCAAGTTTAATGAAATTGATGACATTTACCTAATAGATCTGCTATTTACATGGGAAGAGTTTAAAAGTGATCTCTTTCCAGACCCAACTTGGAGTTGGCAGCATCACTACCCCCTGCCAGACCATTCGCTGAACCACCTTCTAATGAAACCCTAATCCAATTTCTGGACCACATGGAATACGAACGGGACACCAAGCCCAGGTCCAAGATTTTGAAAAAAACGCTAACGAAGGTTCTGAAAACGTAGGTGCCATCAGAACTTAATTTCTTCTTCACCCATACCATTCAGTCTATGGGTGGCAAGACTGGATCACTCGATTAAGACAACTGTACCCAACTTCAGATGGGGTACAACGTGATCACTGGACGCAACATAGACTATGCCAGAATGATCTTCGATGACCTGATGGTGAAGGTCTAGAAACTCGACAGGGAACTGAAGGTTCCCTACGTCCGATTTGTATCAGCACTCCTCCAGTTCTTCCTCAAGGAGCTCTACCCGACCGAGGGTGATGATCATCTCCCGAAGCTCGGGGTCCGTATCCTCGTCATGGAGCGGGCTGATAGGAGGTAAGTCTTTCTGTTCTCAGACAATGCCTCTCTTCTTACTCAACTTCTTCTACCTCGGCAGTGATGCCCACGGCTGAACCCCCGTGGCTCTCTCAGCAGCCACCATCTACTACATCATTAGGGATCGCCTCTTTACAGGTGACCCTGGAAACTTTCTGTGGTTCGCTCCACCACACCTGCCACCTCAACAACCGCTTCAGCAATCTCCAACATCGTTGACTCTACTTTGGCACCTACCCAACCACTCTCAGTGCCTCTAAGCAATGAGGAGATAGTTTATGGCACCGCCAGTGCCTCTCTGCCATGATGTACGACCATATATTCACATTTTGCTTCTCCCCCCATCTCCTTCGTCAACACTTCTGCACCAGCGACAATGCTCGCTGACACCAGCCAATCACTACTCCAGGATCTCGTCAACCGCAACATAGTAGGACCTGATGGTCTCCCTCTCCCGGGCTCTCAACATAACCTTGTGTCATTGACTCCTCTCGAGCATGACATGGAGTTTTATGAAGGAAATAGTAATTTTGACCACTAGTCTGCACCATCAGGTATTCCACCTTCCCTACCCACTTCTTCTCAAATTTCTCAGCCTGAGCTTTCCTTTGCTCAACATTCCTTTTCTCTTACATCTCCTAATTCGGAGATGATCAACACCTACATTAAAGAGTTCAATAATCGCATGGACACTCTCACCACCAACCTCTCTAACAATATAACTGTCGTGAACTCTGATGACAAGCATTGCAAGCACTCTCCACCCCTCTCTCCTCCAAGGCTGATAATTCTCAGCTCTCAGCTCTGACGAAGGAGGTTTCTCAACTGAAAATAGATGTGGCGACCAACTCCTCCTCCCTACAGTCTTTGACCAGCATAATCAGCTCTCTCACTACTGCAGTTGGATCGCTGCACCACACTGTCAATGACCTCAGCTCAAAGGTCGATAAAAGCAACTCATTGCTTGCTGATGTTATCAGCAAGCTGAATGAACCAATGATCGCTCCCATACCCTCCTTTACCGCCGACGATCGCTCCAAATTGGGGATGCTTGACGATTTCATCCTTAAGGCCAGTGAAGTGATCCATGGCCTTGAAGCCAGGGTGGAAAAACTTGAGGCCGCTCCTGCCTTAACCTCAGTGCTTCCTGGCCACAAAGACAGGGAGAACACTGTTGTTGCTGCTACTGAACCAAAGTCTCCCTCACATGTTGATGATGACAAAGAGGGGGATAATGACAAAGAAAATGAGGAAGACCTCCCTCAAGCTGAGGGGGAGGAAAATAAAACCCAAACTCCTCCTTCTTCTTTCTTCACTGAAACTGTAACTATAGATATACCCTCTGATGAGGAAGAAGAAGAAGAAGAAGAAGAAGAAGAAGTAGAGGAGGAGGAAGAACACGAAGACTTGGAGCTTGATGACTCCAAGAAGGATGAAGGGGGCGTTGATGATGATGATGATGATGATGAAGATGATAAATCTGCTCTCTGGTTCAAACCTACAATCACCAGTGCTCCTCCCCTCAAGGGAATCACAATCACTGAAGTAGGGGGAGGACTTAGAAGACCCCACAAAGAAATCTTCATGGTATTTTGAAGATATGCTTTGCATCTGAAGGGGAGCAACCTTCTCAGGTATGCCTCTCCATAATCTCATTCCATGCTTCAAATCACTCTCACCTTAAACCCCTCTTATACACTTAAACACTTAACCTTTTATCTATCTTTTTCTTCCTACCCGAAGTTTCTTTCATTTTTCAACAACTAGTCCTCTCCCCTGCTCAAGAGATGAGTTGACGATCATCGGCAACAAATAATCCCAGAAACCACTGCTGAAGAGCTACCAATAATCCCAGTCTCAGTGATAGAGACTGATGAACAAGAAGAGGAAAAAGAATTGATGAGTCACCCAAAAAGACCCTCACGACCAATTCAAAGGTCTGAGGATGAAATCCAAAGAAGAAGATCATCAATGATTCAACAGCTAGAAAGCCAGCGCCTCAAAGTGCCTTCTCAACCAGGCCTTGAATTCCTGACCCCGGAAGAAAGAGAAGAATCAATAAGAGCTGAGAAACTATATGATGCCTGCCAAAAGGAAGCCCAACTTGCCCTTAAGGTAGCGCAGAGCTCAGTCTCTGATAAGAAGCTGAAAAGACATCCGATCAGGGTTCAGGAAGAACTCCTGAAAAATATTGAGAAGCTCGCAAAGAAAGAGCAGTCAGTGACTCATAGTTGGAATGGTGTAGAGAAAAGGATGATCATATATACCATCCCATTTGAATCATCGATATGAACCTATAGGGAAAGAGTGTTAAGAAATCACTAATGGTGGAAGTCACAATATTCAGAGAAAACGATTCGTCGCAACGCTTATACATGTCAAAGTTGGAGCTCTTTGGTTTTAATGAATGGCTAGAGATCAGGAATGCCATCCAAAACTCTAAGTCTAAGTTCAAATCCCATGTAGAGAAGTTTTTGAACTTGCGCATCAATAAAGTCACATCAAGAATAGATCTGTCTCCTCCTCCAGCTATTCTTCAAAATCAAAGACCAGCACCAGTGAAAAACAAACGAAGCAAGCTTCGACCTTTAATGAGCCTGCCTATCAAAACGAAACTGGTATTGAATTCTCAAGAGAGGTAGTGCTCATACTAGCACCTGACTTATCAGCACTTGACTTATCACTACCACCAGGTGGACCTTTCAAACCTGGATAAGTGATAAGTGACCCTTGTGGAATCATCTTCTCTGACTGGAACGATATAACGCGCTTTCAACGATTCTCAGAGATCCCTATCTGCCCAGTCGAACAACTCAGAGATCTAGTCTACAGGTGCAACCAATCAAGACCATGTATTTTTCTCAAGACCCACGTACTTAAGGAAGCAAAAATCAGAAGACAACAGGGGGAGACGGTACCTGACTGGATGATCACTAAAGAAAGCTCATATGATGAAATGCTCTTCAAGGATGAACCTCTCTAGATGATAGATTTCTCACTTGTAATCTTTTGTAATTTATTAGTAGTTCTTTTAGTACTTGTAATTTTTTTCACTTGTACTTGTAACTTTCAATTTCCCTTTAATCTTATTACGAAATTAATTAAAGTTTTGATGAACGTACTTTACTCCATCAGTACTAGAAAAGCTCCTTGAAAACAGTAAATAGGACACACATTTATGAGTCCTATTTATCCTTATGTTTTTTTTATACTTGGCTGCTCTTAGTGATTAGATGATGACCCTTAGAATAACTTTGTCATTTAGCATATTCATTATCACTGATAATCGCTGATGATTTCAAATGTAAGAAGTATTGATTGTAATCCATGAAGACAAGTTTTGCGACAAAGAGTTCATCCCTGACATCGAAGACATGGCTGATGAACAAGTGACAAGTCTACTAATGATCTGATGCGACATCAGTGAATCCAGGACAAGTCCACACATACACACAATACATCAACAAGAAGACTTAAGCGATTGTTGACTTACATCAGCTCTTCTCGGATGGAAGACCTACTCATCGATCGCTGATCATGAAGCTTCTACTTCAAGATATGTTTGTCTTATCTCCTTGCACACTTCGTACGAATTGTCAGAAGATACATGCTTTTGTCCAAGATCGTACAACCACTCTGCCACTACACTGTTCACCATATGGCCCAAAACATGTCTTGCTAAAATTCAGAAGCATGCGCCCAAAAAGATGCTGACATGTGTCAAGTCTTCCTGCCATACATTAAATGCAATAGGTATAAATAGGAGGAATACCCCTTTCAGTTTTAAGGTGGTCTTCCCTGAACTACTTAGTTCTTAGAAAACCCTATGCTTTTTCTATATCCTCTTTTCTCTCTATCTTCTTGTGCAAGAACACTTAGTGATTCTCAAGTTTGTTTAGATTAGGTTTACTTAATCTTATTCTGCAACAAACTGTAAATTCTATTTTGATTTATCAATAAACAATTTAAAAAACCAAAATTTGGGTTTGTGTTCAACCCCCTTCTATAAACTATTGTACTTGTATAACCCCTTCGGGACCAACAGCTGCATCCCCAAGAAAAACTGAAACATTTCTTTGTTGAGAAAGAAATGAGTAGGTGGTGGGGTAAAGCAACAGTTGGCATAGGCTCACTACTTGTTTCAATGATAGTCACCAAAGATTTGTGAACCAATCAGTAGACATGGTTGTCCGGCTCAGAAGTGGTTGGTGCAGAGTTCTCTTATTTATTTAACTCTATTCTCACACCCTCTGCTTGTTTTTAGTTTGCTCACTTCTAACCAAACTCTCATTTTCATTTTACCTAAGCACAATGAGACTACTCAACTGTATGAGTTATCTCCCCCGCTCTTTGATGTAGATCCTACACCCCTCAATCACTCAAGGATGATTTCTTGGGTAGGAAACATGGGTTGACGTGAATCCATAGAAGTATGTAAAGCTTTCTCACAAATCCCAAGAAAATTTGTCCTAAAAATATGGTGTTGTTTAAAAGTTTAATTTGAACAAACTTTGCATCTCATAATATGAATCACATTGTCAAATGAATGTATGCTCCGCAAAAATATCATCATTATTTGTGCAGTTGAATAGAGAAGATTTCTCACAACAAGATTATTGGATAAATGAAATGAAATCGAAAGACTTGTTTGAGAATCTAACAATGTATCAAAAAGATCAAATATTATGATTGATAAGCATGAAATCCTATCAGAAACACTTGTTTGTAGCCTTAACCTTTCATGATCTAAAAAATTTGAATAGTGTTTATATGAACAAATAAAATCAACCTTTAAAAGAAGCGCTCAAGTTGAAAGAATATATGAGGCTCAACAACCTTGGAATACAAACTAGAGTATTACCATCGAAAAAGTGTTTCATTTTGAGACATGGTAATAACAAAGGCAATAGAAAGCTGAACTGGTGTGTATGAATACTTGAAGTTGTTAGGTCCATGATCTTCATACAATCCAAGTATTGTGTAACAAGATGATGAAGAACATTATTGAAAAGGAAATCTAACCTAGAGAGAACACCAAGTGATTAGAGATCTACATCTTGTATTAATGAATTCACTTCTTACAAACTACAAGTAAAGACCTATTTATAGTCTTCATCACTTGCTACAACAATTAAGCATAAGCCCTTTAACACAGCTATTGCTTTACAAAACTTTCTATTATAAAGGACAACTTCAGTGTCCTAACATTCTCCCCCTAAAGTTTTGGAAAGCAAATCAACTTCAAATCATTAGCTCCTCTCCCCCTTGATTTCCTTGTAAAAACTTTAGCGGTGCATTCTTCAAATGTAGGCTTGGCCCCCCCTTGAAAGTTGCTCTTAGCCTCGACTAAATGCACTAAAATCATCTTCAAAGTGTATGCATTTAGAGAAAAACAAAGAATCCGTCTTGCTTGAAGGAGGAACGGTAATAAGCACGCACTACTAGGTAGGGATGAGACGACCCAAGCAAATAACATTGTTCAGCAACTGTAGAGAAATGCTCGTCTTCAAAATACTTCAAGCCACTGAATGAAGAGAATCCAGAACTTCAATCTTCAAGAAATAGCTGGATGATTATAAGCACTCAAAAGTCTGAATCACAACCAAAGCACCAGAACAATGATTGCAAGCTCTCACAATTCTGGTTGATCAAGTCAGAAGAATGATAAAGAGCACTCAAAGGTCTAGCATCGTCAACAAAACTTCAAAATAATGATTGCAAATATTCAAGCGTCTCTTCCAATCCAATCAAAGACTGAACTCCAACAATCAACTTCTGAATATCTTGAAAGACTTGAGCTCTTTTAAACTTTGACAGTTGCTAAATGTATGTGGCAAGCTGAATATCTGAATGATGTCACACACGCGTTATGCTAAAATCCATGAACAATGTCCCCCTCCTGAGACTTAGCACGGGGGTTCCGCTAACCATCAGAATTTGGATGTAGGCAGATTCGAAACCATGGATTCGGATTAAGTAGGGTGCGAAATCAGCTCAATTCGGATCATGTTAGGTGCGAAATCAGGGAATTCGAATCATGTAGGGTGCGAAATCAATGAATTCGGATCGTGAAGGGTTCGAAATCAGGACAATTCGGATCATGAAGGGTTCGAAATCACTCAATTCGAATCATGAAGGGTTCGAAATCAAGACAATTCGGATCATGAAGGGTTCAAAATCTATCAATTCGAATCATGAAGGGTTCGAAATCAGGGCAATTCGAATCATGAAGGGTCCGAAATCAATGAATCCGGATCATGTAGGGTTCGAAATCAAGTCATTTCGTATCATGTTGGATGCGAAACCATGCCTATCTTGAATAAATGGAATTCGAAACCATTAGAATGAGGATTAGAAAGATGTGAAGCCATCCATACCTTTGAACCTTTAGGTGTAAGCACATTCCGAAATTCAGAACTAAGATGACCAAATTCAGCAATATTTCGGACTTCACAAGATCCGAAACCAACAACTCTGAACAGTTTGAAACCATCTAAGCCATCCAAACAGTAGTAGCATCCGAAACCATGAACAGTAAAGCATGAAGGATTCGAAACCATCAATGAACAGTAAATGATGAAGGATCCGAATTCATCAATGAACAGTAAACGATGAAGGATCCGAATTCATCAAGAATAATCCGAATTCATCAAGAATAATCCGAATTCAAGTAACAGCATTCGAAAATCACTAAAATCAGCATAACTTCTTCAATTCTTGACCAATTTCAGTGATTCTTTCGCAGACTTATTCGAAAAATGAAGATGAACAGATTTCTAGTTGATCAAAACTTGTAATTTGATCGATTTGGCATACTTTTGATCCAAAAAGTGAGTTCGACTTTTTCTTGAACAAACACCATAAGAATCCGAAATCTGAGCAAAATAGGGCTAAAAACACTTGAATTGTGAAGATCCGATGATCGTATCGATGAAAACTTCTTCGATTTGGCTCTGATACCACTTGTTAGGTCCATGATCTTCATACAATCCAAGTATTGTGTAACAAGATGATGAAGAACATTATTGAAAAGGAAATCTAACCTAGAGAGAACACAAAGTGATTAGAGATCTACATCTTGTATTAATGAATTCACTTCTTACAAACTACAAGTAAAGACCTATTTATAGTCTTCATCACTTGCTACAACAATTAAGCATAAGCCCTTTAACACAACTATTGCTTTACAAAACTTTCTATTATAAAGGACAACTTCAGTGTCCTAACATTCTCCCCCTCATGATCATGATCATCGGGATCCTGATCATGTCTTCTCTTAGTACCCTGAGCTTGAGTCTTACACGACTGTTCCATCAATGCTTTCAACTCAGCAATTGACTGCTTCATATCACTTAAAGACTTCACAACTTCAGATTTGAACGTAGATAACTCTGTGGATAATACTTGAAGCTGCATGGGTGTAACTGAAGGTGTAGGTGGAGGTGGAGATGGATTTGGAGTAGATTGGAAGTTCTGAAGTAGAGACTACAAGGTTTTACTTTGCTGATCTTCAGGACTTATGGACATCAGCTTGGCATAGAATAAATCCCTCAATTCCTCAATACTTTGATCCACTAGTGGTTGTTGAATTGAAGGATGCTGAGTTACACGAGGTGGAGCCAAATAAATTTCTGGACGTGAACGTACAACGGGCTCTTCAATTGCCGGCCCTTTTCCTTTCAACATATTTTTCACCCCTTGTAACTCCCGTATGAACATAATTTCAATAGCCTTTAGGGCGCCATCGAAGTTTTCCCTTGTCACAAAGACGGGTAAAGTAACACCGGCACCACTTAGGTTTGCCGTTGACACAACAGTTGTTGCAACTGTGTGACCTACGCTCAGTGTGGGCATAGTGTTAGCACTGGTAGGATTTCCACTCTGTCCTTGTAGTCCTGTAAAAGGATCTACTCTGAGTGTTCCGGATGGGTCACCAAGACGCGCATCAGATGTTCCTGAAAGTGTCCTATTCAAAGAATCAAATATGTTAGCAACAGGCACTAGACTCGAACTTTATGCAGGAAAGAAGGTC
The DNA here is from genome assembly GCA_033807775.1 of Saussurea involucrata. Classification (NCBI taxonomy): domain Eukaryota; kingdom Viridiplantae; phylum Streptophyta; class Magnoliopsida; order Asterales; family Asteraceae; genus Saussurea; species Saussurea involucrata. The sequence continues at coordinate 52,939,163 of CM066324.1, forward strand.
GAGGACTGGGGAGGAAGTCGCTCTGTTTCAATATCCGGAATCTCCGAACGAGATCCAGATAGTGTTTGTGCTAAAACCCCGTGAGAAAATGAGACAGTTTCTTGTGAAGAAGAAGCTGAATAGCTGGCAGAGGTGTGCAATTGCGTTACTGGGCGAGTAACGTCTTGTTCAACACCTGATCCCAACAAATGAGATCTGGTGGTAGATGTGGCTGCCCTTCTGGAATAGACAGTTCGGATGTCTCTCACACTCTCCATATTCTTTTCTTCAGTTTCTCTCACAGACTCACATATATTTTCAACTGATACTCCCTCGGTTCTCCTTATACCTTCCGTTCCTTCACTAACTTGAGTCGACATTAAAGGCATGTCATCAAAGTTTAAGCTTTCCACATTAACATTATCTGACATATTCAATTGTGGAAATTCAAAGATATCAGAAATGTTACCAAACCAGTTTTCTTCAGTAGTAGCATCAGTACCAAGATTTCCAGCATTCCCTTGATCATCATCATTATCATTGTTGTCATCTTCATCATCATCACGATGTTCCTCCGCTGGATCAGACGCATTATCAGACTCTGTACTATCACTAGAGTACTCAACTAAAGGATGATCCCCAATGTGTTTAGGAATTTATCCCTCAGAATCGTGTTGTACAAGGTCATCTGTATGTGTGTCCTCGGATGATGACCATGTATCTTCAAGTACAGATGTTTGATCCCCACCAGTTCCCCTCTCGGTGTTTTCCCTCGACTCTCCCCGTTCAGTAGCCCGTGCATCCTGAACACTTACCGACTCCTCTCGCCTAGGGGTTGAGTCTGGGGTAGGTCCCTCCGGTTCTGGCTGGACCATAGACTCTCTATACTCGATAATGCACTCAGCGTCCTGATCCGCGTATCGAAGAAATCCTTCAGGTAACGGCATCTCATAATCAAATTCAGTTTTGCCAAACTGAAGATACTGCATAGCTTTCTCGGGCACAGAAGGATGATTTGCTCGTCTTGGAATTTCTCTGTTAGAACGAAGCATGCTATGAATGATAATCTGAAGAAACCTCATATATGGAATGTAAGGCTTTACCTTGTTTTGTCGGCGAAGATCTATCTTCTCATTCAGTTCATGCCAGAAGATAGCTGCATAATCTACATGAAGATCATACACTACTGCATGAAATAGCTTCAGAAATCCGACGCTGGCACTGTCTGTTCCGGCATGTTTAGCAGATAAGCATCGATTAATAATGGAGAAGATTGTATAGTATAACGGTGGTAGGTTCGCCTTATGGAATTCCTTCACCCGAGTTAAGTTTCCAGTGTATCCCATAGCTCGTATTCCTTCAAATGTTTCTTCTTCAGATGGAAAAGGATCAAACTCATTCTTTCCTTCTCGTGAATCAGGTTCAGGTAGCCTCAGAATCATTCTTAGTCTTTGGAAATCAAGTTTTGTGATGAAGTTGTCTATTTGGAATACAAAGATTGGTCTTCCATCTTCCATAGTTGTGGTTATTGTCTTCCATGCTTGCTGTAAATATAGCATAGGCACAACGACAGTATTCGTTAATGCGTATGCTAGCGGATGATTCCTGAGCACTTCCTTTATCACCGGATGAATGTTGATGTGATAAAAATCAATGTGATGATTGTTGGGAATGATTGCAATATAGTTGATCGGATGAATGATAGCATGATCTGGATGACTTCCGGCTTGGGATTGATGTACTGATCGTGTTGACGGTAAAGGTACATCGTGTGTCGGTTCGGGTAGACTCGGAATATAATCACCAAAGCCTTGAATGTGTCTTTGTTCTTCCTGATAAACCATCTGATTTGTTGATAACAGTTCTGACAAGATTACTGAAAAGAAAAAAAATTTAAAAAGAAAAAAAAATTGCCTAAGTATAGAATTCGAATCAATCATCTACACATGAATTCGAATTAAAGAGAATCCGAATTCAGGGAATTCGAATCAAGGAGCATTCGAATTCATCACTTATCTTCTAAGCCTGGTTGGAACATATGAATTCGAATCTAGAAGGCTTCGAAATCATGCAATTCGAATCCACAAGAGTTCGAAATCAGGGAATTCGAATCCTGAAGGGTTCGAAATCATGCAATTCGAATCCACAAGAGTTCGAAATCAGGGAATTCGAATCCTGAAGGGTTCGAAACCAAGGAATTCGAATCCTGAATGGTTCGAAACCAAGGAATTCGAATCCTTAATGGTTCGAAACCCTAACATGAACTTTTTTTAACAAATATCAGTTTAAATCGAAATCGAGTCTTTTTAATAAAACACAAGATTCGAAACCCTAAAAAAATTTCTATTCTAAATGAGGGTTCGAAATCTTTGAACAAGCATGAAGAACATCAAGACAACGAAGAACAAAAGTTGAAAATCGAACTGATTTTTTTTACATTTTAGCCTCACAGATGAATAAAATTGATGAAAAAACTTGGATGGAAAGATGTGCATTCAAAAATCGAATCTAATGATACTAAAATCAAACGAAATGGTTACCTGATGAAGAAGATATGAACAGATGAAAATTGAGGGTGAATATGGTGAACAGTGCCTTCTTCAGAGAATTCGAATTGAATGCCAGAAGTGAAAAAGTGGGAAAATGAACATTTGAACTCTATTTATACTTAAAAAAATTTGGACACTTGGCACGATTTAGAATACCCCACTTGACAAACAGTAAAAAAAATGATGTTGAATTCATTGAATTCGAATCCTTAAGTGTCTGAATTCATTGAATTCGAATCCTTAAGGATTCGAATTCTTTAGTATTCGAATTCATTGAATTCGAATCCTTAAGAGTCCGAATTCTTTGTATTCGAATCCTTAAAGTATTCGAATTCATTGAATTCGAATCCTTAAGAGTTCGAATTCATTGAATTCGAATCCTTAAGAGTTCGAATTCTTTGAATTCGAATCCTTAAGTGTTCGAATTCTTTGAATTCGAATCTTTGAGAGATCGAATTCTTCAAATAAATTCATGTAAAATTACAACTTTTTCAGAAAATTTAACAACTGTTCCACAAACCTCACATCAGATAAAACTTTGTAAGCTCTCAAATACAATTTTTTTTTTAACTTACAGACTTATACCGAATTGCTCCCCCTAAAAAATTGTGTAAATTGCTGTCTTTTCTTCAGAGGAATCTGCACAGACAGATGAAAACTTGGTACTCATAGAGCATGAGTCCAAACTGTTAGACTTATCACTTTGTGTAAAAATCTAACTCCCCCTCAAAATATGAATTCTGGTGTAACTTGTTTTCTTCCTCTGAAAGTATGCATATATTTCAATAACACTCAGTATTTGACATTGTAGCAACAATGCATTTTACAAGGAAAGTAAAATTCATTGAATTTTATTTTATGACTACTAACATCTGATCATTTGAAAGCTTTACAAAAGAAATTCAGCTTAATGAAATTTAACAAATTTTTCAATCAACTGAAATCAAATGCAAGTGTTTGGATTCAAGAACAAGTCATCATTGTATATCAAGTTATAAACGTTCAGTGTCAACCCCTTTATCAAATCTATTTGGTGTGCTGGCATGCGAAATATGATTAGCATAAAGCTTATGCATTTCTAAAACATATAAGAATACTCTGCTCTACTCACACTATTTGTACAAAATTAGGATTTTCACAAATTTACGGGTTTATCGCGACTTTGTATTTTCCCAAGTTTCAAGAGATGTGTGCTCATTGGCATCTTTTCGTTTGTGCTCATTGGCATCTTTTGATTTTGTGCACATTGGCATCTTTTGATTTGTGCACATTGGCATCTTTTAATCAAAGAGTTTTAGTAAGAATAAGATACACCGTTAAACATGACTTTCTATCTGGTTCTATAGCAGGATTTGGGTTAGCAGATCCCAGACCAGTTGGCCTTAGGTGCTAGGTGTCGAGCACCCCTTAGAACTTAATTTCCCAAACCAGAAAGGCCACATCGATATATCTTAAACCCATTTGTACCAGTAAAACATGGCTTTCTTTCTGGTTCTATTGCAGGATTTGGGTCAGCCGATCCCATACTAGTTGATCTTAGGGACTAGGTGTCGAGCACCCCTTAGGACTTACTCTCCCAAACCATAAAGGCCACAGGCACAAACTTTCAAACTAAATGATAATGCAATAATTTTATCTCAATCACTTGGTTCTAAAACATAGTGCTTCTCCCATATTTTCATTTCCATCCATCATTCTGACATATAGGCTTTTTGAGCATTATATTCTATATATATCCAGATTCACTTAACTTTGAGCATTCAGCATAATTTCATTCATGTTTTGCTTACCTTTCGATTTATTTCAGAGGTGAAAGTTGAAGCAAATCTAACTTAGATAATACAAAGATTCTTGAAAAATCATCTTTTAGCACGCATTTAATTCATTGAATGAGAATTGAAAATTTCATCTCATTGAATTAAATTTGTAAAGATTCAAGTTTTCAAAGCAGTAGAAACAAATATAACCCAATGTTACCTTTCATCACTTGTTCCTTGAAGTAAAAATATATAACATTTAAGGATATTACCTGAGAAGTGTGAATTCTAAATTGATTTGTTTAGAAGTCTTAGTCTTTGAAGTACGGGTCCTGAACTGAATTGTTCAGAAGCCATAGTCTTTGAAAAACGGGTTTTGAACATTAATACAAGATGTAGATCTCTAATCACTTTGTGTTCTCTCTAGGTTAGATTTCCTTTTCAATAATGTTCTTCATCTTCTTGTTACACAATACTTGGATTGTATGAAGATCATGGACCTAACAGAAGTATAGAAAAGATGATACACAAGTTTTAATCTTCTGAAACACACAATCAGAAGGAGATCAGTAAAACTCATATATGGAAACATTTAAAATTCAACTTCTCAATTCGTAAAATTTGTTTGAGAATAGAGAAGTGGTTTAAACATTTTAGAAAACAATTTTCATACTTAAAAGTTGTTCTTCATTCAAATAATATGATTTTGAAATCAGAAGATACTTACAGTCAAAATAGTTCTCATAACTCCCCTTCAAATCATGATAAATTTATTTAAAAACAGATAAGTTCCCCTTTAACATGTGCAAAATATTTTTATCTGGACAAAATATGCACATGTAGCAAGACTTAGATTAAAATATACTCAATCCGTAAACCGAGTTCTGAATTACTAGGAATTGAAAGTAAATTCAGAAGTCATAATCGTTGAAGAACGAGTGCTGATCTGAAATGATCAGAAGTCAATATCTCTGATGTACGAGTACTAAACTGAGATGTTTAGAAATCTAAAACATTGAAGAATAAGTTCTAAACTGATTTGTTTAGAAATCTGAATTCTCTTTCTATCCCTACAAACATGCAAAAAATCTATCAATAAGCACGTATATAATCCAAAAATTATAATCTCTTCCCCTGAAAATATGTATATAGTTCAGTAGTAGATAAACAATGAAAGGCACAGGTACTTATCTTCAAATTATGCACACTTCTCTTCTATTTCCAGTGATGTGTTTGTAACATGTGGATCCCAGATAAGTGCTAAATCAATTAACCATCAACACAGAACCATGAATTGAATGTATGTCGGCTATATTGATTGAATTGCATAAACCGGAGAGTTTACAATATGCGTGTAAAGCTGTAAAAGTGATTAACCCTAAAACTAGGATTAACAAAAACATTATATACCCCTTAGGGTATTTACATATCAAGCCCCCCAACTTTAAGACAACTAAAATCAACCCTAACAATCTCCCCCTTTGGCTTAAAATTGTTGAAGATCCCAGTCTGGAACGTATTGTCTTCTGATAGCAAACGCGACTACAAAGCTTCTGAGATCTCGTCTGTATTGGATCCTTTCGGCTAAGAGATCCAACGCTTTGTTGACTAGTCTTCTGTACTTCGGCTTTAACGGGTTCATTCCTTTATCATCTCGAACAATCTGAACTCGAAGCGCATCTCACCATTACCGTTCAGATAGGTCATGCCGAATTCTGGATGTTCAAATAAAGTACATTCTCAATATTGGGAAGACTCTGATATGGATTTAGTATGTTGATCTTCGGTTGGTTGCTCTCTAACCCCATCTAAAAATCATAGATGTACGAAAGCGTTATTGCACTTTTCATGTAATGCTTGACGGCGTCTAGTGCTCTGAGGATTTCTTTGGGGCATATGGTTCTGGTCTTCATATCTCTGAGTAAGAATAAGAGGTCTGTAAGTTAAAAAATTTCGAAGTCTTCTTTGGTGAACTCCCATTCTTTACCATCGTCTCTAAGCAATTTGAAGATTGGATACCATACTTTAAGTAGTCGGTTGAACTGGATCTCAGTTATGCTTTTGATCTTGTATTTCGTTCGTACTGAGTTGATTGCTTTGGGCTTGGACTTTCGCATGTTGATGTATTCAATCTGCTTCAGTGTATCTGTCATCGGTTCAATACCGTACATGGCAGTTTGTTTATACGGAAGAATCCAGTGGGCGAATATCTTCTTTTGTGATTCTTCCAAATACGGGGTGAAGATCATAACCCTTTCCCATTTCAAAGGTGGATCCGGTTGAGCGTTAGAAGTTTCACCTGTCGGAGGTTCAGATTTGCCGTAGTTGGATTCCTTTGCAGTGTAAATTCGTAATCGGATAAGAGTTGCAGGTATTTCTGATGTCGGGTCATTTTTCAGGGCCTGTTCGAGCAAGCTGTCGTAGTCTTCTTGTTGTAAGATTTCTTCATCATCAAACGTACACAGGTTGTTGGCTTCGGATTGTATGGCACTTAGGGCTTGTTCAGTCAGTGCTCGTTCGACCGTAGGATTAGCCTCTTATTCTGTGTCTATCAATGCCCAATCATCAGCTAACCACCTGTCACATTCCTTGGGACTTTCAACCGTTGGAATGACAGGAACCAAAGCAATGTGATAGTATTTAGTTTTGTCTTCAGTAGGAGAAGATATTGCTTATGGGCATTCTTTTTCTGCTTCGATTATCGTAGCTTTATTTCTTGCTTCTAGGCATTCTTTTTTTGCTTCAATTATCGTAGCTTTATTGCTCGATTCTGGTTGTGCCGCAAAGTACCCATACCCTATTTTGTTGTTTCAACCACAATTGTTTCTGACTCGTTCGTCGGTGATATCTCTGGTTCAGTGGTACGCATCCTTTTCTCCCATCATGGTGATGTGGATCCTCCGGATCATCATGCTTTCGTTTTGTACCATGAGGTTGACCTTTGCATGTTGTTTCAAGGCTTGCAACGTGTTCAGAAAGTGTAGCCAGAGTATGCTGCACATTCTGAAGGGTGAGGTGATTTGGTCAAGGTGGGTGTTTATCTAAGCTTGTGGGTCAGTTTGGGGTTGGGTAGGATGTGTTTGTGATGGTGTGGCTTGATATCTGAGGAGACTGACGAGGTCCTCCTTAGAAGATGTATCGATGTTGGCTTGGGACATTAGTTTGTCAAGAAGAATAGCTTTCAGGGCATTGATACTTAGTTTTTGCGGGTTTAGTTCAAGTTAAGGTGGTGGTGGTGTTCGGGTTTCGGGCTCGGTCATGACGCCTTTTCCTTTCACCAAACTTTCTAACACTTCCATCTCCTCTTGCATTCGACGCTCCATACTTGCTTGGACAACCTTTAAGGCACCATCCAGATACTCCTTGAAAATGAATTCCGATAAGGTAACTCCTGGATCACTTAGATTTCCAGTTGTAGTGACGACTGTGGAGTGAACTGCGGCACTGCCTACGTTCACAGTTGGCGTGATGATAGTTGTGGTAGGACATCCTCTCAATTGTTGTAAAACATCAGAAGATGAAGTTACTATGAGTGTTCCGATCGGGTCACGAAGAATCCAGATAGTAGCCAAAAGTTGTGATTGTGTTCTAGCCGAAGAAAATATATTTGGAAATGGCTCTAGACTCCATGGTGCACTCAAAAAAGTCGAGGACAGGGGAGGTCGTCCTTTTGTTTCAATATCGATACTCTCCAAGTGAGAGACCGATACATTATGTGCTGAATCCCCGTGGAAAGTTGAAACAAGCATTTGTTGAGAGGCGTCTAAGTGGCTAGGTGGGGTGTGCAATTGCGTCGCTAGGTCCACGACGTCTTCTTCAAATACTTTGTCCCAACGGATGAGACAGAGTAGCAGATGTGGCTACATGGCTGACACTCAGTTCGGGAAGGCTGATAGTAGGTTGTCACCATGTCACACTATATCTCTCATGGTTTCTTTAAGATCTTCATTCTCTCCCTATCACATTTTTTGTATTTTCAACTGATACTCCCTCCGCTCTCCTTATGTCTCCTATGTTAGGTAAGGGCTCAGAGTTGGTGAAGGGTGTGGTTGAGGTGGATGGAGTTTCCTCTATTTATGGTTGTCGGCTTCCGATGCGTGGAGGAATCCTTTGATGGCGAAACTGCCTGTCTTCATTGGAATCGATGCTCTCCGATGCAGAGGATGATTGGTTTAGGGGTGTGGAGGATACGTTGTTGTCCGCATCTTCATCTCTTAGAAAGAGAGGGTCAGTAACTACAAGAACCTCATGTAAGGCAAATGCAGGCTCAGTAGTCCGGACGTGGAGTGGTCAGCTTGAATAGGCTATTGTGGTGCGGGTTGGTGGTTGTTGTGGTTGTTGGCTAGAGCTAGCAAGCAAGTCTACAGCACCACCCGCTCTAGTGCCCCTCCTGGAATTTTCTATCTGCGCACCCCGTCCGGGAGCCCCAGCTACCGCTTTACCTCCACGAGTACAACGACCCTCACGCCTCTCAGGTCTTGCTCCCCGGGAAGGTCCCTATGGCTCTGGCTGGAGCATTGGAGCAGCTACGTTTAATGCTTGCATATACTCTATCACACTCGGTGCTGTAGGTCATTAATAGGCTAGCAAGGCATTGGAAAGTCACATGGATTGGGTTCTAGAGGGGTTTTTTGATAACAAGGTAGTGTAAGCTAGAGATTAGGCGTACCTCGTGTGTCGAGTGGCGTGGGATGCAAGTATTCTGGTCCGTGTGTTGACGGATGGTGAGTTGAAGGAAGCGAGTGAATGGAATGAACAGACGTTTCTTCTTGTTTTGGTTGTCTCGGACATTCTGGACCAGCTCGTTCTATAGCATGCCCATATAGTTGACATGTCGGTTAAATGCGACGCCATGGAACAAGCGCAAGAAGTTGTCTCTGCACTGGTCAATCCCCTTCTACTTGGAGGATAGGCACCGATGGATAATGGTGAATAGGGTGTACCACATTGGTGCCAAGTGCTTCCTATCGAATGCCGAAGGGCAGTTCAGCGCATTGTTGTAGCCCAGCGATCGGACGTCTGCACATAACATATCTTCTCTGACGAGTGGATCAAAGGTTGCCTGTCCGTTGGCAGTGGCGGCTAGAAGTTGTAGCGGTTGGCGAAAGCTTTCGGGCGTGATGACAAATGGGAAGTTGTCGAGCCGAGCTTCGATGCGTCGTCCTTCCTCCATGGTGACAGCGCAAATTGTGTGCCATGCTGTTGTAAGTACAGCACCGGCACTTCAGTCGTGGCGGTGATAGCATACTGTAATGGGTGGCCTTCAAGCACATCAACTACCACTCGATGTTCACAACGAAGTTCGTGAGCATCGAGACGGTAGTTGTTTCCTTCGATTGTTAGGAAATCGTCGGGACGGATGAGAGCATTGTCGGCCGCTTGATCAATGATTTGACCAGGGGTCTCGGCGCCATGGTTTGGTGAGTTGGATTTTTCGTCAGCCGTTAGTGTACCTGAAAACAAAACCAAGTGTTAGAGCCTCTAGAACACCTAATAGATAGTGGCCACGTACCTTATATGATTATGTTCGTCGAGTCCCGGAGATGACGATTTCCGAGACTAAAGAGTCGGGTAAATTAATCACATGAACCCCATGGACCAAAGAGGGTACCCGGACAACATTGTGTCCGGTTGAATGGAATCTGGATTGGGAGAGTCCGGATAGATATCTGGGTGAGATATAGAGTCTGGATAAGGGATGTCCAGATAGTACCCGGATCGACAAGGAATCCCAGATACCCAAAGGTTTCCGGGTGGGTCGAAGTTTCCAGATTAAATAAAGTGTCTAGTAAGAGATAAGGATCCCGGGTAACTCAAGTTTTACGGGTGGGACAAAGTGTCCGGATAGTGTGACACAATCCGGATAGGGTTGTGGTCGAACTCATGGTTTACCATGTGGCAACAATCGACCGTGAAAACTACTAATCCTAAGCCTAAATGAGTTTCAAATCGACCACAAGGCATAATGTAACTAGATTACATGATCTCATTCAAAATCGATCGATGATCAGTTATGTATGTGTCGTGTATGTGCGAGTCAAGTTCACAAAGTTATAACGAGAGAGAATCGAGAGACGTACCGTAGTCTTGGAGCGAAATCGAGTGAAACCGGTGATTTGCGTTCGAGTGTGTGAGCCGAGAGGTTTAGGAGAGGTTTAGGAAAATGTTCCCAGAAAAAGTGAGAGAAATGAGTGTGTCCGGGTATATATACTCGACTGTGTTTATGGGCGTTGCTTCCGGATACCTCTGTGTGACCCGGACAACATGTGATCCGGATACTTTGTTCGGATTGGTGTCTGAAAAGTGTAAAGTCCGGGAAGGCCTGTCCGGGTTGTGGTCCGGATAGATGTGTCCAGAACCCGGATCCAGATTGAACCATTTGGGAACTTTTCTCATTTCCTAAAACTGTAAGTGTAAACAGCTTAAAACCACTCTCCCCCTCGAAACTATAAACACTAAGAGACATTAGTCCTTTCTCCCTTTGACATGTGCACACATACCTAAATGACTGTGATGTCGCTCCCCATCGATGTGTGCAACAAAGATTATAACAAAGTAAAATTCGCACACGAAAACTTATGACACAAAAAAAACTTTTGGTAGTAAAGGAAAAAAACGTGTCGCTCCCCCTCTCATGAGAACACAATGAACTTAGTCACTTCCAAGCGGTGTAGCTCCCCCTCAACACAGTATCAAACTTTCAAACATACAAGTATAAAAAAAATGCAAAGTAACGAAAATGACATAAAGATCAGTAAGCAGAAAACCGAAGAACTAAACAAGTGAATTCTAAGGAGTTAATACAAGTATTAAAAAATACAATGAAGGTCATACAAGTAGAATACAATAGTGTAGGAGTGTGGGCTAAATACAACAGAGGACTGAGCCACAGTCCTACATACTTGTATGGAACTTGTACCGAATTCATAAACAAGTTAAATTTTCACATTAAGCATACCTAACTTGGACACAAGGTAATGAAAACGTTTTTCGTCCAAGGCTTTGGTAAATAGGTCTGCTATCTGATGTTCTGTATTGACAAAATAGAGTTCTATCGTACCTCGTTCGACGTGATCCTTTACGAAGTGATACCGAATGTCGATGTGTTTCGTTTTGGTATGTTGGATTGGATTGCTGCATATAGCGATGACACTCTTCTGGTCGTAGTAGATAGGTATCCTCGAGCAGGTGAAACCATAGTCTTTGAGCATCCAAATCACTTGCGAACAGCAACTGCCGGCAGCTACATACTCCGCCTCGGCAGTCAATGTAGACACACAATTCTGCTTCTTTGATGCCCAGCTGACTAGTCGATCTCCTAGAAACTGTACGTGACCTGATGTGCTTTTCGGATCCAACACGCTACCGACGTGGTCAGTATCCGAATACGTTGTCAACTAAAAACAGGTCTCTTTCGGGTACCATAAGCCAAGATCAGCAGTACCTTTTAAGTATCGAAAATTACGTTTGACTGCAATTCAGTGAGACACTTTTGGTTTTGTTTGAAATCTAGCACACGAGAATATTGATAACATAATGTCCGACCTACTTTCCGTTATGTACATCAAAGATCAATCATTCCCCTATAGGTTTTGGTATCCACATCCTTTCCACTGGGATCGGTGTGTAACCTCGTACCAGGTGACATGGGCATTTTCATGGGTGCAGAATTTTCCAACTGGTATTTCCGAAGAATATCCCAGATGTACTTAGACCGACTAATGAATATCCCGGTCGACAGTTGTCTAACTTGTTTGAAAATGCTTACCCACTAGGATTGAAAATGCTTACCCACTAGGATTGAAATTTGTTGACAGTACTTAGGGTTAGTTGAACCAAAAATTATGTCATCTACAGAGACTTGTACTATGATGATATCTTGTTTTTCGTTTTTAATGAAAAGAGTAGTATCAATTTTACCTTTGGAAAACCAAGCTTTAACTAAGAAAGACGAAAGAGCGTCATACCAGGCTCATGGTGCTTGCTTATGACCATACAATGCCTTGTCGAGAACATACACATGATGAGGCTTGGCATCATCCACGAATCCCTCCGGTTGTGAGACGTAGACTTCCTTCTTGAGTTTGCCATTGAGAAACGCCGTATTCACGTCTATTTGGAACACCGTGAAGTTCTTGTGCACGACATATGCGAGGAACATCTGTATGGCTTCGATCCGAGCAACCGATGTGTATGTTTCATCGTAATAAATGCCTCCTTGCTGGCGATATCCATTTGCGACTAGACGTGCCTTGCTCCTCATAATGATTTCGTCTTCATCCTTCTTGTTCTTGAAGACCCACTTCGTGCTGTTCATGGTCTTGTTCTTTGGGCATGGGACTAACCACCACACTCTGAGACCCAAATTGATTGAGTTTCTCTTGCATGGAGATCACCCAGTCTGGATCGCTTAAGGCTTCGGAGACCGTGGTTGGTTCAATGCAGCTCAGGAAGGCTATGAAGAGGCAGTCGTTGGCAGAAGCCGCACGTGTCTGAATTGGTGTAGAGGGGTCACCAATGATCTGATGTAAGGGATGAGCACGAGTCCACTTTATGGTATGTGGAAGCGGTTGAGTTGTGTTTTGTGAATTGTTAGGATCCACATATTCACTAGAGGGAAGATCTTGAACGACTTCAAGTGATGACGGCATGCTGGTTGGTAGAGTTTGTGATGGATTTACCGGTTGGGGGACAACCTCCGAAGTTGGTGAAGGGAGGCACGTACGAGTAGCGGATGATGAATCAACAACATCGGGGTCTGGTGTAGTAGCCGCAACTTCTGGTGTAGCAGCAACTTCTGGTGTAGTAGAAGCTTCAGGTGTTGCTGCAACTTCTGGTAATGGCATCAGATGCAAGATTAGGCATCACTTAAGCTTAGAGTAATGGCAGCAGATGCAGGATTAGGCAGAGACGCAGTAGAGTCATTTGACATAGAAGGGCCCGTAAGATCTGCGGAGTCCTCAAGTTGTGTAGCTCCAATAAAACAATTCATGATAAAAATGTTCAAAAAGTAAATCCAAATCAGAAACTTGTGCTTTTGAAGTAGAGGCATGATTTGGATTCACTGTGTTTTCTGTTGATCCTAAACGAGTTGGTTCAGAAGCTAACACTCCAGTTAACGCGGGTTCTAAACTGAGTTGTTCAGGAGACAAGTCAGCCGCTTCGTCAAAGGCCACGTTTACACTCTCAATTCCGGTTTTGGTGCATTTGTTGTAGACACGGAATGCTTGAGCTTGAGTGGAGTAACCAATGAATACTCTTTCATCCGCTTTGGGCCTGAATTTCCCCAGGTCATCTTTGTCGTTCATCACGAAGCACATGCATCCAAAAGCATGGAAATACTTGACATTTGGGATGTGGTTGTTGATGATCTCATAGGGAGTTTTGTTGAACCACTTGTTGATGATGGAGCGGTTTTGCGTGTAGCAGGCAGTTGCAACCTCCTTGGCCCATAGAAACAGCGGTAGTTTGGATTGAGTGAGCATGGGGAGAGCAGCTTCCACAAGGGTACGGTTGCGCCTTTTGACAACTCCGTTCTGTTGAGGAGTGCATGCGGCAAAGAATGTGTGTGTGATGCATACTAAGTGTAAGTAGTCATCCAGTGCATGGTTCTTGAATTTTGTAACGTTGTCCGTCCTAATGGTCTACACTAGTTGTCGTAGATTCTCTTGAAGAGTCTTCAGGTGTGAGATGATCAGCTCTGGGGTCTCATCTTTAGATAGAAGAAACTTGACCTGTAAACACGCATAGGTCCGCATAGATCCATGTGAATGAGTTCTAGGGACCTGTACGTGCTTGGTGCATCCTTCGTCTTGTGTGACGCTAGCTTCATCTTTCCCATCTCGCATGCGGCGCATAGATGCTCTTATTCAAACTTGAGCTCCGCCATGTCTTTCACATGTCCGCCTAGCACCAGCTTGTTGATATTCTTGAATTTCAGGTGCGATAGCCTACTATGTCATATCCAATTCTGCTGACTAGTGGCCTTAGACATCAAACACACGGCTTGGTCCGTCTTCAACGAGGTAAGGTCGATCGTGTAGAGGTTGGTTTTGCGCGTCCCAGCTAGCAGTTATATTCCATCTTCAATGCGAACACTGCACCTCTTGGTTTGAAGTTCACCTCTAAGTTCTTGTTGCAGAATTGACCTATACTAAATAGGTTGTGACCTAGACCCTCGACATAAGAAACCCTCTTGATTGTAATGTTATTATGAACTATGTCTCCATAACCCAGGAATGGTGCAAAGTGGTCATTCCCAAATCTCATATCTCCGTAATATTTATCGGTGTAGTTTATGAGAAGCTCCCTTTGTTCGATCATATGCTTGGAGTAACATGTGTCTAAGTACCACACATGACCGGTCTGCAAAAACAATTAAGCAGCTTTAGGTACCCATTTGAAAATGGGTCCTGGGGGTTAAGTTTAGAAACTGTCTTAGGAACCCATTTAGAAATGGATTTATGTTTGGGCTTAGGTGGGTTATAAGTAGTACGAGTATTAAATATATGATAAGTACCAAACAACTCAGATGCACACTTATTATCAACAAAGTCATTCAAACCACATGTGGAACAAGAAACACAATCACGAGATAGTTGAAGTAACTGGTGAATTGAATAAATCCTTAATGGAAAAGAGAAAACTTGTTCAACCAAGGTACTTGAATCAATCACATCATGATCATTATTGTTTTTCCTAGAATTAAAAACTGAATTAAATGATTGTCTTCAATGTGCTCTCTCTAGAATCCTTCGCTACCCACTTTTGTCTGATGTTTTTGCCCCAACCGATTTTATCTAAAATATCATTAAAGTCGTGGTAAGAAAAGTTTGAGTAGTGAGACTGTCTATTATTTGAGCGACCGGCCTTTCTCTGTTTTTGTGAACGTTTTTTAGATTTGGATTTAGAACCTTTGTTCACAAACGGGTTTAGAGGGGCGGATGTAGAACAGTCGACTTTGTGAAAAATGACCGGTGTCTCACGATTTGGATCAAGAAAAAATTTGTGCCTAGAAGTGGTGACGTAAAGTTGAACTTACCAGATTCATCATCTAAACAGACATTGGAATTCATGAAATTAGAAAACTCGAATTCCTCATCAGATTAGACATGAATGGTTGATGGATTCGAGGAACGATTTAAACTTTTGTTTTGCAAAGAATCATTGGCGGAAGCATTTTTAAAGTCAGAGAAAAGATTCCTTGTGCAAGACTCCACTTGAATTCCTTTTCCTTTATCAGAAAGAGTTGGTAAGGAATCACCCATATAAGCTTTGCATAATGAGGTATCTGAGGATGTCGAGGATGGTTCAGTCAGAGTATCTTTCTCTTTGGTAAGCTTGTCAAGCTTCTCTTGGAGATCAGCTTTGCTGAGTCGCTCTTTCATCATTTCTGTTGCCAAGGCAGACAGCTGAGAAGTGAGCTTGTTGATCTCTGTGTGAAGAATTTTCTTTCCTCTTTAGATACTGAATCATCTTGTTTGAAATTGAAGCATTTAAGCATAGTTAACAACTCTTGTTTTTCTTTTCGAAAAATTATCTCCTACTATTCAAATGACTCCTCTAACTGAACTATTTTCTTTTCTATGATTAGAGGTGGGATATAGCGTTTGAACTCGTCCGTCTCTTCCTTTGGGGTCGTTGTTTGGACCTTGTCCTTGGTAGAGGAATCCTTGGTCTTAGGAATAGCATAGCCGTCAAAGTAGTCATTCAAAAAATAATTGGATGTCTTGGTTTTGTAAGATATGTTTAGAGTTTCATAAGTGAAAGGCATTTACATCTTAACTGTCTTTTTCCTTTTTAAGTCCTCCAATTCCTTATCCTTTTCATCAATCGGTTCAGTCCATTTGATTTTATACTAGGGATATGTCTTATCAAGGCCAAGAAAGTTAAATTCGTATAAAGTAGGCACCTTGGACAAGACCTTGTTCAAATAGTGTGGGTTGTCATACTCGATTCCCCATTCATAGTTGTAACACTTTAAGGCCTTTAGTTTGTTCAGATGGATCGTTTGTTCAGTCTGGCCACGTTTGTAAAATCTTAACTCAAGATCCTTTATTTTCTCAAGAAGTTCTTTATTTTCTATTTGAAGTTAGGAACATTGATAGACAATCTCAGTTCTCTCATTTTCAGACTTATTGAACTTGTTAGTTAAATCAAATAATTTGGTCTTTAATGCTTCAGGTTCTTTGGAAATGTTGGTACACTGTTCTTTTAGGTTTTCAATTATGCACAAGTGATCGGCATTTTCAATCGTTAGCTTATTTATAACCTTATGTTGAACGTCTACTTTATCCATTAAGTTAGAAATTGCAAGTGATTTTTCTTTTAAGGTTAGCTTATAGGATTCTATCCTTTGCACAAAAAGCTGCATCCGATAGTATAAGGCATGATGAATGGGAGTACATACCTGGTAGGATTCTCCAAATAGGGATGGATCATCATTCTCGGAATTGGACTGCTTGGTGTGGTTTCCCATCAGACATATGTGGGCATCGGCATCTCCCGGATCTTCTTCATCAGACAGATTCAGCCAATTACCATCCTCGTCCATCAACGCTTTCCCAACTTCCTTTTGCTTAGCCAAGAGCATCTTTTTATTGTAGTACTCAGAGTTACGTACTACAAGCTTTCGACATTCCTTTGCAAAATGTCCAAGTCGGCCACAGTTGTAGCACTTTATGGGGCTCATCTTTGTCTTTCTCCTCAGTCTTACATTCTGGTTTCCTTGCCTCTTCATATCTATTTCTTCCCTCGTACATTTCCTTGTAGTCGTGGCGCTTGTTAGGAGTGGTAGAGTAACGAAGGCTGTAGGAAGTTGGCTTCTTGAAGTACACCTTTTTTTGAAAGGCTTTGGATAGGAACACCATGGCCTTCTTGTTGTCATACAACTCGGGACCAGATCCACTCTCATTTTCTAGGAGATTCAGATTCACTTACCACCTTCTCTCGCTTGGAACTGCGAGTTAATGATTTGTTTCGCTTGTCAGAAACCAGTGCCAGAGGATCAACCGGAGATTTTTCAACAGGCTTATGAGTACCTACCAACTCTAAAACTTCATTTTCATCTTGCATGAGCATCTCGTAAAGCTCATTGATAGGGATATTCTATAGGATGTGATTGTGCTTGATGTGAGAAACAAACGTCTTCCATTCTGGTTGGAGGTTGTTCATGAACTTGATGTTGTTCTCGGTGTTCGTCCTCACGATGTTGTTCTTGTGGAGTTCATTCAGGAGCATACAGAAACGCTTGTATGTTTCAGTCAAAGATTCTCCCTTCCTTTGCTTGAAGCTATCATACGCCGTGATGCAACTATTGATCTTCAATTGATCACCAATCTTACTTCCTCTCATCATGTGAGCAACCTGATCCCACATACCTTTAGTCGTAGCTTTGTGACTGTTGTTTAGGTAAAAATCCACACCTCATGACCGACGAAGAAAAATAAATATGACATTTACATAAGACAAATCTTGTATTAAGATAAGGTCATATAGACTACATACGACTGCATTCTCTGTCGTACATTTCGGCAATGGGCGTAAGATTCTGACGACCGACAATCGTGACTTAGAAATGGTCGTACGACCATACTAACCGTTAACAGTCAACAACCATTTTCTTTGTTTCATTAATGCATATCCAGAAGCAATCATTGCCCAACGGTCATAACGGAAGAGCCATTAATGACAATTAAGGACCAACAGCGGTTACGAAAATCATCAAGACACATTGATTACTGCCGAAGGCTATATAAACGAAGGCTTAAACCACACATGGGACAACAGTTTTTTCGCATGCAACAGTTTTCGCATACAGAAATCATTAGAGCATTCGAGCAATATCATTTATGAAAGCTACTCACAACAGCAGTTTTTTACGCAAGATATAACACTGTTACTCATGACGCACGACATTAGTTTATGATAATGTTTACTTTTATTCCTATTGTAACCTATTGTACTCACGACATTTGTTATTCAAGGACGCCGTCCGTGTTTGGCGACCATAGTGCACGGTCGACTTCTATAGTCGACCGCGGTTTTTACCCTCGACTGGGTTTTTCGCGTCACCAAATTTCTTTGTCTTATTTACTTTCCATTGACGATAGTACTGTTTGTCTTGAGATCCTTTTCTTTAGTTGTTAAAGCTCAAGTTACATACGAAATTGAATGTTGCACAAAGCCAAAGAACCGAAAGGCGGCCGAAGAAATTGCTTCCCTGAGGAATCCAGTGATAGGCAACCCTTTCGGACCTCAGAACGGTCCATGACCGCCTTTTGGTGCACCTTTCGTAAGACCACCACTCCCAATAGGTCCAAGGCCACTTGTCAGCGTTCCTTTCTTGGAGCAGTTTCCCTCGCAACATTTAACACCGCCCCCATTGTACAACGGAGCCATGCCTTACCACATCCCGATGATCCCTCGGCCGACAATGACAGTTCCCATGAACTTCCCCCTCAATGGAGAAACCGACGATTCGTCGTACAAGAATGGTTTCCATACGATGGTCGGCATGACATCTCAGGATTCGGGACTTATCCCTCCAACTGCTGCATTGCTTAATTCAGACGACCCAGTCACTCGAGGATTGAGGCTTCTGGAAGAGAAAAATTAAAAGATGTTATCTTTGCTCTCAAAATTGCGTGGTGCTGCTGTCCCTATTGATGTCGAGCCCTGCTCAGGATTCCAAGCATCACCTTTCATCGAGGAGATTGCAACTGTTGTTAGATCTGAAGTTTTGTCAAAAGTTACAAGTATTGGTTTTGGATAGAAGGTTCAGAGTTCTGAGTAAGAAGACTCAGAAGCTCTGGCTGAGAAGTCTCGAAAAGATTACAAGTATGAAAGTTTGAACAGAAGGATCAGAGTTCTGAGTAGGAGACTCAGAACTTCTGAAGATGAAGTTGAAAGTCCCAAGTGCTTTAAAGGAAGTTATGATATGCTTAATCAGAAGATTGTTCAGAAGTTCTGAACAACATGTTCAGAACTTATGACAGGATATTTTCCTTTGTATTCACTTAGTTAAATAGGACACGTGTAATAGTCCTATTCGACTTTCATGTATATGTACTGTAGCTTTAGCATTTCCCTACAGTATATATAGTTGTTAGCACTGTTTTGCTAACTAACTTTCCCGCATATCTTTCTATTCACTTTTGTAATCTTTGAGAGATTATCTCTCTAGATTTGTAATCTGTTCTTGATTGAATAAAATACTTTTGGATCCAATTCTCTATCATTTACTGTTTGATTGTTCTTAATTGATTGTAAGATTGAATCCTGGTTTCTACAATTGGTATCAGAGCCAATCAACAAACAAATTCGTTCAAGATTGTGTTCTTGAGGGTTTCCTGATCGCATTCTTGAAGATTTCTTGATCAATTCGTCAGTTGATTCCGCTGCTACTTGTAATTCTTGAATTCTTAGTAATTCTTGAATTTGTTCTACTATTGTTCAAAGAAATTCGATTTGTATTTCTGTTGAATCATCTTACAATCATGTCTTCGAAAGAATTTCTCTCTATGGGGTCTGAAAGAAAACCTCCTAGTCTTATTCCCGAGGAATACCAGCAATGGAAGATTCGTATGATTCAGTTCTTGGATAATATCGATGAAAATCTTATGGTCTCTATTCGTGAAGGTCCCATTGAAGTTTATGTAGATGTTGTCGCTACACCTGCAACAGATAAAACACCAGAGATTCCTGCTACAAGGGTGAAGAAATCATTTTCTCAATACACAGAAGCACAGAAACAGAGACATGCAATTGACAAAAGAGTTGTCACTCTAATGACTTTGGCTGTTCCAAATGAAGTTTTCAATAGAATTGATAGTGGAACTTCAGCTAAAGAAATGTGGGATGAACTAGAGAAGCAAATGCTTGGTACTGTTAAATCAATTCAGGCCAAACTGAACCAAAGTATCAATGCTTATGAAAGATTCAAAGCGAAGGAATCTGAAAGTCTCACTCAGACATACAGCAAGTTCTGCACAATTTTAAACGATCTCAGAAGAAATGGGTTAAAGAAAACTAAGTCTGAGATCAACTACAAGTTTTTGAACAATCTTAATTCAGAATGGTCTTCTTTTGCAATTAGTCTCCAAATGAATAAGGATATGTGTTATGTGTTCTGAATCAACATAAGGACTCTGTTAAACTATTAGTTGAAGAAAAGAAAAGTGTATCTGATCAGTTGGCTTTACTTTCTGAAAGAAAAACAAAAGTCACTAAAACTGCAAAGAAATCTGTGTTTTTGTCTGAAATTCCAAAGTTAGAGGAGGAATCTGAGAAAGAAGAAGGATCTGAAGAAGATGAGGATATCAAGATAATTGCTGAGAAACTGGCCTTGTTGACTAAAACTTTCAACAAAAGATATGGAAAGAATAAGTTTCAGGGTAAGTACAGAAGGGAACAGGGGAGTTCAGAAGAGAAATATAAGAAGAAAGTAGATAGAGAAGAAAGTAAGTTTCAGAAGAAAGAAGAGAAGGAAGAGAGAAAAGAGAAGGATTTATGTTTTAAGTGTGGAAAACCTGGTCACTTTGCCAGAGACTGCAGAGTGAAAGTGGTAAAAGATTATGAATACTACACAAAGAAGGCTCAACTGGCTAAGAAAAGAGATAATGAGATTGCAATGTTGGCAGAACAGGAGAACTGGTTGTATTATACTTCAGATGAAGAGGATTGCATTCACTTTTATCAAATGCAAAGTTATATGGCCAAGATGAGGAATGAGGATGATTCTGACTATGAAGATGTTGGTTTTGAATCTTCTGCTGAGGTACGTTCTGCACTTGAAATTGATTTAATGACTCAAATTGGCAATATGAATTCTGAATTTGTTAAACTCAGAAAACAAATAAAAGGTGAAAGAATTCTGGTTAACAAGTTCAGAACAGAAAAAGAGATAATTAAAGAACAGTTTGACGAATCTGAAGTTGAGAAACAAAAAGTCAAAAATGAGAATTCTGATCTTTTAAAGAAGATTTCTGAATTAAAAACTCAATTTTCAGAAATAAAAGATGAAAAGGTTGATTTAAAAATTAAATATGATATGTTACTTGAGGAAAGAAAGAATTTGTACACAAAAGTCAAAGAGTTGGAAGACCTTAATCTGAAAAGAGGTCAAACTCAACAAACCTTGAATCTTCTCACTATCAATGTTAAAGACACAAGATTCTATAATCCAAAAATGGGTTTAGGTTTGGAAGAAAATGTTGTTTTGAAAAGAGCTCCAACAAATCTTTATGATTTTGATAAATTACAGGTTCCTAAACCAAAAATGCCAGAGATTGTTGAAGTTTTTGTGAGACCTGCTAGTTCTATAACAAGTTCAGATAGTTTACAAAAAATCAAGTCCTGTAAAAGCAAAGGAAACAATTTCTGAACCAAAAATTGAGAAGTCATGAGATTCAGAAGACAAGGTTAAGAAACAAATTTCAAAACCAACAGAAGAGAAACCAAAATATAATTATGCTAAATTCAAATATGATTCTTTAAATGTCAGTTATAAAAATAAACAACCAAAATTTTCATATCCTGACATTGAAAGTATATTTGATACAAGTAAGGTTTCTGAAACAGTCAGTCAGAAGTCTGAGTCTTCTAGTCAAAATTCTGACTCTATTAGTTAGAACTCTGAGTCTGAAGGTCAGAATTCTGAGTCAACTGAAAATTCTCAATTCGGTTCAGGAAGTTTTTCAGAACTTGAAAAGAGATTTAAACTTGTTAGTCAAGAACTTTAGGACTTAAGAAAAACTTTTGATGATCTTGAAAATGATTATTGTGATGTAGATTTTAAACTGGACCAAGTTTTAAAAGAAAACAACACTTATGTCCAGAAAATAACAGATCTTGAGAAGTTAAAGGCTGAATATGATCTTTTCAAGATTAATGCCTTAAAAGAAGATAAGAAATTCTTTGATGAATCAAGTACATTTGAAAATGGTGAATCATCCAAATCATCTGCTAATTCTGTGAAATTGAATGTTTCAGAAAAAGAGGAAAGCAAAAGGAAAGATGGTCTGAAAAGAGTTTCTGAGGAGATTGGATTGAATACTACTTCTGAACTTAAAGTCAACAGTTCTTGTATGAAATGCAATTGTAATCTGAAAACTTGCAATAAAAGTGAAAAGACTTATGTTTCAGATCTATTGTCTCTTGCAAGAAAGAATCACATATGTGTTCAATGTGGTAGTCATTCATTTCAATCATCTCAAAAAAGTCCAATTTTAATAACATATGTTTCTTATATAAACAAAGCATATCAGAATTCAGAAAAGAAAAATGTTTTGATTCCTCAAACTCAGATAAAAGGATAGAAGATTGAAAACATTTCTCAATCTAATTCAAAAGAAAAGAAGAAGGAAAATATGTTTCAAACTAAAGAAAAGAAGATTGAAAATGTGTCTCAGTCTCAACCAAAAGTTTTCAAAAAGAAAAGAAACAATTTTGTGAACAGAAAATGTTCTGACTTCATAAAAGTACAAGGAAAGTGGTGCTTAAAAGAAGATTTTGAATGGAAAGTCAAAGGAACTTTTGTTAAATCAGATACCAAAGCTAACAAAGATGGACCCATTCCAAAATGGGTACCTAAATCTAACTGATTGTTTTTGCAGGGCTGTCATGTGTGGTTTTTGGATTCTGGAGCTTCAAGACACATGACAGGACATAAGTCATCTCTAACTAATTTCACAGAAAAGTCTGGAGGAGCAGTTAACTTTGGCAATAACAGTAAAGGACAAGTAAAAGGGTATGGAGATTTAAGAAAGGGAGATCTGACCATTCAGAAAGTTTTCTATGTGGAAGGTTTACAACATAATTTGTTCAGCATAAGTTGGTTTTTGGATAGCTTCTGTCAAATCAAGTTCAGTATAACATGTTGCTTAATTCTGACTGAGAAGGACATAAAGGTATTCTGGGCCAAGAGACATATGGATTTATTTGTGGTCAATTTTTCTAAAATTGTGGCATTAACTCCAGTATGTCTACTCTCAAATGCTACTGCAAATGAAGTTTGGCTATGGCACAGAAGGTGTTCTCATCTAAATTTCAAGGAATTGAACAATCTTGTTAGCAAAACGTTGGTTAAAGGATTACCAAAGATCAAATTTGAGAAAGAATCATTTTGTTCAGCATGTGAAATGGGCAAGATGAAGAAGAGTTCACACAAAATCAAAATGGATTCTTCATGCAAGTCACCATTTGAGATGCTACATACAGATCTGTGTGGTCCTATTTCAGTTCAATCAACGGGAGGAAAGAAATATATGCTTGTTATTGTGGACGAATATTCCACGTACACATGGGTTGAATTCTTAAGAGCAAAGTCAGAGGCTGCTACAACACTGATTAATTTCATCAAAAGAATTCAAGTATTCTTACAACTTCCAGTCCAGAAAATCAGAAGTGACAATGGGACAGAGTTCAGAAATGAGACTCTTCAGAACTTTTTGCAAAGCCTGGGGATTTCTCGTAACTTTTCAGTTGTCAAAACTCCTCAACAAAATGGTGTTGTTGAAAGGAAGAACATAACTCTAGTTGAAGCTGCAAGAACCATGTTGGCTTATTCAAATCTTCCAAACTTCCTATGGACTGAAGCAATAGCCACTGCTTGTTTTACACAGAACAGAACTTTAATTAATAAAAGATTGAATAAAACTGCTTATGAACTGATAAACAAAAGAAAACCACTGATTAAATTCTTTCATGTTTTTGGTTGCAGATGCTATGTTCTCAAAGACAGAGAGAATCTTGGTAAATTTGATAAAAAGGCAGATGAAGGATACTTTGTTGGTTACAAACATCCAAGTTTGGATTCTGAGTAGTAGAGTCGGAATTACAAGCTATTATTGATGAGAATGATACAAACAACAACTTGTTCAGAATTACAAGCTATTATTGATGAGAATGATACAAACAACAACTTTTCAGGGATTGATGTACTTCCTAGTTCAAATAAATGGACTAAAGACCATCCTATTCATCAAGTGATAGGAGATCCATCAGTGGGAGTACAGACCAGATCAGCAACAGCAAATGAGGCAATGTTTGTAGGATTTTTTTAGTGTGATTGAACCTAAGAAAGCCAATGAAGCCCTAGAGGATCCAGATTGGATTTTAGCAATGCAAGATGAATTGCTACAGTTTGAAAGAAACAAAGTCTGGAGACTTGTTCCAAAACCTGAAGGAAAATCTATTATTGGAACAAAATGGGTATTCAGAAACAAGAAAGATGAGTCAGGTGTTGTAGTCAGAAATAAGGCTAGATTGGTTGCAAAGGGATATTCTCAACAAGAAGGAATAGATTATGATGAGACATTTACACATGTGGCAAGAATAGAAGCAATCAGGATATTCTTGGCATATGATGCACATAAGAACTTCAAAGTGTACCAAATGGATGTCAAATCAGCTTTTCTGAATGGTATACTTAATGAAGAGGTTTATGTCTATCAACCAGAAGGTTTTGTTGACTCTGAATTTCCAGATCATGTTTATGTTTTAGATAAAGCATTGTATGGTCTGAAACAAGCACCAAGAGCCTGGTATGACACTCTAACTCAACACTTATTAAAATCTGGCTTCAAGAAAGGTAAAATTGACACTACTCTGTTTCTAAAGAAAAAGGGTGATGATTTGATCTTAATTCATATATATGTAGATGATATCATATTTGGTTCTACAAGTGCATAATTATGTACCGAATTCTCAAAAGTCATGGAATCAGAATTTGAAATGAGCATGATGGGAGAATTGAACTTTTTCCTTGGTCTTCAAGTAAAACAATTGTCAAATGGAATTTTCATAAATCAAGGAAAATATGTAAAAGATATTCTAAAGAAGTTTAAAATGTCTGATTGTGCTTCTATGAGAACACCAATGGAAACAAATGTCAAGTTAGATGCTGATCTTTCTGGAGTTTCAGCAGATATCAAGGTTTATAGAGGAATGATTGGTTCTCTACTTTATCTGACTGCAAGTAGACCAGATATCATGTTTGCTACATGCTTCTATGCTGAATTTCAATCTAATCCAAAAGAATCTTATATGCTAGCTGTTAAAAGGATCTTAAGATATCTTAAAGGTTCACCTGATTTGGGCCTTTGGTATCCTAAAGAAACTGATTTCAAACTAAATGCTTTCACTGATGCTGATCATGCAGGAAGTAGATTGGACAGGAAAAGTATTTCTGGTGCTTGTCATTTTCTGGGAGACAAGATAGTGAGTTGGGCTTCAAAGAAGCAAAATTGTGCGTCCACATCCACTGCTGAAGCAGAGTATGTAGCTGCGGCTGCTTGTTGTTCTCAAACCTTGTGGATGAGAACACAACGCATGGACTATGGATATCAACTCAACAAAAATCCCATATATTGTGATTCAGAAAGTGCCATTGCAATAACTCAGAATCCTGTCCAGTACTCAAAGACCAATCATATTGATGTAAGATATCATTTTATTAAGGACTATGTAGAAAAGGGAACAATTGAAATGCACTTTGTGCATACAAAGTATCAATTGGCTGACTTGTTCACAAAGCCTCTTGATCACAAAAGGTTCACTTTTCTCATATGTAAAATAGGAATGCTTAATTTGACTAATTGAACATATTTGTTATTTTTCAGAAATATAAATTTTTGTAAGTGAGATTTTCTGAGTAGTGCTCTCAGAACTCTGACTCTCTTAATCAAAATTCTGAGTCTTGAGTTCAGAACTTCTGAGTCTTGAGTTCAGAACTTCTGAGTCTTGAGTTCAGAACTTCTGAGTCAATACTTCATAAATCTAACTTCAAATTCTTTACTTCTGAATAGGTTAATCAGAACTTCTGACTACCTTTCAGAACACATTTCTGAAAATTACAAATATTTCAATATGTTGTTAAGATCTTTATGTTTTATTTTTTTTATATTCCTTATAATATGTGTTTGAGTATATGCTAAAGTCAAGGGGGAGCATTGAAATCATTCAGATATTGTTCTGAGGTGCTTATAAGGTTTGTATATTCTCATCTCATCACTAATCATTTTAAAGGGAACAAGCTTTCAATGATAAACCTTTTTTCACTTGTTCAAACTACTTATGAACCCTTAAAATATTTTCAAGATCAGATGTTAGATTTTAAATGCTTTTAGAAATTTCAAATCATCAAAAGGACAGAATTTTGATGATAAAATAATTTTCTATCTGTTCAAACTACTTCTGGATGATTACATGTTTTTATATAATCAGAAGTTGATTTTAAATGAATTTTGGTTCTAAGGGAATTTCTTCTGAACTGTGTACTCAGAACTTCTGAGTATGCATTCTCAGAACTCTGAGCGTGTTATTCAGAACTTTTAACTTGTATTAATTTCAATCCAATAACACGTGTCAGCTTCTTATTCTTTGAACTTGCCACATTTCTTTTTAATATCTTCTGTGGCATTTCACAGTGTTTGAATTCGTTATAACTCTGACAAAAAGTAATTTTTTTCCGTTAAAACCTTTTAGCTTCGCGGATTTTAAATAGACCTTGAAATCCCTCTTTGAAATTTTATTTGAATTCCAAGAGAGAAAAGTGAGAAACGCACAATTCCTGAGTTCTTTGATCTTGTTTTCTTTCAAAATTCCGCATTACGATCATGTCAGGTTCAAGGAGAAGTAGAGTTATCTCATTACACTCATCAAAATCATTGATGGAATCTGATTCAGATTATGAAGTATAGAGGCCTGAAAATAGAGTCGTAGAAGACGGGGCAATAGGAGGAAACATTGTATTAGGAAATGTTGAAGGAGAAGCAGGGGATAAACACATGGATGAATCAGAGGGAGACGCAGATGAGGGAAATGAGAATATTCAACACGAACAGAGTGCGGCTAGGTCAGTCGTGTCTGGAAGATCTAATTCTGGTGAGAGGATTGTTCCTGAGAGTGAATATTTGAGTTTATTGGAAAATAATTGTGTGTTAGTGCCTGATGAAACCATTTTCAAAGAAGAACATAGGATTATAATAGAATTTCTGAAATACCATCCTTTCAAGAAATGGTTTACAATGAAGAAGAGAGTGCCAGTACAGTATATTCAACAATGGTGGAAGCATTTGGAGTTACAAGGTAACAATTTTGTATCTGAAATAGGGGGAGTTACTGTAACTTTAAATATCCAATTTATGAGAACCATGCTTAGATTACCAGAAAAGGATGACTTGGAAAGGAGATCAGATTTTGAAGATTCTCCTTTGACAGAGGAGTTGATTGCTGAAGTTAGGAGATTAGGTTACAATGAAGAATTGAGGAATTTGAGTAAATTTAAAAGGAACAAATTACCACCAATTTGGGCATTTTTCTTCAATACAATCAACAAATGTTTATCTGGGAAAAACAGTTCTCTAGATCAGGGATCAAAGCAGATTTTGCAAATCTTTCATGGGTTAGTAAAGAATAGGCATTATGACTATGCTTCTATTTTATGGGAAGATATGAAGAATACTTTCGAGAGGAATCAGAAGGCAATAAAAGGAAAAACAAAGGATAAGGTACTCACATACATACCTTATCAGAGATATTGGCAGTTGGTAATATGGCATGCAATGGATCAAGACAGAAACATTCCAAGAAGATCAAATGAGGAACATGGGCCAATCTTCTATATGGTTAGGATGACTTCTGCTATTAAAATTGACAATTTTCCAAATCACAGACCTCTTCCAAGGTCACTTAGGCAATACATTCCAAGGGAGAGTGAGATATTAAAAGCTTATTGCACCTCAATGGGACTTGAACAACCTCAAGCCCCTACCCATGAGGAACAACCTGAGTTGAGAGGTGAGGGTCTATGCAAAATAGAGAGGGGAGAATGTTCAAGGGGGAGAACATTCTGAGAGAATAGAGAGGGAAAATTCAGAGAGCTTGGTTAGAAATGAAAGTGAAAAACAGAAAAAGAATGGTGAGAATGAGAGAATGTTAACAAAATTTGAAACAGAAAGAGATAATTCTGATCCAGCCAACTTAATCCGGGCAGCCACATCTACTATTGGTTCACAACCCTTGGTGACTAACATTGAAGAAAACACCATGGAGCCCGTGGTGGAACTTGAACAACCCATCCCTAGCCACTCAGAAGCATTTCAACATGCTGTTGTTTCAAAGCAAACAGGGGAACCATCCCAAACTCATTTGGAGGGAGGTGATAAATCCCAACCTATTTTTCAACACTTTGAGTCTGGATTGCACAGTGATATCCTAATTGAGCCTGAAATTCCTTTTCACACTAGCACATCACAGGAATTTCGTATTCCTGTATCAACATCCATAGACATTCCTATTATTGGTTGTCAAGGATTGGATGGAAGTCTTGGTGAAGTGAACATCTCAAAAGCTTCATTACACAGTGCCTTTGTGGTACATGGTGTCTCTGTGGCACCTACAGGCCAAGAGTTCTCTGAACACTTGAAAACTGGGTCATTTGTTGATCCAGGTTCACTGTTAGAACCTTCTGAATTTGAAAAGATTCAGAAACAAAATCAAGTGTTGGGGGAGAAAGTTGATAAATTGGAGAATACTGTTGAATCTTTGAAAAATGAGGTAAAGGATCTCAAAAATATGTTAGAAGGCAAAGCAAAGTCTGTTGAACAAAAAGTGTATGGAATGAAAGAGTCCTTAGAATCTCACAAAAAGGAGATCAAGGATAATATGACAGAATTTCAAAAGGATCTTCTGAAGAATATGAAGGATTTACAGACTTCTCTTGTGAAAGTAATCAGTTCTAATCTGGCCAATGTTTCACAACCCTTAGCCATCATGCCTTTGTCGGTTGCAGAACCTGAATCAGAATCAACTCAGTCCAAAAGAAAGTTTGATGATAATGATCCTCATGATCATCAAAAGGGGGAGAAAAGACAAAAGATAAGTACTGAGTTAGAAAAATAAAGCACTGGTGAGTTTGAAAATGTTGAAAAGTCAGCAGATATTGGAGTGACATATTTTGAGTTTGCAGATATAGAGTTAGCAGATGCAGATGTTCAGAACTCAGAAAAGGTTGTTTTTGAAGAATCAGCAATTGTTGAGAAATCAGCAGAGGTTCAAAAGGAAATAAGCATTCATGAAATAAGTTCAGACACTGAAGTAGAAATGGAAACTGATAATGTGACAGAGGAATTGGATCTGGATATAGAAATTGAAGTGAATTCAAATGAAACTGAGGTTATGGATATAGCTGATAAGACAGTTGAAGCAGATGTATCAAGTATCTTTGGGTCAGATGAAGTTATAATAACAGATCATAATGTGATGACAGAAGAAGTAGTGACAGATTCTTCTGAAGAAGGTTGTGAGATCAGTATGGCAGATTTTTCTGAGGAAAGTTTGATTGAAAGATCTGAAGTGAACACTTGTACAGAAATTGTACCTTATGCCAGAATTGAGCTTCTTAATTCTGAGATGGAAGAAAGAAGGTTGAATGAGGTCTTGATAAGGAGGATGCATAGTGAGTTGGTCAGATCTCTTAATGTTCAGAAAATTCTAAGAATTATGAAGACAGTGAGACGTATTGATTTGTTGGGAGAAGAGGATCGCTTAGTTGGATACACAAGTAGTTTTCAAGAGAATTTTGAACTTCATTTTCTGGATGAGTTAAATATTCTTAGTGGAGAATATGAAAGAGTTGAAAACTACTTCATGCCTTTGGAGTATGTGTACAGAAGACCCATTGTGATTCCTAGGATTGAATTACCAGTATTAAAGGAACCTTTATGTGATTTCATTATCAGTCAGAGTGATACTCCTCTGGCTAAACATTTCATTAAAGATATCTTTCCAGAAGAATAAAAATATGAGAATATCTACTGCGAAGAAGATGACTCAGTAATAATTGAGAACTTTATTGATGGGTTCTTGGATGAAAGAATTCAGATGATTTATGTGGAAGCTTCTAACAGATTCAGAAAACCTGATGAAAGACTACATGTTCAGAAAGCAATTGTGAAAGTACTAGAGTTTCAGACTGATTAGTTTGATGGGCTAAAGTATGTAAGTTTGATAGTTCAGAAGGAAGCAAATCTGAAGGTTAGCATGACAAGTTTTGACTTTCACATATTGTTTTTGAAAGATCAATTGTTTCTGGTAAAGTTCTTTGCTAGTACTGAAGAATCTTGGATAGAACTTGAATGTAGAAGAATTCTGGGGATTTATGTCAGAAATATGTACTTCTATGATTTTCAGTTGGCAATTGAAGCAGGGAAAGAGAAATGTAACTTGAGCAA
This sequence comes from Saussurea involucrata, assembly GCA_033807775.1. Lineage (NCBI taxonomy): Eukaryota > Viridiplantae > Streptophyta > Magnoliopsida > Asterales > Asteraceae > Saussurea > Saussurea involucrata. The sequence continues at coordinate 52,969,682 of CM066324.1, forward strand.
ACCAATCAAAAAGCCTATTCATGAAATTGGAGGTCGTGGATTCATTACTGAAGGAGTTGAAAATGATGGTTTTGCGTACATAGTCCTTGGAGTAAGAATGTTTTTCAGATTAAATGATCTGGTGAAGTACAGTAATGCTACTTTACAGTACTTGTTACTAGAAATGGCTGTAAATGCTGAGGGTGAGAAAGCAGTTCTGAAACAAAAATGCAAAATGCATATCAAAGAGAGGTTGGATCTCAGAACAAGAATCAAAGACTGCAGTGAATGGATGCTCTCAGAAGAAAACCCAAAGAAACTGTTAAATAAAGATTTTGTATTCCCTGCTGAGTATGAGGTAAATGGAGTTTATTCAGAAGAGATTGAAGAAGATATTCCAGATGTGTCTTCACAAGATGTTAAAATGAAATATGCATGTTGGTCCCGAAGGGCTATACAAGTTTGTAGAAGGGGGAGTTGAATACAAATACACAGATTTTACTTTTCTAAATTGTTTATTGATAAATCATTAACAATTTACAGCTTGTTGCGGAACAAGATAAGGAATAAATCCTAATCTAAACAAGTTGGAACACTAAGTTTTCTTGCACTAAGAAAGAGAAGGAAATTACTAATAATAACCTATCTCAAGATAAGAAGATGACTTGACCAGAGTTAGCAGGTACTTCAAGAATGAAGCTGGAGTCCTTCTTATATACTGCATGCATTTAATGCATGGCAGTTTATACTTTACACGTGGCAGCAGCTCATTGGTTGTTGGGTCTGACTTTAGTAGACAACCTTAGTAGCCGCATGTTTGAACAGTGTAGTATCAGAGTGGTTGTACGATTTCAGACAATAAGGAGGTTCTTTTCTGACATATCGTACGGAGTCGTGCAAGGGTGGTTAAGACAAAAGTACTTTGTACGGAGGACTTCGTGATCATCTTTCGTTAAATCGGAGCTTTATCATTCTATATCAGTGAATAACAAAGTTCAGCGATAGCTGAAGTCTTGTACTTGATACTTCACGTTGAGTGGACAAATCTGAGTCTTCGCTGATCCGCATCAGTTCATTAGGAGACTTGTCGCTGGTTCTTGAGCTTGATCTTCGACTTCAGCGTAGAACATATGTTGACGTGAAACTTGTCTTCAGGGATCATAAGTAAACATCTAACTTATCAGCGATCACCATAAGGACTGAACAGGCTCAGCGCATTATGGTGAACAGTGTTCGCTGAATGTTTAATCTAAAGAACGAGAGTTCCTATCAGCGGTACTGAATTAGTCTTAGTACATCAGCGATAGTGAAACTCTAATACATATTGTTTACTTACAATTTTCACTAAGTGTTTAAGAGAGGGTCATTATCAAATCACTGAGGGTTTGATTCAACAATCTCCCTCTATTTGATTATGACATAGCAACAGAGAAAATTGCTATTCTATGAAAACATAAGGATAAAAAGAACTCGTAATATATTTGTCCCTTTTACTGTTTTCTGGGATCTTTTCAGTACTTATGGAGTAAAGTACTTTCGCTGAAATCTTTCTTTAAACTTCGTATCAGATTACAAAGGGAAGTAGAAAAATTATAAGTACAAGCGAAATAAATTACAAGTACAAAAGATTAACTGATAAAATAGAAGAATAAGGCGATCCTATCATCTTATAGAGGTTCTTCCTTAATGAGAAGTTCATCAAGGGTCTTTGATGTGGGAATCATCCAGTCAGGAACCGTTACTCCTTGATTTTTTTTGTTCAGAGCTTCTTCAAAAATCAAGGGTTTAAGATGTTGTGCCTGAATGTCGCGTTTGAATTCACACCAGTAGATGAGATCTTTCAGTTGTTCCATGGGAGTGATGGGAAGCTCAGAGATACGTTGAAAACGTTGTCGTCCACCATAGTCAATAAAGAATATCCCATAGGGTTTGCTTATGACTTTTCCAGGGATGAAAGTCTCACCAGGAGGAAGAGATGTGTCAAGTGCGGAAAGGTCAGGTTCTGGACCAAGAACTTCAGCACGAGAAAAACCAATACCTGTTTCGTTCCGTATAGGAGGACCTGAGTCTGAAGGTTTAGACTTTTTCTCTGCAGAGGCCTTTCTTTTCTGATTTGCGAGAGGAGGGGGAGGAGGAATATCCACACAAGAAGATACTAAGTCGATCTGTTGATTTATCAGCTTTTCGACATGATCCTTGTACTTAGATTGAGACTTCTGGATGGCTGATCTGATCTCCAACCATTCAGAGAGACCGTACTTCGTGATGGCTTCATCATAGAATTTTTCGTACTGTCCGTTCTCTCTGAATATCTCTATTTCAGCGATTGAAACTCTGAGGGTTGATTTTCCAGTGATATGTACCTTGTTGATTCTGGCAAGTCGATATCTGAAGTGTACCTTTTCTTTGCACCAGTTTAAAGTAGATTGAGACATAGTTCTCTTTTCTTCAATGATCTTCTTGGCGTCTTCCCATAGCTGACGTTGAACTTTGATTGGAGGTCTTTTCAGCGAGGGGTTTTTCACTGATTGTTGAGTAAGCTGGATGGCGAGTTCTCTGTCTTTTTCTTCAGCTTCCCTTCTTTCAGCGATTAACCTTTCAGCTCTGAGGTGATCCTGGTATTCCTTTTGTGAAAGTCTGAACTTTGGAGGAATAGAAGGAAGTTGATCACGCTTCAGGATGATTCGTTGATCTTCAAATCTCTTGATCATTGCATCTCTCTTTTCTTGATCCTCTTAACTCAGCTTTTGAGGAGCCAAGGAAGGTCTGTTTTGGTGAGAGAGCAGTTGTTCTTCAGGTTCATCAGTCTCAGTGGTTAAATCCAAGACTGGGATTATTTCTTCAGCTCTTGTGGCTGGGATTATCCCTGGTGTAGTCGAATGAGCTTCAGCAGGATCCTCAAACAGGGGAGAGGACTAGCTGAAACACAACGATCGTTTAAGTAAGAAGAGTTGGGGAAGAAAGAGATAGAGAAAAGAATGTGGTTAAGTGTATAGAGGTTTTATGGATTGAAGGATTGAGATTGAGAAGGGATAGAGGAGGGATGCAGTGTAAGGGAATAGAAGGTAGTGTACCTGACAAACTGGCTTTGGAAGCAAGATCGTTAGATTGTCTTCTTCAGCGAGGCCTTTGTTTTTGCCTTTGTCAGCTTCAGACGCTGCAGGCTTTGTCTTGGTCCGCTCCCATGAAGGTTCGTTTATCAAAATCCCTTTTAGAGCTGTAGTCTTTTGAACAGGCTTTACGATAAAGGAGTCATCATCATCATCATCGTCATCATCCTTTGGAGAAGAAGATGGTTCATTGTCAGATATGTCGACGGCTTCTTCATCTTTAGCTTCAGATTCAGATTCTTCAGCAGCTTCTTCGAGTTGCTCCCCCTCAGATACAGAGGTAAGCTTCTCGGTTCCCTCAGGGTTTTCATCTCCCTGAGGTCCAGCAGTTGTTTCTTCATTTGTCTTCTCCCCCTCTTTAGTAAGAGGAAGGTCTTCAGTCTTCTCCCCCTCGATAGATTCATCATGGGGAAGGTCTTCAGAGTTCTTCTCCCCCCCCCCCCCTTCCTCATGATGAGTGGGGGAGGAATGCGATGACTCAGGAGATGGTGTTGGTTCCCTGTCTTTTTGGCCAGGGAATCCGACATAATTTTCAATTTCCCCTAATCTGGCTTCCAGGCCAGTTATAGCATGATTGAACTTGAGAATTTCAGCTCGATCCGTCGGAGTAAAATGTGAAGGTGCAGGGGCAGCGGCGTTCATGCGATCGAGGATCTGCTGTACCATCGTCTTCACTGAACTTACGTCAGTCTTTACTGAACTCACGTCAGTATTTACAGCGGACACCTCTCCCTGAAGAGTACTAACTGATGTCTTCAGCGTTATGACCTCGCTGGACACAGTGTTAACTCTTGAGGAGAGAGAGTTGTAGTCGGTGTAGATATCAGCAAGAACTTTGGCAAAGTCACCGAGAGTACTATCAACCTTCTCCAAATCAGCTTTGGAGGCTTTCTTTTTTACCTCAGTGGTCAAAGTCTTCAAGTTCTCTCCAGCGTTTGTAACCGCTGAAGAGTTGGCAGTTAGAGTTTTGTTGAAAGACTCCATCTTTGTTTCCAGGTCCGTTAGGGAGGTGTTGATATCCCCCAAATTAGGACCTGAACAAGTTATTAACTTATGAACAGAGGAAAGATCAGAAGTTTGGGGTTGAGAGAGAGAAGTGTGTGGGATTTTGTGTATACCTGCAGGCGGGTTGGCGAAGTTGTCGAAACCTCGATGTCCCGAAAAAGTTTCGTAGTCGTCTTCAATATTTCCTAGATGACTGGAAGTACCTGCAGGTCATGTTGTCTGTCCTATCATCCTCTGAAAATGTTCAGCAGTAGAGTCGCTGAGGATGACGGTTGTTGAGGAGAATAGGGGAATAGATTGAGTGACCAAAGAAGAGGTGAGAGGAATGGAGGATGAGAATGATGGTTGGGTGCGGGGTTTAGCGTTGGATCCGCTGAGAATCACTTCAGTCTGTAGAGAGGCTGAATGAGGTGGGTTCATTTCCATGTTTATAACTTCAGCGTTTAGAGACGCTGAAGCTGAGATGGAAGGGGTGGCTTGTTCAGCTGTGGCAGAGCGTACCACTGAACTTTCCATCAGCTCTTCAAGATGAACTGAGGAGTCTTCAGCATGTAAGTGCTGGGGGGTTGCTCCTTGGTTTTCATGATTCTTTTGGAACCAAGTTGGGTAGTAGATTGTTTCCTTTTTCTAGGAGTGGAGGTTGCAGCTGGGGTATCAGCGGTGGGTTTTTCCACTGAATGAGCTACATAAGTAGAAGAAGGAGGATTGAGAAGAGTTAAGAGAGTAGAGAGACGTACCTCGTTTGCCATTGGCTTGAAGTCGAGTACCTTAGGGCCAACATGAGAGAGTTTCAGGTCTCCTACTTTAGGGTAGTTATCCTTAAGGCCGATTTGGAAGATGGCGCTGAGTAATCTTGGGTATGGAACCCATGATGGTCGGTCAGCAGCAGAGTCTACTCTGATCACAAGATCATCGTAGATTATCGAGGCCCAGTCAACATGAAGACCTTTCAGCAATGCATAGCCCATTGCTTGCTGAGGTTGAGCGGCTTGATCAGAGGAGCCGGTCTTTGCAGTCATGCAGCTTATCAAGTGTGCGAAGATGAAGTTCATCTTCGCACACTTGATAAGCTGCATCTCGCTGAGCATTTTGGATTTATTGATGAGGGTCAGCTTCTTCTCAGGCTTCTTGTCCCTCCCTGTTTCCCATACATAACCCATTGCATCAAAGAATGAAGTGATGGCTTCCTTATCAGCATGTTTCTTGTGGTCAGGGAGAGAAACAAAGGGTATTTCTTTTGTGGCGATGGGAAGGCTCGGTGCTTTTTGGATAATGGCAGGGGTTATTTTTATGGTGCCAAAATCAGTGTCACAGAGGATGCAATCGATTTTCTTCGTGGGGTCTTTGTTCGATGTGAGCTGAGTGTGTCTGGCAGAATACCAGAACTGAGATAGTAGTAGTTGATGAGTAGGGGGTGTTATGGTCAGGGCTGTAGAGAGGCAACAAGTTTTGAGGAAATTCACAGCATCATTCAGATGTGTGACTTGCTTTCGAGGAGGAAACTCGAAAAGCGCATAGAGATTGTTTGTTTTTGTCCAATCGAGTTCCTCAAGCGTGAACTTGACCTGAGAAGCCTTGGTGATTTCCAGTTCCTCAGCAGCAGCAGTGTTCTCAGCAGTAGGAATATCAGTAGATGCCATTGCTGTATTATCAGTTCAACCAAAGATATAACAAATAAGAATAATCTTAATGTGGAAAGATTTTCTAATAAGATGGTTCGAATTTTGTCCATTTCATTCAGACAAAAATGTCTTAATGAAGATTAGGGTTTTCTTGTTTTTGAAAAAGAAATGCAAACCCAATAAAAAGTCTTGTTTTCTAGTTTCCTTTGAGGATTAGGATTCTGGAAAACGTATGAATAACAAGTTTAAGATATTTGCGATTAAACTTGAAGAACAACCATGAAAGGTTGTGTTCATAAAACCATGAAAGAAATGATTTTATTTTTGAAAAAGTTCTTTTGTTTGATCTTGTAAAAACAATGAGAAGATCATTAACAAGTTTTAAGAAACAGGTAAATAAAAGAAATATTAACCTGGTTCGTTGAAGAAGAAGAAGATGAACAATTTTTGAAAACTTGACAGCAAAAATGCAACAGTAGTTTTCTTGAGGAAGAAGTTGTTCGCGTAAAGGAAAAATATAAACCCAAAATGTGTTTATATAGTGAGATTAGAAAGAGAGAAAATCTTGAGCGGGAAAAGATTTTCATCATGACACGGTCACGTGTTTGCATTTGATTGGCTGGTAAACGAAACGTGTAAACGTGTGTTAGAAAGAAGACGTGCCAGGGCTTATCCCTTTCAATGACATCACGGATGTCCTTTCATATTTTAGGATGTCTCTGAGGTTTTGAAAGCTCAGGGACACTTTTGAAAACATGAAGCACTGAATAGAAATATCAGTGTTGGTTTTAGCAATTTCAAAGTATCGCTGATTAAGGAAGAGATATTCAGCGATGCAATTTGTCTTGAAATCTTGCATTTACATGCGATTGTCAGCGAGAGAAAAACATACCTTGATATCAGCGAATCAAGTTTATTCAGAGAGAAAATGATAGAATGGGTTATACAAGTTGGTTTTATCCTGTCGCTGATCAAATGTGAACCTCCGAAGATTTTACTCTTCAAAGTTCAGCATTCCAAGCTCGCGGATGAGAAAGTTGAATCTTGTCTCATCAAGAGGCTTAGTGAACAGATCAGCTAACAGATAATTAGTTGGGATAAAGTGAAGTTCTATATCACCATTCATCATATGATCTCTGATAAAATGATACCTGATTTCGATGTGTTTTGTCTTTGAGTGTAGCACTGGATTGTTGGCTATAGCGATGGCACTTGTGCTGTCGCGGTAGATTGGAATTTTCGAGAGCTGAAGGTCATAGTCTAGTAGTTGATTTCTCATCCACAAGACCTGAGAACAACAGCTTCCAGCGGCTACATACTCAGCTTCAGAAGTTGAGGTGGACACTGAGTTTTGCTTTTTACTTGTCCAACTCACAAGCTTTCCACCCAGGAGCTGACAGCCTCCTGTGGTGCTTTTCCTATCCAATTTGCAACCTACAAAATCACTATCTGAATATGGGATTAGATCAAATGATTCGGGGTTTGATTAACAATGTTGCAAAGCTGACTGATGCTTAGACGATTAAGCTTCAGCACTTCAGCATAAGCAACTCTTCTGAAGGTTGTTGTACCATTTGAGAGTACACCAAATCCTCAGGTATAGTCTTTTCCATTTCCACCACTGGTCACTGAGGGACCATTTACTTTTTTGTTTTCAGCGAGCAGGTTTTTCTTACCAGTCATGTGTCTAGAGTATCAGCTATCGAGATAACAGATACCATTCATAACCTGCAAAACAAAGGAAGATTAGTTTTTCTTGGGTACCCACTTAACCATGTGTACAGACTTGTCAGTGGGGGTAGAAGAAGAGGTGGAAGGTTCAACAGTCTTCGTAGCATTTGAAGATTCAGCTTTGTCAGTCTTCACTATGGTTAATTTCTTAACCTCAATGGTCTTCTTTGCCTTGGGGGCAATGATCTTCACCTTAGCTATCTTTTCAGCTTGGGTGGCTGTGGGGCACTAACTAGCAATATGATTTGTAAGTCCACAGTGATAACATTTCCTATAACTAAAAGTAGTTCTAGGACCATTTGCATGTTGAGCTTTAGATTTTGAATTAGAAGGACCAGCACCAAGTAAGCTATTGGTTTTTGAAATGGGAGGAACATTTAGTTCTTCGGATTTCTTACCAATGATTTCCACTTTGATTCTAGGAGTAGATCGCTGAATAGATCCACGCTGAATAAATCCAGAGATCTTATTCTTTGAATCAGAGGGATAAGTCACTGAAGCTTTAGAAGCGTTCAGCTTTGGTACAGAGGTACCCTTCTGAGGATTTTGGTTAAAAGGAATTCCTTTACCTTTGTTTTTAAAGACTGAGGTAGGTTTTGGATAAATAACGTTTTCTTTACCTTTAGAAGTTAAGGTAGAGATTTCCTCAGGGATGGGCGGTTTAGAAGAGGAACACTAAGAGGATGATGTATCAGCGACTGAGGAAACGAAAGTTCCAAATAAGAGCATGGAACGATCAGTGGTTGGTTCTAGAGTATCAGCTTTGTACCCAAGTCCACGTTTATCACTCAAGGGAATCTGAGACTTAATTATCTCAGTGATCTTTGTTGAGGAATTATACCATCCATCAACAGTAGCTTTTTAAGCTTTTAATGCAGCGATAGCTTCTTCGCGCTCGATTTTGTCTAGCTGATTTAGGTGAACTTGATCTTTAAAATCTTCTTCAATTTTAGAAAGATTTTCTATTTGAAGGTGACAATTTTTAAGCTGTTCAGCGAGATCAAGGTTTTGATTTTCAACTACAGTTTTGCCATTCACGGCTTCATATAAACTTCTAGTCAAGAGATCGATCATTCGAAGACTATCAGCTTCATCAATATTTGCAATATTGGTAAAGAAGGAAGGTGATACCTGAGTAGCAGAGTTTGAAGTGGAGGGAATTTCTGAACTTTCTTCCTCATCTTCAAGTTTGGCCATAAGACAGAGATTGGCTTCATCATCTTCAGAGTCAGATGTTTCTTCCTCATCAGAGTCAGCCCAATCATAGTCCGCCATCAGGCCTTGGCCTTTCTTCTTAAAGGTTTTCAGCTTCGAATACCTTTCTTTCAGCCTTTTGTATTTTTCATCTCTAGTCTGAGGAGTAAAGTTTTTCTTGGGAAAAGCTGAGGACCTAGAGACTTTCTTAGACCTCCACTCGCTAGCAAAATGTCCTATCTTTTCACAGTTATAGCAAGTAGCAGTAGCCTTATCAACAGGAGTTGATGATCTTGGCTTGTCAGAAATAGCAAGAGGTTTATTCCTTTTGAAATTACTCTTTCTAGCAAATCTCCTGAACTTATTAGCCAGGAATGCCAGAGTTTCATCATTATCTGAAACGTCAGAGTCTGATGATCTTTCAGAGTTAGTTTCCAACTCAGTGACAGTGATAGTCGATCGCTGAGTGGAAGGTGATTCTGAGATTAAAGCAACAGGGGTGCTTTTGGAATCTTTTACAAGATTCTTCTTAAGATGACTCGATTGCTCATGATTCAGCATCGTGCCATATAAGGTAGAAAGGGTCATAGAATTTTAGATCCTTTGACAGCTTGAGACACATTGAATAATTGTCCCAGCTTTCAGGTAAACATTCTAAAAACTTTGTCAGCACTTCAAAGTTAGAATATTCCTTACCAACAGTTTTCAGATCTATTATTAAACAGTTAAAACGTTGGTGTACTTCAGATAGAGTTTCATTCTTACCACAAATGAAGCTTTCATACTGTCTTACCAGGTTGATCTTTCGAGAGTCTTGGACTTCAGAAGTACCTTCATACTGAACACAGATTGTGTCCCACATAGCTTTTGAGGTTTTCAGGTTCATGACGGAATGGTAGACTTCGTCAGGAAGAGCCATGGAGAGTATGGATCTGGCTTCGGTGTCGATAGCCACTTTCTTCTTATCTTCATCAGTCCACATATGAATTTCCTTAGGAATCAGCCTTTCTGGAATAGCAGGTCTATTCTCAGCGGCTGGAACTGCAGCATCAATTCTTACAGGAATATATGGGCCGTTTTCAAGATAATAAGGCATAGTAGGGTCTACACCTTCTAAGAAGAGAATCATCCTATTTTTCCATAGATTAAAATTATCTCTGGAGAATCTAAAGGGTTTTTCAAGAGAACCGTTGTCAATATAGTTTGTGTTTGTATTGGTAGCCATTTTAACAAATAGCTAGGAAGAGAAATCTTAGTATAGATCAGATCTTGTTTATGAGATTAAACAAATCTGCTCTGATACCACTTGTTGGTCCCGAAGGGCTATACAAGTTTGTAGAAGGGGGGGGGGGGGGGGGGGTTGAATACAAATACACAGATTTTAGTTTTCTAAATTGTTTATTGATAAAACATTAACAATTTACAGCTTGTTGCGGAACAAGATAAGGAATAAATCCTAATCTAAAAAAGTTGGAACACTAAGTTTTCTTGCACTAAGAAAGAGAAGGAAATTACTAATAATAACCTATCTCAAGATAAGAAGATGACTTGACCAGAGTTAGCAAGTACTTCAAGAATGAAGCTGGAGTCCTTCTTATATACTGCATGCATTTAATTCATGGCAGTTTATACTTTACACGTGGCAGCAGCTCATTGGTTGTTGGGTCTGACTTTAGTAGACAACCTTAGTAGCCGCATGTTTGAACAGTGTAGTATCAGAGCGGTTGTACGATTTCAGACAATAAGGAGGTTCTTTTCTGACATATCGTACGGAGTCGTGCAAGGGTGGTTAAGACAAAATTACTTTGTATGGAGGACTTCATGATCAGCTTTCGTTGAATCAGAGCTTTATCATTCTATATCAGTGAATAACAAAGTTCAGCGATAGCTGAAGTCTTGTACTTGATACTTCACATTGAGTGGACAAATCTGAGTCTTCGCTGATCCGCATCAGTTCATTAGGAGACTTGTCGCTGGTTCTTGAGCTTGAGCTTCGACTTCAGCGTAGAACAAATGTTGACATGAAACTTGTCTTCAGGGATCATAAGTAAACAACTAACTTATCAGCGATCACCATAAGGACTGAACATGCTCAGAGCATTATGGTGAACAGTGTTTGCTGAATGTTTAATCTAAAGAACGAGAGTTCCTATCAGCGGTACTGAATTAGTCTTAGTACATCAGCGATAGTGAAACTCTAATACATATTGTTTACAAACAATTTTCACTAAGTGTTTAAGAGAGGGTCATTATCAAATCACTGAGGGTTTGGATCAACAATGCAAATCAGCTAGAAAAGTCTGAGGCTAATGAAGAAGAAATAGCTGTTGATGTTAATGGTTACTTTCTGAAGTACGCTCTTCCTAACTTCTTTCAACCAAAAGAAGTAAACTTTCTAAGTGTGTATCATGATAGAACAGATGTACATAAATGGCTTCGTGCAGAGATGGCAAGATGCTTAGCAAAAACAAAAGAAGCAGTGTACTCAGATTTCTTAATCACTGGAATAAGAGAATTGAGTGTTAAGAAGTTCAGAAAACATAAGTATTATTCATTTGAAGTATTGAGAGAAGATGGAAAAGTCTACTACTTTACTGAGGCAGATTTTGACAAGATCTCAGTGACAAATTTCTACAGGCTGTATAGTCTTTTGTCAAATATAGACTGTAGTAAACATAAGAAGGAGAGAGGAGCACTGGTTGTAGTAAGAGATGCTATGTTTTACATTCTGAGATGGTATGCATATACAGATTATCAGATTGCTCTGTATATACAAAGACCATGTGTATATCTTTCAAAGCCAAACAATGGTCATGAACAGTTGAATCTTTTGAAGAGTGGAAATGTTGTAAGATATCTAGAGTTGGGAGTTTTCTTGAGAAATGACAGAAAAGAGAAGATTTTCTTCAGACCAGATGAAGTGGAAAAATATTGTTCTGGAACTCTGAGATTCATCAAACATAGCTTGGAGAAAAAGTTAACAAGAGGATCTCAAGTTGAAGAAATACAAGAGATCATAGAAAAGATTGAAAGAAGGCTTAATCTGAGAAATGTAATTCTTTTAAAGATTGTACCTGCTTTGAAAGAGTTCAATGTTGATCTGTACATGACTGTTTGACAAAAAGGAGGAGATTGTTAGATCTGAAGTTTTGTCAAAAGTTACAAGTATTGGTTCTGGATAGAAGACTTAGAGTTCTGAGTAAGAAGACTTAGAAGCTCTGGCTGAGAAGTCTCGAAAAGATTACAAGTATGAAAGTCTGAACAGAAGGATCAGAGTTCTGAGTAGGAGACTCAAAACTTCTGAAGATGAAGTTGAAAGTCCCAAGTGATTTAAAGGAAGTTCTGATATGCTTAATCAGAAGATTGTTCAGAAGTTCTGAACAACATGTTCAGAACTTATGACAGGATATTTTCCTTTGTATTCTGTTAGTTAAATAGGACACGTGTAATATTCCTATTAGACTTTCATGTATATGTACTGTAGCTTTAGCATTTCCTTACAGTATATATAGTTGTTAGCACTGTTTTGCTAACTAACTTTCCCGCATATCTTTGTATTCACTTTTGTAATCTTTGAGAGATTATCTCTCTAGATTTGTAATATGTTCTTGATTGAATACAATACTTTTGGATCCAATTCTCTATCATTTACTGTTTGATTGTTCTTAATTGATTGTAAGATTGAATCCTGGTTTCTACAACTGTCGACGTCCTAATGAAATACAGTATTCCTACATTTACGCCCAAATATTCAGGAATAACTGACCCGACAGAGCACATCGCCCAGTATAAGCAACTGATGTGGACCGCGTCGATCCCACATCAATACCAGGAAGTATGCATGTGCAAAATTTTTGGTGCGACCCTTACAGGTGTTGCTCTCCAATGGCTGATCAACCTCAAACCTAAGTCTATCGGCAACTTTGCGGAGTTGGTCAACCAGTTTTCACAATAATTCGCCAGCAGTCACAAGATGGAGAAGCAGACCAGCGACCTGTACTACGTCACCCAAAAACCTAGATTATCCATCTGCAGTTACTTCAATCGTTTCAATGCAGAAATGATCAGTATCCGAAACTGCGATGTCAAAACCATGATCAAGGCCTACAAGCGAGGTCTCGATGACGACGACTCGGGATTGTACGTCGATCTTACAAAGTATCTGCCAGAGAACGTTGAAGACGCCGGAGCTAGGACGCTGGCGTACATGAGAGTAGAAGACGAATTGGCTTTCCGTCGTAAGCATTCAAGCGACAAAAAATCTTTAGGGATAAAAAAACCCGATTTCAAACCCAAGGCAAACGTCAAAGCAGAGCCCGTACACCAGATATCAAACGTTCGGTTCGAAAAGAAAAAGAGCAACCCTACGACGAAATTTCCACAGTATCCTAAGATTTCTTCCTATGAATTCAAGGGAACTTCAAAAGACTTGGTCGAGGCTCTTAAGAATGTACAGTCGACCATCTGATGGCCCAAAAAGAGCGACAAAGATGATGCCAAGAAAGACAAGACCAAATGGTGTGACTTTCACAGTGATCATGGTCATACAATAGATGATTGCATAGCTTTGCAGAAAGAGATGGCTTGGCTCGTTCCCAAGGGTCACCTCCAAGGATTGATCGACAAAGAATAAACGTCCATCGATAACATGCAACTAGCATCCCCTGTCCATGTGAAAGTTGTTAACTGTGTGACAGGAGGATCAGAGGTCTGTGGCTTAACCTATTCGGCCGCCAAAAGGCACTCCAGTCAAGTATCGGACGAGTATCCCATCCCTCGATCGTCCCGACCGAAACAGGAATTGGAATTGGATGCAATGCCCATCACGTTCGACTAAGACAACCTCCAAGACAACTGACGGAAACATCACGACGGATTGATTATCTAGCTTACTGTCGGGAATTGCTCGACTAAAAGAGTCTTGGTCGACGGAGGAAGTTCAGCTAATATCATTTTTCTGAACACTATCAAAGAAATGGGTATCGATAAATCAGGGATAGTTCGTCGTTCCATAACTCTGGTAGGTTTCAATAGAGACTCGACCAACACATTGGGAGAAATCATCCTCCCATTGTATGCTAAAGGGATCAATAAGTAGACAAAGTTTAATGTCATCGACTGTTCGTCAGCTTATAATATCATCCTTTGTCGACCATAGATCCATGACATGAAGGCAGTCCCCTTAACCCATCATCAGACAATCAAGTTCTGACACCATGGGGAGGAAATCAAAAGTGAGCAAAAGACCGCTCGTGATTGCTACAAGGCGACGTTGAAGCCTCAAAAGAAAGACATCCAACAATTACAGATCCAAGATGTCCCTGAATCTATCGATGACTATCGACTGGAAAAAGTTATCCTAGACCAGGACAGGCCAGATCGAGTCGTCCTTGTGGGGGAATCACTAGATCCCGTCAAAAAGAAAAAACTTATCTCCTTTTTACAGGAGCATGCCGATTGTTTTGCCTAGACACACGAAGACATGGTTGGCATAAATCCCGACATCATTTCTCACAAATTGAACGTCGATCCATCGGTCAAGCCTGTAAAACAAAAACGTCATAAGTTCGCTCCTGCGCAAAACAAGATAATCAACGATGAGGTCGACAATTTGCTCAAGACCAGAAAGATGAAATAAGTAAAGTACCTCGACAGGTTAGCCAACGTCATGGTCGTGCAAAAGAAAAACAGGAAGTGGCGAGTGTGCATTGATTTCACAGACCTCAACAAGGCATGTCCTAAAGATCCATTCCCACTACCCCATATCGATGCTATGGTCGACGCGACTGCAGGACATGAACTTTTGACGTTCATGGACGCTTACTCAAGATATAATCAGATCCTAATGCACGCCGACGACTAGGAGAAAACTGCTTTTATGACAGATAAGAGCATCTACTGTTATAAGGTCATGCCTTTCGATCTGAAAAACGCAGGCTCAACATATCAAAGATTGGTCAATAAGATGTTCAAGGAACATCTTCGCGACACGACGGAAGTCTACATCGATGACATGCTCGTCAAGTCAAAACAAACGACCGATCACATTGACCATCTGAAGAAATCTTTCGACGTCCTCTGGGAATATCAAATGAAGCTAAATCCTGCGAAATGTTCCTTTGGAGTTAGTGCCGGGAAATTTCTAGGATACATGGTCACGCGACGAGCGATAGAGACTAATCTTGATCAAATCAAAGCTCTGGTCGATATCAAATCACCCAGAAACTTCAAAGAAGTCGAACGACTCACATGTCGTATGGCAGCACTAAACCGGTTTATATCACGATCGTCCGACAAATGCCATCTATTCTACAACGTCTTAAGAAAAAATAGGGGTTTCGATTGGACAGACGACCATGAACGGGCGCTACAAAAGTTGAAAGAGTACATGGCAGTTCCACCCCTGCTATCGAAACCAAAAGACAATGAGATCTTACAACTGTATCTCGCCATAAGTCCTCACTCCGTAAGTGTCATCCTAACTAGAGAAGACGAGAAGCAACAACTCCCGATTTAATACGTTAGTAAAACTCTGCTAGACGCCGAGACGTGGTATACGTCTATGGAAAAGTTACTGCTATCACTAGTCACAGCTGCCAAAAAGTTACGACACTACTTCGAGTCTCATCCTATCACTGTCGTAACTAACTTCCCTCTCAAGTATGTCTTGAGAAAACCTGAATTGACAGTACGATTGGAAAAATGGAGCATTTACCTCAACAGCTATGACATCGATTTTAAGCCTCGAACGGCGATTAAATCGCAAGTCGTAGCTGACTTTGTTGTTGATTTCAGTCCTGAACTAGAAAAAGAAGCGCAAGGCGAAGCCTAAACTGGGGCGACTATAGACGACACGGCATGGACACTCCACGTCTATGGTTCTTCAAACCCCAGAGGAGCAGGGTTTGGCGTCGTCTTAAAGCCGCCACCAGGGGGAAAATTGGTGTATTCTATACGATGTGATTTCAAATCCACCAACAACGAAGCAGAGTACGAAGCCCTGATCATAGGCATGAGCATGGCCCACGACTTGGGGGCAACCGGACTTCACGTCAGAAGCGATTACCTGTTGGTCGTAAATCAAATGAACGGGGAATTCACGGCAAAAGACTCTAAGATGACAACTTATCTCAAAATAGCCAAAGAAAAATCGAAAATGTTTGATCCATTCTAGATCGAGCAAATCCCCAGAGATCAAAACACCCAGGCCGATGCGCTAGCAAATCTAGGATCAGCACTCAATAAGCCGTCGTTCGTAGCCATCCCTATGATCCATATAGCGACCTCATCCATCGAGGACTCCGAAAAGATTCATGTCCTCGACGGAGAAAATAGTTGGTCGTACGACATAAAAAATTACCTTATGCATGACCAATTGTCCGAAAACAGAATGGAAGCTCGAAAGATTCGATTCAAAGCTTCAAGACATCTTATAATTGGCAATAGACTCTATCGACGATCATCAACAGGCCTGAACCTAAGATGTGTCGATAGTCAAGAGCAAGTGCAAAAAATTCTAAGTGATATGCACGATGGAGAATGTGGTAACCACTCCGGTGGTCGTAATCTTGTAAATCGGATATCCTGAGAAGGTTACTATTGGCCGACCCTAAGGCAAGACGCCATCAGGTACGTCCAGAGTTGTGATTCATGTCAACGATATTCAGGTATGCACACCAACCTTCCGAACCTTTACACACGACATTGATCACATGGCCCTTCATGAGATGGGGAATGGATATCGTCGGTAAGTTACCTCCTGCCCCTGGGCAGAAAGTCTTTTTATTAGTCCTTATGGATTATTTTCCTAAGTGGATAGAAGCAACTGCCTTCTCCCAGGTTTGGGACAAAGAGGTCATCTCTTTAATCCAAACTAACATTATTTGCATGTTTGGAATTCCCTCCAAGATCGTATGTGACAATGGGTCACAATTCATAAGTGATCGTATGCAACAATTATGCGAGGATCGTAATGTCAAACTTACGACCTCGACTCCACGTTATCCTCAGTCTAACGGTCTTGCATAGTCTAGCAATAAAGTGATCATCAACTCAATAAAGAAAAGACTTAAGACTGCAAAAGCAAGATGTGTCTAGGAACTCCCATCGGTTCTATGGGCCAATCGTACGACACCGCGTACGTCGATAGGACAAACACCGTTTTCGTTAGTCTACGGATGTGAAGCATTCCTACCTGTTGAAGTGGAACTAGTGACATCGAGGCATACTTCCGTCGACCACAATTTGGTAGACCTAAGTTACGATCTCGACGCTCTCGAAGAGCTAAGAGAATCTGCCTTAGTCAAAATGGCATCACAAAGACAAGTCGTCGAACGACATTTTAACAAAAATGTTAAGACCAAAGTCTTTCAAGAAGGTGACTTCGTCTTACCACGAGTATTCCAAAACACCAAGGAGCTGAACGCAGGTAAGTTATCCACTAAGTAGGAAGGACCGTATCGAATATCTGAAGTCGTCGGAAAAGGCGCTTACAAGCTCCAAACCCTCGACAATCAAGACGTCCCACGTAGCTGGAATGCAATACATCTAAAGAAATACTTCTTTTGAATATTTTTCTTACGATTTATTTTCCTCAAACGATTATTGACTTAAGCAACGAAGGGTCGTTAGTTAAACCAACAACCACCCGCTAACTCTATGCATTGCAAAGCCGCAGGATCGCACGAACGCCAGTCTTACGATCTATATCGTATAAAACAAGATCTTACGACTGATATGACACGACCGATATCTTATGATCTACATCGTATAAACAAGGGCTTACGACTATTATGTCACCACCGATATCTTACGGTCTAAGTTTGACTGAATAAGTCTTACGACTTTGATTTCACACTTAGAAATTTTTCGCCTTAGTCGTATGATCGATACAGGAAAACGTGAGTACCGTTGTCTTACTGCATTTTCTTATTTGTACTGTGGATTTCTTTTTTTGCCTTAGTCGCTTGATCCATAAGTCACAAGTCACACGATTCATATTAATGTTGTTTACTTACGACAAAGTAACATGCATAGCAACAATTTTCTTTTGGCAAGAATATACTTGTATTAACGAGGTCCAAAAATTACAAGTATAGGGCACGACCATCAACGTTCGCCCTGACAAAAGAAAAAAAATATAAACTAAGGTTGAGAAGGCTCCTGCTCCTGAGCGACCTCCTCATTGCCACATCCTACGACCTCAGCGTCCACAGAGTCCCCGTCTTCGAGCTTGTCCTCTTGGTCGAGGTCCTTCTCTTCCCTGACCTGCTCTAAGTACGTGGTGACATCTGTCTCGGCCCCGACCATGGGATCGTGCCCCCACAAATGGAAACGCATGATCACCGCTCTGACCCTCAAACGAGTCAGAGCATCAAAAGACAGGAGTCGCTCCTCCAGTGAGGCGACCTTTTTCTTCTCAGCCTCGATGAGTGACTTAAAGTCCTCGACCTGTTTTTTGCTCTCGGTCAAGGAAGCCTTAATCGCTCCCACCTCCGCCTCAGACGTCGAGGTCTTCTCTAGGGCCTCATTTAGGAGGCTTCGAAGGTATTCCTTCTCTCTCAACGACGCCTCTAGAAAATCTTGGGCTTCGTCAAGTTTCGCCGAGAGGACCTCAGCCCTGTCCTTGGCAATCTGCTCCTGCTCCCGTGCTATGCGTTATTCGTCCTGCGCCCAGCGCATTTTCTCCAACGCACAGGGTACAACCCTTCGGATTTTCTCCATTTGGGTGTACAGGCAGAGCGACGTTTGGAACGCCTGCAGTCGCACGATCAAAAAACATACTCCCTCCGTCCCAAAATAAATGTCCACAATGAAAATGGCACACAGTTTTAGGATTGTGTAATTATTACAATTTTTAAATAACCAAGTTACATATTTACCCTTAATAATAGTGAGAGAAAATTTCTTCATCTCATAATTAAGGGTATAATAGGAAAGTGAAAATTTACTTTTAAAAGTGGACACTTATTTTGGGACAAACTAAAATAGAAATGTGGACACTTAATTTGGGACGGAGGGAGTAAGTCATAACAAACGAAAAAAGTTACATAAGAGGAAATAAGTCGGTCATAAATACCTTAAAAGAAAGCCCTGCGACCTGCGACCCCATCTCGTCGACCGAGACCTCCTGAGATGCTCCTGGAAAGAAGGCAGGAGAAAATTCTTCGGGTTAGGGAAAATTGTGGGGCTATCCAAATCATCATCGGCCATGAAATCCGACGGCAACGTAAAGTTTACCGTCAAAGCATCGTCCAATCCTTCTGTCGCCTGTTTCTTCCCCTTGTCGACCGACGAGAGAAAACAGAACATCCACCTGAGGCCCAGCCTCCTCGACCTCAGGTATCGCCGGAGGAGTTACGCTCACCGGTGTAGCATCAATAACTTTCGGTGGCATCTTCGCCTTCTCAGCAGCGTTGGCCCCAGTTGAGCCACCGATCTTCGATGACGGTTCCCTTCAGAGAACCGTCCTGGGTTTTTTTTATTCCCGATGACGGGGATAGAGGAGCCTTCCCTTCAACTCCTTAACTTTCGGGCCAAAAGGAGTTGAGACTCCTTCTTCGAGAGGCCATGTGTGGGCATCGATCCGGACCCACCTGCAGCCAAGTACAGAAGGAAAGTGAGAAAAAATCTTACAACATAAAAAAGTGCGATCAAGTCGTACGACTATTATGGAATGTGCAGGGTAAGATACAAGTTATTACCTGCCATCTCCTCCTCTCTATCCTCTTCCTCCCCTCTCTTTGTCTCCTCCTCCGCAGGGATCTCCGGTCCCTCGACTACGACGACTTCGTCGTCCGAATCCTCGTCCGCCAAAGCATGTTGGACGAAGAAAGACCTCTCTTCCAAATTGTAGGTCCGGAACTTCTCGATCTTCGCTAGAGATTAAGGAAGATCATCGGCCTTAAAGGACATGATGGCTAAACAGAAAATTAAACACAAGTTAGTGCCACACGATCAAAAGTAAAAACGTACGACAGACAGGGGTTAACTTATGTTGATCCAAACCCTCAGTGATTTGATAATGACTCTTTAACAAACACTTAGTGAAAACTGTAAGTAGACAATATGTATTAGAGTTACACTATCGCTGATAAGTACTATGTCTCTACAGTACCGCTGATAGGAAACTCATGTTCTTTAAATTATACATTCAGCGATAATGTTCATCAATATAGCTCTGAGCCTATTCAGTCTTGTTGATGATCGTTGATAGTTTAGTTGTTTACTTATGATCCATGAAGACAAGTTTCACGTCAACAAATGTTCTACGCTGAAGTCGAAGATCAATCCAAAGAACCAGCGACAAGTCTACTAATGAACTGATGCGGATATCAGCGAAGCCAATACCTGTCCACTCAACGTGAAGTTTCAAGTAGAAAACTTCAGCGATCGCTGAGCTTTGTCACTCGCTGATAAAGTACTGTCCAACGAACGCTGATCATGAAGTTTCTTCTACAAGTTACTTTTGTCTTCTCCCCTTGTACGTCTCCGTACGAACTGTCAGAACGGACATCCCTTTTGTCCAGAATCGTACAACCAACTCTGATTCTACACTGTTCATCATGCGGCTACTAGGTTGTCTACCAAGGTCAAAACATGCAACCAATCAGCTACTGCCACGTGTAAAGTTGTACTGCTATGTATTAAATGCATGCAGTATATAAGAAGAACCCCACTTCAGAAATGAAGTGCTCGGCCATCTTCTTCTCTCTACGATCTTTGTGTTAGAATATTGTTAGTAATATTCTTATCTTCTTTCTAGCTTAATTCTAGTGCAAGAAAATCTTAGTGTTCTCTTAACTTGTTTATATTAGGTTAATCCTTAATCTTGTTCTGCAACAAGTTGTAAATTGTTTGATATTTATCAATAAACAATTTAGAAAAGTAAAATTTGTGTGTTTGTATTCAAGCCCCCTTCTACAAACTTGTATAACCCCTTCGGGACCAACAAGTGGTATAAGAGCGGACTGTTTAATCTCATAAACAATATCTTTCTTATACTAATCTTTTCTCTTCCTTGCTATTTCTCAAAATGGCTACCAACACAAACACAAACTATATTGATAATGGTTCTCTTGCAAAACCCCCTAGATTCTCCAGAGATAACTTTAATCTATGGAAAATTAGGATGATACTCTTCTTAGAAGGTGTAGACCCTACTATACCTTATTACATCGAAAATGGCCCATATATTCCTGTTATGATTGATCCTGAAGTTCCAGGCACTGCTACTAGAGCTGCCATTCCGGAAAGAGTCGTGCCCAAGGAACCTCACAATTGGTCTGATGAAGATAAGAAGAAAGTGGCTATCGACACTAAAGCCAGATCTATCGTGTCTATGGCTCTTCCTGACGAAGTCTACCATTCCGTCATGAATCTGAAAACCTCCAAAGCCATGTGGGACACAATCTGTGTTCAATAGGAAGGTACGTCTGAAGTCCATGACTCAAGAAAGATCAACCTGGTAAGACAGTACGAAAGCTTCATTTGTGGTAAGAATGAAACTCTCTCTGAAGTACATCAACGGTTTAACTGTTTAATTATAGATCTAAAAACCGTTGGTAAGGAATATTCTAACTTTGAAATTCTGACAAAGTTCTTAGAATGTTTACCTGAAAGCTGGGACAGTTATTCAATATGTCTCAAGCTATCAAAGGATCTAAAATCTATGACTCTCTCTACCTTATATGGCACTATGCTCAATCATGATCAGTTGTGCCATCTTAAGAAGAATCTTGTAAAAGATTCCAAGAGCACACATGTTGCTTTACTCTCAGAGTCACCTTCCACTCAGCGATCTACTATCACTGTCACTGAGTTGGAAACTAACTCTTAATGCTCATCAGATGCTGACTCCTCAGATCTTGATGAATCTCTGGCACTCCTGGCTAATAAGTTCAAGAGATTCGCTAGAAAGAGTAACTTTAGAAGGAATAAACCTCTTCCACTCACTGACAAGCCTGGATCATCAACCCCTGTTGATAAGGCTACTGCTACCTGCTTTAACTGTGAAAAAGTAGGACACTTTGCTAGTGAATGCAGATCAAAGAAAGTCTATAAACCCTCAGCTTTCCCCAAGAAAACCTCTAACCCCAGGGCTAGAGATGACAAATACAAAAAGCTGAAAGAAAAGTATTCAACGCTGAAAAGCTTTAAGAAGAAAGGCAAAGGCTTGGTCGCTGACTTCGACTAGGCTGCCTCTGATAAAGAAGAATCATCTTACTCTGAAAAAGATGATGAAGCCAACCTCTGCCTCATGGCAAAGATAGAAGAAGAGGAAGAACAAATTGAAATTCCCTCTGCCTCATCTTCTACCTCTAAGGTATCACCTTCTTTCTTTACACATATTTCAGATATTGATGAAGCTGATAGTCTTCGAAAAATCGATCTCCTGACTATGAGTTTATATGATGCCATGAACGGCAAAACTGTTGTTGAAAATCAAAAGCTTGATCTCGCTGAACAACTTAAAAACTGTCACCTTCAAATAGAAAAGCTTTCTAAAATTGAAGAAGATTTAAAAGATCAGGTTCATATAAATCAACTAGTCAAAATCGAACCTGAAGAAGCTATCGCTGCATTGAAAGCTGAAAAAGCTACTGTTGAAGGATGGTGTAAATCCTCAACAACGATCACTGAGATAATAAAGTCTCAGATTCCCCTGAGTGACAAACGTGGTCTTGGTTACAAAGCTGACGCTGAAGAATTAACCACTGATCATTCCATGCTTAAGTTTGGAATGTTCGTGTCCTTTATCCCTGACACTTCCTCATCTCAGTGTTCCTCTTTTAAAACTCCTATCCCTGAGGAAAAACCTACCTTAATCTTTAAAGGTAAAGGAAAAGAAAAAGTTTTCAACCAAAAACATCAGAAGGGTACCTTTGTACCTAAGCTGAATGCTTCTAAAGCTTCAGGGACTTATCCCTCTACTTCTAAGAACAAGATCCCTGGATTTATTCAGCGATCTACTCCTAGAATCAGAGTGAATGTTATTGGTAAGAAATTTGAAGAACTGATTGTTCCTCCCATTTCCAATGCCAAAGGTATACTTGGTGTTGGCCCTGCTCATTTAAAATTAATGGCTCAGCATGCAAAAGGTCCTAAAGCTACTTTTAGTTATATGAAATTTTATCACTGTGGACTTACAAATAATATTGCTAGTAAGTGCCCCACAGCCACCATAGCTGAAAAATTAGCTAAGGTGAAGATCGACGCCCCCAAGGCAAAAAAGACCACTGAGGTTAAGAAATTAACCAAAGTGAAGAATAATTCTGAAGGTGAATCTTCAAATGTTGCGAAGAATGCTGAACCTTCCACTTCCTCTACCACCACTGATAAGTGTGGGCCCATAGTAAAATGGGTGCCCAGGTCAAACTAATCTTCCTTTGTTTGCAGGTTAAGAAGGGTATCTGGTATCTCGATAGCGGATGCTCTAGACACATGACTGGAAAGAAAAGCCTGCTCACTGAATACAAGGAAGAGAAGGGTCCCTCAGTGACCTTCGGTGGAAACGGAAAAGGTCATACCCGAGGGTTTGGTGTACTCTCTAATGGTACAACAACCTTCAGAAGAGTCGCATATGTTGAAGGGCTGAAGCATAATCTTCTAAGCATCAGTCAGCTGTGTGACAAGGATAACAAAGTGATTTTCACTAAGGAATCCTGCTTTGTCACTGAGAAAAAGGAGAAGATAGCTCTCAACGGTTATCGTATGGAAAATATTTATGTTATTAACATGGACTCCACAACCACTGAGAACTCATGTTTCTTCTCAAAAGCCTCATCTGATGCCAGCTGACTATGGCATAAGAGGCTCTCTCATCTTAACTTCAAGACACTGAATACTCTTTCTTATAAAGAGTTGGTCACTGGTCTACCTCAACACTCATACGCTAAGGAGTCCTTATGTTCAGCGTGTGAGAAAGGGAAACAAACTAAAGCTAGCTTCAAATCTAAGCAAGTTTCCTCAGTGTTATCTCCTCTACAACTTCTCCATATGGATTTGTTTGGCCCTGTTAACAAACCAGCCATCGCTGGAAAGAAATATACATTGGTCATAGTTGATGAATTCTCTCGCTATACCTGGGTAATGTTTCTCCGTTCTAAAAGTGACACCCCTGAAGAACTCATCACTTTTGTCAAGAAAATGGAAGTCCTGAACAACATGACCGTTCGCTCAATAAGGAGTGATCATGAGACTGAATTCAAAAACAGTTCTCTTGATTCCTTCTTTAAAAGTAGGGAAAAGTACAATAAAACCCAACGGACTTTCACATTAGGAATGATTAAGTCCTTGGACAATTTTTTGGAACAAAGAAACCATTGCACATTCTAAAAAATACTAAATATATCCTTACACTTTTAAAAACCTATCAAATACATCCTAATGGTAACCTGCAACCTGCAAAACAGGTAAAATATAAATTTATTTAAAAAAAACCCTAAATTACACTACCCTAAAAAAACCCTTCATTTTTTGCTCATCCAAGAACACGACCCCCCCTGCACACCACACCCCACCGGCACACACCCCACCGGCGCCTTCTCCCCTGCCGCACACCCCACCGGCGCCTTCTCCCCTTCCGCACACCCCACCGGTGCCTTATCCCCTGCTGCACATCCTACCGGTGCCTTCTCCCTGCTGCACATCCTACCGGCGCACCCACTCCACTGCTGCATATCGCCGGCTGCTGCCACCGCCGGGTCTGGAAATCGCTCCCACCGCCAGGTCTGGAAATCGCTCCCACCGCCGGCTGGTAATTTTGTGAATTTAATAGTTTCTTATTTCTACAATCTCCTCAATCTATCATCCCTGTCAAACCTGTAAATTGGTTCCTATTCAGTTTTTGGCTGCTCTTTCAGTTCAGAATGGTTCTAAATATGAGGTCCTGTTGGTCTTCTGCTCAGCTTGCTTTTCCTATTGATCTTCTATTGTTGGATTGTTGCTGGAAAGTTTGCTTATTCAGTTCGGGTTTATTGGTTGTGGGCTTAATGGAGACAGATGGTTGGCTTATTGGTCGTGGTTCAGATGGCAGCATGGCCCGAAGGCATCCAACCATATTCAATTTAAATGAGGTTTTTGTTGATGACGAAGTCCGTCAAGAAGGGTTACAAGAAAGTCAAGTGGTTGCATCTCCACCAGAAATTAATAATGCAAATGAAAAATAGTTCATGCCACGACCTTAACATATATTAGACATTACTTTTTAATATTTTAGCGCAAATTTTGGCATTTTTTGTGCAACTTTTGGCATTTTTTGTGCAACATTCGGTATAAGAACTTAATCGTATAATTTGGTTGTTTTTTCGTATTTTTTAAATTATTTTTATCATACTAACCAATTTTATAAGTCATAAGGATGTATGTAACAGGTTTTAGAAAGTCCAGTGGTTTATTTAACAGGTTCTGAAATGTGCAATGGTTTCTTTGTTCCAAAAAATTGTCCAAGGACTTAATCATTCCTAATGTGAAAGTCCGTTGGGTTTTAGTGTACTTTTCCCTTGAAAGTAAGGGTATTTCTCACAACTTTTCCTCAGTGAGAACACCGCAACAAAATGTAGTCGCTGAAAGAAGAAATCGAACTATCATCGAAGCTGCACGTTCAATGCTCAGCGATTCTCATCTACCTACTCAGTTTTGGGCAGAAGCTGTCAACACTGCTTGTTTTACTCAAAACAGGTCGCTGATTGTCAAAAGATTCAAGAAGACAGCCTACGAACTTTTCCATGGGAGAAAGCCTTCAATTAGCTTTCTTCACATCTTTGGATGTTAGTGTTTCATACTGAACAACAGAGATGCCCTTGGAAAGTTTGATCCTAAGGCTGATGATGGATTTTTTCTTAGATACTCATCAGTTTCCAAAGCCTTCAGAGTCTTCAATCGTAGAAGACAGACTGTAGAAGAAACAATTCACGTCACTTTTGATGAATCCCGTTCAGCGAACTCTAGACATTCTACTGATACTGAAGAACTGAATCAATGGATGTTTTCTCATCTTGGTGATTCAGAAGATGTTCCCACTCCTCCATCTCATACTCATCTCGCTGAAGATGATGATCCTACCATCATCCCAAGCATGCAGACTAGTGAAGCTGAAACATCATGGGTCTCAGCTGTTCCTATAAATACTATGCCTGCCTCTGAACCTTCTATCTCAAATATACCATCTACTTCTCAGCAATCAGTGAATGAAATGACATCTGAACCTCTTCCTCTCTTGGATGATATACCAGAAGTTGCTGAAGCCTCATCTTCAGCTCCTCCAGAAGTTCAAGTTGAGTCAGCGACTTATGCTCCTGCTCAGCGATGGACTATTAATCACCCCATTGATCAAATTCTTGGTGATCTAAATGCTGATGTTCAGACTCGACGAAGTGCAGGTAATATTTGTTTATTTGTTAACTTTATTTCTCTGATTGAACCAAAGAAAACAGATGATGCCCTCAGAGATCCAAACTGGGTCAGCGCTATGCAAGAAGAGCTGACTGAATTCGAAAGAAACAAAGTTTGGAACGGTGATAGGCACTAAATGGGTCTATCAAAAAACAGTGATAGGCACTAAATGGGTCTATCGAAACAAGCTAGATGAACATCGAACGGTAACCCACAACAAGGCTCGTCTTGTTGCTCAGGGATATAGACAAGAGGAAGGTATATATTACGACGAAACCTTTGCTCTAGTGGCAAGACAAGAAGCCATTCGTCTATTCTTAGCTTACGCAGTACACAGAGACTTCAAAGTTTATCAGATGGATGTAAAGTCAGCGTTCCTCAATGGGAGGCTGAATGAAGAAGTCTACATGGAACAACCTCCAGGATAGTGATTTTGTAGGTTGCAAATTGGATAGGAAAAGCACCATAGGAGGCTGTCAGCTCCTGGTGGAAAGCTGGTGAGTTGGACAAGTAAAAAGCAAAACTCAGTGTCCACCTCAACCGCTGAAGCTGAGTATGTAGCTGCTGGAAGCTGTTGTTCTCAGGTCTTGTAGATGAGAAATCAACTGCTGGACTATGACCTTCAGCTCTCAAAAATTCCAATCTATTGCGACAGCACTAGTGCCATCGCTATAGCCAATAATCCAGTGCTACACTCAAAGACCAAACACATCGAAATCAGTTATCATTTTATCATAGATCATGTGATGAATGGTGATATAGAACTTCACTTTATCCCAACTGGCTTTCAGTTAGCTGATCTGTTTACCAAACCTCTTGATGAGACAAGATTCAACTTTCTCATCAGCGAGCTTGGAATGCTGAACTTAGAAGAGTAAAATCTTCAGCGGTTCACATTTGATCAGCGATAACAATGAACTTGTATAACTCATTAAATCATCTACTCTCTGAACAAAATTGATTCGCTGATATCAATCTATGTTCTTTCTTACTCGCTGACGTTCACACTTAAATGCAAGATTTCAAAACAAATTACATCGCTGAATATCTCTTCCTTTCAGTGATATTTTGAAATTTCTAAACTTAACACTGATATTTCTAGTCAGTGCTTCATGTTTTCAAAAGTGTCCCTGAGCTTTCAAAAACCTCAGAGACATCCTAAAATATGAAAGGACGTTTGTGACGTTATCATAACAGATAAGTCATGGCACGTTTTCTCTGACACGTTCACCCGTTTCGACTTCCTTGACCAATCAAATTCAAGGGACGTGTCCGTGTCATCATGAAAAACTTTCCCGCTTATAGTTTTTCTCTCTCTACTCTCACTATATAAACACTTTGCGTTTATATTTTTACCTTTTACGCGAACATCATCTCTCTCAAAGCAAGAACATTGTTGCATTTTGAACTCTTCATTTCCAGAAATTGTTCACCTTCGTCTTCAACAATCAAGGTTAATATTCTTATTATTTACCTCTCATAAACTTGTTTTTGATCTTATTGTTGTTTCTAAAAGATTGAACAAAAGAAACTTTCTTAAAATAAAATCATTTCTCTTCATGATTTTATGAACACAATCTTCATGATTGTTCTTCAAGTTTAAAACAAGAATCTTAAACTTGTATCTTCATATGTTTTTCCATAATCCTTGTTCAAAAGGAAACTGGAAAAATAAGACATTCACTATGTTTTGTACTTTTTTTCAAAACTAGAAAAACCCTAATCTCCATTAAGATATCTTTTGTCTGAATGGAATGTGCAAAACCCAAAACCATCTTATTTTGGAAAATATTTCCACATTAAGACTTTATCCTTTATATTTCTTCATGTTTATGTGTGATAAACAGAAATGGCATCTCCTACTGAAGCTCAGACTCCTACTGTTTCCTCAAAGACTGCACTAACCCCGGCTCCTCAAGTTCGGTTCAAATACGAGCAGATTAACTTTCAAGGCAACAATCATTTCGCTCTCTTCAACTTCCCTCAGAGAAAGCACATCAGTCACCTAGACGATGCTGTAAATTTTCTCAAGACATGCCCTCTCTCCACAGCTCTGACTGTCACTCCTCCAGCAAATAAACACCTCCTTGCTCAGTTCTGGTAGACTGCAAGACGTGCTATGATCACCTTCACCAAAGACCCCAAAAAGGAAATAGAAGTCATCCTTTTTTAGATTGACCATGGTACATCCAAGATCACGCCTGGTAACATCAGGTGTGCCCTCAACCTCCCCGCCGCCACAAAAGAGAAACGCTTTATCCCTCTACCAAATCCCAAAAACCCCACTGATAAAGACGCCATCATTGCATTCTTTGATGCAATGAAGTATGTTTGGGACACTGGGAGAGATGAACTCCCTGAGAAGAAGCTGACTGCCATCAAGAAGTCCAAGATGCCAAGCGAGATGAACTTCATCTTCGCTCACCGGATAAGCTGCATGACAGCTAAAGTTGGTTCTTCTGACCAAGCTTCTCAACCCCAGCAGGCTATGGGATTTTCTCTGCTGAAAGGCCTGCCCATCGACTGGGCGAAAATCATCTTTGACGACATGATTCAGAGAGTCGAGGAATCCAAAAGACAGAGACGGTTCCTTATCCTCGATTTCTCAGCGCTCTCTTCCTACAGGGACTTGGGGACAAATACCCGAAGGAGGGCGACCTGAAGCTCTCCCAGGTTGGCTCCAAGATCCTCGAGTTCACCCCCATGCCAAACGAGGTACGTCTTTCTACTATCTTATCTATTCTCAATCCCCCAATATCTTCTACTTCTGCGGCTACCTCCACGGTAATCCCAACCGTTGGTACCCAGGCTACAACCTCCACTCCTTCTAAGAAAAGGAAACACTCTTCTACCTCACTTGATTCTCAAAGGATCAAGAAAACCAAGGAGCAACCCCCCAAGCCTTCACTGGCTGAAGACTCCACGACTCTTTCTATACAAGAGCCGCTGGATAGTTCCATGGTACGCTCTGCCACAGCTGCTCAAGCCATCCCTTCCATACGAACTTCAGCGTCTCTAAACGCTGAGGTTATAAACTTGGAATAGAACCCCCCTCCTTCAGACCCTCTAAGGACTGAAGAAGTATTTCTCAACGGATCCAACACTAAACCTCTCACCAAATCCCTCTTCTCAACTGCTGACACTCTACATAGGATGATTGATACAAATATAGGATCTGTAGGCAGTTCTATACGCCAAGGCACTCTGGAAGGCGATATGGAACACTTCTCAGGTTATCGAAGTTTCGAGGACTTCACCAACCCGCCTGCGGGTATACACAAAACCATACACACTCCTCTCTCAAAATCCCCAACTTCTGAGCTTTCCTTTGTTCATAAGTTATTAACCGTTGCAGGTCCTAATTTGGGAGACATCAACAACTCCCTGAAAGACTTGGTGACAAAGGTGGACTCTCTCACCACCACACTCTCTGCTAACTCTTCAGTGGTTACAAACGCTGGAGATGCTCTAAAGACGCTGACCACTGAGGTCGAAAAGAAAGCCTCCAATGCTGATATGGAGAAGGTGGAAGGTAGCATTGGAAACATTGCTACTACTCTCACTGAAAACTCCACCTCCGTCAACAATCTCAACTTCACCAACAACACTCTCTCCACAAACTTCACCTCCCTGTCCAATGAAATCACATCATTGAAGACAGAGGTTGGTACTCTTAAGGGAGAGGTGTCTACGGTCAAGACTGAGGTCGGCACTGTCAAAGATCTCCTTCAGTAAATCCTCGACCGCCTGAATGCTGCTACTTGTGCTCCTTCGCATTTTACTCAGGTGGATCGAGAGGATCTTTAAAGAATTACTCTACTATATCTGGCCTGGAAGACAGATTAGGTAGGATTGAAACTTGTGTTGGGATCCCTGGCCTGGAAGAAAAGGACCCAATGTACACTGATGTCGCTGCTGCTGAAATTCCAGTTACCTTCCCCACTCATCATGTGGAAGAGGGGGAGAAGAATGAAGAAGGTCTTCCCCATAATGCTGAGGGGGAGACAACTGAAACAAATGTTGTTGCTGCTGCTACAACCAAGAAACCTCAGGGAGTTGAAAACCCTGAGGGAACCAAGAAATCTCCCTCTAATTTTGAGGGGGGGGGGGGCAACTCGATGAGCAACCCGAAGCTGCTGCTGATGTCACCGAACCCTATGCGGATGAGGTTGAATCTGAAGAAGAAGCTGAAGACGATGAAGACGTCGACATTGCTGATGATAAACCATCATCATCCCCTAAAAACAATGATGATGATGACGATGATGATGACGGCGACTTCTTCTTCGTCCAGCCCAAGAAGGTCCCTGCTCAAAAAGGGGTTTTGATAAATGAACCTTCAGGGGAGGGGATAAAGACAAAACCTGCAGCAACTGAAGCTGACAAAGGCAAAAACAAAGGCCTCGCTGTAGAGGGGAAATCTGACTATCCTTCAAAGAAAGCCAGTTTGTCAGGTACAATATCTCTTCTTCCCTTACACTGCATCCCTCCTCTATCCCTTCTCAACCTCAGTTCTCCTCTCCATAAAACCTCTATACACTTAAACACTATTCTTTTCTCTATCTCTTTCTTCCCAAATGATCTTACTTAAACGATCGTTGTGTTTCAGCTAGTCCTCTCCCCTGCTTGAGGATCCAGCTGAAGTCCCTCCGGCTGCAACTACAACAATAAATCCAGCCTCTATCGCTGAAGAAATAATCCCAGTCTTGGATTTCACTGAGCCCGATGAACCTGAAGAATAGTTGCTCTCTCACAACAAAAGACCTTCCTTAGCTCCTCAAACGCTAAGTGAAGATGAACTGAAAAGATGAGAGGCAATGATGAAACAGCTTTAAGATCAGCGAATCGTCCTTCCTCGATACGAAATCAATGCTCCTAAGTTCAGACTATCAAGGAAGGAATATACTGAACATCTCAAGGCTGAAAAACAACTCGTCGATCAAAGGAAAGCTGAAGAACAAGATAAATCCTACGCCATCCAGCTTGTCCAATAATCGGTGAAGGACCCTGATCTGAAGAAAACTCCCATTGATGTCCAACGTCAATTGTGGAAGGACGCCAAGAAGATCATCGAAGAAAAGACCAAGGTATCTGACTCTACCTTGGAATGGTGCAAAGAAAGACTGCACTATCGATCTCGGGCAGCCAGAATCAACAAAGTGTACATCAGGGGAAGATCACCAATAAAGGTTCCAGTCGTTGAGGTCGATTTATTCAGAAAAAATGGTACCAAGGAAACCATCTACGCCTCCTCAATCAAGAAGTACGGTTTCTCTGAGTGGTTGGAGATGCGAACAGCCATTCAGCGATCTCGCTCACAATTCAAAAGCCATGTCGAAAAATGATCAATCAACAGATCGACTTGGTTTCTTCTGCTGTGGATATTCCTCCTCCTCCTCCTAATCCAGATCAACGAAGAAGGGTCTCTGCAAAGAAAAATATAATACCTTCAGACTCAGACCCTCCTATCAGAAATGAAACCGGTATTGGTTTCTCACGTGCTGAAGTACTTGATCCTAAACAGTTCCTTGTGGAGAAGGAAATGAGTAGTTGGTGGGGTTAAGACAAGAGTTGGCATGGGCTCACTTCCTGTTTCAATGACAATCACCAAAAATTTGTGATAAATCAGAAATGTGGTTTGCCCGGCTCAGAAAAGAGATGGTGCAGAGTTGTATAATTCTTTTGACTCTGTTCTCACACCCTCTTTCTTTTTATCATGTAGCTCACATCTAACCAAACTCTCTTTTCAATTTTTACCTCTTAAGCACAGTGAGAAAAACTCAGAGAGTTATCTCCCCCACTCTTTGATGTAGACCATTCACCTCTCAAACACTCAGGGTTTACTTCTTGGGTAGGAAACACAGGTTTAAGTGATCCATAGAAGTTCTATAAAGCTCACACATTGATCCCATGAAATTGTTGTCCTAGAGGTTGGATTGTTCCACACACTGACTACTTGTAGTCTCAGAAAAGCATTTAAAATCCAAATTTCTATAGCAGATAAAGCATTTTAGCATGTAGAAGTGGTTTGACCATTTGAAAGAGGTTTTATCATTCTAAAGATGGCCTTTCTCTAAAAATGATGAGTTTAAAGGTTTAGAAATTTTACCTTTACACGAACATGGTCAGATCTGATTTGTTTTCTCCCCCTCAAATTGAGCAGTAAATTTCATTTAAGCTCAATTTGAAATCAGATATCCTACAAGAATCAGAAAGTGTTGGTAATCATCTTTGATGATTCCACATTTGTTAGGAATATCCAACAACACAAATAATTCCACTTAAAAAAAATACAAGGTGCGGGGGATCAGAGTTTAGAAATTACCGGCCAAAAACTCTGATTTGAACATATCTGAAGTACTGGTCCTACACTGAATTACGTAGAAGCAATATTCAGTTGAAGTCCTGGTTCTATACTGATGTGTATAGAAGCAACCTTAATCCGATCTGATTATGGCAATAGAGAGAGTGAAGCGATGCTTTCGATCCAGCAAGTATCTACTGACTTTGACAATCAATTAGGCATATCAGATTACTGAATTTGAGAAAACTCAGAACATCAAAGTCGTGCGTTTGTGAATTATCTTTCCAATGCAACTGGAATCGAGTAATTTGGAGCACCGAGTCAAAAGTTATGCGCATGTTTCTGAAGCAGCGCAAAGCTGACAATAAGTAAACAAAAATCGGGCTCTGAGGTTCGGTCGCAGAGGTTCAGTCCACAGAGGCTGGTCAGCAGAGGTCGCGTGCGGCAGAGGTTTGGTCGCGTGCGGCATAGGTTTGGTCGTGTGCGGCAGAGGTTTGGTCGTCGCGTACGGCAGAGGTTTGGTCGCGTGCGGCAGAGGTTTGGTCGCGTGCGGCAGAGGTTGGTCGTGTGCGGCAGAGGTTTGGTCGCGTGCGGCAGAGGTTTGGTCGCGTGCGGCAGAGGTTGGTCGCGTGCTGCAGAGGTTTGGTTGCACATAATTATCTTATGTAGTTCACCTCTTCTACTGCACATTCTGATCAGCTCTGGACTTAGAGCATCTTCTGCAGTCTGGAACTTCTGCACATTTTGCCTCTGTACAGATCACATTTAAGCTCTGCATTTTGACATGTAATCTTCTGATCAAGCTCTGTACAATTAAGCACAAAATTGGAATAGTAGCTTCTGTAAATTTAAAACATCAGCTCTGCACTCTCTGGACCACTGCACATTCTCTTTGTTCGACGGCAACTTGGTTAGATGTTTTGCAGAAATCAGCAGAGTTTGACAGCAGGATCACGAAGTCTGCACAACAATGGCCACAGCAGAAAATTTTAATTTATCACAGAGCCATTTTCTGGATCATCTTCTGTCGGTAGCGTCTGCAGCAATCTGTTAACCAGAAGATTGGCCAACGCAGAAACAAGATTCTTCAGTTTCTTTTTGAACACAGTAGCTTCTGCAGTTTTGGAATCACAGAACCAACTTATAAGGCCTCTATAGTCAGTCATCCTCTGTTACCAGGTTCTGTAATTTGCTGAAGATCGTGAATACAACAGCTTCTGTTGTCTGGACAGTCTCTGTGACCTGTTATGTATATTCTGCATAGATCTTAACAACTTTGCGGCGAGCTTAATCTAGACAGCAATCTGATCAGCAGCAACAAACAATTGTTCTGCAAAGTTTGATCAACTGGACAGCAGTTTAATTTTGTCTGCTATTTGTTTTCAAATTCTCAGGTCCAAGCTTGTCTGCAGTATCCAACAACTCAGAAACAGTGATAACATCATCTATGGACAGCAAACAATCTGTTTGAACCAGTTCAATATCCATCTGATTTGATTCTCTGTTAGTGTCTTCTTTGACTTTGTGATCGACAATACTTTTGAAAATCGAAATCTGAACTTTCTGTTCGTTGCTGCTGGGTGTTTATATCAACATTTGCAGAAGACAGCCAACTTGACAACCCCATGAACAATACTGTCAGTATCAAATCTGTCCTGATCATTTTCAGCTCATATCTATGCACATAACAGTTTCTGTTTTGACAGCAACAAACAGGAGTGACAACTTGTTGTTTTCTGTTTGACAACAACTATTTTTAGCTTGACAGCAACGATTTTCGACAGCAAACGCTTTGACAGCAACTTAATCAAACTGTTTTGGCTTCAAACTTTCTATGAACAGGTTTTTGTTTTGATCCTTTTTTTGTTGCATCAATTTTCTGTTTTAATTTTCAGCAAACACATTTTGGAACAACAAACAGAAAATGCCAGATCTGAGCATTTGCCAATCCCAAACAGATCCAAAATCAGTAGCAATGATCATCAAATTTAGATTGGTTCAACCTTATGACTCCCAAAATCATTGCAGTCCAAAACTAATGACGTTTCTCCACCAAAGAATCATGTTATCATGACACATCATATTGATATCAGTACCAATATGCTCAGAATTCTCGATCATTACTTCGAACATAGCAGCAATTTTCTGCTCATATCTTGATTAAGCTGTTTTGACATCCAATCAGTAGATTTATCTGATTCCTGTTGCACAAAACAAACAGCAGCTGCACTGTTCTGTTTTGATCTCTGTGATTAAGCTCATAAACAAAACAAATGCATTGAATCAAAGCTGATAATCAAGCATATCTGCACAGATCCAAACAGGTTTCAATTAAGCTCTTTTATTCTGAAAACAATAGCATTTTGCAACTAAATTTTACAACTTGGGTTTTGTGAGTTTTGAACTTTTAGAACTTCAAAACACCATAACTCGCTCAAAAATCAGAATTTTGCAATGAAATTTTACAGGGTTACTCGAAATGTGATTCTGAACACATTCTCTGGAAATGTTTTCTACTAAAAACACCTACAAGTATGAGTTCGATCACACCACAGTAAACTGAACTTTTTCGAGAAAATTTTTCTCAAAAACAACAAATTGATTTTTAAACAATTATGAACAATAAACCCTGTCTTGATCTGAATCCAGATATGTGCAGAAGTCCAATAAGCCATTTAGGACTGAGTTCTGTACTGTTGTGCATAGAAATCAATTGCCTTTGAAGGATGAGTCTTAAACTGAGTGTTCAAGCGTCCAGTTCAACTGAAGATTGAGTCCTAAACTGATGTGTTTAGGAGTCTGGTATCCCTGCAAGACAGATCAAACAATTTTTGGTACCCATTCCCAAATGGGTCCTATTTTGTTAGAATTTGCATGAAATGCTTTGTTGATCTTGTCATACTCAACAGAAATGAATGGCTTTAGAACATTTTGAACAAGTTTAGAGCCTTTGACTATCCAAACCATTTTTACTCTTCTAAAAACTTGATTAACTGATTGATCTAGCCTACGATAATAGAAAGGATTAGGAGTAGAGATCTGATTTGTTGAAAACTTGTTTGGCTTAAAGAACACCTTTGTTTTAACAGAACTTTCAGAATTTAATTTGAGAACCAAATCATTTCGTTCTTTAATGCACATATCAACTTGTGATTGTAAATCAGATTTCAACTTCCTCTCTTTCCTAATCTCAGCAGATAAATCAAAGAACCTTATTGTCAGTCTCTTTACTTCAGATCTAAAGTATAATTTCTTTCTTTCAAAGTCATCTTTTAGGCATTTCACTTGAAATCCTTGAACCTTCAACTTTTCGGACTCTTTTCTTTCAAAAACAGATTTCTTCTTTTCAAAATTCTCTCTTTCACAGACCACAACCTTTTTAAAATCTGAAACCAGATTAGAAAATGTTAAACATTTAAGTTCAAGTCTATTCTTCTCTTTTTCAAAAAACTTTTCTGAACCAGACAGTTTTCTCTCCAGCTCAATATTTTCACGGGTTAAGAGTTTACCTGATTCTTCAAGCTTTGCAATCTTTTCTGAATCGATCAGAATGCTTTTGTTCCTTTCATCCAACTCTTTCTCAAGATTAGGAATAATTTTGCGAAAGCTGGAACTAAGTTTAGAATAGTGTTTATAATCTGCA
Organism: Saussurea involucrata; assembly: GCA_033807775.1. Lineage (NCBI taxonomy): Eukaryota > Viridiplantae > Streptophyta > Magnoliopsida > Asterales > Asteraceae > Saussurea > Saussurea involucrata. The sequence goes on from CM066324.1 coordinate 53,005,664, forward strand.
TCACAACTAAATCTTAGTCTTGGCATACTTACTTCAGCAATTCTAATCTTATCCCTCTTGTCTTTTTCAAGAACAAGCTTGGTTTTTTCTAGAATAAGCTTTTCTTTCTCCTGAGTCAAAAGTCCACATTCTCTTATATAGAAATTGAGATCAAGAATATTAGAACGACCTGATGTGGAGCATTTAGAGTCTGCCATTTAAATGAAAACAGGGGATAAAAAGATAAGCACTCTTTTAAAAATGTTACTTGAGAGATCGTGAGACAATTTTAATGGTGATTCAAAGGTTTAAAACACAGATATAATGTTGATATCACAAAGGTTCAAATTCACAGTTCAAACACAGATTAATTTCTGACTTTTTAAACACAGTTAGGTCAAACTCAGCAGTTTAGGTTAACTTATTTGAACATAAGAATTCAAGAGTTAAACTCAAAAGTTTGAACCTGTGATGAATCAGCCTAGAAATCTACTGTTCGCGCTTACCAGGGCTGCTGCAGACAGATTCTGGGATGAAGTAGCAAAAATCGAATTGAGCTTCCTCTTACTTCTGCATTTCTTGAACTGATCAGGGGCTGAATTCGAAGAGGTTGTGTCTGGACTTTGAATCAATAATTGTCTTTGCTCTGATACCAATTGTTGGTTCCCAAATTCAAGTAACAATATAGAAACAAACAGTTGTATTGAATGATTTGAGAAGAGTTTACAATATAGGAATTAAGAACACTCTCTCTTTGAAGCTCTCTCTTAGTGAACGTATATGTGTAAAATAGAGTTAGGAGGCTTAACCTAATAAACTCTAAGTCAAGACTTTATAACCAAAAACAACAATTGGTTATTTACAATATTAGCCCTTGACACTCAACAAATACAAATAAGCCCCTACACTACTTTAAAGTGTTTCTTTATAAAACATTCATATAAATTGGGGGCTAAATAAAGCTAACACCATCCCTATAACTGACTTGTGAACCAAGTCCCTAGCTAACCCCTTCTTCAAGTGGTCCGCTAGATTTTGTTGCGACCGAACAAATTCAACCGAAATCACCCCATTAGTGATTAGCTCATGAATCATGCTATGTCTAACACCTAAGTGTCTAGACTTGCCATTATATACTTGATTATAAGCTTTAGCCAAAGTAGCCTCACTATCACAACGGATAGAAATAGGTGATTTTGGTTTCGGCCATAATGGAATTTCATGGACCAAATTCCTTAGCCATTCCGCCTCTTTACCGGTAGCGGCTAATGCCACAAATTTCGACTCCATAGTCGAACTCGTGATGTAAGTTTTCTTCTTGGAAGCCCATGAGATGGCACCTCCCCAAGCAAGTACACCCAACCACTCATAGAAGAGTGATCTTCCAAATTGGTGATCCAACTTGCATCCGAATATCCATCCAATATTGAAGGAAGCCCGACATATGACAAACAATAACCAATGGTTTTCTTCAAGTATTTGAATACTCGTCTTATCGCTTGCCAATGATGAGTACTAGGATTACTAGTATACCTACTCAATTTTCCTATGGCAAAAGCGATATTCGGCCTAGTGCTTGTCATGGCATACATCAAGCATCCAATAGCCTTTTAGTACTAGAGTTGTGACACCGCTTCACCCGAGTTGGGCATAAGCTTCACACTCGGATCCCATGGAGTACTCATCGGAGAACAATCAAAGCAATTAAATTTCATTAATACTTTCTCAATGTAATAAGATTGTGTAATAGCAATCCCTTTGTTCTCACGCTTGATCCTTATTCCAAGGATCACCTCCGCCTCTCCCATATCTTTCATGGAGAAACTTAACAACAAAATCTCTTTGGTTTTCCCAACTTGATTTTGGTCGGAGCCAAAGATCAACATGTCATCAACATATAAGCAAATGATTACACCGTTACCGGATGTGTCACATTTGCTATATACACACTTGTCCGCTTGGTTTATCATAAAACCGTTGGACAAGATAACCTCATCAAATTTCTGATGCCATTGTTTGGGTGCTTGTTTCAGCCCATACAGTGATTTTACAAGTTTACATACCTTATGCTCCATCCCGGGCATAACAAAACCTTCTGGTTGTTTCATGTAAACTTCCACCTCCAAATCACCATTCAAGAATGCCGTTTTGACATCCATTTGGTGAATCACTAAATTGTGGATAGCTCCTAAGGCTATCAACAATCTAATCATGGAGATCCTTGCTACCGGGGCATAGGTATCAAAATAATCGTTGCCTTCCCATTGCCTAAATCCTTGGATTACTAATCGAGCTTTGAACTTGTCGATTGATCCATCCTCTTTCATCTTCCTTTTGAAGATCCACTTGCATCCCAACGGTTTGCAACCCGGTGGCAAGTCCGATAATACCCAAGTATTATTCCTCATGATGGAGTCCATCTCATCATGTATTGCTTCTTTCCAGAAAGCATCATCTTGAGACTTCATAGCCTCGTCAAATGAATTTAGATCCTCCTCAACACTATAACAGTAAAAGAATTGAGATCCAATCTCATCTCTTGATCCCTCTACCAAGTATACTTGGAAATCGGGACCAAAGGATTTTTCAATCCTTCCTCTTTTGCTCCTTCGAAGCATCGGAGATTCGGTTGGAACAATTTCTTGTTCTTCAGCCTCACTAGTTTCACTAGTACTTGGAACTATGTCCTTTGGCCTAGGCATTGAAGAGAATCTAGTCTCATCAAAAATTACATCTCTCGATTCTATAACGGTGTGAATCGCTATATAATCATTAGGTTCAATAACATAGAACCTATAAGCTTTGGAATGCTCGGCATATCCAACAAAGATGCAGTCAATACCTTTCTCACCCAAAGTCTTCCTTTTGGGTTCGGGTAGTCGAACAACCGCTCGACAGCCCCAAACTCGAATATAATTCAAGTTAGGCCTTTTCTTGAACCAAAGTTCATATGGGGTAATCTTGTTCCTTTTATTGGGAACTCGATTCAGCAAGTAACAAGCCGTTAGCATGGCTTCACCCAAAAATCCATCAAGCAATTCATTTGCAACATAAAGCAATTCATTTACAACATAAACAGAATTTGAAACAAGATTCTTTTTATTCAAATTCAACATAAACATATTATTTAACAAATAACCAAATCCAACAAAAGAGCCACCCTTTGACAAGATAAACTTGTCCGACTCATAAACTTGCCTATATCCTAACTTATTCAAGATGCTATCGGAAACCAAATTCTTTCCAATTCGTGGTACAAACAAAACATCTAAAAGTTCAACTATCTTGCCAGAACTAAATTCTAGCCTAACTAAGCCACGCCTAATAATGGGAGCAATCGACTCGTTCCCCATGCGTAGCATTGATCCATCTTCAACCGGTTCCAAGGAGGTGAACCAATGGCAATCTTTGCACACATGACTTGTAGCACCCGAGTCGATCCACCAAGCGACATCATCATCCTGCACGTAAAAAGATTCGGATATTAGTGGTGCATAATTCAAGTTTGAATTAAAACCAAGGTCAAAATTCAGACCTTGCCGTGGGTTTTGATCCTTGAATCCTTGCCCACCACCACTTGTGCTTGCTCCATTCTTACTCTTGACAACCCGACAATCGCGCTTGAGAAGGCCGGTCATCCCACAGGTCCAACAGATTAATTTAACCTTTTTATTGGGCCCTTTCTTAGCTTCATTGAACTTACGTTTTCCCTTGAAGTTGTTGGACTTTCCCTCTTCCACCATGTTCACCGAAGGTGCAGAAACCTCTTTTATTTTAGGTTTCTCAGCCTGTTGCGCCCGAAGAGATTCCTCTATGCGCAAGTGACTACCGAGTTGCACAAGAGACAACTCTTCCTTCTTGTGTTTCAACATATGTTTGATGTCTTTCCAAGAGGGGGCAGTTTATCAATAATACTAGATACGGAGATGGATTCGTCCATCTTCATATCATGTTGAGCATATTGGTCGAGAATGCGAAGGAGCTCATTGTATTGCTCCATCACCGACCTTGAGTCCACCATCTTGTAATTATGTATTTGGACTCGAGAGAGTCCCATAGCTTTTTGGCAGATTCAACGTTTTGATAGATATCGAAGAGGGAGTCACACATACCGTTTAAGACGTGGCCACGACAGATGTAGTCGTCGTTCTCGCATTTTCCGCGACGCCGGGTCATCTCCAACGTTTCGTTTTCCATCACCTCCGGTATCGGGGTGCTTAGCACGTACACGACCTTCCACGTCGTCAACAAGAAGTGCATCTTCTTCTGCCATCTACGGAAATCAACGCCTTCAAACTTCTCAAGTTTTGTGAACTTGGTCGTCATGTCTCTCACGGACTGATCACTCGCCATCTCTCTCACGATGAACAAATATCACTTACGATTGTTGGGGGATTTTGGGAAACTGTGGGAGAGAAAGAGTGATAGAACTTGGATAAAAAATAGAAATCGCGTGAGAGCTCGCTTTCCGTAAGTGATATTTCGACCCTATACTGCCCGGGTATCACGAAATTCACTCGAGGATAATCTCTATTTTTCAGTGTATCGATTAAGGCAGAAATCAACTCATTCTTATACACCTTAGGAATCATAACCAACACCATATTGATACTGGAAATAAGATCTCATTTAATGAGATTGATTGTGGACTTAATGAGGGCGGTTACAAACGTGAAAAGACTTTCCAGACGCTGGCGCCAGTCTCCGCGCCAGCCAACTGGCGTCGGCATCAGCGCCAAAACACATTCCAGAGCCTGGCGCCAGTCTTGGTGCCAGGCAACTGGCGCCGGCATCAGCGCCAATACACAAACCAGAGCCTGGCGCCAGTCTTGGTGCCAGGCAACTGGCGCCAGCACCGGCCCCGACGCCCAGTTCACAAAACCACTTTGTAACGTGCCAATCTTAACCATCCAACAATCCCGGGTTCTAGTTAGCTTACACGAGTGTTCACTCCACACCTCCTAACTCATGTTATAGCTTAGCTAACAACCCCATTATTACCTTTGTAAATCCAATTACACAAAATGAACATGATGATTTCACTAAAATCACCAACACTTTCGGCACTCAACGAGGAGTTGCTCAGCTCTAACAAATTCTTCTAATTCTTCAGGTGTCAGGAACTCGAGGCTAGGTTGAGGAGGGACTCGAAGACGTTGACTCTCTAGCTATTTGATCATTGTTGCTCTTCTTTCTTTTTCGTTATCCTTTGACCTTTGAGGAGTTCGAGAGAGTCTGGATGGATGAGCCAGCAGTTCTTCTTCTTCTTCTTGTTATCCGGTCTCCATTACTGAGACCGGGATTATTGATAGGTCATTAGCATTAGTAGCTGGGATTATTTGTTGATGAAGGGGTTCTTCAGCTGGTCCCTTAAGCAGGGGAGAGGACTGGCTGAATCAAAAGAAATAAATATTAGTTTCTTTTGAGGGAAGAAAAAAGATAGAGAAAATAGGCTAAGTATATATGAGGGGTTTGAGGTAAGAATGGATAGAAGCAGAAAAAAGGATGATTAAAAGGCATACCTGAGAAGGTTGCACTTTCTCAGCATTGAGGAGAATCTTGAGGTTCCCAGAGGTAGCAACTCCCTTTTTCTTACCTTGGGTAGATTTCTTCGCTGGAGACTTCTTCGTCGTCTCCTTGCTTCATTACGGACAACCCCTTTTGGAGCTGGAACCCTGATGGTTGCAGGCTTGAATCAAAGGTTCGGTTCATTATCATCATTATCATTACCACCATCAGGGTTGTTGGAGGGCTCATCTTCAAGGATCTCCAACTCCTAATCCTCTTCTTCTTCCTCTTCATCATCTTCAGAGGCAATAATATCAGGTGTTTCGCCCCAAGGAGAAGAAGGAGAAGTTGGGTTTTTCTCCCTCTCAGAATGAGAGGGTTCTTCATTGATTCCCTCCCCCTCAGCCTGAGGAGGGTCTTGATTAACATTCTTCTCCCCTTTTTTGTCATCATCAACACTTACAGGGGGAGGTTGTTGAAATTCAGCATTGGCAGGCTCAGTGGTCCTGTCCTCTGGGCCATGAACCACTTAGGTAGAAACGGGAGTTGCTTTCAATTTGTCCACTCTGGCTTAGAGGCCAGAGATCGCTTCACTGGCTGAGGGGACAAAATAACCTGCCATCCCCAGCTTATTGCGATCATCTGCTATGAAGGATGGGGCGGGAGCCACTGGTTCATTCAGCTTTTGTAGAAGGGAGCTGAGGAGGGCATTCGAATTATCGACCTTTTGGCTGAGGTCATTGACGGAGTTGTGGAACACACCAACAACATAATTTGTAGAACCGACGGTTATTGTCAGTGACTGTAGAGCGTTGGTGTTTGTGGCCACATAATTCTTCAGCGCTGACACCTCATCCTTTAGAGCATCAAGCTGATTGTTTTCAACTTTGGATGTGACAGGGGAGGAGAGGTCTTTTAAGGATTCGCCGACAGTGTTCACGGCATTGGTGTTGTTGGTGAGATCCTTGGAAAGGGATTCTACCTGATCCTTAACCTTCTTGATGGAGGCAACGATTATGCCTAAATTAGGACCTATAAGAAGAGAAAAATTTTGAGCAAAGGAAACTCAAAAGTGGGAAATGGGTTGAGAATAAAGAGGTAGGGAGGGTGGAATACCTGATGGTCGCGAGAAGTCGGTGAAATGACAACTCCTGCCATAGTACTCCATGTCTTGTTCCATGGAAGACAAGGACACGGGGGTATGCTATGAGAGCCTCCGAAAGGGAGACCATCAGGTCCTAGCTCATTGTTGCGCATGAGATCCTGTAGCAATGATTGTTGTAAATCAGTAAGCGAAGCCGCTGGTGAAGCAGTTGTGTAGACCGAAGAAGTAGTTGGAGAAGCAAAGGTGGAGAAGGTCGTGCAGTGAGCGGGCATGGCACTGGCAGTGACATGACCTACCTCTTCAGTGCTTTGAGGCACTAAGAGTGTGGGAGAAGATGCCAGTGAGAAATCATCAGTTGCAACTGCTGAAGTAGCTATTGTTGGAGCAGAAGTGGTGGAGTGACCCACGAATGTATCTAGCGTCGCCTGTGAAGAGGCGGACACTGATGTAGTAGCCGGTGGTGGTTGGGGTTTCTCTTTTGAAATCCGCTTTGTCTTTTTAGAAAAACCAAGAGAGGGTGCAGATGGTTTCCTCTTCAATGAGGATTGGGTTGTGGCAGCTTGGGTAGTAGCGGGGGTGGTACCGTTGACGTTGTTGTCGCTGAAGTCGAAGAAGTGGGGAGGAGAAGTTGAGTTAAGGTAGAAAGACTTACCTCATTTGATGAAGGCTCAACGTCTAGGATGTGAGATCCTAATTGAGGAAGCTGATAGTCACCGTCCTTAGGGTAGTCCTTCTGTAGGAAGAAGGATAGGAGCGCTACTCAAATTTGATTTAGGGGATTTTCATTTCCCTCTTCTCCTTTTCGACCTTGACTATGAGGTCGTCGAATATCATCTGGGCATAGTCAATCTCCAGCATAGTGATGAGGGAATACCCCATCTACAGCTGGTACCTGTTGGCTTGGTCCAGCGATCCTGTCTTTCCACTCATCGAGGAAATGATGTGAGTGAAAAGGAAGTTCTGTTCTGATGGCATCTTGGCCTTGAGCACCTTGGTCAGCTTTTTGTCGGGCTCATCAGGGTTTCGAGCCTTGGGGTCCTATGTGTATTTCATCAGGTCTAGAAATCTGATGAATTCGTCATCAGAAGGTGGTTCGACAAAGGGTCCAGCAGGCAGTTTGAGCGCTGAGCGAAGGCCATTTGCAGTAATGAAGCCTTCCTCAAGTTGAGTTTGGAAGGCGATGACAGTGACCTTCCTTTTGGATTTGAGGGTTTGTTCGGTTCTTTCAGCAACATACCAGAACTGTTGAAGTAGTGGTGGAGCGACTGTGAAGGCGTAAAAGATAGTTGGGTTTCTTAGTAGGGTCACAACTTCAGCGAGATACAGGCAGGGTTTCTTCTCAGGGAACTTTAGCAGGGCTAGGTGGTTGTTTGGGCCGAAGGTAATATGGTTGAGTTCGAATTTCACGTTCTTGGATCGGATCATGGTTACTGCTTGGGTTAATTCTGAGAGATAGAAAATAAAAGGGAAGAGGAAAGGACTTTCTTAGTTAGGAAATATTTTCAAAGGATGAAAATAGAGTTTTACCAGTGTCCTTTTAAGGAAAGAAACTTGCAAAGAAAGAGTTTCAAGTTTGAAGTTTACCAAAAATGGTAGAAAACAATGTTTTACCAGTTTCCTTTTAAGGAAGGATTCTGGAAAAATGTATTAAAGATAAAAGAGAAAGAATAAAGAATGTGTTTAAACTTTGAGAAAACTTTTTAAGGTTTTTGTTAAAAAAAATCATGAAAGAAGATGATTTCTTAGCACAAAAGTGTATTTTTATCCATAAAGCAAAGATTTAAGATCAAAGAAGTGTTTTTGTTGTTCAAGAAAGCATTAAAAGAGTAGAAAGAAGAACCTGTTGTGCTTGAAGGTGTGAAGAAGACAGTTTAAAGTTCAATAATCCGTTTAATAATGCAAAGGATTGTTTTTCTTGCCTTGAGAAGTCTAACAGACGAACATGTCAGACGAAAAGGCGTGTCAGGGTTTATCCTCTTTTGATGACATCACATATTAAAATTGTCTTTTCATTTTTAAAAGGAATTTCTGATAGTTTTAAAAGTATCAGGATTGTAATCACTAATGAGAAATATCAGTGAAGGTTCTAAGTTTTTCAATGGGATCCCTGACAGAAAAATGTCAGTGATCGAGATTTCTTTTTGAAAAACATATTATTGAAGAAAACTTCAGTGATCGGGGATAGAGAACATACCTTAGTATCAAAAAGCATTTACTCGGAGATTATAAGATGAATAGAAGAGATGGAACTTTATTGCTGACATAATGCTTAACCATTGAAGAGTTATTCTTCATGGTTCAGCATTCCAAGCTCGCTGATGAGAAAGTTGAATCTTGTCTCATCATGAGGTTTGGTGAACAGATCATCTAACTGATAGTCAGTTAGAATAAAATGAAGTTCTATATCTCCATTGATAACATGATCTCTGATCTTGATGTGTTTAGTCTTTGAGTGTAGCACTAGGTTGTTTCCTATAGCGATGGCACTAGTGTTGTCGTAATAGATTGGAATCTTTAATAGCTGAAGGTCATAGTCTAATAGATGATTCTCATCCATAAGACCTGAGCACAACAACTACCAACTCCTACATACTCAGCTTCAGCGGTAGAGGTGGACCCTGAATTTTTCTTTTTACTTGTCCAAATCACCAGCTTTCCACCCAGGAGCTGACAGCCTCCTGTGGTGCTTTTTTCTATCCAGTTTGCAACGTGCAAAATCACTATCTGAATTGGCAGTTAGATCGAACCCTGAGTCTTTGGGATACCAAAGACCTAGGTTGGGTGTACCCTTCAGATATATGAAAATTCGCTTTACAGCGATCAGATGTGATTCTTTGGGTCCAGATTGATATCGTGCACAAAGGCAAGTAGAATACATGATATCTGGACGACTAGCTGTAAGATACAGAAGAGAGTCGATCATTCCTCTATAGGCAGTGACATTAATAGTTTTCCAGAGGGATCCTTGTTAAGTGTCAGCGGAGGTGCCATAGGAGTTTTCATAGGTGAGCTTTAAGTAAGATCGAATTTCTTCATAATATCTTTAACGTACTTACCTTGGTGGATAAATGTAACCGTATCGCTTTGCTTGATCTGAAGTCCAAGGAAGTATGTCAGCTCACCCATCATACTCATATTATATTCATTTTTCATTCTTTCAGCGAACCAAGTACACTGAGATGGGTTAGTAGAACCAAATATAATATCATCGACATATATTTGAACTAGAATAATATGACCCTTAACCTTTCTGAAAAATAAAGTGTTATCATTTTACCACATTCAAATTTTTCAGCAATAAGAAAGGGGGATAAAGTGCCATACCATGCACGGGGTGCTTGTTTTAAACCATAAAGGGCCTTATCCAGTTTATAAACATATTCTGGATGATTAGAATCAGTGAATCCTAGTGGTTGTTCACCATAAACTTCTTCATTCAACTTTTCATTGAGGAATGTTGACTTAACATCCATTTGGTGAACTTTGAAGTCTTTGTGAACTGCATAGGCTAAGAAAAGTCGAATTTCTTCGAGTCTTGCCACTGGGGAAAATGTTTCATCATAGTCTATGCCTTCCTCTTGTCTGTATCCCTGAGAAACTAATCTAGCTTTGTTGCGGGTTATAGTTCCAAATTCATCTAACGTATTTCGATATACCCACTTGGTACCTATCACAGTTTTGTCAGATGGTCTGGGAACAAGATTCCAAACTTTGTTTCTTTCAAACTCAGTCAGCTCTTCTTGCATAGCACTGACCTAGTTTGGATTAGTTTTCTTTGGTTCAATTAGTGAAATAAAATTAACAAATAAACAAATATTACCTGAACTTCGTCGAGTCTGAATACCTGTGTTTGGATCACCGAGAATTTGATCGATTGGGTGATTTATTGTCCATCGGTGTGCTGGACCTTGAATCTCTGACTCATAATGAACCTCTGGAGGTGTTGAAGAAAAGGCTTCAACAGCAGCAGTTTCAGGTATGTCAGGCAAGAGTTGTTGAGGTTCTGATGAAATTTCATTTACTGATTGATGATTAGAAGTGGATGGATTTTCAGAGGTTGAGGGTTCAGAAGGAGGCAAAGTGTTTATGGGAACAGCTGATACCCAAGAGGAGGATTCAACTTCACTTGTTTTCATGCTAGGAATGATGATAGGGTCATCATCAGCGATTGGGTTGTTGACCTGAGGGTCAGGATTGAAGTTAGCTTCTGGTTCCCCGTAATGAGAAAACATCCACTTATTCAATTTGTCGGCTCTCTTCTTTATCTTACAGCGAATCGTCTTGATATCATGTATTCTATTTGTCTTTGTGCACGATATCAATCTGAACCCAAAGAATCACATCTGATCGCCGTAAAGCAAATTTTTAGATATCTGAAGGGTACACCCAACCTAGGTCTTTTGTATCCCAAAGACTCAGGGTTCGTTCTAACTGCCTGTTTAGATAGTGATTTTGCAGGTTGCAAACTAAATAGAAAAAGCATCACAGGAGGCTGTCAGCTCCTAGGTGGAAAGCTGGTAAGTTGGACAAGCAAGAAGCAAAACTCAGTATCCACATCCACCGCTGAAACTGAGTATGTAGCCGCTGGTAGTTGTTGTGCTCATGTCTTATGGATGAGAAATCAGCTATTAAAGTATGACCTTCGGCTATCAGCTATTTGGTATCAGAGCCAAATCGAAGAATTTTTCATCGATACGATCATCGGATCTTCACAATTCAAGCGTTTTTAGCCCTATTTTGCTCAGATTTCGGAGATTTATGGTGTTTGTTCAAGAAAAAAGTCGAACTCACTTTTTGGATCAAAACTTCATCAAATCGATCGAATTACATGTTTTGATCAACTAGAAATCTGTTCATCTTCATTTTTCGAATAAGTCTGCGAAAGAATCACTGAAATTGGTCAAGAATTGAAGAAGTTATGATGATTTTAGTGATTTTCGAATGCTGTTACTTGAATTCGGATTATTCTTGATGAATTCGGATTATTCTTGATGAATTCGGATCCTTCATCGTTTACTGTTCATTGATGAATTCGGATCCTTCATCATTTACTGTTCATTGATGGTTTCGAATCCTTCATGCTTTACTGTTCATGGTTTCGGATGCTACTACTGTTTGGATGGCTTAGATGGTTTCGAATCATTCTGAGTTGATGATTTCGAATCTTGTGAAGTTCAAAATATCTCTGAACTTGGTCATCTTAGTTCTGAATTTCGGAATGTGCTTACACCTAAAGGTTCAAAGGTATGGATGGCTTCGCATCTTTCTTATCCTCATTCTAATGGTTTCGAATTCCATTTATTCAAGATAGGCATGGTTTCGCATCCAGCATGATACGAAATGGCTTGATTTCGAACCCTACATGATCCGGATTCATTGATTTCGGACCCTTCATGATACGAGTTGTCCTGATTTCGAACCCTTCATGATTCGAATTCATTGATTTCGAACCCTTCATGATTCGAATTGTCTTGATTTCGAACCCTTCATGATTCGAATTGATTGATTTCGGACCCTTCATGATTCGAATTGTCCTAATTTCGAACCCTTCATGATTCGAATTGAGTGATTTCGAACCCTTCATGATCCGAATTGTCATGATTTCGAACCCTTCACGATCCGAATTCATTGATTTCGCACCCTACATGATTCGAATTCCCTGATTTCGCACCTAACATGATCCGAATTGAGCTGCTTTCGCACCCTACTTAATCTGAATCCATGGTTTCGAATCTGCCTACATCTGAATTCTGATGGTTAGCGGAACCCCCGTGCTAAGTCTCAGGAGGGGGACATTGTTCATGGATTTTAGCATAACGCGTGTGTGACATCATTCAGATATTCAGCTTGCCACATACATTTAGCAACTGTCAAAGTTTAAAAGAGCTCAAGTCTTTCAAGATTTTCAGAAGTTGATTGTTGGAGTTCAGTCTTTGATTGGATTGGAAGAGACGCTTGAATATTTGCAATCATTATTCTGAAGTTTTGTTGACGATGCTAGACCTTTGAGTGCTCTTTATCATTCTTCTGACTTGATCAACCAGAATTGTGAGAGCTTGCAATCATTGGTCTGGTGCTTTGGTTGTGATTCAGACTTTTGTGTGCTTATAATCATCCAGCTATTTCTTGAAGATTGAAGTTCTGGATTCTCTTCATTCAGTGGCTTGAAGTATTTTGAAAACGAGCATTTCTCTACAGTTGCTGAACAATGTTATTTGCTTGGGTCGTCTCATCCATACCGAGTAGCGCGTGTTTTTACCGTTCCTTCTTCGAGCAAATTCGTACCAAGTTCTTAAGCTGAATTCCTACTCAACTCGTGATAAAACGACGGATTCCTTGTTTTACACTAAGAATGCATTTGGTTTTTCATTCAAAACTCACTCGTTATTATTCTTGTGGGCTTATCGGAACGAGCTCGAGTTTCTACATTTTGGAGATGTTGTTCGTGCACTTAGTGGAGTACATTGGAACTAAGTTTACTCAAGGTTGAAAATATGATGAATAAGAGCAACATTCAAGGGGGAGCCAAGCCTACATTTGAAGAATGCACCGCTAAAGTTTTTACAAGGAAATCAAGGGGGAGAGGAGCTAATGATTTGAAGATGATTTGCTTTCCAAAACTTTAGGGGGAGAATGTTAGGACACTGAAGTTGTCCTTTATAATAGAAAGTTTTGTAAAGCAATAGCTGTGTTAAAGGGCTTAGGCTTAATTGTTGTAGCAAGTGATGAAGACTATAAATAGGTCTTTACTTGTAGTTTGTAAGAAGTGAATTCATTAATACAAGATGTAGATCTCTAATCACTTTGTGTTCTCTCTAGGTTATATTTCCTTTTCAATAATGTTCTTCATCATCTTGTTACACAATACTTGGATTGTATGAAGATCATGGACCTAACAGCTATATCAAACAACCTAGGCTACACTCAAAGACAAAACACATCGAAATCATATATCATCTATCAGAGATCATGTGATGAATGAAGATATAGAACTTAATTTTATTCCAACTGACTATCAGTTAGCTGATCTGTTTACCAAACCTCTTGATGAGACAAGATTTAACTTTCTCATCAGCTAGCTTGGAATGCTGAACCTTGAAGATTAACTCTCACTAGTACAAAAACTCACAATGGCCACGGTTAAAAACCGTGGCCGTAGGCCTTTAGCCACAGTTTATTTTTTCAATCAAACAATGACCTATTCTGCCGTGACTTTTGATACCCTTATGGCCACATTTAAAATATGTCACCATATCATATGATAAACCGTAGCCATAGCCTAAAAACCGTGGCGGAAAACGTATGTAGTTTAGTATTTTTTTTTTTATATAACTGTGGCCATAAACTACGTGTAGCCACGTTAAATCATATTAACTGTGGTCATTTCATTACTTATAGTTACGCTTATTTTGTAGAACCGTAGCTACTAGTTACCTTTTTTGTGACACAAAATAGTTAAAGCTGTGGTTATTGATTATCTTTTTGCAACACAAAATAGTTAAAATCGTGGCCATAAGCTACTTATAGCCACATGATTTGTTTTTGTGGTGACCGTTGATTATTTTATAGCCACATGTATTTATTTTAACCATGACTATAGACTACTTATAGCCACACAAATGTTTATGTGACTTGTTCATGACATATGGTAACGTAAAATTGTTACAATCGTGGCCATTGGTTACCTTTGGTCACACAAAATAATTAAAATCATGGTCACAAACTACTTATAGTCACACAATTTTATATTAATCATGGTTATTTCATGACATATGGTTACAATGAATAGTAAAAATGTGGCTATTGGTAACCTTTTGGCTACACGATATAACTAAAATCGTGACCATAGACTAGTTATAGCCACACAAGTTTTATATTAATTGTGGCTATTTCATGACATATGGTGTCACTAGATTGTTAAAACTGTGGCCACTTGATGCCTTTTGATTACACAAAATAGCTAAAATTGTGACCATAAACTATTTATAGCCACGCAAATTTCATATTAATGTCATGGTTTAAATTATTTAATGTCATGGTTTAAATTATTTAATGACACAAAATAGCTTAAACCATGACATTAAATTATTTATAGTCACACGAAATTTTTATTTACCATGGTCAATTCATATGGTTGCGCTAAATTGTAGAACTGTGGCTATTAATTATCTTTTAGTTACACAAAATAACAAAACTAATACCATAAACTACTTATACAAATTTGTATTAACCATGGCCAATTCATGACATGATTACCATGAATTATTAAAATCATGTCCATAAACCACTTTCGGTCATGATTTAAATTTAAAATTATGTAGTCATTGTAGCACTTGACTATCATTAACCTTTGGCAACGACTTTAATAACGTGGCAAAATAAAAAAGTCAATATAATAATTAACTGAGAAACATTAACGATTATATTAATAATCATATGAATACTGTATAAGAACGTCAACGACAAACTTTACTAGCTCTCCAATATATCATCCTTTTTTAAGCTACTCCTAATATGCTTCGACTTCGGTATCTCGCCGATCTTTGTATAATTCTTCTCTCTTCTTTTTGTTTCTCATTATGTTGATCAAAAGTTGGTTACAGTACCTACAACAAAAGAGTAGTATTTAGAGGGTGTTTAGGAGTGTGTTTTAAAAGGGCTTATTGACTTATTGGCTTCTCAAGAAGCCAATAAGTTAAAAAGGGTGTTTGAGAAATGCAAAAGTGCTTTTGAAACAACTTTTGGATTTGCCTACAAACATGATTTTTCATAAGTCACATAATCCTGACTTTTGGATTAGAAAATGACTTTTGGATAGTAAAATTACAGAAATGCCCCTCATCCTAATGGATTAGTTTTTTTTTTCTCAATTGACTTTGGATTTTTTTTTTTCTCAATTGACTTTTTGATAGCAAAATCGTATTTTTAGACAATATTTTTTTTAACAAATATTTTTTTTGTATAGAAATTTTAAAAATAAGGAAAAATGGTTAAATAACAAGGCATGTCCTTTTTGGTCATTTTACATGTATAAGCTAAGCCAAACACTTTTTAAAAAATAACTTATTAACTTATTGACTTTTATAATCTCAAAAGCTAATCCAAACACTTTTTTAAAAACTCCTTTTCCAAAAACAATAAGTCAAAAAGCACTTTTGGCCAAAAGCACTTTTGGACAAAAAAGCACTCCCAAACACCCTCTTAATATGCATACACCAAAAATGAACACACCCATATATAACACCAAATACCGTGGTGCATCATCTCCAACAAATCCAACTTTCAAATTCACTTTCTTTAGATGAACATGCAAAAGTTTGGATCATAATCCATGGTTTAATATGTGTGTATGTTTATGGATTCAAAGAGGAAAAAGTGTGATCAATGCCTTAACCTTTTGAGTCATATTATTGAAGACTAATGGGTAAATATCCTCTCACCTGCCAGTTTATGTAACCTAAAGAGCATAATACAACTCAGGTAAGCTCTTTATGTTCTCCAATCATGCATTGTCATCATCTTACTTCCTATTCATGACAAAAAGAAGTTTATTGACTCAATGTAAGATGTTAAGTTGCTCGAAGGGAAGGTCCTAAGAGTAGATAGAATAGAGTTATGTAGAAAATTCCATGAAACTTACAAGTGCAACTTTACCAAATCATAAACACGCAAGGCATGTAAAAGTACTTGGCTCTCCAGACATCAATTGAAACTGCAGCACACCCTGACACAGGAAAAAAATTAACTCAAGATTATTTAGACATGGATAACCATAGACGTGGATCGTACCGGAGTTGAATATGTTGGAAAAATATATCCAATTGGAGTAGTTTATGGAGGAAACTTCTAATATGTGTGGAACTAAGTGTATGTACAATATCTGAAAAATGCAGAGAAGACAAAAAAGAATAAGTAATTGTTTTTTTGATTACCTGGTTCCTATCATGATGGTGAGAAGCATCAACCTCTTATCTCTATCATGAACAACAGTGACTAGCTGCTGCCAAAAAAGCAATGAAACAAGTCATACACAGCAATAACTCGTCTTCAAAGAAGGTGTTATGAATGGATTGCAAGCAAGGTAAAAAATCGGAGGATAAGCTGGACGAATTGGCTGTCCGAGAAAAAGTTGGTGCTGTAAGGACGCTGCAAAGGGATAAAGACTACTGGTTGAAGGGTTGCCCAAAAGCAGGCAGGGCTGTCCGTGGACAGATGGGTCTGTTTGATCGTGCAGGTGCAACTGCTGTTTGGTTCGGTGCAGTCAAGGAAGGACTGTCCAGCAGCAGACAGTGCTGTTTGTGGACAGAAGGTAATCCAGAAGCAGACAGGGCTGTCCGTGGACAGCTGGGTCTGTTTGATCATGCATGTGCAGCTGCGGTTTGGTTCGGTGCAGTCAAGAAAGGGTTGTCCAGCAGCAGTCAGTGCTGGTTGTGGACAGAAGGTGATGTTGGATAGTGCAGGTGCAGCCTGCTGCGCCTGCTGTTTGGCCTGGGAACGGATGTGGATGCTGCTGACTCAAAAATTGCATACAACAGTCGGCTCAGGTGGCTAATCGACAAGGATTCCGATTCGGTTCGGGCTAGGATGCTTTAGGCGACAGGGGTCTACAGCTGATTCATTAAGTTGTTTCCCCTGAGAAGTGGGTCGTATTATTTCATACAAATAGTTGTTTCGTTACGTGTCAGCGTAGGTTTGTTTCTGGCAAACCGACGTCTGGTTTTGATCGATGTTTGTGCCACCTTAAGGTACTCTTTGTATTTTGGAGTTTGGTAAGGTAAAAAAATTGGCTTGCCTTTCAAAAAAAAATCCTGGACTCAAAAACAACAACATAATTCAAGAGCCTTGACTCAAAACAAAATTTAAAGGTTTTCTAATGAGCGAAAAAGTTTGCCCTTATAATGAGTTAATTATTTGAAAAAAACATGCACAACAATGGCCAAATACAAACACTCATTACATGGATTTGTGACATTATATTTTCTATGGTTTTCTCTACTTGATGATTTCTATTGGTTCAATTGTGGCTTACACCAACACGTGCCATCTGTTTTCAATGTTTAATAGTCCATCTATTGAGATATACTTGCACAACTTTGATGCAAGTTCATTTGGAAGGAAGCATGATTGGTTAAACGAGAAGATGCATTCTATGAGATAAGGATTAATCTAGACTAACTTGTTGGCTATTTCTCTTTTGACTGCCATGTTGAATTATATTGATAAATTTCCTTTATCCAGTAGAAATTTGGAAATCTGTGATTTGTATAATTTTTAAAATTTTGTTTTATGCAAAAAAATAATTGTATCATTAAAATGGCTTCAACGCTGTTGACAATGTTTATATATGTAGGTTACAACACAAAAACAAGTCTAAACTAACATGTTGCTATTTTTCCTCATCAGGCACAATTCTTGTTGATTTGCATAACTAAAACATCTCTAAACCCGCTTTAAAAACAAATGGCTCTCTCAATGGGAATCATTTACAGTAGTATAAAATAAGTGGCTGGAGCAGATTGAAGATAGAGTTGGAAACGGGTTACCTTTTAGTTAATGGTGCCCCTTTTCTGCTTCTTTGCTTTCTCATCCATTTCTGAGTCTTGATTCACCAACTGAAATCGCATGAATTTAATATAAAGGAAAAACCCCACAATTCACAAACGAACAAATAAAATACACATTACCGAGTTGTTTATCTACTATCAGAGTCCTCTTCTTTCTCCAAATCTCCGTTGTTTTCTTCAGCCTCAAATCCTCAATCATCCCCATTTGAACTCTCTAGTTCATCCCTAACATAAACAATATGGAACAAAATGATTGAATTAGAGTTGGGTGTCGAACAAAATTAGAGCAAATTAGGGCTGAACCAAACCCTCCAAGTGGGAATAATCCCGCCTAAAACCAAATTTTTTAAAGAAACTTATCAATTTGATTGTGCTTAACTTAAGCCACTTATATTGGCCTTATTTGTTGTAATTTAGATATATGACCTTATTTCAACTTTTTTTTGTCAATAATTCCTCAATTAGAAGCATAGAACACGAAATATAGTTGAAAGACAAACAATCCATTATTTAACCATTGCTCATACGTACAGTGGATGTCCGAAAAACATATAGGATTACATCAAAGCTAGCAAGACAATACAGTGGAGCACATATGAGAATACATCAGCCTCTTGGACCAAATGCAACAGAAATTAACCTAGGCACTACTTGGTGATCAATAAGCTACAAACAGATGCTATATCGACTACACGTTAGAAAAAGAACAATATATAATAGGACCTAAGCTTTGTATTTGAGATCATTTAAGAATATATATATATATATATATATATATACCTACATAAGCAAAATCTCAACATTTGCACATTGATTCTGTTGCAAGAGATTTGAAATTTTTCTGAAAAAGCAGATAATACCTGTCAAAATTTAGACAATCAACACCTAGAAGAAATAAGCACCTTCAGTTAACCAGTAGGTCGCATTTTCTTCAAGGTGTTTGGTTAAAGAGAGAGACAAATATCCAAATCAACATTGGGAAGAAATCGATTCATTAGAGAATGAACCAGAACCGCAGAGGAGATGAAGGTTTGCAGGGGTCGACATAGAGGAGATGAAGCTTTGAGCCCTAATCCAATCTTGGTTTGGAATCATGACTTTTGCCCTAAGTTTTGAGTTTTGAACTCCAATGAGAACGAATAAATCTGTCTTTGGGGAAACTCCAAAGCGGGAAATTTTATTTGAAGCCGCTAATTTTGAAGTTCAATATTTTTTTGAGTAGATTGCAATTTTGGTCCTTGTGGTCTGTTGTTTTTCTCACTTATGACCCTACAAAATTTTTATTGTAGGAAAACCTTATGTAAGGGCTACTTGATTGTGAGGTAATTATGGTAGAAGACTCTCTGTTTTCTCTGTTTTCTCACTGGTTTTGACACTCAAAGGGCTCAAGGTGCAGGCTCTTTGTGGTAGTTTGTTGGGTCTATAAATAGTGAGGCTTTATGTTCATTGAGATAACAAAAACATAATACAAAACAAATCTTCTCCCTGTTGTACTTTGATATGGTATCAGAGCGACTTTTCGCAAGTTGTTGAGCTGCGATCATGGGAGAAGAACGACCACCGCAGACTGTAACAACCAATGGTCTTAATGATCCTTTGTATCTTCATCATTCGGATAGCCCTTACATTAACCCGTAATAAAAAGTGCTCGACTTTGGCCCTTGAGGAGTAACACCGTTAGGTTGCTTCCGTTAAAACCCCTCATGTGACTTGCACGTGAAGGCATATTGGTCCTTTTACAAACAACAAAATCACAAGGACCAAAATTGCAATTTACTCTTTTATTATTATACCATTTATTTAAAACATAATAATTAAAATAATCAATCCAGCATCTAGATAATGAATGGTTTAGATGAGGGTTGCACGAGATTGTAACATTTTACTGGGTTGCAAAATAAACACTCCTTATATAGTATTATATATATACATATATATATACATATATATATATATACATATATATATATATATATATATATATATATATATATATAGAGAGAGAGAGAGAGAGAGAAAGGGGGGAGAGAGAACCAACTTTGGCAACAAACTCCGACGACCAACGCCAATGGTAATGGTACTGATCATCTTCTCGGCTTCAAACAAAACAAATTATTGAGTTATGATGGGTTACAAATATATTGGGATGTAATGGTTTATATAAGCCATGTTAGGTTGTAAGAGGTGATAATTAGTCATTGGCTTGTGATGGGTTATAACTCGTCATATTTGGTTGTATTGAAGTAAACCAACCTCTTATTTGCCTCATTTTGTTTTCATTGAATTAACCTTGATAGATCTTTTATCTCAATCGATTCATTTGAATAATAATAAAACTCAATTTACTAAAATTATGTGACTTTCAAATTTAAATTTATATAATTTATATATTATTACCGATTAAACATATTTGTTTAAATTAATGCTAGTTTTATAATTTACATGTAAATTTCGTAATGATGATATATTAACATTTATTTAAATATCACAAAAAATATTATAACAACCTTTAAAGGGTAAACTAGAAAATAAAATAGTTCAATATCAAATTGAAATATGTCAAGATTTAATACTTAGTTTAGTGATTTTATTTAATTATTAAATTAAAAAATATAGATAAACGTAATAACATAGTAAATAAAAGATAAATGTTATTAATTAAAATTATAATATTAAAACCACAATAAAACTAAAACAGGGGAATGAAATTACATTTATTCCCGCGTCTCTTCCCCCCAATTTTTTCAATTGCCTCGATGCTTCTCTTCAAAAGGATGTGTAAATTGCAGATACGAAGGCGTTCTTTAGAGAAGGCAAATACACTTTGATCCCTCTTTTCATCTTTCTGGTGTGGAGTCATCTTCGTGTCCATGGCGTACATTCCAGCATGGGTACTGGCCTCCAAATTTTGACCTAACCCAAATTTAGGTGAAGTCGAAATGTTCCTGCAACCTAATGAAAACTGGGATGACAATATTGCAAGTCTGTCAGTGCATACATGAAAATTTCAAACGATTTTGCCCTTATTTCTTCAATTAGAACGATTTTCAAGAAGCAAAAGTCAAGCATAATAGTTATAAATTTTGATGTTTTCAGATGTATTATATGCTTGGCTACTGTTATGCAGTTATGGTAGTCCAACATTTGTTGTCTTTTCTATTCATTGGTCTCATAATCTCTATCTGGATAGTTTATTTGCACAACTTCTTTTTAATCAGTCTTGTACGACTGATTTCATCTTAAATTTTGGAATCCTAAAAAGAATTAATGGGGACTGGAATTTTGAAGGTATGACAGATTTGATCGGTCTATCTCGCATGGGCAGAGTGATCGATGTATGATGCTTCAATTGTCTCTCTTGTACTGTAACGTCCCAAAAATTACAAGCAAATTTAAATTTTTAAATAAACAATGCATTTATAACAACTCATTAAATGATCCCAACGTTTCGTTTGCAAACTCATAATTAATATCTTTATAATAAAAACCAGCGGAATAAACGTGTAATTATTAAAACCATAAAACAACCAGCTCTCCTCGCGCGCCAGTGTGTACTCGTCACGCCTTGGAGCCGCTCGGACCTGAAACCACAGTTTATGGGAAAAAGGGTAAGCACGAAGCTTAGTGAATTCAAACACCATAAATAATACGGTTATTCCACACTACCCCTAAAACAGATAGTGACACATAACGATCATACAGGCCTACGAACAAATCATAAACATGTATATCCACACCCATCCACCTAAAAGGCACAAGTCGGTCCCACCGACCACATGGTAACATCTTCGGCCCCGCCGAATCCCCGGTCCCACCGAGTCTCTACGCCCCGCGTATAAAACCTCCGGCCCCGCCGGACCCTCGGTCCCACCGAGTTAACATGACATCATAAACTCAACTAGGCACCCCGCTATCTAGTTCACAACAAAATCACATAAAGCTACCACACACGTGCTACAGCAATGATAAAACAACCGATATTAAGTATAGTGAGAGAACTCACCTCAAATGCGCGCCTAGCTTAACAACACAATTCAAGCTTCACAATTACGGTCACTTCCCAGCAAAACGTGTCAATACGAGACTCGGACCCTATGACACGACACACGCTTAAACCGTCACTAAAACTAATTTCCGTTCTCACAAAACAGGTCTGTTCGGGACCTGTTTCGACCCCTTTAAACCCAGAAAATCCCCAATATTATATCATGACCAGAAAGTCCTCTGAGTTAGGGTTCCAAGGACATATTATACGCCTCCTAACGATTTTTCTACAATTAAATATGAATTAAATACGAACGATTACCAAAACTGCCAGTTTTCGGTCCAGCCTGAACAAACAGACCAATACAGCCTAGCTACGGGCTTAATCAGACTTTCGGCAAAACACGAAAAACCTTCCCCATTCGATTTGGGAACTTTGGGCGCCAATTTCACCTCAAAACGAGTTACGAGCAGAAAGTTATGGTCTACACAAAACAGTGGCAGATTCCAGAATTTTACACATAAAATGACGAATTACCGAACTTGCGACCACTTTTTCGCCCAGCTAGAGACCGAACCAGTTTTCCGCTAAAACACGGAAAACGTGCCCGACCCTGAACTTGAACAGTGGGCGCCAGTTTCGGCTCAAACGGAGTTACGATAGAAAAGTTATGATCACGCGAAAACTGAACAGTACACTTAGAGTTTTCATAAAATCACGATTTATAAAAACGGTTTAAACGATTCGGCTTAATCGATTAAGTCACGGTTTAAGGGCTCTACATTGACTATGGTCTGGTCACGACCACGCGCCACCCACTGCCATCTCCGGCAGTGGTGGTCGCCGGTGGCGACCGGCGGCGGCTCTCCGACGATGATTACACACACACACCGCCCACACCACCCTCTCGCACCACCTTTCCTTCTCTCACTCGATCGCCATACACGCACACCGCGACCATCCTACACCACCACCCCTCAAGGTGGTCCACGGTGGCTACCGCCTGCAGCGGCCAAGGCCGCGTGCGGCGGCTATTTCGCCGGCGACTACAACAAGAAAGAATCGTGATCAAAACGCTTACCTTTCGACGAAAAACGGTGGCGGCAGCGGTTTCCGGCGACTGCAGCGGCTGCGCCTCCTCCTCCGGCGTCTTTCACCTCCGGCGATCTCTCTCTCGACTCTTCTCTTGCTCGCCTCCGATTCTCTCTCTCTCTAACCTTCTCTCGGTCCTTCTCTAACACTCTCTCTTCTCGTTTCTTTCTCACTGCCGCACCACACAAGGGAAAGAGGAGAAAGGATTTTAGGGTTTTGGTGATTGGTTGGTTTGCTTGGATTACAAGAAAGAAAGAAAACGAGAAGCATGGGGGGGGGGGTTCGGCCTTTTTCTTGCATGGGCCGAACCATGCCCAATTTTGACCAAACCCAAGATTAGCCCCTCAAAAACTTATCATTTGGCACTAATTAAGACGGTTTAGAATTTATTACGCATTTGGTCAAACTTGCTAACCCCGTTAGTAAAGATTCGCTAAAAGGACGATATTAAAGCAAATAATTAAAATATATAAAAACATACCGGGACACGGGCTTTACAACTCTCCCCCGCTTGTATTAGACTTTGTCCCCGAAGTCCACGCCCGCAAACAGCTCCGGGTAATTCTCCCGCATCTCGGCTTCTGGTTCCCACGTCCATTCTGAACCTTTTCGGTGCTTCCACTGGACCTTAACCAACCCAACTACTTTGTTGCGCGAAGTTCTCGTCCTCCTGTCGAGAATGGCAACCGGCTCCTCCACATAATTGAGTCGTTCGTCAATTTGAATATCTTCAAGAGGAACTACCGCAGACTCATCCATCACACACTTCCGCAATTGAGAGACGTGGAAAGTGTTGTGGATCAGGCTCAGTTCCTCTGGTAGCTCCAATCGGTAAGCTACTTTCCCCACACGCGCGATGACCTTGTACGGTCCGATATATCGGGGACCCAACTTTCCCCGCTTGCGAAAACGTATTACCCCTTTCCAGGGTGACACTTTCAAAAGAACGTAATCCCCGACTTGGAACTCCAAGTCCGATCGTCTCTTATCGGCGTAACTCTTTTGTCGACTCTGAGCAGTGACTAGCCGATCCCGCACCATCTGAATCATTTCCGTCGTCTTTAGCACAACGTCGGTGCTCCCCAACACCCTGTGACCAACCTCGCCCCAGCAAATGGGCGTCCGACACTTCCTGCCATACAACACTTCGTACGACGCTCTACCGATGCTAGCGTGATAGCTGTTATTATAGGAGAACTCAGCTAGTGGAAGATACTGATCCCAACTACCCCCGAAGTCAATCACACATGCTCGCAGCATGTCCTCAAGTGTCTGAATAGTACGCTCACTCTGCCCGTCGGTCTGAGGATGAAATGCTGTACTGAAATGCAACCGCGTACCCATTTCATTCTGAAACTTCTCCCAAAACCGGGAGGTGAAACGAGTATCCCGATCCGAGACAATCGAGACTGGCACCCCGTGCCTAGTTACAATCTCTCGGGTGAAAACCTCCGCGAGCTTATCCGCCGAGAAGCTCTCTTTAATCGCCAAGAAGTGAGCGCTCTTAGTCAGACGATCCACAATTACCCAAATGGTATCATTCCCTCGCTGAGTTTTGGGAAGCTTCGTGATGAAATCCATCGTAATCTGCTCCCACTTCCACACAGGAATCTCCAAAGGCTGCAATTTCCCGTGCGGTCGCTGGTGCTCCGCCTTGACCTTCCGACAGGTCAAACATACATCCACGCATTTGGCTACATCCCGCTTCATGTCGGGCCACAAATAGCCTTCCCGTAAGTCCCTGTACATTTTGGTAGCTCCCGGATGAATCGAAAACTTGGACTTATGCGCCTCGTCCAATAGTATCTGTCGGTTCCCACCGGTGAATGGGACCCAAACTCTACCATATCGGGTCAATAATCCTCGACTATCCCGTACAAATTTCGGAATTTCTCCCGAAAACCCTCTCACGTTTTGCATTTTCCGCCAACACGGCCACCTCCTGAGCGACACCTATCGACTCCAAAAGAGGTGCAACCACTGTCAACCGCTGACACAGACCCTTCAGCGGTCCCCCAACCGGATGTCGGCTAAGTGCGTCCGCGACTACATTTGCTTTACCCGGGTGGTAAAGTATCTCGCAGTCGTAATCCTTGACCACATCAAGCCATCTTCGCTGACGCATATTAAGATTTTGCTGATCCATCAGGTATTTAAGGCTCTTATGATCGGTGTAGATAGTACACTTGACACCATAAAGATAGTGTCTCCAAATTTTTAGAGCAAACACCACTGCTCCCAACTCCAAGTCATGAGTCGGGTAGTTCGCTTCGTGAGGCTTCAGCTGCCTCGAAGCGTAAGCTATGACCTTGCCGCGTTGCATCAGCACGGCACCCAACCCCTGATATGAAGCATCACAATAAACCACCAAATCCTCCATACCCTCGGGCAAAGTTAACACAAGAGCCTCGCATAAACGTCTGCGTAGCTCCTCAAATGCCTTCTGCTGCTCTTCACCCCAACTGAAAGCTGCAGTTTTCTTCGTCAGTCGAGTCATAGGCAAGGCAATCTTGGAGAAATTTTGAATAAATCTCCGATAATATCCTGCTAACCCGAGAAAGCTCCGCACCTCGGTAGGAGTTTTCGGCACCTCCCACCGCATTACCGCTGAGATCTTGGCCGGATCGACCATGATACCGTTCTGATTCACGACATGTCCTAGGAATTGGACCTCTCGTAACCAGAATTCACACTTGGAGAACTTAGCATAAAGCTTCTCCCGCCTCAAAACATCCAAAACTTCCCGCAAATGCACCTCGTGCTCTTCTTTCGTCTTTGAATATACGAGGATATCGTCGATGAACACGATCACCGAGCGATCCAACATCGGGCTACATACCCTGTTTATGAGATCCATGAACGCTGCTGGTGCGTTGGTGAGCCCGAAAGGCATCACCACGAACTCGTAATGGCCATATCGCGTACGGAAGGCCGTCTTCTCCGTATCCTCACTTCGTACCCGCATCTGATGATACCCAGATCTCAGGTTAATCTTAGAGAACCACGAGGCTCCCTGCAACTGATCAAACAAGTCGTCAATCCTTGGCAGAGGATAACGATTCTTTACCGTAAGCTTATTCAGCTCCCGGTAATCAATACACATCCGCTGAGACCCATCCTTCTTCTTTACGAACAAAATCGGAGCTCCCCATGGTGAACAACTCGGCTTAATGAACTCTTTCTCGAGAAGTTCTTGCAACTGATCATACAGCTCCTTCATTTCCGATGGAGCCAGGCGATAGGGTGCCTTGGCCACCGGAGCAGCACCCGGAATCAGATCGATTCAAAACTCTACCTGTCGTTCAGGAGGTATCCCCGGTAACTCGTCGGGAAACACATCGGCAAACTCCCTCACGACTGGCACATCTTCGGCAGTCTTCTTCGCCTCGTCAACACGTGTATCTATCACATACGCTAAGTACCCCTGACCACTATGCTGAAGGTGTCTCCGAGCCCTCGCCGCGGAACATATTGCCGTAGTCCGTCTGGGCGAGTCTCCCTGAATCAACAACTCTCCCCCGCTTGGGGTTCGAACCCGCACTTGTTTGTGGCGACAAACAATTTCCGCATCAAACGCGTCCATCCAATCCATGCCCACAATCACACAAAGCTCTCGCATAGCTATCGGAATCAAATCGATGGGAAACCTCACACCCGAGATTTCCAACGTGCATCCCCGATACACATCCGTAACCGTCAAGGTCCTATCATCGGCAACCTCGACTACCAAAAGACATCCTAACCGTCCCACCACTCGGCCCAAACTCTCGCTAAAAGTGCGAGACACAAATGAATGAGTAGCCCCGCTATCAAACATTACAACCGCAGGCACCGAGTTAACTAGAAACGTACCCAACATACAAATAACAACATATAAAAACAAGGCATGAAAAGGAAGGACGAAAAGAAAGAGGGTGATAAAACATACCTGTCACCACCTTAGGCGTCGCCTGCGCCTCTTCCACCTTCAGCTGGTGGACTCTACCTCGCGCTGCCTCCGTTCCCGACTGACCCGTACGACCGTCAGTGATGCGCAGTGGGGCATTTGCAGGAGCCCTCTGTGCACCACCCCCATCAGTTGCCCTCGCATTCGGACAGTTGGCCTTCACATGGCCCGTCTGCTTGCAGCTAAAGCAGACCATCATCGGCGATTTGCAATCCCGGCTGAAATGACCGGACTGCCCACACTTGAAGCACACATCAGTCCTCTTTCCACTAGTATCCCTGGGTTTAAACCCACCACTCCTCGAACTCCCACGCGAATCAGCAAACTTTGACTTCTTTTGCACCGCAGAGATTGGCGTCACCGCCTGTGTCGCCTTTCTCTTCTTGGCTTGGGTCTCTAACTCTAGCTCCCTTCTCCGGGCTGCATCCATCATTGCTGACAAAGAAGCGTACGGCACCGTGCTCACGAATTCCCTTATCTCGGTACGTAACATATCCTTATACCGAGCCATCTTCATTTCCTCCGAGGCGGCATACTGAGGACAAAACAGCGCCATCTCAGTAAATTTCTTGTTCATTTCCTTTACAGTCTCCGTGGTCTGGGTCAGCTCCAAGAACTCCTTCGCTATCCGCTCCATCTCTACCGGAGGCACGTACTCGGCACGGAACCGAGTAACGAACTCCTCCCAAGTAAGGGTAGTATGCTCGGCAAGAGTCAGCGCTGAGGCGCACCAATCCTTCGCCCCATCGCGAAGCAAATTCACAGCAAAACGGACCTTCAGATTATTCGGGCAGCCGTTGGTCAAGAAGGCACACTCCATATCAGAAATCCAACGCATGCTGACAATTGGGTTCGGGTCTCCCTTGAACTCCGGTGGAGAACAGGCAGAGAGATCCCGATACTGGAACTCTCGATTACGGGGCTGTCCCCCAGCAGGCGGCGGAATCGCTGCAATGCGCTCCTCCAACAGAATCGTCACCTGATCTTGGATGGCGGTGATAATCTCGGGGATTGCTTCCCCGACCGCATGCGCTACCTCCGACGCAATCATCTCTCGAATCTGCTCCTCCGTGATCCCCGCCTCAGTTCGCGGCTCAGTCGCGTTGTTCCTCCTAGTGATGGCCATTCTAGAAAAATACAACAAGTATTAGTACCTAATAACTCACATCAACAACACTCACGCTCAGCTCCTTGGATTCCTCGCGACTTTCCCGACTCGAGCACTGATCCTGTGCTTCCGGTAGTAGGAGCTCTACTACTACCTTCCACACCTATCATCGCTCGTTCCGAGTCCCATCCCGAGGGGTCCAAGTAGCTTCTCGCCGCAACTACACACATATGCCCGCACCGACATATATACTCACTCTTCCTAGCTCCCTAGGAACTCCATCCCGACTACTACCCTCGCGAATACCCGATTACATGCAGTGCAAAACAAATAGGCAGTCGAATACAAGATTCTATCCTAGAACGGTTGGACTCAAACAAGAGCTGCGCAATAGAACTAAATCGAATATTCTAAGGCTATAAGTCTCTTACTGCATACAACCTAGAGGGTATCCACTTAGTAACCTATCATAATTAGCATGAATTCCTAATAGCAAGCAGTCCAACATACCGCATAGTGTCAACAACAGGCAATCTAGCATGCATACTCTATGATCTAGAAAGCAATAAAACACTAAGCATTGTACCTTTCCCTTCGGCTCCGGCTAACTGTACACACTGCGCCCTCGATCACCGTTCCTCGAACGGGTTTTTACTTTTTCTTTTATTTCCAAAAAGATTTAATAACGAATTTGAAAATTTCCCAGCCGCAACTTGAGACCAAACACACCGAGGTGCGTTTGATTCACTCAAGCTGTGCTCTGATACCAAGTTGTAACGTCCCAAAAATTACAAGCAAATTTAAATTTTTAAATAAACAATGCATTTATAACAACTCATTAAATGATCCCAACGTTTCGTTTGCAAACTCATAATTAATATCTTTATAATAAAAACCAGCGGAATAAACGTGTAATTATTAAAACCATAAAACAACCAGCTCTCCTCGCGCGCCAGTGTGTACTCGTCACGCCTTGGAGCCGCTCGGACCTGAAACCACAGTTTATGGGAAAAAGGGTAAGCACGAAGCTTAGTGAATTCAAACACCATAAATAATAAGGTTATTCCACACTACCCCTAAAACAGATAGTGACACATAACGATCATACAGGCCTACGAACAAATCATAAACATGTATATCCACACCCATCCACCTAAAAGGCACAAGTCGGTCCCACCGACCACATGGTAACATCTTCGGCCCCGCCGAATCCCCGGTCCCACCGAGTCTCTACGCCCCGCGTATAAAACCTCCGGCCCCGCCGGACCCTCGGTCCCACCGAGTTAACATGACATCATAAACTCAACTAGGCACCCCGCTATCTAGTTCACAACAAAATCACATAAAGCTACCACACACGTGCTTCAGCAATGATAAAACAACCGATATTAAGTATAGTGAGAGAACTCACCTCAAATGCGCGCCTAGCTTAACTACACAATTCAAGCTTCACAATTACGGTCACTTCCCAGCACCTAAACGCATGTTAAAACGTGTCAATACGAGACTCGGACCCTATGACACGACACACGCTTAAACCGTCACTAAAACTAATTTCCGTTCTCACAAAACAGGTCTGTTCGGGACCTGTTTCGACCCCTTTAAACCCAGAAAATCCCCAATATTATATCATGACCAGAAAGTCCTCTGAGTTAGGGTTCCAAGGACATATTATACGCCTCCTAACGATTTTTCTACAATTAAATATGAATTAAATACGAACGATTACCAAAACTGCCAGTTTTCGGTCCAGCCTGAACAAACAGCCCAATACAGCCTAGCTACGGGCTTAATCAGACTTTCGGCAAAACATCAAAAACCTTCCCAATTCGATTTGGGAACTTTGGGCACCAATTTCACCTCAAAACGAGTTACGAGCAGAAAGTTATGGTCTACACAAAACAGTGGCAGATTCCAGAATTTTACACATAAAATGACGAATTACCGAACTTGCGACCACTTTTTTGCCCAGCTACAGACCGAACCAGTTTTCCGCTAAAACACGGAAAACGTGCCCGACCCTGAACTTGAACAGTGGGCGCCAGTTTCGGCTCAAACGGAGTTACGACAGAAAAGTTATGATCACGCGAAAACTGGACAGTACACTTAGAGTTTTCATAAAATCACGATTTATAAAAACGGTTTAAACGATTCGGCTTAATCGATTAAGTCACGGTTTAAGGGCTCTACAGTGACTATGGTCTGGTCACGACCACGCGCCACCCACTGCCATCTCCGGCAGTGGTGGTCGCCGGTGGCGACCGGCGGCGGCTCTCCGGCGATGATTACACACACACACCGCCCACACCACCCTCTCGCACCACCTTTCCTTCTCTCACTCGATCGCCATACACGCACACCGCGACCATCCTACACCACCACCCCTCAAGGTGGTCCACGGTGGCTACCGCCTGCAGCGGCCAAGGCCGCGTGCGGCGGCAGCGGCGGCGGCTATTTCGCCGACGACTACAACAAGAAAGAATCGTGATCAAAACGCTTACCTTTCGACGAAAAACGGTGGCGGCAGCGGTTTCCGGCGACTGCAGCGGCTGCGCCTCCTCCTCCGGCGTCTTTCACCTCCGGCGATCTCTCACTCGACTCTTCTCTTGCTCGCCTCCGATTCTCTCTCTCTCTAACCTTCTCTCGGTCCTTCTCTAACACTCTCTCTTCTCGTTTCTTTCTCACTGCCGCACCACACAAGGGAAAGAGGAGAAAGGATTTTAGGGTTTTGGTGATTGGTTGGTTTGCTTGGATTACAAGAAAGAAAGAAAACGAGAAGCATGGGGGGGGTCGGCCTTTTTCTTGCATGGGCCGAACCATGCCCAATTTTGACCAAACCCAAGATTAGCCCCTCAAAAACTTATCATTTGGCACTAATTAAGACGGTTTAGAATTTATTACGCATTTGGTCAAACTTGCTAACCCCGTTAGTAAAGATTCGCTAAAAGGACGATATTAAAGCAAATAATTAAAATATATAAAAACATACCGGGACACGGGCTTTACATGTACTTCATTGGAATAATAAGTTCGATCATGGACGAATATGATTTTGGGTCTAATCTGCATAGGTTCCTTTTGGCTATTTTGGTTTTAATCCAGATTTAGATTCAGACCCGCTAAGAATTTGTTTAGATGTGTTCAGAATCTAAGGGGTTGTTTACCTTTTTTCCATTAAGCCCTGTATGAGTTAAGTTGTCTGGATAAGTATGTCTGATTGAGGGACAAGAGACTGATGGGTTTGAGGGAGGCAAAGAGAGAGGATTGGATCAATTCTCATGCATTTCTGGCATTAATTTGTTTGTGGTGGCTTAATGGGAACAAGTGAGGGGTCCTTGCTTATTCCATATAGCCATTTTGGCTTAATGGATTAATGATTCAGCCATAAAGAAACGCTCCTTAATGGCTGAGCTATTAAACCGTTCAGACCATTAAGCTCATTAAGCTACATATACCTTACAAGAAAATAGTCTTGACCCTCCCAAAGTAGTGGGATTGTAAAGAAGTGGCTGAATCAAGAGTCCACGTTTTTCTCTCATACCATTTCTCCCACTAGGTTTGGACAACACGAATCTTCAAATATTGGAAGTTATATGCTGTCCAGTTCAGTGGACATTATATTAATGTCCTGGAACCTCAAAGGGATCTCCATAAAAGGCAAAAAAAGATCTCCAATACTTTTTCAGAGCAACCCTGTCAAGCATGTTGGAGTAGTGCAACCCAATGAACACAAATGTCCGACATGTATAGGAAGCTAAGAGGAACTTTGCGGTTTCTTTTGGGAAATCTTCATGATTGGAAAGTATGTATTGGATTCCGAATACACTTAAATACTTTTACCGTTCAAGGTAGTAACTTTTACTAACGTGTCTTTACTAACTTTTATATCATGGTTTACTTTTTCAGGCCAAAAATGCTATTGCATATAATTAACTTCCTGAGGTTGATCGGCATGCTCTGTTTCAGCTTGAGAATGTTGTGAAAAACATCAAAGAAAGCTATGAAACTTATCAGTTCTTCAAAATATTCCAGGTAAAAATAGTTATCTAGCTGCCGTCTTTAAACTAAAGGTTGGAACATTTGGGCTATGTTTGGCAAATAGAATACCTGATAGTTATGTTTTTCTTTGATTTTCATATTTTGTTTCTTGTCAGCATTACACATTGGTATTGTGCCGATTCATGGGAATAGTCTTATGCCAACTCTTTCCCTGGTTCATTTGTAATATCTTTCAAAGTAGGTCTTGTTCCGAGTGCTTTTTTGGTCCCAGTTTTGAAAATTTCACTATGGATGTTGTCAACAAGCTTTTGGCTTTATTTCAGATTCAATACATATAGATGTGTGTATGCCTGCATCTTCAACTCATTGTGTGCATATTATTTTGTCAAAAAGGTCCACAAAGAGACTTGAAGTTTTAGCTTAAAAGGCATAAATATCTATAATCTTTGTGGAGATAAGATTCTTAGCTATATTATGAATAGTATATACACTACGTTAGAAATGTTCGATTAACTAATGTATGAAATAACAACTCTGTACACCGATGTCAGAGAGAAATGTTTGATAGAGGTTATGCTTTCCATGATAGTATATACACTTAGTTAGAAATGTGTTTTTATATTTTTATAGGTTCGGAACACTTTGGAGCGAAAAAGAAACAAGAGTGGAATTTTTGACAGATTTGTGCGACTGTGGCGTTTTGACCATATCTCACTCGTCTAAGCTTCGTTTGAGGCGATTCAAGACGTTCCGGAAAGCCAAGACACAAACGAACAATCTTCATGTTTTACGTTTCTGCTAATTCAGAGTGAATCTGGGTCGAATCTGACCTCGAAGTCGGAATCAGTGTGATGGACAACAGCTCTTTACTTCTTATTGGGTTCTTTAATTGAAAAAAAAATCAATTGTTGGGCTTTGGTTGGTTGGGCTATAAAGATAATAAAAAGACAGGTCCACGGGATGCCCATTTTTCTGGATTGAATTGAGGTACGAAAGATTAACAGAAGACTCGATTTGGGGTTGTTTTGGCAGCAGCAAACGCATCAAAAACTTTTTGATGCGTTTGCTGTTGCGTTTTTTGGTTTGTTCGGCAACTAAATCGAACAACTTGGGCTAGTTTGCATTTAACAGGTTCTTCCACTTGACTTTCTTATTCTAGTTTGATTCAAGTTTGCTTTAGTTGGCCAGGGAAGATTGCAAATGGTGAAATTTAAGTGTTTCTGTTATTATTTTTGTTACTCTTTCTTAAGGTTTGGTTTAGACGTTTGGTGAATTTACATAATTGAAGTACTGTTAATTTATTTTGCGTTTGGACAGCCATGTTTTGTTACTCATTAGTTTATTTTGCCTTGTGATGTTATTGGTTTTGGCTTTTTTTTAATCGATGAAGTTTTGGGTTCATGATTGCACACCACGTGTTTGAAGAAAGTCTTAGGTGAATTTATATTCTTTTATTTGACGTTCCTTTTATAGGATAAAGTTCCTGTTTCGTTTCCATAGTTAATAATAGTTATCAAGCTTCATTTTTATTCGTTTACTAGTTATTACAACTCTCAAAGTCAAAAATATTTTGAAGTAATGTATTTGTGCCAAGTAGATTTTTGGTTTTAGTTAGGAAGATTTCAGCTTAAAAGATCAAATTGAGTAGCATATCTAAGTGACATATGTGCAATCAGTTTTAACACAAATCGTTAGTTTAACCACTAACTCCTTGAGAAGAGCCATACCCGACTTACCCTATTACTTGGATTGAGTTCGGTTTATAAACCTAAACCTTGTTGTGCGTCTAATGATGCGTGCAACATCATCCCTAGAAGTGATGATTCTCGATGGAAAGCTTATCTACTGGTTTGTTCATGGTCTCATCTCTTTGACTCGTGTGGTTATCGATGGCATCTATTAGGTTTTCATTGTTACATATAGGTCTGTTCATGGTCTCATCTTTCCTAAGGGGTTCCGTCCCCCTTTTACAAAAAAACATCTTCTCTAAAAAACATCTTTTATATAAACCGTCTCAAATGCTGGAAAACGTCTCTAATAATACTTTCAAAGAAGCTTTTTGGAACATATTCTAATGATTATGCCAATTTGGGAATAATCAAGATTTCTCACGAAAAAATATTGAAAAATACAAAATAGGTAAATTCAAAATCTAGCTCATGGATTCAAAATAAACCATGGCCATACGATTTTTAACATGACCATACATAACCCTAAAGGCATACATATTTAGTTTAACAGTGTCATTAGTCATACTTACACTACACAAATTTCATATTAACCATGATCAATTAATTTGTTACATATAATTACTTTTAATCTTTATAACTATGATTATTGTTTTTGTTTTGGTCACGCGAAATAATAAAAAAATGTGGCTAATTCATGACATATGTTTATCCTTAATTTTTAGGACTGTTTCTATTGGTTACCTTTTGCTCATAAAATATAATAAAATCCATCACACAATAACGATATAATCGTGGCCAATAAGTTATATATTAGTCATACAAAATGAATTGTTAATTAGAACCTAGGCTAATCGCGACATATACTTACAATCATGCAAAGTTTATATTAACCATAAGCAATTCATGATACGTAGTTACACTTAATATTATAACCCTAACTATTGGTATACACTTAATTTTTATAACGATACTATTGGTTAGCTTTTGGTCACATAAAACAATCAATTTGTGGCCAACTCACGACATACAATTACACTTAATATGTACAATTACTGCTACCGATTACCTTTTGGTTACACAAAATATTAAAAACCATAACCAAAATCATGACATATAGTTACGTTTAATTTTTAGAAACGTGACTATAGGTTACCTTTTGTTCACACAAAATATTAAAACCATAGCGAAATTCATGACATATAGTTACGTTTAGTTTTTAGAAATGTGGCTATATTTGTTACCCTTTGGTCACAAAAATATAAAAAAACGTAGCCAAATTCATGACATATAGTTACGCTTAATTTTAAGAAACGTGGCTATAGGTTACCTTTTGGTCACACAAAATAATAGAAAATTGTGGCTAATTCACGGCATACAACTACGCTTAATATGTGGAATTATGGCTACTAGTTCCCCTTTGGTCACAAAAAATATTAAATACCATAGCCAAATTCATGACTTATAGTTATACTTAATTTTTAGAAACATGACTATAAGTTGCATTTTGGTCACACAAAATAATAAAGCAATGGTCAATTCATGACATATAGTGACACACATTTCATATTAACTGTGGCGAAATCATCACATGTAGTTACACTTAATATTTATAACAGTGACTATTGTTTACCTTTTGACCACACAAAATAATAAAAATCATGGCTATAACAATCGTGCCTTTTGGCCACAATTTTCATATTTTTGTGGCTATATATACATTCTTTTGGTCACGAAAATTTGGCTTAATGTGGCCATATGTCAGTCAATGGCCACGGATAATAACCGTCACAATATAAAACCATGGTTTAGACAAAAACCATTGCTATATATGGCCACGATTTTTAGTCGTTACTTGCCACGGGAAAAAATTGTGGCCGTAAAGAACCATTTAGTCACGGTTTTATCTAAACCATGGCACTATGTTTAAACACTTTTTGTAATGGTCATGGTTTTTGAGTTAAGTCGTGGCTAATCCAATACTCAAACTTTATTTATGACTTTTAGCCACGGTTCTAAACCCAACCGTGACTAACTTCAATTTTTAAAACCGTGGCAAAAGCCCATTTTTGTACTAGTGTCTTTAGTGGTTACGCATTATGTTAGTAATAAAATTCTATTTCGTTTATTCATCATCTAATCTATGAACGAATGTTCTCTGATACTAAGGTATGTTTCTCTATCCCTGATCACTGAAGTTTACTTCAGTAAGCTGTATTTTGAAAATAAAATTCAATCACAGACATTTATCCATCAGTGATCTCTTTTGAAATAACATGCCATCTTATCACTGATATTTTTCATCAGTGATTCTTCATAAAAAAAAATCATCCCTGATAATTTTCAAACAATCAGGACTGCCTTTTGAAAATGAAAAGACAATATCTTTTTGTGACGTCATCAAACGAATAAACGCTGACATGACTTTTCATCTGACACGTTCGTCCTTTTCAACTTCTTGACCAATACGCTTCGTGGGACGTGTCACGTGTCATGATGAGTTTATTTTCCTGCTCATCAACCATTCTCTCTCCTCTCACTATATAAACAACCCTTGTTTATATTTTTACCTTTTACGCGCTCAAAACTTTCCTATGCAAGGAGAATTTCCGTGTGCTATTGTGTTCTTGGAACCTTACTAAAACTTAAGACTTGTTCATCTCAACCATCAACAAAAAACATGTTCTTATTTCTTCTACATTGCTTTCTTAAATCTTCTTAAACATGTTTTTGATCTTAAATTTTTGTTTTTAAGGATCAAAACATAAGTTTTCTTCAAAGAAGTCATATTCTTCATGATTTTTTAAATGAAACTGTAAAAACTTTTTCTAAAAGTTTAAAATTTATTCTTAAAATTTATTCTTAAACTTTCTTCTTCTTCTTCATACGTTTTCCATAATCCTTCTTAAAAAGGAAAGTGGAAAACTGTGTTTTCTACCAACTTTTGGATTGTTATATCTGAAGTTTATCAAAAGCCTAAGTGTTGAAGTCTGAATAGAAGACTCAGATTTCTGAGAAAGAAGGCTCAGAATTTCTGAATGGAAAGTATCTGTCAAGGTGTCAAGTGTTCAGATCTGAAGAGAATACTCAGACTTCTGAGAAAGAAGGCTCAGAAGTTCTGAAGAAGAAGAAAATGTCATATGCTCAAGTGTTAATGTTCTGACTATGCTTTATCAGAAGAGTGTTCAGAAGTTCTGAACATGTGGTTCAAAACATATGTCTTAGACATTTTCTTTGTAATTCAGTTACATATTAGAACACGTGTCTTTATTCTAATGGTCTTGTTGGTTCCAATTTTACTTAACAATGATAATTTTATCTATTAGTTCAAAACAGAATGATGTGCGGAAGTATTTTAGAGAACTAATAAGATATTTAAGGTAGTAGAACACATTATATCAAATACGTGAGATGTAAATAACACAAGTTTTTAACTCAATAACCCACTGTATATTGATATAAATAGAACACCAAGAACACCGAAGATTAAACAGGAATTCTGCTCTTAAGGATATGTGTGTTGCGCAAAGCTTAATAGAAGAACTCAACATGAGTCTTCTATTTATACTATTCACCAAGGGACAAGTTCTAGACATAAAGGACTAAATGGTACAAGACAGAATCGTGAGACTGCTACAGGTACAACGTTAATGTAGTGCTCCGTTTTCTGCAAAGGCTAAAACCCATCAGAGTTTGACACGTGGAATTGTCTAGGCACGCCTTGTACGAATGATCTTCAGGATCTTCGTACATCAGAGAACGTGTGAGGCACGATTGTCTTCATCTTGATCTTCAAGTAATCTACCAAGTCTTCAGTCTTCATACCACAGAGGCTCTGTCAAGTTTGGCTGAGGCTCTATGGCCTTGTCTTCTGTGAACATCTTCACTTCAGTCTTCACTTGGTCTTCTATCGGTGTCTTGGCAGAACCTCTGTCGGTGTCAATACTTAGCCTAATTTTCAATACTTCTATAAACAGTAGAAGTTGGAGCTAACAATCTCCCCCTAAGTATTGAAAATAAAATTTTGAAACATGCATGGTTTTCAAGATTAAGAACACGACAAGAGGTATTTGACCTCTGTAAACTATTTTCTTTTCATATACGATTATGCCAGAGGCATTTACATTTGATTACATGATGAAAGAAAAAGTAGCAGAGATTTGTAGACTAACTCAGACGTTGGCGTTTTGGAAGTCGTTGAAACTTCTGTTGTCGAGTCCTACTTCTTTGAGCTCATGATAGATTCTGATGCAGAGGGATCTGAAGTTGATTACGGAGTCGATGACCTCTATCAGTCTATCGGCGGAGGTTGTGTCCATCAATTCCGTTCCTCTGTGCTCTACAAGGTTGGCTCTGAACTCTGTGAGAGTACTTGTTGTGTACTTTTGGCAGTCCATCTCCAGAAACAGTCTTGATTTTCCAACAGGATCTTGGTAGACATACCTAAATTTTGGGGATGTTATGATTGAGTTGGGTATGGCAGAGGATGGACAGTCATTTTCTGGTGGTTTAAGGCTTAGGTTTCTTACTCCAAGATCTCGTCCTAATTGGAAATCGACTAGGCTATATAGCAGAAGTTTCTCACGCATGGCTTTTCTGATTACCCTGTATGCCCTTCGAACTGCATCTGTTGTGAAGTTCTATTTTGTCCAGTTCGGAAGGTCGGGTAGGTCATAGGGGCTTAAGTTCCTACGATCAGCATATGAGAATTGGTTCTCGGATCTGTCCACTCTTTTGACCTTATATATGTTGTAGGAAACCTTAGGTGTGGTTTTGGTGTGAGAGAACTTACAGTATATGACCTTGTCGATTTTGGAAATTGAGTAGACTTGGTTGACAGGCTTGGGAGTTGTTCTGTTGAAGATGTTCTCGAGATCAACACGGAATTTGGGGTCTTGAATGGATGGTGGCAGAGGATCTCTGGTAGTTATGTTGTAAAGGTACCTGTACACCACTTCTTCCATTTGTCGTGGAGGTGCACCAGGTGGAGGCATGGGTCTGGGCAGAGCATCCATTTGCTTTTTAATTTGCTTCACTCGATCTTCTGTAGGTTTTGCCTTCGGATCCAGAACTTGTATGTTTGACAGAGGGGTAACACCGAAAGCCCAGTCTTCTTCGGTGTTACATATGCATCGAAGGCACTCTTCATCAGCTTCTCTATGGGTTGATGCTTTGGCTTCTTCTGTTGTGGTTCCTCTGTCAATATTCCCTTGCCTTTGTATTTTGCCTTCGACTGATCTTCTTGTAGAGATGGGATTGTCTCTGTGGGTTTTGTCTTTGAAGTTTCTGAGGGTTTGGATGATGGTGTTTCAGTGGAATTTGCGGGGGTTACCTCTGTTGGATTTGACACTTGTGTTTCTGAGGTCTTGGATGGTGAGGAGGTTGGTGAGGCTTTTGTAGACTTTCTCAAATATTTTCTTTTGTGAGCAATAGATTTGGTTCTGGTTTTGGGTATGGGAGATGGAAGTTTTGGTTCCTCTGGTGTTTTTGGTGTTGGTGTAGGGGGTTTGTCTTCTGTTGGTTTAGGTGTTGTTGGTGTTGGTTGATCTTCTTCGGAGGATGTCAAGATTTGAAATTGTTCACAGGTTGGCACATCATCTCCGAATATAGAGGTTGTTTCCACAGAGGTGGGTGTTACCTCTGTGGTCTTCTGTTGTTGATCTTGATTGGTTTCAGGTACTTGTGTTTGGATTTGTATTTCTTCAAGGGATGTTTCCACAGAGGTGGTTGTTGCCTCTGTGGACTGTTGTTGGGGGGTTTCTTCTTGGGTTTCAGTTGGGGGTGCTTGGGATATAGGTCCTGCTGATATTGGCATTGGTGCAGGTAATCCTTTGCTTGTAGGTTTGTCATGTGTCCCTTTCTCCCCCTCAGGATGATCTGATGAATCGTCAGAATCATCATCAGAGTCATCCTGACCCTTGTCTTCGGTACCCTTTTCCCTGCACGATGCTTCTGGTTTCTTTGGAGGAGTGGCACCTGCAGCTATCATTTTTGCGCATAGATCATCGCAGAGGCCAAGAAGGTTGTGGACCTCTGCCTCGGTGTTGAAGCGCAATTTGCTGACAGTTCTGCGGAAGTCTTTGACGTAGTTGGCGTTGGCAGCAGTGAAGGCTCTTATGAACTCTGTGATTTGGTCGAGAACTCCTTGTCCAAGCTCTGTGAGTTGTGCTCAGGTCATGTAGTTGAAGGACTTCATGGCCAGAGTTGCTTCTGTAGTATGCTATTGAACTTGCTCGAGGGTCTTCTTTAAATCTTCAGGAGTAAGGCCCGGAGAGGTTGGGGATTGCTCTTTCTTCAGCTTTTCAATCAAGTCTTTGACAGAGCTTTGGAAGGCAGAGGTTGTTGCTTTCTCGAACTCAGCAGCAGCAGAGGTCGCAGAGGTTGTAGCAGTTAACTTCATCTGGTCTAAGGCGTTTTTCACCTCTGAGGACAACTTGTCCACTTTGGTGTTCAGATCGGTAAAGGCCCATGTAGTAACATCTGCAAAAGAATCAAAAGAGCTTTTCAACTCTTTTCCACAGAGGTGACAAGGGTTTGGAACTCATCCCTTGAGACTTGTGAACTTGGTGTAACCTCTGGGGAACACATTCTTCCCCAGAGTGAGTCCCTGTTCCTTGGACACGTTCTTTCGCCCTTGTTTGTACGTTGGGGGCGGAAGGATTTCCTTCTGAGCCTTGAGTAGAGGTTTTTGAGGCCTCATTCTCTACAGAAGTTCTGATAAGGACATTGTCTTGATCCTCTCCAGAGGTGGGTACAAGAGTATCCTTATGTTGACTCGGAGACTTGTCTAGAGTCTCTCCGTCTTTGTGCACTCTAAGCTCCTCTGAAGAGCCTTTTGGATCTATGTGTGTGTGTGTGTCAGAGGAAACAAATTTCTCTGTTGGGATGTCTGTTGGGATGTCTGTTGTGATCTGGGGCAATTGATCACTAACTAAGGGTAAGTCCTTTTGAGAGGACTCCCCTGAAATGGTTTCCCCGACTAATATTGGCACAGAGGTAGAAAGACTTACCTCTGCCCGGTTTGGTGGGGTTGGGGTCGAGTTGTGCTGCTCTTTTTCAATATTACCTTCTACCATTAGACTGGCGGTAATAGACATGTGGGTTGCACTGGGAGTTGGTTAGGGTTGTGTTCCTTCTTCAACTACGGCATCTTTTTCGATTTCACCCTATGTCGATCCTCCTATCCTAACAGTCTCTCCTTTGGTTAAACAACCTAACACTATCTCCCTTTCAGTGCCTTCAGCACCTACCTCTGTTGCTACTTCTACCCTAGCGTCTTCGGCTTCTTTTAGTTTTCTTGCGTCTTGTATAAGGTTGGCGTACATGGGATCGAAAGTGGGCAAGTGTCGTAGATATGGGTGTAGATATCCGGCTTTTATCAGGTCAGCTACCTCAGGATCAGAATCTACCTCTGAGATTGTATCTGTTGGGTTTGAGGTGTCCAAGTCTGTGAGTGCTTCTGCGGTCCACCCTGAGGTATCTAAAGAATCAGCAATGTCGGGACGTAGAAGGAATGTATTGAAGTCTCCCTGATCTGCATAATTGATGGGAGTTGGGGATTGCAGAGGCTGTTCTTGGGTTTCTTCTGCTATTTCTTCTTCCATTTCAACTCCTACTGCGATGGTTTGCAGAGGAGTGTAATGTTTCTTGTATTTCATCTTGTGTTTCCTTCTCTTTGGTTTGGGGGAACCCTCCTCTGAAGACTTGTGTTTTCTTTTCTTCTTCCTTTCCTTTGGAGGAGGGGGTGCATAAGATTCAATCACTGTTTCTGCTGGAGGGGTTTGATCGGTTTGTTGGGCAACACTGGTAGAGGTTCCTTCTGCAGATTTATTTTTCTTGTGAGCTTTCTTCTTCTTTGGAGTGGTTGTAGAGGTTTTGCTCTTCGAGGCAGAGGTTTCTAATTGCCATCTCTGACGAAGGAAATTCTCCTGAATCTTTTCATGT
Source organism: Saussurea involucrata (assembly GCA_033807775.1). Taxonomy (NCBI): domain Eukaryota; kingdom Viridiplantae; phylum Streptophyta; class Magnoliopsida; order Asterales; family Asteraceae; genus Saussurea; species Saussurea involucrata. The sequence goes on from CM066324.1 coordinate 53,047,582, forward strand.
TTAGTCAAAGCCACTACCCATTCTTCATCATTTATTCTCTCAACTACCGGATCTCCTACAGAGGCTCCTAGACGCGGGGGTGTAACTGGACTCGGTTCAGGAGTCCGGTGATCGCGTATATAAGCTAGCTTAAGTTCTTCATCAGTTGCGTATCCCAGAAGCTCTTTCGATAGAGGTCTGCAGAAGTCGTACCCAGCTTCATGTTCTGTTGGGGTGTTCTTTCCCATAGGGTATGTTTTGACGACAGGGCCCTCCATTGGCCATTCTTGTAATCGAAGTAGAGGTTCTAGTAGGACACCGAGAATCCTCTGATATTGTAGAGGGGGAAGATCTTTGTCTTTGGTTGAGTTTCCCTTTGCCCTCTGTGCTGAAATTCTGTGGTCTATTGTGTTGATGATCTCCTGCATCATGAGGGTACCATAATCTAAGGGCAGGTCATAATAAACCCCAAATATTATGGCCATGATCTGGTGGGAGGTTTGGTCAGGGCTACCAATTTTGCCAGTTAGGCATCTATTTAGGATTGAGAAGAGGGTATTCCACAGAGAGGGAAATCTGTTCCTCCTGAAATCATTCCTCTTCTTTAAATGGGTGTTGAGGGCCAACATCTCTGCAAACCTGCAGAGTTCTTCATCTGATGGTTCATCTGCATACTTCTTTATGCCAAGAAGTCCTCTGGTCGGTAGGCTGAATTCTAGTGAGAACATGGTTCTGTTGAACTTGATTTCTAGGTATTCAGATTGGTCGGGTTTGGAGATGTATCCCTTGATTTGTCTATCTTCTGGGTCAAAATGGCAACTCTGCCAAAATTGGTAAAGGTATCTGGCAGGGATCTTCTTCACATTCTTGGTTAATAGAGGTAACAAATAATGTGTTTCCAGAAAGTGCAGAAGAATAGCATGTTCTTCCCCAAATGCAGTTCCCGAGGGAACAAGATAATGATTATTTGGTTTCAGGGGAAGAGCACGTTCAAAATGTTCATGGGCCAGGAAGTTTTGCAGATGGGTGGTCGGAGTGAATGCAACTGACTCACCGGAGTTGTCTTGGTCTATATTTCCGGCTATTTCTGGGTTTTGTGAGTGCTCGGAATGGGTTGGGGAGTTCGCCGGAGCATTGGAGGTGGAAGCCATATCCTTAAGCTTGAGGAATGAGAGTGGAAAAAAGAGGTTGCAGGTTCGCAAGGTTCACCGGAGAAGAATGTAGTAGTAAGTGCGTAAAAGGAATAGGAATGAAGGTGAACGGGATTATATAGCAGGGTAGAAAACGGATAGAATTATGTGGTAAAAGTGAATTCAATAAACATTTGGGGTCCGTACTCGAGTTTTACAGCTGGGTTCAATTTCCAGAAGAAACGTGTGGCACGCACGCCCAATGAAAAGTTGCCATGTCATATGTGTCAGAGCACGATTAGACGTCGTGCGCGGCCCATTAATGCTTGGCGCGTGGGTATTTCCTCTGTCTGGGGTCTGTCACTCGCAGTAAATTTCTTGCTTTTACAGAATTTCCATAAAGAGTAAAGTGTGAGAATCAACAGAGGCACTCTAGTGGAGTGAGCTCTGTGATTCTGAAACCTACCTTTAATGTCTCCTCTTAGCTTGCACCTTTACCAAAAACGTTTGAAAATTCATTGGAGAGGATCGATAGAATCCTTAGTACAAAATTTTCATCCACAGAGGCTTTGGTGCTCTGTTAAAGCCAGCAGAGGCTCTATGAGTGAAAATTTCTAATAAATAAGGATTCATAAAACTTTTTGATCATCCAAGTTTTTCATTGTCTTAAACACTGTTTTTAGGACATGTTTGGAGATTGGTGTCCTAGAAAACTGTTTTAGAAAGTGGTTTTGTGCGAGACATTCTCCCTTTGATTCTCTTTTACTCGGCAAACTACCTGACTTCTGTGGGTTTGGTTGACCACTTCTCTTCTTTGGCTCCCCCTTGAATTGACAACTTCTGTAGTCTAATTCAAGGTCTCCTTCTGCTCCCCCTTGACCTATGCTTGGATCAAATGAGATAAGTAATGCACAGAACATAGGTCAAACTCACCAGAGGTTCTGTGGACATCGTCAGAGGTTTTGAGCGATCCCACAGAAGCTCTGTTGGATTCAGAACTTTTGGTGATTCAAGAATTTACATGCAGAAGTATTCAAATATATACATATTTACAGAGAATCAAGTCTTACTTACAGAGGTCTCAACTCATGTTTACCATACCTAACTTACCCACCAAGAAAAGGAATATTTTCTCATCAAGTGCCTTGGTGAATAAGTCAGCAAGTTGGTATTCAGTGTTCACGAAGTACATCTCAATTGTTCCTTTTTCAACATGATGTTTCAGAAAGTGGTAACGGATATCGATATGCTTTGTTTTTGAATGCTGAACAGGATTTGCTGAAATTGCTATGGCACTTTTGGAATCACAGAGGATGGGTATCTTGTAGATATTGTGACCGTAGTCTCTGAGCTGAGTTCTCATCCATAGAACTTGAGAGCAACAACTGGCAGCAGCAACATATTCAGCTTCTGCCGTGGATGTTGATACACAGTTCTGCTTCTTTCGGTCAAGTCCAGCTGACTAGTTTACCACCTAGGAATTGACAACTCCTAGAGGTGCTCTTTCGGTCAAGTTTGCATCCCCCGTAATCTGTATCTGAGTAAGCCGTTAGATTAAAGCCAGAGTTCTTCGGATACCAGAGGCCAAGATTTTAGGTTCCCTTTAAGTATCTGAAGATCCTCTTTACAGCATGAAAGTGTGATTCTTTTGGATTTGCTTGATATCTTACATAGAGGCATGTAGCAAACATTATATCGGGTCTACTTATGGTTAAGTATAACAAAGATCCAATCATGCCTCTGTAGAGTTTTCACTCTACAGATTTTCCACCTGGATCAGAATAAAAATTATTTCCAGTTGACATGGGCGTCTTCATGACAGAGAACTCAGAAAGATTGAATTTTGAAAGTATGTCAGAGACATATTTGGCTTGATTTATAAAAATTCCTTCTGAGGATTGTTTGACTTGGAGTCCTAGGAAGAAGGTTAGTTCTCCCATCATACTCATTTCAAACTCACTCTGCATGAGTTTTTCAAAATCTTTGCACTGTTTGTCATTTCTAGAACCAAAAATAATGTCGTCCACATAGATCTGTACAAGCAGAATCTCATCACCTTTTCTTTTATAAAACAAAGTCGTATCTGTTGTACCTCTTTCGAAATTGTTACCGAGAAGAAAGGTTGAAAGGCGTTCGTACCATGCTCTTGGAGCCTGTTTCAGTCCATACAGAGCTTTATCGAGAAAGTAAACATGGTTTGGGTACTTGGCGCTTTCGAACCCTGGTGGCTGCTGGACATATACTTCTTCTTGGATTACACCATTAAGAAATGCAGATTTTATATCCATCTGAAATACCTTGAAACCTCTGTGGGCTGCGAAGGCTAAGAAGATTCTTATAGCTTCGAGCCGTGCGACAGGGGCAAAAGTTTCATCGTAATCAATGCCTTCTTCTTGGCGATATCCCTTGGCCACCAATCTCGCTTTATTTCTAATGACCACCCCATCTTCATCCTATTTGTTTCTGAAGACCCATTTAGTCCCTATTGCTTGTTTCCTTTTCGACAGTGGAACTAGGGTCCATACCTTGTTTCTCTCAAACTGTAGAAGCTCTTCTTGCATAGCATCTACCCAGTCTGGATCATATAGGGCTTCAGAGACACGTTTTGGCTCGATCACACTGATAAAGTTTGTAAAGAAACAAAAATTAGCAGAGGCTGATCTTGTCTTGACCTTATCAGAAGGATCGCTAATAATTAGGTTCTGAGGATGGCTCATCGTCCACTTTGTTGTTCTTGGAAGATGGTCATTAGCATCATCTAGTTGAACTTCTGGGGCTGCACAAGGTTGTTCTTATACACCCTCTGTGGTAGACAGTACTTCTGCGCTTGAAATTGGTTCTTCAGTTTGTGTAGGTGTTGGGATTAGAGTTGGAATAGTTTCCTCTGATTCGGTAGAGACTGAATCATTTTCCTCTGTTATCGGTTCATCTGTTGTAGCTGGTGTTTCCAGTGCCTCTGTTATTGTATCTTTGATTGTGTCATCTTCTGTTCGCTCCCCCTCGGCATTAGCATCTGCATGATTCATAGAAGAGGATGAAGTATTTAATTGACCAGTTAGAGAAATACCCGACTCAGTCTGGTTGGCAGAAGATGGTTCTGTAGAGGCTCTGACAGCTCCAACAGAGGGATCGATATCGTCGTGGAACATCTCTTCAAATAGCAGATTAAGGTCTGCTTCTCTTGTCTTTGGATGCCAGAGGATTCCTTCTTTAGGCCGAGTTCTGAACTGACTTGTTCAGAAGTCTTCTGAAAGGAATCGTCAAAAGAGACATTGATGCTTTCCACGATGGATCGAGACCGCAGAAGATATACTCTGTAGGCTTTTGAAATGGCAGAGTATCCTACGAACTTTCCTTCATCTGCTTTCACATCGAACTTCCCTCTAGCTTATCTGTCGTTTAAGACGAAGCATTTGCATCCAAAGACCTGAAAGAACTTGATGTTGGGTCGCCTCTTATTGATCAATTGATAAGGTGTCTTGATGTGTCTTTTGACTATGGCAGATCTATTCTGGGTATAACATGCTGTTGATATGGCTTCTGCCCAGAAAGAGATTGGTAATCCAGATGCTGTGAGCATGGTCCTCGCAGCCTCTACAAGCGTTCATGTAAAGCCCGTGTCCCGGTACGTTTATTAATTAATTTTTAATTATTTAAATGTTTACCTTTAATTGTTTTTGGTTAGTGGTTTGGTGTCAAAAGGGACCAAAAATGTTAGCTTAAGTGTCTTTTTGTTGTAGATTGTGAGATAAGGTGTAGTTGAGGGGTTAATTGTGCAAATCTTGGGAATTTTGCATGGGTCTCGGCCCATGACTACAATTCCAAGCCTCGTTTTCTTTTCCTTGTAAACCAAGCAAACCAAACAACCACCTAAACCCTACAATCCTTTTCTCTTCTCCTTTGTGTTGTGCGGCCGAGAGAGAGAGAAACAAAGAGAGAGAGGGATCGCGAGAAAGAGAGAGAAGAGAAGAAAGAACCAGCGGCAGCCACCCCTCGCCGCCGCTGCTGCTGTCGCCGGAGGTCGCCACACCTGGGTCCTCGGAGGTCGAGAGGGAGGAGATTGGTTGTGGTGGTGAGACGTCGTCGTGAGGTAAGTAGCTCCCTCGTTCGTCTCGTTTCTTTTCCTTTTTCCTTTCGTTTTTCCGGCGAGACCACCACCGCCGCACGCCGTCGCTACGGTGGCTGTGGGTGGAGGGCGGTGACAGTGGGTGACACTCGTGGCGGAACCCTAAGCACACCAGGCCTGAACTCTAAATCATCGTAGCGTAAATCACAAACCGTTAAGCCGAACGCGAACCGTTTTATAAAGTTATCAATTTTTATAAATTCTAAGTGTGCTGTCCAGTTTTCGTTTGATCATAACTTTTCCGTCGTAACTCCGTTTGAGCCGAAACTGGCGCCCACAGTTCAAGTTCGGGGTCGGGCACGTTTTCCGTGTTTTAGCGGAAAACTGGTTCGGTCTCTAGCTGGGCGAAAAAGTGGTCGCAAGTTCGGTGATTCGTCATTTCATGTGAAAATTTCTGGAATCTGCCTTAATCTTGCGAAAGCCTTAACTTTTCACTCGTAACTAGTTTTGACGTGAAATTGGTGCCCAAAGTTCCCAAATCGAGTTGGGAAGGTTTTTCGTGTTTTGCCGAAAGTCTGATTAAGCCCGTAGCTAGGCTGTATTGGGCTGTTTGTGCAGGCTGGACCGAAAACTGGCAGTTTTGGTAGTCGTTCGTATTTAATTCATAATAAATTGTAGAAAAATCGTTAGGGGGCCTATGATATATCCTTGAAACCCTATCTCAGAGTACTTTCTAATCATGAAATAATATTGGGAATTTTCTGGGTTTAAAGGGGTCGAAACAGGTCCCGAACAGACCTGTTTAGTGAGAACGGAAAATAGTTTTAGTGACGGTTTAAGCGTGTGTCGTGTCGTAGGATCCGGGTCTCGTATTGACACGTTTTAACATGCGTTTAGGTGTTGGGAAGTGACCGTAATTGTGAAGCTTGAATTGTATTGTTAAGCTAGGCGCGCATTCGAGGTGAGTTCTCTCACTATAACTAATGTCGGTTATTTTTACATTACGTTGTGTGTATGTGTGGTAGTTCTATTTGCTTGTGGTGTGGGATTAAATCGTGGGGTGTCTAGTCGGATCTAATAACGGTTGTTTTATCATTGCTATAGTACGTGTGTGGTAGCTTTATGTGATTGTGTTGTGGAACCAGATAGTGGGGTGTCTAGTTGATACTATGTTGTTACGTTAACTCGGTGGGACCGAGGATCCGGCGGGGCCGGAGATTTTATACGCGGGTGGCGTAGTGACTTGGTGGGGCCAAAGGTTGTATACGCGGGTGGCGTATGAACCCGGGGGTGCCGGGTTGCGAAGGTTGTATACGCGGGCGGCGTATGAACCCGGGGGTGCCGGGTTGCGTTTGCACGGTTGTCGTGTGGTCGGTGGGACCGACGTTTGCCTATAAATGTGGGTTGGTGTGAGTATGCATGTCTATGTTTTGTTCGTAGACTTGTATGCTGTTTATGTGCAATTATCTGTTTATGGTGGTGTGGAAATAACTGTGTTATTTATGGTGTTTGAATTCACTAAGCTTCGTGCTTACCCTTTCCCAATAAACTGTGGTTTCAGGTGCGGGCGGCTCCAAGGCGTGACGAGTACACACTGGCGCGCGAGGAGAGCTGGTTGCTTTATGGTTTTTAATAATTAAACGTTTATTCCGCTGGTTTTTATTATGAAGATATTAATTATGAGTTTGCAAACGAAACGTTGGGAGCATTAAATGAGTTGTTATAAATGAAATGTTTATTTAAAAATTTAAATTTGCTTGAAATTTTTGGGACGTTACAACTTGGTATCAGAGCACGGCTTGAGTGAATCAAACGCATTTCGGTGTGTTTGATCTCAAGTTTGCGGCTATAAAAATTTTCTTTAAAGTTTTTGGGAAATAAATCGAAGGAAAGATCCGTTGAGAAACGGTGATCGGAGGCGCAGTGTGTACAGTCAGCCGGAGCCAAAGGGGAAAGGTACAATACTTAGTGTTTTATTGCTTTCTAGATCATAGAGTATGCATGCTAGATTGCCTGTTGTGGACACTATGATGTATGTTGTACTGCTTGCTATTAGGAATTTACGCTAATTATGATAGGTTACTAAGTGGATGCCCTCTAGGTTGTATGCAGTAAGAGATTTATAGCCTTAGAATATTTGATTTAGTTCTATTGCGCAGCTCTTGTTTGAGTCCAACCGTTCTAGGATAGAATCTTGTATTCGAATGTCTATTAATTTCTCACTGCATATAATCGGGTATTCGCGAGGTCGCTCATTATAATTAGTAGGGATTCGGTAGTAGCAAGGGTAGTGGGATAAGAGGAAGTTCCTAGAGAGCTGGGAAGGGTGTTTATGTATGAGTATGTGTGCTAGATTGCTTTCTAGAACATAGGAGTATGTATGCTAAATTGCTTGGTGATTATTACACTGTGTTGCATGTTTGTTGCTTGCTAATAGGAGGTTATGCTAGCCTTGATAGGTTGTTAGGTGAATGCACTATAGGTCGTATGCGGTAGGAACCGAATAGCCTTAGAATGTCGGATTTAGTTCTATTGCGCAGCTCTTGTTTGAGTCCAACCGTTGTAGGATAGAATCTTACATTCGAATGTCTATCTGGTTTGCACTGTGTGCGACTGTGCATTCGCGAGGCGACTCGTCATGACTAGTAGAAATTTCGTTGTAGCAAGGGTAGTGTTTGGGGGTGGAATTCCTAGGGAGCTAGGAAAAGTGCGTACATATGCTGATGCGGGCATATGGGTATAGTTATCGGCATGGGGCTACTTGGACCCCTTGGGATGGAACTCGGAACGAGCGATGATATGTATGGATGGTAGTAGTAGAGCTCCTACTACCGGAGGCACATGATCAATGCTCGAGTCGGGGAAGTCACGAGGAATCCAAGGAGTTGGGCGTGAGTGTTGTTAGTGTGCGTTGTTATGTGCTGATAACGCGTTGTATTATCTACCCAGAATAGCCGTCACGAGGAGAGACAACTATAGTAGATCCACTGGTACAGGTGTGTACTTGATGTGCTTTGATGGGATGACCGTTGGGGTAGTGACGAAGGTTGTAAATTAGTAGTCGTGGGAATAAAAGGACGATTCTAATATTAATCACTTGGAGTGACGATGAGGATGATGTTTGTGTCGGGCCAAGATGGATGATTGTGCTAGAATCATAGGCTTATAGAGCCGACTTTGATTTTAGGAAAAATCGTAGGGATTATTTGACGTAATTTCCCAACTTGCCTAAGAGGTTTAAATGTCCGGATGACGTTAGTGGATCAGAGAGATTTGGAGGAGTAGGAGTCGAGGCGTAGAATGCCGACTGAGTCATGCACAAGGTTTGATTTTGAAATAGATTGCATTAACAAATTCTTGTGTTTCAAATCATTTATTGGATGGTGTTTTGGAATTTTGGGAAATGTTCAGCACACACTCAAGATTTTGAAATATGGTTTTGAAAGTGTATGAAATCGTTTTATCACGGGGGTGCAAACTTTGTTAGAATTTGTCTCATTTCGTTATTTTTCCAACGGTTCTTTCGGGTAAGATGATATCCGTGTTTTGTGGTGTTTAAAATGTGGGGCAAGTGACTACGGCTTGTGACTTTAACATTGGAACTCCTCCACATATGTTAGAGTTGAGACAAAAAGTTACATTCCACGGTGTCTGTATAAAGCTAATTGAGTGATTTGGTTAAAATAAGTTTTGTTTTACGGCATGTCGAGTCGTGTGGGTTTAATGTCACGAGGTGCATATCTTATTTGTTTATGTGACCATTTGGGGAAATCTTGGAAATCAATTTAAAGAACCCCACCTTTTGAGATTTTATGAGATTTTAGTCGATATTTTCAAATGATGGAAACGGATTGGTTTTTATCTTTAAGTTTGAAACTTACACGAGACAGTTGTGTTTTAACAAAAATATATTTGTAAACCGTTTCATCGTTTTGTATGACTATCCGACGCGCGTAAGATTTGTTAGTTAACCATGTGCCACGACATTTTTGTTGAAAAAGAGGAATTTTGGGGTCAAATGTCATGGAACTGATTTTGAAATTATGTGCACATTTTTGTCGCACCCGATGGAAGGTCGAGCGGTTACTTTAAATACACGTCATGAGTCAATTCATACTAGAACCGCGACGGTTCATTTTCAAAGAAATTATTTATTTCGCTTTACGTTTTGTGAGTGAACTAAGCTGCAATGAAATGATTTTCAACATGATTTCCATATGAGGGACGAGCGTGTCCATTTTTGCGTAACTACCGACCTGGTAATAGTAGTTTTATTGCTTGCGGTCTTTTTGAAATGAAAAGTCTAGACGTTGAAAACATTTTTGTAAATGATTTTGTAAACCATTTGGGAAATGCGCTTTTAAGTGTTATGTGTCATTTTGAGAATTTTAAGGGTGTGAGTCCTTTGGGAAAACTCTTTTGTTTAACCCGTGTTGAGTTTGGGACTAAGGTTGATTTTAGAGTATTGCTTGCTTAGACTTTATTTAAGCGCGTTTTTGACCGACTTATGGGTCTAGCAAGCGTGGAGCATTTTGCTCGATTTTGACTTGGAATTAGTCATGGGCTAATTGCTCGGTTTTAATGACTCAAGGTGGAGTCTTGTTGATGAATTGTTTTGTCGCACCGTTTGGCATTCATTGCACGTCGAGTATCTACACGTTTGGGTGAGGGAGACAATCCGGAATAGGCACTTGTGGGTAGGCTGTTTTGCTCTGGATCCTTAGGCACGTTAATCAGTCGCTGGTAGTGGTCGGTTGGGTATCTCGGGGTGAGGCCCCGGTGTTCAAGTGTTATAGCCTAGGCTTTCTAGTAGGTGCTAGGAGGATATAGTGGTGGGCACTTACCTGAGAGGTAATTCCGATGTGCGGGGCCCTGAGGCGTTACCTGAGAGGTAGGCGTCAGGGTGTATCCTCGGTTCAGATAATTTAGCTTTGTAGAGCGTGTGTTGGGGGATACGTCGACGGTGGGAGGTTGGGTATTCCACGCGTGTTGGTAATGTAGGCCGGGAAGTATCGGTTAAGGGAATGACCTACGTGTGTGTTAGCTGACTTGATTGTGGGGGATATCTATTTGTGTTAGTGTCTAGGATAATACCACGCTTATGTGATTTATTGTAATCGGTTGGACCGATGTTCGGCGGGTGGCCGATGTTTGTTATTGTAATCGGTTGGACCGATGTTCGGCGGGTGGCCGATGTTTGTTATTGTAATCGGTTGGACCGATGTTCGGCGGGTGGCCGATGTTTGTTATTGTAATCGGTTGGACCGATGTTCGGCGGGTGGCCGATGTTTGTTATTGTAATCGGTTGGACTGATGTTCGGCGGGTGGCCGATGTTTGTTATTGTAATCGGTTGGACCGATGTTCGGCAGGGGGTCGATGCTTTGTTAATATAATTTATTGAAAATCTTTGGAGTCTATTAGAATTCGTGGTAGTTAATCGATGGTTAATGGTAGGAATGATCGGATCCGAGTATCCTGTAAGGTATATTGGTGAGCAACTTTAGGAGGGTTAGAACTTGAAATTGAATCGGGATGTATAGAATATCTAAGGTTGGGAGACAACTAAAGTCGTCCGACTAGGAATGATTCTAGTTGTGGGAGTGTTCTTCTGATCATAATGTCGGTGTTCTTGAAGGAGTTTTGTTGGTAAGAAAAGTATTCGAGGCAATTTTTTTAGACGGTGTGAGAAATGTAGGTTCCAGTTAGTGGAAGTCCAGTGGCAACACCGAAAAGGTTCAGAATGGACGTGGGAACCAGAAACCGAGATGCGGGAGAATTACCCGGAGCTGTTTGCGGGCGTGGACTTCGGGGACGAAGTCTAATCCAAGCGGGGGAGAGTTGTAAAGCCCGTGTCCCGGTACGTTTATTAATTAATTTTTAATTATTTAAATGTTTACCTTTAATTGTTTTTGGTTAGTGGTTTGGTGTCAAAAGGGACCAAAAATGTTAGCTTAAGTGTCTTTTTGTTGTAGATTGTGAGATAAGGTGTAGTTGAGGGGTTAATTGTGCAAATCTTGGGAATTTTGCATGGGTCTCGGCCCATGACTACAATTCCAAGCCTCGTTTTATTTTCCTTGTAAACCAAGCAAACCAAACAACCACCTAAACCCTACAATCCTTTTCTCTTCTCCTTTGTGTTGTGCGGTCGAGAGAGAGAGAAACAAAGAGAGAGAGGGATCGCGAGAAAGAGAGAGAAGAGAAGAAAGAACCAGCGGCAGCCACCCCTCGCCGCCGCTGCTGCTGTCGCTGGAGGTCGCCACACCTGGGTCGTCGGAGGTCGAGAGGGAGGAGATTGGTTGTGGTGGTGAGACGTCGTCGTGAGGTAAGTAGCTCTCTCGTTCGTCTCGTTTCTTTTCCTTTTTCCTTTCGTTTTTCCGGCGAGACCACCACCGCCGCACGCCGTCGCTACGGTGGCCGTGGGTGGAGGGCGGTGACAGTGGGTGACACTCGTGGCGGAACCCTAAGCACACCAGGCCTGAACTCTAAATCATCGTAGCGTAAATCACAAACCGTTAAGCCGAACGCGAACCGTTTTATAAAGTTATCAATTTTTATAAATTCTAAGTGTGCTGTCCAGTTTTCGTTTGATCATAACTTTTCCGTCGTAACTCCGTTTGAGCCGAAACTGGCGCCCACGGTTCAAGTTCGGGGTCGGGCACGTTTTCCGTGTTTTAGCGGAAAACTGGTTCGGTCTCTAGCTGGGCGAAAAAGTGGTCGCAAGTTCGGTGATTCGTCATTTCATGTGAAAATTTCTGGAATCTGTCTTAATCTTGCGAAAGCCTTAACTTTTCACTCGTAACTAGTTTTGACGTGAAATTGGTGCCCAAAGTTCCCAAATCGAGTTGGTAAGGTTTTTCGTGTTTTGCCGAAAGTCTGATTAAGCCCGTAGCTAGGCTGTATTGGGCTGTTTGTGCAGGCTGGACCGAAAACTGGCAGTTTTGATAGTCGTTCGTATTTAATTCATAATAAATTGTAGAAAAATCGTTAGGAGGCCTATGATATATCCTTGAAACCCTATCTCAGAGTAATTTCTAATAATGAAATAATATTGGGAATTTTCTGGGTTTAAAGGGGTCGAAACAGGTCCCGAACAGACCTGTTTAGTGAGAACGGAAAATAGTTTTAGTGACGGTTTAAGCGTGTGTCGTGTCGTAGGATCCGGGTCTCGTATTGACACGTTTTAACATGCGTTTAGGTGCTGGGAAGTGACCGTAATTGTGAATCTTGAATTGTATTGTTAAGCTAGGCGCGCATTCGAGGTGAGTTCTCTCACTATAACTAATGTCGGTTATTTTTACATTACGTTATGTGTATGTGTATGTGTGGTAGTTCTATTTTTACCTTTGTTTTATCATTGCTATAGTACGTGTGTGGTAGCTTTATGTGATTGTGTTGTGGAACCAGATAGTGGGGTGTCTAGTTGATACTATGTTGTTACGTTAACTCGGTGGGACCGAGGATCCGGCGGGGTCGGAGATTTTATACGCGGGTGGCGTAGTGACTTGGTGGGGCCAAAGGTTGTATACGCGGGTGGCGTATGAACCCGGGGGTGCCGGGTTGCGAAGGTTGTATACGCGGGCGGCGTATGAACCCGGGGGTGCCGGGTTGCGTTTGCACGGTTGTCATGTGGTCGGTGGGACCGACGTTTGCCTATTAGGTGGGTTGGTGTGAGTATGCATGTCTATGATTTGTTCGTAGACTTGTATGCTGTTTATGTGCAATTATCTGTTTATGGTGGTGTGGAAATAACTGTGTTATTTATGGTGTTTGAATTCACTAAGCTTCGTGCTTACCCTTTCCCAATAAACTGTGGTTTCAGGTGCGGGCGGCTCCAAGGCGTGACGAGTACACACTGGCGCGCGAGGAGAGCTGGTTGCTTTATGGTTTTTAATAATTAAACGTTTATTCCGCTGGTTTTTATTATGAAGATATTAATTATGAGTTTGCAAACGAAACGTTGGGAGCATTTAATGAGTTGTTATAAATGAAATGTTTATTTAAAAATTTAAATTTGCTTGAAATTTTTGGGACGTTACAGTTCAGTTCTTTCGTTCAACAACGCCATTTTGTTGAGGAGTACGTGCTGCAGAGAAGTTCTGTGAAATGCCTTCTTCTGTGAGATAAGCTTCAATGACAGAGTTTTTGAATTCTGTGCCATTGTCGCTTCTCAACTTTTGGATTTTGCATTCGTACAGAACCTGGATCTTCTTCATTAAGTTTATCAGAGTGTTAGGAATATCTGATTTCTTTCTGACAAACTCCACCCGTGTATATCTTGAGTATTCATCGATCACCACTAGTATGTATTTCTTGCCTCCTAGGCTCTGCGTAGCAATAGGACCACAGAGGTCAACATGAAGCATGTGCAGAGGCATAGGGCAAGACACATCGGTCTTTCCTTTGTGGGAAGCCTTCTTAAGCTTGCCCATTTCACATGCTGAGCACAGATGATCTTTGTTGAACTTAACATTCGGCAGACCTTTGACAAGATCAAGTTTCACAAGCTTGTCTAGAGTGTGGAAGTTTAGATGACATAACCTGTTGTGCCATAACCAGGCTTCTTCATTTTTGCAAGCAACAAAGCAGAGCTTGTCTTCTTTGTTCTTGACGCTAAAGTTCATGAGATATAGATCTTCCCTTCTTTCAGCCCGCAGAAGCTCTACTCCAGTGTCTTCTCCTTGTAGAGAGCAGTAAGTTCTTTTAAACATAACATCAAAGCCAGTATCGTAGAGTTGGCTAACACTTAGAAGATTGTGCTTAAGGCCATCCACATAAGCAACTTTGCATACTTCAATCTTTTCCTTTTTGATGACTCCGTAGCCTTTAATGTATCCCTTCTTGTTGTCCCCAAAGGTTACAGATCCTCCATTGAGTTTATCTTTGTAAGAGGATAGTAAACCTCTGTCGCCAGTCATGTGCCGCGAGCACCCGGAGTCAAGATACCAGATCGGCACATACTGCTTATGCAAGACAATCAGAGATTTTTAGGTACCCATATCCAAATGGGTCCCTTTTTGTCAGAGGTCTTCAAGGTTGCCTTAGCATCCTTGGGTTTGGTTTTATCTTCTGTTGAAGAACCATTTTGTTTCTTCTTTCCCTTGAATTTAGCATTCTTTTTGGGCAAAGAGAGGAAACAGTGAGGACTTGAGAAATGTTGGTTCAATTGAAATATGCGATCAAAACAATGACAATAATGAATTTGCGAAGAGATTTGCTTGAACTTTTCATTGAAAACATTAAAACAGGGTACATAGGCTTTAATTTTACAATCTGCCCTAGCACTAGACTTCTTATTACAAAAAGACTAATGCTGACTAGATTGTTGTTTTGAAAATTCTCTGGTTGGAGTAGCCTTTTGTGGACCCTTTCTTCTGTGGTGAACTTTTGCAGATTTCACTGTCACAGAGGCAAAAGTTTTGTTATTTTCAACCCACTTACCCTTCTGCTGCCAAGTTAATATTTCTTTAAAAGGCCCAAAAGGTTTAGCTTATTTTGAATAGAGAGAGGATTTTTCCTTTTCAGGTTTGTTTTTCTCAAGCTCCACAGAGGTTTTGGCTTGTACACACTTGTCCACAAAATCCGGGCAAATAGGAACACTTGTGATTATCTCTTTAGGAGTAATTGTTCTGTTAAGAATTTCAGAGGGAATTTTAAGTCCCTCTGCTTCACAAGGATCTATTCCTGATTCAACTGAATCAGTCTCAGAATCGTCAGAGGATGAGTCGTCCTCATAAACAGAGGTTGAGTCACTTAGGTCTATGTCGACAGAGGCTGGATTTTCTGAGCAAGTGCTATACTCGCTTTCTTCCTCTCTTTCGGGGATATTTTCTAAGTCAACAGAAGTGTTCATCAAGACTTCCACAGAGAGATTATGGCTATTATTGGAAGAACTGGGACATTCATAAAAGTTATTTTCACCGATTTCCAATAATTCATTTTCAGAAATATGAGTTAGTTTTTCTTCTGTGGAAGCAGGCAATAACTCAGGTGCCTCTGCAGATAGTTTATTCTCATAATCTATAGTGCAGACAAAGGCAACCTGGGATTGAGTCTCGGGGTCACCAAACTTGAAGATTCCTATCTGATTTTGAGTTTTCAGATATTTCTTGGGTTTGGATTCTCTTTTGACTGAGACTGAAGAGGATAGATCTGTGTTTTCAAACCACACATTAATCATCTTCAGAGGTTTCCTCTGGTGAGGTTCCCGAGAGACTTTTCGCCTTTTGCTGACAGAGAGTAAGTTTGGAAAACCGGGTTTTCTTGTGCTTCCAATATGAAATAGTGAAGACAGAGATTTGTCTCTTTTGGTTCCAGTGTATGGATCAATATCACAGAATCCAATTCCCCATCTCCCTATTTGTGTGTTTATTTTTTCATAAACCATCTGAGCATCTTGATATTTTTTCATTAAAAGGTCTCTTCTGAGTAGGTCTTGATGAAGGACTTCTCTTTCCTTTTAAAAATAATGTTTAAGAGCAAGGATGTTCATTCTGTCGCTCTCAACATCCATAAGTTCTTTAGACTTAGCTTTAAGGCAGAGTTGAGTTCTGAATTTTCTCTTTCAAAGGATTTAGATGCTTGTTCCAGTTTGTTTCAATTTCTTCCTTTTCTTGAAATATTTTTGCCTTTTCTTGAGTTAGAAGTTTTGTTTCTCTCTCAAAAAAATGCAAGTTTCTTTTGTATATTCTCACAAGTCTTTTTGAGTTCAGTGTGTTCGATAGTTAGTTTAAGCAAATCGGCTTCATTATTATCAGAGGAAGAGTTAGAAGTGGATACCTCACTATCAGAGTCGGATGAGCTGACCTCTGCCATTCCACAGAACAAGGCGTTTTTGTCGCCTTAATCAGATGATTCGTCTGACAGCCAGTTCTCCTGATTCACCATTAGCGACTTCTGAGCATAATAATCCGCTTTCTTTTTGTAGTAAGCAGAATCCCTCTGAGGGCGATTTGGTTTGCTCCCGCAGTCAGCGGCATAGTGGCCTGGCTTGCCACAATTGAAACATCCCTGGTTTTGGGAACCGTTGCCAGCTCTGTCGTCTGACTTCTGTCGGTCACCACCTCTATCACCTCTGTCACCTTTTCACTTCTGTCATTCGAACCATCTCTTCCTTGGTTCCTTGGCTCATACTTCTCTCCTCTGTCATCCCTTCCATCACGTGCATACCCCTTCTTCCGATATCCTCCTCTTCCAAACTCCTTTGTCAGCAGAGTTAATGATTTAGCTATCGAGGCCATCGTTGCCTCCTCTTCTATCACCTCATCTTCAGAGCTATCGACAATCATCACCTTCTTCTTTTTCTCCTTCTTCTCCTTCTTTTCCTCCTCTTCCACAGCTTTCTTAGGATTCTCCTTTGCATCTGTAGTCTTCCCCACAAGTGCCAGAGGCCTAGCAGTCTGAGTTTTTGCCTGGGCGATTTGGGGTTCTTGAGCTGCCAATGTTCCATAAAGATCTAATAGGCTCCAGGTGTCTAGGTCCTGATTTGTTTGTAGGGACATAGACAGTTGGAGCCATTCTTCATTGAGACTCTTTAAGAACATGACATTGTTTTCTTCTGAAGTTCTGTGGATTCCAAACTTCTTGCACTTGTTTATCAAGGAGTTAAACTTGTCATACGTAGACTGCAGAGACTCAGTCGGCAGATCCTTGAATGAGTAATACTCATTTATACATTGGGCTCTGCGATTTTTATGAGTTTTAGCCCCTCCTTCCAATTGTTTCTCCAGTTCCTTCCATAGATCGTATGCAGATTCACACGCGTCCAGGGATTGGAATAGGTCATTGGGGATGGCCATTATCAGAATTTGTTTTGCCTTCTATACCAACTCGTATTTCGCCCAATTAGGATCAGACCATTTATCTTTTGACTTAGATTTTTCGTGCGCAGGAATCTCTGGAGTGTCGTCTGTTGCAGGTACACATGGTATAGAGAGCATAGGAACGAAAGGAGGATTGTGGATGTAGCGAAGAGCTTCTTTGTCAGTACCCTCGAAGAAATGAATAATTCGTATTTTCCACTGAGGGTACTCATCTCTGAGTAGAGTGGGTGGTTTTGTAAAAGAACCGGTAGAAAAGTAGTTGTTGGTGTTCGCTGCCATTTTGAATGGTTTTGGAAAATACCAGAAAACAGAGTATAAACTGAGATTTTCAGATGATTGGTCAAGATTTTTTTGAAAAGAGATTACAAGCTTGAAAACCTTAAGCGATACACTAAAATGGAGAGTTTTAACTGAGAAAACAGATTCTGCAGGTTTACCAAGGTCGAACAGGTCGAGAATGGCAGAAAAACAGAGTCTGTTTGAAATGTGCGAAGAACAGGTCAAAATCTAACCAAGTTTCTATCAAAAATCATTGTAAGAGAGGATCTCTTGATATAGAAAATCAAGGATGGCTTTGATACCAATTGTTGGTTCCGATTTTACTTAACAATGATAATTTTATCTATTAGTTCAAAACAGAATGATGTGCGGAAGCGTTTTAGAGAACTAATAAGATATTTAAGGTAGAAAAACACACTATATCAAATACGTGAGATGTAAATAACACAAGTTTATAACTCAATAACCCACTGTATATTGATATAAATAGAACACCAAGAACACCGAAGATTAAACAATAATTCTACTCTTAAGGATGTGTGTGTTGTGCAAAGCTTAATAGAAGAACTCAACATGAGTCTTCTATTTATACTATTCACCAGGGGATAAGTTATAGACGTAAAGGACTAAAGTGTACAAGACATAATCGTGAGACTACTACACGTACAACGTTAATGTAGTGCTCCATTTTCTGCATAGGCTGAAACCCATCAGAGTTTGACACGTGGAATTGTCAGGGCATGCCTTGTACGAATGATCTTTAGGATCTTCGTACAACAGAGAACGTGTGAGGCACGATTGTCTTCGTCTTGATCTTCAAGTAATCTTCCAAGTCTTCAGTCTTCATACCATAGAGGCTCTGTCAAGTTTGGCAGAGGCTCTGTGGCCTTGTCTTCTGTGAACATCTTCACTTGAGTCTTCACTTGGTCTTCTATCGGTGTCTTGGCAGAACCTCCGTCGGTGTGAATACTTAGCCTAAGTTTCAATACTTCTATAAACAGTAGAAGTGGGAGCTAACAGGTCTGTTTTGAATATGTACTGTATCTTTAGTATTTCCGTACAGTATATATAGTTGTTAGCAAATTGTAAGCTAACTAACTTTCGTACTCACTTTGTAATCTTTGGGAGATTTCTGTCTCTAGATCTGTTCTCTGTTTGTTAATCAATACAAAGCATTTGGCATCAATTCCCTCTATAATTGCATACTTTGATTGTGTTCTTGATTGATTAATTGATTGTAAGATCAATCCTGGTTCCTACATGGACTTTACAAAATGGAAAATACCTTTTTAAGTTTCTTTCCCCAAAAGGAAACTGGCAACACCCTAAAATATCTTATTTTGGAATTATTTACTACCTAAGAAAGTTTCTTCTTCCTTCCATTTTTTATTATTTTTTTCTTCTCAGAAATGGCACCCACTCCAATGACTATGATCAAGTCCAAGAACATGCCCGGAGAACTGAACCAAATAACCTTCAGCTCCAACAATCACTTAGCCCTTTCCAATTTCACAAAGAAGAAACCCTGTCCTCATCTCGCTGAGGAAGTAATATTCCTTAAGAACTCTCCCATCTACAAAGCCATCACCATTGCTCCACCAGCTCATCGCCATCTTCTTCAACAGTTCTGGTATACTGCTGAAAAGACCCTCCACACCACCAAATCTGGAAAGAAGGTTACAGTGATTGCATTCCAAACTGAATTTGGACAGCGCTAGATCTACCCACTGGTCCTTTCGAACCACTGCCCAACGACGACGAACTCATCAGGTTTCTAGACCTGATGAAGTACACATGGGACAACAAGGCAAGCACTGAAAAGCCCGACAAAAAGATTACCAAGGTGCTCAAGGCAAAAATGCCTTCAGAGCTAAACTTCATTTTCTCTCATGTCATCTCTTGCATGAGTGGAAAATTTGGATCTTTGGACCAAGCCAGCTACTACCAAGTTCAAATGGGGTATTCGCTGATCACAGGGAGAAAAGGTGAGTATGCCCAACTCATCTTTGACACAACCTCATGCAGCAGAACATTATAGGACCTGATGGTTTTCCTATTCTACCCACCACCGTGTCTGAAATGGAGAAAGACATGGAGTATTATTGTGATAGTGGGGACATTGATATTTTCTCCCGCCCATCAGGTATCCAATCCCATACACTTTCTGCTTCTATCCCTTCTAAACCTCTTCCCTCTTTTAAGCTTTCCTTTGCTCAAATTTTTTGTTCTTTTACAGGTCCTAACTTGGGCACTATCGCTGCCTCGGTCAAGGAGGTGTTTGATAAAGTGGAGTTGCTCTCTAAGGATCTCACTAATGACAACAATGCCGTGAACTCTGCCGGTGACTCTCTGAAAAACCTCTCCACTTCCCTCAACGATAAAGTGGGCAATGCACAACTTTCAGCATTGCAAGAGGAAGTGAAGACCTTGTAGAAGGATGTAGTGAACAACTCCTCCTCCATCCAAGCTATCAGCACAACCGTCTTCACCCTTAGCACCAACGTGGGTAATCTTCAAGGAGCAGTTTCGACCATCGGCACCAGGGTCGATGAACTAAAGGGTCAGGTAGCCAACCTTACTACAAAGGTTAATACTTCAAATGACCTTTTGTCAAAGCTCCTGGACAGCCTAAGTCTACCAGTGGCCCCCGCCCCATCCTTCACTCACGATGATCGACAATAATTAAAGATGGTGGCAGATTTCAACGTTCGAGCCACTGAAGCGATCCCTGGCCTAGAAGCCAGGGTGGAAAAGATTGAGGCTTCTCGTGCCTCAGTATCAGTTGTTCTGGCCTTGAAGACAGGACTGTTGATGATGACAAAGAGGGGGAGAAGAATGCTGAAGAAGACCTTCCCCAAGCTGAGGTGGAGGGAAACGCTGAAGAAGACCCGTCTCAATCTGAGAGGGAGAAAGAAGGTAAAAAAGAACTAACTCCTCCCTTTTCTCCCATAGACATCGCTGAATCAGAAGAAGAAGGAGAAGAGGAGGACGACGAGTTGGAGATCGTTGATGAAGAACCCTCTTCAAATCCTAGTGGCAACAACAACAATGATGATGATGATGATGAACAGCCAAAGTGCTGGTTCAAGCCTACTACCATCAGGGTCCCTGAACCAAAGGGGGTGGTTTTCAAGGAAGCAGGGGAGACGACAAAGAAGTCTCCAGCAAAGAAGAGCTCCAAGGGCAAACAGAAATGAGTTGCTTCTTCAGGGAACTTAAATTTTTTCTTAAATGCTGAGAATGATCAAACTTCTCAGGTATTGAATTCTCAAGGGAAGCAGTGCTCGGACCTCTTCCTGACCTATCAGCCCTGAACCTATCACTGCCACCAGATGGACCTTTCATCCCTGGTGAAGTGGTCAGTGATCCCTACAGAATAATCTTTTTGGACTGGACTGGTGTGTAGGTTCCCAGATTCACGTTGTCTCACAATAATAGCATAAAGCAGATAGCGGAAGCATTATATAAAGCCATTAAATGTGAGTGATTGTATAGACGATAATGTAACAAGAGAGTGTTAATATTGAACAGTAATATGATAACAAGATCAAGTGAATAAACTGCTCGTTTATGGATAACAATGAATAACACCAAGAACACGTTTAAGTGTGTGTATTCAGAAATATCTCAGAAAACAAATCATACAGTGGTAGTGCTATGGAATGTTTCAGTGTGTGCTCTCACAATTGTGGAAAACAATTCTTCCAAAAGCTTACAATTGTGTGCTCCACTAACGTTCTATTTATAGCCTGATAAAGCACTAGACAGTGTACTATCTAACCCTGGGAGGACACGTGGAAAGCGTGTCTCCGTCCTTTTAGGGCTTACGTGGAAAGTACGGATACGTGTCTAACACTTAGAGGTTTCTACGAGACTTAAGCTTCACAGAGGTCTTCCTTCACCAGAGCTCTTACGCCAGAGCTCTGATGGTCTTCTGGTATGATCTGTTCTTCTGGTGAATAGAAGAAGTCGTCTGTCAGAGCTCTGTCGAGCTCTGATGGTCCTACCAGAGCTCTGTCAGGCTTTGATGGTCTTCTGCTTCATATTCTTCTAAGTCTTCTGCTTCATCTCTGGTGGTCTTCTGACTTGTAATATTTTCAATACTTTTACATAAGAGATACTTGGGGCTAACAATCTCCCCCTAAGTATTGAAAATAAAAAAAATTGCAATTTACAGAGATGATTAATCAAAAGACAAAGAGGAGAAGATCATCCTCTGTGAAACTTGATACTTTTCTTTTAAGATGTTACAATTCAATGCAAAAGAAAAAGTATTCTATGCATAGTAATTTCCTCTTAGGATTCTGTCGAATCTTCTGAGCAACTCTCGGAAATATAGCATGAGATTTATCTGGTTGATGTAGAGCCTCAGTTGCTCTTCTGGGCACTTTTCCCTTGGAAGATTCAGAATCACGTTCTTGAGGTACTGCAGCGACTCACTTGAGTACTTGTGGGTTTCAACAGATTTGATGGCCTTCTTGTTGCCCTTCTGTCGGGAGATGAAGATTGGAGGATTTCTAACCACGGTTCCAGTTCTGTAATGGTTATAACCCACAAGACTTTTATTCGGAGGTGCAATCGTCAGTTTCTCTATTTCGAATTATATGCCTAGCTGAAAGTCGATTTGCGTTCTGAGGTTGACGTGCTCTTGCATAGCGTGCTGAACCTCTCTCATTGCAGTTCCTATGCCTCTGTATCTGTCAATGTGGTTTTCACAGTAGCCATGAAGAGTTATTAAGTCATAAGGATTCAGAAGAACAAGGTCGTTGTCATTGAAAGTTTCGAGTTTCTTGTCCTCTGTCTCCACTGTGTAAACATGGTAAAGAACTCTGTCACGGGAGAACTTCTTTGCTTCGATCTTCATAATTCTATCGAATGCAAAGGATGAGTTTATGTTTCTGTTCAGATGAGATCTGGTTGTGATGAACTTTCGCCTTTCATCCGTAAGTTGAGCAGCTCTGATGGGATTGAAGTATGGGTTGGCGGGTACGGCGTTTATGGGGATTAGATCTCTGTCTGCATAGAGATATTCAAACAGTTCTTCCAGTGAAGGGTTCTCGGTGTGTCGGGATGAGGATTCTGGGTTCTGCTCTGGTTGGTTTTGGATTGGGTTCTGATCGTCATGTGTTTCAGCCATAAGAATGTCACCATTGGCGTCCAGGATCTTGTATAGTTTTGGTTTGGACTTGGGGTTGGTTTTGGCTTATTGTTCATCAGCAGAGATTGGTTCTGTTCTTTCGGGTTAAGTTATTGGAGGGGATTGGGGAGGAGTGTCAAGGATAATGATCTCTGTCTCCTTGTCCCCTTCTTTTTCTTTCTCTATCTCCTCTGTCTCTTTCTTCGCCTCTTTTTCTTTCTCTTTCCCTTTCTCCCCCTTTTGTTGTTCTGAGGACTCACCCATCTGACTATCGGAATGCCCCTCATCAGCATCTTGGAAGTCATCATCATCATCAGAGGTAGCAATGCCGTCATCTGGTGAGGATGGAACAACAAACTTCGGATCAGCCTTACTCTTTTGCTTGAAGGCTCTCCTTCTGGGGTCCTTCTGCAGGTCTTTTGCGAGTAGCAGTTTGTAAGATGGAATCTGTGAAGATAGTGACTGCCTTTTTCATTGCATCTTCGACCTCTGTTTCAGCAGTTCTAATCTCATCTACTTGACTCTCAAAGGTGAATTTGAGGGAGTCAAGAGATGCTTGCACATGTCTTTCTGTTGCTTGTGCCTTCATGACGAACTTCGATGAAATGGACATCATCTTGCTTAGAACATTTCTGCTGAATTCACCCATCTGGCCGACTGTCATTGGTAGTTCGTTGGGGCTTGGACCAGATATGTTGAGTGGAGTAGCAGAAGATGTCGTTGCTTCTTTGATTGCATCCTTGACAGAAGTGTTGATTAGGTCTGTCAAGGATCTGATGTTGGACTCAGAGAGGAGAACTGAAGGGATTGGCAGGGTTCTATTCATTGCAGCCGTGTGGTTCTCTGCCATTATTCTCTTTATTTCAGCGAGCTCTGTTGTCAGCTTTGTTGTCTCCTCTGCTCTGGCTCTTTCTTCATCCACAATCTTCTGTGAAGTCTCTGCATATTTTCTGGTGATCTCTTGCAGCTCAGACTTCATAGTTGCATTCTCCTGACGAATCAACTCCTCTTTATGCTCATTGATAAGTTTATACTCATTCAAGGAGTTGCTAATACTGTCACAGAAGCTTTTGAGGTCTTCTCTGGTGACAGTGTCAGCGGGGGTAACCTTGGGTCCAACACATGAATCCAAGTCAACCTCGAGCTCAGAGGTGCCTCCATCAAGAGTTGTTTTTATGTTGGCTCTTGGAGGACTTCCACCTGATAATTGATGCTCCTTTTCGGGGGATACATCTACAGGTGTTCTGATCAGAGGTTCCTCTTCCATCTCAGGTTCTGGAGAAGGAAATCTGATGTGTTGAGAGGACCTGTGATCAAGACAGGTCTTCCCTTGTGCTAATAGGTCATCCCACTGCCCCTGAGTTGGGCATGTAGAAACCAGGATTCAATCTTACAATCAATTATGAGCAATTAAGAACAATCAAATAGAGAATTGGATCAACGCACTTGTATTCAATCAAGAACAGATTACAAATCTAGAGAGAGAATCTCTCAAAGATTACAAAAGTGAATACCAAAATATGCGGAAAGTTATGCCAAAGATTAGTTAGCTTACAGTTGCTAACTCCTATATATACTATAAGGAAAAGCTAAAGCTACAGTACATATGAGAAACAGACTAATAGAACAATTACACGTGTCCTAATTAGTAATATAACTGAATATTACTTCTGAACATCCTTCTGATAAAGCACTTCAGAACTTCCTTCAATCACTTGTGATATTTTCATCTTCATCATCAGAAGTTCTGAGTCTCCTACTCAGAACTCTGACCCTTCTGTTCAGATTCCACACTTGTAATCTTTTCGAGACTTCTCAGATCAGATCTTCTGAGTCTTCTAACTCAGAACTCTGAGTCTTCTATTCAGATCCAACACTTGTAACTTTTGACAAAACTTCAGATCTAACAATCTCCTCCTTTTGTCAAATAGTCCTGTACTTCTCATCATCATATTCTTTTAGTGCTGGAACAATCTTCAAAACCAGTACATTTCTCAGAGTAAGCCTTCTGTTAATCTTTTCTATGATCTTTTGAATCTCTTCAACTTGTTTTCCCTTTTGTAACTTTTTCTCCAGACTGTGTTTGATGAACCTTAAAGTTCCTGAACAATATTTTGCTACTTCTTCTGGTCTGAAGAAAATCTTTTCATTTCTGTCATTTCTTAAGAAGACTCCCAACTCTGGATATCTTGTAACATTTCCACTTTTCAGAAGATTCAGATTTTCATGCTCATTCTTTGGCTTTGAGAGATATACACATGGCCTTTGTAAATACAGTGCAATCTGAAAATCTGTGTATGCATGCCATCTAAGAATATAAAACATAGCCTCTCTCACTGCAGCCTATGCTCCTCTCTCCTTTTTCAGTTTACTGCAGTCTTTATTTGACAAAAGACTATACAATCTATACACATCTGTTACTGAGATTTTTTCAAAATCTGCTTCAGTAAAGTAGTAGACTTTTCCATCTACTCTTAAGACTTCAAATGAGTAATATTCATGTTTCATGAACTTCTTCTCTTTCAATTCTCTAATCCCTGTGATTAAGAAATCTGAATACACTGATTCTTTTGGTTTTCCTAAGCGCTTTGACATTTCACCACGAAGACATTGATGTATCTCTGTTCTGTCATGATAAACACATAGAAAATTGACTTCTCTTGGCTGAAAGAAGTTAGGAAGAGCATACTCCAGAAAGTAACCATTAACATCAACAAATATTTCTTCTTCATTAGCCTCAGACTTTTCTGGTTGATCAGCATCTTTCATTTGAACATCTTGTGAAGACACATCTGGAATATCTTCTTCAACTTCTTCTAAGTAAACACCATTTACTTGATATTCAGCTGGAAAAACAAAATCTCTGTGTAACAACTTCTTTGGATTTACTTCTGAAAGTAACCATTCATTGTAATTTCTGATTTTGTTTCTGAGTTTAAGCCTTTTAGTGACACATCTGATACATTTCTCTCACATAAACTCTGACATTCTCAACATAAGCTTGCATCTTTATTACTGTCTTCTTCAGAGTAGCATCACTATACTTTACTAGATCATTCAATCTGAATAAAATGACTTGGTTGAATTCTGAATGAATGAATCTTTCATTTCCAACTTCTTCACTCACAAAGCCATCAAAGTTGCTTATTACTTCAAGAGTTGTGATTGGACTTGTCAAGTTACATTTCTCTTTCCTTGACTCAATTGCCAACTGAAAATCATATAGATACAGATTTCTAACATATATTCCCAGAACTCTTCTGCATTCAAGTTCTATCCAAGCATCTTCAGTACCAGCAAAGAATTTCACCAAGAAAATTTGATCTTCCAAGAACAATCTATGGAAATCAAAACTTGTCATGTTCACCTTTAAGTTTCCTTCTTTCAATACATTCAGATTAACATATCTCAGACCATCAAATTCTTCACTTAGAAAGTCTAACACCTTCACAATTCTTTTCTGAACATGTAGCTTTTCATCAGTCTTTCTTAACCTGTTTGAAGCTTTCACATATGTCATCTGAATCCTCTCATCCAAGAATCCATCAATAAAATTTTCAATGACAACAAACTCATCATCTTTGCAGTAGACAGATTCATAATTGTCTTCAGGGAAAATACTATCATACAAGTTTTTTGCCAAAGGTGTATCTTCTCTTTCAACAATAAAGTCACATAAAGGTTCTTCAAGAATTGGTAAATCAATTCTGGGAATCACAATTGGCCTTCTGTAAGTGTAGAAAGGCATAAATAAGTCTTCAACTTTCACAAGATCTTCTTCTGATACATCTTCAAAGAAATATTCTGCAATGTCTTTTACAAATTGCTTTGTGTATCTTATAGAGTGATCTTCTTCTCCCAACAAGTCAATTGGCCTCACCAATCTGATAACTCTTTGAACATTCTGAATGTTAAAAGCTCTGACCAACTCACTATGCATTCTCCTTATCAAAATATCACTCTCTTCAAGTTCAGAATTAAGAAGTTCCCTTCTGGTATAAGGAACTATCTCTAAACAAGTGTTAATCTCAGAACTTTCAATCAATCTTTCTTCAGAGATATCTGCCATAGTTATTTCACACCATTCTTCAGAAGAATCTGCCATTTCTTCTATAACATCATTCTGATCTGATATAACCTTATCTGATCCAAAAATATCCATCTTTTCAGTCTCATCATTCTGATCAGTATCTGCCATAAGAATTTCAGTTTCATCAGAATTAATCTCCATCTCTGTATTCAACACCAATTCCTCTGTTTTACTTGAGTTGTCACTTCCCATCTTTTCCATTTCCATCTCTTCCTCAGTATCTGAACTAATAGTCTGAACCTCAACCAACTTCTCAACTTCTGTTGATTTTTCCACTTCTGCTGATTTATCAACTACTTGAATATTTTCTGAATTTTGAACCTCTGCAACTGCTAACTGCATATCAGAAATCTCAAAATCTGCTAAGTCAATATCAGCTGACTTTTCAACATTTTCTAACTTATGAGTGCTTTGTTCATCAACCTCAGAATTATGCTTTTGCCTTTTCTCCCCCTTTTGATGATCATGAGGATCATTATCATCAAACTTCCTTTTTAAATTCTGAGTTGATTCTTCTTCAGGTTCAGCTACAGACATAGGCATGATGGCTAATGGCTTTGAAACACTAGCCAATGTTTAACTG
The DNA here is from genome assembly GCA_033807775.1 of Saussurea involucrata. Lineage (NCBI taxonomy): Eukaryota > Viridiplantae > Streptophyta > Magnoliopsida > Asterales > Asteraceae > Saussurea > Saussurea involucrata. Next base: position 53,074,666 of record CM066324.1, read on the forward strand.
AAAGCTTGTAACAATGAAGATTTCATATCATTCATATTCCTTACCAACTCCTTTTGAAATTCTGACATACTATCCCTGATCTCTTTTTTGTGAGATTCCAAGGACACTTTCATTCCATCCACCTTTTGTTCAACATATTTTGCTTTCCCTTCCAACAAGAGTTTGAGATCTTTCACCTCATTTTTCAAAGAATCCACCGTACTCTCCAATTTTTCAACTTTTTCCCCCAACACCTGATTTTGTTTCTGAATCTTTTCAAATTCAGAAGGTTCTAACAGTGAACCTGGATCAACAAATGGTCCAGTTTTCAAGTATTCAGAGAACTCTTGGCCTGTAGGTGCCACAAAGACACCATGTACCACAGAGGCACTGTGTAATAAAGCTTTTGAGATGTTCACTTCACCAGGACCTCCATCCAATCCTTGACAACCAATATTAGGAATGTCTATGGATGTTGTTACTGGAATACAAAATTCCTGTGATGTGCTAGTGTTGAAAAAAATTTCAGGTCCAAATTAAATATTACTGTGTAATCCAGACTCTATGTGTTGAATGAAATCTTGGGATTTATCACCTCCCTCCAAATGAGTTTGGGATGGTTCCCCTGTTTGTTTTGAAACAGTAGCATGTTGAAATGCTTCTGAGTGGCTAGGGATGGATTGTTCAAGTTCCACCACTGGGTCCATGGTGTTTTCTTCAATGTTAGTCACCAAGGATTGTGAACCAACAGTAGATGTGGCTACCCGGATTAATTCAGCTGGATCAGAACCATCTATTTCTGTTTGAGATTCAGTTAACAATCTCTCATCCTCACCACACTCTATCTGTTTTTCAACTTCCATATTAACCAATCTCCTTGAATTTTCCCTCTCTATGCTCTCAGAATGTTCTCCCCTTTGAACATTCTCCCCCTCTCTATTTTGATTTGACCCCTCACCTCTCATCTCAGGTTGTTCCTCATGGGTAGGGTCTTGAGGTTGTTCAAGTCCCATTGAGGTGGAATAAGCTTTTAAAATATCACTGTCCCTTGGAATATACTGCCTAAGAGACCTTGGAAGAAGTCTTTGATTTGGAAAATTTTGATTTTTAGAACTAGAAATCATCTTACCCATATAAAAGATTGGACCATGCTCCTCATTCGCTCTCCTTGGAATATTTGTGGTTTCTCTCATAGCATACCAAATCACAATCTGCCAATACCTTTGATAAGGTATATATGTAAGTGGAGTATCCCTTGTCTTCTTTTCTTTGGCCTTCTGATTCTTCTCAAAGGTGTTCTTCATATCTTCCCAAAGAATTGCAATATAATCATAATGTCTGTTTTTCACCAACCCATGAAATATTTGCAGAATTTGCCTTGAGCTTTGATCAAGAGAACTATTCTTCCCAAATAAACATTTATTCACAATATTGAACAAACAAGCCCAAATTGGTGGTAATTTGTTTCTTCTGAACAAACTTAGGGTCCTCAACTCTTCATTATACCCAATCTCATAAATTGAGCAATTAATTCTTCTGTCAATGGAGAATCTTCAAAATCTAATCTTCCTTCTAAATCATCTTTAACTGGTAAACTCAGCATATCTCTTAAAATTTGTATAGTCAAAGTCAAAGAAACTCCCCCAACTTCAGATACAAATTTATTTCCCTCTAGCCTTAGATGCTTCCACCATTGTTGTATATACTGAACAGGAACCGATTTCTTCTTTGTAAACCAATTTTTGAATGGATGATACTTCAATAATTCCATGATTATCTTATGTTCTTCTTTAAATCTGCTTTCATCAAACAATAACACACAATTGTTTTCCAATAGCCTCAAATACTCTCTCTCAGGAACAATCCTTTCACCATGATTAGGTCTTCCTGACATGACTGACCTAATTGCACGCTGTTCGTGTTGAATGTTCTCATTTTCCTCATCTGCGTTTCCCTCTGATTCATCCATATGTTCATCCCCTGCTTCTCCTCCAACATTACCTTGTACAATGTTATCTCCTATTACCCCTTCATCTACGGCTCTATTTTCAGGTCTTTGAACCTCATTATCATTAGATTCTGATTCAAACAATGATTTTGATGAATGTAATGAAATGGCTCTACTTCTCCTTGAACCAGACATGATCGTAATGTGGAATTTTGAAAGAAAACAAGATCAATGAACTCAGGAATTGTGCGTTTCTCACTTTTTCACTCTTGGAATTCAAATAATTTTGAAAGAGGGATTTTAAGAACTATTTAAAATCCGCAAAGCTGAAAGGATTTAACGATGAAAAGGCGCTTTTTGTCAAAGTTATAACAAATTCAAACACTGTGAAGTGCCACAAAGGATATTAAAATGAAAAGACGTGGCATTTTCAATTGAATAAGAAGCTGACACGTGTTACTTGATAGAAATTAACACAAATTAAAAGTTATGAGTAACACGCTCAGAGTTCTGAGAAAGCATACTCAGAAGTTCTGAGTACACAGTTCAGAAGAAATTCCCTTAGAACCAAAGTTCATTTAAAATCAACTTCTGATTATATATAAACATTTAATCATCCAGAAGTAGTTTGAACATATAGAAAATTATTTTATCATCAATATTCTGTTCTTTTAATGATGATTTATGATTTCTGAAAAATCATTTAAAATCTAACATCCGAATTTGAAAACTTTTGAAACATTCAGAAGTAGTTTTAAACAAGTATAAAAATATTTTATCATTGAAAGCTTGTTCTCCTTAGAATGATTAGTGACAAGAGAAGAATACAAACCTTTTAATCATCTTGGAATGATTTCTGAAGAATATCAATGCTCCCCTTGACTTTAGCATATACTCAAACACATATTAGACATAAAGGTAAAAAACAAATTCAGGAAAAAATAATCTACAGAATCGAAATACTTGTATTTCTCATAAATGAATTTTTGAAAGATAGTCAGAAGTTCTGAATAACCTAATCAAACTTTAAAAAGATTTGAAGTTGGATTTCTGAAGTATTGACTCAGAAGATCTGAACTCAAGACTCAGAAGTTATGAACTTAAGAGTCAGAATTCTGAATAAGAGACTCAGAGTTCTGAGTACACTACTAAGAGAATCTTACTTAGAAAAACTTTATCATTTCTGAAAAATAGCAAATGTAATCAATTAGTCAGATTAAGCATTCCTATTTTACATATGAGAAAAGTAAACCTTTTGTGATCAAGAGGCTTTGTGAACAAGTCAGCCAATTGATACTTTGTATGCACAAAGTGCATCCTTATAGTTCCCTTTTCAACATAGTCTTTAATAAAATGATACCTTACATCAATATGCTTGGTCTTTGAGTGCTGAACAGGATTTTGAGTTATTGCAATGGCACTTTCTGAATCACAATATATGGGAATTTTGTTGAGTTGATATCCATAGTCCATGAGTTGTGTTCTCATCCACAAAGTTTGAGAGCAGCAGGCAGCAGCAACAACATACTCTGCTTCAGCAGTGGATGTGGATACACAGTTTTGTTTCTTTGAAGCCCAACTCACAATCTTATCTCCCAAAAAGTGACAAGCAACAGATGTACTTTTCCTGTCCAATCTACTTCCTGCATGATAAGCATCAGTAAAACCAGTTAATTTAAAATCAATCTCTTTTGGATACCAAAGGCCCAAATCTGGTGAACCTTTCAGATATCTTAAGATCCTCTTAACAGCTAGCAAATGAGATTCTTTTGGATTTGATTGAAATCTAGCACAAAAACAGGTAGCAAACATAATATCTGGTCTACTAGCAGTTAGGTAAAGAAGAGATCCTATCATGCCTCTATAAATCTTGTTATCTACTGGAATTGCATTGAGATCAGCATCTAACTTGACATTTGTTGCCATTGGTGTTCTCATAGAAGCACAATCAGACATCTTAAACTTCTTTAAAATATCTTTAACATATTTTCCTTGATTTATAAAAATACCAGTTGGTAATTGTTTTACTTGAAGACCAAGGAAAAAGTTCAATTCTCCCATGCGAGATACGAAAGATCTCAAGGCTAGTTTGTGTCAAGTCTATGTGAGCCACAGAGGCTTCAACGTGTGTAGGTGACCTATTGATGGCCTGGGGCGAATTGCCATCATTACTGAAAATAGATTCCCCGGTTTCGTGCATACCAGAGGCGTGAAGAGTTGCCTCTGGTGGTTCAAGCTGGTTTGGGTTCGAGGTGTGCACCTCTGTTTCAATATTCCTTTGGTCTTGATCACCAGGAATAGGTTGTATGGTTGCACTGGGAGTTGGGCTTTGGAAACGCACATGTGTGTTCACTTGAACATCTTGTTCTAAACTCACGTTTCCCTCGGATCCTAGGGGTTCAGAAGACTCAGAAGTCTCTCCCTCACCCTCCTCTTCCTCACTACTATCAGAGGAGGACAAAATTACTTCCACCTTTGTAGTTTCCCTTTCTTCCTCTTGGACAACCTCCAAAGGGGATGCCCTATCCTCTACATCCTTTTATACCACTTGGGCAGAGGAAGACCCCACTTCGGGTACTCTTGCCTCTGGTCTGTTAACTTCTACCTCTTCTCTTACCTCTCCTACAGACTCTAATGAAGGCTCAGGACCTAAGTATGCTGGGGATCTCACCTCAGGTTCTTGAGGTTGAGAAGCATGATTATAGTTTTGGATAGAGATGTGGGTTGGGCTTATCAAGGACAACATGGTACGTGGTACTCTTCTGATGATAGGGTATTCACCTGTGGTTGTTGGAGAGAATCTGGACATCACCCAAACAGGGGTTGGATTGCCTTGTGGAATTAGTTCCAAGGCTTGGAATGCTTCTCTGATGACCAGACTTATAAATCGAGGAAATTTGATGTTCTTCAGATTTCTGTAAACTCTGACAACTCCTCCTCTTGCTATGGTTGAGGTTTTGGTGTTTACAGCAGACAGAAGGTCCTTTTATAGAATGTTGGCATAATCGAAATTTCTTTTGAAGTACAGGCCATACATAATCTGAAGAATTTCAGTACTGGCTTGGTCTTGGCTACCAGATTTACAAGTTAGGGTTCTGTTCAGTGTGGAAAACATGAAATTCCACACTGGGGTAAATGACCTCTTCTGAAGTCTCCAATCTTGTTTAGGGTATGGTTGTAGCCTAAGAACTTCATAAAGTCAAGAAGAACAGAAACCTTTGGGGGGTTTTCGTATGCAGGGATTCCTAACTGTCTAGGGGTTTGCATTCGAAAGATTCTCCTAAGGGTTTTATCGCGGATGCGAATCGTTCCTGCTCCTCCCTGTCTTCCAGAATCAATGTTTCCTATGATCCCTCTTTGTTCTGGGATAAACTGACTTGTAGTCCACCACTGTTGGACATATAGCTCTGGAAGATCATCTTCATATCTTGTAAGGGCTTGGAAAATTTCAGAGTTTTTTGAAAAACTCTACAAAAACATGGTAAGTGGGTAAATAGTTGGCTGGGTTAGCATCGAATCGATAGTTGTTATCGGCAAAGATGTAGGGTAGGATTACAATCTGATCTACAGGCCTTATTCGGCTTGATTCTTCGGAATGAGCTTGTTCCGCCATTGTTGCAGGTTTTAGGGTTTTTGAAGAACTCAAAGATTTTGATCAAATGAGTGAATGTTTGAAGGTTTGAATATTCAGTAAGTATAAGGAATGACATGGGTCATGGGAATGGGTATTTAAAATCGAAACGCGTGGCTGGATTAGCGTCGTAGGTATTGTAGGTACTCGAGTGTCAGATGGTGGAGTGGCCTCTATAGTAGAACGTGGGAACAGCTAACCGTTGGTCTTTCAATCAGAGGATGCCACGTAGGATTGGGTTCTGATAACTTTTGGGCTATCAAACCATCACGGTTAGAGATGTGTGGGTGACCTGTGGTTGATGCTTAGAAATAACCCGCACCTCTGATGATAGTGTCTGATGATGTGGCAGAATGTTGACAGAACTCTGGTGGAACTCATCATACTTTTGCCTCTGTTGAGTGACATTTTTCATTATTTTCAAGTAACCCAAGATGTTTCACCTTTACCCAAAAATATTTAAAAATTATGAATCTGATGTGAAAATAGTCAAAGAACGAAGGCAGAACTAACTTAGAGATTGCACAGAGTTCTGGTGAGAATCATCAGAGGCTCTGGTGAAATATCAGAGTTCTGGTAAGTTCTTGACATTTATCAAAAAAAGTTTTCATCAGAACAGGTTTTCCCTTCCTTAAAAAGATTTTCCTTTTTGTTCAATGAGCAAAGTCATTTAGATTTGGAAAAGATTTGACTTGCTCCCCCTTAAACCATGCTTATCTTTCTTTTAAGCTCCCCCTTGAATGATGAGCTTAAATGACAGATTTTTCTTTTTTCTTGCAACAGTATTTACAAAGAAAACAAAAGTATATACATAAATGAAATGCACAAGAAAATATTGAAAAAGGTATGCTGACCAGAGGTCTAAGATGATCATCAGAGGCTCTAGTGAACTATCCTACCTAACTATTTTGACAGACGTCTAGTATGATCATCAGAGGCTCTGTTGAGTTTTGAACAGAGTTAGGAGGACATGTTCAGCATGCCCATCTTGCTGATCAAGAAGTTGAATCTCCTTTCATCAAGGGCTTTTGTAAACAAGCCAGCAAGTTGGAAGTCGGTTGAAACAAAGTACATTTCAATCGTCCCTTTTTCAACATGATCCTTTATAAAATGGTACCTTATGTCGATATGCTTTGTCTTTGAGTGCTGGACTGGATTAGCTGTAATTGCTATTGCACTCTTGGAGTCGCACATAATTGGGATTTTCCTGTACTCCATGCCATAATCTTTGAGTTGTGTCTTCATCCAGATCACTTGAGAGCAACAACTAGCAGCAACAACATACTCTGCTACTGCTGTAGAAGTTGATACACAGTTCTGTTTCTTGGATGTCCAACTCACTAGTTTGTCTCCAAGCAATTGGCAGCTACCAGAAGTACTCTTTCTGTCATTCCTGCATCCTCCATAATCTGAATATGTGTATGCAATAAGCTCGAAACCAGAATTAAGAGGATACTAGAGACCCAAAAATTGAGTCCCTTTGAGATATTTAAATATGCGTTTGACAGCAGACAAATGTGATTCCTTAGGATTTGCTTGAAATCTAGCACAAATATATGTTGCAAACATTATATCAGGTCTGCTTGCAGTCAAATACAGAAGTGACCCTATCATGCCCCTGTAGTTCTTGATATCTATAGATTCACCGTGAGGATCATGATCAAGTTTAACTCTAGTGGCAATAGGAGTTTTCATTGGATTTGAATTATTGAGCTTATACTTTTTCAAAATGTCAGAGATGTATTTAGATTGACTTATGAAAGTCCCTCTGATGGATTGTTTAACTTGTAAACCAAGGAAGAATGAAAGTTCTTCCATCATGCTCATTTTAAATTCGCTTTTCATCAAATCCTCAAACCTATCATAGTATTCCTCCTTAGTAGACCCAAAGAGAATGTCATCAACATATATATGGACCAGAAGAATATCATTCTTATATCTCCTAATGAATAGAGTTGTATCGACAGTACCTTTCTCGAAGTGATTGACCAACAGAAATTTTGACAGAGTTTCATACCAGGCTCTGGGAGCTTGCTTAAGGCCAAACAGAGCTTTATCTAGCTTGTAGACGTGGTCTGGAAACTCTGAGCTTTCAAAACCTGGTGGTTGCTGAACATAGACTTCCTCTTTTAGTCTGCCATTCAGAAAGGTAGATTTCACATCCATCTGATAGACCTTGAAACCTTTATGGGCAGCATAGGCTAAGAAGATTCTGATGGCTTCTAGCCTAGCCACAGGTGCGAAGGTTTCGTCATAATCGATGCCCTCTTCTTGGCAATATCCCTTAGCAACCAGCCGTGCTTTGTTTATGATGATAATGCCGTCTTCATCCTTTTTATTTCTAAACACCCACTTGGTTCCAATAGCTGCTTTGTTTTCTGGGAGTGGAACCAAGGACCAAACTTTATTTCTTTCAAACTCCAGAAGCTCCTCTTGCATGGCTTCGATCCAGTTTGGGTCATCAAGGACTTCAGAAATCTTCTTCGGCTCAATCATACTTAGAAAGTTAACAAAGAAAGCCTCATTGATTGTCGCAGACCTTGTCTTTACACCATCTTCAGCAGCACCGATAATTAGATGACGGGGGTGATCCTTTGTCCATCTGGTCATTGGAGCATGGACAAAAGGTGGAGTCTGTGCTTCTGATGGGAAAAGACGTGTCTCAGCATCAGAGCTCTGAGGATTGGGACCAGGGCTCTGTGTCACACTACTCTGGAGAGTGGCCTCATTGCTCTGTGATGTACCGACAGGGCTCTGAGATGGTCAGCTATCATACAATGAGTTTCTTCCAATATGAGTTACAGGTGGTGATGATGGCTCTTGTTCAGATTCTCTTACGTCTGATTGTGGCTCCTCATTTCTCTGAATTACATCTGTAGACAGAAAAGTAGATGGTGAAGAATTGGAGGGACCAATAAGAGTTGTACCTGTCAGATTTTGTTCAGAAGAGCTCTGAGCTTGATTGCCTCTGGTGATATCGACAGAGGAATCATCATCATCAAAGAAATCATTGAATAGTAGATTGATATCATCTTCTCTTGTCTTGGAAGAGCTTGGCTTTTCTTTGGTCTGTGTCCCCTCTGGTGATTTGCGATCAGAGGAACTTGATGAACCTTCATCAAAGGACACATTTATGCTCTCTTGAATGACTCTGGTATTGTAGACTCTGTAGGCTTTAGAGGTTAAGGAATTACCAATAAAGATTCCTTCGTCAGCCTTCTTGTCGAACTTGCCCAGCTGTTCTCTGTCATTCAAGACGTAGCATTTGCAACCAAAAACATGAAAGAATTTCACATTTGGCCTTCGGTTGTTGATGAGTTCATAAGCAGTCTTTTTAAATCTTTTCACAATGACAGCTCTGTTCTGGGTAAAATAGGCTGTTGAGACTGCCTCTGCCCAGAAGTTCATTGGAAGAATAGAACCGGCCAACATAGTTCTGGTGGCTTCTACCAGAGTTCTATTCTTTCTCTCCACAACACCATTCTGTTGGGGAGTTATGGCAGCTGAGAAGTTTTGGGAGATTCCTTCCTCTGATAGGTAGGCATCAATTCTGGCATTTTTAAACTCAGTCCCATTATCACTTCTCAACCTTTGGACTTTAAGACCTAACAGAACCTGTATTCTCTTCAACAAACTTATTAGAATTTCTGGGACATCAGATTTTACTCTGATGAACTCAACCCAAGTATATCTAGAATATTCATCAATAAGAACAAGAATATACTTCTTACCCGACAGACTTTGCACAGAAATTGGACCACAAAGATCCACATGAAGCATATGCAAAGGTCTGGGGCAACTATGATCACTCTTTGTTCTGTGTTTAGATCTTTTCATTTTACCCAGTTCACAGGCAGAACAGAGATGGTCTTTGTCAAATTTAAGTGAAGGCAGACCTTCACCAAGTTGAGTTTCACGAGCTTGTCAAGATTTGAGAAATTCCAATGAGCAAATCTTTTATGCCAGAGCCAGGCATCTTCATTTTTCAAAGAAACTAAACAGAGTTTTTCTATTGTAGTATTTTGGTTTGGATTAAAATTCATTTTGTACAGATTGCCTTTTCTGTCGACTCTTAAAAGTTCTTGACCAGACTCGGAAAGCTACAAAGAACAATATTTCTTCTTAAAATTGACATCGAACCCATGATCACATAGTTGACTTATGCTGAGCAGATTATGATTTAATCCTTCAACATAAGCAACCTTAGAAACTGAAACACCACCATTATTTAGAACACCATAACCTCTAATCTGTCCCTGTTGATCTCCTCCAAAGGTTACTGCACTTCCCATTTTGTTCTTAAATGAAGTCAGCAGTTCCTTATTGGCTGTCATGTGCCTGGAACATCCTGAATCTAGGTACCAGATCTGCACATGAGGCTTCTGCAATACAGATTAGTTCCTTTTAGGTACCCATTGCATGATGGGTCCTTTCTTGTTAGGCTTGGGGGTGTTAACGGGTTTACCTTCTGGCTTTCCATTCTGGGATGGTGTGCCAGAGGGTTTTCTCTGTGTGTTCTGAACAGTCTTAGGATTTTTCCTTGGAAATGACTGATTTAGGACACAGTGGGGACCATTCAAATGATTCTATAACTTTATCAACAGTTGAATGCAATTGCAGTTGATAGAACATGAAGTTGATTGATGCATATTGCTGTTTTTATTCAAAAACTGTTGATTGAATGGTACTTGATTTTGAAAAACTTTAGGACCAGATGTCTTAGCATACACTCTGTCCTGGTTTGGTTTCCTGAAATTACCATTGTTCCTTGGAACAGATTCTCTAGACCAAAAAGAGTTTTTCCTTTGATTCACTGCAGAGTTGGGAGTAGGTTTGTCATTGACTATCCATTTGCCCTTTTGCTCTAGAGTAAATCTGATTGGTTTATAAGCAAATGGAGCAGAGGTATGGTTTGTAGGAAAATTCTTGGCATTCTCTCTTTTCTTTTCTTCTATCACATTAGAAGCAAGAATCCTGACACCCATTTTTTTAAAATCAGGCACTGATATAAATCTGGATTGTTTCTTAAAGAATGAGACATTTTCCAAAACTCCAGATTCAACAGATGCCTGCTTGGGTTTGTGCAAAACGTTTTCTTGAGCACAGAAAATCTGCTCATCTACCTCAGAATCAGAGTCAAAGTCAGAGTCTAGAAAGTCTCTGGTGGCTCTGACAGAGGTATGAGACTCTTTGGGTGTACCAGAATCATTTGCTCTGGTGGACTTGAACTTTCTCTGTCTAGGTTTCAAAGCATCAGAAGCAGTATTTTCCTCAATAACTTTCATAAGATCCTCTTCAAAAGATGTTCTTATTGACTCAGAGGTAGGGGAGAAGACTGGGCTTTAGGGTTGAGCACACTCTATGATTTAGCAACAGAGGACTCAGCCACAGAAGTAACAGACTTCTGGCCCTTGAAAGAGTTAAAGTGGAAAATTTCTTTAGGATCAAGGCTTTTGACAGATTCAGGAAATGAGTTCTCAGCTTTTCCTTGATCAAGAATAAACTTTTCAGATTGTTTTGTAACCTTTTCTTGATCTAAGGAGTCATAGCTAACATTCCTGAAATTAAGCCTTCTGGTCTTTGAAACATCAGAGGTTTTGGCTCTTTTAAAAACTGCAGTACCAGAGATCACATCTTCCTGGATTTTCCCAACACAGAAGGCAGAGGACATAGATGTCTTCTTCCTTCCACCGAAGGGAACAAGGTCTTTGAACCCCAGACCTTGAGTATCCTTTTGAGAATTGATTTTAATGTGCACATCTTGTGCATCCTGGTACTTTTTTTTATCATAATTTCTTTTCTTTGTAAAGATTGGTGTAAAACCTCTCTTTCCTTTTGAAAATAGTCCTTTAGAGCGACAGAGTTAAGCCTTTCATATTCAGATTTCTTAACCTCTTCTGCCTTTTGCTTCAAAACTTCCTCATACTCTTTACATTTTTCAGCAAAAGAAGTTTCTCTCTGTTTTTGTAAGGATTCCAGCTCAGACTTTTCTTTGGCTATCTCTTCCTTCTCTTGTTCCAAGAGAGTTTTCTCTCTCTTGTAGAAGAACAGATCCTTCTGAGCTAGCTTTCTCAACTCTTTCTCCTCAGAGAGCTTTTGTTTTAAACGTTGAAATTCCTATGTTAGTAAAGAAACATGCATCTCCAGCTCGGAGTCTGATTTTGATTCAGAAGTAGAACATACCTTGGCACTGGGTCTGGTGGTCTCCAACGCTCTATCATTTGGCTCTATTATAGAAAGAGCACATGCAATCTGAGATATATCTGCCTCTGTTGTTCTCTCTGGTATCTCTCTGGTCATCCAATCTGGTACCTCTTCCAAACTCATATCATCTACAGCAACCCCGCAAAAATTGGCTTGCTCTGGTTCGTCATCAGAGGACGAGTCAGAGATCCAATTCTCCATCTCAGCAACGTAGCTTCTCTCTTTGTAATTGTACTTGTACTTATTCTTGTAGTAGTCCTGGTCTTTTACCAGTCTACCCTTACAGTTAGCAGAGAAATGGTCGGGTTTGCCACATCTAAAACATCGTCCATCATTTCTGTTGATGGGTTGGGCAGCATCTGCTTGATTCTGGGGGCTGGAGGATTGTACTTCTGTTGTGGTCTTTGCTCTTGTGGAGCTCTGTTGCTGTTCTGGTAGTGAGGTGCAACATAACCTCTCTTTTCGTCTTTCTCTTCTCTCTCATATCTACCTCTTCTATCGAATACTTTGTTGCCAAATCTCTTGTTAAATTTTTGAGTTATTAAGGCAAGAGATTAGGCGAAAGCATTGATATCATCATCTTCTGATGAACTTTCCTCAGCATCACTTTCAGCAACGAGACTTTTCTTTCCTTTCTTTCTCACAACCTTCTCTTTCTTCTTCTCTCTGCTAGAGATTTCTCTGGTGGATTTCCCTTCAGTGGGGTTCTTTGAGTCAGATATCAAAGCTATTGGACCTGCGATGGTGGATTTGCCCTTTTGTTTGACAACCTCCTTCTCTTGTGCAGCAAGAGTGCCATACACATCAGTGAGAGACCATGCATCCAAACCTTGGTTAGCTTGTAAAGACATGGATAGATTCAACCATTCCTCATTTAAACTTTTCAAGAACAGAACATTGTTATCTTCCTTCGACCGAACAACCCCACACTTTTTGCATTTGTTTATTAAAACATTAAATCTGTTGTAGGTCTGTTGTAAGGTTTCCTCAGGAAGTGCCTTGAAATCATTGTATTCATTAATACATTGGGTCCTTCTGTTCTTTTGGGTCTTGATACCACCCTCAAGTTGATTAAGAAGTTGATCCCAGATTTCTTTAGCAGTAACTCATGAATCTAGTTCTTGGAATATATCGTTGGGAATGGCCATAATCAGAAGTCTCACTGCCTTGAGGTCATTTTCCATTTTTAGCTTTTCTTCGTCAGTAAACCCGGTGGTTTTAACCTCGAAGTGAGCAGGAACCTCAGCAGTAGTTTCTGTAGCGGGTACACGAGGAACCTAAACCATGGGTTGGAATGGTCCACTTGTGACAGATCGCATAAGTTCTCTATCCATTCCATCAAAGAAGTTAACCATCCTAATCTTCCATTGAGGATATTCATCTCTCAGAAGAGTAGGAGGTTTGGTCAGAGAACCAGCTGTGTAGATAGCGTTAACATTGTTATGAGCCATCTTTACAGAAAAACAGAGTATGAAGGTTTCAGAAACTTTTAAAAGGGTTTTAAACTGAAAGTAGATGAACAGTAACCAATGGAATAGTAACTTGAGTAGAGAAGATATTCAAATTAGCTAGAAAGCTTAAACAGGGATTATAGAACTCTGAAAACTTGTTTTAACCTTAGAACAGTAAAAACAGAGTATGATATGAAGCTTTTGAAGAACAAACACAATCAACAACTATGAATCAACCTGGTTAGATTGGATCGATTGATTTGAGCAAATCAATCAGCTCTGATACCAATTGTAGGTTCCCAAATTCACGTTGTCTCACAATAATAGCATAAAGCAGATAGCGGAAGCATTATATAAAGCCATTAAATGTGAGTGATTGTATAGATGATAATGTAACAAGAGAGTGTTAATATTGAACAATAATATGATAACAAGATCAAGTAAATAAACTGCTCGTATATTGATAACAATGAATAACACCAAGAACACGTTCAATTGTGTGTATTCAGAAATCTCACAGGAAACAAATCGTACAGTGGTAGTGCTATGGAATGTTGCAGTGTGTGCTCTCACAATTGTGGAAAACAATTCTTCCAGAAGCTTACAATTGTGTGCTCCACTAACGTTCTATTTATAGCCTGGTAAAGCACTAGACAGTGTACTATCTAACCCTGGGAGGACACGTGGAAAGTGTGTCTCTGTCCTTTTAGGGTTTACGTGGAAAGTATGGACACGTGTCTAACACTTAGAGATTTCTACGAGACTTAAGCTTCACATAGGTCTTCCTTCACCAGAGCTCTTACGCCAGAGCTCTGATGGTCTTCTGGTATGATCCGTTCTTCTGGTGAACAGAAGAAGTCTTCTGCCAGAGCTCTGTCGAGCTCTGATGATCCTACTAGAGCTCTGTCGAGCTCTGATGGTCTTCTGCTTCATATTCTTCTAAGTATTCTGCTTCATCTCTGGTGGTCTTCTGACTTGTAATATTTTCAATACTTTTACATAAGAGATACTTGGGGCTAACATGGTGTGATGTGCTTTCAAGGATATTCAGAACTTCTTATCTGCCATGTCAACCAACTCAGAGATCTTGTCTACTGGTGCAACAAATCAAGACTAGGACTCTACTTCAAAACCCATTTGCTGAATGAAGCCAAGGCTTAGAATACAACAGGGTGAATTAGTCACTGATTGGAAGATCCCAAAGACAAATGCCTTTGATGAAATGCTCTTCAAGGATGAACCTCTATAGCTGATAGATCACTTCTTTGTATTCTTCTTGTATTTATCAGTTGTAACTTTTTGTACTTGTAACTTTATTTCATTGTACTTATAGTTTTCCATATTCCCTTGTAATCTTTTACTCCATCAGTACTAGAAAAGATCCCTGAAAACAGTAAATGGGACACGCATCTATGAGTCCTTTTTATCCTTACGTTTTAATACTTAGCAATTTTCTTATGTTGCTTTATCATCATAAAATAGGGGGAGATTGTTGATCCAAACCCTTTCAATGATTTGATGATGACCCTCAGAATTACTTAGTGAAAATTACAAATGACATGTGTTTGGATTAATGTTTTGCCATCAGTGATAAAGATACTGAATCTATCACTGATGGTGCCCATTATTTTTTATAGTATTCACTCAGCGATAAATGTACATCAGTGATAACATGAGCCTGCTCACTTATCATTGATGATCGCTGATAGTTTCAATTGTAAGAAATGTTGTTTGTAAGCCCAAAAGACAAGTTTCGCGACAAAAGGAGTTCATCGCAGAATCGAAGACAAAGCTGATGAACAAGTGACAAGTCTACTAATGATCTGATGTGGATATCAGTGAAACCAAGACAAGTCCACACACACGATATTTCAAGTAGAAGACTTCAGTGATTGCTGACTTACATCAGGTCTCAGTGATGGAAGATCAACTCAGCGATCGCTGATCATGAAACCTGCTCTACAAGAAATGTTTGTCTTATCCTCTTGTACACTTTTGTACGATTTGTCATAAGGACATACCTTTGTCCAGGATCATACAAACCACTCTGCCACTACACTGATCACCATGCGGCCCAAAGCATGTTTGCAAAAGTCAGAAGCATACGCCCAACCAGATATTGACACGTGTAATATCCTCCTGACATGCATTAAATGCGTGTAGTATAAATAGGAGGAACGCACCTTCAGTTTGAAGGTGGTCATCCCTGAATCTACTTAGTGCCTTAAAAAATTATCCTTAATTTTCTTTGTTCTTTTCTCTCTATTTCTTAGTGCAAGAAACCTGTGTGATTCTCATAGTTTGTTTAGGTTGAGTCTAGTACTTAGTCTTATTCCACAACAAACTGTAAATTGTTTGATTTATCAATAAACAATTTTGAAAGATAAAATTCTTGTGTGTTTGTATTCAACCCCCCCTTCTACAAACTAATACTTGGATAACCCTTCGAGACCAACAAACCTCATCATCTCAATGCTCCTCTTCTCATAATCAAATTCCTAAGGAAAAATCTTATTTAAGCCCCAAACTTAAAGATAAAGGAAAATTTGACTTTCAAAAACCTCAGAAGGGTACCAAAGTGCCAAAGATGAAGAAATCTAAACCTTCATCTAATCAACCTTCAACTTTTAAAGATAAGATTCATGAACATGTTCAGCGATCAACTCCAAGATTAAAGGTTGATGTAAAGGCTAAGAAATCTGAAGAACCTAAGGTTCCTTCGAAATCTGATGCCAAAGACATTCTTGTTACAGGCCCAGCTCATTTAAAATTATCAAATGCTTATGCCTATGGTCCTAAAGCAACTTTCAGTTATAGGACATGCTATCACTGCAGACTTACTGATCATATTTCAAGTAAGTGCCCCACAGCCACCAAAGCTGAGAAATCAACTAAGGTGAAAAATAAGCCAAGGTGAAAAATACCACTAAGGTTAAGAAATTAACCAAAGTGAAGGTTACCACTGACGTTGAATCATCAGATGTTGTGAAGACCGCTGATCCTTCTACTTCCTCTACCACTGACAAGTTTGGACCCATAGTTAAATGGGTACCAATTCAAAATTAATCTTCCTTACATTCACAGGTTTCGAAGGGTATCTGTTATCTTGATAGTGGATGCTCTCGACACATAACTAGAGAAAAGAACCTGCTCACTAAATACAAGGAAGAGAAAGGGCCCTCATAGACCTTTGGTGGAAAAGGAAAAGGCTATATCCGAGGGTTTGGTGTACTCACTAACGGTACAACTACCTTCAGAAGAGTCACATATGTTGAAGGACTGAAGCACAATCTTCTTAGCTTCAGTCAGTTGTGTGATAAAGACTTCAAAGCACAATCTTGCACTCAGCGGTTATCGTTTGGAAAATGTTTATGTCATAAATATGGAATCAACTACCACTGAGAACATTTGTTTTCTTTTGAAAGCCTCATCTGATATCAACTGGCTATGGCATAAGAGGCTCTCTCATCATAACTTCAAAACGCTAAACAATCTCCTCTAAACACTCTCCGCTGGCTTACCTCAACATTCGTATGCTAAGGAATCTTTCTACTCAGCGTGTAAAAAAGAAAAACAAACTAAAGCTAGTTTCAAGTCAAAGCAAGTGTCATCAGTGACAAACCCTCTACAACTCCTCCATATGGATTTATTTGGCCATGTCAATATACAATCCATTGCTGGAATAAAATACACTTTTATCATAGTAGATGAATTCTCTCGCTATACCTGGGTAATGTTTCTCCGCGCTAAGAGTGACACCTTAGAAGAACTCATCTCTTTTGTCAGGAAAATAGAAGTCCTGAACAATATGATTGTTCGCCTAATAAGGAGTGACCTTGGAACTGAATTCAAAAATAGTTCTCTTGATAACGTTTTTGTAAGTAAGAGCATTTCTCACAAATTCTCAGCGCTGAGAACACCTCAGCAAAATGGAGTCGCTGAAAGAAGGAATAGAACGATTATCAAAGTTGCTCGATCTATGCTCAACGATTCTCATCTCTCAACCCAATTCTGGGCAGAAGCTATCAACACTGCCTGTTTTACTCAAAATAGGTCGCTAATCGTCAAAAGATTCAACAAGACTGCATATGAACTTTTCCATGGGAGAAAGCCATCTATCAGTTTTCTTCACATCTTTGGTTGTCAACGCTTCATTTTAAACAATAGGGATTCCCTTGGAAAGTTTTATCCAAAGAGAAACTGTAGAAAAAACCATTCATGTCACCTCTGATGAATCCCGTTCAGCAAACTCAAAACCTAGTGCTAAAAACGACGAATTGAATCAGTGGATGTTTTCTCATTATGGGGAATCAAAAGCTAATCTCAATCATAACCCTTAAGTCAACAACCCAATCGCTGATGATGATCCTAGCATCATTCCTAGAATGCAATCAGCTGAAGCTAAATCCTCCTCTTGGGTATCAGCTGTTTCCATAAACACTTTGCCTCCTTATGACCCCTCAACCTCTGAAAACCCATCTACTTCTCAGCAATTAGTAAATGAAATTTCATCTGAACCTCAGCAACTCTTGCCTAATATACCTGAATCTACAACTGCTGAAGCCTCTTCTTCAGCAACTCAAGAAGTACATTATGAGTCAAAGATTCAAGCTCTTCCTCAGCGATGGACAATAAATGTTGGTCCCAAAGGGGGCTATACAAGTTTGTAGAAGGGGGGGTTGAATACAAACTGTCCCAGCTTTCAGGAAGACTTTCCATAAACTTTGTCAGGATCTCAAAGTTAGAATATTCCTTACCAACAGTTTTTAGATCAATAATTAAGACAGTTAAACCGTTGATGAACTTCAGAGAGAGTTTCATTCTTACCACAAATGAAACTTTCGTACTGCCTTACCAGGTTGATCTTTCTTGAATCATGTACTTCAGTAGTACCTTCATATTGAACACATATAGTAGCCTACATGGCTTTAGAACTCTTCAGGTTCATGATGGAGTGGTAGACTTCATCAGGAAGAGCCATAGAGATGATGGATCTGACCTTAGTATCGATGGACACCTTCTTCTTGTCTTCATCAGTCCAGTTAGAGACTTCCCTGGGGATGATTCCTTCAGGGATTGTAGGTCTGGTAGTAGTGGCTAGAACAGAAGGGTCTATCATGAAAGGGACATATGGTCCATTTTCGATATAGTGAGGTATAGTGGGATCTACACCTTCCAAGAAGAGCATCTTCCTATTTTTCCAAAGATTGAAGTTATCTATGCTAAATCTAGGGGGTTTTGTAAGAGAGCCATTATCAATGTAATTTGTGTTTGTGGTATTTGCCATATTAAAGAAATAGCAAGAAAGAGAAAAAGATATAGTATAAGCAAGATCTTGTTTATCAGATTAAACAAACTGCTCTAATACCACTTGTTGGTCCCAAAGGGGTTATACAAGTTTGTAGAAGGGGGGGATTGAATACAAACACACGATTTTTATCTTTCTAAATTGTTTATTGATATGTATCAAACAATTTACAGTTTTGTTGCGGAACAAGATTAAGGAATAAACCTAATCCAAACAAACTATGAGAACACTAAGAGTTTCTTGCACAAGAAATAGAGATTAAGAAAATAAGAACACTAAGGAGAGTATTCTTTCACACAGTAAGTTCAGCAAGAGAGGAATGGCCGAGCTTCTTCAAAATGAAGTAGGGTTTTCTTTATATACTGCATGCATTTAATGCAAGTCAGTATACCTTTACACGTGGCAGCCTCTGGTTGGTTGCATGATTTGACTTCAATAGACAACCTAGTGGCCACATAATGAACAATGCAGAATCAGAGTTGGTTATACGATTCTGGACAAAAGGGATGTCCGTTCTGACAAAATCGTACGGAGGCATGCAAGAGGATAAGACAAAAGTTGCTTGTAGAGGAGGCTTCATGATCAGCGTTTACTAAATGAACCTTTATCAGCAAATGATAAAGTTCAGCGTTCGCTGAAGTCTTCTACTTGAAACTTTACATTGAGTGGACAAGTCTTGGCTTCGTGGATATCCGCGTCAGGTCACTTGTAGACTTAGTCGCTGGTTTTTTGGCTTGATCTTCGACTTCAACGTAGAACATAGTTG
Organism: Saussurea involucrata; assembly: GCA_033807775.1. Taxonomy (NCBI): domain Eukaryota; kingdom Viridiplantae; phylum Streptophyta; class Magnoliopsida; order Asterales; family Asteraceae; genus Saussurea; species Saussurea involucrata. Next base: position 53,093,953 of record CM066324.1, read on the forward strand.
ACGTGAATCTTTTCTTCAGGGATCATAAGTAAACAACATAAGTTATCAGCAATCATCAGTGAGAGTGAACATGCTCAGGACTCACTGATGAACAATGTTCGATGAAGTGTAAATTTAAAGCACATGAGTTTCCTATCAGCGGTACTGAACAGACTTAGGATATATCTTTGATAGTGAAACTCTAATACATATTGTCTACTTACAATTTTCACTAAGTGTTTCTCAGGGTCATTATCAAATCACTGAGGGTTTGGATCAACAATCTCCCCCTATTTGATGATGACTTAGCAATAAAAGAAAATTGCTAAGTAAGAAAACATAAGGATAAAAAGGACTCATAAAATACTTGTCCCATTTACTATTTTCAGGGATCTTTTTAAGTAATGATGGAGTAAAGTACATTCACTGAAATTTTTCATTAACTTTGTAGAGATTACAAGGGGAAGTGGAAAAATTACAAGTTCAGTGAATTAAAATTTACAAGTGCAAAAGGTTAAAAGCTGATAAAAGATAGAAGAATTACAAAAGGAATCCTATCAGCTATTCAGGTTCATTCTTGGCAAGAAGTTCATCAAGAGTATTTGTTTCAGGGACCATCCAATCAGGGACTTTCACTCCTTGTTCCCTTCTTTTCTTGGCTTCTTTGTAGATCAAGGGCTTCATGAAGTGTCCGAGCATGTCTTATCTAAAAGCACACCAGTAGATGATATCTCTGAGCTGTTCGATAGGGGTAATGGATAGTTCAGAGATGCATTGAAAGCATTTGCATCTAGTGCAGTCAATGAAGAAAATGCCATAAGGTTCGCTGAGAACCTTTCCAGGGATAAAGTCTTCACCAGGGGGTAGGGAAACATCAAGAGCTGATAAATCAGGATCAGGACCAAGGACAACTTCTCGTGAGAAATCGATGCCGGTTTCATTTCGGATAGGAGGACCTGAAGCTGAGGGTTTCTTCTTTTTATTTGCAGCATGCCTTCTATTTTGAACTGGAGGAGGAGGGATATCAATGGCTAACATTACCAAGTCGATCTGCTTGTTCAAAGCTTTCTCGACAAAGGATTTGTAGTTTAAACGCGACCGCTGAATGGTTATCCGCATCTCCAACCATTCAGAGAAACCAAGTTGGTCAAGCCACGATGTGTAGATGGTTGCCTTGTGACCATTCTCTCTGATAATATGAATGTCAATGATAGGAACGTCTGCAAGCGTCCTTCCCCTGATGTTGACCATTTTAATTCTGGTTCCATGATGTCGGAAATGACATTTATCCTTGCACCAAGCTACAGTGGAATCAGAGACCTTGGTTTTCTCTTCTCTGATCTTCTTGGCGTCGTTCCAGAGTTTTTGCTGAACAGAGATAAGAACCTTCTTCAGGATTGGATCCTTTAACGAACTTTGAACGAGTTCAATGGCGTATGCTTTAAATTTTTCTTCAGCCTTCTTTCGTTCGGCAAGGAGTTGTTCAGCTTTGAAAGACTTAGCGATTTCCTGAGTAGATAAGAGATTTAGGTAAGGAGGGACAATCCCTGATCTTCCAGTCTTTGAATCATCGCTGCTCTTTTTCTTTTTTACATCTTCACTTGGTCTTTGAGGAACCAGGGAAGGTCTTTTTGGGTGCGGGAGTAACTCTTCTTCTTCTTAAAAAACGTCATCGGTCAAGTTTAGGACCGGGATTATTTCTTGATCATCAGCTCTGGAGGCTGGGATTATTTCGAGGTTATCGAGAGGAGCTTCAACTTGACCGTCAAGCAAGAGAGAGGACTAGCTGAAACAAAATGATCAATGAATTAGATCATTGGGAAAAGAGATAGAAAAAGGATAGAGTTACGTGTATAGAGGTTTGAGTGAGAGTAGAACTAAGATTGAGAAAGGATAGAGGAGGGATGCAGTGTATGGGAAAAGAAAGTATGTTACCTGACAAACTGGCTTTCTGAGAAGAATTGCCAAATTGTTTTCAGCGAGGCCTTTGTTTTTGCCTTAGTTGGCCGCAGACGATGGAGGCTTATTTTTGGTCCCCTCCCCTGGTTCAGAGATGATGACTCCTTTTAGAGTAGGGGCTCTTTTTGGCTTTTGCTGGAATACAAAACCTTCATCGTCATCATCATCATCGCCGTCATCATCATTCTTGGGTGATGATGAAGGTTCGTCATCCTGGATTTCCCTGGTCTTCTTCTTCTTCAGCCTCAACTTCTTCCTCATCTTCCAAGGTTTCAACAAACATGGTAGAATTTTCCTGTTCTTCGAATTGCTCCCCCTCAGAATGAGTGGGACTTTTTTTGGTTCCCTCAGGGTTTTCATCTCCCTGAGATTTTTCAGCAATATCCTCCTCCTCAGAAACATGGGGAAGTCCTTCTTCTTTGTCCTTCTACCCCTCTTCCTCACGTTGGATGGGGGAGGTAGCAGCAGCAGCTGTAGCAGCAAATACCTGTTTAGACCCTTGTCTTCGTGGCTAGAGAAACCTGAACGGGTTTCAACCGCTGCTAATCTATCTTCAAGGCCAGATATAGCAGGGGTTGTCTTGACAATGTGCTTCACTGCCTTTTCCAACTTTTCCCGGTCATCATGAGAAAAGTGGGACAAGGGAACAGTGGGAGCGTTGAGGCGATCGAGATTTTGTTGCAGCAGATCATTGGAGGAGCCGACCTTCTTAATGAGAGAGCTCACTTCTGTTTTCAAGGATGCGACCTCTCCCTAAAGTTTTGACACATCTGTCTTCAGCGGTGTGACTTCGCTGGACAGAGTGGAGAAGTTGGAGGTGAGGGTGAAAGAGTTATTGGTAAGGGCCTCAACGACACTAGATAAACCGTCTACAAGCGTGGAGACGTCAGCGGTTGTAGCCTTGTCTTTGACAGCATCGGCCAGTTTCTTCAGCGTCTCCCCAACGTTTGTAACCGCTGAAGAGTTGTTGGTGATAGTGGTGGTGAGAGTTTCCACCTTATTAGCGATCTCCGTGAGGGAGTTGCTAATAGTGCCTAAGTTAGGACCTATTACAGAAAAGAACTTATGAACAAATGGAAGCTCAGAAGTTGGGGGTTTAGAGAGAGGAGTGTTTAGGTTACTTAGAAGCGGGTTGGAAAAAGTGTTGATGTAACGGTATCCTGACTAGTGTTCCATGTCATCTTCCAGCGAGCGGTGGGTGGAAGCGCCTTTAGGTCCTTTGTTCAACTGCATCAGTCGTTGTAGTTCAGCAGCAGAACTGTCGTCCAAATGGATGACTTTTGAAGGTGATGCAGTGGGGAATATGAATTTTGAAGAGACCAAAGAATGAGAAGGAGCAAAGGTTGTGAAGAAGGTGTGGGTAGCAGATTCAGCATTGGATCCGCTGGAAATAGCCTCCGCAGCGCTTTGAGGCACTGAGGATTGGGGGTTCTCATCCAAGTGGGTTTCAGTGAACTAAGGCACTGAAATGGGTATGGAAGTGGATGGTTCAGCGGATTTGGCGGAGTGTACCACGAAACTATCCATCATCGTCTGTAAAGGGACCGACGTGGAGTCTTCAGCCTGGGAAGGATTGGGTTGCTCCTTTGAGGTCTTCTTGGGCTTATGGATGCCAAGGGAGGATGTAGAGTGTTTTCTCTTGCGAGAAGGAGTGGTTGTTGCAGCCGGGGTATCAGTGGTTGGGTCGACCACTGCCATATTGGTAGCTACAGAAAGAGAAGAAGGAGAGTGTAGAAGAGGTAAGAGTTTAGAAAGACATACCTCGCCGGAGATGGGCTTGAAATCAAGCTCCTTAGGGCCGACCTGGGACAGCTTCAGGTCTCCCTCTGTAGGATGTTTTTCTTTCAGGCCATGCAGAAAGAGGGCACCGAGGAATCAGGGGTAAGGGACCACCGCTGGGCGATCAGGGAGTTCAACCCTTTCCATAAGATCCTCAAAGATGAGGCGAGCCCAGTCCATGTGTAGACCCTTCAGCAGTGCGTAACCCATAGCAGTTTGGGTTTTTGAGGCCTGATTAGTGGATCCCGTCTTCGCTGGCATGCAGCTGATGATGTGAGCAAATATGAAGTTCAGCTCACTCGGCATCTTGCTTTTCACCACTTTCGTGATCTTCTTCTCAGGGAGCTTGTCATGGCGTTAAGGAAAGAGATGATCTCTGCCTTTCCTTCAGCAGAGTTGGTGTCAGGGAATGGGACGAACTTGTTGTCCTTAGATCTTGCAGGGAGGTTCAGCGACGTCAGAAGAAGGAGATGCAGTGTTAGGGTTGCTGGTTGCCATTTCTGTTCAGAACACACAAAGATGAAGAAGATGAAGAAAATTTCTTAAAATGGAAAGGTTTCCTAAATAAGGGTTTAGAAAGTTTTTGCAGTTTCCATTGGGAGAAATAAATGGTAAACTAGCGTTTCTAGTTTCAAAAGGAGTTGTAAAACTAGTGAGTTTTCTTGTTTTACCAGTTTCCTTTTAAAGAAAAGATTCTGGAAAAACGTATGAAATGTTTTAAGTTTAAGATTTTTATTATAAACTTAAAGAACAACCTGTAAATAAGTTGTGTTCATGAAACCACGAAAAAAATCATGTTTTGAAGAAAGTGCATTTGTTTGATCTTTTGAAAACAAATATAAAGATCGAAAACAAGTTTAAGATGGATTAAGGAAAGAAAGTTGAACCTGTTGTTTGAATATCGAAGAAGATGAACACAAGTTCTTGAGAAAATAATCCGAATGCAAGAGAATCAAGTGAGTTCTATTGCCTTAAGAGAGTATGATCGCGTAAATGGTAAAAATGTAAATTGGAAGGGTTTATATAGTGAGAGTAGAGAGAGAAACTAAGAGCGGGAAAAGTTTCTCATCATGACACGTGACACGTTCCTTGAATCTTATTGGACAATGAAACGAAACAGCGAACGTGTCAGACGAAAAGGCGTGCCATGGTTTATCCGAAGTATGACGTCACAAACGTCCTTTCATATTTTAAGGTGTCTCTGAGGGTTTTAGAAAATCTCAGAGACATTTTAAGAATAGAAGCACTGATTAGAAATATCAGTGAGATTTTCAAAAGAACCACTGAAAGGAAGAGATATTCAGCGATGTAATTTATTTTAAAATTCTGCATGCTGAAATAAACTTCAGCGATTTAAGAAAGAGAACATACCTTAGTATCAAGAAACGTTTTGTTCAGAGATTAGATGATTAATAGGGATATACAAGTTCATATTATCACTGATGTAATGTTAACCACTGAAGATTTTACTCTTCTAGGTTCAGCATTCCAAGCTCGCTGATGAGAAAGTTGAATCTTGTCTCATCAAGAGGTTTGGTGAAAAGATCAGCTAACTGAAAGTCAGCTGGGATAAAATGAAGTTCTATATCACCATTCATCACATGATCTCTGATAAAATGATACCTGATCTCGATGTGTTTAGTCTTTGAGTGTAGCACTGGATTGTTTGCTATGGCGATGGCACTAGTGCTGTCGCAATAGATTGGAATTTTGGAGAGCTAAAGGTCACATTCCAATAGTTGATTTCTCATCCATAAGACCTGAGAACAACAGCTTCCAGCGGCTATGCACTCAGCCTCAGCGGTTGAGGTGGACACTGAATTTTGCTTTTTACTTGTCCAACTCACCAGCTTTCCACCCAGGAGCTGACAACCTCCTGTGGTGCTTTTCCTATCCAATTTGCATCATGCAAAATCACTATTTGAATAGGCGGTTAGATCAAACCCTGAGTCTTTGGGATACCAAAGATCTAGGTTAGGAGTACCCTTAAGGTATCAAAAAATACGCTTTACAGCGATCAAATGAGATTCCTTAGGTTCAGATTGATATCGTGCACATGAACAAGTTGCATGTATAATATCAGGACGGCTAGCTGTAAGATACAAAATAGAGCCGATCATCCCACGGTATGCTGTGACATTAACAGGCTTCCCTGAAGGATCTTTGTTAAGTGTCAGCGGCGGTGGCATTGGGGTTTTCATAGCTGGGCTTTGAGTTAAATCAAACTTTTTCAGCATATCTTTAACATACTTACCTTGGTGAATGAAAGTGCCTTTTTCATTCTGCTTGATTTGAAGACCAAGGAAATATGTCAATTCACCCATCATACTCATTTTATATTTAGCTTTCATTCTTTCAGCGAAACGAGTACATAATTCAGGGTTAGTAGAACCAAATATAATATCATCGACATATATTTGAACAATAATGATATGACCTTTTACTTTCTTGAAAAATAGAGTTTTAACGTTTTACCACGCTCAAATTTTTCAATATGGAGATAAGTTGAGAGATTGTCATACCATGCACGAGGAGCTTGCTTTAAGCCATAAAGTGCCTTATCCAACTTATATACATAACTTGGATGCTTAGGATCAGTGAATCCTGGAAATTGTTCAGGATAGACTTCTTCATACAGCCTTCCGTTAAGGAATGCTGATTTCACATCAATTTGATATACTTTGAAGTCTCTGTGAACAACGTATGCTAAGAATAGACGAATAGCTTCGAGTCTTGCCACTGGGGCAAATGTTTCGTCGTAGTCTATGCCTTCCTCTTGTCTGTATCCCTGAGCAATAAGACGAGCCTTGTTGCGGGTTACAGCTCCATGTTCATCCAACTTCTTTCGATAGACCCACTTAGTGCCTATCACTGACTTGTCAGATGTTCTTGGAACGAGATTCCAAACTTTGTTTCTTTCAAATTCTGTCAACTCTTCTTGCATAGCGCTGACCCAGTTTGGATCTTTGAGGGCATCATCTGTTTTCTTTGGTTCAATCAGAGAAATAAAGTTAACAAGTAAACAAATGTTACCTGAACACCAGCGTTTGGATCACCAAGAATCTGATCAATGGGGTGATTAATAGTCCATCGCTGAGCCGGAGCATGATTCGCTGACTCAATTTGAACTTTTGGAGGAGCTGAAGAAGAGGCTTCAGCAACTTCAGGTATTTCAGGTAAGAGAGGAAGAGGTTCAGATGGCATTTCATTCACTGATTGCTGAGAAGTAGATGGGATATCTGAGGTTGATGGTTGAGAAGCAGGCATAGTGTTAAGAGGAACAACTGAAATCTATGATGATTCAGCTTCACTTGTCTGCATGCTTGAGATGATAGTAGGATCATCATCAATGGTAGGGATGTTGACCTGAGGATTGGGAATGCTTTCCGAGTCCACAAGATGAGAAAACATCCATTGATTGAGTTCTTCAGTATCAGCAGAAGGTCTTGAATTTGCTGAACGGGATTCGTCAAAAGTGACTCTGAAGGCTTTGGAGATTGATGAATATCCAAGAAACATTCCATCATCAGCCTTGGGATCAAACTTTCCAAGGGCATCTCTATTGTTTAGTGAAAAACACTTACATCCAAATATGTGAAGAAAACTAATTGAGGGCTTTCTCCCATGGAAAAATTCGTAGGCTGTTTTCTTGAATCCTTAGACAATCAGCGGCCTGTTTTGAGTAAAACAAGCAGTGTTGACAGCTTCTGCCCAGAACTGAGTAGGTAGATGAGAATCACTGAACATTGAACGTGCAACTTCGATGATCGTTCGATTTCTTCTTTTAGCGACTCCATTTGGTTGCGGTGTTCTCAATGAAGAAAATTTGTGAGAAATACCCCTGCTTTCAAAGAATATTTCTAGGGAAATATTTTTGAATTCAGTCCCGTGATCACTCCTTATTGAGCGAACGGTCATATTATTCAGGACTTCCATTTTCCTGACGAAAGTGATGAGTTCTTCAGGGTGTCACTCTTAGAACGGAGAAACATAACCCATGTGTAGCGAGAGAATTCATCAACAATGACCAGTGTACATTTCTTTCCAGCGATGGATTATTTGTTGACAGGGCCAAACAAATCCATGTGAAGAAGTTGAAGAGGAGATGACACTGAGGAAACTTGCTTTGACTTGAAGCTTGCTTTGGTTTGTTTCCCTTTTTCACACGCTGAACATAGAGATTCCTTAGGGTATGAATGTTGAGGAAGACCAGTGACTAACTCTTTTGAAGAAAGAGTATTCAGTGTCTTGAAGTTGAGATGAGAGAGCCTCTTATGCCATAGCCAGTTGACATCAGATGAAGCTTTGGAGAAGAAACAAGAATTCTCAGTGGTTGTCGAGTCCATGTTTATAACATAAACATTTTCCAAACGGTATCCGCTGAGAGCGACTTTCTCATTTTTGTCAGTGACAAAGCAGGATTCCTTAGTGAAACACACTTTGTAATCCTTGTCACATAGCTGACTGATGATCAGAAGATTGTGCTTCAGCCCTTCGACATATGCGACTCTTCTGAAGGTTGTTGTACCATTAGAGAGTACACCGAACCCTCGGGTATAACCTTTTCCATTTCCACCAAAGGTCACAGAGGGACCTTTCTCTTCCTTGTAATCAGCGAGCAGGTTTCTTTTGCCAGTCATGTGTCTAGAGCATCCGCTATCGAGATACCAACTACCCTTTAGGTAGGCATGGGAATGGGCCTCGACCCGTTGGGGAACCCGGTCCACCCGCCCCGATCGGGGATGGGGATTCCCTGCTAAACCGGAGATGGGGATGGGGACGGAGACGGGTATGGCACTCCCCGCCCCACCCCGTCCCGGTTATATATTTAAATTAATAAATTAAATATATATTATTTATTTAAGCTAAATCGGTAACTCATAATTTCCTATTTCCTAACTAGGTTTTGAATTTAAAATTGTTATGTTAATAATATTAGTATGTATTTTGGACCCCAAATCAATATATAATTACTCGATATGGTTTTGGATATTACTCGATATGGGTTTGGATATTACTCGATATGGTTTGGTACGTGTGACGTTAATGTTTTTGGATTAGATTGATTTTCTTTTGGTTTTAGGTTGTTAATTACTATATGATGTTTAATTTTGTATTAAAATAACTTTTTTGTATTAAAATAAAAAAAATTGATTGGGGAAAAAATCCCCGTTTCCTCGTTGGGGATCCCCGTTCCCCGTTAGGGATGGGGATGGGGATACGATCATATTCCCCGACAGGGACGGGGACGGGGATGGGGATGAATATAATGATCGGGGACGGGGATGGGGATTGAGGTCCCCGCCCTATACCCGCCCCATTCCCATGCCTACCTTTAGGACCTAAGAGGTAGAGGTAGAAGTAGAGGGAATTTCAGCTTTTTCTTCCTCTTCTTCTATTTGAGCCATAAGGCAGAGATTAGCCTCATCATCATCATCAGAGTCAGATGATTCTGCATCAGAAACAACCAAGTCATGATCTTCAGCGATCAGACCTTTTCCTTTCTTTTTGTATGCTTTCAACTTAGCATACTTTTCTTTCAGCTTCTGGTACTTGTCATCTCTAGCTTTGGGGTTAGAGGATTTCTGGAAAGAAGAGGATGAAGTTTGTAGACTTTCTTTGACCTGCATTCATTAGCAAAATGTCCTACTTTTTCACAGTTAAAGCAGGTAGCAGTGGTCTTGTCTACAGGAGTTGAAGCTTTGCGCTTGTCAGTGAGGGAAAGAGGTTTATTCCTTCTGAAGTTACTCTTTCTAGCGAATCTCTTGAATGTATTGGTCAGAAGTGCCAGAGATTCATCAATTTCTGAAGGATCAGCTTTTGATGAATCATCAGAGTTAGACTCTAACTCAGTGATAGTGACAGTAGATCGCTGAGTAGGCATTAACTCTGAGAGTAAAGCAACAGGTGTGCTTTTGGAATCTTTTACAAGATTCTTCTTAAGGTGACACGACTGCTCATGATTGAGCATAGTGTCAAATAAGGTAGAGAGGGTCATTGATTTCAGATCCTTTGAGAGCTTAAGACACATAGAATAACTGTCCCAGCTTTCAGGAAGACTTTCTAGAAACTTTGTCAGGATCTCAAAGTTAGAATATTCCTTACCAACAGTTTTTAGATCAATAATTAGACAGTTAAACCGTTGATGAACTTCAGAGAGAGTTTCATTCTTACTACAAATGAAACTTTCGTACTGCTTTACCAGGTTGATCTTTCTTGAATCATGGACTTCAGTAGTACCTTCATATTGAACACATATAGTGTCCCACATGGCTTTAGAACTCTTCAGGTTCATGATGGAGTGGTAGACTTCATCCGGAAGAGCCATAGAGATGATGGATCTGGCCTTAGTATCGATAGCCACCTTCTTCTTGTCTTCATCAGTCCAGTTAGAGACTTCCCTGGGGAAGATTCGTTCAGGGATTGCAGGTCTGGTAGCACTGGCTGGAACAGAAGGGTCTATCATGAAAGGGACATATTGTCCATTTTCGATATAGTGATGTATAGTGGGATCTACACCTTCCAAAAAGAGCATCATCCTATTTTTCCAAAGATTGAAGTTATCTATGCTAAATCTAGGGGGTTTTGCAAGAGAGCCATTATCAGGGTAATTTGTGTTTGTGGTATTTGCCATATTGAAGAAATAGCAAGAAAGAGAAAAAGACATAATATAAGCAAGATCTTGTTTATCAGATTAAACAAACTGCTCTGATACCACTTGTTGGTCCCAAAGGGGTTATACAAGTTTGTAGAAGGGGGGGGGGGGGGGGGGGGGTTGAATACAAACACACAATTTTTATCTTTCTAAAATGTTTATTGATATGTATCAAACAATTTACAGTTTTGTAGCAGAACAAGATTAAGGAATAAACCTAATCTAAACATACTATGAGAACACTAAGAGTTTCTTGCACTAGAAATAGAGATTAAGAAAATAAGAACACTAATGAGAGTATTCTTTCACACAGTAAGTCCAGCGAGAGAGGAATGACCGAGCTTCTTCAAAATGATGTAGGGTTTCCTTTATATACTGTATGCATTTAATGCAAGTCAGTATACCTTTACACGTGGCAGTCTCTGGTTAGTTGCATGATTTGACTTCAGTAGACAACCTAGTGGCCGCATGATGAACAGTGCAAAATCAGAGTTGGTTGTACGATTCTGGACAAAAGGGATGTCCGTTCTGACAAAATCATACGGAGGCGTGCAAGAGGATAATACAAATTTTTCTTGTAGAGGAGGCTTCATGATCAGCGTTCGCTGAATGATCCTTTATCAGCGAATGATAAAGTTCAGTGTTCGCTGAAGTCTTCATGTTCAGTGGACAAGTCTTGGCTTCGCTGATATCCGCATCAGGTCACTAGTAGACTTAGTCGCTGGTTCTTTGGCTTGATCTTCGACTTCAGCGTAGAACATAGTTGACGTGAATCTTGTCTTCAGGGATCATAAGTAAACAACATAAGTTATCAGCGATCATCAGTGAGACTGAACATGCTCAGGGCTTACTGATGTACAGTGTTCACTGAAGTGTAAATTTAAGGCACATGAGTTTCCTATCAGCGGTACTAAACAGACTTAGTATATATCTTTGATAGTGAAACTCTAATACATATTGTCTACTTACAATTTTCACTAAGTGTTTCTCAAGGTCATTATCAAATCACTGAGGGTTTGGATCAACAATAAATCACTCAATCAATCAAATTCGAGGTGATCCCAGCAAATTCGAGGTGATCCCAGCGCTGGTATTCAGACTCGGCAAAGTTCAGGTAACATTTATTTATTCGTAAATTGTATTTCTCTAATTGAACCAAAGAAAACAGATGATGCCCTCAGAGATCCAAATTGGGTCAGTACTATTCAAGAAGAGCTGATCGAATTTGAAAGAAACAAATTTTGGAATCTTGTCCCAGACCATCTGACAAAACTGTGATAGGCTAAATGGGTATATCGAAACAAGTTAGAGGATATTGGAACTGTAACCCGCAACAAAGCTAGCTTAGTTGCTCAGGGATACAGACAAGAGGAAGGCATAGACTATGATGTAGCCATTGCCCCAGTGGCAAGACTCAAAGCAATTCGACTTTTTTCTAGCCTTTGCAGTTCACAAAGACTTCAAAGTTCACCAAATGGATGTCAAGTCAGCATTCCTCAATCGAAAGCTGAATGAAGAAGTGTATGTTGAACAACCACCAGGATTCGTTGATCCTAAGCATCCAGAATATGTTTATAAACTGGATAAGGCCCTTTATGGTTTAAAACAAGCACCTCGTGCATGGTATGACACTTTATCCTCCTTTCTTATCGCTGAAAAATTTGAACGTGCTAAAATAGATAACACTTTATTTTTCAGAAAGGTCAAAGGTCATATTATTCTTGTCAAATATATGTCAATGATATTATATTTGTTTCTACTAACCCATCTATGTGTACTCGATTAGTTGAAAGAATGTAAATGAATATAAAATGAGTATGATGGGTGAACTGACATACTTCCTTGGACTTCAGATCAAGCAAAGCAATAAGGGTACTTTTATCCACCAAGGTAAGTACGTTAAAGATATGCTGAATAAATTAGATCAAACTCAAAGCTCAGCTATGATAAATCCTATGGCACCACCGCTGACACTTAATAAGGATCCATTTGGAAAAAACCTGTTAATGTCACTGCCTATAGAGGAATGATCAAATCTCTTCTCTATCTCACAACGAGTCTTCATGATATCATGTATTCTACGTGTCTTTGTGTACGATATCAATCTGAACCCAAAGAATCACATCTGATCGCTGTAAAGTGAATTTTCAGATATCTGAAGGGTACACCCAATCTAGGTCTTTGGTATCCCAAAGACTCAGGGTTCGATCTAACTACCTATTCAGATAGTGATTTTGCAGGTTGCAACCTGGATAGAAAAGGCACCACAGGAGGCTATCAGCTCCTGGGTGGAAAGCTGGTAAGTTGGACAAGCAAGAAGCAAAACTCAGTGTCTACCTCTACCGCTGAAGTTGAGTTTGTAGCTGCTGGTAGTTGTTGTGCTCAGGTCTTATGGATGAGAAATCAGCTATTAGACTATGACCTTCAGCTATCAAAAATTGCAATCTATTGCGAGAGCGTTAGTGCCATCGCTATAGCAAACAACCAAGTGCTACACTCAACGACTAAACACATCGAGATCAGATATCATTTTATCAGAGATCATGTGATGAATTGAGACATATTTTATACCAACTAACTATTAGTTAGCTGATCTATTTACCAAACCACTTGATGAGACAAGATTCAACTTTCTCATCAGTGAGCTTGGAATGCTGAACCTTGAAGAATAACCCTTCAGCGGTTAAGCATTATGTCAACAATAAAATTCTATCTCCCTTATTCATCATCTAATCTATGAGTAAATGCTCTCTAATACTAAGGTATGTTTCTTTATCCCTGATCACTGAAGGTTTCTTCAGTTTGATTCATTTCAAACGAAAATTTGATCACTGCCATTTCTCTATCAGTGATCCTTTTGAAAATAATGAAATCTCATCACTGACATTTCTCATCTGTGATTCTTCATAAAACAAATCAATCCTAATACTTTCTAACACTATCAGGACTGCCTTTTGAAAATGAAATGACAGTTTTTATTTATGACGTAATCAAAGAGGATAAACCATGGCACGACTTTTTGTCTGACAAGTTCGTCTGTTACACTTCTTGTCCTATACGCTTCATGGGACGTTTCACGTGTCATGATGAGTTTCTTTTCCCGCTCATAAACCTTTCTCTCTCCTCTCATACTCCTATATAAACAACCCGTGTTTATATTTTCTTCTTTTACGCGTTCATAGTTCTCCTAAAGCAAGAACAGATTCCCTTTGCATTATTACTTGGATTTTGTGAAACTTAAGACTTGTTCTTCCAACCTTCAACCACAAACAGGTTCTTATTTCCTCTTTAATGCTATCTGGAACATCAATAACATGTTTTTGATCCTAAATCTTTGTTTGTAAGGATCAAAACATACTTTTCTTCTAAGAAATCATCTTCTTTCATGATTTTCTAACTAAAACTTTAACAAGTTTTCCAAAAGTTTAAAAACAATCGTTAAACTTTCTCTTTTTTCTTTAAATACGTTTTTCCAGAATCCTTCCTAAAAAGGAAACTGGTAAAACATTGTATTCTACTAGTTTTGGTCTTTTTCAAAACTGGAAAATCACTTTTTCAAGTTTCATTCCCAATAAGGAAACTGGTAAAACCCTACACTCTTATTTTGGAATTCTTTCCTAACTAAGAAAGTCTTTTCTTCTTCCTTTCTGTTTTCTATTTCTCAGAAATGGCACCCCCAGCAGTAACCATGATCATGTTTAAGAACATGAAGGGTGAACTGAACCAGATCACCTTTGGCTTCAACAACCACAACGCTATTTTGAAATTCCCAGAAAAGAATCCCTTCCTGCATCTCGCAGATGTTGTAACCCTTTTCTGCAACTCTCCTACTCTTAAATCATTTAGAGGAACAAATCCCCTCCTGAATACATATGCCTCTTATGTAGTTCATACTATACCTAATGATGGCCTTTATAACTGTCTTGTTAAAGAACAACGTTTAACCATATCAAATCACAGTACTCCCTACACTCAAGTCCCTAATGTGCATCTCGGGTCGACGGATACAAAGATACTGCCTTAGTTCAAGACTCACTTATGACGACGATCCATGAAGTGATCTTGAAGCGGGTCAGGTCCAATACGTGTTCCCTAACAAGTACCTATGAACTTGGTTGCAACACCTTGCCACTTTTACTCTTACAAGTCAACTAATCCAATTCATATTAGTCTTACTTCATGGTTGCTCCCACAACTTTGGTCGACTATGGAGATTTAGAATAACTGGTTTATTCAAGGATTAAAACATGCTAATATAGAACACAACGAGTATGAAAAAGATCATATCCTATATATCTAACTAAATACTATACTTGTTGCTTAACTTGTTGCTTAACTTGTTCCAATATCCAAATACTAAATTCAAATCAAATCCCATCACTAGTATAACGAAGTCCTATAGCTCAAGCATGACACTTCAAGCTTGGCTTATGAAAAGAGCTTTGTGAATGGGTCCACCAAAAACTTGATTTTTGTGAACTTTGTGAATACTAACTTCTCCATTTTTAACTTTATTCCGAATATAGTTAAATGTTTAGAGTAGATGCTTGGTACTCTGATGTGACATATGGTCCTTTAGCTTGCGTAATGGCACCCAGATTGTCATAAAAGATTTCTAGGTGATCCTGAATGGGAGGCATCTACCTAGCTTTTCAATGAACTCTTTCATCCAAGCATCTTCCCTTTTGCAGCTCTTAAAGCAGCATTGTATTCTTATTTTGTAGTATATTATGCAATTTACCTTTGCTTGGAACCTTTTCCAACGAACTACTTCTTCATTCATAATGAAGACATATCCCTTTGTGGTCGAGAACCTTCTCAATCTTTATGGAAGCTATCATCAGTGTAACATTTTACTATGATCTTCTTCCAACCCTTAATTAAGAAACACTTCTTTGGTTCTTCGTAAGTACCTTAGAATGTTCTTTATAGTCATCCAATGATCTTCCCTCGTATTTCGTTGGTAACTTCTTCTAATACTCTGAAGCATTATGACACACTCGGTCTAGTGCATATCATGACATATATGATGGATCCTATTGCTGAAGCATATGGAATACCAAACATTTTATCTAGCTCAACCTTTGTGCTAGAACATTGAGACATGCTCAAAATGATGTCATATCATACTTGCAAGAAACTACCTTTAGAGCCTTGCATCTTGAACCTTTCAAGATCTTGTCAATATACGCACTTTGACTTAAACCTATAAGTCGTTTTGATCTATCCCTATAGATCTTTATTCCAAGAACACAATTAACTTATCGTAAGTCTTTTATTAAGGAAATATTGTCCGAGCCAAGACATGATGTCTTGCTACGTCGGAAAGTTAATTTCCAAATACTAGTATGTCTTCCACATACAACATTAGGAATTTTACTGCGCTCCCACTAGCCTTTTAGTAAATGCATGAGTCATCTTTTATTTTGGTGAAATTAAAAACTTTTAATTTTCTCGTCAAAATGAAGATTCCAGCTTTGAGATGCTTGTACTGATCCATGAATGGATTGCATCTTGGTGTTCATGACTCTAAGCCACTCATCAGATTCATAATCTGACATAGCACTTTAGTAGTTGATGGGTTTACTAGAACCCTATCATACATCATTCTTCATTAGTCATGAGAAATCGACAACTCTCAATTTTCTGAATGATTCTACTAGATTTGCGAACACTTGGTGTTTTTACTAAGTTTCTGATCAATCAAGTTGTTCAGTTTCAACAACCTTTGTTTGATAACTAGTGCCAACCAATAAGTTCATTAGGTTATGAGGTTCTTGATTTCCTTCAAGTCCCATAAACCTCCCATTTGCCTTGCACATTAAAAACTTTCTTTCTAAGAACTTGGCTTTGGAATAATAAACAATTTTATTGTTTGTGGGATTGTAGAATTGGTATCCTAAACAATTTTTGGTATATTCTACAATATATGCATTTAGTAGATTTTGGGTTGAGTTTACCTGAAGCTTATTGTCTTACATGAGCTTCATAAACCCACACCTTCAACTAAGACTAAGGATGAAAACTTTCATACGAAATCTTATAAGGTGTCTTGTCTACCTCTTGGTTGGTGTCATAAAATACGGTTTACAGTAACTAGGGAAGAATTCCAAATTGATATAGGAATAGTACTTCTACTTATCATAGAGCGAACCATATTTAATAAGGTTCGGTTTATCCTTTCGGATATACACAATGAAGTGGTGTTCCGGATGGACTAAGTTGTGAGACTAACCCATAATTTCTAAGATGATCCAAGAGTTATTGGTTTAGTTACTATCCTCCTATATCAGAAAAGACTTTAATGGTCCTATTGAGTTGTTTTCTTTAACTTCAGTTTGAAACAACTTGAATCATATCAAATGCGTCATGCTTATGTTTCATAAACATAACTTCAACGTTTGAAATCGTCAGTGAAGATATTGTATTACCTATTCACCATATCTAGACTTGGTTTTGAAAAACATCAATATGCATCATTCTTAACAAGAACTGTTATTACCAGATCCGTGCAACGAAATAAGAAATCGAAATAATAAACAGTATGCGTAATGATTTCAACTGGTCATCCCTGTCATTCACTTTCAGAGAGAATTTACACTAAAGTTCAGAAAGCTAAAAGGATGATTAGCTTGTTTTTCCAAGCTAATCACACATTAAATACATCGGGCCCGTGGTTAACAAGCCCACGGCCCGTTCACTAATAAGCTCTAGTTTAATCAAATACAATTCAACCCTTGAACTTTAAATCAACTATAAAACCTTCCCTAACAATCTCCCCCTTTGATTTGAAGTTCGAGTTGGCGCTCTAGATCTCTCCAGTTGAAGACATATCTTTTGCGGAGCGCAAAGTGTACCTCGAACAATCTGATGGCGCGGCGATATTCGATGCGATCTTCAATCATTTCCAAGGCATTCCGAGCAGCTACTTCATTCGGATTCGGAACATAAGAATACCTTGGATTTTCAGACTCGTGCTGAATAATCTTTCGAAGAGCATCTCTGACCTTTAGAAGCGTGTCGTCACAAAATCTGTCTACCTGACTGAAACGCATGAATTTCTTCTCCTCTTGCTCATTAAGGTAAACAATCCCGAATTCTGGTTCTAGAAGCATAGCGTTCTCGGGATATGTTTAACTCAGGTGCTTTCAGATTCGGCTTGTTCAGATTTACCTTTTTCGCCTTGTTCTCGATAGCCATTTGGAAGTCCGTTAGATAAGACATCATGATGGTACGGACCAGGTATCGACGAACAACTTCGAGTGCCTTTGTAATCTCTAGCGGTCGGATGGTTCTTGTACGTAAGTCTTTCAGAATAACCAGAAAGTCGAGTGGTCGGAGGTTCTTGAAATCAGCTTCTGAAAATTTCCATTCGTTTCCATCTTCACGTCGAACAATGAAAACTGGGTAGACGATCCTCATAATACGTATTGAATAGATACTGATTACCTCTGTGATTCGAAGTTTGGTTCTGACCTGGTTGACTGGAAGACACCGTTGCATTGTGCTGATATATCGGCGTTGAAATTCTGGGTCAAGGTTGTAAATACCCAGACAGAAGGTCGGCTCGATCGGGCGAAGCTTGTGTACGAACAGCTTCTTCAAACATTCCTCCAAGTGAGGGATAAGTACCATGATCTTCTTCCAACGGATTTGTTGCTGTTGAGGAGGGGGAGGAAGATCAGAAGCTGTCGTGGGAGGAGCAGTTGTCGGAAGATCGGAAGTAGTAGACTCGGGTCTTGTTGATGATGTTCCGGCGGGTTGAGCATAGTGAACGGGGGATGTTCCATATAAATTTTGAAGCAGGAACTGATCATAATCAATGTTGTCGTCCTCATCAGTGGGGAAGACCAAATTTACCTAGAGATTTACGGCACTGGCGGCTTTTTCGAACCATGCATCTTCGGTCTCCGGGTTGGCTTCGCAATCTGGATCAATCATGTCCAGAATCGGTATGTCTAATGAGTCAAAATCAACCAGTTTCTGTGTTGAACCCTTGGGCTTTTCAACTGTCGGGTCTTCTTCATCTGAGATCTCCATGTCTATAACCATGTCTGCTAAAGGCAACTCGGCTTCAGGTGCTTCTGTTGTAGCTGTCGCAGTTGGGGGTTCCTGATGAACCACAATTGTAGCTTCAGACTGGATCAGGGAGGCGGTCTCGGTTTGGCGTTGTCGCTTCTCCCCCTCACGGTGATCAGGATCATCCTGGTCATCGTGTTTACGTTTCAGACCGCCAGCTTGACTCTTACATGTGTCTTCGAGCGAGCGGACCCTTTCAGACAGCGTGGCGAGCGCTTTGTTGTAGTCGTTGAGGGTCGAGTCAATGGCGTCAAGGCTTGATGTGATAGATGAAGATGGAGCAGTGGCCTGGGATCGGAGAACTGAGATCAGGTCTGCTTCGGTAGAGGTGGTTGTGTCGGATTCCTGGAGCAGTTGGGCCAATAGCATCGTCTTCAGGGTGTCCACCGAATAGATAGGTTGCGGTGGAGGTACAATGGCGGTTTCAGTATCGATGAGGTGGCCTTTACCTTAGATAGCACGCATCGCTTTGGCAAGTTCAGCGGCTACATGTTGTTGCATCTGTTGCTCCATATCCTGGCAGACAGCCTTAAGGGTGCTGTCCAGAGACCCTGGTGACACGAAGTCGGGTAAATTAACCCCGGGATAACTTAGATTGCCCGTTGAGGCGTCTACCATAGGGGTAGAGCCATCTACGTTCACAGTTGGCTTGATGTTAGGTGTGGTAGGATTTCCCGCCGATCCTTGTGTTTCACCAAGAGGTGAAGACACTACGGTGGTTCCGGTCGAGTCACGAAGAGTCTCGACTTGGTGTTGCTCAGCTTCGAGTGTCCTAGCCGAAGAATGTTCAATATCGAAAGGCGCTAGACTCGATTGTGCATGAAATGAAGGCGAGACCGGGGGAGGCTGGTCTCTTGTTTCAACACCAGAACCCTCCAAATGAGGGACCAGTGGAAGTTGTGCTAAATCCCCGTGCGAGACTGAAACATCCGTCTTTTGAGAGACGGATGAGTGGCTGGGGGGGGGGGGGTCGTGCAATTGCTCCGCTGGGTTCACGGAGGCTTCTTCAATACCCTGTCCCAACTCATGAGACAGAATAGCAGATGTGGCTACCCGGATGTCACTCGTTTGGGGTCGCTCATGAGCCACTTTTTCTTTACGACTCGATCTTTCCTGGTTCAACTTTGAACGCAGTTCTCTCCGCCTCGCATGATCTAACTCCTCTACTTGTTCTCCCTTAGATGTCCTAATAATAGGTCCGGTTCCAGTAAGAGGAGGTGAGTCAAAAGATATTCCACCAGTGTAATAATCTGGGTTGGGTCCGATACCATGAGGTATGTGTTTCAGGCGTATAGAACGGTCGGTATCGGAGTCCGTGGAGTCAGAAACCACGTCTTCAACATGGTGTGATGGGGAAGGGGGTTCAGTAACATATGGTTCGGTCTAACGATAAAGAGCGGGTCTAGATTGGGGTTGGCTAGAATCGGGTCGCGATCCTACTGCACCGCCTACACTCGCTCCCCTTCCTTTCACAACTAACACACCCCGCCTGACAGCACCTGCTTGTCGGGCCCTGACACCTCTCATTCTCGGACCCTCACGTCCCTCGGGTCTATCTCCCTGGGTAGGTCCCTCCGGCTCTGGCGGGACAATGGTATTACCTAACTCTCCCCTATAAGCAACTACCACTGGTGCATTGGGATCAGCGACGACCAATAGGGCTTCAGGGATGGGCATAGCTACCACATTGGATGGATTGCAGATAACCATGAACTGAAGATGGCGGATGAGGCATACCGGATGTGTAGCACGTCTGGGTATCGCTGGATTAGCGTCCATGTGTTGACGCACTGCTAGCGATAGGAAATGCAGGTATGGGAGGAACTTCTTCTGTTTCGTTGCTCCAATGTGTCGGATGGTGGTTACAAGTTCACGCCAGGTGATCATGGCGAATTCGACATGGCGGTTGTAGCAGACGGCGTGAACTAGTCGTAGAAAGTCGCCGGTGCATTGATCTATTCCTTTCCATCTAGAGGATAGACACCTGTTCAGAATCGTAAACAAGGTGTACCATATAGGGGCTAGGTATTTCCTGTTGAACGCCGAAGGTCTGGGAAGATCATGGTTGTAGCCGAGCGCGCGGATTTGTGCGCATATCGTGTCGTCATTTACGGTAGGATCGTACCGTGCATGTCCTGCGGCGTCGGCAGCCGGAAGAGAAAGGAGTCGTCGAAAGGAGTCAGGCGTCAGGGTGAACGGCTGGTTCTCTATCATTGCCGTTATCATCTGTGAAGTACCGGCAGTGCGGACCTGTGCCGTGAACCACACTTGAAGAACGTAGATCAACGGTACGTCGGTAGTGCGGTTGAGGGCCTCACGAATAGGATGGCCCATGAGGATATCCAGTATGACCTGGTGGTTAGGATTGGGTCTGAAGAGCGCCGGGTCCAGGTAGTGATTGTTGGCCTCCATCTCGGTGCCATGGTCTGGGTCAACCAAGGCGGCATCTGCTTCGTCGTTTATGATTTCCTCTTCTTGAGGTATATGCTCTTCCGGAGGTTGTTGTGGATTTTGTTGATCCGCCATTGAATATCTGTAGAAACAAAGCACAGTTAGTAACTGAGACGGATGAACAAGTGTCGGCGCGTACCTTTGCTGTGATTGGCTCAATCTGAGACAGATCAAGGACTGGTAGTGACAGAACAGGTACTGAAATGGGCACAACAGAGGTATCCGGATAAAGTTGGGAATGCCAAAGTGTCCGGATGCCTGGGAGTCCGGATACAGTAATTTGCAAAACTGTCCGGACAACATAAGTTTCCGGATGCACCACAGTGTCCAGACAGAAGGAGACCGGACAACAGGATTTATCCGGATATGAGGAAGGTTCCCGGGTAAGATAAGGATACCGAACGAATATGCTTTCCGGATGATCAAAGTTTTCCGGGTAAAATGGATTCCGGACAACAGACTTCCCGGTAGTTGAACTTACCGGAAACCCTAAGGTTTCCGGACAACTAGGTTTCCGGGTGTTGGATATGTCCGGATGGATCATCATTGGTTAAAACGTGTCCGGATAAGCTATCATTGATATGAATGTGTCCGGACATGATGAATGTGCCCGGACGAAATAAGAAATCATCCACAGGGCCAAATCGGTTCCCAAACAGCTAGTTAATGATTTAATGATGTGTGAGGGACCTATGCAAACTATCGTGACCAACTTACGAATCGTATAGACACTAAAACGACCCGTGGTCCTAGAAACCCGAAAGGATGTTGTGGTGTGCGTGAAACCATCGAATCGGAGGAGGATTCGTGGGAAAAAACATTCAAGTGTACTTGATAAATGATTAATAGGAAGAGTCGAGCATTTTACCTGATTTTGGGACTGAATGCGATGGCGAATCGGTGATGGGAAGGTAGTCCGAGCGAGAGAGAACGAGATAGGGTTTTAGGGGGTTTTTTGCGTCTTTTCCGGATAATGAAAGAAACGGTGAGTCCCGGGTTGCTTATATACCCGGGTGGTGTCCGGGCTCTTAGCCGACCCGGATGCGTACCCGGTCCAGATTCTGTCCGGACAACATGGGGTGTCCGGATACTTTCCGGATACCTCAAAAATGGCCTGTTTCTAGAGATTTTATGATAATTGTAACTGTAATAGGACATTCACTCGCTCCCCCTCAAACTGAGCATGGGGATGACTTTGCTCCACCTCGGATAGTGCAATAGAGTGCAGTGGAGGGGTCTGGCACACAAAAATTTTGAAGTCGTTTGTAAAGAAACCTGTGCCGCTCCACCTCAGATGATGAGTGTAACACACACTTAGGAGGGCCCACACACACAAAAACTTTTGACATTTAGGAAACAACTGTGTGTGTCGCTCCCCCTCAAAGTATGAGGAATCTTGCCTGATAGCGCAGGTGCTTCCCCTGAACACAAGAACATATGGTGAAAGCACAGAGATAGTGAAAGGAAATACAGACGTCAGTATGAAATAAAAGAAAGGCACGAAGAAAGAAAGAAGACAAACGAAATCTACCTAATAAATACAGAGACTAAAATCTAACTGTGTAACCGAGACAAGTAGAATACAGGTGCGAGGAAGTGTATACTCAGGAGGAGTAGGCAGTTACGCGTAGATGTATGGAACTTGTAACGGGTACACATGCGGATTAAGTCTTCAGATTTAGCATACCTAGCTTGACACAAGAAATTTGAAACGTTTTTCGTCCAAGGCTTTGGTAAACAGGTCTGCTAACTGATGCTCAGTATTTACGAAGTAGAGTTCGACTGTACCTCTTTCGACGTGATCCTTAATAAAATGATACCGAACGTCGATGTGCTTTGTCTTGGTGTGTTGGACCGGGTTGCTTGATATGGCAATTGCGCTCTTCGAGTCACAGTAGATCGGGACTTTGACATACGTAAAGCCGTAGTCTTTGAGTTGCGTCCTCATCCAGATTACCTGGGAACAGCAGCTTGCGGCGGCTACATACTCTGCCTCGGCAGTTGATGTTGAAACGCATTGTTGGTTCTTCGAAGCCCAACTTACCAGGCTATCTCCCAAGAACTGAATGTGTCCCGAGGTGCTCTTGTGGTCCAACATGCATCCCGCGTGATCCACGTCAGAGTAAGCGGATAGGCCAAAACCTGTCTCTTTCGGGTACCAAAGGCCAAGATCAACAGTACCACGTAAATAACGAAAGATTCGTTTGACAATATTGTAATGAGACTCTTTAGGGTTTGACTGATAACGGGCGCAAAGAAATGTCGAAAACATGATGTCCGGTCTACTGGCAGTGAGGTACATTAAAGAACCGATCATTCCCCGATACAATTTGGCGTTGACAGCCTTTCCGTTAGGATCGGCGTCAAGCTTTGTATTGGTTGCCACGAGAGTTTTCATTGGTGAGGACTGGTCCAATTGGAATTTCCGAAGAATATCCCGAATGTATTTGGACTGGTTTATGAAAATTCCTGTCGACAGTTGTTTAACTTGAAGACCAAGGAAAAAGTTCATCTCACAAAGCATACTCATTTAAAAAAAATTCCCATGAGAGTGGCAAAGTTCTTTGCATATAAAGGACTAGTAGAACCGAAAATGATGTCATCGACATATACCCGGACTAGAATTATGTGGCCCTTTTCGTTCTTGATAAACAGTGTGGAATCAATTGTACCTCGAATGAACTCGGCTTCTAACAAGAACTTTGATAGTGTATTGTACCATTCTCGCGGTGCTTGCTTTAAGCCGTATAGTGCCTTGTCTAAGATGTAGACATGATCAGGCTTCGAGTCATCCACAAATCCGTCGGGTTGCGACACGTAAACTTCTTCTTAGAGGTCACCGTAAAGAAAGGCTGTCTTCACATCCATTTGGAAGACTGTGAAGTTCTTGTGCGCTGCATAAGCGAGAAACATACGGATAGCCTCAATGCGTGCGACCGGAGCATAGGTCTCATCACAGTCGATCCCCTCTTGTTGTCGGTACCCTTTGGCCACAAGACGCGCCTTGTTGCGAACAATTATACCATCTTCGTCCTTTTTATTTTTTAAGATCCATTTGGTGCCGATTACCGTCTTGTGCTTAGGACGTGGAACCAGTCGCCATACCTTTAGAGCCTCAAATTGATTTAGCTCTTCTTGCATGGCGATGATCCAGTCTGGATCTTCGAGCGTTTGGTGTACGTTCGTCGGATCAATCTTGCTCAAGAAGCCAGAAAATAGACAGAAGTTGGCGGAAGCGCCTCGTGTACGAACAGGAGTTGAGGGATCACCGAAGATCTGATGTAGGGGATAGGCCTTCGTCCATTTGGTGGAGTGAGGAAGCGGCTGCTGGGTAGAGTGATATGCGTCCGGATCCACATACGAACCAGATGGAAGGTCTTGAACCGCTTCAAGAGTAGCAGTCTTGTTTCTTGGAGGAAGTGGGGGAGGATTCGTCGATGGTTGACCAACTTCTGGTTCCAAGGAGTTCAGAGGTTGAGCATCGGTTGTAGCAGATGACGAATCAGTAGGAGCGATCTACGATATTATAGGTTCCTCCGGGGGGGGGGGGGGTTACAGTACCAGGTGCCGGCGTATCTGAAGATGATGGTTGAGCTGTCTCTATAGAAGTAGACGGCGTACTCGAAGAAGGAGGCGGACCAGATAAAATGGTCGAATCCTCATTGCAAGCAGCTTCAAGTCGCGGTTGCGCTGAGACAGGAGCAGAACATTTAAGTATGTCATCATAGAAATATTGAAACAGTAAATCTAAATCAGAAGAGTCAGCATTCGATGAAGATGCATGATTCGGATTTACTGTTGTTTGTGCAGATCCCGAACACGAAGGTCCGAAAGCTAGCACTCCAGTTAAACCGGGTTCTGAACTGAGTTGTTTAGAATCCAAATCTGCGGCTTCGTCGAATGTCACGTTTAGGCTTTCAACAATGGTTTTGGTCCGTTTGTTGTAAACGCGATACGCCTTAGCCTGTATGGAGTATCCAATAAAAACTCCTTCGTCTGCCTTGGGGCTGAATTTGCCGAGATCATCCTTGTCATCCAGCACGTAGCACGAGCATCCGAAGGCGTGAAAGTAGCCGATGGTTGGAACGTGATTATTCATGATCTCGTACGGCGTCTTGTTGAACCGCTTGAGAAGGATAGAGCGGTTTTGCATGTAGCATGCCGTAGACACCTCTTCAGCCCATAGATACAACGGTAGATTTGCTTGGGAAAGCATTGTGCGGGCAACTTCAACGAGAGTACGGTTTCGTCTTTCTACCACTCCATTTTGCTCAGGAGTGCGTGCGGCAGAGAAGGTGTGTGTGATGCCCACTGACCGCAGATAGTCATCCACCTTTTGATTCTTGAACTCCGTATCGTTGTCAGTTCTGATGGACTGAACGTGTTGAAGCTTGTTCCTCTGGACAGTCTTCAGGTGATCAATAATGAGCTCTGGAGTTTCGTCCTTCGAGCGTAAGAACATCACCCAAGTGTAGCGTGAGTAGTCGTCCACCATCACAAGCACGTATTTGTGCTTATTGATGCTCGGAACACGCATTGGACCACACAAATCCATATGAATGAGTTCGAGGGTCCGGGACGTGCTCGGAGTTGCCTTCGGTGGATGTGTTGCGCGCTTCATCTTTCCTTTTTCGCATGCCCCATAGAGACGATCCTTTACGAACGGAAGTTGGGGCACGCCTCTGACGTGTTTGCCTAGCACCAGTTGATTGATACTTCTGAAGTTGAGGTGCGAAAGACGTCTATGCCAGAGCCAAACTTGATCAGAGTCGGCTTTTGACAAGAGGCAGACAGGTTTGTCGGATTTGAGTGCTGTGAGGTCAATGGTGTAGAGATTGGTCTTTCGAGTCCCAACCAGTAGCTCTTCTCCGTCGTTGTTGACCTCGAGATCCTTGTCGCAGACCTCGAGATCCTTGTCGCATAATTGACTGATGCTGAAGAGGTTGTGTCCTAATCTTGCGACGTGGGATACCTTCTTGATTGTTATCTTGTCTTGTACGATGTCTCCGTAGCCCACGATCGGCGACTTCTCATTATTCCCAAATCTCACGTGTCCGTCGTATTCTTCTTTGTAGTTCGCGAGAAGCTCCCTCCTTCCGGTCATGTGCTTGGAGCATCCAGAATCTAAGTACCACACATGACCGTGCTGCAAAACAAGAATAATGTTGTTTAGGTACCCAAATTTGTTTGGGTCCTGGAGGGTTAGGTTTGGCACCGTTTGGGGAAGATTGCTTTGTTCCAGCTTTCCCTTTAGGTGTAAGATTTACACTGTTAGAGGGAACTGGTTTTGGCACTTGTTTCCTCTTAGGTGCAAAGTGTACACCTTTTGGAGGAACAGGTTTTGTAGCAGCTTTCCACTTGGGTGCCGGTTTAACCCCCAGTAGGAGCAACTCGTGTAGGAAAGGGGTGAGTCTCCCGCTGTGGTTTAACCTTTTGATTGGTACCCCTTTTGAAATGGTGTTGTTGCATAATATTATGGGGTTTGCGCTTATGAAATAGGTTACCAAAAAAGTAAGGCGCATACCAATCATTATTGTGAATATCATCTGTTAGCTTTAATTAGCCCCTAATTTATATGAATGTTTTATAAAGAAATAGTGTCAAGGACTTATTTGTATTTGTTGAGTGTCAAGGGCTAAAGTTGTAAATAACCAATTGTTATATTGGTTATAAAGTCTTGTCTTAGAGAATTTTAGGTTAAGCCTCTATTTCTCCTTGCCTCTATTTTTCATCAGTCATACGTATAGAGAGAGAGAGAGAGAGAGAGCTTCATGTAAGAGAGAGTTGTTCTTCATTTCCTATATTGTAAACTCTTCTCTTTATCAATCAATACAAAGATTATTGCTATTATTATTGTTACTTGTTATATCTGGGTTCCAACAATTGGTATCAGAGACAAACAGATTCGAATTTGTGCTTCAATCCATTGATTTTATCAATTTTTGAGAGATTATTGTGTTTTTGTGCAAAGTTGAGAGTTCTTCAAGTTCTTCATCTTTTTGGTTGGTTTTGGCCATTAGAGTTCTTCTACTGGTTTAGAATCGATCAAGGGTTGTTAGTAGATAATACCTGAGTGTTTTATTCCGCAAAATCACTAGGTTTGTAGCTCAGTTTGTTCATTTACTCAATTTTCAGAGTTTTAAGCTTTTATTTTTCTGCACTCTGTTTTGCTTCGGAAAACCACTTTCTGTTGGTTTTTGGACAAAACACCAAGCATTAAAGTTTCTCGGAATAGTGTCACGAACCTGTGTACCAAATATCAGCACAATCCGATCATTTTTGGAAAAACATTGACTCAAGAACATTTGAATATAACTTTTATTTACTGCACACGTTTTTGCTTCGAAAAACCATTTTCTGTTGGTTTTTGGACAAAACTCGTAGAATTAAAGTTGTCCAGAATATCCTCCTGCACCTACCTACCAAATTTCAGCTCAATCCGACAAGATTTGGGCTGAGACAGGTTAGTGCATTAAGACAAAAGACTGTGTAACAATTAATTCTTCTTCGCACAAAGTATCTGTTAACGATCTTTCAAGTAACAATATGTCAAGACTAAGATTTAGTGCTGATGCTGATGCTCATTATTATTCTAAACTTAGTACTAATTTTCGCAAAATTATTCCTAATCTTGAGAAAGAACTAGAAGAAAGGAACAAGAACATTCTTATTATTCAGGTAAGATTGCTGAACTTGAAAAGTCAGGTAAACTCCTATCCTCTGAAATCATCGAGCTTAATAAAAATTTATCTGAGTCTGAAAAAGAGAAGAAACGACTTGAACTTAAATGTTTAACTTTCTAAACTGATTTCTGATTTTGAAAAACTTGTGATTTGTGAAAGAGAGAAGATTGAAAAGGAGAAAACTACTTTTGAAACAAAATCTATGGAGCTTTCTTGCAAAATCTCAAAATTACAGAAAACTCTTGAAAAAGAGAGGAACGAGTCTGATTTTGAAAGAAAAGAATCTGAACAGTTGAAGGTTCAAAGATTTCAAGAATTTAGTCAAAAAGAGGATTTTGAAAGAGAGAGATTGTATCTTAAATCTGAAGTGAAGAGACTGACAACAAGGTTCATTGACTTATCTGCTGAGATTAGGAAAGAGCGGAAGTTGAAATCTGATTTACTATCACAGTTTGATATGTGCAACAAAGAACGGAATGCTTTGGTTTTCAAAATAAATTCTGAAAGTTCTGTTAAAACAAAAGAGTTCATTAAGCCAAACAAGTTTTCAACAAATCAAATTTCTACTTCTCATTCTTTCTATGATCGTAAGATAGATCGATCAGTTAATCAAGGTTTTAAAAGAGTGAAAATGGTTTGGATTGTCAAAGGCTCTTCACTTGTTCAAAATGTTCAAAATCCATTCATTTCTGTTGAGTATGACAAGATCAACAAAGCATTTCATGCAAATTCTAACAAAATAGGACCCATTTGGAAATGGGTACCAAAAATTATTTGATCTGTCTTGCAAGTACAATGGACTCCTTAATACATCTGTTAAGGACTCAGGCTTCAAAGTTCAATATGGACTCTTAAACACTCAGTTTAAGACTCATCCGTCAAAGGCAATTGATTTCGGTGCACAACAATCAAGTACAATGACAGCATGTTGGCAGATTTGCGATGCTGTAATAAATTGATCATATCTCACTTATTAAGACAGCGATTGATGCGATACAAAAGGACCTGGATTCCTAAGACACAGATGAACAATTCTCGTGTTTTGAGAATTCAGAGATTCGAAATTTATAAGGGTCATATGCATCGTTGAAGTAGACAGCAGTGTGCTGATGGAAAGCTGATGGACAGATCTGCGCGACTGTGGTAAATCAACCATATCTTTGTCGTACGAGCTCCAAAAGAGGTGATTCAAGATGATCTGAACAGATAACAAACAAATTCAAATTGTTTGTGTTTTGAGTTTTTGCAAACTCCAGAGGTAAAATGGTCTAAATCAGTGTCAAAGCAAGAGTAACACTTCTGTTAAGCTTCTGCCGAGCGACGACCAAACCTCTGTCGGACGCGACCAAACCTCTGTCGCACGCGACCAAACCTCTGCCGCACGGGACTCAACCTCTGTCGAGCAACTACCAACCTCTGTCGAGCCGCGACCAAACCTTTGCTTAGCCTTTGTCAAGCGTTTGTCAAGCCGCGATCATTCTTTGTCGACCACTCAGACCAACTTCTAGCGACAACATAAGCTCTGGCTCAGATTTTTGCAACCACCCTCTGTGGTACTGTTCACCACAGAGCCTCTGTGGACTGAACCTCTGTGACCGAACTTCAGAGCCCATAGCGCAACGTCTTAGTTCTTGCTGTCAGATTTGCGTACCTGTCGTATTTTCAACATAACTCCCTCCTCGAAGCTCCAAATTTGATGAGTCCAGATGCGTTGGATTCCTAAGACACAGATGAACAATTCTAGTGTTTTGAGATTGGTCTGAATCGGTGTTCTTCTTGGTCAGAACATCTGCTAAAGTCAGTAAACATATGCTGGACAGAAAGTTGTGTTTCACTAAAATCATCATCAGAGATCCGTCGGCACTGCGATCAACCTCTGCCGCAAAACCTCTGCCGACCAACCTATGTGGTACTATTCACCATAGAGCCTCTGTGGACTGAACCTCTGCGACTCAACCTCAGCCCAATTTTTGTTTACTTGCTGTTAGCTTTGCGCTGCTTCAGAAACATGGACATAACGTTTGACTTGGTGCTCTAAATTACACGAGTCCAGTTGCATTGGAAAGATAATTCACAGACGCACGACTTTGATGTTTTGCGTTTTCTCAAATTATGTGTGCTGTTATGCCGAAAACAGCTTCAAAGTCTGCTGTAAGGTGTTGGACCGAAAGCATTGCATTTAATTCATGCTCCTTCCGCTTTCAAGAACAGTGTTCTCTCGATGCTTCTACACACAGCAGTGTAGAACCAGTACCTCATCAGAATAATTGCTTCTACATAACTCAGTGTAGGACCAGTACCTCAGATACGCTTAAATCAGAGTTTTGGCTGGTAAATTTTCTAAACTCTGATCCCCCGCACCTTTTTTTAAGTAGAACTATTTGTGCTGTTGGATATTCCTAACAAATGTGGAATCATCAAAGATGATTACCAACACTTTCTGATTCTTATAGGATATCTGATTTCAAATTGAGCTTAAATGAAATTTACTGCTAAATTTGGGGGGGGGGGGGGGGGGGGGAGAAAACAAATCAGATCTGACCATGTAAAGGTAAAATTTCTAAACCTTTAAACTCATCATCATTTTTAGAGAAAGACCATCTTTAGAATGATAAAACCACTTCTACATGGTAAAATGCTTTTTCTGATATAGAAGTTGGATTTTAAATGTTTTTCTGAGACTTCAAAGAGTGAGTGTGTGGAACAATCCAACCTCTAGGACAAAAAGAGCATGGGATCAATGTGTAAGCTTTATAGAACTTCTATGGATCACTTAAACCTGTGTTTCCTACCAAAGAAGTAAACCCTGAGTGTTTGAGAGGTGAAGGGTCTACATCAAAGAGTGGGGGAGATAACTCATCTGAGTTTTTCTCATTGTGCTTAAGAGGTAAATATTTAAAAGAGAGTTTGGTTAGATGTGAGCTACATGATAAAAAGAAAGAGGGTGTGAGAACAGAGTCAAAAGATACAACTCTGCACTATCGTTTTCTGAGCCGGGCAAGCCACATTACTGATTTATCACGACTCTTTGGTGATTATCATTGAAACAAGCAATTAGCCCATGCCAACTCTTGAATTAACCCCACTAGCTACTTATTTCCTTCTCAACAGGGAAATACTTCACTTTTCCACGGGGAAGCACCATATATGCTATCTGATCTTTATTTGGAAGGTTGGATATTGAAAAGAAGGAAATTTGCCCCACCTTCACACTTCATTCATGCACATTGAGTCTGTGGACACCTGTTATGTCCAAATAGTTTACACACTTTTGAGCCTAATAGATAATATTCTATTTTTCTTCCACACAATATCACGAATCTTTGTGATTCCACATGCTTATCTATGTGATATTGCCAAGAACAGTTTGAGAAGTTTATTCTTTAATTTACCTCAATGATAACTGGAAGTCCTATCAGAGCTTCATCATTGCCAACTCTGAGCATAGGCCACACAATGTTTTTATAAATTGTTGTCATAATAGTTGCTATTGTGCTTCTATGTTAGATGATTACCCCTGGTTACTTATTCTTTAATGCAGATTCTCATGAGCAGAATGTATTTGCTACTCTTCATCTCCTAGCTGTTTATCTACTATCGGTTACTACTCAAACTGGTTATACAAGCTTCCGCACATCAAATCGTTCTCTGATCGTTTGAGAGATAACTAAGACCAGAAAAGTAATGCAACAGTCAAGGGGGAGTACGCAAAGATCAAGAAGGAGTATGCAACGATCAAGGGGGAGTCAAAGAAGAAATTGAAGCAACTGACATTGTGGAAGGTCAGGAAAAGAAGACTCTTACAAGACTTGAAGTTTAACACACCAACACCTCTAAAGAAAGCAAGGGGGAGACTACAAAATGATGCTTTCTTTATAAAACATTAGGGGGAGATTGTTAGCTTTAATTAGCCCCTAATTTATATGAATGTTTTATAAAGAAATAGTGTCAAGGACTTATTTGTATTTGTTGAGTGTCAAGGGCTAAAGTTGTAAATAACCAATTGTTATATTGGTTATAAAGTATTGTCTTAGAGAATTTTAGGTTAAGCCTCTATTTCTCCTTGCCTCTATTTTTCATCAGTCATACGTATATATATATAGAGAGAGAGAGAGCTTCATGTAAAAGAGATTTGTTCTTCATTTCCTATATTGTAAACTCTTCTCTTTATCAATCAATACAAAGATTATTGCTATTATTATTGTTACTTGTTATATCTGGGTTCCAACATCATCAAACTCATTCCAACCACAATTAGAACAACATAAGCAATCATGCGATAACTGAATCAGTTGATTAAGAGAGTTAACTTTAACGGGAAAAGAAACATCAAAATGGTTCCAATGATTCCAAGCAAAATTGTCTTTGTCTATTCTAGAATTGAAAACAGGTGGGGAAGACTTTGACGCATCCTTATTGACAGATTCCCTCTTTAGCCACTTTGGTGTTTCTTTATTAGCGCGACCATTTTTATCTGAAACAGCAGGGATAGTATGATCAGTGACTTTTGAGGAAACATGGGTCTTAGTGGTCGGTTGTTCGGTCTTTTGCTTCGGCTGTGAGTGTTTTTGAACACTGGAAGCATTTTTAAGAATCTTGATCACAACCGGAGTCTTGGATTGTGAACAGTCGCCCTTTAGAAAATTGACCGAACGATTAACCACTGGAGACAAAAAATCAGGTTGACTTGGAGAAACAGTAGTGCTGGCAGGCAATGGTCCAGTCGCTTGCCTTGGCTATGATTGCCTTTTGGAAACGGGTTTCGAGGTTGGTTTTGACTGAGAAATCTTGATCACAGCTGAGACCTTTGTTTGAGAACAGCTTTCTTTTAAAGAATTAACCGGATGATTAACCACGGGGGATAAAAAATCAGTGTGACTTGGAAGAGGTTTGTCGAAGGGAAACGAATCAAACTCTTCTTCACTGTTCCCTTCGGAGTTCATGTATTCTGAAAAATTTATCTTAGGAAGTACTGGACTTGGATCAGGTGAGGAAGGCGAGGAACTCTTTATGCTTGAGTGTTTTGGGGAATTTGGTGCGGAAGCTAAGAAAAAATCAGAGTTTAAATTCCGTAAAACACTCTCGTCTTGAGAATCTTGATCGTCTTGTGTTGAAAAAGTTTTTCCTAAGAAAGCTTTAAACGAAGACGTGTCAGATGAGTTAGAGGAAAGTTCGGGTGAAATCTGCTTTTCAGATAGCAATTGGTCAATTTGCTCTCGAAGCTGACCATTCCTCGCGTACTCTTCCATCTTTTCTGTTGCCAAGGTAGACAGTTGTGATGTGAGTCGATTGATTTCATTCCGAAGGATTTCCTGTCCTTCACTAGACACATTGTCGGTTTTGACCGATTTTAGATTCTCAAGCTTTGTAAGTAAAACTTGCTTTTCCATTTGAAACATTGACCTTTCTTTCTCAATGGACTCCTCCAACTCGACTATCTTTGCTTCCAAGATGAGAGGGGGAACATAGAGTTTAAACTCATCCGTCTCAGTCTTGGTTGCAGGTGCTAGATCCTCATCCTTTTTGGAGGAATCCTTGGGACTAGCTACCTTGTAGGGGTCGAAGTAGTCATTGGAAAGGTACTTTTTGTCTTTCTGATATGAGTAGTTTAAAGGTTCATAACAGAATGGAAGTTGAATTCCTCGTTTTTGTGTGCGTTTATGTTCCTCGGTTTCCTCCTCCTTTTCTGGTTCAAGAGGACCAGTCCATTGAATTGCGTACTCTGGATACTTTTTATCTAACCCATAGCAAGCAAAATCATACAGGGTTGGGACTTGATATCTTCCCCTTTTTAAGTAGTGTGGGTTATCATATCCGATTCCCCACTCTTTGTTGAAGTACGTGAACTCTTTGGGTTTGTTCAAAAAAATGGTTTGATCAGTTTGACCCCTTTTGTGGAGTTTGGTTTCGAGGTCAAGAATTTTAGTAACAAACTCTTTGTGCTGAATTTGAAGAGAAGAACATTGATAACAATTTCTTCTTTCTCATTCATGCACTGATCAAACTGACGCTGAAGATCACATAATTTGGCTCTTAAGTCTTTGGGTGCTAATGACAAAATTTTGCATCTCTCAGTTAAATTAGCACAATCAGACTTATATTTTTCTGTTTTTCTCCTTTGAACATCAAGCTTTTCATTAATGACCTAATTTCAAGCTTTTGTTGTTTAGAGGTGGCCTGGAAGGAATTTGCCTGATCAGTAAATGCTTGCATTTTATTTAAGAATTCAGGTTGGCAAGAATCACATACCTGACTTGTAGGAGTCGTTTCTTCTTCGGCAGAGGAGTGATATCCCATGAAGGCATCAGCAACATCAAAATTGCCTTCATCGTCAGATCTTTCCAACCAGTAGTCGTTTTCAGCAAACATCGCTTCTCCAGCCTCCTTCTGACGAGACAATGCAAGCTTGGCCTCCTAGTAGTGAGAGTTCTTTACTGTTGGCTGGCGACAATCCTTCGCAAAATGACCAAGTTTCCCGCAGTTGTAACACTTTACGGGTTCATCTCTCTTCTTCCCTTCTTCTTTCTCTGGCTTTCCCTTCTTCTCAGACTTGTCGTGCTCACTGACCTTCTTCTTTCCTTCGTATCGGTCTTTGTAGTCATGGCGCTTATTGGAGGAAGTGGAGTAGCGCTGACTATTGGATGAAGGCTTCTTGTAGTACCTTTGTTGTTCGAAGGATTTGGTAAGCAAAGCTATGGCCTTTTTGAATTCGGCCACCTTTTCATCATCAGAATCATCGTCTTGCTTATCTTCAGCTTCTGACTCAGAAGAACTTTGCTTTGGAGCACGTCTGGAGTGACTTCCCGATGATTTTCCTTGCTTTGAGGAAATGAGAGCAATAGGATCAGCAGATGACTTTGGTTCAGTCTTTTTCTCGCCTAGGAGCTCAATCACTTCATCTTCGTCTTGAAGAAGTGTCTCATACAGTTCGTTGATGCTGATATTCTCAATCAAATTGTTGTGCTTGACATGAGAAGCAAACACCTTCCATTCAGGTAGCAGATTGTTGAGAAACTTGAGCGCGTTTTCCGTATTAGAACGAACAATCTTGTTCTTGTTCAGTTCATTGAGAAGTAGGCAAAACCGTTCATAGGTCTGGGTGAGGGATTCACCGTTGCGCTGCTTGAATCCATCAAACTTCGTTATCGCGCTATTTATCTTCAGCTGATTTCCTACAACGCTCCCTCGCATCATTCTGGCTACTTGGTCCCACATGCCCTTAGCCGTCTCTTTGTAACTATCTATGGCAGTGTAGATGGAATTAGGAAGAGCTTGAATCAGATATCTTTTTGCATGCTTTTCACCTTCAATCATGCCTCTTTCAAATTATGTCATCTCAGCCAGAGTCTTTTCCTCACGTCGAGCTACTGCAGTTGAAGTTGCAGCTATGTCCTTCATTGGCTTGGGAATTGGGCCATTATCTAGAGCTCTCTTGATGTACTCATAGTTGTCCTTGGACTCTATGTAGATCGTGAACCTATCTCGCCATTGGCTGTACTCGTTCGGATAGAGACACGGTGGCTTGGTGTCAGTGCCAATTGCGAGAGCATCACTAGAAGTAGACATCTTCGGTTGCAACGGAGTGATCGTCAAACGTGTAGATTGATTCAAAGGGTAAACCTAACGCAAGGCACTAAGAGTGAAATCCTAACGCAGGGTCTACGAGTGATTTGACTAACCTGAACTTACTGGATAGGAATCCAAAATAAGTGATCTGATCTGGAAGTGGCCGGATCAGATTTGATGCAAATTGATCAATAAACAAAAACAGAAGTATCCGGATAAGAGAAGATACCGGATACTTGAATTGTCCGGATAACTGAAAGAGTCCGGATATCAGAAAGAATCCGGACAGAGTAAGCTTTCCGGATAACAGATACCACACACTTTCCGGATAACTGAGGTTACCGGATGTGAAATGATTCCGGATACACTGAAGTTTCCGGGTACAATGGAGTGTCCGGATAAGATATGTCCGGAAACACTAGGTTTCCGGATACAAATGTTACCCGGATTGAATAAGGAAAAGTGACTTACCCGGATTGCGGAACTTACCGGAAAAATGAGGAATCCGGATGGAATTGGAGATGTCCGGATGGATTTCACATAAATGTCCGGACACTGTCAACTTGTCCGGAAACCGAGGCTGGTTTATCCGGACTCTGCGGCTGTTAGCTTAAATCGATCGACTTTTCGATTAGGGTTGCCCAAAATCGATCCTGGAAGTTTAGTAACAATGTAAGACACAAAAATAACACTAATCCAATCGATTTCAATGCAAAAGTAACAAGTTTTGATGGTTAAAAATCGAATCTTTTATCAAGAACACTACCAAAAACTCTTGACCTTAATTTGCTAAATTAATCACTCAAACGATTTAATTGGAATGCGAAAATTTGCAGAATTACTCACAAGTATAATGCTAACACAACCCGATAAATAGAATTGAACAATTTGGCCAGAATCAAGATTTCGAAAAAGTCAAGATGAACACATACGGGAAAAGTCAAAATCTTACCGGAAATCACTAGAGAGGCTTTGAATCGAATTGTTATTACCAGATCCGTGCAACGAAATAAGAAATCGAAATAATAAACAGTATGCGTAATGATTTCAACTGGTCATCCCTGTCATTCACTTTCAGAGAGAATTTACAATAAAGTTCAGAAAACTAAAAGGATGATTAGCTTGTTTTTCCAAGCTAATCACACATTAAATACATCGGGCCCGTGGTTAACAAGCCCACGGCCCGTTCACTAATAAGCTCTAGTTTAATCAAATACAATTCAACCCTTGAACTTTAAATCAACTATAAAACCTGCCCTAACAAGAACCTTTTCTCTTTTACTACAACTAGAGAAAGGAACTATATTCAACTTATCAAGACTCGCATATATCAAATGAAACATCCTCATTTGCCTTCAAAATACCACACTTTTGAAGTTGGGATATGCGTTTAACATTTGTATGATTAAGTTGACTATTTCATGTATAGATTTGATTCAAATCATATTTGAGTCTTATGGTGTTTATATAGAACTATCTTTTATAAAGCTTTTGAGATTCACTTTATTTTATAATTCAATTAAGATGACTAGTTCTCGAAATAGAATAATTCATTTTTGAATATGAATATAATCGTTTCCAAGACGGTTAAATGAATTTCATTCAATCAATAAACATGCAACTGAAAACAATAATTTAGTCAAACTAAATTTAAACGGTGTTCGAAACAAACATTGTTTAACAACACA
Organism: Saussurea involucrata; assembly: GCA_033807775.1. NCBI lineage: Eukaryota > Viridiplantae > Streptophyta > Magnoliopsida > Asterales > Asteraceae > Saussurea > Saussurea involucrata. Next base: position 53,130,792 of record CM066324.1, read on the forward strand.
AGCCATATGGTTTCAAAATAAAATCTCCTATAAGCTTGGTATGCAATCTTGCTTCCTTGCTTACATGGATCACCATTTTGCTTGTCTTTCAGTCACTTACCTTTTTTGATCATCTGTAACATATTACAAAAGTGAGTTTTACACTTAGTATCAAATACACAAGTGCAAGATAGAAAGGTAAAAGTTCTATCTATCATATAGATACCTGAAGGACTTTCCTTCGTTAGAAAACTTTCATTGCATAAAGGACAATCTCCTCTTCAATGACCAATGTTGCCACAACTACGACATGTAACTGTTACCTTGGGAAGATTCCTCTCAGCAGTTTCTAGCATCGTATGCAAGTCTGAGATTGAAATCTCCTCGTAGTTCATATTCAAGTTCTTGACAAAGGCATCAAATGCTTTGGTCAATGATTTGAGGATCACAACTACGGCTATCCCATTGGGAAAAGGATATCCAATTCTATCCAAATAGTCAAGGTGCATCCTTATCCTATGAATATGGGAGCTTACATCTTGGCCTTCCTCCATTTTTGTCTCGTGAAGTGCCCGAACAGTTTTGAAGCGTTCACAGCTCACATATCTTTGGTAATTTTCCCGTAATAGGTTTACCATGTCATATGCCGTATATGAAAACTGTTAGCCTCAATCTTCCTAATCATAGAAGTATTCAGAAGTAGTGAAAAATAGGCTAAGTGAAGAAAGCCTCTTACAGAGGCTCTGCCGGACTTACCGAGGGATCAAGATCAAGAATCTACAGAAGCTAAAGAGGCGCGCTACAGAAGCTCTGTCATACGCGTAAAGAAGACCAAAGACTCGGAATCCGGTGAAGACTGCTCCACAGAGGACCAGACCGCAGAACCTCTGTAACTCATTGCAGAGCCTCTGTGGTCCTCACTGAAAGACATGAAGATATTTATAATATCTTGCTACTGTTACAGGACCCGTTCATCAACTTGCATGGTAGCATGCCCTGTCCAACATCGACGTGTCAAACTCTGATTGGACTCAAAAGGGCTTAGTACAAAATAGACGTCTGCTGCATTAAATGCAATACAACACGTCTTACTGTTCATGCCATCCTTGCAACTGTTCACGACATCCGTTCAACTGTTCATCAGTACCGTCTGAATAATAGCATATTCTTTATGGTCCCCTTTAGAGTAGTATATATGGAAGACTCATGTTGAGTTCTTCCTTATCAGATCATCAAAAAATCACATATAATCGACCATGTGAAATCCCAATTCTCTAGCAATAAGATATGAATGTAGTGAGAGAGAATCTAGAGAGCAAATATGTCATCCATGTATTGAGCTCAAAGGATTACAAAAGGTTTCTAAAAGATTACAAAAGCTTTCTAAAGTATTTTGAAGTGTTTCTAACAAATGGTCTAGACAAGCCTATTTATACCCATAACATACAAGGTATAAAGGCATTCACAATACTGTATAGACTCATACAGTACATTGACTTTACAGTAAATCTTGAATACAACAATGCTCTAACAATCTCCCCCTTTGGATTCAAGATTTAAAAAAATATGACAGCAGTCTTCAGCTCTTTGTAAAGTCAATCTTCTCAAACAGACACTCTATCAAACCATCTTCAAATAGCTTTATCTCTACTAGTTCACGGCGAACTATATGCTTTGACACTCTTTAAGAACTCAGCTTTGAAGAATCTTCAGACAAACATGAAAAGTCATTGTCTTTTTCTTTGAAAAGTCAATCTTCTTCAATAAAATCTTCAACAGATTGTCTTCAAGTCTTGAACATGAAATTCCGATCTTTGTATAAAACCATCAATTCGGAACAAGATAAATCATAAACGATTAGAGTTTGGATCAGAAAGATGTGAAACCATCCACATTGTTGAACTTTTAGGTGTAAGCGCATTCCGATAACCACTCAGAACTAAGATAACCAAATTCAGCAACATTTGGACTTCACATGATCCTTCTCCCCAATCTTCAGTCTTTGTTCACGAATCTTTGACTTGAAATATCTTTGATTTGAAAGCTCTTTGACATGAAATTGAAATTAAACTTTTCTCCCCCTTTTTCGATGATGGTGAGCATCATAATCATCGAAAACCTTCTTCAATTTCAGTCGTGTCTTTGAGTATTGCTAACAATCTCCTCCTTACAGAATAACCTTGCTCCCCCTCAAAATAAGAATTCTGGAGCAATTTATTTTCTCCCCCTGAAAGTATGCATATATTTCAATAACGTACAGTATTTGAAATTGTAGCACAAATTTTAAAACAAATTTACACAAGGAAAATAACATTCATTGAATTTTATTTTATAACTACAAACATTTGATCATTTGAAAACTTTACAAAAGAAATTCAACTTAATGAAATTTAACAGATTTTTCAATCAAATGAAATCAAATGCATGTGTTTGGATTCAAGAACAAGTCATCATTGTATATCAAGTTAAAAAATGTTCAGTTTCAACCCCTTTATTAAATCTATTTGGTGTGCTAGCATGGGAAATATGATTAGCTTCAAGCATATGCAATTCTAAAACATATAAGAATACTTTGCTCTACTCACACTATTTGTCCAAAATCAGAATTTTCACAAATTTACGGGTTTATCGCGACTTTGTATTTTCCCAAGTTTCAAGAGATGTGTGCTCTTTGGCATCTTTTCTTTTGTGCTTATTGGCATCTTTTGATTTGTGCACATTGGCATCTTTTGATTTTGTGCTCATTGGCATCTTTTGATCAAAAAGTTTAGTAAGAATAAGATACACCGTTAAACATGACTTTCTATCTGGTTCTATAGCAGGATTTGGGTTAGCAGATCCCAGACCAGTTGGCCTTAGGTGCTAGGTGACGAGCACCCCTTAGAACTTAATTTCCCAAACCAGAAAGGCCACATCGATATATCTTAAACCCATTTGTACCAGTAGAACATGGCTTTCTATCTGGTTCTATTGCAGGATTTGGGTCAGCCGATCCCAGACCAGTTGATCTTAGGGACTAGGTGTCGAGCACCCCTTAGGACTTACTCTCCCAAACCAGAAAGGCCACAGGCACAAACTTTCAAACTAAATGATATTCTATATAAGTTCGAATTTCCATCACAAAATATGAATGATATCTCAATCACTTGGTTCTTAATCATAGTGCTTCCCCCATATTTTCGTTTCCATTCATCATTCTGATAAATAGGCTTTTTGAGCATTATATTCTATATAAGTCCAGATTCACATATCTTTGAGCATTCAGCATAATTTCATTCATGTTTTGCTTACCTTTCGATTTATTTCAGAGGTGAAAGTTGAAGCAAATCTAACTCAGATAATACAAAGATTCTTGAAAAAAAACATCTTTTAGCACGCATTTAATTCATTGAATGAAAATTGAAAATTGCATCTCATTGAATTAAATTTGTAAAGATTCAAGTTTTCAAATCAGTAGAAACAAATATAATCCAATGTTACCTTTTGCCACGTTCCTTGAAACAGAAAGATGTAACAGTTAAGGATATCACCTGAGAAGTGTGAGTTCTAAACTGATTTGTTTAGAAGTCTTAGTCGTTGAAGTACGGGTCCTGAACTGAATTGTTCAGAAGCCATGGCCGTTGAAGCACGGGTTTTGAACTGATATGTTCAAAAGCCATTTACATTTAAGCACGGGTCCTGAATTGATGTATTCAGAAACCATAGTCTCTTTTAAGTGCGGGTCCTAAACCGATATGTTTAGAAACCATAGTCTTTGAAGAACGGGTTTTGAACTTATATGTTCAAAAGCCAATGTCGTTGAAGCATGGGTTTTGAACTGATATGTTCAAAAGCCATTTACATTTAAGCACGGGTCCTGAATTGATGTATTCAGAAACCATTCATGATTTGTCTCCCCCTTAATGGTACAAATATTCTTCAAAGAAATACGCCGCTTCTCTTCTGTTTTCAGTCATGTGTGTGGTATGTATCTACAAATCAGTACAACACATGATGTACCTACAAAACAGATTAAGCAGATTTTGGTACCCAATGGCACTTGGGTCCTAGTGGGTTAGGTGTAGATCTCTTTGAAGAAATACTATAAGTACCGTACCAAAAAGAAGTATAATCTTTATGCACAAAATCATTTGAACCACAGTAAGAACAACAGATTTTCTTATGGGCCAACCTAATCAGATGATTTACATGATGAATAGGATTAGGTTTAGCATAAGATTTACCTTTTGGCGTATTGTTCTTCTTTGCATTTGATATGGATACAGATGATTTTGGCACTTTTTTCTTTGGAACTGTTGTGCCTTTTACTCTCCATTCCATCTTCACCCTCTTGAAGACTGGAACTTCTTCAGGTTTGGAAGTATTAACTTTAGGCACTTTTGTTTTGTTATCTGATTTATCATACAGAGGATTATAGAAGAGATTTGTTGAACGAATCCGACCTTTTGAGAAATCTGTTGATCTATTAAATTATTTAGAAGAAATGTTTTTAAAACTTGAACTTGAAGCAGTTTTAAAATAGCATTCAGAATCATTTGAATCAACAAATGGAGTCTGAAAGATAGAATTATGACCGGTCTGCTTTGAGACATCAAATTTAAAAATGACGTCTTCAAGTTCTTTGACTTTGTTTATTAAAACATTTTTCTCTTTAGAAATTAGATCAAGTTTCTTTTGGAGATCAGATTTGATCAACTGATCCTTCATAATATCAGCTGATAAACCAGATAATCTTTTGGTAAGATTAAGAATCACATCTTCAAAATATACACGTTCCGATTCAAAATCTTTTTCCAAAAACCTTCTTTTATCAGTAATCTCTTTGAAAATTTCCATATTTTTCTTTTTAAGGGTTTTACTTTCCTTTTCAAAGAGATTTTTCTTTTCCGTGAAATCTTTTCTTTCCTTTTCCAAAAGATTTTCTAATTCAGAGATTTTCACGGAAAGTTCAGAACTTTTAATTTCAAAAGATTTGCGTTCAGTTTCAAATTTAGCTCTTTCTTTTTCGAGCTTGTCTTTTTCTAAAAATAAAACTTTCTCAAAGTCAGAAACTTGTTTTGAAAGTTTTATACAATTAAGTTCAGTCTCTTTCTTTTCTTCAAAAACTTTCTTTTCTTCAAAAGAAAAATTAGACAGTTTTCTCTTTAGATCGGCATTTTCACTGTCCAAAATTTTCCCTATATCTTTAACTTCTTTTAATTGAGCATGTAACTTTAAGTTCCACTTCATTCTCTTTTCTTCTCTACTCTTCAAATCGGCATTTTCTTTTTGAAGAGTTGTTACTTTCTCTTGAAGATTCTCGATTTGATCGTGCAGACTTGAGTTGTCTTTCTTTGCTTCAAGATCTGCAATATAAACTTCAAGATCAGTTATTCTTTTAGTAAGTTTATCATTTGAAGAAGAAATGTCTAAAATTTGTCTTTTCAGATCAACATTTTCTTCTTCCAATGCTTTATTTAAAATAGGAGTTGAAGAATTTGAAGCATTATCTTTAACAGGAGTTTCTGATATAGGAGATGTTTCTGATAAAATAACTTGTTGCAAAATTCCATTATTTGCCTTAGCTTTTTCAAGTGGCTTTGGAGGTGTTTTTGTTATTATGACTTGTTGCAACACTTCATTATTTGGTTTAACAGATACATGTGAATTAACAGATGTTTCTGTTATAATGACTTGTTGCAACTTTACATTTGGTTTAACAAAAACTTTTGCAATTGGAGGAATCTCCTTTTTCAGAGTTTGCTTCAAATCTTCACCACTGCTTTTAACAATAACTTGTTGTAAAACCATTTTGAATATTGCTAGAAATTGATCGTTCAGAAGATCAAGCAGACAGTGTATGAAAATACAAAAAAATATATAAAAATTTTTCTTGAAAAGCTCTTACAGTGTATGAAATACACTATAGAAAAAATTTCGAGATAAAAAATTTTCTCAAAATATTTTTCTCAAATTTTTTTTTTTTTTTTTTTTTTTAATTCACAAGAATTCGGATGAGTAAGGGATCAAATTCAACGAATTCGGATGAAGAAGGGTTCGAATTCACTCAATTCGGACTTAACTTGGTTCGAATTCAATGAATTCGGATGCTTAAGGGTTCGAATTCTATGAATTCGGATGCTTAAGGGTTCGAATTCATTGAATTCGGATGCTTAAGGGTTCGAATTCTATGAATTCGGATGCTTAAGGGTTCGAATTCTATGAATTCGGATGCTTAAGGGTTCGAATTCTATGAATTCGGATGCTTAAGGGTTCGAATTCAACACTTGGAAAATTTAATCAACTCAATTCGAATCTAACACAGTTCGAATTCTCCTCAATTCGAATCTAACACGGTTCGAATTCTCCTCAATTCGAATCTAGCTGGGTTCGAATTCAATCAATTCGAATCCTTCTTGAGTCGAATTCTACACTTGTATTTCCAAGAACACTCCGAATTCTTCTTTGAATGATCCGAATTCACCAAGAATGATCCGAATTCACCAAGAATGATCCGAATTCTGCACTTCGAACACGAAAATCACTAAATCAGCCATAACTTTTTCAATTCTTGATCAATTGTTATGAAATTTGCACAGATTTGTTCGAAATTTGATTCCACACACTTTCTTAGTTAATCACAAATCCTAATTCGATCAATTTAATCGAATTTTGATCCAAAAATAGTAGAAAAAGTTTTCGAACAAAAATGATATAAAATGATCAGATCTGCAAATTCTGTGCAGATTTTGGTGTTGATCCAAGAATTAAAGATGTTCAGGAATCAAATCCGAGTGCAATGATGTCAAGAATCAATCCAAAATATCAAAAATTAAAGAAAAGATGAAATCTGGATGAATAGTAAATGAAGAAGGGTCAGAATTCTTGATGAACAGTGATGAATAGTGATGAACACCCAATCCGAATTCTTCAGCTTTAGTGTAAAAAATCTTCAATTTGGTCTTCGATCTGCTTGAATCTTCTGTTTAGCTCTGATACCAATTGTGAAATCCCAAATCTCTAGCAATAAGATATGAATGTAGTGAGAGAGAATCTAGAGAGCAAATATGTCATCCATGTATTGAGCTCAAAGGATTACAAAAGGTTTCTAAAAGATTACAAAAGCTTTCTAAAGTATTTTGAAGTGTTTCTAACAAATGGTCTAGACAAGCCTATTTATACCCATAACATACAAGGTATAAAGGCATTCACAATACTGTATAGACTCATACAGTACATTGACTTTACAGTAAATCTTGAATACAACAATGCTCTAACAGACCATCATAAGAACACAAAAAGCTTATTCACCTTAAGAGTCATATCTATTTTAAAGCTTTTCTTACTCATTGTTCTTAAATATGTTCTTAACATATATTCAGTAAACTTTGAAATATCATTTCCTGTTCATTGTTTATTTATATTTTGGACTAAATCTATCAAACTTATCTGTTAGTTCTTCAAATACGCTTCCGCATCAAACATTAACTTGAACTAATAGATCTGATAATCTTGTTTAAAGCAAAACGGGAACCAACAATTGGTATCAGAGCAAAGCTTGATTTTCAATATCAAGTGATCCTCGTTTTACAACTTTTATTTGATAGATTACTTTCCTTCTCTTCATCACCATATTTCTGGATATTAGGTGTACCCAAAAAACCTTCCAGATATTCATACTCATAAATCCTCCATCAGATTATCCTTTTCTCAAAATGACAAATACAAATAACTTTTTCACTGCTGGCTCAGTAACCAAACCTCCTACTCTTCTTAGAGATGAGTATCCTCAATGGAAAATAAGAATGGTTCATTTTTTGAGGGTACTGAAAAAACTCTCAAACAATATCTATACAATCTTCCTCTGGTTCCTATGATAACTATGCCACGTGTACCAGCTACAGCTGAATCTCCTGAAATCCCTGAACATCAAAAACCTAAGCCAAAAGAAGAATGGTCAAATGAAGATAAGGCAGAAGATGAAGTTGCACAGAAAACAAAGAGAATACTGATCATGGCTATCCCCAACGAAATTTTTCAATCCTTAGATGCATGCGAAACAACGCACGATCTCTGGAAAGAATTAGAAAGACAACTGGAAGGGGGTGCTAAAACACAGAAGAACCGAAGGGCACAATACATAAATGAGTATCATGCCTTCAGAGCCTCTGCAACAGAATCACTACAAACAACATACGATCGGTTAAACTCTCTCATAAACAAATGCAGAAAGTCTGGTATTCACAGAACCATGGAAGAAAATAACGTCATGTTTCTAAAGAGCCTGAACGATGAGTGGCTTCAGTTGTCTATGTATTTACAAACAAATCAAGATCTAGACTCCTGGACACTCTCTGATCTCTATGGAACACTAGCCGCACAAGAGCCTCAAATAACTCAAGCTAAAACACTAACCATTGTACCATACACATTGGTTAGTAAATCTACAGAGACTACAGACAGACCAAGAAATGAGAGATCTACAGAGGAGAAAAAGAAGGAGAAAAAGAAGATGGTAATGATTGATAGCGAAGAAGACGAGCTGATAGAGGAAGAAATAACTCTTGCGTCATTAGCTAAATCAATGGCTCTATTGACAAGAGAGTTTAGAAATAACCAGAGGAATTCTGGTAGGAGAGATGAAGGAAGAAGAGAAGAATCAAGTGACCGACAGAGGTCAGACTACAGAAATGATGACCAACAGAGGTCGAGCGAAAGAAGCTACAGAGGAAATGACCGACAGAGATCAGATGACAAGGTAGGCCACACACAAGAACGCTACAAATGTGGTAAGCCTGGTCATTACGCAAACGAATGCAGAACAGAGAAAGGTGGAGACCAACAGAAGTTCGAAGATCGAACTGGAAACACCTCCCAAGGTTGTTTCAACTGCGGCAAGCCAGGTCATTTCGCTAAAGAATGCAGAAGTAGACAAAATCGCCCACAGAAGGACTCAGCTTTTTACAAAAAGAAGGCTGAGTATTATGCGCAAAAATCCCTAATGGCGAACAAAGGGCATTCTGAGGCAAGCAAGGAAGACTTCGAGTCAGATTCTACCTCTGACGATGAATTCCCCACCAATGCCCTGTTCTGTGGCATGGCAGAAGTTGACTCCGGCACTGACAATGAGGTATCCATTTCAAACTCTACCTCAAGTACTAATTCTGTAGATGATGATTTATTTAAACTTAACATTGAACTGAAAGAAATAAATGAAAGCATTCAGAAAAAGCTGACCTTTAATGAGAGAGAAGTAAGGCTTCTCACTCAAGAAAAAGCCAAAATCTTTGAAGAAAAAGAAAAGGTCGAAAAATATTGGAGCAAAAATATAGATCCTTTAAAAAGGCAAATTTCTGATTTAACCTATGCTTTAAAAATCAAAACAAAAGAACTTTCAGTTTCAAGAAGTGAAACTACAGACATAAGAGCTCTAAAAGAATACTTTCAAAAAGAAAGAGAGGTACTTTGGCAAGATCTTTTAAGAAGAGAAGTTTTACTTAAAAACTATAAAGATGCACAGAAGGTATATGAAAAGGTATACTCTCAAATAGCAAGACGAGGCATAGGGTACAGTGATATTACCTTAGGAGTTGAAAATAAACGACTAAAACCTCTGTCTTCTCTATTTGTTTTGGGAAAAACTAACAAACCAAACTTTCCAAACTTACTCTCTGTAAGTAAAAGGGTTAAACTCTCTGCAGAACCTCACTTAAGGAAACATACAAAGATGATCAATGTGTGGTTTGAAAACACAGATTCATCATCTTCAACCTCTGTCAATAGAGGAATCAAACCAAAGAAATATCTGAAAACACAAGATCAGATTGGTATCTTTAAGTTTGGTAAACCAGAGACTCAAACACAGGTCGCTTTTGTCTGCATGATAAACGATGAAAAGAAATTATCAGCAGAAGCTCCTGAGTTTAAACCTATCTTTTCAGAAGAAAGACTTGAAAAATCTATTGAAAAAGAAATTTTGGAAGTTTTAAAATCAAATGTTTTAGAAAATTTCTATACATCTTCTATAGATCAAAAACTCGCTGAAGAGATCTCATCAGAAACCTCTGCCATCCATGAAAGTCATTCTACAGAGGAAGAAAGCTCGTACGATACATGCTCAGAAAATCCAGCCTCTGTCGAAAGAGATGACTCAACCTCTGTATATGAGGACGATTCATCCTCTGACGACTCAGAGACTGATTCTAAATCAGGAATAGTTCACTGTGACACAGAGGATGTTAAATTCTCCTCTGAGGTTCTTAACAGAACTATTTCTCCAAAAGAGAAAATCACAGAGGTACCTCTCTGCCCAGATTTTCAGAACATATATTTAAAGGTCAAAACTTCTGCTGAGCTTGATATGTTAAAGAAGACCTCTGTTGATTCTAAAAGTTCAAAATTTTCAAAACCTTTAAGGAAAATTAAAGAGAATCCCACTTGGCAACAAAAGGGAAAATGGCCTGAAGCTAACAAATACTTTTCCTCTGTGACAGTGAAGAAAGATGTTCACCACAGAAGAGAGTCACAGAAGGCAGAAACTAAACAAGACTTTTGCAAACAACATTCTAGTATTCATAGATCTTCTTGTAATAGTAAATCTAATGTAAAGAAAGAGTGTAATGCCTCTGTGGCTCAGTTCAATGAATTCAATGAAAAGTTCAAACGAATCACGTCTCATATTCAATACTGTCATTGTTTTGATCTTATGTTCAAATTGAATAAACACTTCTCAAGTCCAGAGTGCTTACTCTCCACTAAAACTCCAAAGTCAAAACCTCGAGAGAAACAATCTGATCTTTCTACAAAGGATAAAATGTATTTCAAGAATGCTAAGGCAAACTTGAAAAATCCTAACAATATTGGACCCATATGGTTATGGGTACCTAAGTCTCTGTGATTGTCTTGCAGAAGCAACATGTGCCAATTTGGTATCTTGACTCCGGATGCTCAAGGCACATGACTGGCGACAGAAGGTTACTATCCACATACAAAGAAACACACGAAGGTGGATCTGTAACTTTTGGAGACAACATGAAGGGACACATCAAAGGCTATGGAGTCATACAGAAAGAAAATGTCTCTGTATACAAAGTTGCATATGTGAATGGCCTCAAACACAACCTACTAAGTGTAAGTCAACTCTGTGATACAGGATTCGATGTGTTATTCAAAAGAACTTTCTGCTCTTTACAAAGTGAATACACAGGAATGGAACTTATGCGAGCTGAAAGAAGAGGTGATCTATACCTAATGAATTTTACTTCAAAATCCAAGGACAAAGTTTGCCTAGTAGCCTGCAAAAGTGAAGAAGCGTGGTTATGGCACAACAGGTTCTGTCACCTAAACTTTCACACCCTGGATAAACTAGTAAAACTCGATCTAGTTAAAGGTTTGCCAAATGTTAAATTCAATAAGGATCACTTGTGTTCGGCCTGTGAAATGGGAAAACACAGAAGGGCTTCCCACAAAGGCAAAACAGACGTGTCTTGCACTAAGCCTCTGTACATGCTTCATGACGACCTCTGCGGTCCCATCGCTATACAGAGCCTAGGTGGCAAGAAATACATACTTGTCCTAATTGATGAGTATTCACGTTTCAAATGGGTTGAATTTATTAGAAAGAAATCAGATGTTCCAATTATACTGATAAATCTAATGAAAAGAATTCAAGTTCTTTATGACTTCAGAATACAGAAGTTAAGAAGTGACAATGGCACATAATTTAAAAACTGTGTCATTGAAGCCTATCTTTCTACAGAAGGAATATCACAGAACTTCTCTGCCGCTCGAACTCCACAACAGAACGGTGTAGTCGAAAGAAAGAATCGAACACTTGTGGAGGCCGCAAGAACTATGCTATCTGCATGCGGATTATCAATGAACTTTTGGGCAGAAGCAATTTCTACTGCGTGTTATACACAGAATCGATCAACCATTGTGAAAAGACATTTCAAGACGCCTTACGAATTGCTTCACAAAAGGCGGCCAAACATCAAGTTTTTCCATGTATTCAGATGCAAATGCTTTGTTTTAAACGACAGAGATTCAAGAGGAAAGTTTGAAGTAAAAGCTGATGAAGGCAAATTCATTGGATACTCTGCCACTTCCAAAGCCTACAGAACATTCCTTACAAAGTCTCGCAAGATTGTAGAAAGCATCAATGTTTCTTTTGATGATTCATTCCAAATGACTTCTGAACAAATCAGTTCAGAACTCGGAATTAAAGGGAAATCCTCTGACATCTCAAAAACAAAAGAAGATTTGGATCTTCTATTTTTAGAGATGTTCAACAATGACATTGATCCTTCTGTTGGAACCATCAGAATTTCTGAAGAACCATCCTCTGTCGGACAAAATCCTACAGGTATGACTCTAACAGGTCCAAATAATGCTTCATCTTCTTCTATAAATACTACAGATGCAATTGCCGAAGAAGAACATGCAGAAGATGAAACATCAAGAAAAACGACCACAGAAGTTGCTGAAAAACAAACTCCACAATCCATAGAAGAACCAATTACAGAGGAAATCGAGGACCAAGACTATACGTCCTCAGAGGAACAAACCCCACCACCACTCATACCAATATTTCCACAAACGGTAGAATCAACTACCAAGGCACGAAGAACGACAGAGGCTACACAAGAAGAAATACAAGAAGCCTCTGACGAAAGGTTCGAGGACATTGATGATCATCTTCCACGCACAACTCAGTGGACAAAAAGCCATCCTCCAAGCCAAATAATCGGAGAACCTTCTGACTCAGTAAAAACCAGGTCTGCCACTGCTAATTTTTGTTTTTTACTAACTTTATCAGTGTGATAGAACCAAAGAAGATTTATGAAGCCCTAGATGACCCAAATTGGGTAGACGCCATGCAAGAAGAACTTCTGCAGTTTGAGCGTAACAAAGTATGGACTTTAGTACCTCTGACACGAGGGAAACAGGCCATTGGGACTAAATGGGTCTACATAAACAAGAAGGATGAAGATGGAGTGGTCATCAGAAACAAAGCAAGATTAGTAGCAAAGGGATATAGACAAGAAGAAGGCATAGACTACGATGAGACTTTTGCCCCTGTCGCACGACTCGAAGCAATAAGAATATTCTTAGCCTTCGCAGCCCACAGAGGTTTTAAAGTCTACCAGATGGACGTAAAATCAACTTTTCTAAACGGTGAAATCCAAGAAGAGGTTTACGTAAATCAGCCACCAGGGTTTGAAAGCTCAAAGTTTCCAAGGTATGTATACTACCTTGAAAAGGCTTTATACGGACTGAAACAGGCTCCAAGAGCATGGTACGAACGACTTTCTACCTTCCTTCTAGTCAATGGCTACAACAGAGGTACAACAGATACTACCTTATTCTATAAACATAAAAAGGGTGAGATAATGCTTGTACAAATCTATGTGGATGACATAATTTTCGGGTCTACTAATTCAGAAGAGTGTAAAAGTTTTGAAAAACTCATGCAGAGTGAGTTTGAAATGAGTATGATGGGAGAATTAACATTCTTCCTCGGACTTCAAGTCAAACAAACCTCAGAGGGAATTTTTATAAATCAGACCAAATATGTCTCTGACATTCTTTCCAAGTATAGCCTCTCTGATACCTCTGCAATGAAAACTCCAATGGCCACTAGAAATAAGTTATTCTTAGATCCAAATGGTATCTCTGTAGAATGCACTCTCTACAGAGGCATGATTGGATCTCTGTTATACTTAACAGCAAGTAGACCTGACATCATGCATGGCACATGTCTTTGTGCACGTTATCAAGCTAATCCTAAGAAATCACATTATGATGCGGTGAAGAGAATCTTTAGATACCTAAAGGGGACCAAAAATCTCGGTCTCTTGTATCCACAGAACTCTGGTTTTAGTCTTAAAGCTTATACAGATTCAGACTATGGAGGATGCATGCTCGACAGAAAGAGTACCTCTGGGAGTTGCCAATTCCTAGGTGGTAAATTAGTTAGTTGGACCTCCAAGAAGTAGAATTGTGTCTCAACATCCACTGCAGAAGCTGAATACGTTGCTGCTGCTAGCTGTTGTTCTCAGGTTCTATGGATGAAAACTCAACTAAAAGACTACGACCACATCCTATTCAAAATACCCATCTTCTGTGATTCCAAAAGTGCCATTGCTATCTCTGCCAATCCTGTGCAACACTCGAAAACCAAGCATATCGATATAAGGTACCATTTCTTGAAACATCATGTTGAATATGGTACAATTGAAATGCATTTCGTGCCTACAGAATATCAACTCGCTGACTTATTCACCAAAGCACTAGACGAGAAAAGGTTCAATTTCTTGGTGGGTAAGTTAGGAATGATAAACATGGTGTGACAATCCTCTGTAAGTATAGCTTTATCTTCTGTAAATATGTACAAATTTCCTTTATTTTTGCTTAAAGTTAATTTATTTCTGTTTGTAAGTTCTCAATCTTAAATAGTTCTTAAAATCACAGAGCTTCTGTAAGTCAACTCAGAACCTCTGACGACCCCTACAGAACCTCTGGAAAACATGACCTATGTTCTATGCAAAATTTATCATTCTTTGATCCAAGCATAGGTCAAGGGGGAGCAAAAGGAAATTACTTGATCTACAGAGGTGATTAGATCAAGGGGGAGCTAAAGGGAACCCTGAAATGATCTACAGAGGTAAATCTTTCAAAGGGAAACCAAAGAAGAATGTCGATAATTCTCCATCGACAGAAGTCAGACAAACTGCCGAAAACAGAAGAACCAAAAGGTATGTCTCTCGCACAAAAGGTTTTTGGAAAACAGTTTTCTAGGACAAGAATTGTCAAATATGTCCTAAATATACTGTGAATAACATTTCAAAAATCAAAAGCTCAAAAAGTTTCACAAAATTCGAATTAGGAGAAATTTAAGGTCATAGAGCTTCTGCTGAGCTCAACAGAGGTTCTGCGAGAAATATACTCTGTGATCACAAATTAATCCTCTGTCGATCTTTTGGAATGTTATCTCGGAAACCAAAAAAAACACAAACCATGACCTTCTCGAACAAACCGTTTTTTTTAAACAGTTTTCTCGAACACAAACTTTCAAATATGTCCGAAAAACATCTCTTAAACCAAATCAAAAATTGGATGATCAAAAATTTTGATAAAATTTTTGTTATGAGATTTTTTCCCTCATAGAGCTTCTGCTGGCCCTCACAGAACTTCTGCAAGTTCCAACAGAGCCACAAAACCTCTGCGAAGCAAATTTCTTGACAAATCCGATTTTATCCTCTCCAATGCCTTGGTTAAAGAAGAACCCCACAGAAGTCATGATAACAATGAGATATATGAAAGGGATAAACAACAAAGATTTTCAAAATCACAAAGCTTCTGTAAAATACAGAAGTTCTGGAGTAATAACGGTTACTTTTAACTGAGAGTGAAACTCATATGGCTAAGAACAACCCCACGCGCCAAGCATTAATGGGCCGCGCACGACGTCCTGTCATCTTTTGACATGGCATACGTGTCCCATTTTCATTGGGCGTACATGGAACGTTTTCTGTGGAAAGTTGAACCTGCCGTTCTAACTTGAGTTCGGATTCCAAATTTTAATCCATTGCCATATATTTTACTCTTTCGAATTCTACCGTTTTACCCTCCTATAAAAACCAAGCTTACCCTCTCATAAACCTTTTACAAACTCTCATTCTTCTCCGGCGAAACCCTGCAAAAACCTGCAAGTCTCTTATTCTCAGTATCAAATGGCTTCATCTTCTCAAGCTATCTCCCCTGCAAACTCTCCGGCGACCTCACCAGAACATTCACCGGCTCATTCTGAACATTCAGAAAACCCCAACCCTGCCCAGAACATCGAACTAGAAGATTTCGGCGACTCAGCAGACTTTGCTCCAACAACACATCTGCAAAACTTCATAGCTAAAGATCACTTCGAAAAGGTACTACCAATCAAATCCAACAACTGCTATTTGGTCCCCTCACCCACTGCTTTCGGCGAAGCCAACGCCATTCTTCTGAACATAATGGAAAATCACATCCTCTTCCCTCTACTCTCAAGAACACCAAAGAAAATACCAGTCAGATATCTGAACCAGTTTTGGCAGAGCTGCCGATTTGATAAAGACGACTCTCTTATCAAAGGGTACATTTCAAGACCTGACAAATCTGAACATCTTGAAATCAAGTTCAACAGAACAATGTTCTCACTTGAGTTCAACCTACCCACGAGGGGTCTTCTTGGTTTGAAGAAATATGCAGAGCAACCAACAGACGACGAGCTCTGTCGCTTCGTAGAAATGCTTGGGTATAACACACAACTACGGAAGAGAAATGACTTCCGCAGAGGCAGATTACCACCTCTGTGGAACACCTTGTTCTCTATTCTTAACAGATGCCTAACAGGGAAGATAGGCAGCATTGACCAAACCTCGCATCAGATCTTGACCATCATGTATGGTGTT
Organism: Saussurea involucrata; assembly: GCA_033807775.1. Lineage (NCBI taxonomy): Eukaryota > Viridiplantae > Streptophyta > Magnoliopsida > Asterales > Asteraceae > Saussurea > Saussurea involucrata. The sequence goes on from CM066324.1 coordinate 53,147,201, forward strand.
TACTATGATCTCCCACTGGATTACTCGACCATAATGATGCAAGAAATCATCAACACCATCGACATAAAGAACAACACCAGAAGGGTCAAAGAAAACGATCCCAACTTTCTACCACCTCTGCAATTCCAAAGAATATTGGGAGTATTGTTCGAACCTCTGTTGCTGATACAGAAATGGCCAATGGAAGGGCCAATTCCCAAACAGTTCCCAATGAGCAAAAATGTCCCCACTGATCATATAGATGGTTACTCACACTGCAGACCTCTGTCAAAGAAGCTTCTGGAGTATGCCTCGAATAAAACCCTTAAAAAGGAGTATATACGCGATCATAGAACTCCTAAACCGAGCCCTATGACACCCCCGCGTTTAGGTGTCCCCCTAGGAACAATGACTGCAGAACCTCTTTCCACTCAAGAAGAAAAGGATAAAAAATTAGCAAAACACATGGCTATTCAACTTAGCTTCATAGCCAAACGTGCAGAACTCATGGGAAAGAAGTCTTCTTTAAAAACCTCTGCATCTATTCCAAAAGCAAAGAAGAGAAAAACTGCAGAAGGAACCTCCACAAGCGCTGCAGAAGATCAACCCTCACCTCCTCATGCCACAGAAATTGGCTCATCTGCTCCTCCCTCTTCTCCAAATCAGAAGAAAAGAAAATCGAAAACCACAGAAGAAGGGGCACCAAAACCCAAGAGGAGGAAAACCAAAAAGAAGCATGGTAAATCACTTGATAAATTGGTTACCATTGTAGAAGAGGAACCCGCAGTAGAAGAAACCGCAGAAGAAAGAACTGCAGAAGAAGATACAGAAGAAGGAATGGCAACAGAGGAATATCAATCACCCTATCAATCTCCAGATAGATTTGCTCACCAAGGAGATCTGAACGACTTCCTACAGAACCCTGACATTGCCAACACCCTAAATACTGCAGGGTGGACGGCACAACCTCTCGACCACTACTCCCCAGAAGAACAATATTTCTCAATTTCTGGCATTGAGACACATCTTCAAGAAGATGACATAACACCCAGAAATCAACCAGGTGAGACACCTATTATCCTACAGAACCCCTTCATTCGACAAGGATTGGACGTCTACAGAAAGAGTCCAAGCCAAGATGCAGAAGAAGAAATAGAGGAAATAGACATGTCAGAGGAAGCTATTAAAGAACAAAATCAAAAGAACGCACAAGAGTGGAATAGAGGTGAAGTAACAGAGGCTTCTGAGACAAGGATAGAGGTCTCAGAGGTAGATTCAGATGAAGAAGAAGTTGTCTGGATATGAAAAGGTCTCTATCATCCACATGTCATGAGATTATACGGCTCTCATCAAATGTACGACTTCTTAGGCACAGAGCAAGGAACCTCAACAGAAGCAAGGGAAGAAGCACCAAGCCGTAGGATAGCTACATAGGCTGAAATGATAGACAGTAATGTAGTGCTTGGGTGCTTAACAGAGGAAGAAACAAGAAAAGATGCCTGGATTAATAGAGGCACACAACCACAACCAACTCCCAGTGCAACCCACATATCTAACTCCGCAGGTCTAGCTGCAGAAGGAGTTATTGAAAAAGAGCAGCACAGCTCGATCCAAACCCAACCCATCCAGCCAGAAGTCACTCTTTCGACTTCTGCGCCCACAGAAACCGGGAAATCCATTCCTAGGGAGTCTCCTCAAAGAGACTCACCTATTGTTCGTGATCAATCGCCCCAGATCACACTAGAACAGCCTACAGAGGAATTCGTTTCCTCTGCCACGCACACATTAGGGCCAAATCTTCTTTCAGAGAGAAGTAGTGAGCACAGAGACGAAGAGACTCTAGACAAGTCTCCTATTCAACAGAAGGACATTCTAATACCCACCTCTGGAGTGGATTTGGACTTTGTTCTTCACAGAACTTCTGTAGAGATCGAAACTCAAGTTTCTTTTCAAGGATCAGAAGGAAATCCTTCCACCCCCATCGTACAAACAAGGGTGAACGAAGGTGTCCCAGGAACAGCGACTCACTCTGGAGACGAATGTGTTCCTCCAGAGGTTACACAAGGAACACAAGTATCAAGGGATGAGTTCCAAACCCTTGTCACCTCTGTGAACCAAACAATGAAAGAGTTGCAAAGCTCTTTCAAATCTTTTGCAGAGACAACATCAACGGCTATCCTGAAACTAAACACCAAAATGGACAATATGTCCACAGAGGTAAAATCTGCAATCTCAGCGATGAAGTCTTCTGCCGAAACTACTGCCAAAGCTACAGCCACCTCTGCCGCTCAAGAAATCGGAACAAATGCAACTTCTGCGTTCAAGGACTCTGTCAAAAACTTCCTTGAACAAATGAATACGCAATCCAACAGAACAGAGGGAATTACTCCTGCAGATCTATAGAATGCCCTAAAACAAGTACAAGCAGAGGCAATGCACAACACGACAATGATGCAGCCAAAAGACTACATGACCAGAGCACAGCTAACAGAGCTAGGACAGAACGTCATAAACCAGGTCACAGAACTCATTGTCTCCTTCACAACAACAAATGCCAACTTTGTCAAGGATTTCAGAAAAAGTGTTGGCAGAATGCGTTTTAAAACAGAGGCAGAGCTTGCGACTCTACTTGGCCTCTGTGATGACGTCTGTGCAAAGTTGATAGCAGCAGGAGCAGAATTACCGAAGAAAACCAAAGCTTCTTGCAGAGCAGAGGGTAGTTCTGATAAGAGTCAGGATGATTCTGATGATGACCATCCTGGTCTATCAGATAATCCTGAGGGGGAGAATACAAGGGAGAAAGCTACGAGCAGAGGAATACAAACTCCACCAATCGCAGCAGAACCAATCAGTCAAGCCCCTCCAGAACAAACCCAAGATCAACAACAAACTCAACATACCACAGAGACAACACCCATCTCTGTGGAATCAAGTCCTGAAGAAACAAATATTCCAGAAACTGATCAGCAACCCACAGAGGCAACAACCACCCCTGTGGTAATCATTTTGGAAGAAAGTCCTTCAACAAAATCAACAGAAAAACCCCCAACCATACCAAGAAGAAAGTCGATTGCCACCAAACCAAAAAGAGCAACGACCTCTGCTTCTGATGTTCTGAGAAAAATGCACGACACAATGACTGAACGAATGGCGCAGAGAGAAGAAGAAAGGCACAGGTTCACACTAGCGTTCAAAATGGCAAGAAAATTCGACATACCTCAATCCACAGAAACCGAGCTTACAGAAGAAGTCACCAAAGAACCTCCTTCAGAGGTTACAGAGCAAAGAAAGCCAACAGAACCAACGCCACAAAAGTCCTCTAAAAACAAGTGTCAAAACCCACAGAGGCAACCCCCATCAAGTCAACAGAAGTCCCAACCTCCAAATCTACAGAAGCAACAGTCTCTGCCCCGCCAAAAGGAAAATACAAGGGCAAAGGAATACTGACAGAAGAGCCTAAGAAGATGAAATCATTACCAAAGCCTACAGAGAAACTAATGAAGAGTGCGTTTGATGCCTTTCAAACTCCAAAGCCTGAAGAAGTTGACTGGGCATATGGATTGAAGCCTCTGTCAGATATTCCTCTAACTGGTAGAGCAGCAGAAGTTGTTCAAGAAATGGAGAGTCTCAGAAGACAAGTACCACAACCTGGTCCAACACATGAAGAGATTGAAGAAGTGGTATACAAATACCTCTATAAACAATCCTTTCAGACCAATCATCCAACAGATCATGTGACAGATCCAAGGATCAGAGAAGAACTTGAGAACATCTTCACAAGGACAAAGCCAAGAACCAAAGCAGATGTCTTCTCAATCCACAAAATCAAAAAGGTAATCTTCTGCAGATTCTCCTTCACAAGAACCTATCCAAGGGTCAGGTACAATCTTTACAGAGTCAGAAGAGAAAACAATTCAGAGACCACCTTCGCTGATGCTGACCTAAGAAATATCAATCCTTATGATCTACCTGACCTTCTGCAATGGACAAAGGACAACTACAACACAGAGCCAAACACCAGAGCCTATCAAGTGTTGAGAAAAGCGATGAGGGAAAAGCTTCTGCTCTACAGCATGATAGATTTCCAGCTGGGAAAGGATCTTGGTCTCAAGCATCTGGATTTACGACCACCAGAGGATCGCTGCCCACCGGACGCCGTACCTAACTCAATCATCACATAACCACGATTTGGGTTAGTATTTCAAAACCCACAAGGCGAAATTAAACTGTTTGTATGCATGGACTGTCAGAAGTACGCAACTAGTACTCTGAACAAGTTCAGAGCAAGCCTTGTGAAATACAGAGGTACAGAGAAAATGGATAGAGATGCTGCAGATACTTTCATCAGAGAGATTGATGCCACAATCTGCCTAAGAGAACTCTGCATCAGTTTCTACAAAGAGATCAGAAGAGTCGGAAGAGACAACAGAAGCTACGACGACTTCAAAAATGCCAAAATCTGATTCTCAGACCTCCAATCCCTGCAAACCAAGTCAAAGTTTATCTTTCATTGTACTCAAATGTAAAATGCCTCTGGCATATTTCTAAATGAAAGAACTTTCGAGGTATTGTTTAACCTCTGTCTTATCTAACTTAGCCTAACTAAACTCGAAGTTAATTTTTTTTTATTTTTCACTACTTAGGGGGAGATTGTTAGCCTCAATCTTCCTAATCATAGAAGTAGTGAAAAATAGGCTAAGTGAAGAAAGCCTCTTACAGAGGCTCTGCCGGACTTACCGAGGGATCAAGATCAAGAATCTACAGAAGCTAAAGAGGCGCGCTACAGAAGCTCTGTCATACGCGTAAAGAAGACCAAAGACTCGTAATCCGGTGAAGACTGCTCCATAGAGGACCAGACCGCAGAACCTCTGTAACTCATTGCAGAGCCTCTGTGGTCCTCACTGAAAGACATGAAGATATTTATAATATCTTGCTACTGTTACAGGACCCGTTCATCAACTTGCATGGTAGCATGCCCTGTCCAACATCGACGTGTCAAACTCTGATTGGACTCAAAAGGGCTTAGTACAAAATAGACGTCTGCTGCATTAAATGCAATACAACACGTCTTACTGTTCATGCCGTCCTTGCAACTGTTCACGACATCCGTTCAACTGTTCATCAGTACCGTCTGAATAGTAGCATATGCTTTATGGTCCCCTTTAGAGTAGTATATAAGGAAGACTCATGTTGAGTTCTTCCTTATCAGATCATCAAAAAATCACATATAATCGACCATCATAAGAACACAAAAAGCTTATTCACCTTAAGAGTCATATCTATTTTAAAGCTTTTCTTACTCATTGTTCTTAAATCTGTTCTTAACATATATTCAGTAAACTTTGAAATATCATTTCCTGTTCATTGTTTATTTATATTTTGGACTAAATCTATCAAACTTATCTGTTAGTTCTTCAAATACGCTTCCGCTTCAAACATTAACTTGAACTAATAGATCTGATAATCTTGTTTAAAGCAAAACGGGAACCAACAAAAACATCTCCATTATTTCTCGCCAGAATGGAACCATGGTTTCAAGTATGAGATGTGATACATCGCTTGAATCATCATTATGTTTCAACCAAGCATTGTGGGCTTCTATGGAGGTAAGAGGAGGTTCTTGGGGAAGAGGTACGAGAAGTACGTTTGATTTCTTTTCATGTCTGAGAACGTGTCTCAAGTTTTGAAACCAAAATGGGAAGTTTTGAGTGGTTAACTTTTCTTCCAAAAGAAAAGCTCTTAGGGATGTGTTAATTGTAGTGTTTGCATTTTGGTCCATCTACAAAATTTAACAAAGTTAATATAGTATTTTCAATATTTATTTTTTAGCAAATTAATTATCCTTTACGTTTTCTAAAAACATTAATTTGCATAAAATCTAGGATCCAAGTTGCGAAACAAAAGAAACGGTTAGGTGACCTTTATCCCGTCCATTTAATCCAACAAGGTAGATAACGTTTATCGATTACATCGAATGTAATTCCTAGCGTTATGGGATCCATTAACTACATATTTGTTAAAAGACATGTTTGATCCCATCTATGTCTTGGGTTTCTAATGCTTAGGTGACCTTTATCACAAAAGATTCCCGATCAAGTCATCCTACTTGAAACAACGTGTGAAACTCACATCCATGCGGTTAGGTGACCTTTATCCCACAAGGACATGAGAATCACCTCATCCATCACGAGACAACCTAAGCGGTTAGGTGACCTTTATCCCACAAGGGTGCCATAGTGACGTATTGAGTGTTTCTCAAAATGACGGCATAGACTTGCATTTTGAAAGAGATTTAAATGTTCTACAATTCTAGTTTTGGAAACATTTTAGTATCATGTGTTATTGCATGCATCCAATAATACATGGTACTTTATTAATTAAAATCTTATTTCTCATCAAATGGTTCTTTTTTAGTTAAATAAAATCTCTATTTTATCAACTAATTATTTGTGGTCAATTATTAATATCATATATTAACGTTTGAGTTTGATCACGATAAGAACAACTTATAGTCTCTTAATAAACACCTTTATTATTTAGACTATGAGTTTGTATGAGTTTTTTAAAATCTCCATTTGAACTATTTTCACCAATTTCAAAATTTTAATTTTAGTCTTAAAACTCATAGTACCATATTATTGCATGCATCCAATAATCAAGGTACTTTTTTTAAGAAAAAGAAACTATTTCTCAAAATGAATAAATTTAAAATCTCCATTTTAAATAATTTGGTTCATTTAAAATCCAATTTTAAAGTTAGGTCATTTTACAATAAACAATTTTATATAAAACATATTTGAACCAATTTGCATGTCATCCATTTAAAATCTCCATTTTAAATATTGGTTGATTTAAAATCTTTATTTTAAAACTCGGTTCATTTAAAATCCAATTTTAAAGTTTGTCGCTTCAACTTTAAACAATTTTAAATAAGCGCGTTTGAACCAATTTTTTGTTCTTTACTAGCATGCAATATCCTATATTTTAATGCATCAAAAAGAACATAATCAACCAAAAACATGCAGGATAAAGTGCATAAAACCAAAGCCATATCTAGTTGACATTTCTTGTGAGCCAAAACAAGAAATGCCAAGGTCGCTTCCTAAGGGACAAAAAAGAAAACACTTTTGAACGAATGTCATCAAGCTCCCACTTGCTTTAACATCTCCATGCAAGCAAGACATCAAAGCTTCCATTGTGTTGGAAAATGATCTCCATGACCGAAACTTGGACCCCAAAAGCCGAAAGTTTGAAGAACTCCAGCTTGGTCCAAAAACTTCATCTTCAATCTTCATGTTGGCCTCCATTTGTTACATTTTACAAATAAAAAAAACTAGTTCTAACAACTAATATAATGCTTACAAAATGAACAAAAACCATGAAATAATAAAACCTATTTACTATTACAAACCAACATGAATAATAATAAAATTGCCACCATATCGAATTTCCAACACACACATTCAATCATAAAAGGTCCATGGCTTGTTTATGCACTAAAACTCATCAAAAGAATTTTAACCAAACATTTTCATTGTTTTTCTAAGGCAACAATTTGTGACCCATCATGCATGTAAAGATGGTCACAACAAGAAGGTTGCCAAAGAAGCCATGCATGGACTTCCTTAATTTAATAAATCGTCCATGTCTTCCAAAAAAAATAAAAAAAACTTGAAACCAAAAATGCATGCAACGCCTTGGCTCTGATACCACTTGATGGGTCTTGTTCAAAATCGATTTTCTCAAAATCAAGGAATATGCAACGGAAGCTTAGAAAATTTTGAACCACATAAAAGAAGATTTATACCTGAAAGTGAGATCTATTTGCATGCAATTAAAGTTTCAACAAAACAAACTAGGAGATAAGACAGTAACAACCTTTGTAGTCCTTTGAATCCTCTCGGGAGGTTGGAAGTTGATGAAGACGAAAAACTCAAAGTAGAGTTTCTCTATCGGTATCCACCACAAGCACCGATACCTTGTACGAATGCTAGTTCGTTTTCTTGAAGATGCAAAATATCGAGCTCTTGATTCAAATCTACAAGAGATTTGAATAACAAAAAAAACACAAAACCCCCACCACTTTGGTGGTTTTTGTTAGGACCATAAATGTCATACATATTATAAAGATATATAAAAAATTATATACAGCTTAATTAGATTAATCATTATTTGTAAAAGCCTTAATTACATTAAATGGGGTTAGTTTAGGCTTAATGGGCCATGAGCCTTAGGTTTCAAGCCTAAGTATAAATTATTTAGTTAACCTAGAATTAGGTTAATCGTTCTTTTACTTTGAATTGTAATATTCTCTGAACGATACATTGAATGAATACGAGATGGATGACAAGTTGAAATCCACAACTGTTCTTGTTGTTGCTTATTGATTATATTGTTACCTGTCAATCTGGGACTCACAAGTGGTATCAGAGCAGACAGACAAATCGATTCAAGGTTCTTCAAAGATTTATGGTAAGAATTCTGTTCAGTTTAGTCGACTGTGGTATTATCTCATAAAACTTCATATTTTGATTCTGGTAAAATTGCTAGTTTTCGTTTATTGCATTCGATTCATATCATCATCCTAAACGATTCTGCAATTTTTCATCCCTTAATTCGATCATCTGAATAGTTTTAAGCAAAATCAAGTTCACAAGTTTTTGGTCTCTGTTCTTGCAAAAATAAAAAAAATTCATTCAAAAACTTGTTATTTTGCTTGAAAATCGATTAGGGTAGTGTTATTTTGTTGGTTTGGAAGGTTTCTAATCTTTCAGGATAGTTGCTATCAACCCTAATCGCATTCCAGTCGACATATTTAACTCCAACCGCAGTTTCAAGACACCCAACCGTGGTGTAATACCCCGGGTAAGTCCGTTAGTTAAATCCTCTTTCCGTTAAATAAAGATAACTTTAAAGTTAGATGTTTAGAGTATGTTTGGGAAAAACTATGAGTTTAGGGGTGTTTGGGTTAAGTTTGAGAAGTTCAAGGTCTATTTGGTAAGTTGGGGTTTAATATTACCTCTTAAGTCTTCAGATAGTTTTCATATACCAAAATTAGAAAGAGTGTGTGTGTGTGCGGGAGTTTTGGAGGAGAAGAAAGCGAAAGAAGAAAGTTACGGTTTGAGCATCAATCGATTGGGTTAGAAACGATTTTGAGGTTAGTCCCTTTATATTTTGTGTTTATAATCATGAGTAGAAGATAGCTATCGGTTTAGAAACGTCGATTTCATTGATTAGTGTTAGTCTCAATCGATTTCTGAGAAAATGAACCGACTGTGTTCTTATAGTCCCGGGGAAATCCCGGTAGACTCCCGGTATGGTCGACTCCCGGTAGTGTGGAGTCCCGGTATAGTCGACTCCCGGTAGTGTCGACTTCCGGTATAGTGAACTACCGGTATTGCTAACTCCCGTCCCGGTACTATGTAGTCTCGGTACTGAGAAGCCCGGTACTCTGTATAGTCCCGGTAGTGGTTAAGTTTAGTGATACAGTTGAGAACAGGAACTGCTAAGCTTTATAGGTTGGCTAGTAAATCCGTATATGTACCTTAAATTGTTTCAGATTTGGTGGAAGTCGTGGTAAGAGATAAGACCAGTTTGAAAGGAGCTTGCGAGCGTGTGTAATAATCAAAACAGGTGAGTTTTACTTTAAAAGTATTTTCAACTGGAATACATATACGTATGGTTTGGAAATGTGATAATTGGTAGTTATTGGTTTACATGTGTGATATATGTGAATTATAATATATTGAGGTATTATATTTACATGAGTATTATACTATGTTATAATACGTTGGCCGGACATAGGACCGGTGTGTTTGGCTATAGAATCTGTATAGCGTTGCTTGGCTGTAGATGTTGTACAGCGTTGTAAATTATTAGTTGGCTTGCTACCAACTAATATGGCCAGGAGAAATGAGAAGGGAAGGTACAGGATGTGTGAGTTCAAATTTATATATTTGATTGTGCTGTGTGATTTATATGAATGAAGTTATATAAATGGTTTCAAATTAACAGGGATTTTCTCACTTAGACCATTAGGTCTAACCCTCATTTTGTTTTAAAATATGTATTCCAGGTGGCGGATCGGGTAAGGGCAAGTAATTAGAGTAATCGAGGCATGGCTTTTGAGAAGGGATATATGTTGAAGAATTGGCATGTTTAGCAGTTGTATTATAATGGTTAAATGTTATGTATGTATTTAGTATGAAGTTTATAGTAGAATGACTTCTTCTGATTATAAAAGACTACGGGACCGTATTTGTAATATGATGTTCGTTTGTTATGTCAATGTTACGCTACATATGTGAGTTGTTGTGTATATGGGATTTGGGTTGTTACAAATGGTATCAGAGCCTTAGTTTAAGGGATTTAGGTATTTGTATATGTACCTAGACTTAAACTGCATGTGAAGTAGGATGTCCTTATCATTATAGAACCTTGGGATGATGAAGTATAAAAGGTAGAAGGAAAATCATGTAAGGTAATTTCATATTACACCTGGCCAGTGTAATTGTGATCTTACAGGTACATGTTTGAACTGGAATACCTTGTTATATGGGGTATGTGCTTATGTGTATATTAACCTTGTTTAAATCTTCAGAATGGCAAGCGGTACACGGAATTCGAATCGAGGAGGAGGAAGAAATCCGAATACTACGAATCCGCCGATAGGAACGGGGGACAGGCGAGGCAGAACTGGGGGCAGAGTCGCGGGTAGAACCGGAGGTAGAGCTGGAGGTCGAGCCGGAGGCAGAGTCCAGCCACAGGGTACAGAGTTTGTTACCAGGGATGATCTAATGGCAGAAATGGGAAGATTGCAGGCTAGCATACAAACATTGTTTGATCGGAACCGTCATAATGAAACTGGAATACCGGATCCCGGACCGGAAGATGAAATGCCAATCACATCGACTGTTGTACCAGTACAAAGGAGGTGCGACTACAAAATGTTTTTAAGCTGTAGACCTCCGACCTACTCAGGAGACAGGGATCCAGTGAAAGCAATGAGATGGATGGAGGAAATAGAAGCTATCTTCAAGACGAGTAAGTGCGCTGACGAAGATAGAGTATTGTATGGAACAACAATGTTAAAGGGGGATGCTTTGTATTGGTGGGAATCCTTTATTCATTCTAAGGGATCTGATGTTTATTCTACCCTCTCTTGGGAAGAATTTCTGATAACCTACATGAACGCATTTTGTCCCCAAGCAGCCGTCAAACAACTGGAAGGGGAATTTATGAACTTACAACAAGGAAACTTATCCGTTCGAGACTACACCGCTAGCTTCCTCGAAAGGTCTCGGTTCGCAGAATACTACGTTGCTACGGAGGCGATGAAGACGGAAAGGTTTATCTTCGGGCTGAACTCAGAGGTTAGAAGGCTAGTGACTGCAAAAGGACCCGATACCTTCTCAGTTGCAGTTGATGCCGCGAAGAATGTTGAACGAGATATGAGAAGAGATGATGGCGATAAAAGCATCGGGAAGAGAAAGTGGGAAGGACCACAATACGATCCGAAGAAGTCCCGATTTCAGAGGTATGATAACCGTCCGCCGTTTCGACCAGCGGAAAGACCATGTCAGAAGTGTAATCGTGTCCACCAAGGAAATTGCCGAGGTGATTTACGAGCATGTTATAAGTGTGGGAAAACCGGACACGTCATCAAAGATTGTAAGGTAACGCGGCTATGTTTCTTATGCAATTCACCAGATCACCTTCAGTCATACTATCCGAGGGGAATGATACAGCAAGGTGGATCTTCAGGCAGGCCATCGATTGTTAAACCAGTAATACCAAGACTGGAACCGCCAGTAACCAGGGGTCGCGCATTTCAAATGACTGAGAAAGAAGCGGAGGAAACTCCGAATGTGGTAACATGTACATTTTTAATAAACTCTACACGTGCTAAGGTGTTATTTGATTCAGGTGCAAACCGATCGTTTGTGTCCCCTGCATTTGCTGCTTGCCTGTGTTTGAAACCTAAAATGCTAGAACATGCTCTATCAGTAGACACGGCAAATGATAACCAAGTGTCAGTTAAAGAAGTATTTGATGACTGTGTGATAAATATAGAGGAGTGTAGAGTACCGATACAATTGTTTCCTATAACTTTGATAGAGTTTGACGTCGTAGTGGGAATGGACTGGTTAGCCGAGAATCAGGCTAACATAGTGTGTGATAAGAAGTTAATAAATGTGGTATTACCTGAGAAGGGACCAATAGTGATTTATGGTGATCGTAGGAATCATCAGTCTAGCCTAATATCTATGATAAAAGCCCGTAAATGTGTTAGCAAGGGTTGTCAGAGTTACTTAGCCTATGTGATAGATAGTAGGCCTGAAAAGAATAGGATGGAAGATATTCCCATTGTTAGTGAATTCCCTGAAGTTTTCCCTGAAGACTTGAATAGTCTTCCTCCGGTTAGACAAGTGGAATTTGGTATCGACTTAGTTCCAGGAGCCACTCCTATTGCTCGTGCACCTTATCGTCTGGCACCTCCAGAGATGAAAGAGATGATGGCAGAATTACAAGACCTATCCGATAAAGGCTTCATCAGACCTAGTTCTTCACCGTGGGGAGCACCAGTGTTCTTTGTGAAAAAGAAGGATGGTTCGATGAGAATGTGTATCGACTACCGAGAATTGAATAAGCGCACGATAAAGAACAAGTATCCGTTACCCCAAATTGATGACCTATTCGATCAGTTAGTTGGAGCTTGCTATTTCTCCAAGATTGATCTAAGATCCGATTATCACCAGTTGAAAGTTAAAGAAGAAGACGTTCGAAAGACTGCTTTTCGTACAAGGTATGGCCACTACGAATTCTTAGTAATGCCGTTTGGACTGACAAACACTCCAGCTGCCTTTATGGATTTAATGAATCGGGTATGTAAGCCGTATCTTGATAAATTCGTTATTGTATTTATTGATGATATCCTTATCTATTCCCGATCCAAAGAGGATCACGCACAACATCTTCGTTTGGTTCTGGAGTTGCTGAAGAAAGAAAAGTTATACGCTAAGTTCTCTAAATGTGAATTCTGGTTGCGAGAAGTTCAGTTTCTGGGGCATGTCGTTTCTGAGAAAGGTATACAAGTTGATCCGATGAAAGTGGAAGCAGTTGAAAAGTAGGAACCGCCGAAGACAGCAACCGAAGTACGTAGTTTTCTGGGTTTAGCCGGCTACTATCGGAAATTTATAAAAGACTTCTCTCGTATCGCAACGCCTTTGACTAAGCTGACCCGGGAGAACCTGAAGTTTGAATGGAAAGCAGAACAAGACGAGGCATTCCGGATATTGAAAGAGAAACTGTGCAGCGCGCCGATTCTATCACTACCTGAAGGTTCAGAAGATTTTGTTGTTTATAGTGATGCGTCAAAACTGGGTTTGGGATGTGTACTTATGCAGCGGGGAAAGGTTATTGCTTATGCTTCTCGTCAATTAAAGGATCATGAAAGGCAGTATCCTACGCACGACATGGAGCTTGCCGCAGTCGTTTTCGCGTTAAAGATTTGGAGACATTATCTGTATGGGTCCAAATGTCAGATTTATACCGATCATAAAAGTCTCCAACATCTCTTTGATCAGAAGGAACTAAATATGAGACAAAGAAGATGGTTAGAATTGCTGAATGATTACGACTGTGAAATCCTGTATCATCCGGGAAAGGCAAATGTGGTAGCTGATGCATTGAGTCGTCAAGAAAGGAGTGGGACAATAAAGGTTATTTCGCTACGAACTGAACTCCTACCCAACATATTCGACGAATTGCAGAAGTGTCAAGTGGAGGCATATCAGGATGAACATCTGAAATCAGAACGGTTAGCGGGGATGTCAGCATTGTTAGTAAAAGATGATCGTGGGTTATTGTGTCTGGGAAACAGAGTGTGGGTACCTCGTTTGGGTGGGTTACGTGATCGTGTTCTACAAGAAGCCCATCAATCCCGTTTCTCTATTCACCCAGGTACAAACAAGATGTATAAAGACTTAAAGCAATTCTATTGGTGGTCGGGGATAAAAAGAGGGATTGCACAGTATGTGGAAAGATGCGATACTTGTAAGAAAGTAAAGATCGAACACCAAAAGCCGTTTGGTCAACTACAACGGCTAGAAATACCTATCTGGAAGTGGGAGCAGATTACCACAGATTTCATCACCAAACTACCAAGGACTCCTAAGGGATTTGATTCTATTTGGGTAATCGTCGACAGATTGACAAAGTCTGCACACTTTCTACCGATAAAGGAAACCGATTCGATGGATCGATTGGCTAAGTTATACATTGACGAAATAGTAACTCGACATGGAGTTTCAATCTCTATCATTTCTGATCGTGATAGTCGTTTTACTTCAAGATTTTGGAGAAGTTTTCAAAGGGAAATGGGGACACAGATAAAGTTAAGTACGGCGTATCATCCCCAAACAGATGGGCAGAGTGAACGAACAATTCAGACCCTAGAAGATATGCTCCGGGCTTGCATTATTGATTTTGGGGGATCGTGGGATAAGCATTTACCATTGATTGAATTCGCTTACAACAACAGTTATCATTCCAGCATACAAGCGGCACCGTTCGAAGTACTGTATGGTAGGAAATGCCGAACGCCTCTATGTTGGAACGAAGTGGGAGAGAAACAGTTAGCGGGGCCGGAAATAGTTTAGTTAACCGCCGATAAGGTTACTTAGATCCGTGAACGATTGAAAGTGGCTCAAGACAGACAGAAAAGCTACGCTGACCGACGTCGAAAGCCATTGGAATTTCAAGTTGGGGATTACGTGATGTTAAAGGTTTCGCCGTGGAATGGAGTCATCAGATTTGGATGACAAGGTAAACTTAGCCCTAGGTATATTGGACCATTTGCAATAACAGAAAGGATCGGTGAAGTTGCTAACTGATTAGATCTTCCACCAGAATTGAGCAGAATCCATAATGCGTTTCATGTATCGAACTTCCGAAAGTGTTTGGTTACTCCAGACCAGGCAGTCTCTCTACCAGATATCCGAGTCGATGAAAAACTGAATTATGTGGAAGAGCCGGAAGCTATAGTGGATCGTAAAGTTAAAGTGCTACGGAATAAAGAAATCAGGCAAGTGAAAGTTCAGTGGAGACATCATAGAGGTCAGGATGCTACATGGGAGTCAGAGACGGAAATGAGAGCCAAATACCCTTATCTTTTTACTTAACTGAATTCTGGGACGGAATTCTTTTAAGGGGGAGATGATGTAATACCCCGGGTAAGTCCGTTAGTTAAATCCTCTTTCCGTTAAATAAAGATAACTTTAAAGTTAGATGTTTAGAGTATGTTTGGGAAAAACTATGAGTTTAGGGGTGTTTGGGTTAAGTTTGAGAAGTTCAAGGTCTATTTGGTAAGTTGTGGTTTAATATTACCTCTTAAGTATTCAGATAGTTTTCATATACCAAAATTAGAAAGAGTGCGTGTGTGTGCGGGAGTTTTGGAGGAGAAGAAAGCGAAAGAAGAAAGTTACGGTTTGAGCATCAATCGATTGGGTTAGAAACGATTTTGAGGTTAGTCCCTTTATATTTTGTGTTTATAATCATGAGTAGAAGATAGCTATCAGTTTAGAAACGTCGATTTCATTGATTAGTGTTAGTCTCAATCGATTTTCTGAGAAAATGAACCGACTGTGTTCTTATAGTCCCGGGGACGTCCCGGTAGACTCCCGGTATGGTCGACTCCCGGTAGTGTGGAGTCCCGGTATAGTCGACTCCCGGTAGTGTCGACTTCCGGTATAGTGAACTACCGGTATTGCTAACTCCCGGTACCAAAGAGTCCCGGTACTGTGTAGTCCCGGTACTGAGAAGCCCGGTACTCTGTATAGTCCCGGTAGTGGTTAAGTTTAGTGATACAGTTGAGAACAGGAACTGCTAAGCTTTATAGGTTGGCTAGTAAAGCAATATATGTACCTTAAATTGTTTCAGATTCGGTGGAAGTCGTGGTAAGAGATAAGACCAGTTTGAATGGAGCTTGCGAGCGTGTGTAATAATCAAAACAGGTGAGTTTTACTTTAAAAGTATTTTCAACTGGAATACATATACGTATGGTTTGGAAATGTGATAATTGGTGGTTATTGGTTTACATGTGTGATATATATGAATTATAATATATTGAGGTATTATATTTACATGAGTATTATACTATGTTATAATACGTTGGCCGGACATAGGACCGATGTGTTTGGCTATAGAATCTGTATAGCGTTGCTTGGCTGTAGATGTTGTACAACGTTGTAAGTTATTAGTTGGCTTGCTACCAACTAATATGGCCAGGAGAAATGAGAAGGGAAGGTACATGATGTGTGAGTTCAAAAATGATATATTTGATTGTGCTGTGTGATTTATATGAATGAAGTTATATAAATGGTTTCAAATTAACAGGGATTTTCTCACTTAGACCATTAGGTCTAACCCTCATTTTGTTTTAAAATATGTATTCCAGGTGGCGGATCGGGTAAGGGCAAGTAATTAGAGTAATCGAGGCATGGCTTTTGAGAAGGGATATATGTTGAAGAATTGGCATGTTTAGCAGTTGTATTATAATGGTTAAATGTTATGTATGTATTTAGTATGAAGTTTATAGTAGAATGACTTCTTCTGATTGTAAAAGACTACGGGACCGTTTTTGTAATATGATGTTCGTTTGTTATGTCAATGTTATGCTACATATGTGAGTTTTTGTGTATATGGGATTTGGGTTGTTACACGTGGTTACCGAAAGTTCCTTAAAACAATCCGGGTAAGTCTATTTCTCTGTCACTTTTTTTTTTGGAAAGGAGGCGGCACTCTTGGCAAATATATAAATAAAAAGAAAAAATACACCTATATGGCGAGGGACTCCCTCCCAATGAAGAACCACTCCCACCATAGAGGACAAACCCAAAATGGAGAAGAAGGATCAACTAAAAAACAAGAACCAAACCATACAATAATGTACCACACAACTAAAATCCAAAACAATCAAAGGGAAATAGAAACAAAATACATGCAGAACCAAATACCCATGTCTCTAAAACCCCAAACCATCCACCGCAGATACGATGCACACATCAGCAAATCACGTTGGTAATCTCTGCACCCTTCCAGCTCTCGGCCGAACCCCAATCCCAGTCGCAATCTTCATAGTAACACATCTTCTTATATCACCAACAAGCTGGTCCGGATTTCGAACATTGCTCGTGAAAAGACGGGCATTCCGCTCTTGCCATATATAGTAGACCACAGCCGCAAAGATAAGTCGATTCCGAAGATCTCCTGGCTTCCATCGACCCGCCTCCATTTCATCGAGAATTAGATCCCAGCGATCTTGCAAGTTACTTCCCACTTCCATTTTAAGTATCGACCAAACCTGAAAAGAATAGGGGCATTGAAAAAACAGGTGATCATGATCATCCATACATGATTTGCAAAGAGAACACCGCAACTGATCATCATGCCGATACCAAAGAGCCATTCTATCTTGTGTTGGTAGTCGTCTTCGTAAAGCTAACCATAAACAGAACGAGTGTTTTGGGATATGCTTAGGAAACCAGCAAAAGTTAAACCATAAAACTTTGTTGTACGGTCCTAGCATCGTACGCCAAACCTCCGAAACCAAAAAAGGTACAAGATTATGATGCAAGTGCTTCCACATGAGGCGATCCTCAACATTAGAATATAAACATGGAACAGGAATATTCGATAACGAAGCACATCTAGATATCCATTGATTCGGCCAAACCTGTTGCAACATGGAAACCACATCAGCAACCGTAGACATATTAGAAAGGCCATCCGAAAGAAGAATACGATAGGGAATGTTGGCTGCCAAATGACCAAAATCTAAACATTTGTCCTCCCAAGCATTAATCATTCTACCATTACCAACCACATGCACCAAAAATTGACGCAGCTGCTCTCGTAATGCAAGTAACCGCTTCCAAAGCCAAGTAGATTTGGAGGAGATCGTTGCATTCCAAAAGTGACTATGTCGTAGACGATAATGATAAACCCAAGATACCCATATAGATTTCTGTTTGCTAAGCACGTCCCACACATGAGAGGCAATTAATGCCCGATTCCATATTGATAGTTTCTTTAGTCCTAAATCTCTCGCATCCTTTGGCCTACATACATCATCCCAAGCCACTTTCGCCTTCCCTTTGGAAGAGTCCCCATGAGCCCATAAGAAATCTCTAAAAAGACCTTCCAATTTATGAACAATCGACGATGGTAAAGTAAAAACCATCATCCAATATAATTGCAAGGACTCCAACACTGATTTAATAAGCTGTAATCTCCAACCAAAGGAAAGGTACTTCGCTTTCCAATTAACAATACGATTTCGTACGTTAGTAACAAGAGGTCCAAAATCCGCAACCGAAAGTTTCTTCGACGAAAGTGGCACTCCCAAGTATCTAAAAGGCAAGGAACCAATTTGAAAAGGCAAAACATATGTCATTTCCTGCATGATATTTTGGTCGACATTGGAGTAACATATTGAGCTCTTTTCCATGTTAGGCCTCAATCCTGATAAGTCCGCAAAAACATCAAGTACCTTTTTCACCACCTTGAACGATGGAACATCACCTCTACAAAAGACCATTAGATCATCGGCAAAACATAGATGGGTTAAAGACAATCGACCACAACCTTTATGAAATTGAAAGTATCATCCTCAAGGAGTTGTTTACGAAATAGGCAAGTAAACGCTTCCATTACCAAAGTAAACATGTAAGGGGATAAAGGGCAGCCTTGTCGGATTCCCCGAGCACCCTTAAAATGGCCAAACGTTTCGCCATTCACCACAACAGAATATGATGTAGTTGAAACAACCTCCATAATCTAATGATGCATAATAGGATGGAATCCCATAGAAACCAACACATTCGACAAGAAGCTCCAATCAACAGAATCATATGCTTTTTGGATATCAATTTTCAAAGAGCATCTTGGCAGACCATCCTTTCTCCCATATCCTGCCATAACTTCATGGGCCATCATAATATTATCCGAGATCCTCCACCCCGGAATGAAAGCGTATTGATTAGGACTTACCAACATGTCAAGAAAGTCCTTGAGACGCCATGAAAGAATTTTCGAGATACATTTATATATCACATTACAAAGAGAAATTGTCCGGAAATTTCTAACCGAAGAGGCATTCGGTTTCTTTGGAATAAGGCAAATCAGAGTGTGATTTAGCTCCCTAGCCAAACGGCCCCTATAAAAGAAGTCTTGGACATCCATTTCAACATCTTTCCCAACAACATCCCAAGCCGCCTTAAAAAATTTCGACGTGAAACCATCCGAGCCCGGAGTTCTATCATCCCCAATTTCAAACATCGCTTTTTTTACCTCATCTTTTGTAATTGGCAGAATCATAAACTTAGCATCATCCACTAATAATTTATGAACAAATAAATCAGGTGGTAACATGGGCTGTACCAATCCATCTCGTTCCCCCAAAATAGAATGAAAGTGGTCAACAAAGGCAGTACCAACATCTGCATCATACACTACCGTACCATGGGTATTCATAATCGAAGATATCAGATTACAATGCCTTTTCTCCTTAACAACATTATGAAAAAACGCTGTGTTCAAATCACCCTCCTGAATCCATCGCACCTTCGCTCTTTGTCGAAAATATTGTTCCTCATCTTGAAGAGCATACTGAAAAACAGTGAGAACAAAAGAAAGATCATCCAGAAGAACCAAACAATGAGGCTCGGCATCAACGACCACTTGGACGGCATCCACCTCCACCCTCAAGGCTGCCACTTTTTTGGAAAGACTTCCATGCGAGGAACGTAACATACGGATTGGACTCTTGAGAGCTTTGAGTTTGGCCGAAAGTTGATAGGCATACGTGTCACACCCCACTAAAGCGGAAACACGAGGTATAACAGCGTAGGGTTTCATTCAAAAGGTAACAGACAACACCAACCACAACATTTAATACAGTAGTACAAAATATTACATTACAACGTCTTAACCAAATTGTTCCAAAAAGAAGACGACGAATACAAAAATTAACAATTGAAGTTTTAAGGTTCTTGATGTTGATGTCATCACACAATATGCACCCTACATGCCTTCACTTACTTATTAGTACCTGAAAAGCATGATAAAAAGAAAATGGTCAACTACAAAGAGTTGGTGAGTTCACAGGTTTTCGTATGCACTAAAAGTAAATTTGTATGCAGAAATTGTATTTTTGTGAAACGTTTGTTCACACGAAGTTTAAGTAACCGGTTGTTCGAGTATTTGCACAAGGTATAATGTAAACAATGATACCATAGCATTGAGCCACTACCAAACCTTCCGACAAACCAACGCCCTTTATGATATTCACGTCCTACCTCACCGGTGGATTAATTCCACATGGGTAAGACCATTATTATTACTGGTAAAGTGCACTTCTAGCTCGTCAGCTTAAAGTGGGGTTGTTAATCCAAATAGCGCTACCCACAAATACCATCGGCTCGTAATGAGTTAATAAGTAGTGTCTAACAAGTGGGGACTTTTTCATTTAAAACTCAAGCACATCAAAAAGTATACATACCTTAGTGCACAAACAATTAAATTTAAGGTTCAACATTTCATAGAATAATTCAATCAATTTGAAATTTAATATCATGCTTTTCACCCCAAATTGTAACAAAAGAGTAAAAAGGGGTTG
Source organism: Saussurea involucrata (assembly GCA_033807775.1). NCBI lineage: Eukaryota > Viridiplantae > Streptophyta > Magnoliopsida > Asterales > Asteraceae > Saussurea > Saussurea involucrata. Next base: position 53,167,857 of record CM066324.1, read on the forward strand.
TGAAAACTCACGATGTTCAGCAAAGATTTCCAATAGTTGCCGCACGGTTGCACAATTGCCCGGTTCTAGGTCCTTCCTATGGAAGTGAAACACATTATCAGTTTCGGGTCTAACTCTTAGGGCTAAAGCATTGCTTAGCTCATCATATCTTATAAAATGTCTTAGTGTTAGTTATTAAGTTTAAGTATTATTTCGCGTTGTTGATCTCAAGTAAATTATTGGTTTCAAAAGGTTTGTAGAATTTCATTGTTACAAAATTAAATTTATATGTTATATATAGCATTTAATCCATTGTACCATGTTTTATAATTCCTTCATGACGAATACCTTCTTTAATTATACATATTTATTTGTATTTCTCATTTATCTTGTGTTTTACCCTAAGTTCGAATTCTTATAAATCTCTTATTTATTTGGGTATCATTCATACATTCATATACATGTATGTATTGTTTTTATTTGGGGTTTTGACAAAATCTACAATTTATATGCTTTTTATCTTTTAATATTCCTAAAATCTCCTTTTTTTGAATTAGGGGTTTTTACTTTTCTGTTGGCAGAAACTTAAGTACACTTATAGTCATAATTAAATGTTTTCTCGAATTATTTATTTAATCAAATTTTTATATATTTAAATTTAATGTCTTAGGGAACCTTTGACATAAGTAGCACCATTTTTAGAGGTGGTTAGGTATTTTAATAATTACAATTAAGTTTAAATGTCACAGTTACCAAGACAGTCTGCACATTCTTTTTGTCACGTCCATCTGGAGGGTCAAATCTCATATTTTTCAGTGATTCAAATTGGGTTTTAAACTTACCTCAATGATTTATCTTCCAGAAAAATTTCATCATTTTTGGTTATGTATTAAGGTAGTTATGACTGTTTTAAGGTAGGGATTTTACCATGCCAGATTCTGGTTTCTTGCACACCAATCTTGGTTTGAATCATTGAGACCTCAAATCTTCATATGTTTGAGTGAAACCACTTTTGTTTGAAAGATAACTCATTAAAATAAATTCCAGAAGAAAAATCAAGTATTTTAGTGGAATATTAAGAGAGTTATGAGTGATTTAAGTAGGGATTTTTCTCTGTCAGATTGTCTTTGCACTCTTAACTTCGTATGGGTAGTTCAAGGGTCAAATCTCCGAGTTTTTACATGAAACTACTTGGGTTTTAAACATAACTCAATAAGCAAAGTTCCAGAAGAATAATCATATCATTTAGTTAAGTATTTTACAAGATATGGTCGGATGAAGTTCATGCATGTAATCTGCCATAAACTGAAAATGCTTATTCATGGAAAATGAGTGTTTTTGTTCTATACTTTCACTCATAGGATTTATTCTTTGATTTGTAAACTTATTTACCATTACTCTATCACAGATTTTTAGGTCAAAACCATTTTTTTAACATTTATAAACACATGCATGACTCACACATCTCAGATTATTGCAAAAATCCACATGCATGTAGTCAAAACTTCATTTTCTTGAGTTCTAGTTGCATGGATCATGGATTATCACCATTTGCTTGACATTTAACATGCCATTGGTGATTAACCCACCATTAAAAGGTCCATGAAGGTCCTATTTTCCAGAAACTTAAGAGTCATGAAGATAAAGTAAGAAAAAGAAGGAGAAATTACAAGAAAAAGGAAGAAAATGAAGGAGAACACAAGGGAGATGACTTTACTCACACTAGGGATGATATTTACCTTCAAAGATCTTCAAAAATCGAATTTCTTGTGTGGGTTGAGGCTGAATTTGGCCAAGAGAGAGAGAAGAGAGAGAAAAGAGAGAATTTGAATATAGAGAGAGAGTGAATGGTAGGAAATGACAAATGAAGGATTTTTCTTGAGAATTAGGCAAATTATAATGGGTGTGGGTTGGGCCAAAAGAGGGGGGCCGAATTTGGGCCTAAATTTGCTGGTTTAATTTAATTTATTTATTTATTATTAAGTGTTAATTAATATTGTATAAGTATATATGTTATGAAAATTTATAAAAAGCTTGATTTAAAGTAGCTAAAACCTCATTTATCTACTTAATTTTTGGTTTGCTTAATTAAAGTTCTAAATTTTAGATTTGGGTATATATAAACTATATATTTACTCCTCTTATTATTAATATTGTTATAATTAAATGTTAACTGTTCCAATCGGCATTTTATAAGACAGCTTAAGCAGTTACGTGCGGTAACTAGATTTTCTAAGCACACTGTCGGAATTCTTAGGAAACTAAAACCTTAGCCATCATAATTAAGTCTTAATGAGTTATTTCTACATGTTAAGACATGTATTATCCCCTTGTTAGAAGAATTTCGTCCCGAAATTCGATGATTGCCATTCCCCGTCTGATCCTTTGCAAATAGGTGAGGGTACTTACGTTTCATGTAATCTTCTCATTCCCATGTATATTCAGGTCCATGCCTCAAATTCCAACGAACTTTTAAAATCGGGATCTTACTATGCCTTGTTCGTTTGACTTCTTGGTCAAGGATTTCAACCGGTTCTTCTATGAAGTGTAACCGATCGTTGATCTGAACGTCTTCTAGGGGTAGAACCAATGATTCGTCAGTTAGGCATTTCTTAAGGTTTGACACATGGAATGTATTGTGGATAGCACTCAACTCTTGCGGTAAATTAAGTTTATATGCTACTGGGCCAATCCTTTTAACTATCTCAAACGGGCAAATATATCTCGGACTCAGCTTGCCTCTTTTTCCGAAGCGTACTAATCCTTTCCAAGGCCATACCTTTAGAAGCACTTTATCACCCACTTGGAATTCTAATGGCATCCTGCGGTTATCTGCGTAACTCTTCTGACGATCTCTTGTGGCCTTAAGTCTATCCTTGATAATTGAGATCTTGTCAGTAGTCTCTTGAACGATTTCGGGCCTAGTCAATTGTCTATCGCCAATTTCCAACCAACTAAGTGGGGATCTACACTTGCGTCCATATAAGGCTTCATACGGTGCACACTGAATGCTGGTATGATAGCTGTTGTTGTAGGAGAACTCAACTAATGGTAGGTGAGTATCCCAACTTCCACCAAAATCTATCACACATGCACGTAGCATATCCTCTAGCGTCTGTATAGTTCTTTCTGACTGGCCGTCCGTTTGAGGATGGTAGGAAGTGCTCAAGTCCAAACGCGTACCCAACGCTTTCTGGAGTGATCGCCAAAACCGTGACGTAAAACGACTATGTCTGTCCGAGATGATGGAAATAGACACTCCATGACGCATAACGATTTCATTGATGTAAAATTGTGCAAGCTTTTCCATCTTGTAGTCTTCCCGAATAGGAAGAAAATGCGCAAATTTTGTAAGTCGGTCCACTATAACCCAGATTGCGTCGTGCCCCTTCCTAGTCCTGGGTAGCTTAGTTACGAAATCCATAGCTATTTGTTCCCATTTCCATTGGGGAATCTTGGGTTGTTGTAATAGACCAGATGGTTTCTGATGTTCGGCCTTAACTTTTGCACAATTTAAGCACTTGTTTACGTACAAAGCGATGTCTTTCTTCATACCCGACCACCAATAGTATTCCTTTAGATGTTTGTACATCTTATCAGCTGCTGGGTGAATCGAATATCTTGATTTATGGGCTTCATCCAGAATTGTTGATCGTAGGTTATTAACCTTTGGTATCCAAACTTTGTCTTCAAAGTAACGTACCCCATCTGACTTTGCTTCAAATCTAAGTTCCCAGTGATGTAGGGTCTCGTCCTTCAAGTTCTCTGCTTTCAATGCTTCTTCTTGAGCTTCAAGAATTTGTGTCTTTAGACTCGTCTGAACGAACGCACCCATTGCTCATACCCTTGACGGTTTCACCCTTTCCTTCCTACTTAGTGCGTCGGCTACCACATTAGCCTTGCCTGGGTGGTACTTTATTTCACAATCACAGTCGCTAAGCAGTTCAACCCATCTTCTTTGCCTCATATTAAGCATTTTTTTGGTCAAGGATATGTTGAAGGCTTTTATGGTCGGTGTAGACCGTGCATTTCGTGCCGTAAAGATAATGTCTCCAAATCTTGAGTGCGAACACTACGGCTCCTAACTCTAGATCGTGAGTGGTATAGTTCTTCTCATGAACCTTAAGTTGCCTCGAAGCATATGCAATGACCTTGTCCTTTTGCATCAACACACACCCTAAACCTTGGTGTGATGCATCGCAGTAGACTACGAAATTCTCCGCGCCTTCTGGCAATGCCAGAATTGGTGCATTACATAACCTATGCTTAAGAGTTTGGAATGCTTCTTCTTGTTTCTCTCCCCAAATAAACTTCTTATCCTTTTGGGTTAATGCCGTTAGTGGTTGTGCAATTTTTGAGTAATTCGCAATGAATCGCCGATAATAGCCTGCTAAACCGAGAAATTGGCGAATTTCTGTCGGGGTCTTCGGGGCTTCACAATTCTTGATGGCCTCAATTTTTGCCGGATCTACATGAATTCCCTTCTCATTAATCATGTGGCCAAGAAAATGTACCTCACGAATCCAAAATTCGCATTTGGAGAACTTTGCATACAATTTCTGGTCTCTGAGTAGTTCTAGTATCAACTTTAGATTTCGCTCATGATCCTCCTTGCTTTGTGAATAAATTAGTATATCATCTATGAACACGATCACGAACTCGTCCAAGTACGGTCTACAGACCCTGTTTATTAAGTCCATGAAGACAGCTGGTGCGTTGGTTAGCCCGAAAGGCATAACCAGGAACTCGTAATGGCCGTAACGAGTCCTAAACGCCATATTGGGAAGATCCTCTTCACGGACCCTCATTTGATGATATGCAGATCGAAGATCAATTTTTGAAAAGTAAGTAGCACCTTGGAGTTGGTCGAACAGGTCGTCAATTCGGGGAAGAGGGTATCGGTTCTTGATGGTTAACTTATTGAGCTCTCTATAATCGATGCACATCCGCAAGGATCCATCTTTCTTTTTAACGAAAATAACTGGGGCTCCCCATGGTGAAGACCTAGGTCTTATAAGTCCTTTGTCGAGCAGCTCCTGGAGTTGTCCTGAGAATTCCTGCATTTCCGAGGGGGCCAAAGGTACGGTGACTTAGCCACATGTGCAGCTCCAAGAACTAAGTCGATGTGGAATTCGACTTGTCTTGACGGGCGTAGTCCTGGTAGCTCATCCGGGAACACCTCGGGAAAATCCCGAACTACAGGAAAATCCTGAATGCGTTTCTCTTCGATTTCCTTGACTATAACATGAGCCAAAAACGCGATGCATTCCTATTTCAAGTACTTCCGCATCTTCATACACGTCACTATCTTAGAGTTCTTCCCGGACTTCTCTCCATGTACGACGAGTGTTTCACCCTCTGGCAGCGGAATTCGGATGATCTTTTCGGAACAGTATATTTCAATTCGGTTTTTGGATAGCCAATCCATGCCCACGACTATGTCAAAGCTTCCTAGCTCAATTGGAATAAGGTCTATACTAAAGTTCTTGTTATCTAAGTTTAAAGTACAGTCCGTAATTACGTCCCTGACCTTAACTTCCTGCCCATTGGCAAATTCAATAACGTAGACCTCTTTCAACTTTTGAGGTTTCAAATTAATTTTTGGCCTAAACTCTAGTGATACAAAGCTCCTCAACAGTCGGTAGGTCTCTCCTAGGTCGACTAGTAACATAGCCAAAGGCGTCGGCAGAGTACTCAGTGGGAGTGGACGTGGACGACATAGTGAATTGTGATAATAACAGACTTAGTTATTAAATGTGCTATTGTAAGTGCCTAAGATATGCAATGTTTATGCATGCACACACAAAATCATGCTTTCCATGTTTAAGTAGAAAATTTATTTTAAGCATACTTCCAATATAACAAATCCAAGTCTCCCATTATACATACCTTAATTAAACATAGGTGATCAGGCCTTGTTTAATTGAGGTATAATAACGTGACACTCAACTTAGTTATATTAGTAATATGCTTCAGATTTTGAAAATCATTTCGAAAACCGTTTTGATTTTTTTTTAAACTGTTGGGTTATAGTTCGTGGTTTCCATAAGAAAACCGACATTCTCTATAACCTTAGGGTCTGATACCAAATATGTCACACCCCGCTAAAGCGGAAACACGAGGTATAACAGCGTAGGGTTTCATTCAAAAGGTAACAGACAACACCAACCACAACATTTAATACAGTAGTACAAAATATTACATTACAACGTCTTAACCAAATTGTTCCAAAAAGAAGACGACGAATACAAAAATTAACAATAGAAGTTTTAAGGTTCTTGATGTTGATATCATCACACAATATGCACCCTACATGCCTTCACTTACTTATTAGTACCTGAAAAACATGATAAAAAGAAAAGGGTCAACTATAAAGAGTTGGTGAGTTCACAGGTTTTCGTACGCACTAAAAGTAAATTTGTATGCAGAAATTGTATTTTTGTGAAACGTTTGTTCACACGAAGTTTAAGTAACCGGTTGTTCGAGTATTTGCACAAGGTATAATGTAAACAATGATGCCATAGCATTGAGCCACTACCAAACCTTCCGACAAACCAACGCCCCTTATCATATTCACGTCCTACCTCAGCGGTGGATTAATTCCACATGGGTAAGACCATTATTGTTACTGGTAAAGTTCACTTCTAGCTCGTCAGCTTAAAGTGGGGTTGTTAATCCAAATAGCGCTACCCACAAATACCATCGGCTCGTAATGAGTTAATAAGTAGTGTCTAACAAGTGGGGACTTTTTCATTTAAAACTCAAGCACATCAAAAAGTATACATACCTTAGTGCACAAACAATTAAATTTAAGGTTCAACATTTCATAGCATAATTCAATCAATTTGAAATTCAATATCATGCTTTTCACCCCAAATTGTAACAAAAGAGTAAAAAGGGGCTGTGAAAACTCACGATGTTCAGCAAAGATTTCCAATAGTTGCCGCACGGTTGCACAATTGCCCGGTTCTAGGTCATTCCTATGGAAGTGAAACACATTATCAGTTTCGGGTCTAACTCTTAGGGCTAAAGCATTGCTTAGCTCATCGTATCTTATAAAATGCCTTAGTGTTAGTTATTAAGTTTAAGTATTATTTCGCGTTGTTGATCTCAAATAAATTATTGGTTTCAAAAGGTTTGTAGAATTTTATTGTTACATAATTAAATTTATATGTTATATATAGCATTTAATCCATTGTACCATGTTTTATAATTCCTTCATGACGAATACCTTCTTTAATTATACATATATATTTGTATTTCTCATTTATCTTGTGTTTTACCCTAAGTTCGAATTCTTATAAATCTCTTATTTATTTGGGTATCATTCATACATTCATATACATGTATGTATTGTTTTTATTTGGGGTTTTGACAAAATCTACAATTTATATGCTTTTTATCTTTTAATATTCCTAAAATCTCTTTTTCTTGAATTAGGGGTTTTTACTTTTCTGTTGGCAGAAACTTAAGTACACTTATAGTCATAATTAAATGTTTTCTCGAATTATTTATTTAATCAAATTTTTATATATTTAAATTTAATGTCTTAGGGAACTTTTTACATAAGTAGCACCATTTTTAGAGGTGGTTAGGTATTTTAATAATTACAATTAAATTTAAGTGTCACAGTTACCAAGACAGTCTACACATTCTTTTTGTCACATCCATCTGGAGGGTCAAATCTCAGTATTTTTCAGTGATTCAAATTGGGTTGTAAACTTAACTCGAGGATTTATCTTCCAGAAAAATTTCATCATTTTTGGTTATGTATTAAGGTAGTTATGACTGTTTTAAGGTAGGGATTTTACCATGCCAGATTCTGGTCTCTTGCACACCAATCTTGGTTTGAATGATTGAGACCTCAAATCTTCATATTTTTGAGTGAAACCACTTTTGTTTGAAAGATAACTCATTAAAATAAATTCCAGAAGAAAAATCAAGAATTGTAGTGGAATATTAAGAGAGTTATGAGTGATTTAAGTAGGGATTTTTCTCTGTCAGATTGTCTTTGCACTCTTAACTTGGTATGGGTAGTTGAAGGGTAAAATCTCCGAGTTTTTACATGAAACTACTTGGGTTTGAAACATAACTCAATAAGCAAAGTTCTAGAAGAAGAATCATATCATTTAGTTAAGTATTTTACAAGATATGGTCGGATGAAGTTCATGCATGTAATCTGCCAGAAACTGAAAATGCTTATTCATGGAAAATGAGTGTTTTTGTTCTATACTTTCACTCATAGGATTTATTCTTTGATTTGTAAACTTATTTACCATTACTCTATCACGGATTTTTAGGTCAAAACCATTTTTTTTTACATTTATAAACACATGCATGACTCACACATCTCAGATTATTGCAAAAATCCACATGCATGTAGTCAAAACTTCATTTTCTTGAGTTCTAGTTGTATGGATCATGGATTATCACCATTTGCTTGACATTTAACATGCCATTGGTGATTAACCCACCATTAAAAGGTCCATGAAGGTCCTATTTTCCAGAAACTTAAGAGTCATGAAGATAAAGTAAGAAAAAGAAGGAGAAATTACAAGAAAAAGGAAGAAAATGAAGGAATACACAAGGGAGATGACTTTACTCACACTAGGGATGATATTTACCTTCAAAGATCTTCAAAAATCGAATTTCTTGTGTGGGTTGAGGCTGAATTTGGCCAAGAGAGAGAGAGAGAAGAGAGAGAAAAGAGAGAATTTGAATATAGAGAGAGAGTGAATGGTAGGAAATGACAAATGAATGGTTTTCTTGAGAATTAGGGAAATTATAATGGGTGTGGGTTGGGCCAATAGAGGGGGGGCCGAATTTGGGCCTAAATTTGCTGGTTTAATTTAATTTTTTTATTTATTATTAAGTGTTAATTAATATTGTATAAGTATATATGTTATGAAATTTTATAAAAAGCTTGATTTAAAGTAGCTAAAACCTCATTTATCTACTTAATTTTTGGTTTGGTTATTTAAAGTTTTAAATTTTAGATTTGGGTATATATAAACTATATATTTACTCCTCTTATTATTAATATTGTTATAATTAAATGTTAACTGTTCCAATCGGCATTTTATAAGACAGCTTAAGCAGTTACGTGCGGTAACTAGATTTTCTAAGCACACTATCAGAATTCTTAGGAAACTAAAACCTTAGCCATCATAATTCAGTCTTAATGAGTTATTTCTACATGTTAAGACAAGTATTATGATGTTCAATTGATAACCTGAGTGTTTTGGTTTGACGGGTGTCACAATACGTACCAACAACTCGCATACTCCATTTGTCACTAACAATCTGAGAAAACTCAGGATGATTAGTCCAAAAATTATCGAACTTGAAGGGACGCTTACCTTTGACAATACCACCATCAAAAGATGCCACCATCGATCAATGATCAGAAACTTCTCTCGGGAGGAAATGAGCCGAAACATTAAGAAAGCTATCATGAAAACAAGCATTGATCACCACTCTATCCAACTTACGAACAATGCCCCCACCATGCAAAGGTTTCTGCTCCCACGTATAAAAAATGCTCGTCGCATGCATGTCAAATATATCAATATCTCCCACACAATCCGCAAATTCCGCCATTTGAACATCCTGCCGAGAACCACCTCTATCGCTTTCATTAGAATGAAGATAAGTACTAAAATCTCCTAAAATCATCCACGGTTCTTGGTTGGCTATCGTTGCAAATCTTCTGAGGTCATGCCAAAGATCTCGACGTTGTACCATCTCATTATCGCCATGCACCATAGACATAAAAAAAGACAACGTTGTTCCTTTAACATGGACCTTACAATGTATCACTTGTGCTATTATCGAAATAATTGTAACATCAAATACCATTGGATTCCACCCCATTACAATACGGATATTTGGCTGTTAGAAATATTTGACACCCATGTCCAAGAATCAAATATACAATTAACGATTGCATCAAGATTCGACGAGGGGATACGCGTTTCTAAGACACCACATAAAGGGAGCCTATTGGTTTGAATAAAATTCTTTACCTTCCGTTGTTTGATCGTGGAATTAAGTCCATGGATGTTCCATGCACCAACTTTTAACATTTGGACTTAGAAGAGGTGGTGTCTTGCACTCCCAACACCTGGGAAACCGAAGCATCACTTGTTGTACCATTATCACCCTCACCAAACCACGAAACTGAGTTAGCGTTGGTCTCATTACCCACATCCGTCATAAGCGACGAAAAAGAATTGGTCGTCACAATGGAGCACTCCTTTTAGCTTTGGTAAGAAGAGCTGAGAGGTGCACCTCTACTTTGGAAGGTGCTGGTGGCTTAAGAATTCCCCGAAGTTTAGGTTGAGCCACCTTTTGAGCATTGACACCATTAACATCCTTATTAACTGCAACTTGAGCAAACTTTTGATTATCAGTACCATTACCCTCCTTATTTCCACACCTCCTTTGGAATGCAATCTTCCACATCATTCAAATGACCAAATGGTAACGAGGCATTAGAGTTTGTCACCAACAGGGTTGCAGTTTTCTCAATGGGTTCCTCCCCATGATCATTAGACACATGTGTCTCAGAAACACCCACTTCCACCGTAGCTTTAGAAGGAATGTCACTAACCTTTTGAACCGGCCAATAAACCATATTAGGCTTCTTTACCCCAGTCACTGTTGTAGAACTCGACGAACCCACTTCGAACTACTTTGATGGCTTCTTTCTATTGGTAACAAGCGTAAACCCATGATTATTGTTGGTTCCATTTTTACTTAAACAATGATATTTCTATCTATTAGTTCAAACAAGAAATAGTGCGGAAGCGTTTTATGAACTAACATATACGTTTTGGTAGAAAGACACACAATATCAAATACACAGAGTGGAAATAACACAGATAATTAACTCAATGATTCACTGTATTTGATATAATAAGAACACCAAGAACACCGAAAGTATTACAAGAATTCTGCTCTAATGGTGTGTGTGTCGTGCAAAGCTTTTTGGAAGAGCTTAACATGAGCCTTCTATTTATACTACTTCTAAAGGGGACAAGGTGGAGACAAGAAGTACTAAGGTACAAAGACACTATCGTGGAACAGTGATAGGTACAACGTTGCTGTAGTGCGCCGTACTCTACAAAGACTGCAACCCATCAGAGGTTGACACGTGGAGGCAGTAGGGCGAGCCTTGTACGAATGATCTTCAAGATCTTCGTACAACAGTGAACGTGAGAAGCATAATCGTCTTTGTTTTGATCTTCATGTATTCTTCTAAGTCTTTAGTCTTCATACCACAGAGGCTCTGCCAAACATGACAGAGGCTCTATGGCCTTGTCCTCTGTGAAGAGTCTTCTGGCGATTCTTCACTTCGGTCTTCTTGTAGACTCGACAGAGGCTTCTGTCGAATACTTCTATACTTAGCCTATTTTTCAATACTTCTTAAACAATAAAGATTGGAGCTAACAATCTCCCCCTAACTGTTGAAAAATAAAAAATTGAAAGGTGCATGGTTTTCTAGGCTAAGTACACGACAAGGTGTATTTGACCTCTGTAAAATATTTTCTTTTCATATAAGATTATGCCAGAGGCATTTACATTTGATTACATGATGAAAGAAGAAGTGGCAGAGATTTATAGACTAACTCAGACGTTGGCGTTTTGGAAGTCGTTGAAACTTCTGTTGTCGAGTCCTACTTCTTTGAGCTCATGATAGATTCTGATGCAGAGGGTTCTGAAGTTGATGACGGAGTCAATGACATCTATCAGTCAATCGGCGGAGGCTTTATCCATCAATTTCGTTCCTCTGCGCTCCATGAGGATGGCTCTGAACTCTGTCAAAGTACTTATTGCATACTTTTGACAGTCCATCTCTAGGAACATTCTCGACTTCCTAGCAGGATCTTGATAGACTAACCCAACCTTTGGAAATGTAATGATTGAGTTTGGTATGGCAGAGGATGGGCAGTCATCTTCTGGTGGTCTGAGACTTAGGTTTCTCAATCCAAGATCTTGTCCTACTTGGAAATCGACTAGGCAGTATAACAGAAGTTTCTCACGCATGCCTTTCCTGATCACCCTGTATGCCCTTCGATTTGCATCTGTTGTGAAGTTGTTTTGTCCAGTTCAGAAGGTCGGGTAGGTCGTAGGGGCTTAAGTTCCTAAGGTCAGTGTCTGAGAATTGGTTCTCGGTTCTGTCCATTCTTTTGACCTTATAGATGTTGTAGAAGACCTTAGGCGTGGTTCTGGTGTAAGAGAACTTACAGTATATGACCTTGTCGATTTTGGAGATTGAGTAGACTTAGTTGGTGGGCTTGGGTGTTGTTCTTGTGCAGATGTGATCGAGCTCAGCACGGAAGTCGGGGTCTTGAATGGATGGTGGCATAGAGTCTACGACGGTTCTGTTGTATAAGTACCTATACACTACTTCTTCCATCTGTCGTGGGGGTGACCAGGTGGAGGCATGGGCCTGCGCAGAACATCCAATTGCCCTTTTATCTGGGCGACTCTGTCCTTTGTAAGTTTTGCCTTTGGATCCAAGACAGGTGTTTTTGACAGAGGGGGAATGCTGAATGCCCAATCTTCTTCTTCAGGCTTGGGTGTGACGTAGGCGTCGAAGGCGCTTTTCATCAATTTCTCTGTTGGTTGATACTTTGGCTTCTTCTTTTTAGGTTCCTCTGTCATGATTCCCTTTCCCTTGTGTTTTTCTTTAGGCTGTTCTGCTTGATGTGTTGCCTCTGTTGGTGGTGCTTCTGCTGTTGTAGGGGTTGCCTCTGTAGGTTTTGACATTTGAGCTTCTGAGGACTTGGACGGAGGAGTTTCTGCTGGTTTTGATGTTGATGCCTCTGTTGCTTTTTCAGGGGACTTAGTTGGTGATGTAGGTTTGGTTGGTGAGACTTCTGTGGTTTTGCTCAAATATTTCCTTTGTTTATGAGCAATTGACTTGGTTCTGGTTTTGGGTGTGGGAGATAGAGGTTTTATTGTTTCAGCTTCTGGTGTGGGGGATGGTAAGTTGGATTCTTCTGGTGTTGTTGGTGTTTGTTGGTCTTCTTCGGAGGATGTCAAGATTTGAAATTGTTCACGGGTTGGCACATTTTCTCCGAATATAGAGGTTGTTTCCACAGAGGTGGGTGTTACCTCTGTGGTCTTCTGTTGTTGATCTTGATTGGTTTCAGGTACTTGGGTTTGGATTTGTATTTCTTCAGGGGATGTTTCCACATAGGTGGTTGATGCCTCTGTGGTCTGTTGTTGATTTCTTTATTGGGTTTGAGTTGGTGGAGCTTGGGAAATAGGTTCTGCTGAAATTGGTGGAGCTTGTAGACCTCTGGTTGGAGCTTTCTCCCTTGTCTTCTCCCCCTCATGATGGTCTGATGAATCATCAGAATCATCCTGACCCTTGTCTTTGGTACCCTCTGCCCTGCACGATGCTTCTGGTTTCTTTGGAGGAGTGGCACCTGCAGCTATCATTTTTACGCGTAGATCATCGCAGAGGCAAAGAAGGTTATGGACCTCTGCCTCTGTGTTGAATCGCAATTTGCCGACACTTCTGCGAAAATCTTTGACGTAGTTGGCGTTAGCAGCAGTGAAGGCTCTAATGAACTCTGTGACCTGATCAAGTATCCCTTGCCCAAGCTCTGTGAGTTATGCTCTGGTCATGTAATCAGAAGGCTTCATGGCTAGAATTTCTTTCATAGTATGCTCTTGGACTTGCTCTAAGGCCTTCTTTAGGTCTTCTGGAGTTAGGCCCTTAGAGGTAGAGGGTAGCTCTTTCTTCAGCTTTTCAATCAAGTCTTTGACAGAGCTTTGGAAGGCAGAGGATGTGGCTTTCTCGAACTCAGCAGCAGCAGAGGTAGCAGAGGTTGTAGCAGTTGACTTCATCTGGGGTAAGCCATTTTTCACCTTTGTGGACAAGTTGTCCATTTTGGTGTTCAGTGCAGTAAAGGCCCGGGTGGTAGTATCTGAAAAAGAATCAAAAGAGTTTTTCAACCCTTTCAATGTGTTGTCCATAGAGGTGACAAGGGTTTGGAACTCATCCCTTGATACTTGTGGACTAGGTGTAACCTCTGGGGGAACACATTCATCCCCAGAGTGAGTCTCTGTTCCTGAGACACCTTCTTTCGCTCCTGTTTGTACGTTGAGAGCGGAAGGACTTCCCTTTAATCCTTGAGCAGGGGCCTTTTGAGCCTCAGACTCTCTAGAGGTTCTGTTAAGGACATTGTCTTGATCCACTCCAGAGGTGGGTACAAGAGTGTCCTTAAGTTGACTTGGGGACTTGTCTAGAGTCCCTTCGTCTTTGTGCTCACTATGCTCATTTGAAGAGCCTTTTGGTCCTAAGTGTGTGTGTAGCAAAGGAAACAAATTCCTCTGCTAGGATGTCTGTTGTGATCTGGGGCAATTGATCACTTACTAAGGGTAAGTCCTTTTGAAAGGACTCCCCTGGAATGGTTTCCCCAGATAAGATTGGTACAGAGGTAGATAGAATTTCCTCTGTCCGGTCAGTTTGGGGTGGGGTCGAGCTGTGCTGCTCTTTTTCAATAATACCTTCTTCCACTAGACCGGCGGTGTTAGAAATGTGGGTTGCACTGGGAGTTGGTTGGGGTTGTGTGCCTTCTTCAACTACGGCATCTTTTTCTGTTTCACCCTCTGTCACTACTCCTACCCTAGTGGCTTCGGCCTCTATTGCCTCTTGTTCAAGTGAGGCGTACATGGGATGGAAAGAGGACAGATGTCTAAGATCTGGGTGCAGAGGGCCGTAGTTTACCTGTTCATCTTCCTCAGAATCCACCATTTCCTCTGAGGCTATTGCTTCCTTTGGACTCTTTCTCAGGACATCATATTCGGGATGGAGAAAGGGGTTTTGTAGTACTTCTGGAGTCGCAACATGAATGTTCTGTGGGGTTTGGTCATCTTCATTCACGTTGGAATCAATTCCAGAGATTCTGAAGTCTGGTTCTTCTGTGGAGTGATGTGAAAGGGCTTCTGCGTTCCAGCCAGAGGTGTCTAGAGAGTCTGCAACATCAGGGCGTTGGAGGAAGGCATAGAAATCACCCTTATCTGTATAGTTAATAGGAGTTCGGGATTGCAGAGGCTACTCTTGGGCTTCTTCTACCAATTCAGCTTCCTCTGGAATTGGCCGCATGGGTGTGAGAGGCTTTTTTGATTTTCTCTTGCTCTTTTTCCTCTTGGGTTTGGGGCACCCTCCTCAGAAGACTTGTGTTTTATTTTCTTTTTCTTGTCTTTAGAGGGAGGAGGTGCAGAGGATTCGACCGCTGTTTCATGTGGTGGGGATTGTTGTGTTTGAGCAGCACTAGTAGAGGTGCCTGCTGTAGTTTTCTTTTCCTTGTGGGCTTTCTTCTTTTTGTGAGTGGTGGCAGAGGGTTTGCTCTTGGATACAGAGGAGAGAAATGTTTTTCTCTGAGCGTGAAAGTTTGCTTGTACTTTTTCATGCTTAGCAAAGGCCACTGCCCATTCTTCGTCAGTCATCCTAACTACAACCTTAGTTCCTAAGGGGACTCCTAGACGCGGGGGTGTCACAGGACTCGGTTTTGGGGTCCTATGATCGCGTATGTATTCTAACTTAAGGGTCTCATTCGTAGCATATCCCAGAAGTACGGTTGGCAGAGGTCTGCATAAGTCATACCCATCTTCATGTTCTGTTGGAGAGTTCTTTGACATAGGGTACATTTTGATGGTTGGTCCCTCCATTGGCCATTTCTCTAATAGTAACAGAGGTTCTAGGAGGACACCTAGGATTCGTTGGTAATGCAGTGGGGAAAGATCTTCTGTCATGGGTCCTTTGGCCTTCTGGAAGGAGATTCTGCAGTCAATGGTGTTAATCATTTCCTGCATCATTAGGGTGGCGTAGTCCAGAGGGAGATCGTAGTATACCCCATACATAATAGCCATGACTTGGTGAGAAGTTTGGTCTGGACTACCCACCTTCCCAGTTAGATATCTATTGAGAATGGAGAAGAGGGTGTTCCACAGAGGGGGGAACCTGTTTCTTCTGAAATCATTCCTCTTCTTCAGATGTGTGTTATAGCCCAACATCTCTGCAAATCGACAGAGTTCTTCATCCGAGGGTTCCTCTGCGTACTTCTTAATTCCCAGAAGTCCTCTGGTGGGTAGACCGAACTCAAGTGAGAACATGGTTCTATTAAACTTGAGTTCAAGGTGTTCGAATTTGTCAGGTTTTGAGATGTAGCCCTTGATCTGTCTATCTTTTGGGTCATACCTGCTGCTCTGCCAGAATTGATTGAGGTATCTGCCAGGGATTTTGTTGACCGTTTTGGTTAATAAAGGGTTAAGGAAATGGTTTTCCAGAATATGAAGTAGGATCTCATGTTTTTCTCCAAATGCGGTTTTTAAGGGAACCAGGTAGTGGTTATTGGGTTTTAAGGGAAGAACACGTTCAAAGTGTTCATGTGCGATGAAGTTTTGAAGGTGAGTTATCGGAGCGATATCTGCTGAATCACCGGAATTGTCCTGTTCTAGGTTTCCTGTCATTTCAGGGTTCTGAGAATGCTCAGAATGAGTTGGGGAGTTCACCGGAGTGTTGGAGGTGGATGCCATTGCTATAATCTTGAAGAAAGTGAGTAGAAAGTAGAAGTTGCAGGTTTTGCAAGGTTCACCGGAGGTAATGAGGAGAATAAGTTCGTAAAAGTTGAGAAGGAGTGGTAAGCTGGGTTTTATACTGAAGATATAACAGTAGAATCTGAAGAGGTAAATAGGTGAAAGTGAATAAAATTTGGGGTCCGCAATCGAGTGCATACGGCTGGGTTCAACTTTCAGAAGAACGTGTGGCATGCACGACCAATCAATCTGTGCCATGTTATAGGTGTCAGAGCACGATTAGATGTCGTGTGCGGCCCATTAATGCTTGGCGCATGGGCTTTTCTACTTTCAGATGATTGTCACTCTTCAGAAATAACCCGCATGTTACAGAATTTTCAAAAGAAGCCAAGTAGAATTTTAAAAAAAATTCTCCTCTTAGCTTGCACCTTTACCCAAAACGTTTAAAAAAAACTTGGAGATGATCGATAGAATTTTAGTGCAAAATTTGCATTCACAAAGGCTTTGAGGCTCTGTTGGAGCCAGCAGAGGCTCTATGAGTGAAAATTTCTCATAACTAAAGATTCATAAAACATTTTGATCATCCAAGGTTTTAATTGTTTTAAACATTGTTTTTAGGACATATTTGGAAATTAGTTTCCTAAAAAACTATTTTGGAGAAGGTTTTGTACGAGATACTCACTTTTTGAGTGTCTAGGTTGGGCGATAGAGATTCTTTGGTGGAGTGAGCTCTTCGACCAAAAGACTTTCTTCCAGTATCTTTGTGTGTGTATTTGTACGTGCGAATCCTTAAAGAGGACATTGAAGTTGATCGATAGAGTTCCCGTATGAAATTTGCAGTCATAGAGGATCTGGCTTACAGAGGCTCTGTTGAGCTCAGCAGAGGCTCTATGACCTTAAATTCTCATTGCGGAAGTCTCAAAAATATTTTTGATCATTATTGGTTTGGAATGTCTTAAACAGTGTTTCTAGGACGTATTTTGAAATTGGTGTCCTAGAAAATTGTTTTTCAAAAAGGATTTGTACGAGATACTTACGTTTTGGCTCTCCCTTGTTCGGCCAAAATATTCACTTCTGTGAATGTGATTGAGCACAATTCTTCTTTGGCTCCCCCTTGATTGATCAACCTCTGTGGATCATTTCAAGGTATCCTTCTACTCCCCCTTGACCTATGCTTGGATCAAATGAGATTAGTAATGCACATAACATAGATCAAACTCACCAGAGGTTTTGTGGAAATTGTAAGAGGCTCTGAGCAATCCCACAGAAGCTCTGTTGGGTACAGAACTTTTGGTGATTAAGAATTTACATACAGAAGAGCTTAAATATAGACATATTTACAAGAGGATCAAAACTTACTTACATAGGATTCAACACATGTTAATCATACCCAACTTACCCACCAAGAAAAGGAATATTTTCTGATCAAGTGCCTTAGTGAATAAGTCTGCAAGCTGGTATTCAGTGGACACAAAGTGCATTTCGATTGTTCCATGTTCAACATGATGCTTCAGAAAGTGGTAACGGATATCGATATGCTTTGTTTTTTAATGTTGTACTGGATTGGCAGAGATGGCTATGGCACTTTTTGAATCATAGAGAATGGGTATCTTGTATATGGTGTAACCATAGTCTGTCAGCTGAGTTTTCATCCACGGAACTTGGGAGCAACAGCTAGCAGCAGCGACATATTCAGCTTCTGCTGTAGATGTAGACACACAATTCTTCTTCTTCGAAGTCCAGCTTACTAGTTTACCACCCAGGAATTGACAACTCCCAGAGGTACTTTTTCGATGAAGCTTGCATCCTCCATAATATGAATCTGTGTATGCTTTAAGACCAAAGCCAGAGTTCTTCGGATACTAGAGCCCAAGGTTTTTAGTTCCCTTAAGGTATCTGAAGATCCTCTTTACAGCAATAAGGTGGGATTCCTTTGGGTTAGCTTGATATCTTGCACAGAGGCATGTGGCATACATTATGTCGGGTCTACTTGCTGTTAAGTATAAAAGGGATCCAATCATACCTCTGTAGAGCTTGCACTCTACAAATTTGCCATTTGGATCTGAGTATAACTTGTTTCCAGTGGCCATTGGGGTCTTCATTACAGAGGCATCAGAGAGACTGAATTTTGAAAGTATGTCTGAGACATATTTAGCTTGATTTATAAAAATTCCCTCTGATGATTGTTTTACTTGGAGTCCGAGGAAGAAGGTTAATTCTCCCATCATACTCATTTCAAACTCACTCTGCATGAGTTTTTCAAAATCTTTGCACTGTTGTGCATTTGTAGACCCAAAAATAATGTCATCCACATAGATCTATACAAGCAGAATCTCATCACCTTTTCTTTTGTAAAACAAAGTAGTATCTGTCGTACCTCTGTCATAATCATTATCGAGAAGAAAGGTTGAAAGACGTTCGTACCATGCTCTTGGAGCCTGTTTCAGTCCATACAGAGCTTTGTCGAGATAGTAGACGTGTTTTGGGTACTTGGCACTTTCGAACCCTGGTGGCTGCTGGACGTATACTTCTTCTTGGATTTCGCCATTCAAAAAAGCAAATTTTACATCCATTTGAAAAACTTGAAACCTCTGTGGGCTGCGAAGGCTAATAAGATTCTTATAGCTTCGAGTCGTGCGACAGGGGCAAAAGTTTCGTCGTAATCAATGCCTTCTTCTTGGCGATATCCTTTGGCCACCAATCTCGCTTTATTTCTAATAACCACCCTGTCCTCATCCTTCTTGTTTTTGAAGACCCATTTAGTCCCTATTGCTTGTTTCCCTTCGGCAGAGGAACTAGGGTCCATACCTTGTTTCTCTCAAACTGCCAAAGCTCTTCTTGCATAGCATCTACCCGGTTTGGGTCATCTAGGGCTTCAGAAATGCGTTTTGGCTCGATCACACTGATGAAATTTGTAAAGAAACAAAAGTTTGCAGTGGCTGATATTGTCTTGACTTTATCAGAAGGATCGCCAATGATTTGGCTCTGAGGATGACTCATAGTCCACTTGGTAGTCCTGGGGAGATGGTCATTCGCATCATCAAGATGACCCTCTGTGGTTGCACTTGTCGGTTGTAGTGCAACATGTGTTGTTGATGGCACTTCTGTGCTTGAACTTGGTTCATTAGCTTGTTGGATTATTGGGATAAGAGTTGGAATAGGTGCCTCTGAGGATGTAGAGACTGAGTCCTCATTTTCCACTGGTATTGGTTCCTCTGTGGTTGCTAGAGTTGGTGTTTCCAGTGCCTCTATGGTAGTATCTTTGGTTGTTTCATCTTCTGTTGGCTCCCCCTCAACACGTGCATCTGCATGATTCACAGAAAAGGATGAAGTATTTATTGGACCAGTTAGAGATATACCTGACTCAGTCTGGTTGGAAGAATATGTTTCTCCAGAGGCCCTTGCAGCTCCGGCAGAGGGATCAATATCATCATGGAACATCTCTTCAAATAGCAGATTTAGGTCTGCTTCTCTTGTGGGTGAGATGCCAGAGGATTCTTTTTTGAGACCGAGTTCTGAACTGATTTGTTCAGAAGTCTTCTGAAAAGAATCGTCAAAAGAGACATTTATGCTTTCCACGATAGATCGAGACCGCAGAAGATATACTCTGTAAGCCTTTGAAGTGGCAGAGTATCCTATGAACTTTCCTTCATCAGCTTTCACATCGAACTTTCATCTTGCTTCTCTATCATTTAAGATGAAGCACTTGCATCCAAATACATGGAAAAACTTGATGTTTGGTCGCCTTTTGTTTATCAGATGATACAGTGTCTTGATGTGCCTCTTGACTATGGATGATCGATTTTGGGTATAGCAAGCTGTTGATATAGCTTCTGCCCATAAACAGATTGGTAATCCAGATTCTGTCAGCATAGTTCTTGCAGCCTCCACAAGCGTGCGGTTCTTTCGTTCAACCACGCCATTCTATTGTGGGGTGCGTGCAGCAGAGAAGTTCTGTGAAATGCCTTCTTCTGTAAGATAGGCTTCAATGACAGAGTTTTTGAATTCTGTGCCATTGTCGCTTCTTAATTTCTGAATCCTGCACTCATATAGAACTTGGATTCTTTTCATTAAATTTATCAGAATGTTTGGAACATCTGATTTCTTTCTGACAAATTCAACCCATGTAAATCTTGAGTATTCATCGATCAAAACAAGTATATATTTCTTGCCACCTACGCTCTGTGTAGCGATTGGACCGCAGAGGTCAACATGAAGCATATACAGAGGCCTAGGGCAAGACATATCAGTCTTGCCTTTATGGGAAGCTCTTTTGAGTTTTCCCATTTCACAAGCAGAGCACAAATGATCTTTATTAAATTTGACATTTGGCAGACCTTTGACTAAATCAAGTTTGACAAGCTTGTCTAGAGTATGAAAGTTTAAGTGGCAGAACCTGTTATGCCATAACCAGGCTTCTTCATTTTTACAAGCAACAAAGCAGAGCTTGTCTTCTTTGTTCTTGACGTTGAAGTTCATAAGATATAGATCTCCCCTTCGTTTAGCCCGCAGAAGTTCGACTCCAGTATCTTCTCCTTGCAGAGAGCAGAAAGTTCTTTTGAACATTACATCAAAGCCAGTATCGCAAAGTTGGCTAACACTTAGAAGATTGTGCTTTAGGCCATCCACATATGCAACTTTGCATACTTCAATCTTTTCCTTTGTGATGACTCTGTAGCATTTAATGTATCCCTTTTTGTTGTCTCCAAAGGTTACAGATCCTCCATCTAGTTTGTCTTTGTAAGAGGATAGTAGACCTCTGTCGCCAGTCATGTGCCGCGAGCACCCAGAGTCAAGATACAAGATCGGCACATACTGCTTCTGTAAGACAATTAGAGATTTTTAGGTACCCATATCCAAATGGGTCCCTTTTTGTCAGAGGTCTTCAAAGTTGCCTTAGCATCCTTGGGTTTGGTTTTAACTTCTGTTGAAGAACCATTTTGTTTCTTCTTTCCCTTAGATTTTGCATTCTTTTTGGGTAAAGAGAGGAAACAGTGTGGGCTGGAGAAGTGTTGGTTCAATTTATATATGAGATCAAAACAATGACAGTAATGAATGTGCGAAGAGATTTGCTTGAACTTTTCATTGAAAACATTGAAACAGGGTACAAAGGCTTTATTTTTACAATCTATCCTAGCACTAGACTTCCTATTACAAGAAGACCTATGTAGACTAGATTGCTGTTTTGAAAATTCTCTTTTTGGAGTAGCCTTCTGTGGACCCCTTCCTCTGTGGTGAACTTCTGCAGGTTTCACTGTCACAGAAGAAAACGATTTGTTATTTTCAACCCACTTACCCTTTTGTTGCCAAGTTAGTTTCTCTTTAAAAGGCCTAAAAGGTTTAGCTTCTTTTGAATATTGAGAGGACATTTCCTTTTCAGGTTTTGTTTTCTCAAGCTTCAGAGAGGTTTCGGCTTGTATACACTTGTTCACAAAATTCGGGCAAATAGGAGCACTTGTGATTATCTCCTTAGGAGTAATCATTCTGCTAAGAATTTCAGAGGGAAGTTTAAGTCATTCTGCTTCACCAGGAACTATTTCTGATTCAATTGAATCAGTCTCAGAATCGACGGAGGATGAATCGTCCTCATATACAGAGGTTGAGTCACTTAGATCTCTGTCGACAGAGGCTGGATTTTCTGAGCAAGTCCCATACTCGCTTTCTTCCTTTCTTTCTATGAGATTATCTTCCAAGTCAACATAAGTGTCTGTTAAAATTTTATCAGAGAGATTTTGATCGACAGAGGGTATACATAAGTTTTCATAAAAGTTATTTTTCCCGATTTCCATCAACTCTTTGTCAGAGATATTTTTAGGTTTTTCATCTGAAGAGGTAGGCTTGAACTCAGGTGCCTCTGCTGATAGTTTCTTTTCAGAGTTTATCATGCAGACAAAAGCGACTTGTGTTTGAGTCTTGGGGTCACCAAACTTGAAGATTCCTATCTGATCTTGTGTTCTCAGATACTTCTTAGGTTTGGACTCTCTTTTGACAGAGATTGAAGGTGATAGATATGTGTTTTGATAACACACATTTATCATCTTCAGAGGTTTCCTCTCGTGAGGTTCCCCAGAGACTTTTCGCCTTTTACTTACAGAGAGTAGGTTTGGAATTCCAGGTTTTCTTGTACTTCCAATATGAAATAGAGAGGACAGAGATTTGTCTCTTTTGGTTCCAGTGTATGGGTCTATATCACAGAAGCCAATTCCCCATCTCCCTATTTGTGTATTAATTTTCTCGTACACCTTCTGTGCATCTTGATATTTCTTAATTAAAAGATCTCTTCTGAGTAGATCCTGACAGAGGACTTTTCTTTCCTTTTGAAAATAATTTTTAAGAGCTAGGATATTCATTCTGTCGCTCTCAACATCCATAAGTTCTTTAGATTTAGCTTTTAAGGCAAAATTAAGTTCAGAAATCTTTTCTTTCAAAGGATTTAGGTGTTTGTTCCAATTTGTTTCAATTTCTTCCTTTTCTTGAAATTTTTTAGCCTTTTCTTGAGTTAGAAGTCTTGCTTCTCTCTCAAAGAAGGTAAGTTTCTTCTGAACACTTTCACATGTTTTTTTATGTTATGTGTTCAATGGTTAGTTTAAGCAAATCAGGTTCTGCTTGATTAGAGTAAGAGTCAGAAGTGGATACCTCACTATCAGAGTCAGAGGAGCTGACTTCTGCCATTCCACAGAACAAGGCGTTCTTGTTGCCTTCATCAGATGATTCGTCTGACAGCCAGTTCTCCTGATTCACCATTAGCGACTTCTGAGCATAATAATCCGCTTTCTTTTTGTAGAAAGCAGAATCCCTCTTAGGGCGGTTTGGTTTGCTCCTGCAGTCAGCATTATATTGGCATGGCTTGCCACAATTGAAACATCCCTGGTTCTGGGGAGCGTTGGCAGCTCTGTCGTCAGACCTCTGTCGGTCACCACCTCTGTCACTCTTGTCATTTGACATCTGTTGGTCATTTGTTCCTTCTCTTCCTTGATTCCTTGAATCACCACGATCATCTCTTCCATTGCGTTCATAACCAGACTTCTTCTGGTATCCTCTGCTGAACTCCTGAGTCAATAGAGCCAAAGACTTTGCTATCGAGGCCATAGTTGCATCCTCTTCTTCCACCACCTCCTCCTCTTCACTATCAACGACCAATACCCTCTTCTTCTCCTTCTTTTCTTCCACAACTTTCTCCTTCTTCGGCTTCTCTTTAGCTTCTGTAGCTTTACCAATAAGTGCAAGGGGTGTACTTACTTGAGCTTTTGCTAGTGCAATCTGAGGTTCTTGGGCTGCCAATGTTCCGTAAAGATCTGACAGAGTCCAGCAGTCTAAGTCCTAATTAGTTTGCAGAGAGATAGACAACTGGAGCCATTCTTCATTTAGGCTCTTTAGGAACATGACGTTGTTTTCCTCAGAGGTTCTGTGAATCCCGAACTTTTTGAATTTGTTGATCAGAGAGTTGAATCGGTCGTATGTTGACTGCAGAGATTCTGTCGGCAGAGCTTTAAATGCATAGTATTCATTGATGCATTGGGCTCTGCGGTTCTTCTGAGTTTTGGCCCCTCCTTCCAATTGTTTCTCCAGTTCCTTCCATAAATCGTATGCATATTCACACGCATCTAGGGATTGGAAGAGGTCATTGGGGATGGCCATTATCAGAAGTCTTTTGGTCTTCAGAGTAACTTCATATTTTTCCCAATCTGGATCGGACCAGTTATCCTTGGCCTTTGGTTTATCGTGCTCATGAATCTCTGGCGTGTCATCTGTGGCTGGTACTCGAAGTACAATGATCATTGGTACGAAAGGAGGGTTTTTGATATAGTAGACGAGTTCTTTGTCAGTACCCTCGAAGAAGTGAATCATTCGTATCTTCCATTGAGGGTACTCATCTCTGAGAAGAGTGGGTGGCTTGGTTAAAGAACCAGCGGTGAAGAAGTTGTTTGTGTTTGCCATTTTGAAAGAGGTTCGAAGAATACCAGAAAACAGAGTATGAACTTCAAACTTTCAGATGATGAAGTGGTTTCTTCGAAAAGTGTTTATAAGCTTAAAAATCTTGAGCAATGCACTAGAATGGAGTTTTAACCTAAGAAACAGGTTCTGTAAGTTTACCAAGGTCGAACTACTCGAAAATGGCAGAAAAACTGAGTCTGTTGAAAAATATTAAGAACAGGTTAAAGACAAACCAAGTTTCTACCAGAAATCATTGTAAGAGAGGATCTCTTGATGTAGAAAATCAAGAACCGCTCTGATACCAATTGTAGGATCCCAGATACAACAAGTAACAATAATAATAGCAATAATCTTAGTATTGACTGATAAAGAGGAATTTACAAGATAGGAATTAAGAACACTCTCTTAAATTGAAGCTCTCTCTCTCTCTCTCTCTATACGTATGAATGTAAAATGGAGGCTAGGAGACTTAGAGGCTTAACCTAAAACTCTAACAAACAACACATTAAATACTTAGGTTTTAAGGCGTAAGCCCATTAGCCACTAAAGCCTACAAATACAATTTGGACTTTTACAATTTAAGCAAATACAATTTGGGCTTTTATAATTTAAGAAAGTAATCTTGAATACAACATAAAAAATAAAGTCAACAATCTCCCCCTTTGTATCCAAGATTAAAAATAGCCCGATCTTCCACAAAGTCAGTTGCTTCAATTCCTTCTTTAACTCCCCCTTGATCGTTGCATACTCCCCCTTGACGGTTGCTTTACCTTTTGATCTCGGTTGTCTCCTATAATAACCAGGTATGTTATTGGTTTATTTAAAAGTGTTACTTTAATTAAATATTATGGAGTTAGAAGTTAAGGGGTAAGTTTTATTTTTATTTAGAAGTATGAGGGTATTTTATGTCAATTGAGAGGAGTATGGGGTTGGATAGGTAAAAGTGAAGATATTCTTCACCTCCACCACCGCCACATTCACCTCAATTAGGATGAGGTGTCTTATTTGGATACACATAGCAAATATCCTAAAGTGTGTTTGTGTGTGTATATTTTCGGTTAGAAAGAAAAGAGAGAAAGATAGATAGAGCCGTAGAAAGGAAGAGGAAGAAGGACAAGAATTGTTGTTGGAATTAGAAGGTTCATCTTGTAAAGATTAAAGGTATGTAACCTCTTAATCTATCCTTTTGTTTAGATAAAGTTTTATGTAAGTTTTGGATGGGTTTTGATGTTTTAGGGATGTTTTGGAAAATCTGAGCATATGGTTAGGTTATGTTCATAGTCTTAAACATATCTGCATATTTACAGCAACATGCATAGCTTAAAAGATTAAATTTCTGGGTTTAGGATGAACACAGTGAACTAAGACATTCATGTATGTCGCAGTAGTGGGTTGCGACATGGATGATAGTTGCGACATTCATGAGTATCGCAACCTTGAGTTGCGACTTGCTCATTGATATCACAATAGTTGATTGCGACTTGGTGCTATGTCGCAACAGTTGGTTGCGACATGAGGGAGTTATCGCAATAGTTGGTTGCGACATGGTACTGTGTCGCAGTAGTTGGTTGCGATATGTGTAGTGTATTGCGACATGGGGTATTTCAGTAGTTGATTGCGATATGAGTCGAGGATTTTAGGATTTTAGAGATTTTAGTCTTTAAAAGAAATACTTGTATTTATGTGGTACAAATTCTGTGAACCTGGGCTGAAGAAATTGGAGTGCTTGGTAATAGCTTGGAAGGATTTTGGAAATAAGCGAAACGAGTGAGTTTTTATTTAAAATGTTTTCAACTGGAATACATATATGTGAATGAGTGTAATTATGTGCATATGGTGTTTATATAAGTATTACAATGCATGGGTGCTAGTTGGCCGGGCTTAGGACCGGTGAAAGTTGGTTGTACATAGGGACAGTGGTGTTGGCTGTATTTAGTACAGTGGTGCAAATTAATTAATTGGCTCGCAACCAATTAATATGGCCAAGAGGAAGAGATGGAAAGATACATGATGCATGAGTCATAGTTGGTATTCTTATATATATGTTATGTGTATGATGTTTGTGCAAAGGGTTTTTAACTAACGAGGATTTTCTCACTAGACCTCAAGGTCTAACCCTCATTTTGTTTTAAAATATGTATTACAGGTCGTGAAGCAAACAAAGACAAGTGATAGGAAAGATCTAGGAATTTCTTTTGAGGAACCATGACGCATTTTTGTGTCTATCATGTTTAGTAGTTATTATGTAAAAAGTTTGTACTGAAAGACTTACTTTGTTAAGCTAAGGGACCATAAATGAAATATGATGTATTGTGTGGTGAAATTATGTTATGAAATATGTGTTATTTGTATGTTGGGAATCCGGGTTGTTACATCTCCCAGAGATTAAACTCAAACAATCAGAGAACGATTTGATGTGCGGAAGCTTGTATAACCAGTTTGAGTAATAACCGATGGTAGATAAACAGCTAAGAGATGAAGAGTAGCGAACAATTATCAATTCTCACCATCTTCTTACCCTTACCGCCATCATTTGCAATCGCTGCTTTCACACAGAAGGAGGTTTATGACAAAAAATGAGACAATGGGAACACTGAGTTGGCTCCCAAATATATTCCACTCGAATAAGAACCACCGTAGGCTTTCCTCCATGCATACTTGGAATAGAGACTTGCAATTCCCGTTTGAGTTCACCAACAACCCAAACATCAACAAGAACTTTTGCAAATCCTGGCCGTCCCCACGAATTGTCGCACATTGCCGTCGTACATTCATCCATGAGCTTAGGAACACCAAGGGCACTAGCAATCCGTCCCACACCTTCCCGATTAAACGCCACTAGGGGAATATTGTGTAACTTCACCCAAAGTGGGCATGTTTTGTTCTCCGGCTTACTCAGACCCTGATGAGGATCCCATGGAAACACAAACAAAGGTACTCCTCGCACCATCCATGGCCCCCCTTCTAGCACTTGCCGTAGACCATTATCGTCACCAGATCTGAAAAACAAGAACCCATTCTCGTTCATCATGGAATCTTGGAGACCGAACTTTCCCCATAACGATTTAACAATTTTCTGCACGGTGGGAAAGTACAAACGTGGTCCAAGAAAATAACCATAGAGGGTATGCTTATACAGACTTGCATGTTGTTCAGCCAAAGGGAAAAAAACGTAGAGAATTACCACTTTTGTTCGAGTTGTTCTGAAGAATAGCTGCATAAGAAGCCAACGCACCATCTTCCTGACGCTTCAGAATTGAAACTTTTCCAAACTTTAATCCCTTCTTACTAGGGACAGTAATGCGCTCGAAAACCGAAACACGACCTCCTTCTCCGGTCGTTTCCAGTCCCACGCCATCAGCATGAGAATTAGGGTTTAGGGTAACCCTACTGCTAACGTCATTAATTCCATGCAAATTAGGGTTTAGCAACTCCCCTACATTAATATCGGCTGAACCATGAAAAGTTGGGTTAGAACTCTCGCCATGCAATACGTCCTCCACCCCTACAACACTATCGCCATCCGAACCCTCCTCCAAGTAACCATCAACAGCCATTTGGGTCATCACTAATCTCAAAGTGAAGCCACACGCTGAAGTCAAACCAGGAACCCTAATCTAGGAAACCCTAGATCGGGAGACGAAGACCACAGTAAACTGTGGTGCTGACCCCCACGAGCCTCCTAGTTAGACGATGAAGGTAATGGAAACACACTCTACGACGAGTAACAAAACACCAAACGGTACCGAGAACGATGAACAACTGAAATAAAATACCACCGTCGCCGCTAATAAAAAAACACACCAGAAAACGAGAAAAAACCAAACCACAAACGAATAGAGAAACCAAGAACGAATCTAGAGAGCAAGAATCACCTAAAAACGAACAAGAAACCACCTAAAAATGATCAACTTGAGCCATAACCAAGAAACCCTAGCCGAACCCTAGAGAGAGAACTTCCCATTTCAAAACTCCTTTCAAGGTTCACAGTTGACAACTTCTCTGTCACTTTCCGGGTAACTCAAAGTTACCGGATACCTGCACTTACCTGGTAACTCAATGTTACCAGACGCCTACCACTTTCTGGATAACACTTGGTTCTCGGATACCCACACTGTCCGGATAACCATCCGGATTCGTCAGTTTTCGTTAAGCCTCACCCGGACACTTTCTCGTCCGGTCACCTCTGATTTCATCCGGAATCTCCTACATCCGGTAACTTTAATTTTTGTTGTTTTCTTGTTCGGTAAGTTACATTGTTTCGGTAACTGACTTTATCCGGTAAGATAAGTTCATTCGGTAACCCACTTAAGGTCATTCTTCCGGAAACTTGCTTCACCCGGTAACCCTATTTTTCGGATTCCTTATCCGGAAACCACCCGGATTCCATAATCCGGGAGCTTTCAGAAACCCCCAGTTTTAAAAAATTTATCGAGGCGCTGCCCCTTGACCCCACCCGCTATCCGGGTAGCGTGACCCCCCGTGCTAAGTCGCAGACCACGCAAGAGCGTTGCCCCTTGACCCCACCCGCTATCCGGGTAGCGTGACCCCCCGTGCTAAGTCGCAGGAGGGGGACATTCAAGTATCCTTGATACTGTCTGACCTTTGAATCGAATCAACGTCTGACAATTATTTTAGTGCATTTAAAATGTCTTCTCGAGATGCTTCTGCAATGAGCAACCACACCTCGCCTCCAGCTCTTGGAGAACCTTGTCAGGTATGTCTAATAACTCATAATGCTTTAGTTGATAAGATTCAACTGCTTTGTCAAAAGGTAGAGTCCTGCATGTTTACCTCTAATGAACAACTTCTTGAAATCAAATCTTTAAAAGAAAAGCTAGATGTTCAAAAGAGAATCACTGACAAATACAAGTCCGAAAATGTCAATCTTAAAGAAAAGTGTGCAAATCTTTCCATTGCACCCAAAGATCTTAGGGTTAAAATATCTGAATTGAACTTAAAGCGTTATCAGTGTGAGAATGAGACAGCAGAAATTGTCTATCAATGCTCTTCTCTCCAAATAAAACACAAGGAGTTTATTGCTAAAATAACAGATCTTGAAACCAAACTCTACAAAAGAGGCCAAACAGATCAGACCATTCACATGAATAAACCCAAGGAAATCACATATTTTAACAAGGAATGGGGAATCGGATACGATAACCCACAGTACTTGAAAAAGGGTATATTCAAAAGACCGACACTTTATGACTTTGGCTGTCTCGGTATAGACAAAAAGTATCCAGAATATGGGATAAAATGGACTGGTCCTCTTGAACCTGAGAAAAAAGAGGAAACTGAGGAATATAAGCGCAAACACACGACCAAAATGCAACTTCCTTTTTGTTATGAGCCTACAAACTATTATTATGAGAAAAGTCCAAAGAAATACCTCTCGAATGACTACTTTGACTGCTATAAGGTTGTGACGCCCAAGGATTCCTCCAAAAGGGATGAGGTCCAAGCATCCGAACCCAAAAATGAGACGGATGAGTTCAAACTCTATGTTCCCCCTCTAGTCTTGGAAGCAAAAATAGTCGAGTTAGAGGAGTCACTCGAGAAGGAAAGGTCATGTTTTTCTTAAGTAAAAGCAGGCGCTTATCACAGAACTTGAGAATCTCAAATCCGTGAAAACCGAATCTGTGTCAAATAAAGGACAGGAAATCCTTCGGTGTGAAATCAATCGGCTCACGTCACAATTGTCTGCCTTGGAAACAGAAGCGATGAAGGAGCATACGAGAAATGGTCAACTCCAAGAGCAGATTGACTTACTCCAGAACGAAAAGCTGATTTCACCCAAACTTTCTTCCAACTCATCTGATACATCTTCGTGTAAAGCTTTCATGGAAAAAACATCTTCACCGAACGGGAAAGGGTCTCAAGATGAGTGTGTTTTAAAGAATCGTAACTCTGATTTTTTTCTTAGCTTCCGCACCAGATTCACCTAAGCACACCGACACAAAGTGTTCCTCACCTCCCTCGACTAATCCAAGTCCAGTGATTCCGGATATAGATTTTTCTAAATTCATGAATCCCGAGGGTAGTTCAGATGAAGAGTTTGAATCGTTTCCATTTGACAAACCTCTTCCGAGTCACACCGACTTTCTTTCAAAAGCGGTAAATCGCCCGGTCAAATTTCAAAAAGGGGAATGTTCTACCAAACCTAAGACCCTGGCTGTGATCAAGGTTCCTAAAACTGATTATTGTTCTCAAAAACAATCTCAGCCCCGGTAAAAGACCGGTCGATCGACTAATAAACGTCCGGCCTACTCAAACTCTACTGGTCATACATTTAATGGTAATTCAGATAATAATGGCCGAAGAAAAGGGTTCAAATAAGTTTGGGTAGTGAAAACGTCTAATGAAAGCATGACGAATACGAAGTCATTTAAGTCAGTCCTGCATGTTAGGACATACAATCACAATCATGATGCCTTTAATTCTCGAACTTCTGTTGAACAAAGTGTGAAGTTTCCTTTAAGAGTTTATTCAGTCCAACAGTTGCTTCAACTTTCTCATGATTGTATCTGTTGTTCTACATGTGGTTCGAATGATTTTGTTGATCGAAAATACGCATCTTATTGGTATGGTAATTATAGTATCCCTGGTCCTCATAAGGCAACTAACCGTCAAGAATCCATCAATGGATGGATACCAAAATCTTTCTAATCTGTTTTGCAGGAATGTCATGTGCGCTTAGGTCAGAACATTCTTTTCACATGACTGCACTCAAAGGTTTTGCCACATTTGAGGGGGAGTACTTTGAAAGGTAAGTGAACTTTAACTGAATTCAAAGACCGTGGTAATTTATTCTGAATAAATTACTTGTGTTTGTTATTCTCCAATTCTAATCTCCATGATTGCCACGTCCAATTTTCATTGACTTAGTTATTTCCATGTCAAACATATTTGTTGATTTTTCGATGGAAATAAGCTCGTTTGAATTCCTAGTTGTTTTCCATGTACGATATTTCTTGCAAATGATTCCATTCTTATCTGATATAATAATTGTGACTTGTTCTTCACAATTAAACTTTCTGATCATTGTCTCATTTATTTCAAATACTGTGCTTATTGAGTCATTCTGTTTAGCGCTTGATTTTGCTTCTTGAAATTCTATATTTCAAATGATTTTAATGACTTCTGATTACCTCAGATCAGAACTCAGACTTAATCTTTAAGACTTCTGATCATCTCAGATCAGGACTCATTCTTAAATGCTTTGACTTCTAAACATCTCAGTTTAGAACTCGTACTTCAATGTTTAGTACAATGATTTATTTGGTAAATAAAATGTGTGTTAGGACTTACATTGTTTCTATGGTTAATCCAGAACCGGAAGGACCTACCCAAGAAACACATCCACTTATAGACATCAGTGAGGGGTCTAGATTGATAGATGAGTTCGGAGTGAAAAGAATTGGGTGAGGATGTGACAGGACATAAAAGAATTATTGGTCCTTACCGAACCGAGTCAGTTATCCGGGTAACCACACAATCTATTCATTCTCGTTCTTTGGAGATGAATATTGAAACAGACATGTACCCAGTGTCGATAACTCGTGTCACCCCACCTAGCCACTCAAGTATCTCACCACAGATGCTTGTTTCATATATGCACGGAGATTTAGCACATAATCTATGTATTCCTCACTCGGAGGTCTTAGATATTGAAAAAGGAAGACATCAGCTCCGGTCTCCGAACTTCATATTCCAATCACTGTGTCAATTGATTTTAAACTTGAGTCCCAAGTTATATCAATATTTTGAGCCTAACAAATAAAATTATTTCTTTCACACATGCACGAGTCTTTGTGATTCAATTTGCATATCTTCGTGATATTGCCGAAACTGGAAGTCCTATCAGAGATACCCCATTGCCAACTCTGAACATAGGCCACACAATTATTTTTAATTGTTGTGATAACAGTTACTAATGTGTTTCTGTGTTAGATATTTACCCCATGATCGGTTACTAAAATGTTTGATATGGATTTTTTTGCTACTCGTCGCTATTGTCTCTGAACATACATGATGCTCTGGATGCTCCTACTCATCATGAGGGGGAGAAAGGGTACAGATTCAAAGACACCGAATATCAAGTTGAGGGGGAGTTAGAAAAAGCCGAGGGGGAGTAACCATTGTTTGATTAGTTCCGAGCAGTTTCGAGATTTTATCAAAGCGAAAAGTCTTCAAAGTGTTAACAAGTGGTCATATCTTCTCGTTCTTATCAAGTGGTGTTCGCTAAAATCATTTCCTCCATCGAGAATATTGATTCTACAAATTCTTTTAAAGCTGAAAGCAAATTCAAGAGCGTTATTCAAAAGCTTTATTCAAGGGGAGCTTCGAAAGACATGAAGACAAGAAACACCAAAGTGCTTCAAAGATTCAAGAGGGAGAGAAGATCAATGACCTGAAGATTTCAAGACCGTTTTTTCTTTATATGTCTTTAGGGGGAGATTGTTAGGACCATAAATGTCCTACATATTAGAAAGATATATAAAGAATTATATAGAGCTTAAATAGATTAATCATTATTTGTAAAATCCTTAATTACATTAAATGGGCTTAGTTTAGGCTTAATGGGACATGGGCCTTAGGTTTCAAGTCTAAGTATAAATTGTTTAGTTAACCTAGAATTAGGTTAATCGTTCCTTTACTTTGAATTGTAATATTCTCTGAACGATACTTTGAATGAATACGGGATGGATGACAAGTTGAAATCCACAATTGTTCTTGTTGTTGCTTATTGATTATATTGTTACCTGTCAATCTGGGACTCACAGTTTTGGTCGTGAGCAAGAGAGAGGGAGAGAGGAGAGTCATTTTCTTGGTTGTTAGTTTTTGCATACTTGTTTTGAATATCAAAGTGTAATTATATACACAAACACAAGCAACCATCACATAGCCACATAAAAGGGCCAATGAGGATTTAGCTATCCATGCAAAACTTTCATTTAAGCCCTTTAAATTAGTTAAAATCATTATTTTAACTATTAAACTTTATTACATATAGTCCCTCCTTTTAAATTCTAGTTATATATGATCTCATCATATTTTAATAAACTAGAATCTTTAATTGCATCTCATATTATGAATATATTTTTAAGAATTAATAATATTTATCAAGAATCAAATTCTTATAAATATTAATTCGGTGTCTACTTGTTGTTCGGTGTGACCCTATACGATCATATATTACCGGCAATATTATTTTATAATCATTCTTGAGCATATAGAACCAACAATATGCATTATAAAGTAGTATAGATATAGATAAAGATAAGCATACAAGGGTTGTACATAAAGCTTATTGAGTTGTATTTAAGAGTTTAGGGGTTACATGCATTAAAAGTAGTATAGACATTCGGAAAGCTGATGACACGGTTGACTAGATTTATGTGTTGAACATGCTGCACGGGTTTGGGTTTCATCTTGTGTTTTTGAAATGGATAAAGGAGATGCTTTATACATCCTCCTTTTCGATTTCATTGAATGGAGGCCATGTTGGTTTTTTCAAAGGTGCGCGTGGGATTCGTCAAGGAGATCTGATTTCTCCTCATCTCTTTACAATTATAATGGAAGGTTTTTCTATGATTTTTAAAAATTGTATTGAGTAAGCTGCTTCTTTTGGTTACCATGCTGGTTGTGATGCGATGCAAATTACGCATCTTTGCTTTGCGGACGATTTGTTTGTTTTTACATTGGCGGATATGGCTTCGGTGGAAGTTGTTAAACGATCCATTGATATTTTCAAAACACGGTCGGGGTTTCTGATTAATAGGAATTGAATTACCCCACCAATGTGTGGGGATATACATTTATAGAATACACATTTACACAAAGAGGGTACAAGAATAAGAAAAATACATAAGCCACCCTAGACAATACAAACTAGCTAATACTCCCCCTCAAGCGAGAGGGTGGCGGACCCAACCGAAGCATACGCCGAAAGAACTCGAAATGCGGACGAGGTAAACTCTTTGTGAAGATGTCCGCCACTTGGAGCTTGGTTGGAATGAAGCGGGTGTGTAACTTTCCGGTAGTAACTAGCTCGCGAATGAAGTGATAATCCAATTCAATATGTTTGACTCGTTTGTGTGAGATGGGATTTTGAGTTAGAAAAATAGCACTCCGACTATCGCATAGGAGGGTCGGACGACTAGCAGGTAAAGCATGAATCTCTTGAAGCAGGTGTGAGAGCCAAATAAGTTCTTCCAATGTGTTTGCCATAGCACGATACTCAGATTCACAGCTTGACCGTGATACTGTGGGTTGCTTCTTTGCACTCCAGGATACGAGATTTCCCCTAAGAAGATCGAATAGCCATATGTAGATCGTCGGGTTTCAAGGCACCTAGCCCAGTCAGCATCGGAGAAGCCGAGAAGGGCTGACTATGATCGGTCAGTAAAGGTCAAGCCGTACGCCAGTGTCCCTTTGATGTATCTTAGAATGCGCTTAACCTGCTGATAATGAGCACTAGTCGGAGCACTCAAAAATTGACTCACCTGATTGACAGCATAGGAAATATCCGGGTGCGTGATAGTCAAATATTGTAATGCTCCAACTATAGCACGATACTGTGTAGGATCAGAAAACGGTTCACCATCCCGAACAAGAGAAATGTTAGTAGACAGCGGTGTGAAGCATGGCTTAGCATCCATCATGTGAGCTCGATTAAGTATCTCCTGGGTATACTTAGATTGATTAAGAAAGAGCCCGTCCTTCAAATATGTAACTTCAAGACCAAGAAAATAATTTAGGTGACCCAAGTCTTTGATAGCAAACTCCTGATTCAACCTGGAAATAAATGATGTAATAATTTTCTCGTCGCTGCCGGTGAGAATCAACTCATCAACATAAACCAACATATACATAATACACGTGTCTTTTTTGAACACAAATAAAGACGTGTCGGCCCGACTTCCCTTGAATCCATTGGCAAGAAGAAAGGTGCTCAAACGGTGAAACCATGCCCTAGGTGCTTGTTTGAGCCCGTATAACGCTTTATTTAGTTTGCAAACATGATGAGGAAAGCTAGGATGAGCAAAACCCGGAGGTTGTTCCATGTAAACACACTCATCAAGGTGGCCATGTAAAAAGGCGTTGTTGACATCAAGCTGATGTAAGGTCCATTTGTTAATTACCGCAAGCGATAGAATAACACGAACGGTTGAGGCCTTGACAACCGGACTAAACGTATGTGAGTAGTCGAGGCTCGGTGTTTGAGAGAAGCCTTGAGCGACAAGGCGTGCTTTGTAACGTTCCACCGAGCCATCAGAGTGGAACTTAGTTCGATAAAGCCATTTAGAGCCCACAATTTTCCGGTTGGTAGGACGAGGAACAAGAGACCACGTGTTGTTTTTATGCAAGACAACAAGTTCTTGTTGCATTGCCTTAACCCATTTGGGATCCCTTTCAGCGGTTTTGAAAGAGGTCGGGTCGGTGGTAGCATAAAGAGCAGAATGCAGTGGAAGGTGGTTAAGTTGAGACAAGTCTGCGATGTGACGAGGTTTGAAGATCCCGGCTTTGGCCCGAGTAATCATAGGATGGGACGAATTTGTGGGAACCGAGACCAACGGTTGTTGAGGGGCAGGAGGGGGTGGTGGAGGAGAAGGTGTAGGTGTGGTACTGTGAGGGGTTGGTACAGTCGGTGAAGTGGGTTGAGGAGTTAAAGGTGGAGCATTTAGTGGAGGAGAAGGTATAGGTGTGGTAGGGGTTGGTACAGTCGGTGAAGTGGGCTGAGGAGTTAAAGGTGGAGCATTTAGTGGAGGAGAAGGTATAGGTGTGGTAGGGGTTGGTACAGTCGGTGAAGTGGGCTGAGGAGTTAAAGGTGGAGCATTGGGTGGTGGATTTGGAGAAGAATCCATACACAAAGTGCATGGAGAGGACGTAGTATAAGGTGGTTGGCAAGGGGGAACAGGAGAGTTGGTAGAGTGGAGAATGGGGAAATCAGAAAAGGTGATGACGGGTAAATCAAGGTTTGGCTTGGCAGCAGTGGACGCGGAAAATGGGAACAGTTCCTCGTCAAATTGGGCATGACGGGAGACATAAATCCGAGAGGTGACAGGGTCAAGGCAACGAAACCCTTTATATTTGGAGCTATAGCCGATAAATACGCACGGACGGCTACGTGGGGCGAGTTTATGTTTTGAATAATGTCGAAGGTAAGGAAATACCCGACAACCAAACGTCCGGAATGTATTGTAATCCGGGACCCGTTGATAAAGAATTTCGAATAGGGATTTCCCACCCAACACCTTAGTGGGTAACCGATTGATAATATGAACCGCCGAGGTAAACGCATCCACCCAAAAGGTGGAGGGTAAATTAGCGTTAAACAACATGGCCAACCCGGTTTCCACAATATGTCTGTGTTTTCGTTCCGCTCTAGCAGTTTGAGGAGGTGTGTACGGACAAGATAGTCGGTGAAGAGTCCCATTAGCATCAAACAAGTCCCGAACACGGTGATTAACAAACTCGGTGCCACCATCACTTTGAAAGACTTTGATCTTGCATGAAAATTGGGTTTGAACAAATGTAACAAACACCTCAATAGCCTTATATACATCAGATTTTCGAGACAAAGGATATAACCACGAGAACCGGGAATGATCATCAACAAACACAATATAATACCGAAAATAATCATGGGACTCAACTGGTGAGGGCCCCCAAACATCACAATGAATTAGCTCAAGAGGATGAGCTACACGTTTATGGTTTAATTCAAAAGGTAATTTATGACTTTTGGCCATTTGACATGATAAGCAAACCCCTGGTTTGGGAAGCAAAGCAGTAAAAGATAAGAGTCCAAATTTATGCAAAGAAAACAAAGTATCAAAATGAACATGCCCAAGCCTAGAGTGCCAAGTTTCAAAAGAGGCTTTGGGAGTCTTATTGGAGGCGATTAAAGCCTGTGGACTTGAGTGCAGAACATAAAGCCCTTGATCACATTTGCCTTGGGCCAACACCCGTTTTGTGGTTCGATCCTGAACAACGAAAGTAGGGTGAGAAAGCAAAACATCCACATGGTTATCCCGGGTGAGTTTACTCACGGATAAAAGGTTTTTGGTTAGACGAGGCACAACCAAAACATCGTTTAAGACCACATTATTAAGAAGATGAGAAGAACCGGTATGTGAGATTGGGAGGCACTGATTATTCCCAAAGGTAACAAAAATTGTACCTGAGGCCGGAGTGGCATTAGTAACGTTATCGGTGGTAGCCGTCATGTGATCCGTAGCACCGGAATCAACATACCAGTCCGGAGCAGCAGTAGCAACATGACAGTGAGCAGCGAAGGCTTTGGCAAGGTCATCATCAACAGCAGGGGGTTGCGAAGCAAAGGATGATAACTTGGGACACAAATTAGCATAGTGGCCATTGGTTCAGCATAATTGGCAATGAGGTGGTCGTCTCCCACGACCTCGACCACCATTCTGATTGGGTACCCTAGATGACCTGCCACCGCGACCACGACCAGCCGAAGGTTGCTGTTGGTGTGTGGCAGTAAAGGCAACAGTAGGAGAGGATGACCGATGCATGGCTTGATAAAACATCTCGTGGCTCTCGGTTCTAGCAAGCAAATCAGCAAACGATGGTGCGGGTCTGGCGGATCGAATGGTGGTAGAAAAGGTTTCAAAAGAAGGACCTAAGCCGCCAAGAAACCAGTGCAGTTGATCACTGTCATCCACCGGATGCCCAATAGCGGCTAACTGATCACAAAGGGTTTTGAATAACCGGCCATATTCGGCAACAGATTTAGATCCCTTCTGGATGAGTCGACGCTGATCACGGATGGTGTGTACCCTTTCGATGGAAGAGTTACCATAGGCGGCTTCTAAGGCTGTCCAGATTTGCCGGGCCGTGGACAAACCGACAATCAAAGTGACGGCTTCCTCGGATAGAGAGGCGTGAAGGATAATAACCGTTTTCTGATCAGCCAAGACCCATGCCGAATAATCAGGGTTGTCAACAGTTTTATCGGCCTCAAGACGAGTAGAGGGAGGAGCAATACCGGTTCCATCAACATGATTGAGAAGGTTTTGATAAGAGAGAATAGGGATGATTTGATTCTTCCATAAAAGGTAATTGGAGGATCCAAGTTTGATGGTTAGCATATGAATGATGGTGTTCAAAGGGATGTTGTTTTCGATGGTGGAGGAGGATGCCATGGCAGAAGAAAGAAAACAGATGGGGAAGACAGAAGGTACGGAAGAGGAAGAGAGGGAGTTGGAGGGAGGGAAAAAGGCTCTATACCATCTGATTAATAGGAATTGAATTACCCCACCAATGTGTGGGGATATACATTTATAGAATACACATTTACACAAAGAGGGTACAAGAATAAGAAAAATACATAAGCCACCCTAGACAATACAGACTAGCTAATAGGGTTGGATCCGAGTCTTGATAAAAGTGATGTGTTTTTCGTAAATGTACCGGATGATATAAAGCTTTCGATTCGTAGTTGTTTACCGTTTCATGAAGGGGTCTTTCATATAAGGTACTTGGGAGTTCCACTTTCACCTGTCCGTCAAAGTGAGTGATTTTCATTCGCTTGTTTCTAAAGTCAAGCAACGAGTTTATAACTGGAAGTCCAAGATGTTGTCATATAGGGGCCTAAGGCACTTGATTATTTCGGTTCTCCAATCGTTACAGTTATATTGGATATCCGTGTTCATCTTACCATCGAGATGACCAGCAATTCTTGATCATATCTTTACATACTTGTTTCTGGGATCACAAGTAGTATCAGAGCAAGCAGATTCAAGCAAGATTTGAGCAGATTTGAGGATTTTTTGGGGTATTTTTGGAGTTTTCGGACATAGAATCAAAATTGGTGCTTTAGGATGTTTTGTGCGTGATTGTTCATTCAAAGGTGTTCGGTTTGATTGTGTGAAGAAATCTATGCAAGAAATTTGATTGAAATAA
The DNA here is from genome assembly GCA_033807775.1 of Saussurea involucrata. Taxonomy (NCBI): domain Eukaryota; kingdom Viridiplantae; phylum Streptophyta; class Magnoliopsida; order Asterales; family Asteraceae; genus Saussurea; species Saussurea involucrata. Next base: position 53,207,265 of record CM066324.1, read on the forward strand.
CTGATTACAGTGAGATTTTGATGGATTTTTAGGATTTTTTGGTGACTTATTGTTGTGGATCGAAAGGCATTGATTTTGTAAGTTTTAGGTGTTGTGTCCTTCACAAGAAGTGTTTAGAATAGCATTGCGAACCTACGTACCAAGTTTGGAAACAGTTAGAGTAGTTTAGAGTGTTAATTCAGACTTTGCATAAAGTTTGGTTCGAAGTTCATAGAAGTCGCACAAAGCTATTCTTCAAGTCTTCAAAGTTGTCGCATAAAACTGATATTCATCCTTATCGCACAGAATTTGAGCGATAAGAATTTTTCATCGCACATGGATTGAGCGACAAGTACTGTTCATCAAGTATGATCGCATAAGTAGTGACCGATAACTACTGTTCATTACCCTTTGTTGACCGACAACTTTACCTAATCGCACAGAGTTTTGACCGATAACTCTCCTGATCGCACAAGTATCACCCGAGAACATCTATTCACAATCCTCATCGCACAAGTATCATGCGACTACCACTATTCATCGCATACTTGTTGTGCGATAACTTTTTACTGTTCACTGATTTTTCTTGTTTGTATGTTGAAAGATCGTTAACAGGTAAATTGTAAAGATGATGAAAAATGAAAAAATGCTGTCACTTGGAACCGAATCTCGTCCTCCTATTCTATTTGAAAATGAGTATGAGCAATGGAAGGATAGATTCATGGATTTTATTGAAAGACAACAAAATGAAGAAAATCTAACAATGCATTTGGAAGAAGGACCAATGACACCACTTACAATTCCTATTCCTGTTCCATAAGGTGAACAAAGAGTAGCAGGAGCTGCAACTTAGAAGGTGAAACCTATTGGAAAATACTCAACTAAAGAAAAGGCTCGATTTGATGCAGATAAGAAAGCCAGATCTTACTTAATCATGGGCATACCGAATGAAGTCTACAACAAGATATATAGCTATAAGGATAGTACACATGAGATGTGCGTTAAAATACAGAAGATGTTACAAGGCTCTCAAATAGGAAACCAAATGAAAACAACTCTGTGTATTAATAGATATGAGGAGTTCAAGGCAAAAGAAGATGAGAGTTTGTCTCAGACTTATGATAGATTTATCACTCTTATGAACGAGCTGAGCAAGAACAAGATAAGGAAAGAGACAATTGAAGTCAATGTTAAATTTCAAAGTATCTTACAACCTGAATGGAAGAGTATGTGTCGGAGAATGAAACAGAACCCAAGACTATCCACAATGCCTTTACATGAGTTGTTCGAAACCATACAACAAGATGAAGAAGAAGTGGAAGAAGTCAAAGAGAAAAGAAATAAGAAGAAGAAGAAAGAAATTCCTGATCCGGTGGCACTTAAGGTTGATACGAATTCAAACAGTTATTTGAATGAGAGTTATGATATTTTTGAGACTGGTTATAAGGAGAATATCTCAGATGACGGAGCCGAGTTAGAACAAGCTATGCTTTTACTAACCAGGCATTTGCAGAAAAGATTTTATAAGACGCCGTCTTCTAACAATCTGAGGTACACATCTGGTTCGAGGAAGTTTGAGAAAAAGAATAGATTTTAGGGAAAGCCGTATGAGGAAAAGAAGTACGAGGAAGTTGAAAAGAAGTTTGAGGAAAGGAATGGAGGTGATGGTAAGAAAAGGTTTGATGAGAAAAAGTCATCTGACGTTCTAAAGTGTTATAACTGTGGCACACCCGGTCATTATGCTAAGGATTATAGGAAGAAGGTCGTTCACAATTCTGAAAACTACAAAACAAAGTTGATGTTAGCCAAACAAAAGGAAGTGGGAAAAGCTTTACTTGTTGAAGATGAATACTGGCTAGACATGACCGACGATGAGGCTGAAAATGAAGAGGAAGCCAATATGTGCCAAGCAGAAGTTGATTCAGATGGAAAGGACACTTCTAACAGTGACTCTGGGGTAAATTTAATTCCTATACTGTAATACCCCGGGTAAGTTCGTTAGTTAAATTCTAGTTCCGTTAAAATTAATTAACTTTATAATTAATGTTTAGGGTAAATTTGGATTAGTTTATAAATCTAAGGTGTTTTGGTCATTAATGATTAGTTTAGGGACTAGAATGGTAAAATTGGTTTGATACTATCTCTTAACCTCCAGATATTATCCAAAAAGCAGAAAAATCAGTCTAAGGTGTATGTGTGTGTTTTGAGAAGAAGCAAAAGGGGAAAAGAAGGGTTAGGGATTCATTTGGTGTACTTGGAAGTGAATTCAGGTATGTTTCCTTTACATTTTATGTTGGTAATTGATAATAAGTAGTTTCCATCGGAGTAGAATAGTCGAATTCGTATCTGTATTATTTTCTGTTGAATCTGGGTAAAAAGAGGGTAAACCGACAGAGGTTTTCGGACAAAATGAATGTGTCCGGGTAATTTTGTTGGTGGTGTCCGGATGATGTTCTAAAGGTGTCCGGACGAGTCTTTTATCTGGGTAAGTCTCTCGTTTCAATGGTTTCCGGATGATATAAGATACTGGATGGTATCCGGGTTACTTTGGTTTCCGGGTGTCGTCCGGGCTGTTTATGCCATCCGGAAAGATATGCTGTCCGGATTGTGTGAGTTGTCCGGATAGTTTGTGGTTTCCGGATACTTTGGCTGATTTAGTCATTTTGAGAGTTGTGATACTTTTGAGTATCCAAGAACTTGTGTTTTGTTGAATATTGGATAGGGAATGAATGAGGACTGACTATTCTGTGGACTTGACTTAAGTTCGGGTTTGGGGGAAACATTTGAGGATAAGAGTTATACAGATGTATCTAGAGTTCTTAATACTAGTGAGTCTTATGTGTTCTATAGGGTAAAAAGATACTTGCATCTAATTGTTTCAGATACTGTGAATTTGGAGTGAAAGCTGAATCTTGTGGAAAAAGACTGGAACGAGTTTTGTTAAACAAACAGGTGAGTTTTACTTCAAAATGTTTTCAAACTGGAATACATATATGTGTGTATTGGATATGTGATTATGTGCTTATGTTTGAAATATAATATGTGGAGATGTATATTATATTTACATGAGTATACTCTATATGAGAATACGTTGGCCGGGCTTAGGACCGGTGGTGTTGGCTGTAATACTCGTACGGTGGTGTTGGCTGTAATTGTCGTACATCGGAGTTAATTTATTAGTTGGCTTGCAACCAACTAATATGGCCATGGAAATGAGACAGGGAAGTACACAATGCATGAGTCCTAATTGGTATTTATACTTGTGATATGTATATGGTGTTTGTGCAAATGGTTTCAAACTAACAGGGATTTTCTCACTTAGACCTCTAGGTCTAACCCTCATTTTGTTTTAAAAATATGTATTCCAGGTCGTGGATCGGGTAAGAGCAAATGAGAAGAGTACTATGTGTTTAGCTTTTGGAAGAAGGATATTATGAAGACTAAGACGTGTTTTGCTGTTCTAATTTTATAACTAGATATCATGTATTTAGTTTACAAAAGTTTGTAATGGAATACCGTATTTTGGATTGTAAAGACTAAGGGACCTTACTTGTTATATTATGAATCTTTTGATCATGTAACGATGTTATGAAATATATGTTAATTGTTGTATGTTTGGGATCCGGGTTGTTACAGATGGTATCAGAGCCCTTGTTTAAGGGATTTTGGTATTTGTATTTGTACCTAGACTTAAACTGCATGTGAAGTAGGATGTCCCTATTATTGTAGAACCTTGGGATGATTAAGTATAAAAGGTAGAAGGAACATCATGTAAGGTAATTTCAGATTACACCTGGCCAGTGTAATTGTGATCTTACAGGTACATGTTTGAATTGGAATACCTTGTGATATGGGGTATGTGCTTATGTGTATATTAACCTTGTTTGAATCAACAGAATGGCAAGTGGTACTAGACAAACGAATCGAGGGGGAAGAGGAGATCATGCTAGAACAAATCCAACAGTTGGGGTAAGAGGAAGAGGGGGAGAAAGAGGTAGAGGCAGAACAGGCGGCAGAGTTCACCCGCGAGGTACTGAATTTGTAACAAGGGACGATCTAACAGCTGAAATGCGAAGATTACAAGAAAATATTCAAGCCATGTTTAACCAGACTCGTAATACTAAAACGGAAAGACCAGATCCTAATCTGGAAGATGAGATGCCTATCACACCTACTGTCGTACCAGTAATGAAAAAGTGTGATTATAAAATGTTTCTCAGTTGCAAGCCTCCTATGTACTCAGGAGATCGGGATCCAGTGAAAGCTATGAAGTGGCTGAAGGAAATAGAAGCTATCTTCAAGACTAGTAATTGCGCTGAAGAGGATAGAGTACTTTATGGAACCGCAATGTTAAAAGGCGATGCTTTATACTGGTGGGAAGCTCATATTTCTTCGAGAGGGTCTGACATATATTCTACCTTCTCTTGGAAAGAATTTGTTATAGCTTTCAGGAAACAGTTTTGTCCTCAAGCCGCAGTTAAACAATTGGAGGGGGAGTTTATGAACTTGCAGCAAGGGAATTTATCAGTTCGGGACTACACCGCTCGTTTTCTAGAGAAGTCTCGTTTTGCGGAATACTACGTTGCCACGGAGGCAATGAAGATTGAAAGGTTTATCTTTGGGTTGAATTCAGAAGTCAGAAGTCTGGTGATTGCTAAAGGACCAGAAACTTTCTCAGCCGCAGTAGACGCCGCGAAAACTGTGGAGCAGGATAAAGGGAGAAACGCTAGTGATAAAGGTATGGGAAAAAGAAAGTGGGAAGGACCACAGTATGATCCAAAGAAATCCAGATTTCAAAGGTTTGATAACCGTCCGCCTTTCCGACCAGCGAAAAGACCTTGTCAGAAATGCAATCGTATCCACCAAGTAAACTGTCAAGTTGATACTCGGGTTTGTTTTAGGTGTGGGAAGACTGGACATGTTGCTAAAGAATGTCGAGTAACGCGGTTTTGTTTCATATGTTATTCTCCGGATCACATCCAGTCTGATTGTCCGAGGGGAAGAGTACAACAAGGGGGTACGTCAGGGAAACCAGCGGGTGTTAGACCAGTAGTTCCAAGACTAGAACCACCAAGAACAAGGGGTCGTACGTTTCAAATGACAACCAAAGAAGCGGAGCAAACTCCGGATGTGGTTACAGGTACATTTTTCATAAACTCTACACGTGCTAAAGTGTTATTTGACTCCGGTGCAAACCGATCATTCGTATCTCCTGCATTTGCTGCTTATCTGCATTTAAAGCCTAAAGTGTTAGATCATGCTTTATTGGTAGATACTGCAAATGATAATCAAGTATCGGTTAAAGAAGTTTTTGATAGTTGTGTGATAAATATAGAGGGGTGTGGAGTACCTATTCAACTATTTCCTATACCTTTGATCGAGTTCGTTGTGGTAGTGGGGATGGATTGGTTAGCCGAGAATCAAGCTAACATAGTTTGTGATAAGAAAATAATTAATGTTGTCTTACCTGAGAGGGGACCGGTAGTGATTTATGGTGATCGTAGAAATCGTCAGTCTTGCCTTATATCTATGATGAAAGCCCGTAAGTGTGTTAATAAAGGTTACCCGAGTTACTTAGCTTATGTAATAGATATTAAGCCATAAAAGAATAAGTTGGAAGATATTCCTATTGTTAGTGAATTTCCAGAACTTTTTCCCGAAGACTTGAATAGTCTTCCTCCCATTAGATAAGTAGAGTTTGGTATAGATCTGATTGCTGGAGCCGCTCCTATTGCTCGTGCACGGTATCGTTTAGCGCCACCAGAGATGAAAGAAATGATGGCGCAACTACAAGATCTTTCCGATAAGGGCTTCATCAGACCCAGTTCTTCGCCTTGGGAGCACCAGTTCTATTTGTGAAAAAGAAGGATGGTTCGATGAGAATGTGTATTGATTATTGGGAACTGAACAAGCGCACGATCAAGAACAAGTATCCGCTTCCCATAATTGATGACCTCTTCGATCAATTAGTTGGAGCCTGTTATTTCTCCAAGATTGATCTAAGATCTGGTTATCATCAGCTGAAGGTTAAAGAAGAAGACGTTTTGAAAACTGCTTTTCGCACGAGGTACGGTCACTATGAATTCCTGGTGATGCCGTTTGGATTGACGAATGCTCCAGCTGCTTTTATGGATCTAATGAATCGGGTATGTAAGCCATATCTAGATAAATTTGTTATTGTATTTATCGATGATATCCTTATCTACTCCCGATCCAAAGAGGAGCACGCACAACATCTTCGTTTAATTCTGGAATTGTTAGAGAAGGAACAGTTATACGCTAAGTTCTCTAAATGTAAATTCTAGCTGCGAGAAGTTCAGTTTCTTGGGCATGTAGTTTCTGAGAAAGGCATTCAAGTTGATCCGATGAAAGTGGAAGCGATTGAAAAGTGGGAACCGTCGAGAACGCCAACCGAAGTACGTAGTTTTCTGGGTTTAGCCGGGTATTACCGAAAGTTTATAACAGATTTTTCTCGTATCGCTACGCCTCTCACTAAGCTGACCCGAAAGAATCTAAAGTTCGAATGGAAAGCAGAACAGGATGAAGCATTCCGAATATTGAAAGAGAAACTCTGTAGCGCGCCGATACTAGCATTTCCTGAAGGTTCTGATGATTTTGTTGTTTACAGTGATGCTTCCAAACTGGGATTGGGTTGTGTATTAATGCAGCGTGGGAAGGTTATCGCTTATGCTTCTCGTCAACTAAAGGATCATGAACGGCAGTATCCTACACACGACATGGAACTTGCAGCAGTTGTATTCGCGCTAAAGATTTGGAGACACTATCTCATGGTTCTAAATGTCAAATTTTTACTGATCATAAGAGTCTTCAACATCTTTTTGATCAGCGGGAACTAAATATGAGGCAAAGAAGATGGCTAGAACTGGTGAATGATTACGACTGTGAAATTCTTTATCATCCGGGAAAGGCGAATGTGGTAGCTGATGCACTGAGTCGTCAAGAAATAAGTGGAACAATAAAAGCCATTGCACTACGAGCTGAACTTCTACCTAACATCTTTGACGAATTGAAGAAGTGTCAAGTAGAAGCATATCAGGAAGAACATTGGAAATCAGAATGGTTAGTGGGGATATCAGCATTACTCGTAAAAGATGATCGGGGGTTATTGTGTCTGGGAAACAGAATCTGGGTGCCTCGTTTGGGTGGTTTACGTGATCGGGTACTACAAGAAGCTCATCAATCTCGTTTCTCTATTCATCCAGGTACAAATAAGATGTATAAAGATTTAAAACAATTTTATTGGTGGTCGGGAATAAAAGGAGCATTGCTCAGCATGTGGAAGGTTGTACTACTTGTAAGAAGGAAAAGATTGAACATCAAAAGTCGTTTGGTCAGTTGCAACGGTTAGAAATACCTATGTGGAAATGGGATCAGAATACTACATATTTCATCACAAAGCTACCAAGGACTCCGAAGGGATTTGATGCCAATTGGCTGATCGTTGATAGATTGACGAAATCTGCTCATTTCTTGCCGATAAAAGAAACGGATTCGTTGGAACGATTAGGCAAGTTGTACATCGACGAAATAGTAACTCGACATGGAGTTCCAATCTCGATTATTTTTGATCGTGATGGTCGTTTTACTTCAAGGTTCTAGACGAGTTTTCAATAAGAAATGGGTACACAGATAAAGTTAAGTACAGCGTATCATCCTCAAACCGATGGTCAGAGTGAACGAACAATTCAGACATTAGAAGATATGCTACGGGCCTGCATTGTTGATTTTGGGGGATCATGGGATAAGCACTTGCCGTTGATCGAATTTGCCTACAACAACAGTTATCATTCCAGCATACAAGCGGCACCGTTTGAAGTACTGTATGGTAGAAAATATCGAACGCCTCTGTGTTGGAACGAAGTGGGAGAGAAGCAGTTAGCGGGGCCATATACAGTTCAATTAACCATGGATAATATTACTCAGATTAGGGAACGATTGAAAGTGGCTCAAGACAGACAGAAAAGTTACGCTAACCGACGCCGAAAACCGTTAGAGTTTCAAGTTGGAGATTTTGTAATGTTAAAAGTCTCACCTTGGAAAGGAGTCATTCGGTTTGGAAAACAAGGTAAACTTAGTCCAAGGTATATCGGGCCGTTTGCAATTACAGAACGGATTGGTGAAGTAGCCTACAGGTTAGATCTTCCGCCAGAGTTAAGCAGGATTCACAACGCGTTTCATGTATCGAATTTCCGAAAGTGTTTAGTTACGCCAGATCAGGCCGTTTCAAAGTTGAATTATGTGGAAGAAGCTAAAGCAATAGTTGACCACAAGGTTAAAGTGTTGCGGAACAAAGTAATCAGACAAGTGAAAGTTCAGTGGAGACATCATAGGGGTCAGGATGCTACTTGGGAATCAGAATTAGAGATGAGAACTAAGTACCCGCACCTTTTTGCCTAACCGAATTCCGGGACGAATTTATTTTAAGGGGGAGATGATGTAATACCCCGGGTAAGTTCGTTAGTTAAATTCTAGTTCCGTTAAAATTAATTAACTTTATAATTAATGTTTAGGGTAAATTTGGATTAGTTTATAAATCTAAGGTGTTTTGGTCATTAATGATTAGTTTATGGACTAGAATGGTAAAATTGGTTTGATAATATCTCTTAACCTCCAGATATTATCCAAAAAACATAAAAATCAGTCTAAGGTGTATGTGTGTGTTTTGAGAAGAAGCAAAAGGGGAAAAGAAGGGTTAGGGATTCATTTGGTGTACTTGGAAGTGAATTCAAGTATGTTTCCTTTACATTTTATGTTGGTAATTGCTAATAAGTAGTTTCCATCAGAGTGGAATAGTCGAATTCGTATCTGGTAGTATTTTCTGTTTAATCTGGGTAAAAAGAGGGTAAACCGACAGAGGTTCCCGGACAAAATGAATGTGTCCGGGTAGTTTTTTTGGTGGTGTCCGGATGATGTTCTAAAGGTGTCCGGATGAGTCTTTTATCCGGGTAAGTCTCTCGTTTCAATGGTTTCCGGATGATATAAGATACTGGATGGTATCCGGGTTACTTTGGTTTCCGGGTGTCGTCCGGGTTGTTTATGCCATCCGGAAAGTTATGCTGTCCGGATTGTGTGAGTTGTCCGGATAGTTTGTGGTTTCCGGATACTTTGGCTGATTTAGTCATTTTGAGAGTTGTGATAGTTTTGAGTATCCAGGAACCTGTTTTTTGTTGACTATTGGATAGGGAATGAATGAGGACTGACTATTATGTGGACTTGACTTAAGTTCGGGTTTGGGGAAACATTTGAGGATAAGAGTTAGATAGATGTATCTAGAGTTCTTAATCCTAGTGAGTCTTATGTGTTCTATAGGGTAAAAAGATACTTGCATCTAATTGTTTCAAATACTGTGAATTTGGAGTGAAAGCTGAATCTTGTGGAAAAAGACTAGAACAAGTTTTGTTAAACAAACAGGTGGGTTTTACTTCAAAATGTTTTCAAACTGGAATACATACATGTGTGTATTGGATATGTGATTATGTGCTTATGTTTGAAATATAATATGTGGAGATGTATATTATATTTACATGAGTATACTCTATATGAGAATACGTTGGCCGGGCTTAGGACCGGTGGTGTTGGCTGTAATACTCGTACGGTGGTGTTGGCTGTAATTGTCGTACATCGGAGTTAATTTATTAGTTGGCTTGCAACCAACTAATATGGCCATGGAAATGAGACAGGGAAGTACACAATGCATGAGTCCTAATTGGTATTTATACTTGTGATATGTATATGGTGTTTGTGCAAATGGTTTCAAACTAACAGGGATTTTCTCACTTAGACCTCTAGGTCTAACCCTCATTTTGTTTTAAAAATATGTATTCCAGGTCGTGGATCGGGTAAGAGCAAATGAGAAGAGTACTATGTGTTTAGCTTTTAGAAGAAGGATGTTATGAAGACTAAGACGTGTTTTGCTGTTCTAATTTTATAACTAGATATCATGTATTTAGTTTACAAAAGTTTGTAATGGAATACCGTATTTTGGATTGTAAAGACTAAGGGACCTTACTTGTTATATTATGAATCTTTTGATCATGTAACGATGTTATGAAATATATGTTAATTGTTGTATGTTTGGGATCCGGGTCGTTACATATACCTCCCTCTGTTGATCATGAAATAGCTACGTTACGTCATAAATTAGCAAAGTCACGTAGTGAATTCGCTACTTTATACCGTGAATTATAAATCATGACACCGGCTATTCAAGATTTAAGAGCCAAGTTGGAAAAGCAAAGAGAAGAAAACAAAGATCTAAGTCAAACTATTCTTGATGATAATCTTGATAGAGAAAAGAAAAATGATGGAATTAAAACTCCCAAAGATCAGCAAGAAAGGCTTGAAAGGGATAAGACAATTCTGATTCTCAAATATCTAATCTAACAAAGAAAATAAAAGAGCTAGAAGATAACAATAGTGAAAGTGAAGTTTCTTTGAAAGATTTTACCACTCAAAATACAGAGTTTTTAAACAAAAATAATGATTTAGAAAATAAGCTTTCTTTGAGAGGTCAAACTGATCAGAATATTCATTTGAATAAGCTAAGGTTAGTGAGTTCTCTTAACAAATATTGGGGACTTGGTTATGAAAATCCTAAACATTTGGCAAAGGGAATTGCATATATACCAACGATGTATGAATTCAAATATTTAAGATATGCCAGATATTTTCCTGAATGTGCCATTAAATGGAGTAATGTAGAAGAAATAGAAAAGAAGAAGTAAGGAAAAGAGCTACTACAACTAAAATGCAACTTCCATTTTGTTATACTCAAGAGAATGCAAAATATGAAAAGAATCCGAAAGGAACACTATCAAATGATTATTTTGACATATGTGCTATGAAACCAAATTCTAAAACCGTTTGAAGCAAAAAGATATGTTCCACCTTTGATTCTAGAAGGAAGGATTTGTGAACTTGAAGATTCTATTCTGGAACAAAGGATGAAGTTTGAGATTGAATAGGATTTTTTTTCAACTATTTACTCAAATAGTTTTAAGGAAATATCTTCTAGTTTCAAAACTGAGTGGAAAAAGAAAAAGATATTCTTGAACAATCTCTAATCAAAAATATTTCAAATTCATTCAAGAATTCTTTTGATGAAAAACAGAAAGTTAATCAAAAGTGTTTCCAACTTTCAAAGAAAGTTTCGGATATTGAGAAAATTTTGATCTCTGAGCAAGAACAATTTGAGAACGAGAAAGCTAATTTTACAACCGGATGCAAATATTTTGAAGAAAGGATTAGTGAGCTTTCTCAAGAAGTAACTGATTTGGAAATTGCTTTGGAGAAAGAAAGAAAAGATTTTGCTTCAAAGACGTGGTTTACTCCTGAAAATTCTTCTTCTAAAGAGGATTTTGAGGTTCATTCTGTTGATTCTGATTCTGATTTTAAGGATTTTCAATCTAACCCTGTTTCCAAGGAGAATTCAAAACCTGAAGTTTGTGATAAAGGAAAAGCCCGTGAATTTGATTTTTCCAAGAAGCTTCCGGACCATAATGATTTTATTTTGAAAAATGAAATACCTTCTAGTACTTTCTGTAAGGGAAAATGTTCAAATACAAAGAATGATTCTTTTTCTGAATGATAAACGAAACCTTGTAAATTCTTACAAGCGTTACTCAAACAAGCAATTGTTGAGTTTTTCAAATGATGAATGTTTTTGTTCTGCTTGTGGTTGTAATAATCTTTTTGCCAAACCTGGTTCATGTTGTTGGTTTAATTCTTACTATGTTCCAAATGCTTATGTTCAAACCAGCGTTTCAAAGAAAAAGAGACCACCAGTTTTCAAAAAGATGTCTCGCACAACTAACCAAAAAGGACCCATCTTCAAATGGGTACCTAAAACTGCTTGATCTGGTTGTTTGCAGAAGAATAATTTATGGTATCTAGACTCAGGATGTTCAAAACATATGACCGGTCAAAAAGATATGTGTTGGTCCCAAAGAGGTTATACAAGTTTGTACAAGGGGGGGGGGGGGTGAATACAAACAAACGATTTTTATCTTTCTAAATTGTTTATTGATATGTATCAAACAATTTACAGTTTGTTGCGAAACAAGATTAAGGAATAAACCTAATCTAAACAAACTATGAGAACACACAGAGTTCTTTCACTAGAAATAAGAGAGAAAGAATATTAAGAAAACTAAGGATAGTTTTCTTTCACACAATAGTTCAGCGAGGATGGAAATGGCCGAGCACTTGGAAATGAAGTAGGGTTTCCATTATATAATGCATGCATTTAATGCAAGTCAATATACCGTTACACGTGGCAGCCTCTGGTTTGTTGCATGATTTGACTTCAGTAGACAACCTAGTTGCCGCATGATGAACAGTGTAGTAGCAGAGTTGGTTGTACGATTCTGGACAAAAGGGATGTCCGTTCTGACAAAATCGTACGGAGGCGTGCAAGGGGATAAAACAAAAGTTGCTTGTAGAGGAGGATTCATGATCAGCGTTCGCTGGATGATTCTTTATCAGCGAATGATAAAGTTCAGCGTTCGCTGAAGTATTCTACTTGAAACTTCACGTGGGATGGACAAATTTTGGCTTCGCTGATATCCGCATCAGGTCACTAGTAGACTTTGTCGCTGGTTCTTTGGCTTGATCTTTGACTTCAGCGTAGAACATAGTTGACTTGAATCTTGTCTTCAGGGATCATATGTAAACAACACTAATTATCAGTGATCATCAGTGAGGTTGAACATGCTCAGGGCTCACTAATGTACAGTGTTCGCTGAAGTATAAAATTAAAGCGTATGTTTTTCATCAGCGATACTAAACAGACTTAGTATATTTTTTTTGATGACAAAACATTAATACATATTGTCTAATTACAATTTTCACTAAGGGTTTCTCAGAGTCATTATCAAATCATTGAGGGGTTGGATCAACAATGTCCCCCTATTTGATGATGACATAGCAATGAAGGAAAATTGCTAAGTAAGAAAACATAAGGATAAAAAGAACTCGTAGAATGCGTGTCCCATTTACTGTTTTCAGGGATCTTTTCTAGTACTGATGGAGTAAAGTACATTCACTGAAAATTTTCATTAACTTCGTAAAGATTACAAGGGGAAGTGGAAAAATTACAAGTACAGTGAATAATAATTACAAGTACAAAAAGTTACAAGCTGATAAAGATAGAAGTGTTACAAAAGGAGATCCTATCAGCTATTCAGGTTCTTTCTTGGCGATAAGTTCGTCAAGAGTATCAGTTTGAGGAATCATCCAATCAGGGAATTTCACTCCTTATCTTCTCTTTTCTTTGCTTCTTTGAAAATCAGGGGCTTTGGAAAGATTGCTTGGAAGTCCTTTATGTAGTCACACCAATAAAGTAAATCTCTGAGCTGTTCGATGGGAGCTTTGTATAGCTCAGAGACTCGTTGAAAACATGGGCGACCAATGCACTCGTAGAAGAAAATGCCATAGGGATTACTGAGAACCTTACCAGGGATGAATGTTTCAGCGGGAGGTAGAGAGACATCGAGTCTGGAGAGATCATGATCAGGACCAAGAACTGCTTCACGAGAAAATTCGATCCCTGTTTCATTCCATATCGGAGGGCCTGAAGTTGAGGATTTCTTCTTCTTATGTGACAACCGTCAAAATTGCGTTCAGTTTAGAACTGCACTAAACATATCAGATACAGTTATTTTATATCACACTGTCTAGTTTTAGCAGTAAACCCGACACAGTAGGGAAAAATTAGAAATTTGCGTCTAAAATCCCTCAAATTCGGAAATTATCCATACACCTCATAAAATGCCTACTAAAAATATTCATACACTTATATATATATACATGTTTATATATATACAACCTACCAAAAATAAATACTAGCAAATTCAACTAGTTTTATTATTATTACCAATTAAGTTTAATTGTTCAATAATTCAACTAATTAAAAGAAAGAAAAATTAAATTAAAATACTACTTTAAACACAATCATTTTACCTAAAACCACACTTCACCCTCCCCTTTTACCACTCCCAAAACCGCCCCCCCCCCCCCCTCTCTCACTCCATAAATACCCCCTCTATTCATCCATTTTTACTCTTCATTCATTCTCTCTCAAATCCCTCTCCAAGAACACTCTCATTTCTCTCTATTTTCTCTCCTTCAAGGCTTCAAAGTCCAGCCCTCAAGAACACCAAAACCCAAGGTAAAAATCTGCTCCTAACATCATTTAATCATCTACATACAAGCATCTTTCATATTTCAAGTTTATCTTCTTAAAACTCTAGTCCTTTCACTTTGTTCTTGCTAAGACAAATCCTTGGCATCCTAATGTTTGTAGATTCATCACCATGACACTTTGCATGTCATTAAAAGTGTGATGAATCCATCATCAAACCCATATTAGTGACCCTAGAAAGTCTTACTTGAATAGTTTCACAAAAACTAAAAAACAGCAAGTTTTGAAAATGTCTTGGTTAGATGATTTGTCTAAACCCATTGCATGTAGGTTGTGTGAACAAAAAGCAAGTTTTTCAGCTGAATATATTAACTTTATGTGTCAAAAATCGTGGCTAAGCAAAAAGAACAATATCTTTAAAGAGCCAATAGAAAAAGAGCATTTATATAAAGAAGTTATTTCCAACAACAATCTGTCAGATTTTTCCACTGACTTTGCATGCCATATCTCTCTCAAAAATGCTCCAAATGGGGTGGTTTTTCTTCTGGAATTTTCATTTATGAGTTAAGAATCAAACCCAACTGGAATCATTGAAAAACATTAAGGTTTCGACCTACAAACAGTTTACACAAAAACAGTGCGCATCAGCAACATTTTCTGTCACTGTTTACGTCATGTTTTATTTCATGCACTTATATTACTCTAAAAATCATGGGATTAATGGCAAAAGTTTCCTAACACATGGAAGTACTTAGCCGTAAAATATCATAACCTAACGATCTCTGTAAGTCATCCGAAAATTTACCGAAAGTGACTACTAATTCCGGACAGCTAACAACTATATCATATTATAGCTATATGCTACCTTTTGAACCCGTTTCATCATTCTTGTGATGAAGTGGTGGAATATACCTATATATATTTACTTACTCATTTTATTTATACTCTAACAATCTAACACCTAACTATTAACCCTTTTCATCATTTTATGATGGGATTGTGGTATTTATATATATGTAATATATATGACCTAACATCTAACTTTATTTATATACTATACATATGATCCTATTATTAACCCTTTTCGTCATCTTCATGACGAATTTGCGGTAATCTCGAACTATCATATGTAACGTTTCATTTTGAATATGAACTATTGATATCAAAGAACTTATAACAACATACAAAATCTCACCAAAGGCATTTTATGATGAATTGGATATTTAAACGACCAAAGTCTAGAACCTAGAATCTTACTAGTGTCCTTACATTCGTAGGATCGGAGTAGGATCGCCTTACGGAACACATTACGCGTTTCTTGGGAAACATCTACGCTATCCATGTGAGTCTTCATAGCCCCTTTTTACTGTTTCATACGTTTTGGGGTGGAAAGCATGTTACAAACTTTATTCGAATTCAACTGTTTTATTACTGAAATACTACGCATGTTTAAACGCTCTCTATGGTACGTGTGCACATGTGAAAGCTTCTAAGTTTGCGCTATCATACAAAAGTCCCCAACTTTTCTTTACATTACCTATTTAACTCACGTGTGTGAGCCATGATAATTATGGATAACGTTATTTGGTTGACCACCCACTTACGGTAAAGTAAGTGAATAATTGTTACAACGCCATGTTAGTGATAGAACATGATGACTCGGGGCAAACTAACACAAGGTCAGGAGGTTTGGGTGATGGCTTAGCTTGCTACCTCTGAGGCATCACATTATATACCATGAGCATGCAAATTCGAAACGACAAACTTTACAACCGGGTGTTGTACTACTTTCTTTGAAAGTGCGGAACTTACCAACTTGCATTAAAAACTTTTAGTGCATACAAAACCTATGAACTCACCAACTATTGTTATAGTTGACACTCTCCTTTACATGCTTTTCAGGGAACAACAAGTAAGGATTCATTCTATAAGGCATCACATTAGCAACATCCAACTTATTTCATCATGTCAAGTTTATTTTTGTTATTTTGGACAAGTTGTATTTCTAAAAACGCGTTGTATTTGTACTATTTTCATATGATGATTGTGTGTTGTCTTCTACCTATCGCTTTTGAAACATTTAGCTGTGACATCCCGTGTTTCCGCTTTAGCGGGGTGTGACAGAAGTGGTATCAGAGCCAAAGGTTATAGAGAACATCGGTCTTTCATTTGAAAAAAACCCAACTATAACCGAAAGTCCAAAATTGACATGAACATAACTAAACCTACTACTAGTATAACTAAGTCTGGAATGGTATTGACGGACTTTAATTAAACATAGCCTGATCACCTATGTTCGATTAAGGAAAGTTAATGCGAGACTAGAAATGGTTATAGTAGGAGTATGTCGATTTTCACTTGCACTCTTTAGGAACATGCTTAGTGTATAGACATTTCTTAGGGTAGACATGCCACTTATGCGATTAGTTACTAAGTACACTTTTGCTTCAGTTTCACTATGTCGTCATCGTCAACACCGTCTTACACTCACGCTTCGTACTCGGCCGATGCACCGGAATACTCCACCGCACGATCTCAAGAAAACCCGCCTAGCAACCAAGAAGAGGAGAAATACAACAACACGGACCCGGAAACTGAGGTGTCTAGCGAGCGAGACCCTTACGAAGGACCTAGAGTATCACCGACCACGGTGTTACCCCGACCCGCTCCGGTAATTGTGCAACCATCATCTGGAGGGCTTCGCACTCGGCAAACGGCAAGGAAGAGTGTGCCAATCCCGAGAAGAGTCACGCTAACAACTCCTCGTCCGGAAGCACCGGAACCATCGAGAGTAGTTCCCGGCGTGACAATAGGGTGCATGACCGAACTAGCGATGGCAAGGGATCAACACATTAGAGCCATGACAACCGAATTACACGGATGTCAAGTTAGAGTAACTCATCAAGCCCAAGTCCTAACAGAACTTGTAGAGCGTACACATCAATTGGCTGTTGTATCAAGTCAAGCTAGAGAAGGCGCAAAAATGGCTAGGGAAATGGCCTCAAGATCTCAAGCGGCGAGTTTGGTAGTAGTAATGGGGTTGATGCTGTCAATATTCTTGCTTGTGCTCGGGGCATACTTGGGGTAGTGTGAATGGATCGGAACGTGTGGAAGGGTCTTTTGGAAAAGTCATCTTTTATTTCTTGTCATTGTAATTCGCATTGCATTTCCGTTCCAACAATATGATACCGGTGTACAATAAACACCGGAAATTTTGTAAACACTCGGCATTTAATGGAAACCCTTTTGGGAAATTTTTAGTCAATCTGTCTATTTACTCTATACTTTACTTTATTGCTCAAATATTCGAATGAAAAATTGTTAAGCTTAAACCTTGGAAAAATTTGAGTTCAAACATTTGTACAAACTTTAACCCAAAACAATTTTTGACAATGTGTCTTAGAATCATGCCTCCAAGAAGGTCTACACGCCACACGGAAGATACCCCCGAAAACCAAACGCCTGACATAGCACAAATCATCGCACAACGCATCCAAGAAGCCATACCTAACATCGTCTCACAAGTAACCGCCGGCATCAATGCGATTCCAAGGAATCAAGGAGGTAATGGAGGAGATCCGGGTAGTAATTTACAGTTTGTTGCGAAACAAGATTAAGGAATAAACCTAATCTAAACAAACTATGAGAACACACATAGTTCTTTCACTAGAAATAAGAGAGAAAGAATATTAAGAAAACTAAGGATAGTTTTCTTTCACACAATAGTTCAGCGAGGATGGAAATGGCCGAGCACATGGAAATGAAGTAGGGTTTCCATTATATAATGCATGCATTTAATGCAAGTCAATATACCTTTACACGTGACAGCCTCTGGTTTGTTGCATGATTTGACTTCAGTAGACAACCTAGTTGCCGCATGATGAACAATGTAGTAGCAGAGTTGGTTGTACGATTCTGGACAAAAGGGATGTCCGTTCTGACAAAATCGTACGGAGGCGTGCAAGGGGATAAAACAAAAGTTGCTTGTAGAGGAGGATTCATGATCATCGTTCGCTGGATGATTCTTTATCAGCGAATGATAAAGTTCAGCGTTCGCTGAAGTATTCTACTTGAAACTTCACGTGGGATGGACAAATTTTGGCTTCGCTGATATCCGCATCAGGTCACTAGTAGACTTTGTCGCTGGTTCTTTGGCTTGATCTTTGACTTCAGTGTAGAACATAGTTGACTTGAATCTTGTCTTCAGGGATCATATGTAAACAACACTAATTATCAGTGATCATCAGTGAGGTTGAACATGCTCAGGGCTCACTAATGTACAGTGTTCGCTGAAGTATAAATTTAAAGCGTATGTTTTTCATCAGCGATACTAAACAGACTTAGTATATTTTCTTTGATGACAAAACATTAATACATATTGTCTAATTACAATTTTCACTAAGTGTTTCTCAGAGTCATTATCAAATCATTGAGGGGTTGGATCAACAATCTCCCCCTATTTGATGATGACATAGCAATGAAGGAAAATTGCTAAGTAAGAAAACATAAGGATAAAAAGAACTCGTAGAATGCGTGTCCCATTTACTGTTTTCAGGGATCTTTTCTAGTACTGATGGAGTAAAGTACATTCACTGAAAATTTTCATTAACTTCGTAAAGATTACAAGGGAAGTGGAAAAATTACAAGTACAAAAAGTTACAAGCTGATAAAGATAGAAGAGTTACAAAAGGAGATCCTATCAGCTATTCAGGTTCTTTCTTGGCGATAAGTTCGTCAAGAGTATCAGCTTGAGGAATCATCCAATCACGGAATTTCACTCCTTATCTCTTCTTTTCTTTGCTTCTTTGAAAATCAGGGGCTTTAGAAAGATTGCTTGGAAGTCCTTTATGTAGTCACACCAATAAAGTAAATATCTGAGATGTTCGATGGGAGCTTTGTGTAGCTCAGAGACTCGTTGAAAACATGGGCGACCAGTGCACTCGTAGAAGAAAATGCCATAGGGATTACTGAGAACCTTACCAGGGATGAATGTTTCAGTGGGAGGTAGAGAGACATCGAGTCTGGAGAGATCATGATCAGGACCAAGAACTGCTTCACGAGAAAATTCGATCCCTGTTTCATTCCATATCGGAGGGCCTGAAGTTGAGGATTTCTTCTTCTTATGTGACAACCGTCTAAATTGCGTTCAGGTTAGAACTGCACTAAACATATCAGACACATTTATTTTATGTCACACTGTCTAGTTTTAGCAGTAAACCCGACACAGTAGGGAAAAATTAGAAATTTGCGTCTAAAATCCCTCAAATTCGGAAATTATCCATACACCTCATAAAATGCCTACTAAAAATATTCATACACTTATATATATATACATGTTTATATATATACAACCTACCAAAAATAAATACTAGCAAATTCAACTAGTTTTATTATTATTACCAATTAAGTTTAATTGTTCAATAATTCAACTAATTAAAAGAAAGAAAAATTAAAGTAAAATACTACTTTAAACACAATCATTTTACCTAAAACCACACTTCACCCTCCCCTTTTACCACTCCCAAAACCGGCCCCCTCCCCTCTCTCACTCCATAAATACCCCCTCTATTCATCCATTTTTACTCTTCATTCATTCTCTCTCAAATCCCTCTCCAAGAACACTCTCATTTCTCTCTATTTTCTCTCCTTCAAGGCTTCAAAGTCCAGCCCTCAAGAACACCAAAACCCAAGGTAAAAATTTGCTCCTAACATCATTTAATCATCTACATACAAGCATCTTTCATATTTCAAGTTTATCTTCTTAAAACTCTAGTCTTTTCACTTTGTTCTTGCTAAGACAAATCCTTGGCATCCTAATGTTTGTAGATTCATCACCATGACACTTTGCATGTCATTAAAAGTGTGATGAATCCATCATCAAACCCATATTAGTGACCCAAGAAAGTCTTACTTGAATAGTTTCACAAAAACTCAAAAACAACAAGTTTTGAAAATGTCTTGGTTAGATGATTTGTCTAAACCCATTGCATGTAGGTTGTGTAAACAAAAAGCAAGTTTTTTAGCTGAAAATATTAACTTTATGTGTCAAAAATCGTGGCTAAGCAAAAAGAACAATATCTTTAAAGAGCCAATAGAAAAAAGAGCATTTATATAAAGAAGCTATTTCCATCAACAATCTGTCAGATTTTTCCACTTACTTTGCATGGCCATATCTCTCTCAAAAATGCTCAAAATGGGGTGATTTTTCTTCTGGAATTTTCATTTATGAGTTAAGAATCAAACTCAACTGGAATCATTGAAAAACATTAAGTTTTCGAGCTTCAAATAGTTTACACAAAAACAGTGCGCATCAGCAACATTTTCTGTCACTGTTTACGTCATGTTTTATTTCATGCACTTATATTACTCTAAAAATCATGGTATTAATGGCAAAAGTTTCCTAACACATGGAAGTACTTAGCCGTAAAATATCAGAACCTAACGATCTCTGGAAGTCATCCGAAAATTTACCGAAAGTGACTACTAATTCCGGACAGCTAACAACTATATCATATTATAGCTATATGCAACCTCTTGAACCCGTTTCATCATTCTTGTGATGAAATTGTGGAATATACCTATATATATTTACTTACTCATTTTATTTATACTCTAACAATCTAACACCTAACTATTAACCCTTTTCATCATTTTATGATGGGATTGTGGTATTTATATATATGTAATATATATGACCTAACATCTAACTTTATTTATATACTATACATATGATCCTATTATTAACCCTTTTCGTCATCTTCATGACGAATTTGCGGTAATCTCGAACTATCATATGTAACGTTTCATTTTGAATATGAACTATTGATATCAACGAACTTATAACAACATACAAAATCTCACCAAAGGCATTTTATGATGAATTGGATATTTAAACGACCAAAGTCTAGAACCTAGAATCTTACTAGTGTCCTTACATTTGTAGGATCGGAGTAGGATCGCCTTACGGAACACATTACGCGTTTCTTGGGAAACATCTACGCTATCCATGTGAGTCTTCATAGCCCCTTTTTACTGTTTTATACGTTTTGGGGTGGAAAGCATGTTACAAACTTTATTCGAATTCAACTGTTTTATTACTGAAATACTACGCATGTTTAAACGCTCTCTATGGTACGTGTGCACTTGTGAAAGCTTCTAAGTTTGCGCTATCATACAAAAGTCCCCAACTTTTCTTTACATTACCTATTTAACACACGTGTGTGAGCCATGATAATTATGGATAACGTTATTTGGTTGACCACCCACTTACAGTAAAGTAAGTGCATAATTGTTACAACGCCATGTTAGTGATAGAACATGATGACTCGGGGCAAACTAATACAAGGTCAGGAGGTTTGGGTGATGGCTTAGCTTGCTACCTCTGAGGCATCACATTATATACCATGAGCATGCAAATTCGAAACGACAAACTTTACAACAGGGTGTTGTACTACTTTCTTTGAAAGTGCGGAACTTACTAACTTGCATTAAAAACTTTTAGTGCATACAAAACCTATGAACTCACCAACTATTGTTATAGTTGACACTCTCCTTTACATGCTTTTCAGGGAACAACAAGTAAGGATTCATTCTAGAAGGCATCACATTAGCAACATCCAACTTATTTCATCATGTCAAGTTTATTTTGTTATTTTGGACAAGTTGTATTTCTAAAAACGCGTTGTATTTGTACTATTTTGATATGATGATTGTATGTTGTCTTCTACCTATCGCTTTTGAAACATTTAGCTGTGACACCCCGTGTTTCCGCTTTAGCGGGGTGTGACAGAAGTGGTATCAGAGCCAAAGGTTATAGAGAACATCGGTCTTTCATTTGAAAAAAACCCAACTATAACCGAAAGTCCAAAATTGACATGAACATAACTAAACCTACTACTAGTATAACTAAGTCTGGAGTGGTAATGACGGACTTTAATTAAACATAGCCTGATCACCTATGTTCGATTAAGGAAAGTTGATGCGAGACTAGAAATGGTTATAGTAGGAGTATGTCGATTTTCACTTGCACTCTTTAGGAACATGCTTAGTGTATAGACATTGCTTAGGGTAGACATGCCACTTATGCGATTAGTTACTAAGTACACTTTTGCTTCAGTTTCACTATGTCGTCATCGTCAACACCGTCTTACACTCCCGCTTCGTACTCGGCCGATGCACCGGAATACTCCACCGCACGATCTCAAGAAAACCCGCCTAGCAACCAAGAAGAGGAGAATTACAACAACACGGAATCGAAAACTAAGGTGTCTAGCGAGCGAGACCCTTACGAAGGACCTAGAGTATCACCGACCACGGTGTTACCCCGACCCGCTCCGGTAATTGTGCAACCATCATCCGGAGGGCTTCGCACTCGGCAAACGGCAAGAAAGAGTGTGCCAATCCCGAGAAGAGTCACGCTAACAACTCCTCGTTCGGAAGCACCGGAACCATCGAGAGTTGTTCCCGGCGTGCCAATAGGGCGCATGACCGAACTAGCGATGGCAAGTGTTGATCCAAACCCTCAGTGATTTGATAATGACCCTCTCTTAAATACTTAGTGAAAATTGTAAGTAAACAATATGTATCAGAGTTTCACTATCGCTGATAAGTACTAAGATCTTCCAGTACCGCTGATAGGAACTCTCGCTCTTTAAGTTAAACATTCAGCGAAACTGTTCATCATTAATGTGCTGAGTCTGTTCTGTCATTATGATGATCGCTGATAAGTTAGTTGTTTACTTATGATCCCTGAAGACAAGTTTCACGTCAACAAAGGTTCTACGCTGAAGTCGAAGATCAAGCTCAAGAACCAGCGACAAGTCTCCTAATGAACTGATGTGGATCAGCGAAGACTCAGATTTGTCCACTCAACGTGAAGTATCAAGTACAAGACTTCAGCTATCGCTGAACTTTATCATCTGCTGAATAGTAAATGATAATCGCTAAATCAACGAAAGCTGATCATGAAGTCCTCCGTACAAAGTACTTTTGTCTTAACCACCCTTGCACGCCTCCGTACGAAATGTCAGAAAAGAACCTCCGAATATCTGAAATCGTACAACCACTCTGATACTACACTGTTCATCCTTACGGCTACTAAGGTTGTCAACCAAGGTCAATGACATGCAACCAACCAGCTGATGACACGTGTAATGTATATACTGATTTGCATTTAATGCATGCAGTATATAAAGAGATGAACTCACTTCATTTTGAAGTAACTTGCTAACTCTGGACAAGTTCATATCTCTTATCTCAAGATAGGTTATTATTAGTAATTTCCTTATCTTTCTTAGTGCAAGAAACCTTAGTGTTCCAACTTGTTTAGATTTAGGTTTATCCTTAATCTTTTCTCCGCAACAAGCTGTAAATTGTTAATGATTTATCAATAAACAATTTAGAAAAGTAAAATCTGTGTGTTTATATTCAACCCCCCCCCTTCTACAAACTTGTATAGGCCTTCGGGACCAACAAGTGGTATCAGAGAAGATTTGTTTAATCTCATAAACAAGATCTAATCTAAGATATTTCTCTTCCTTTCTATTATCTGAAAATGGCCTCCAACACAAACACACATTATATAGACAATGGTTCTCTTGCAAAACCTCCTAGATTTTCCAGAGATAACTTCAATTTATGGAAAAATAGGATGATGCTCTTCTTAGAAGGTGTAGACCCTACTATGACCTACTATCTTGAAAACGGCCCACACATCCCTGTAACAATTGATCCTTTAGTTCCAGCCACTGCAACTAGAGCTGCTATTCCAGAAAGGCTGATTCCAAAGGAAATACACATGTGGACCGATGAAGATAAGAAGAAAGTGGCTATAGATACAAAAGCCAGATCCATACTATCCATGGCCCTTCCTGACGAAGTCTACCATTCCGTCATGAACCTGAAGTCATCAAAAGCCATGTGGGACACAATATGTGTTCAGTATGAAGGAACGTCTGAAGTCCAGGACTCAAGAAAGATCAACCTGGTAAGACAATACGAAAGCTTCATTTCTGGTAAGAATGAAACTCTCTCTGAAGTTCACCAACGTTTTAATTGTTTAATTATAGATCTAAAAACTGTTGGTAAGGAATATTCTAACTTTGAAGTGCTGACAAAGTTTCTAGAATGTTTACCTGAAAGCTGGGACAATTATTCCATGTGTCTCAAGCTGTCAAAGGATCTTAAATCAATGACCCTTTCAACCTTATATGGTACATTGCTGAATCATGAGCAATCTAGCCATCTTAAGAAGAATCTTGTAAAAGATTCCAAAAGCACCCCTGTTGCTTTAATCTCAGAGGAACCTTCTACTCAGCGACCTTCGGTCACCATCACTGAGTTAGAGAGTAACTCTGAAAGATCATCAGATTCTGATTCTTCAGATGATGATGAATCCTTGGCTCTCCTAACTAAAAAGTTCAGGAGATTCGCCAAGAAGAAAATGTTTAGAAAGAACAAACCTCTTTCAATAACTGACAAGCCTAAATCATCAGCTTTTGTTGATAAGGCTACTGCTACTTGTTTCAACTGCGAAAAGACAGGTCATTTCGCTAATGAGTGCAGGTCAAAGAAAGTGATGAGACCTTCAGCTTTCTCAAAGAAAAACTTTATTCCAAGGAATAAAGATGACAAATACTCAAAGCTGAAGGAGAAGTATGCAAAGCTGAAAAGCTTTAAGAAGAAAGGAAAAGGCCTGATGGCTGACTATGATTGGGCTGCTTCTGATGAAGAAGCATCATCATCTGACTCTGAAGATGATGAAGCAAATCAATGTCTCATGGCCAAGATTGAAGAAGAGGAAGAAAGTTCAGACATTCCCTCCACTTCAACATCTTCCATTCAGGTATCACCTTCTTTCTTTACCAATATTGCAAATATTGATGAAGCTGATAGTCTCCGTAAAATCGATATATTGACTAGAAGTTTATACGAAGCCATGAACGGCAAAGCTGTGGTTGAAAACCAAAATCTTGATCTCGCTGAAAAGCTTAAAAACTGCCATCTTCAAATAGAAAAGCTTTCTAAAATTGAAGATGATTTTAAAGATCAAGTTTATTTAAATCAGCAAGTCAAAATCGAACGAGCAGAAGCTATCGCTGCATTAAAAGCTGAACAAGCTACTGTTGAAGGATGGTGTAATTCTTCAACAAAGATCACTGAGATAATTAAGGCTCAGATTCCTCTGAGTGATAAACGTGGTCTGGGTTATAAATATGATTCTCCAAAACCAACCACTGAACGTTCAATGCTTAAATTTGGAACGTTCGTATCCTCAGTCGCTGACACTTCATCATCTCAGTGCTCCTCGTCCATTACACCAATCCCTGAGGAAACTCCTACCTCCTCAAAAGGAAAGGAGAAAATGGTTTATTCAAAACCTACCTCTGTCTCTAAAGACAAAGGTAAAGGAATTGTTATTTATCAAAATCCTCAGAGGGGTACCTTAGTACCAAAGCTGAATGCTTCTAAAGCCTCAGTGACCAACCCCTCTGGATCTAGAAAGCTGATCTCTGGATCTATTCAGCGATCTACTTCTAGACTCAGAGTGGATGTCCTTGGTAAGAAATCTGAAGAACTGAATGTTCGTCCCATTTCTAAAGCCAATAGCTTACTTGGTGCTGGTACTTCTAATTCTAAATTAAAAGCTCAGCATACAAGTGGTCCTAGAACTATTTTTAGTTATAGGAAATGTTATCACTGTGGACTTACCGATCATATTGCTAGTAAGTGCCCCACAGCCACCAAAGCTGAAAAGATAGCTAAGGTGAAGATTGCCCCCAAGGCAAAGAAGACCAACCCTGGTGCAAATCAGGTCAAGGTGACTCCTACCACTGAGGTTAAGAAATTAACCAAAGTGAAGAAAGACAAAGCTGAATCTTCAAATGCTGCGAAGACCGCTGAACCTTCCATTCCAACTACTTCCACTGACAAACGTGTATACATGGTTAAGTGGGTACCTAAGAAAAACTAATCTTCCTTTGTATTGCAGGTAAGAAGGGTATCTGATATCTCGATAGCGGATGCTCTAGACACATGACTGGTAAGAAAAGCCTGCTCGCTGAATACAAGGAAGAGAAAGGTCCCTCTGTGACTTTCGGTGGAAATGGAAAAGGACACACCCGAGGGTATGGTGTACTTTCAAATGGTACAACCTCCTTCAGAAGAGTCGCATATGTTGAAGGGTTGAAGCATAATCTTCTGAGCATCAGTCAGCTTTGCGACATGGATAACAAAGTGATTTTCACTAAGGAATCCTGCTTTGTCTCTGATAAAAAGGAGAAGATAGCTCTCAGCGGTTATCGTTTGGAAAATTTTTATGTAATAAACATGGACTCAAAAACCACTGAGAACTCCTGTTTCTTCTCAAAGGCATCTTCTGATGTTAACTGGCTATGGCACAAGAGGCTCTCGCATCTAAATTTCAAGACACTGAACACTCTTTCCACCAAAGAGTTAGTCACTGGTCTACCTCAGCATTCATACGCCAAGGAGTCTTTATGTTCAGCGTGTGAAAAAGGGAAGCAGACCAAGGCAAGCTTCAAGTCAAAGCAAGTCTCCTCAGTGTCATCTCTTCTACAACTACTCCATATGGATTTGTTTGGCCCCGTTAACAAACAATCCATCGCTGTAAAGAAATATACGCTGGTCATAGTTGATGAATTCTCTCGTTACACTTGGGTAATGTTTCTCCGTTCTAAGAGTGACACCCCTGAAGAACTCATCACCTTTGTTCGGAAGATGGAAACTCTGAACAATATGACTGTTCGCTCAATAAGGAGTGATCATGGAACTGAATTCAAAAACAGTTCTCTTGATTCCTTCCTTGAGAGTAAGGGTATTTATCACAACTTTTCGTCAGTGAGAACACCGCAACAAAATGGAGTTGCTGAAAGAAGAAATAGAACATTTATTGAAGCTGTACGTTCAATGCTCAGCGATTCTCACCTGCCTACTCAGTTTTGGGCAGAAGCTGTCAACACTGCTTGTTTTACGCAAAACAGGTCGCTGATAGTTAAAAGATTCAAAAAGACAGCCTATGAACTCTTTCATGGGAGAAAGCCTTCAATCAGCTTTCTTCACATCTTTGGATGTCAGTGTTTCATACTGAACAACAGAGATGCCCTTGGAAAGTTTGATCCTAAGGCTGATGATGGAATCTTTCTTGGATACTCCTCAGTCTCCAAAGCCTTCAGAGTCTTCAACCGTAGAAGACAAACTGTAGAAGAAACTATTCACGTCACGTTTGACGAATCCCGTTCAGCGAACTCTAAACCGAACGCTGATACAGAAGAAATGAATCAATGGATGTTTTCTCATCTTGGTGATTCAGAAGATATTCCCACTCCTCATGCTCATCCCGTAGAAAATGATGGTCCTACTATCATTCCAGATATGCAGAATAGTGAAGCTGAAACATCTTGGGTCTCAGCTGTGCCTATAAACACTATACCTGCAGTTGATCCAAATGTCTCAGAAATTCCGTCTATTTCTCAGCAATCAGTGAATGAAGTGACAAATGCAAACATTCCTCTCTTACCTGATAATCCAGAAGTAGCTGAAGCCTCATCTTCTGTTTCTCCAGTTCATACTGAATCAGCGACGCATGCTCCGGCTCAGCGATGGACTGTAAATCACCCAATCGATCAAATTCTTGGTGATCCCAACGCTGGTATTCAGACTCGTAGAAGTGCAGGTAATATTTGTTTATTTGTTAACTTTATTTCTCTAACTGAACCAAAGAAAATAGATGATGCCCTCAGAGATCCAAACTGGGTCAGCGCTATGCAAGAAGAGCTGACTGAATTCGAAAGAAACAAAGTTTGGAAACTCGTTCGTAGACCAACTGACAAAACGGTGATAGGCACTAAATGGGTCTATCGAAACACGTTGGACGAACATGGTACTGTAACTCGCAACAAAGCTCGTCTTGTTGCTCAGGGATACAGGCAAGAGGAAGGCATAGATTATGACGAAACTTTTGCTCCAGTAGCAAGACTTGAATCTATTCGTCTTTTCTTAGCATATGCTGTACACAAAAACTTCACTGTACATCAGATGGATGTTAAGTCAGCGTTTCTGAATGGAAAGCTGAATGAAGAAGTGTATGTGGAACAACCTCCAGGATTCTCAGATCCTAAGCGTCCAGGTTATGTCTATAAACTGGACAAGGCACTTTATGGCTTAAAGCAAGCTCCTCGTGCATGGTATGATACTCTCTCTACTTATCTCCATATTGAAAATTTTGAGAGAGGTAAGATTGACAAAACTCTATTTTTTAGAAAAGTGAAAGATCATATCATTTTAGTTCAAATATATGTTGATGACATTATATTTGGTTCTACTAACCCTGAGCTTTGTACTCGTTTCGCTGATAGAATGAAAGATGAGTATAAAATGAGCATGATGGGTGAACTAACATATTTCCTTGGTCTTCAGATTAAGCAAACTGAAAAAGGAACTTTTATAAATCAGGGAAAGTATGTTAAAGATATTGTGAAGAAATTCGACTTAACTGAAAGTTCAGCTATGAAAACCCCTATGGCACCACCGCTGACACTTGATAAGGACACAAAGGGTGTTCCTGTCAATGTCACGCTGTACCGTGGGATGATCGGCTCACTATTGTATCTTACAGCTAGCCGACCCGATATTATGTTTGCAACATGCTTGTGTGCACGATATCAAGCTGAACCTAAGATATCTCATATGAAAGATGTAAAGCGAATCTTTCGATATCTTAAGGGTACAGCGAATCTAGGTCTTTGGTATCCCAAAGACTCAGGATTCGATCTAACCGCCTATTCAGACAGTGATTTTGCAGGTTGCAAAATGGATAGGAAAAGCACCACAGGAGGATGTCAGCTCCTGGGTGGAAAGCTGGTAAGTTGGACAAGTAAGAAGCAAAACTCAATGTCCACTTCCACAGCTGAAGCTGAATATGTAGCCGCTGGAAGCTGTTGTTCTCAAGTCTTGTGGATGAGAAATCAGCTACTAGACTATGATCTTCAGCTCTACAAAATTCCAATCTATTGCGACAGCACTAGTGCCATCGCTATAGCAAACAATCCAGTGCTACATTCAAAGACAAAACACATAGAAATCAGATATCATTTTATCAGAGATCATGTGATGAATGGTGATATAGAACTTCATTTTATCCCATCTGATTATCAGTTAGCTGATTTATTTACCAAACCTCTTGATGAGACAAGATTCAACTTTCTCATCAGCGAGCTTGGAATGCTGAACTCTGAAGGGTAAAATCTTCAGCGGTTCACATTTGATCAGCGATATGTTTATACAAACTTGTATAGCCTTTGGGATAAAATCAACTTATATAATTCATTTCATCGTCTTCTCTCTGAATAAACTTGGTTAAACTGATATCCAGGTATGTTTTCTCTCTCTGACAATCGCATGTAAATGCAAGATTTCAAAATAAATTGCATCGCTGAATATCTCTTCCTTAACAGCGATATTTTGAAAGTTCTTTAAACCTTCACTGATATTTTCTATTCAGTGCTTCATGTTTTTCAAAAGAGTCCCTGAGCTTTCAAAACCTCAGAGACATCCTAAAAGAATGTGAAAGGACAGTTGTGACGTCATTGCAACGGATAACACTAGGCACGATTTCTTTCTGACACACGTTTGCACGTTTCGTTCAAACTTCCAATCAAATGCAAACACGTGTCCGTGTCATGATGAAAACCTTTTCCCGCTCAAGGTTTTCTCTCTCTAAAACTCCCTATATAAACAACTCTTGGTTTATATTTGTCTTTTACGCGAACAATCTTTCTCCGCAAGAAAAGAATTACTGTTGCATTTGTGCTCTCAAATCTTCAAAGAACTGTTCATCATCTTCTTCATCAAAACATCAAGGTTAATATGTTCTTATTTTTTTCAAATGCAGATAACTTGTTTCTGATCTTATCTTTGTTTTAAACAAGATCAAACAAAAGAACTTAAAAATAAAATCATTTTCTTTCATGGTTTTATGAACACAACCATTTCATGGTTGTTCTTCAAGTTTTAAATCTAAATCTTAAACTTGTTCTTCATTCGTATCCAGCTTTTCTTTTAAAACTGGAATACAAGAATTTATGGGTTTTACATTTCCTTTCAAAATCATGAAAAACCCTAATCTTCATTAAGACATTTATGTCTGAATGAAATGGACAAAATTCGAACAATCTTAATGGAAATTCTTTCCATACTAAGACAATTCTTATTTGTTAACATCTTTGGTTGAACTGATAATACAGAGAAATGGCATCTTCAAAGATCAAAGTTACCGCTGAGTCCATCTCCGCTGACTCTGAGGAAGTGGACATCATCAAAGCCCCTCAGGTTAAGTTCAAGCTGGATCAACTAGATTGGACTAAGGTAAACAACCTCTCTGCGCTTCTCGAGTTTCCTCCTCGAAAGCAAGTCACACATCTGGATGATGCTGTGAATTTCCTGAAAAACTGCTGCATTTCAACAGCCCTGACCATCACTCCTCCCGCAAGTCAGCTACTACTATCCCAGTTCTGGTACTCTGCCAGACACACTCAGCTACCCTCCGCCAAAGATCCCTCCAAAACCATCGATTGCATACTCAGCGATACTGAGTATGGTACAATTAAGATAACCCCCGCTATCATACGAAAAGCCCTGAACTTTCCCAATGCCACCAAAGAAAAACCCTTCGTTCCATTCCCTGACCATAAGAAGCAAGCTGACAAAGATGCCATCATTGCTTTTCTTGACACAATGGGTTACATCTGGGACATTGGAAGGGACAAGAAGCCCGAGAAGAAGCTGACGCTGATAAAGAAGTCCAAAATGCCCAGCGAGATGAATTTCATCTTCGCTCACCTGATCAGCTGCATGACAGCGAAGTCCGGCACTTCTGATCAAGCTGCACAACCTACGCAAGCTATGGGATACACACTGCTGAAAGGTCTAAACATTGACTGGGCCTCTATTATATATGATGACCTAGTACAACGTGTGGATTCTGCCGCTGACCGACCAGCATGGGTTCCTTACCCAAGATTCATCAGCGCCATCTTCCAATATGGCCTGGAGGACAGCTATCCTGAAGAGGGTGACCTCAAACTTTCTCAGGTTGGCCCTAAGGTGCTCGATTTCAAACCTGTCGCCAACGAGGTATGTCTCTCTACCCTTCTCTCTCTTCTTAACCCCAATTCTTCGACTTCTGTGGCTCCTTCAGCGACAATACCCATCGCTGATACCCCGGCCACAAAATCCTCTCCTTCCAAGAAAAGGAAACCCTCTCACACCCAACTTGATTCCAAAAGGATCAAGAAAACCAAGGAGCAACCCCAGCAATCACATGCTGAAGACTCCTCAGCTCATTCTGAAGAGCTGAAGGAAAGTTCCGTGGTACGCTCTGCCACACCCGTTCAAGCCATCCCTCTAATCCAGACTTCAGCATCTCCAAACGCTGAGGTTTGAAACTTGGAATCTACCCAACCTCCCTCAGTCTCTCAAAAGACTGATGAAGTGATTCTCAGCGATTCCAACGCTGAACTCGCAACCCGAACCCAATTCTTATCCTTCGCTTCTCCCTCCACTCACTTGGACACTCCTCCAGCTAACACTGGAGATGCCATCATTCCAGAAGCCTCCGCTGACGCTTCTCAACGAATGATGAAGACAGGACCTGCGGAGATCACCATTCCTCACTGAACTTTTGAGGAAGATATGGAACATTATTCAGGAGTCCGCAACATTGACGACTTCGTCAATCCTCCTGCAGGTACAAATCAACCCATATACACTGTAACTAAACCTGAAACTTCTGAGCTTTCCTTTGTTCACAAGTACTTATGTGTTACAGGTCCTAATTTGGGAGACATCAACGAGTCTCTGAAGTCCGTGGAAACTAAGCTGACTGATCTCACCACCACACTCTCCAACAACTCTACAGCTGTAACAAACGCTGGAGAGAATTTGACAAAGCTGACAACGGTGGTGGAAAAGAAAGCTTCCACAGACGACATCAAGATTCTTGATAAGACACTCAGCGATTTTGCCAAGGTGCTCTCTGACATCTACACTGACTACACCAGCTTCAAAAACTCAGTTTCGACCGTGTCCCGCGAAGTAACAACGCTGAAGACATCGGTTGGAAAACTCGAGGGTGATATGTCAGCGGTCAAGACCGACTTAGGCTCTGTAAAGACCGACATTGGTTCTATGAAGACGATGATCGAGACACTGGTCAACAAGGCAAATAATCCAGCTCCTGCTCCTGCCCCTGCCCCTATTTTGGAATCTTTCACAACGGCGGATCGCACAGAGCTGAAGAAAATCACGCCTGCTATTTCTGGCCTAGAAGACAGAATAGCAAAGCTTGAAGGTTGTGTGAAAATCTCTGGCCCAGAAGACAGAGATAACACCAATGCTGAGTCTACTCATTCCTCCCCCAATCATGAGAAGGAGGGGGAGAAGAGCGCTGAACATACCGGGGAGAAGAGCGCTGAAAATCTTGAGAAGAGCGCTGAAGATCTAAACAAAAGCGCTGAAGACCTTTCCCATGATGAATCTATCAGGGGAGAGAGGAATGAAGATCTGATCGCTGAAAAGCCTCAGGGAGATGAAAACCCTGAGGGAACCGAGAAGCTCGCCTCTGTATCTGAGGGGGAGCAACTCGAAGAAGATGATGAGGAATCCGAAGCAGAAGAAGATGAAGACATCGACATCCCTGAAGATGAACCATCCTCCTCTCCAAGGAAGGATGATGATGATGATGATGAAGATGACGATGATTTCTTTGTTGTCAAACGTGCTCCTCGAACCAAAGCTCTTAAAGGTATATCAATAAAAGAACCTTCAGGGGAGAAGACAAAGACAAAGCCCTCAGCCTCTGGCGCTGAGAAAGGCAAAGGCAAAGGCCTCGCTGAAGATGAATATCTGGCGATCTTGCTTAAAAATCCGGTTTGTCAGGTACACTAAAACTTTACTTATATTCCTTCCCTGAACATCTCTATACACAATCAGTTCTATACTCTACAACCTCTCTACACATCCATATTCTTTTTCTATCTTTTCTACCCATGTTCTTCTACCCAGTTCTTATTTGTAAGATCGCTGCGTTTCAGCTAGTCCTCTCCCCTGTTTGAGGATATCGCTGAAGGCTCCACAACTGCGACTTCACCAATAATTCCAGCTGTCGCTGAAGAAATAATCCCAGCTGCCGCTGAAGAAATAATCCCAGTCTTGGATTTGATCTCTGAGACTGATGAACCTGAAGAACAAACTCTCTCACACAGAAACAGACCTTCCTTGGCTCCTCAAAAGCTAAGAGAAGAAGAACAGAAGAAAAGAGAAGAAATAATAAAGCGATTCGAGGATCAGCGAATCATTCTAAGGCGTGATCAACTGCCCTCAGTTCCTCCAATGTTCAGAATTTCAAAAGCTGAATACAAGGAACACCTCAGAGCTGAACGCCTCATCGCTGAAAGAAAGGAAGCTGAAGAGAAAGACAGAGAATACGCCATCAAGCTTACTCAAGAATCTGTCAAAGACCCCAAGCTGAAGCGTGTTCCCATTCAAATCCAACGAAAGCTTTGGGAAGAAGCCCAGAAGATCGTGGAAAAGAAAACTGAAGTTTCTCAGACCACCCTGATCTGGTGTAAAGAGAAAATTCACTTCAGATATCGTCCAGCGAAGATCAACAAGGTATTCATCTCTGGAAGAACCTCTATCGGAGTACCTATTGTTGACATCAAACTGTTCAGAGAAGATGGCAAATCTGAAACCTTTCGCGCTGACACTGTAAAAAGGTATGGTCTCTCTGAATGGCTGGAGATGAGGTTAGCTATCCAATCGTCACAATCTAAGTACAAGGATCATTTCAAAAAGCTGATAAACAGACAGATCGAGTTGATATCTTCTTGTGTGGACATTCCTCCTCTTCCTGATCTTAAGCTGAAAAGAAAAAGGGCCTCTCCAAAGAAGAAACGTCAAGATTCAAACTCAGGTCCTGTCATACGAAATGAAACTGGAATTGGTTTCTCTCGCGCTGAAGTGCTTGGTCCTGACCCTGATTTATCTGCCCTTGACATTTCTTTGCCACCATGTGAACTTTTCGTCCCTGGTAAAGTCATCAGTAATCCTTATGGAATATTCTTTCTTGACTACGACGGACGTAAATGTTTTCAACGGATCGCTGAGCTTCCAATCACTCCAATCGAACAGCTCCGAGATCTCATCTACTGGTATGACTTCAGAAAAGACATTCAAGCACGACACCTAAAACCCTTGATCTTTAAAGAAGCGCTGAACAAAAGAAAACAAGGCGTAACGGTTCCTGACTGGATGATCCCCACTGAAAAGACGACCCTTGATGAACTTCTCATTAAGGAAGAACCTTTTGAAAACTGATATAATCTCCTTTTTCTCTATTGTGTCAGTTATCCTTCTGTACTTGTAAATTATTTCGCTTGTACTTATAATCTTTCTGTTCTTCATTGTAACCTGATTCAATATTTTAAAGAAAGATTTCAGCGAACGTACTTTACTCCATCAGTACTGAAAAGATCCCAGAAAACAGTAAAAGGGACAAATATTTTATGAGTTCTTTTTATCCTTATGTTTTCATTAAATAGCAATTTTCTTTGTTGCCATGTCATAATCAAATAGGGGGAGATTGTTGATCCAAACCCTCAGTGATTTGATAATGACCCTCTCTTAAATACTTAGTGAAAATTGTAAGTAAACAATATGTATCAGAGTTTCACTATCGCTGATAAGTACTAAGATCTTCCAGTACCGCTGATAGGAACTCTCGCTCTTTAAGTTAAACATTCAGCGAAACTGTTCATCATTAATGTGCTGAGTCTGTTCAGTCATTATGATGATCGCTGATAAGTTAGTTGTTTACTTATGATCCCCGAAGACAAGTTTCACGTCAACAAAGGTTCTACGCTGAAGTCGAAGATCAAGCTCAAGAACCAGCGATAAGTCTCCTAATGAACTGATGCGGATCAGCGAAGACTCAGATTTGTCCACTCAACGTGAAGTATCAAGTACAAGACTTCAGCTATCGCTGAACTTTATCATCTGATGAATAGTAAATGATAATCGCTGAATCAACGAAAGCTGATCATGAAGTCCTCCGTACAAAGTACCTTTGTCTTAACCACCCTTGCACGCCTCCGTACGAAATGTCAGAAAAGAACCTCCGAATATCTGAAATCGTACAACCACTCTGATACTACACTGTTCATCCTTACGGCTACTAAGGTTGTCAACCAAGGTCAATGACATGCAACCAACCAGCTGATGACACGTGTAATGTATATACTGATTTGCATTTAATGCATGCAGTATATAAAGAGATGAACTCACTTCATTTTGAAGTAACTTGCTAACTCTAGACAAGTTCATATCTCTTATCTCAAGATAGGTTATTATTAGTAATTTCCTTATCTTTCTTAGTGCAAGAAACCTTAGTGTTCCAACTTGTTTAGATTTAGGTTTATCCTTAATCTTGTCTCCGCAACAAGCTGTAAATTGTTAATGATTTATCAATAAACAATTTAGAAAAGTAAAATCTGTGTGTTTGTATTCAACCCCCCCCCCCCCCTTCTACAAACTTGTATAAGCCTTCGGGACCAACAACAAGGGATCAACACATTAGAGCCATGACAACCGAATTACACGGATGTCAAGTTAGAGTAACTCATCAAGCCCAAGTCCTAACAAAACTTGTAGAGCTTACACATCAATTGGCTGTTGTATCAAGTCAAGCTAGAGAAGGCGCAAAAATGGCTAGGGAAATGGCCTCAAGATCTCAAGCGGCGAGCTTGGTAGTAGTAATGGGGTTGATGCTGTCAATGTTCTTGCTTGTGCTCGGGGCATACTTGGGGTAGTGTGAATGGATCGGAACGTGTGGAAGGGTCTTTTGGAAAAATCATCTTTTATTTCTTGTCATTTTAATTCGCATTGCATTTCCGTTTCAACAATATGATACCGGTGTACAATAAACACCGAAAATTTTGTAAACACTCGGCATTTAATGGAAACCCTTTTGGGAAATTTTTAGTCAATCTGTCTATTTACTCTATACTTTACTTTATTGCTCAAATATTCGAATGAAAAATTGTTAATCTTAAACCTTGGAAAAAATTGAGTTCAAACATTTGTACAAACTTTAACCCAAAACAATTTTTGACAATGTGTCTTAGAATCATGCCTCCAAGAAGGTCTACACGCCACACGGAAGATACCCCCGAAAACCAAACGCCCGACATAGCATAAATCATCGCACAACGCATCCAAGAAGCCATACCTAACATCGTCTCACAAGTAACCGCCGGCATCAATGCGATTCCAAGGAATCAAGGAGGTAATGGAGGAGATCCGGGTAGTAATAGTACCGGATGTAACTACAAGTCCTTCATGTCTTGTAAGCCCAAAGAGTTGTACGGAAAGGAAGGTGTCGTAGGATTGCTTTCATGGATTGATAGCATGGAGTCGGTGCTCCATATTAGCAAATGTTCGAAGGACCGCAAGGTGGAATATGCTACATGTCAACTCCAAGGCAGGGCACTAACTTGGTGGAACATCCAGGTTCAAACCCGTGGAAGGGAAGATGCCTACAAGCTCACATGGGAGGAATTCAAAGAGTTGCTCAATGAGGAGTACTGCCCTAAGAGTTGTTGGTTCACGTTTTGTTTAAACAAGATTATCAGATCTATTAGTTCAAGTTTGAGTTTGATGCGGAAGCGTATTTGAAGAACTAACAGATATGTTTGATAGATTTAGAACACAATATAAATAAACAGTGAACAGGAAATAATATCTCAAAGTTTACTGAATATATATATTAAGAACAGATTCAAGAACATTGAGTAAGCAAAGCTTTAAAACAGATATGACTCTCAAAGTGTTTAAGCTGTGTGTTCTTGTGATGTTTTTCTCTCTTGATTTCTTGTTTCGATTGTTCGATCGATAAGAAGAACTCAACATGAGTCTTCCTTATATACTACTCTAAGGGGACCATAAAGCATAAGCTACTATTCATAACGGATGGTATGAATTGTTGACAGGATGGTATGAACAGTTTGGACGTGCTGTATTGCATTTAATGCAGCAGACGTCTATTATGTACTAAGCCCTATTGAATCCAATCAGAATTTGACACGTGGAAGTTGGACAGGGCATGCTACCATGCAAGTTGATAAATAGCTCCAGTAGCAGTAGAAAGATATTATAAATATCTTTGAAGTCTTTGAAGAGGATCACAGAGGCTCTGTAAAGTATTACAGAGGTTCTGTGGTCTGGTCCTTTGTAGAGCAGTCTTCCCCGGATTCCGAGTCATTTGTCTTCTTTGCGCGTATGACAGAGCTTATGTAGGGCGCCTCTTTAGCTTCTGTAGCTTCTTGACCTTGATCTCTCGGTAAGTTCGGCAGAGCCTCTGTAAGAGGCTTTCTTCACTTAGCCTATTTTTCATTACTTCTAAATACTTCTATGATTAGGAAGATTGAAGCTAACAATCTCCCCCTAAGTAGTGAAAAATAAAAAATTGAACTTGAGTTTAGTTAGGCTAAGTTAGATAAGACAGAGGTTAAACAATACCTCGAAAGTTCTTTCATTTAGAAAATATGCCAGAGGCATTTTACATTTAAGTACAATGAAAGATAAACTTTGACTTGATTTGCAGAGATTTGAGGTTTGAGAATCAGATTTTGGCATCCTTGAAATCGTTGTAGCTTCTGTTGTCTCTTCCGATTCTTCTGATCTCTTTGTAGAAACTGATGCAGAGTTCTCTTAGGCGGATTGTGGCATCAATCTTTCTGATGAAAGTATCTGCAGCATCTCTATCCATTTTCTCTGTACCTCTGTATTTTACAAGGCTTGCTCTGAACTTGTTCAGAGTACTAGTTGAGTACTTCTGACAGTCCATGCACACAAACAGTTTGACTTCGCCTTGTGGGTTTTGAAATACTAACCCGAATCTTGGTTCTGTAATGATAGAATTGGGCACGGCGTCGGGTGGGCAGCGATCTTCTGGTGGTCGTAAATTCAGATGTTTGAGACCAAGATCCTTTCCCAGTTGAAAATCTATCATACTGTAGATCAGAAGCTTTTCCCTCATTGCTTTTCTGAATACTTGATAGGCTCTGGTGTTTGCCTCTATGTTGTAGTTGTCCTTTGTCCATTGCAGAAGGTCAGGTAGATCATAAGGATTGATATTTCTTAGGTCAGCATCAGCGAAGGTTCTTGTAAAGGAGAACTTGCAGAAGATTGTACCTGACCCTTGGATAGGTTCTTGTAAAGGAGAACTTGCAGAAGATTACCTTTTTTATCTTGTGGATTGAGAAGACATCTGCTTTGGTTCTTGGCTTTTTCCTTGTGAAGATGTTCTCAAATTCTTCTCTGATCCTTGAATCTGTCACATGATCTGTTGGATGATTGGTCTAAAAGGTTTGTTTATAGAGGTATTTGTATACCACTTCTTCCATCTCTTCATGTGTTGACCAGGTTGTGGTACTTCTCTTCTGAGACTCTCCATCTTTTGAACAACTTTTGCAGCTCTGCCAGTTAGAGGAATGTCTGTCAGAGGCTTTAATCCATATGCCCAGTCCTCTTCTTCAGGCTTTGGAGTTTGAAAGGCATCAAAAGCGCTTTTCATCAATTTTTCTGTAGGCTTGGGCACTGATTTCTTTTTCTTGGGCTCTTCTGTCAGTATTGCTTTGCCCTTGTCTTTTGCTTTTGGAGGTGCAGAACCTGTTTCTTCTGTAGGTTTGGAGGTTGGTACTTCTGTTGGCTTGATGGTTGCCTCTGTAGGTTTTGACACTTGTGTTTTAGAGGGCTTTTGTGGCGATGGTTCTGTTGGCTTGAGTTGCTCTGTAACCTCTGTTGGAGGTTCTTTGGTGATTTCTTCTGTAGTTCTGTTTCTGTTGATGAAGATTTGACATCGAATCTTCTTGTCATTTTGAAAGCTAATGTGAACCTGTGCCTTTCTTCTTCTCTCTGCGCCATTCGTTCAGTCATTTTATTGTGCATCTTTCTCAGAATATCGGAAGCAGAGGTCGTTGCTCTTTTTGGTTTGATGGCAATCGACTTTCTTCTTGGTATAGTTTGGGGTTTTTCTGTTGATTTTGGTGAAGGTCTTTCTTCCAAAATGATTACCACAGGGGTGGTTGTTGCCTCTGTGGTTTGCTGATCAGCTTCTGGAATATTGGTTTCTTCAGGACTTGATTCCACAGAGATGGGTGTTGTCTCTGTGGTCTGTTGATTTTGTTGTTGATCTTGAGTTTGTTCTGGAGGGGCTTGACTGATTGGTTCTGCTGCGATTGGTGGAGCTTGTAATCCTCTGGTCGTAGCTTTCTCCCTTATATTCTCCCCCTCAGGATGATCTGATGGACCAGGATGGTCATCATCAGAATCATCCTGACTTTTATCAGAAGTACCCTCTGCTCTGCAGGAAGCTTTGGGTTTCTTTGGTAGTTCTGCTCCTGCGGCCATCAACTTCGCACATACATCATCACAGAGGCCGAATAGAGTTGCAAGCTCTGCTTCTGTGTTGAAGCGCATTTTGCCGACACTCTTTCTGAAATCTTTGATGTAATTGGCATTTGCAGTAGTGAAGGAGACAATGACTTATGTGACCTGGTTTATGACATTTTGACCAAGCTCTGTCAGCTGTGCTCTGGTCATGTAATCTTTTGGCTGCATTATTGTAGTGTTTCGCATTGCCTCTTCTTGAACATTTTGCAGAGCCTTCTGTAGTTCTGCAGGTGTGATGCTCTGTGATTTGTTGGATTGCTTGTTCATTTGTTCAAGGAAATGTTTTACTGATTCCTTGAATGCAGAAGTTGCAGCTGTTCCAAAATCTTTAGCAGCAGAAGTGGCTGTAGTTGTGGCAGTTGTTTGAGCAGAAGATTTCATCTCTGTGATGGCTGTTTTCTCCTCTATGGACATATTGTCCATTTTGGTGTTCAGATTCAGCAAGGCTGTTGATGTTTTCTCTGCAAAAGATGTGAAAGAGCTTTGCAACTCTTTCATGGTTTGGCTCACAGAGGTGACAAGGGTTTGGAACTCATCCCTTGATACTTGTGTCCCTGGTGTAACCTCTGGAGGAACACATTCGTCTCCAGAGTGAGTCCCTGCTCCTGGGACACCTTCGTTCACCCTTGTTTGTATGTTGGGGGTGGAAGGTTTTCCATCTGATCTTTGAGCAGAAGCATCTAGTGCTTCAGACTCTACAGAAGTTCTGTGAATGACATTGTCTAGATCCACTTCAGAGGTAGGTACTAGATTATCCTTCTGTTGACTCGGAGCCTTGTCTAGAGTCTCTTCGTCGTTGTGCTCACTTCTCTCTGAAAGAAGGGTTGGCCCTATTTTGTGCGTGGCAGAGGAAGCGAATTCCTCTGTAGGGTGTTCTAGTGTGATCTGGGGCGATTGATCATGAACTATATGTGAGTCTCTTTGAGGAGACTCCCTAGGAATGGATTCCCCGGTTTCTGTGGGCGCAGAAGTCGAAAGAGTGACTTCTGGCTAGATGGGTTGGGTTTGGATCGAGCGGTGCTGCTCTTTTTCAATAACTCCTTCTGCAGCTAGATCTGCGGAGTTAGATGTGTGGGTTGCACTGGGAGTTGGTTTTGGTTGTGTGCCTCTATTAATCCAGGCATCTTTTCTTATTTCCTTCTCTGTTAAGCATCCAAGCACTACATCATTTTCTATCATTTCAGCTTCTGTAGCTATCTGATGGCTTGGTGCTTCTTCCCTAGCATCTGTTGAAGTTCCTTGTTCTTTGCCTAAGGAGTCATACATTTGATGAGAGCCGTATAATCTCATGACATGTGGATGATAGAGACCTTTTCGTATCCAGACAGCTTCTTCTTCATCTAAATCTACCTCTGAGACCTCCACTATTGTCTCCCATGTTTTAAATCCCTCTTCTTGTACAACTTCTTCCTCTTTTCCTTTCTCTAAAGCCTCTGTTATTTCATCTCTATTCCACTCAGCTTCTGTTTGTTCAATTTCTTCTGAAGCTGGGCTTGGACTCCTTCTGTGGACGTCCAATCCTTGTTGAATGAAGGGGTTTTGTAGAATAACAGGTGTCTCGGCTGATTGATCTCTGGGTGTTTGATCATTTTCTTGCAGATGTGTGTCAATGCCAGAAATAGAGAAGTATTGTTCTTCTGGGGAGTGGTGGTCGAGAGGTTGTGCCGTCCACCCTGCTGTATTTAAAGTGTTGGCAATGTCAGGGTTCTGTAGGAAATCGTTTAGGTTTCCTTGGTGAGCAAATCGATCTGGGGATAGATGGGGCGATTGATATCCCTCTTCTGTCATTTCTACTTCTGCATCTTCTTCTTCTGCAGTTCTTTCTTCTGCGATTGCTTCCTCTTCTATGGTAACCAATTTCTCAAGTGATTTACCATGCTTCCTTTTGGTTTTCCTCCTCTTAGGTTTTGGTGCCCCTTCCTCTGTGGTTTTTGATTTTCTTTTCTTCTTCAGTTTTGGAGAGGAGGGAGGAGCAGAGGAGCCAATTTCTGTGGCATGAGGAGGTGAAGGTTGATCTTCTGTAGCGCTTGTAGAGGTGCCTTCTGCAGTTTTCCTCCTTTTTGATTTTGGAGTAGAGGCAGAAGATTTCGAAGAGGACTTCTTTCCCATGAGCTCTGCACGTTTGGCTATGAAGCTAAGTTGAATAGCCATGTGTTTTGCTAATTTGTTATCTTTTTCTTCTTGGGTGGAAAGAGGTTCTGCAATCATTGTTCCTAGGGGGACACCTAAACGCGGGGCTGTCATAGGACTCGGTTTTGGAGTTCTATGATCGCGTATATATTCTTCCTTAAGGGTTTTGTTCGAGGCATACTTCAGAAGGTTCTTTGACAGAGGTCTGCAGTGTGTAGCCATCTACATGATCAGTGGGGTTATTTTTGTTCATTGGGAACTGTTTGGGAATTTGCCCTTCCATTGGCCATTTCTGTATCAGCAACAGAGGTTCGAACAAAACTCCCAGTATTATTTGGAATTGCAGAGGTGGTAGAAACTTAGGATCGTTCTCTTTGACCCTTCTTGTGTTGTTCTTTCTGTCGATGGTGTTGATGATCTCTTGCATCATTATGGTCGCGTAATCCAGTGGGAGATCATAGTAAACCCCATACATGATGGTTAATATCTGATGTGAGCTCTGGTCAATACTGCCTATCTTCCCTGTCAGGCATCTGTTAAGAATTGAGAACAAGGTGTTCCACAGAGGTCATTTCTCTTCCTGCGGAAGTCATTTCTCGTCCTCAGTGGGGTGTTGTACCCAAGCATTTCTAGGAAACGACAGATCTCGTCGTCTGTTGGTTGCTCTGCATACTTCTTTAATCCAAGAAGACCCCTTGTAGGTAGGTTGAATTCAAGTGAAAACATTGTTCTATTGAATTTGATTTCCAGATGTTCAGATTTGTCAGGTCTTGAAATGTACCCTTTGATAAGAGAATCATCTTTATCAAATCGGCAACTTTGCCAAAACTGGTTCAAATATCTAACTGGAATTTTCTTTGGGGTTCTTGAGAGTAAAGGGAAGAGGATATGATTTTCCATTATGTTTAGAAGAATGGCATGGGTTTCGCCGAAAACAGTGGGTGAGGGGACCAAATAGCAATTGTTGGATTTGATTGGTAGTACTTTTTCGAAATGATCCTTTGCTATGAAGTTTTGAAGATGTGTGGTCGGAGCAAAGTCTGCTGAATCGCCGAAATCTTCTAGTTCAATATTTTGGGCAGGGTTGGGGTTTTCTTAATGTTAAGAATGAGCAGGTGAATGTTCTGGTGAGTTCGCCGGAGAGTGTGCAGGGGAGATAGCTTGAGAAGATGAAGCCATTTGGTAATGAGAATAAGATACTTGCAGGTTTTTGCAGGGTTTCGCCGGAGAAGAATGAGAGTTTGTAAAAAGTTTATGAGAGGGTAACCTTGGTTTTTATTGGAGGGTAAAACGGTAGAATTCGAGAGAGTAAAATATATGGCAATGGATTAAACTTTGGAATCCGTACTCAAGTTAGAACGGCGGGTTCAGCTTTCCATAGAAAACGTTCCATGTACGTCCAATGAAAATGGGACACGTAGGCCATGTCAGAAGATGACAGGATGTCGTGCGCGGCCCATTAATGCTAGGCGCGTGGGGTTGTTCTTAGCCACATGTGATTCACTCTCAGTAAAAGTAACCGTTATTACTACAGAAATGCCCAAGTAACAGATTGACAGAACTTCTGTAGTTTACAGAAGTTTTGTGATCTTGAAAATCTTTGATGTTTATCCCTTTCTCTCATATATCTCATTGTTATCATGACTTCTGTGGGGTTCTTCTTTAACCAAAACGTTTGTAAAGGCATTGGAGAGGATCAATAGGATTTTTAGTTAAGAGTTTTTACTCGTAGAGGTTTTGTGGCTCTGTTGGAACTTGCAGAAGCTCTGTGAGGGCCAGCAGAAGCTCTATAAGGGAAAAAATCTCATAACAAAAATTCTATTAAATTTTCTGATCATCCAATTTTTGATCTGTTTTAAGAGATGTTTTTTCGGACATATTTGAAAGTTGGTGTCCGAGAAAACTGTTATGGAAAAAGTTTTTTTCATGAAGGTCATGGTGTATGTATTCGGTTTCCGAGATAACATTCCAAAAGATCGATAGAGGGTTAATTTGTGAACACAGAACATATTTCTGGCAGAACCTCTGTTGAGCTCAGCAGAAGCTCTATGATCTTAAATTTCTCCTAATTCGAATTTTATGAAACTTTTTGAGCCTTTGATTTTTGAAATGTTATTCTCAGTATTTTTAGGACATATTTGACAATTTGTGTCCTAGAAAACTGTTTTAAAAAACCTTTTGTGCGAGAGACATACCTTTTGGTTCTTCTTTTCTCGGCAGTGATGTCTGACTTCTGTCGATATAGATTCATCGACATTCTTCTTTGGCTTTCCTTGAAAGTTTTACCTCTGTAGATCATTTCAGGGTCCCTTTTTGCTCCCCCTTGATCTAATCACCTATGTAGATCAAGTAATTTCCTTTTGCTCCCCCTTGACCTATGCTTGGATCAAAGAATGATAAGTTTTGTATAGAACATAGGTCATGTTTTCCAGAGGTTCTGTAGGGGTCGTCAGAGGTTCTGAGTAGACCCACAGAAGCTCTGAGATTTCAAGAACTATTTAAGATTGAGAATTTACATACAGAAATAAATCAATCAAAGCAATAAGTAAAGCAATAGAAATATATATATATATATATATATATATATATATATATTTACAGAAGATAAAGCTATACTTACTGAGGATTTTCACGTCATATTGATCATTCCTAACTTACCCACCAAGAAATTGAATCTTTTCTCGTCTAAAGCTTTGGTAAATAAGTCCGCGAGTTGGTATTCTGTGGGCACGAAATGCATCTCGATTGTACCGTATTCAACATGATGTTTCAAGAAATGGTATCTTATATCGATATGCTTGGTTTTTGAGTGTTGCACAGGATTGGCAGAGATAGCAATGGCACTTTTGGAATCACAGAAGATGGGTATTTTGAATAAGATGTGGTCGTAGTCTTTTAGATGAGTCTTCATCCATAGAACCTGAGAA
The DNA here is from genome assembly GCA_033807775.1 of Saussurea involucrata. NCBI lineage: Eukaryota > Viridiplantae > Streptophyta > Magnoliopsida > Asterales > Asteraceae > Saussurea > Saussurea involucrata. The sequence goes on from CM066324.1 coordinate 53,251,989, forward strand.
CAACAGCTTGCAGCAGCAACGTATTCAGCTTCTGCAGTGGATGTTGAGACACAATTTTGCTTCTTGGAGCTCCAACTGACTAGTTTACCACCTAGGAATTGACAACTCCCAGAGGTACTCTTTCTGTCGAGCATGCATCCTCCATAGTCTGAATCTGTATAAGCTTTAAGACTAAAACCAGAGTTCTGTGGATACCAGAGACCGAGATTTTTGGTCCCCTTTAGATATCTAAAGATTCTTTTCACAGCATCATAGTGTGATTTCTTAGGATTAGCTTGACAACGTGCACAAAGACATGTGGCATGCATAATGTCAGGTCTGCTTGCAGTTAAGTATAACAGAGGTCCAATCATGCCTCTGTAGAGAGTGCATTCTACAGAGATGCCATCTGGATCTAAGGATAACTTATTTCCAGTGGCCATTGGAGTTTTCATTGCAGAGGTATTAGAGAGGCTATACTTGAAAAGAATGTCAGAGACATATTTGGCCTGATTTATAAAAATTCCCTCTGATGTTTGTTTGACTTGGAGTCCGAGGAAGAATGTTAATTCTCCCATCATACTCATTTTCAAAACTTTTGCACTCTTCTGTATTAGAAGACCCAAAATTATGTCGTCCACATAGATTTGTACAAGCATTATTTCACTGTTTTTACGTTTATAGAATAAGGTAGTATCTGTTGTACCTCTGTCGTAGCCATTTACTAGAAGGAAGGTAGAAAGTCGTTCGTACCATGCTCTTGGAGCCTGTTTCAGTCCGTACAGAGCCTTTTCAAGGTAGTATACATGCCTTGGGAACTTTGAGCTTTCAAACCCTGGTGGCTGATTTACGTAAACCTCTTCTTGGATTTCACCGTTGAGAAAAGCTGATTTTACGTCCATCTGATAGACTTTAAAACCTCTGTGAACTGAAAAGGCTAAGAATATTCTTATTGCTTCGAGCCGTGCAACAGGAGCAAAAGTCTCATCGTAATCTATGCCTTCTTCTTGCCTATAACCCTTGGCCACCAATCGTGCTTTATTTCTGATGACCACTCCATCTTCATCCTTCTTATTTCTGTAGACCCACTTAGTCCCAATGCCCTGTTTCCCTCGTGGCAGATGTACTAAAGTCCATACTCTGTTACGCTCAAACTGTAGAAGTTCTTCTTGCATGGCGTCTACCCAGTTTGGGTCGTCTAGGGCTTCAGAAATCTTCTTTGGTTGTATCACACTAATAAAATTTGTAAAGAAACAAAAATTAGCAGTGGCAGACCTGGTTTTTACTGAGTCAGAAGGTTCTTCGATTATTTGGCTTGGAGGATGGCTTTTTGTCCACTGAGTGGTGCGTGGAAGATGGTCATCAATGTCATCGAACCTTTCTTAAGAAGCTTCTTGTGGATCTTCTTTTTGTGTAGCCTCTGTCGTTCTTCTTGCCTTGGTAGTTGATTCTACCATTAGTGGAATGATTGGTATGAGTGGTGGTGGAGTTTGTTCCTCTGAGGACGTATAGTCTTGGTCCTCAATTTCCTCTGTAATTGGTTCTTCTGTGGATTGTGGAGTTTGTTTTTCAGCAGCTTCTGTGGTCGTTTTTCTTGATGTTTCATCTTCTGCATTTTCTTTTTCGGAATTTGCATCTGTAGTATTTATAGAAGAAGATGAAGCATTATTTGGACCAGTTAGAGTCATACCTGTAGGATTTTGTTCAACAGAGGATGGTTCTTCAGAAACTCTGATGGTTCCAACAGAAGGATCAATGTCATCGTGGAACATCTCTAAAAATAAGAGATTTAAGTCTTCTTTCGTTTGCGAGATGCCAGAGGTTTCTCTTTTAAGTTCGAGTTCTGAACTGATTTGCTCAGAAGTCTTTTGGAATGAATCATCAAAAGAAACATTGATACTTTCTACGATTTTGCGAGATCTTGTAAGGTATACTCTGTAGGCTTTGGAAGTGGCAGAGTATCCAATGAATTTCCTTCATCAGCTTTTACCTCAAACTTTCCTCTGGAATCTCTGTCGTTTAAAACAAAGCATTTACATCCAAACACATGGAAAAACTTGATGTTTGGCCGCCTTTTGTTGATCAGTTCGTAAGGAGTCTTGATGTGTCTTTTCACAATGGTTGACCGATTCTGTGTGTAACAAGCGGTAGAAATTGCTTCTGCCCAAAAGTTCATCGGTAATCCGCATGCTGATAGCATAGTTCTTGCGGCCTCCACGAGCGTTCGATTCTTTCTTTCTACTACGCCGTTCTGCTGTGGAGTGCGTGCGGCAGAGAAGTTCTGTGATATTCCTTCCGTAGTAAGATAGGCTTCAATGGTAGAGTTTTTAAATTATGTGCCATTGTCACTTCTTAACTTCTGTATTCTGCATTCATAAAGAACTTGGATTCTTTTCATTAGATTAATCAAGATGTTTGGAACATCCGATTTCTTTCGAACAAATTCAACCCATGTGAAGCGCGAATACTCATCAATTAAGACAAGTATATATTTCTTGCCACCTAGGCTCTGTATGGCAATGGGACCGCAGAGGTCGACATGAAGCATGTACAGAGGCCTAGTGCAAGACACGTCTGTTTAGCCTCTGTAGGAAGCTCTTCTGAGTTTTCCCATTTCACAGGCAGAACACAAGTGATCCTTATTAAATTTAACATTAGGCAAACCTTTAACTAGATCAAGTTTGACCAGTTTATCCAAGGTGTGAAAGTTCAAGTGACAGAACCTGTTATGCCATAACCAGACTTCTTTACTTTCTCAAGCTACAAGGCAAACTTTGTCCTTGGTTGTTGAACAAAAGTTCATCAGATACAGATCACCTTTTCTTTCGGCTCGCAGAAGTTCCATTCCTGTGTCTTCACTTTGCAGAGAGCAGAAAGTCCTTTTGAACAAGACATCAAATCCTGTATCACAGAGTTGACTTACACTGAGTAGGTTGTGTTTAAGGCCATTCACATATGCAACTTTGTATACAGAGACGTTTTCCTTCTTTATGACTCCATAGCCCTTGATGTGTCCCTTCTTGTTGTCTCCAAAAGTTACAGATCCACCATCATGTGTTTCTTTGTACGTGGATAGTAAACTTCTGTCGCCAGTCATGTGCCTTGAGCATCCGGAGTCAAGATACCAAATTGGCACATACCGCTTCTGTAAGACAATCACAGAGACTTAGGTACCCATATCCATATGGGTCCAATATTGTTAGAATTTTTCAAGTTTGCCTTAGCATTCTTGAAATACATTTTATCTTTTGTAGAAAGATCAGATTGTTTCTCTCTAGGTTTTGACTTTGGATTTTGAATTTTAGTGGAGAGTAAGCAATCTGGACTTGAGAAGTGATTTTTCAATTTGAACATAAGATCAAAACAATGACAATATTTAATATGAGACGTGATTTGTTTGAACTTTTCATTGAATTTCTTGAACTGAGCCACAGAGGCATTACATTCTTTCTTAACATTAGATTTCTTATTACAAGAAGATCTATGAATACTAGAATGTTGTTTGCAAAAATCTTGTTTAGGTCCTGCCTTCTGTGAGTCTCTTCTGTGGTGAACGTCTGTCTTCACTGTCACAGAGGGAAGATATTTGTTAGCTTCAGGCCTTAAAGGTCTTGAAAATTTTGAGCTTTTAGGATTTTTATAGGCCTTTTTCAGATTATTAAGCTCTGTAGAGGTTTTGACTTGTATACACATTTTGAGAAAATCTGGACAGATAGGTATCTCTGTGATTTTCTCTTTTGGAGAAATTGTTCTGTTAAGAACCTCAGAGGAGAATTTAACATCCTCTGTGTCACAGTTTTTGAGTCGTCAGAGGTTGAATTTAACATCCTCTATCCCTGATTTAGAATCAGTCTTTGAGTCGTCAGAGGTTGAATCGTCCTCATATACGGAGGTTGAGTCATCTCTTTCGACAGAGGCTGGATTTTCTGAGCATGTATCGTACGATCTTTCTTCCTCTGTAGAATAACTTTCATAAATGGCAGAGATTTCTGATGAGATCTCTTCAGCGAGAATTTGATCTATAGAAGATGTACAGAGATTTTCTAAAACATTTGATTTCAAATCTTCCAAAATTTCTTTTTCAATTGATCTTTTAAGTTTTTCTTCTGAAAAGATGGGTTTAAACTCAGGAGCTTTTACAGATAATTTCTTTTCGACATCTAACATACAGACAAAAGCAACCTGTGTTTGAGTCTCTGGTTTACCAAACTTGAAGATACCAATCTGATCTTGTGTTTTCAGATATTTCTTTGGTTTGATTCCTCTATTGACAGAGGTTGAAGATGATGAATCTGTGTTTTCAAACCACACATTGATCATCTTCGTATGTTTCCTTAAGTGAGGTTCTGCAGAGATTTTAACCCTTTTACTTACAGAGAGTAAGTTTGGAAAAGATGGTTTATTTGTATTTCCTATTACAAACAGAGAAGACAGAGGTTTAAGTCTTTTGCCTTCAACACCTAGAGTAATGTCATCGTACCCTATACCTCGTCTTCCTATTTGTGAGTTTACTTTCTCATACACCTTCTGTGCATCTTTATAGTTTTTAAGTAAAACTTCTCTTCTTAGTAGATCTTGCCAAAGTACCTCTCTCTCCTTTTGAAAGTATTATTTGAGAGGTTTTATGCCCGTTGTTTCACTCCTAGAAACTGAAAGCTCTTTAGTTTTGATTTTTAAAGCAGAGGTTAACTCAGAAATTTGCCTTTTTAAAGGATCTACATTTTTGCTCCAATATTTTTCTACTCTTTCCTTTTCTTCGAAAATTTTGGCTTTTTCTTGAGTGAGAAGCCTTACTTCTCTCTCATTAAAGGTGAGTTTTTTTGAATGCTTTCATTTATCTCTTTTAGTTCAATCAGTTCAATGTTAAGTTTAATTGAATCATTATCTACAGATTTAATACAAGAGGTAGAGTTTAAAATGGATACCTCATTGTTAGTGTCGGAGTCGACTTCTGCCATGCCACAGAACAAGGCATTGGTTATGAATTCATCATCAAAGGTAGAGTCTGACTCGAAGTCCTCCTTATTTGCTTCAGAATGCCCTTTGTTTGCCATCAGGGATTTTTGCGCATAATATTCAGCCTTCTTTTTGTAAAAAGCTGAGTCCTTCTGTGGGCGATTTTGTCTACTTCTGCATTCTTTTGCGAAATGGCCTGGCTTGCCGCAGTTGAAGCAACCTTGGGAGGTGTTTCCAGTTCGATCGTCGGACTTCAGTTGGTCTCCACCTTTCTCTGTTCGGCATTCGTTTGCATAATGACCAGGCTTACCACATTTGTAGCATTCTTGTGTGTGGCCTACCTTGTCATCTGACCTCTGTCGGTCATTTCCTCTGTAGTTTCTTTCGCTCAACCTCCATTGGTCATCATTTCTGTAGTCTGACCTCTGTCGGTCACTTGATTCTTCTCTTCTTCCATCATCTCTTCTATCTCTCTGGTTGTTTCTGCTATATCTGTCATTTCCAAAATTTCTTTGGTTACCTCTGAACTCTCTTGTCAATAGAGCCAATGATTTAGCTAATGACGCAAGAGTTATTTCTTCCTCTATCAGCTCGTCTTTTTCGCTAACAACCATCACTATCTTCTTCTTCTCCTTCTTCTTCTCCTCTGTTGCTCTCTCATTTCTCGGTCTCTCTGTAGCCTCTGTTGATTTACTAACCAATGTGTATGGTGCAATGGCTATTGTTTTATCCTGTGCTATTTGAGGCTCTTGTGCAGCTAGTGTTCCATAGAGATCAGAGAGTGTCCATTAGTCTAGATATTGGTTTGTTTGTGCAGCTAGTGTTCCATAGAGATCAGACAGTTGAAGCCACTCATCATTCAGGCTCTTTAGAAACATGACGTTATTTTCTTCCGAGGTTCTGTGAATGCCAGACTTTCTGCATTTGTTTATGAGAGAGTTGAACCTGTCGTACGTTATTTGCAGAGATTCTGTTGCAGAGGCTCTGAATGCATGATATTCATTTATGTACTGTGCCCTTCGGTTTTTCTGTGTTTTAGCACCCCTTCCAAATGTCTTTCTAATTCTTTCCAAAGATCGTGCGCTGTTTCGCATGCATCTAAGGATTGAAAAAGCTCGTTGGGGATAGCCATTATCAAGATTCTTTTTGTTTTCTGTGCAACTTCATCTTCTGCCTTATCTTCATTTGACCATTCTTCTTTTAGCTTTGGTTTTTGATGTTCAGGGATTTCAGGAGATTCATCAGTAGCTGGTACTCGTGGTACTATTATCATGGGAACAGGAGGAAGGTTGTAAAGATATTGTACTAGATTTTTTTCAGTACCCTCAAAGAAATGAAACATTCTTATCTTCCATTGAGGATACTCATCTCGTAGGAGAGTAGGAGGCTTAGTGAGTGAACCAGCAGTAAAGAAGTTATTTGTATTTGTCATTGTTAAGGTTCTGAAAAGATAGTATGTTTAAAGAGTATGAGTCTGATGATCTGGAAAGTTTTCTGGGTTTGAACAGTTCCCAGAGTACACTTTAATCGAGTTTTAACCTAGAAATGAGGAATAGGTTAAAAAAAAGAATGATGTCTATCACTAATCTTGTAACAAAGAGGATCACTTGATATTGAAAATCAAGCTTTGCTCTGATACCAATTGTTGGTTCACGTTTTGTTTAAACAAGATTATCAGATCTATTAGTTCAAGTTTGAGTTTGATGCAGAAGCGTATTTGAAGAATTAACAGATATGTTTGATAGATTTAGAACACAATATAAATAAACAGTGAACAGGAAATAATATCTCAAAGTTTACTGAATATATATATTAAGAACAAATTCAAGAACAGTGAGTAAGCAAAGCTTTAAAACAGATATGACTCTCAAAGTGTTTAAGATGTGTGTTCTTGTGATGTTTTTCTCTCTTGATTTCTTGTTTCGATTGTTCGATCGATAGGAAGAACTCAACATGAGTCATCCTTATATACTACTCTAAGGGGACCATAAAGCATAAGCTACTATTCATAACGGATGGTATGAATAGTTGAAAGGATGGTATGAACATTTTGGACGTGTTGTATTGCATTTAATGCTGCAGACGTCTATTATGTACTAAGCCCTATTGAATCCAATCAGAATTTGACACGTGGAAGTTGGACAGGGCATGCTACCATGCAAGTTGATAAATAGGTCCAGTAGCAGTAGAAAGAGGATCACAGAGGCTCTGTAAAGTATTACAGAGGTTCTGTGGTCTGTTCCTTTGTAGAGCAGTCTTCCACGGATTCCGAGTCATTTGTCTTCTTTGCGCGTATGACAGAGCTTCTGTAGGGCGCCTCTTTAGCTTCTGTAGCTTCTTGACCTTGATCTCTCGGTAAGTTCGGCAGAGCCTCTGTAAGAGGCTTTCTTCACTTAGCCTATTTTTCACTACTTCTAAATACTTCTATGATTAGGAAGATTGAAGCTAACAAGAGTGAAATCCAGAAACTAGAGGTTGAATTTTGGAACCATACTATGATCGGAGCTGACATAGATCGATACACAGCTCGTTTTCACGAACTTGCAAAACTGGTACCTCACATGGTCACTCCCGAGAGTAAGAGAATTGACCGATACTTATGGGGACTAGCACCGGGAATCCGACGAATGGTTACCTCGGCAAAGCTGACCACCATCCAAGAAGTTGTAGCCATGTCAACTACCTTAACGAACGATGCTGTGAGAGCAGGAACTCTGTCATCGGGTAGTGCTAGCCATAAGAGGAAGCCAGAGTATCAGTCGGGAAATAAATCTTTTGGTAGTGCAAGCAAGGATAGGAGCGTGCCAAGAAACTTCAGAGTAAGCACACAGGACCCAGGGCAATACAAGGGTTCAGTCCCTAAATGCAACAAGTGCAACTATCATCATGGGGGAGCCTGCGTCATTTGTGACAATTGTAAACGACCAGGTCACTTCACTAGGTTCTGTAAAAGTGAAAAGGGACCCAATGAAGGTAGAAGGGCATGTTTTGAGTGTGGAAGTCCGGATCACTACCGGAATACATGCCCGAAGTTTGGAAGGAAACCGAACAATAACCCCAAGGGGAATCAGGCGAGACAAGTCAATCAAGGAAATCAAGGAGGTCAAGCTCGAGGACGGGCATTTGTCATTGGAGCTGACGAAGCACGTCATGACCCTAATGTGGTGACAGGTACGTTTCTCAACAACCACTATGAGGATAGAAGTTTTATTTCATTGGAGTTTAGACCACTAATTAACTTGGAATCTAGGAGAATGTCGGATGCTTACATTATTGAGGTTGCTAATGGTCACAAATTTGAGGCTAAGGATGTAATTTTAGATTGTACTTTGAATCTAGCTGATAAGTTGTTTAGCGTTGATCTTATTCCTATCGAATTAGGGAGTTTTGACATAGTTATAGGCATGGATTGGTTATCTAAGAATCGAGCGGAGATTTGCTGTTTTGATAAGTCGGTTAGAATACCTTTGCAAGACGGAGAAACCCAAGTAATACAAGGACACAAAGCTGGAAGGAGCTTAGAGGTGGTGTCAAGTATTAAGGTTCATAAGTCCGAGGAAAGGCGAATCCAAGACATTCCCGTGGTAAAGGATCACCCGAAAGTGTTCCCTGACGATTTTCCTGGACTGCCCCCGTTTAGACAAGTTGAATTCCAAATTGACCTTATACCCGGAGCAGCACCTGTAGCCAAGGCACCTTATCGCTTAGCACCTGCCGAAATGCAAGAGTTGTCAGGCCAACTCCAGGAACTGTTGGACAAGGACTTTATTAGGCCAAGTTCTTCACCATGGGGAGCTCCAGTCCTGTTCGTCAAGAAAAGGGATGGATCGATGCGGATGTGCATCGATTATAGGGAATTGAACAAGTTGACGATCAAGAACCGATATCCTCTACCTCGAATAGACGATTTATTCGACCAGTTGCAAGGTGCAACGTATTTTTCTAAGATTGATCTTCGATCAGGTTATCATCAATTAAGAGTTCGCGAGGAGGACATTCCTAAGACAGCCTTTAGGACATGTTATGGACACTACGAGTTTTTGGTTATGCCTTTCAGTTTAACCAATGCACCAGCGGTATTCATGGATCTGATGAACAGGGTATGCAGACCATACCTTGACAAGTTTGTGATCGTGTTTATAGATGACATTCTGATTTACTCTCGAAGTAAGGAGAATCACGAGCAGCATTTAAGAGTAATTCTAGAACTTCATAAGGAACAGAAACTGTACGCCAAATTCTCTAAGTGAGAATTTTGGATTAGAGAAGTACACTTCCTTGGTCACGTGATTGGAGAAAAAGGAATTCACGTAGATCCAGCTAAGGTGGAAGCTGTTAAGAAATGGGAAGCTCCAAAGACCCCAACAGAAATTCGTCAATTTCTGGGTTTGGCAGGCTATTATAGGCGATTTATTGAGAACTTCTCAAAAATAGCTAAACCTCTCACAACACTGACCCAAAAGGATAGTAAATTCATTTGGGGAGAACCACAAGAAGAGGCGTTTCGGTTATTGAAGAAAAAGTTGTGCAATGCACCAATTCTAGCATTACCAGAAGGAACAGACAATTTTGTGGTATATTATGACGCGTCACATCAAGGATTAGGTTGTGTGTTGATGAAAAGAGACAAGGTGATAGCATACGGTTCGCGACAACTGAAAGTTCATGAAAAGAACTATACCACACTCGATTTAGAGCTCGGAGCTGTAGTATTTGCTTTAAAGATTTGGAGACATTATTTGTACGACACTAAGTGTACCATCATCACCGATCATAAAAGTCTTCAGCATATTCTAGACCAGAAAATGCTAAACATGAGACAAAAAAGATGGGTAGAACTACTCAGTGATTACGATTGTGATATTCGTTATCATCCAGGTAAGGCTAATGTAGTGGCTGATGCCTTGAGTAGGAAGGAAAGGACAAAACCTTCACGTGCACGAGCAATGGGAGCACTGGTACAAACAAGCTTAAAGACTCGAATTCTTGAAGCTCAGACCGCAACAATGAAAACGGAAAACTTGAAGGACGAAACCCTTCACGGTATGGAAAACAGATTCGAAACCAAGGTTGATGGAGTACGTTATTTCAAGAACAGAGTTTGGATTCCAAAAGCAAACGACATACGGTAGATAATCCTGCACGAAGCCCACAAGTCACGATATTCAATTCATCCTGGTGCAGATAAGATGTATAAGGATTTAAGGGAATATTATTGGTAGCCAGGGATGAAGAAGGATATTGCTTTATACGTAGGAAAATGTGTAACTTGCTCAAAAGTCAAAGCTGTATATCAGAAACCATCTGGTTTACTTCAACAACCAGAGATTCCCCAGTGGAAATGGGAACAAATAACCATGGATTTTATAACCAAACTGCCGAGAACTGCCCGAGGGCACGACTCGATTTGGGTTATAGTCGACCGGTTCACGAAATCTGCACATTTCCTACCGATTCGAGAAGACTACAGGATGGAAAAGTTGGCTCAGATCTACATCAAGGAAATTGTTACGCGACATGGAGTCCCGATTTCCATCATATCAGATAGAGATAGCCGTTTCACATCTCGATTTTGGCAGTCACTTCAAAGAGCATTGGGGACGCAATTGAATTTAAGTACCACCTATCATCCCCAAACAGACGGCCAAAGTGAGCGAACCATTCAAACGTTGGAAGACATGCTTCGAGCATGCGTGTTAGACTTCGGAGGAAGTTGGGATAACCACTTACCGTTAGTTGAGTTTTCCTACAACAATAACTATCACACCAGTATCAAGTGTGCGCTATATGAGGCACTGTATGGACGCAAGTGTCGATCACCTCTTTGTTGGTTGGAGATTGGAGATAGACAATTGTCTAGCCTAGACATCGTACAAGAAACCACCGACAAAATCGCAATCATCAGGGATAGACTTAAAGCAGCTCAAGATCGTCAAAAGAGCTATGTTGACAACCGTAGCAAACCGTTAGAGTTTCGGATTGGAGATAGAGTTTTTCTAAAAGTATCCCCTTGGAAGGGAACCGTCCGATTTGGAAAACGAGGAAAGTTGAGCCCTCGATACACTGGACCATTCAAAATCACCGAATGAGTCGAACCAGTAGCAAACAGGCTGGAATTGCCAACAGAACTAAGTGCTATTCACAACACCATTCACGTATCCAATCTAAAGAAATGCCTAGTCAACGAGGAAATAACCGTGCCTTTGGAAGAAGTCCAAATCAATGATAAACTACACATCATAGAAAAGCCAATCGAAATACTTGACCGAGAGGTCAAGCGTCTTAGGCGAAGCAAGATTCCAATAGTGAAAGTTCACTGGAACACAAGGCGTGGGCCTGAGTACACATGGGAACGAGAGGATTACATGAAACATAAGTATCCTCACTTATTTGCTAAACAACCGGTTACGGACGAAAGTTCTTGAATTTCGGGACGAAATTCTTTTAACCGGGGGAGACTGTGACAACCGTCAAAATTGCGTTCAGGTTAGAACTGCACTAAACATATCAGATACAGTTATTTTATGTCACACTGTCTAGTTTTAGCAGTAAACCCGACACAGTAGGGAAAAATTAGAAATTTGCGTCTAAAATCCCTCAAATTCGGAAATTATCCATACACCTCATAAAATGCTTACTAAAAATATTCATACACTTATATATATATATATACATGTTTATATATATACAACCTACCAAAAATAAATACTAGCAAATTGTTAGCTTCAATCTTCCTAATCATAGAAGTATTTAGAAGTAGTGAAAAATAGGCTAAGTAAAGAAAGCCTCTTACAGAGGCTCTGCCGAACTTACCGAGAGATCAAGGTCAAGAAGCTACAGAAGCTAAAGAGGCATCCTACAGAAGCTCTGTCATACGCACAAAGAAGACCAAAGACTCGGAATCCGGTGAAGACTGCTCTACAAAGGACCAGACCGCAGAACCTCTGTAACACTTTACAGAGCCTTTGTGGTCCTCTCTAAAAGACCTGAAGATATTTATAATATCTTGCTACTGTTACTGGACCTGTTCATCAACTTGCATGGTAGCATGCCCTGTCCATCTTCAACGTGTCAAACTCTGATTGGATTCAATAGGGCTTAGTACATAATAGACGTCTGCTGCATTAAATGCAATACAGCACGTCCAACTGTTCATGCCATCCGTTCCACTATTCATACCATCCGTTCTGAATAGTAGTTTATGCTTTATGGTCCCCTTAGAGTAGTATATAAGGATGACTCATGTTGAGTTCTTCCTAATCGATAATTAAGAGACAAAAACATCAAGAACATATAGCTTATATACTTTGAGAGTCATATCTGTTTTAAAGCTTTGCTTACTCACTGTTCTTAAATATGTTCTTGATATATATATATATTCAGTAAACTTTGAGATATTATTTCATGTTCACTGTTTATTTATACTGTGTTCTAAATCTATCAATCATATTTGTTAGTTCTTCAAATACGCTTCCGCATCAAACATAAACTTGAACTAATAGATCTGATAATCTTGTTTAAAACAAAACGGGAACCAACAATTGGTATCAGAGCCTACCTTGATTTTCAATATCAAGTGATCCTCTTTGTTACAAGATTGGTGATAGACATCATTCCTTTTTAACCTATTCCTCATTTCTAGTTTAAAACTCCATTAAAGTATACTCTGTGAACTGTTTAAACCCAGAAAACTTTCCAGATCATCAGACTCATACTCTTCAATCATACTATCTTTTCAGAACCTTTACAATGACAAATACAAATAACTTCTTTACTGCTGGTTCACTCACCAAGCCTCCTACTCTCCTTCGAGATGAGTATCCTCAATGGAAAATAAGAATGGTCCATTTCTTTGAGGGTACTGAAAAAAATCTAGTACAATATCTTTACAACCTTCCTCCTGTTCCCATGATAGTAGTACCCCTAGTACCAGCTACTGCTGAATCTCCTGAAATCCCTGAACATCAAAAACCGAAGCCAAAAGAAGAATGGTCAAATGAAGATAAGGCAGAAGATGAAGTTGCACATAAAACAAAAAGAATATTGATAATGGCTATCCCCAACGAACTTTTTCAATCCTTAGATGCATGCGAAACTGCGCACGATCTTTGGAAAGAATTAGAAAGACAGTTGGAAAGGGGTGCTAAAACACAGAAGAACCGAAGGGCACAGTACATAAATGAATATCATGCATTCAGAGCCTTTGCAACAGAATCTCTGCAAACAACGTATGACAGGTTCAACTCTCTCATAAACAAATGTAGAAAGTCTGGCATTCACAGAACCTCAGAAGAAAATAATGTCATGTTTCTAAAAATCCTGAATGATGAATGGCTCCAGCTGTCTATGTCCTTACAAACAAACCAATATCTAGACTCCTGGACTCTCTCTGATCTCTATGGAACACTAGCCGCACAAGAACCTCAAATAGCACAGGCTAAAACACTAACCATTGCACCATATGCATTGGTTAGTAAATCTACAGAGGCTACAGAGAGACCAAGAAATGAGAAAGCAATAGAGGAGAAGAAAAAGGAAAAGAAGAAGATAGTGATGATTGATAGCGAAGAAGACGAGCTGATAGAAGAAGAGATAACTCTTGCGTCATTAGCTAAATCCTTAGCTCTGTTGACAAGAGAGTTCAGAGGAAACCAAAGAGGTTCAAGAAATGATCGATATGGCAGAGACAACCAAGGTGACAGTAGAGATAACGGAAGAAGAGAAGAATCAAGTGACCAACAGAGGTCAGATGATAGAAGTGACCGACAGAGGTCAAGCGACAGATACTATAGAAGTAGTGACCGACAGAGGACAGATGACAAGATGAGCCACATACAACAAGAATGCCACAAATGTGGCAAGCCTGGTCAATACGCAAACGAATGCCGATCGGAGAAAGGTGGAGACCGACAAAAATCCGACGATCGTGCTGGAAACACTTCCCAAGGCTGTTTCAACTGCGGGAAGCCAGGCCATTTCGCTAATGAGTACAGAAGCAGATCAAATCGCCCACAGAAGGACTCAGCTTTTTACAAAAAGAAGGCTTAGTATTATGCACAAAGAGGCGAACAAAGAGGACTTCGAGTCAGACTCTACCTCTGGCGAAGAATACACAACCAATGCCCTATTCTGTGGCATGGCAGAAGTCGACTCCTGCGCTAACACTGAGGTATCCACTTCAAACTCTACCTCTTGTACTAATTATGTAGATGATGATTCACTTAAACTTATTGAAATGATTGAACTAAAAGAATTAAATGTAGGCATTCAGAAAAGACTCACCTTTAATGAGAGAGAAGTACGGCTTCTCACTCAAGAAAAAGCCAAATTTTTTGAAGAAAAAGTGAGAATAGAAAAGAATTGGAACAAAAATCTAGATCCTTTAAAAAAACAAATTTCTGAATTATCCTCGGAGTTAAAAACCAAAACAAAAGAACTTTCGGTTTCCAGGAGTGAAACTACTGACATAAGAGCTCTCAAGGAATACTTTCAAAGAGAGAGAGAGGTACTTTGGCAAGATCTACTCAGAAGAGAAGTTTTACTCAAAAACTATAAAGATGCACAGAAGGTTTATGAAAAATTAAACTCACAAATAGGAAGACGAGGTATAGGGTACGATGATATTACCCTAGGTGTTGAAGGCAAACGAATTAAACCTCTGTCTTCTCTGTTTGTGTTGGGAAAAACAAACAAACCAGATTTTCCAAACTTATTCTCTGTAAGTAAAAGGGCTAAAATCTTTGTGGAACCTCACTTAAGGAAACATACGAAGATGATCAATGCGTGGTTTGAAAACACAGATTCATCATCTTCAACCTCTGTCAATAGAGGAATCAAACCAAAGAAATATCTGAAAACGCAAGATCAGATTGGTATCTTTAAGTTTGGTAAACCAGAGACTCAAACGCAGGTTGCTTTTGTCTGTATGATAAATGTTGAAAAGAAATTATCAGCAGAAGCTCCTGAATTTACACCCACTTTTTCAGAAGAAAAACTTAAAGAAACAATTGAAAAGGAAATTTTGGAAGTATGGAAAACAAACGTTGTAGAAAACTTCTGTACATCTTTTGTAGATAAAATTATCGCTGAAGAGATCTTATCAGAAACCTCTGCCATCTATGAAAATTATTTTACAGAGGAAGAAAGCTCGTATGATACATGCTCGGAAACTCCATCTCTGTCGAAAGAGATGAATCAACCTCTGTATATGAGGACGATTCATCTTCTGACGACTCAGTGACTGATGTTACGTCAGGGATAGTTCACTATGCAACAGAGGATGTTAAATTCTCCTCTGAAGTTCTTAACCGAACTATTTCTCCAAAAGAGAAAATCACAGAGATACCTATCTGCCCAGATTTTCTAAACATGTATTTACAAGTCAAAACCTCTGCTGAGCTTGATAGGTTAAAGAAGACCTCTGTAGATCCTAAAAGTTCAAAATTTTCAAAACCTTTAAGGCAAATTAACAAAAATCCCACTTGGCAACAAAAGGGAACATGGCCTAAAGTTAACAAATCTTTTTCCTCTATGACAGTGAAGAAAGATGTTCACCACAGAAGAGACTCACAGAAGGCAAGAACTAAACAAAGCTTTTGCAATCAACATTCTAGTACTCATAGATCTTCTTGTAATAGGAAATCTAATGTTAAGAAAGAATGTAATGCCTCTGTGGCTCAGTTCAATAAATTCAATAAAAAGTTCAAGCAAATCACGTCTCATATTCAATACTGTCATTGCTTTGATCTTATGTTCAAATTGAATAATCACTTCTCAAGTCCAGATTGCTTTCTCTCCATTAAAATTCAAACTCCAAAGTCAGAACCTAGAAAGAAACAATCTGATTCTTCTACAAAAGATAAAATGTATTTCAAGAATGCTAAGGCAAACTTGAAAAATTCTAACAATATTGGACCCATGTGGATATGGGTACCTAAGTCTCTGTGATTATTTTACAGAATCAGTTTGTGCCAATTTGGTATCTTGACTATGGATGCTCAAGGCGCATGACTGGCGACAGAAGTTTACTATCCACGTACAAAGAAACACACGATGGTGGATCTGTAACTTTTGGAGACAACAAGAAGGGACACATCAAAGGCTATGGAGTCATACAGAAGGAAAACGTCTCTGTATACAAAGTTGCATATGTGAATGGCCTTAAACACAACCTACTCAGTGTAAGTCAACTCTGTGATACAGGATTTGATGTCTTATTCAAAATAACTTTCTGCTCTCTGCAAAGTGAAGACACAGGAATGGAACTTCTGCGAGCCGAAAGAAGAGGTGATCTGTATCTAATGAATTTCAGTTCCAAGAACAAGGACAAAGTTTGCCTTGTAGCCTGCAAAAGTGAGGAAGCCTGGTTATGGCATAACAGGTTCTGTCACTTGAACTTTCACACCTTGGATAAACTGGTCAAACTTGATCTAGTTAAAGGGTTGCCTAATGTTAAATTTAATAAAGATCACTTGTGTTCTGCCCGTGAAATGGGAAAACTCAGAAGAGCTTCCCATAGAGGCAAAACAGATGTGTCTTGCACTAGACCTCTGTACATGCTTCATGTTGACCTCTGCGGTCCCATTGCCATACAGAGCCTAGGTGGCAAGAAATACATACTTGTCTTAATTGATGAGTATTCGCGTTTCACATGGGTTGAATTTGTTCGAAAGAAATCAGATGTTCCAATCATCTTGATAAATCTAATGAAAAGAATCCAAGTTCTTTATGAATGCAGAATACAGAAGTTAAGAAGTCACAATGGCAAAGAATTTAAAAACTCTGTCATTGAAGCCTATCTTTCTACAGAAGGAATATCACAGAACTTCTCTGCCGCACGCACTCCACAGCAGAACGGCGTAGTCGAAAGAAAGAATCGAACGCGTGTGGAGGCCGCAAGAGCTATGCTATCAGCATGCGGATTATCGATGAACTTTTGGGCAGAAGCGATTTCTACTGCTTGTTATACACAGAATCGTTCAACCATTGTGAAAAGACACCTCGAGACTCCTTACAAATTGATCAACAAAAGGCGGCCAACATCAAATTTTTCCATGTGTTCGGATGTAAATGCTTTGTTTTAAACGACAGAGTTTCCAGAGAAAAGTTTGAGGTAAAAGCTGACGAAGGCAAATTCATTGGATACTCTGCCACCTCCAAAGCCTACAGAGCATTCCTTACAAGATCTCGCAAAATTGTAGAAAGCATCAATGTTTCTTTTGATGATTCATTCCAGAAGACTTCTGAACAAATCAGTTCAGAACTCGGACTTAAAGGGGAATCCTCTGGCATCTCACAAGCAAAAGATGACTTAAATCTTCTATTTTTAGAGATGTTCCACGATGACATTGATCCCTCTGTTGGAACCATCAGAGCTTAAGAAGAACCATCTTCCATCGGTCAAAATCCAACAGGTATGACTCTAACTAGACCAAATAATGCTTCATCTTCTTCTGTAAATTCTACAGATGCAAAAACCGAGGTAGAGATCGCAGAAGATGAAACAACAAGGAAAACGACCATAGAAGCTGCTGAAAATCAAACTTCACAATCCATAGAGGAACCAATTACAGAGAATATAGAGGACCAAGTCTATACGTCCTCAGAGGAACAAACTCCACCACCTCTCATACCAATCATTCCACAAGCTGTAGGATCAACTACAAAGGCACGCACTACTACAGAGGCTATACAAGAAGAAGAAGAAGAACAACAAGAAGCCTCTGATGAAAGATTCGATGACATTGGTGACCACCTTCCACGTACAACTAAGTGGACAAAAAGCCATCCTCCAGGCCAAATAATCGGCGAACCTTCTGACACGATAAAAACCAGGTCTGCCACTGCTAATTTTTGTTTCTTTACAAATTTTATTAGTGTGATAGAACCAAAGAAGACTTCTGAAGCCCTAGATGACCCAAACTGGGTAGACGCCATGCAAGAAGAGCTTCTGCAGTTTGAGCGTAACAGAGTATGGACTTTAGTACCTCTGCCACGAGGGAAACAGGCCATTGGGACTAAGTGGGTCTACAGAAATAAGAAGGATGAAGATGGAGTGGTCATCAGAAACAAAGCACGATTAGTGGCCAAGGGATATAGACAAGAAGAAGGCATAGACTACGATGAGACTTTTGCCCATGTCGCACAGCTCGAAGCAATAAGAATATTCTTAGCCTTCGCAGCCCACAGAGGATTTAAAGTTTATCAAATGGACGTAAAATCAGCTTTTCTTAACGGTGAAATCCGAGAAGAGGTTTACGTAAATCAGCCACCAGGGTTTGAAAGATCAAAGTTCCCAAGGCATGTATACTACCTTGAAAAGGCTCTGTACGGACTGAAACAGGCTCCAAGAGCTTGGTACGAACGACCTTCTACTTTTCTTCTAATCAATGGCTACGACAGAGGTACAACAGATACTACCTTATTCTATAAAACGTAAAAACAGTGAAATAATGCTTGTACAAATCTATGTGGACGACATAATTTTTGGGTCTACTAATACAGAGGAGTGAAAAAGTTTTGAAAAACTCATGCAGAGTGAGTTTGAAATGAGTATGATGGGAGAATTAACATTCTTCCTCGGAATCCAAGTCAAACAATCATTAGAAGGAATTTTTATAAATCAGGCCAAATATGTCTCTGACATTCTTTGCAAATATAGCCTTTCTGATACCTCTGCAATAAAAACTCCAATGGCCACTGGAAATAAGTTATCCTTAGATCCAGATGGCATCTCTGTAGAATGCACTCTCTACAGAGGCATGATTGGATCTCTGTTATACTTAACTGCAAGCAGACCTGACATTATGCATGCCACATGTCTTTGTGCACGTTATCAAGCTAATCCTAAAAAATCACATTATGATGCTGTTAAGAGAATCTTTAGATACTTAAAGGGGACCAAAAATCTTGGTCTCTGGTATCCACAGAACTCTGGCTTTTGTCTTAAAGCTTATACAGATTCAGACTATGGAGGATGCATGCTCGACAGAAAGAGTACCTCTGGGAGTTGTCAATTCCTAGGTGGTAAGCTAGTCAGTTGGACCTCCAAAAAGCAGAACTGTGTATCAACATCTACGGCAGAAGCTGAATACGTTGCTGCTGCTAGCTGTTGTTCTCAGGTTCTGTGGATGAAGACTCAGCTAAAAGACTACGGCCACATTCTATTCAAAATACCCATCTTCTGTGATTCCAAAAGTGTCATTGCCATCTCTGCCAATCCTGTGCAACATTCCAAAACCAAGCATATCGATATAAGGTACCACTTCTTGAAACATCATGTTGAACACGGTACAATCGAGATGCATTTCGTACCCACAGAATATCAACTCGCGGACTTATTCACCAAAGCATTAGACGAGAAAAGATTCAATTTCTTGGTGGGTAAGTTAGGAATGATTAATATGACGTGAAAATCCTCTTTAAGTATAGCTTTATCTTCTGTGAGTAAGTATATATTTCTACTACTTTATTTAAATGCTTTGATTGATTTCTTTCTGTGTGTAAATTCTCAATCTTAAATAGTTCTTGATATCATAGAGCTTCTGTGGGTCTGCTCAGAACCTCTGACGACCCCCACAGAACCTCTGTAAAAACATGACCTATGTTCTATGCAAAACTTATCATTTTTTTATCGAAGCATAGGTCAAGGGGGAGCAAAAGGAAATTACTTGATCTACAAATGTGATTATATCAAGGGGGAGCAAACGAGACCTTGAAATAATCTACAGAGGTTAATCTTTCAAGGGGGAACCAAAGTAGAGTGTCGATAAATCTATATCGACAGAAGTCAGACATCACTGCCAAGAAAAGAAGAACCAAAAAGGTATGTCTCTCGTACAAAAGGTTTTTGAAAATAGTTTTCTGGGACACAAATTGTCAAATATGTCCTAAATATACTATGAATAACATGCCAAAAATCAAAAGATCAAAAAGTGTCATAAAATTCAAGTAATGAGAAATTTGAGGTCATAGAGCCTCTGCTGAGATCAACAGAGGCTCTACAAGAAATATGCTCTGTGATCGCAAATTTAACCTCTATCGATCTTTTGGAATGTTATCTCGGAAACCGAATACACACACCATGACCTTCACGAACAAAACTTTTTCCATAACAGTTTTTTCGGACACCAACTTTCAAATATGTCCGAAAAACGTTTCTGAGTACAACTCAAAACTTGGATGAACAAAATCGTTGATAGATTTTTTGTTATAAGAAATTTTCTTTCATAGAGCTTCTGCTGCCCCTGACAGAGCTTCTGCAAGTTCCTACAGAGCCTCTAAACCTCTGAACGAAATTTCTTCACTAAAATCCTATTAATCCTCTCCAATGCCTTTACAAATGTTTTGGTTAAAGAAGAACCTACAGAGTCATGATAACAATGAGATATATGAGGCAAATGAACATCAAATTTTTCAAAATTACAGAAGCTTCTGTAAACCACAGAGGTTCTGTCAATATGCAACTTGGCCATTTCTGTAAAAATAACGGTTACTTTTAACTGAGAGTGAATTTTATATGTGTAAGAACAACCTCACGCGCCTAGCATTAATGGGCCGCGCACGACGTCCTGTCGTCCCCTGACATAGCCTACGTGTCTCTTTTTCATTGGGCGTACATAGAACGTTTTATATGGAAAGTTGAACCCGCCGTTCTAACTCGAGTACGGATTCCAAATATCTATCCATTGCCATATATTTTCACTCTTCCAAATTCTACCATTTTACACTCATATAAAACCCAAGCGTACCTTCTCATAAAACCTTTACGAACTCTCATTCTTCTCCGGCGAAACCCTGCAAACGCTTGCCAGAATCCTATTCTTCTTACCAAATGGCTTCATTTTCTCAAGCTATCTCCCCTGCACACTCTCCGGTGAACTCACCAGAACACTCACCTGCTCATTCTGAACATTCAGAAAACCCCATCTCGCCAAAAATATTGAACAAGAAGATTCCGGCGACTCAGCAGACTTTGCTCCGACCACACATCTTCAAAACTTTATAGCAAAGGAACATTTCGAAAAGGTACTGCCAATCAAATCCAACAATTGCTATTTGGTCCCCGCACCCACTGCTTTCGGCGAAGTCCATGCCATTCTTCTGCACATAATGGAAAATCATATACTCTTCCCTCTACTTTCAAGAACCCCAAAGAAAATACCTGTTAGGTATTTGAACAAATTTTGGCAGAGCTGCAGATATGATAAAGATGATTCTTTGATCAAAGGGTACATCTCAAAGCCGGACAACTCAGAGCATCTGGAACTCAAATTTAATAGAACAATGTTCTCTCTGGAGTTCAATTTACCAACTAGAGGTCTTCTGGAATTGAAAAAATATGCAGAACAACCTACAGACGACGAGCTCTGTCGTTTTGTAGAAACGCTTGGGTACAACACCCACCTGAGGAAAAGAAATGACTTCCGCAGAGGCAGACTACCACCTCTGTGGAACACCTTGTTTTCGATCCTCAACAGATGCCTGACAGGGAAGATAGGCAGCATTGATCAAAGGTCGCATCAGATCTTAACCATCATGTATGGGGTCTACTACGATCTCCCACTCGATTACTCGACCATCATGCTGCAGGAGATCATCAATACAATCGACAGAAAGAACAACACCCTAAAGGCTAAAGTGACTGATCCCACATATCTACCGCCTCTGCAATTCCAAAGAATCTTGGGTGTTCTGTTCGAACCTCTGCTAATGATGCAGAAATGGCCAATGGAAGGACCAATTCCCAAACAATTCCCTATGAACAAGAACATCCCCACCGATCATGCAGAAGTCTACAACCACTGCAGACCTCTTTCAAAAAGGCTTCTGAAATATGCCACGAACAAAACCCTTAAGCAAGAGTATATACGCGATCACAGGACTCCAGAACCGAGCCCTGTGACACCCCCGCGTTTAGGTGTCCCCTTAGGAACAATAGTTGTAGAACCCCTCTCTGCAAAATCGAAGAAGAAACTGGCAAAACAATTGGAAATCCAACGAAGTTTTATGGCCAAACGTGACGAGCTCATGGGAAATAGATCTTCTTCTAAAACCTCTGCCTCTACCCCAAAAACAACTAAGAGGAAAACTGAAGAAGGCACCTCTACAAACATTGCAGAAGATAAACCTTTACCTCCTCGTGCCACAGAAGTTGGCTACTCTGCTCCTCCCTATTCTCCAAAACAGGAGAAGAAAAGCAAATCGAAAACCACAGAGGAAGGGGCACCAAAACCAAAGAGGAGGAAGACCAAAAAGAAGCTTGATAAATTGGTTACCATCGCAGAAGAGGCAGCTGCAGAAGTGGTTGAAGAAGAGGTCGCAGGAACCCGGGTCGAAGATACTGCAGAAGAAGAAACTGTAGAAGTCGAAGTTGCAGAAGAGGGATATCAATCACCTTATGAATCCCCAGATCGATTCGCTCATCAAGGCAGCTTGAATGATTTTCTTCAACACCCTGAAATTGCCAACACCCTAAATACAGCTGGGTGGACGGCACAACCACTTGACCACCACACCTCAGAAGAACAAGACTTCTCTATCTCTGGAATTGACACCAATCTGCAAGAAGATGATCAAACCCCCAGAGATCAACCATCTGAAACCCCTAACATTCTATAGAACCTCTTCATCCAACAGGGACTGGACGTCCACAGAAGGAGTCCAAACCAGGCCTCAGAAGCTGAGTGGAATAGAGAAGAGGTTACAGAGGTTTTAGAAAGAATAGGAGGAGAAGAAAAAGAAAAAGAAAAAGGTGTCGAAGGTATAGAGGTCTCAGAGGTAGATTCTGATGAAGAAGAAGCTGACCAAATCCGAAAAGGTCTATATCATCCACATGTCATGCAATTATACGGCTCCCATCCAATGTACGACTTCTTAGTCACAGAGAAAGAAACAAGAAAAGATGCCGAAGTTGCAGAAGGCACACATCCCTCACCCCCTCCCAGTGCAACCCACACATCTCACTCCGCAGGTCTAGCTGCAGAAGGAGTTATTGAAAAAGAGCAGCACATCTAGATCCAAACCCAACCCATCCAGCCAGAGGTCACTCTTTCGACTTCTGCGCCCACAGAAACCGGGGAATCCATTCCTAGGGAGTCTCCTCAGAGAGACTCACCTTTAGTTCATGTTGGAACCCAGATACACTTAATCAAGATTAACAATCTGTTAGTGGAGTTTAGAGTTTGATGCGGAAGCGTATTAAACTAACAGATATGTTTGATAGATATTAGAACGCACATATATAAAGAAAACAGTAAGGAATAAAAAGGATTTCTTGAACAGTTACTGTTATTCAATATATAATAAGAACACGAAGAACAGATTAAGAACTGTTGGTGTGTGTGAGAATATAACACTCAGATATTTGACAATAAAGCTTGAGAGTATTAGTGATTCCTTGTGTATTCGTCGTTAGGAAGATCTCAACATGAGACTTCCTTTTATACTACTCTTAGAAGACTATGAAGTTGGTCACTGTTCCTTTTACGGCATGAATAGTAAACTGGATGGTGTGAACAGTGGACTGGATGGTGTGAGCAGTTGTTTGAGCCATGCACATTTAATGGAGCAGATGTACTATTGGTAAATGCATTAAATGGCGCAGACGTCTATTTTGTACCATGCCCTATTGAGTCCACTCAGAGCTTGACACGTGTTTTGACAGTACTTTTCCATGCAAGTTGATGAACGTATCCAGTAATATCTTCCAAGTCTTCATAGCAGACCACAGAGGCTCTGTAAGGCATTACAGAGGTTCTATGGTCTGACCTTCTGTGGAGCAGTCCACTTGTTTCCGAGTTGATCTTCTTCTTGCGCACTACAGAGGTTCTGTGATTACCTCTGTAGCTTTTGTGGCTTTCTGGACTTGATCTTCTGGAAGAAGTGGCAGAGCCTCTGTGAGAGGCTTTTCTATACTTAGCCTATTTTTCACTACTTCTAAGTATTTCTATGATTAGGAAGATTGAAGCTAACAGTTCGTGATCAATCGCCCCAGATCACATCAGAACACCCTACAGAGGAATTCGTTTCCTCTGCCACGCAGAAATTAGGGCCAACACTTCTTTCAGAGAGAAGTAGTGAGCACATAGACGAAGAGACTCTAGACAAGTCTCCAAGTCAACAGAAGAACATTCCGATACCCACCTCTGGAGTGGATTTGGACACTGTTCTTCCCAGAACTTCTGTAGAGACTGAAACTCTTGTTTCTTCTCAAATATCAGATGGAAATCCTTCCACCCCCATCATACAAACAAGGGTGAACGACGGTGTCCCAGGAGCAGGGACTCACTCTGGAGACGAATGTGTTCCTCCAGAGGTTACAACAGGGACACAAGTATCAAGGGATGAGTTCCAAACCCTTGTCACCTCTGTGAACCAAACCATGAAAGAGTTGCAAAGCTATTTCACATCTTTTGCAGAGACAACATCAACAGCCTTACAAAATCTGAACAACAAAATGGACAATCTGTCCACAGAGGTGAAATCGGCCATAACAGAGATGAAGTCTTCTGCTCAAACAACTGCCACAACTACAGCCACTTCTGCTGCTAAAGATTTCGGAATAGCTGGAACATCTGCATTCAAGGAATCAGTCAAGCATTTCCTTGAACAAATGAACAAGCAATCCAACAAATCACAGAGCCTCACACCTACAGATCTACAAAAGGCTCTGCAAAACGTTCAAGCAGAAGCAATGAGCAACACAATACTGATGCAGCCAAAAGACTACATGACCAGAGCACAGCTAACAAAGCTCGGGCAAAATGTGAGAAACCAGATCACATAAGTCATCGTCTCCTTCACTTCTGCAAATGCCAACTACGTGAAAGAATTCAGAAAAAGTGTCGGCAAAATGCGCTTCAACACAGAAGCATAGCCTGCAACTCTAATCGGCCTCTGTGATGATCTATGTACGAAGTTGATGGCCGCAGGAGCAGAACTACCAAAGAAACCCAAAGCTTCCTGTAGAGCAGAGGGTACTTCTGATAAGAGTCAGGATCACTCTGATGATGACCATCCTGGTCCATCAGATCATCCTGAGGGGGAGAATATAAGGGAGAAAGCTACGACCAGAGGACTACATGCTCCACCAATCGCAGCAGAACCAATCAGCCAAGCCCCTCCACAACAAACCAAAGATCAACAAACTCAACAGACCACAGAGACAACACCCGTCTCTGTGGAATCAACCGCTGAAGAAACCCATGTACCAGAAACTCAAAAGACCACAGAGGCAACACCCACCTCTGTGGAATTCCCTAAAATGTTTGGAGTAGATGTTCAACATCTGTCATCCTCCACAGAAAAAGATCTTCCCTCCCAAACTACAAAACCAACAGAAAAACACCAATCCATCCCAAGAAGAAAGTCTATTGCCCACAAACCAAAAAGAGCAACGACCTCTGCTTCTTCTGTTCTAAGGAATATGCACAAAACAATGACTGAACGAATGGCGCAGAGAGAAGAAGAAAGGCACAGGTTCACATTAGCTTTCAAAATGGCAAGAAGATTTGATATCCAACCTTCACCAACAAAAACCAAGCTTACAGAAGAAGTCACGAAAGAACCTCCAACAGAGGTTACAGAGCAAATCAAGCCAACAGAACCAACACCACAAAAGTCCTCTCAAACACAAGTGTCAAAACCTACAGAGGCAACTCCCATCATTCCAACAGAAGCACCAACAACCAAACCTACAGAAGCAACCGGTTCTGCACCTCCAAAAGCCAAAGACAAGGGAAAGGCAAAAATAACAGAAGAGCCCAGGAAAAAGAAATCAGTGCCTAATCCTACAGAAAAACTGATGAAGAGCTCCTTTGATGCTTTTCAAACTCCAAACCCTAAAGAAGAGGACTGGGCATATGGATTAAAGCCCCTGTCAGACATTCCACTTACTGGCAGAGCTGCAGAAGTTGTTCAACAGATGGAGAGTCTCAGAAGACAAGTACCACCACATGGTCCAACATATGAAGAAATGGAAGAAGTGGTGTACAAATATCTCTACAAACAACCCTTTCAGAACCTCCATCCAATAGACCAAATCACAAATCCGAACATCAGAGAAGAATTTGAGAACATCTTCAGCAGAACAAAGCCAAGAACCAAAGCAGAAGTCTTCTCAATTCATAAAATCAAAAAGGTAATCTTCTGCAGGTTCTCCTTCACAAGAACCTATCCAAGAGTCAGGTACAATCTTTACAGAGTTAAAAGGGTAAATAATTCAGAAACCACCTTCGCTGATGCTGACATAAGGAATCTGAATCCCTATGATCTACCTGAACTTCTGCAATGGACGAAGGACAACTACAACACAGAGCCAAACACCAGAGCCTATCAAGTGTTGAGAAAAGCAATGAGGGAAAGGCTTCTAATCTACAGTCTGACAGACTTTCAGCTGGGAAAGGATCTTGGTCTTAAACATCTGAATCTACGACCACCAGAGGATCGCTGCCCACCTGACGCCGTGCCCAACTCAATCATTACAGAACCAAGGTTCGGGTTAGTATTTCAAAACCCACAAGGCGAAGTCAAACTTTTTGTGAGCATGGACTGTCAGAAGTACGCAACTAGTACTCTGAACAAGTTCAGAGCAAACCTTGTAAAATACAGAGATACCGAGCAAATGGATAGAGACGCTGCAGATACCCTCATCAGAGAGATTGATGCTACAATACGCTTAAGAGAACTCTGCATCAGTTTCTACAAAGAGATCAGAGAAGTCGGAAGAGACAACAGAAGCTTCAACGATTTCACCGACGCCAAAATCTGATTCTCAAACAACCAATCTCTGCAAACCATGTTAAAGTTTATCTTTCATTGTACTCAAATATAAAATGCCTCTGGCATATGTAACACCCCAAAACAGGGGTTAACAAAAACTTCCATAAAACGGAAGAGTGGTACTCAATACTAGAGTATAAGTATACATAAATCATTACATAACCAATAAGACGAAGATTTAGTTAATTATAACTACTATTGGACCACTAGCTTATTTGATCACTACTATAGCAACCAAATATCAAAAGAGTGCTGGTAAGTTCTATCATCAATCTTCCAGTCTTTATCTCTCTAACAATGATCCCATGCTCACAACCCCGATCTAAACCTTCTTGCCCGGAATCACTAAATCTGTAATACATAAAACACACAACAAGTGTTAGGCTTTTAAAGCCTAAGTGAGATTTACACATAGCACATAGAGCATAATCATAGCATGTAGGAATAACAATTCGATACATTCACCAATTGGATTCCATGGAGAAGGCCCATATCGCTACCAGTTACATCATAATCGAAGATATCCCATGATCGGTACCCCACGGTAGAGTCACAAGACATATCACAACGGAAAACACCACGGTATCCGAAGGTATGAATCCATTACATTTACCCCACGGTATGTAAGGATATATCCTCCAATGCCTACTAGGTGCTCCTCCAATTATGTGAATACTAAATATGTTAATCCTAATAATATTCAAGCATATTCTACACATAACAATGGTCCAACCATTTAACATAATCAATACTACTTCCATGTAGTTCATATACATCCATATGTAATAAATCATATTCTAAATAATATCAAGCATATTTAGCACTTTAACAATGGTCCAACCATTTATCATAAACAATACTACTTCCATGTAGTTCACATACATCCACATGTATTAAATCACTTTCTATATGAATTCAATAATAAGCCACCATGTTTACAATTCAATAATAAGTCCATTTTGACCATTAAGCCATCAATTTATCATTAAGACATCTATTAAGCCCTCATCAAAATTACATCCCATTGATGTATAATCAAAGCCAAACTCTTAGCATCAACATTTAACATGACATACTAAGCCATAAATACAATTAATCCACCATGACTTACTTGAAGTCTTCTTGTTTCCCTCTCAACCATTAAGAGCTTATTCATCAAGATTTCTCATTAATCATACCAAAATCAAGATAAAAATGGTAGATAAGTATAATACAATCAATTAGGTACAAGTTACTCACCTTAATTCTTCAATTGGTATAACCCTAACTTGATGATTTGAACTCAAACACTCCAAGAAGAAAGATGAAGATATATTGCCCTAAATCAAATTTAATTGGTAAGATTCATCTTCTAATTGCTTGAATTGAATTAAGATTGAGATATAAGAGTTTACCTTAACTTCAGATGGAAAATCGCCTAAGAGGTATAGAGCAGAGCAAAATATTAGATTTTAGAGTTCTTAGATGAAAGGATAAGTGACAAGGACCAAGAGGTGGGTTTTAACCCCCTTTTAACACGTCAGGTGCTTGGCGCCAGCGCCTGAGCCAGTGCATCGGCGCCACCATCCGCGCCAACCTCTGTTTGGTCATTTCTCAATTTCCACTAATTTGGCCGTAACTTCTTCGTTAGAAGTCCGTTTTTGCTCCGGAAAGAACCGTTGGACTCGTATTCAAATTACCCATCCAACTAATCCATAAAATCTAATATTTAACTTTATCATCTATTTTTCATTAATTTCCTTAAGAAATAAACTTACTGATTTCTATCGGAAGTTATCAAATAACCAGTAAAATCACGGAAATTGCTTAGGAACTCAATTATAATCTAAGAAGTCAAAATATAAAGAAATATTATGACTAATATTACTTTCAAAGATTTTCCGGGTGTTACAATTCTCCCCAACTTGAAAATGATTTCGTCCTCGAAATCTATACCCTTTACAACCCAAAGTCAACCAACTCACTGTCGACCAAAATTCAATAATTCCTAACGGAAATCCAAGTTCTATCCACACGGTCTATACAGACAATTCTTCGAACAATTGTTTATTAACAAAGCCCTTACACATACGTTGTACTCATGTACAAATAAACGTTCCAACCATAGAGAAGCTCCCAACCATACGACTTCAGTCATCTCCCAACCTTAAAATGTTCTATATAACTTGATTTCAGTTTCAAACTCTAAATCAAATTAAGGTTCAATTAATACTGAGACCAACCAAATTTCTAATTTCAATTGTCCCTATCATTAACGGCCATTTACATCCAATGAGCTCTAATAGACTTCAAAATCCATTTCAATAATTAATCGTCAAACGGACAGGTTCATTTACCAATCTCAAAGATTAGTTCACTAACACCACTCATCAACAATGAGTATCTTATGGTTACTACTACCATCACCATCATTCTTTCTAAAATCAACTACAACTTCCCGATTACACTAAAGGTTTAGTTAGGCTAACAATCTCCCCCTAAGTAGTGAAAAATAAAAATTTGACTTTGTGTTTAGTTAGGCTAAGTTAGATAAGACAAAGGTTAAACAATACCTCGAAATTTCTTTCATTTAGAAATATGCCAGAGGCATTTTACATTTGAGTACGATGAAAGATAAACTTTTGTTTGCAGAGATTGGAGGTCTGAGAATCAGATTTTGGCATCTTTGAAATCGTTGTAGCTTCTGTTGTCTCTGCCGACTTTTCTGATCTCTTTGTAGAATCTGATGCAGAGTTCTCTTAGGCGGATTGTTGAGTCTATTTCTCTGATGAAAGTATCTGCATCATCTCTATCCATTTTCTCTGTACCTCTGTATTTTACAAGGCTTGCTCTGAATTTGCTCAGAGTACTGGTTGCGTACTTCTGACAATCCATGAGTACAAAAAGTTTAACCTGGTGTTGTGGGTTTTGAAATACTAACCCAAATCTTGGTTCTCTGATGATTGAGTTTGGCACAACGTCTGGTGGGCAGCGATCTTCTGGTGGTCGTAGATCTAGATGTTTGAGACCAAGATCTTTTCCCAGCTGAAAATCTATCATGCTGTATAGCAGAAGCTTTTCCCTCATCGCTTTTCTCAATACTTGATAGGCTCTGGTGTTTGCTTCTGTGTTGTAGTTGTCCTTTGTCCATTGCAGAAGGTCGGGTAGATCGTATGGATTGATGTTTCTTAAGTCAGCATCAGCGAAGGTAGACTCTGAATTGTTCTCTCTTCTGACTTTGTAAAGATTGTACCTGACCCTTGGATAGGTTCTAGTGAAGGAGAATTTGCAGAAGATCACTTTTTTGATTTTGTGAATTGAGAAGACATCTGCTTTGGCTCTTGGCTTTGTTCTTGTGAAGATGTTCTCAAATTCTTCTCTGATCCTTGGATCTGTCACATGATCTATTGGATAGTTTGTCTGAAAGGATTGTTTGTAGAGGTATTTGTATACCACTTCTTCCATTTCTTCATGTGTTGGACCAGGTCGTGGAATTTGTCTTCTGAGACTCTCCATATGTTGAACAACTTCTGCAGCTCTACCAGTTAAGGGAGTTTCTGACAGAGGCTTCAATCCATGTGCCCAGTCAACTTCTTCGGGTTTTGGGGTTTGAAAGGCGTCAAACGCACTTTTCATCAGTTTCTCTGTTGGCTTTGACAATGTTTTCTTCTTCTTAGGTTCCTCTGTCAGTATCCCTTTGCCTTTATCTTTTGTTGTCGTGGCATAACCTGTTGCTTCTGTGGGATTTGAGGTTTGTACTTCTGTAGGTTTGATGGAGGTTGCCTCTGTGGATTTTGACGATTGTGATTTAGAGGACTTTTGTGGCGATGGTTCTGTTGGCTTGACTTGCTCTGTAACCTCTGTTGGAGGTTGTTTGGTGACTTCTTCTGTGAGCTCAGTTTCTGTTGATGAAGTGTTTTCATTGAATATTCTTGCCATTCTGAAGGCTAAGGTGAACCTGTGCCTTTCTTCTTCTCTCTTCACCATTCGATCATTTATTGTTGTGTGCATCCTTTTCAGAATGTCAGAAGCAGAGGTCGTTGCCCTTTTTGGTTTGGTGGCAATCGACTTTCTTCTGGGTATGGTTTGGGGTGTTTCCACAGAGGTGGGTGTTTTCTCTGTGGTTGGTTCATCTGTTTCTTCTAAAATGATTACCTCAGGGGCGGTTGTTGCCTCTGAGGTTTGCTTATCTGCTTCTGTAGTGTTGGGTTCTTCAGAGGTTGAATCCACAGAGATGGGTGTATTCTCTGTGGTTTGTTGAGTTTGTTGTTGTCGGGTCTGTTCTGGAGGTGCTTGACTCAGAGGTTCTGCGGCTATTGGTGGACCTGAAAGTTCTCTGCTTGCAGTTTTCTCTGTAGTTTTCTCCCCCTCAGGATGATCTGATGGACCAGGATGGTCATCATCATCAGAGTCATCCTGACCCTTGTCTGATGTACCCTCTGCTCTGCAGGAAGCATCAGGTTTCTTTGGCATTGTGGCTCCAGCAGCGATCAGTTTCGCGCAGACATCATCACAGAGGCCAAGAAGAGTTGCTAGCTCTGCCTCTGTTTTGAATCTCATCCTTCCTACACTTTCTCTGAAATCTTTGACGAAGTTAGCATTGGCAGTGGTGAAGGAAAGGATGACTTCTGTCACTTGATTAATCACGTTCTGCCCAAGTTCTGTCAGCTGTGCTCTTGTCATGTAGTCTTTGGGTTGCATCAGCATGGTATTTAGCATGGCTTCTTCTTGAACTTTTTGTAGGGCCTTCTGTAGATCTGCAGGAGTGATGCCCGTTGACACTGAAGTCTATTTGTTCAATTGATCAAGGAACTTGTTGATGGAGTTCTCAATCGAAGAAGGAGTAGTTGTTGCGGCAGAAGTGGTGGATGCGGTAGCAGCAGACTTCATCTGTGAGATGGCAGTTTTCACCTCTGTGGACAGGTTGTCCATTTTGGTGTTCAGGTTTAGTAGTGCCAGTGATGTTGTCTCTGCAAAAGATTTGAAAGAGCTTTGCAACTCTTTCAAGGTTTGGTTCACAGAGGTCTCAAGGGTTTGGAACTCATCCCTTGTGACTTGTGTTCCGGTGGTAACCTCTGGAGGAACACATTCGTCTCCAGAGTGAATCCCTGTTCCTGGGATACCTTCTTTCATTCCTGTTTGTATGTTGAGAATGGAAGGATTTCCTTCTGATCCTTGAGAAGAAACATGAGTTTCAATCCCTACAGAAGTTCTGAGAAGAACATTGTCCAAATCCACTCCAGAGGTGGGTATTGGAATATCCTTCTGTTGACTAGGAGACTTGTCTAGAGTCTCTTTGTCTTTGTGCTCTCTACTTCTCTCTGAAAGAAGTGTGGGTCTTAATAAGTGCGTGTCAGAGGAAACAAATTCCTCTGTAGGGTGTTCTTGTGTGATCTGGGGCGATTGATCACGAACATTAGGTGAGTCTCTTTGAGGAGACTCCCTAGGAATGGATTCCCCGGTTTCTGTGGGCACATAGGTTGAAAGAGTAACCTCTGGCTGGATGGGTTGGGTTGGGATCGAGCTGTGCTGCTCTTTTTCAATAACTCCTTCTGCAGCTAGACCCGCGGAGTTAGAAATGTGGGTTGCACTGGGAGGGGGTGATTGATGTGTGCCTTCTTCAACTTCGGCATCTTTTCTTGTTTCTTCTTCTGTTTCTGTGGAAGTTCCTTGCTCTGTGCGCAATGAGTCATCCATGTGATGAGATCCGTATAATCTCATGACATGAGGATGATAGAGACCTTTTCGTATCCAGATAGCCTCTTCTTCATCTGAATCTACCTCTGAGATTTCTATCCTTGTTTCTGTGGTTTCTTCTACAACCGTTGCCTCTGTAACTTTAGTTGTATTCCACTCAGCTTCGATTTGTTCTGTTTCTTCTGAAGCTTGGTTTGGACTTCTTCTGTGGACGTCCAATCCTTGAATGAAAGGGTTTTGTAAAATCACAGGGGTTTCGGCTGGTTGATTTCTGGGTGTTGTGTCATCTTCGTGTAGATGTGTGTCAATGCCAGAAATGAAGAAATCTTGTTCTTCTGGAGTGTGGTGGTCGAGAGGTTGTGCCGTCCACCCTGCTGTATTAAGGGTGTTTGCAAGTTCGGGGTTCTGTAGGAAATCATTCAGGTCTCCTTGGTGAGCAAATCTATCTGGAGATTGATATGGTGATTGATATCCTTCTTCTGTCATTCCTACTTCTGCATCTTCTTCTTCTTCTGCAGTCTCTCCCTCTATGATTTCCTCTTCTGCAATGGTAAACAACTTTTTAAGTGTTTTACCATGCTTCTTTTTGGTTTTCCTCCTTTTTGGTTTTGGTGCCCCTTCCTCTGTTGATTTGGATCTCTTCTTTTTCTGTTTTGTGAAAAGGGGAGGTGCAGAGGAGCCAATCTCTGTGGCATGGGGAGGTGAAGGTCTATCTTCTGCAGTGCTTGTTGATGTGCCTTCTGCAGTTTTTCTCTTCTTAGCTTTTGGAGTAGAAGCAGAGATCTTTGCTGAAGATTTCTTTCCCATTATTTCTGCGCGTTTGGCTATGAAGCTGAGCTGAATAGCCATGTGTTTTGCTAACTTTTTATCCTTTTCTGCTTGAGTGGAAAGAGGTTTTGCTATCATTGTTCCTAGGGGAACACCTAAACGCGGGGGTGTCATAGGACTCGGTTTTGGAGTTCTATGATCGCGTATATACTCTTTCTTAAGGGATATGTTCGATGTGTATCGCAGAAGTTTCTTTGACAGAGGTCTGCAGTGTGAGCAGCCATCAGCATGATCTGTGGGGGTATTTTTGTTCATCGGGAACTGTTTGGGAGTTGGCCCTTCCATTGGCGAATTTTGGATTAGCAGCAGAGGTTCGAACAGTACTCCCAATATTCTTTGGAACTGCAGAGGTGGTAGAAAGTTGGGATCGTTCTCTTTGACCCTTTTCGAGTTGTTCTTTCTGTCGATGGTGTTTATGATCTCTTGCATCATTATGGTCGCATAATCTAGTGGAAGATCATAGTAAACCCCATACATGATGCTCAAGATTTGATGTGAGCTCTGGTCAATACTCCCTATCTTTCCTGTCAAGCATCTGTTAAGAATAGAGAACAAAGTGTTCCACAGAGGTGGTAATCGGCCTCTGCGGAAGTCATTTCTCTTCCGTAGTTGGGTGTTGTACCCAAGCATTTCCACGAATCTACAGAGCTCTTCGTCTGTTGGTTGCTCTGCATAACTTTTCAATCCCAGAAGACCCCTTGTTGGTAGGTTGAATTCAAGTGAGAACATTGTTCTGTTGAACTTGATTTCAAGATGCTCAGTTTTATCAGGTCTTGAAATGTACCCTTTGATAAGAGAATCGTCTTTATCAAATCGGCAGCTTTGTCAAAATTGGTTCAAATA
This sequence comes from Saussurea involucrata, assembly GCA_033807775.1. Lineage (NCBI taxonomy): Eukaryota > Viridiplantae > Streptophyta > Magnoliopsida > Asterales > Asteraceae > Saussurea > Saussurea involucrata. Next base: position 53,286,051 of record CM066324.1, read on the forward strand.
ACGAACTGGTATTCTGTTAGGGGTTCTTGATAGTAGAGGGAAAAGGATATGGTTTTCCATGATGTTCAGAAGTATGGCATGGGCTTCGCCGAAAGTAGTGGGTGAAGGGACCAAATAGCAGTTGTTGGATTTAATAGGAAGAGTGGCTTCGAAATGATCCTTAGCTATGAAGTTTTGCAAGTGTGTCGTCGGAGCAAAGTCTGCGGAATCCCCGGAATCTTGTTGTTCAATATCTCTTGCAAGGCTGGGGTTTTCAGAATGTTCTGAATGAGCGGGGGGGTTTTCCGTTGAGTTCGCCGGAGAGAGTTCAGAGGATGTAGTTCGAGAAGATGAAGCCATTTGCAAGTGTTTTGCAGGGTATCGCCGGAGAAGAAGATGAGAGTTTGTAAAAGGTTTTATGAGAGGGTAAGGTTTGTTTTTATAGGATGGTAAAACGGTAGACTTCGAAAGGGTAAAGTATATGGCAATGGATTAAAGTTTGGAATCCGCACTCGAGTTTGAGCGGCGGGTTCAACTTACCAAAAAAAAAACGTTCCATGTTTTCCCAATGAAAATGGGACACGTAGGCCATGTCAGAAAATGACAGGACGTCGTGCGCGGCCCATTAATGCTAGGCGCGTGGAGTTGTTCTTAGCCATATGAGTTTCACTCGCAGAAAAAGTAACCGTTAATACTACAGAGATGCCCAAGTAATCAGATTGACAGAGCTTCTGTAGTTTACAGAGGCTCTGTGATCTTGAAAATCTTTGATGTTTATCCCTTTTTCATATATCTCATTGTTATCATGACTTCTGTGGGGTTCTTCTTTAACTAAAACATTTGTAAAAGCATTGGAGAGGATAAAATCGGATTTTTGTGAAGAAATTTGCTTCGCAGAGGTTTTGTGGCTCTGTTGGAACTTGCAGAAGTTCTGTGAGGGCCAGCAGAAGCTCTATGAGAGAAAAAATCTCATAAAAAAAATTTTATTAGTATTTTTGATCATCCAATTTTTGATTTGGTTTAAGAGATGTTTTTCGGACATATTTGAAAGTTTGTGTCCGAGAAAACTGTTTTAAAAAAACGGTTTGTTCGAGAAGGTCATGGTCTGCTTTTTAGGTTTCCGAGATAACATTCCCAAAGATCGACAGAAGGTTAATTTGTGATCACAGAGCATATTTCCTGCAGAAGCTCTGTTGAGCTCAGCAGAAGCTCTATGACCTTAAATTTCTCCTAATTCGAATTTTGTGAAACTTTTTGAGCTTTTGATTTTTGAGATGTTATTCACAGTATATTTAGGACATATTTGACAATTCTTGTCCTAGAAAATTGTTTTCCAAAAACCTTTTGTGCGAGAGACATACCTTTTGGTTCTTCTGTTCTCGGCAGTTTTGTCTTTCTTCTGTCGATGGAGAATTATCGACATTCTTCTTCGGCTTTCCTTTGGGAGATTTACCTCTGTAGATCATCTCAGGGCCCCTTTTGCTCCCCCTTGATCTAATCTCTTCTGTAGATCAAGAATTTCCTTTTGCTCCCCCTTGACCTAATCACCTCTGTAGATCAAGTAATTTCCTTTTGCTCCCCCTTGACCTATGCTTGGATCAAAGAATGATAAGTTTTGCATAGAACATAGGTCATGGTCTTTCAGAGGTTCTGTAGGGGTCGTCAGAGGTTCTTAGTTGACTTACAGAAGCTCTGTGATTTTAAGAACTATTTAAGGTTTTAAGAATTTACATACAGAAGTAGAATCGATCAAAGCAATAAATTAAGCAATGTATTTTACTCATTATTTACAGAATATAAAACTATACTTACTGAGGATTTTCACACCATGTTAATCATTCCTATCTTACCCACCAAGAAGTTGAATCTTTTCTCGTCTAGTGCTTTGGTGAATAAGTCAACGAGTTGATATTCTGTGGGCACAAAATGCATTTCGATTGTACCGTATTCAACATGATGTTTCAAGAAGTGATACCTTATATCGATATGCTTGGTTTTTGAGTGTTGCACAGGGTTGGCAGAGATAGCAATAGCACTTTTGGAATCGCAGAAGATGGGTATTTTGAACAGAATGTGGCCGTAGTCTTTTAGCTGAGTCTTCATCCATAGAACCTGAGAACAACAGCTAGCGGCAGCAACGTATTCAGCTTCTGCAGTGGATGTGGAAACACAATTCTGCTTCTTGGAGGTCCAACTGACTAGTTTACCACCTAGGAATTGACAACTCCCAGAGGTACTCTTTCTGTCGAGCATGCATCCTCCATAGTCTGAATTTGTATAAGCTTTAAGACCAAAACCAGAGTTCTGTGGATACCAGAGACCAAGATTTTTGGTCCCTTTTAGGTATCTAAAGATTCTCTTTACGGCATCATAATGTGATTTCTTTGGATTAGCTTGATAGCGTGCACAGAGACATGTGGCATGCATAATGTCAGGTATGCTTGCTGTTAAGTATAACAGAGATCCAATCATGCCTCTGTAGAGAGTGCATTCTACAGAGATGCCATCTGAATCTAAGAATAACTTGTTTCCAGTGGCCATTGGAGTTTTCATTGCAGAGGTATCAGAGAGGCTATACTTGGAAAGAATGTCAGAGACATATTTAGCTTGATTTATAAAAATTCCCTCTGATGATTGTTTGACTTGGAGTCCGAGGAAGAAAGTTAATTCTCCCATCATACTCATTTCAAACTCACTCTGCATGAGTTTTTCAAATCTTTTACACTCTTCTGAATTAGTAGACCCAAAAATTATGTCATCTACGTATATTTGTACAAGCATTATCTCACTACTTTTGCGTTTATAGAATAAGGTAGTATCTGTTGTACCTCTGTTGTAACCATTGACTAGAAGAAAGGTAGAAAGTCGTTCATACCATGCTCGTGGAGCCTGTTTCAGTCCATATAGAGCTTTTTCAAGGTAGTATACATGCCTTGGAAACTTTGAGCTTTCAAATCCTGGTGGCTGATTAACGTAGACCTCTTCTTGGATTTCACCGTTGAGAAAAGCTGATTTTACGTCCATCTGATAGACTTTAAAACCTCTGTGGGCTGCGAAGGCTAAGAATATTCTTATTGCTTCGAGCTGTGCGATAGGGGCAAAAGTTTCATCGTAGTCTATGCCTTCTGCTTGTCTATATCCCTTTGCTACTAATCTTGCTTTGTTTCTGATGACCACTCCATCTTCATCCTTCTTGTTTCTGTAGACCCATTTAGTCCCAATGGCCTGTTTTCCTCTTGGCAGAGGTACTAGAGTCCATACTCTGTTACGCTCAAATTGCAAAAGTTCTTCTTGCATGGCGTCTACCCAGTTTGGGTCATCTAGGGCTTCAAAAATCTACTTTGGTTCTATCACACTAATAAAATTTGTAAAGAAACAAAAGTTAGCAGTGGCAGACCTTGTTTTTACTGCGTCAGAAGGTTCTCCGATTATTTGGCTTGGAGGATGGCTTTTTGTCCATTGAGTTGTGCGTGGGAGATGATCATCAATGTCATTCAGACTTTCTTTAGAGACTTCTTATGTTTCTTCTTGTGTAGCCTCTGTTGTTCTTCGTGCCTTGGTAGTTGATTCTACCGTTTGTGGAATGATTGGTATGAGTGGTGGTGGAGTTTGTTCCTCTGAGGACGTATAGTCTTGGTCCTCGATTTCCTCTGTAATTGGTTCTTCTGTGGTTTGTGCAGCTTCTGTGGTCGTTTTCCTTGATGTTTCATCTTCTGCACTTTCTTCTGCTTCGGCAATTGCATCTGTAGTATGTACAGAAAAAGATGAAGCATTATTAGGACCAGTTAGAGACAAACCTGTAGGATTTTGTCCGACAGAGGATGGTTCTTCAGAAACCATGATTGTTCCAACAGAAGGATCAATGTTTTCGTTGAGCATCCCTAAAAATAGAAGATTCAAGTCTTCTTTTGCTCGTGAGATGACAGAGGATTTCCCTTTAGTTCCGAGTTCTGAACTGATTTGTTCAGAAGTCATTTGGAATGAATCATCAAAAGAAACATTGATGCTTTCTACAATCTTGTGAGACTTTGTAAGGAATGTTCTGTAGGCTTTGGAAGTGGCAGAGTATCCAATGAATTTGCCTTCATCTGCTTTTACATCAAACTTTCCTCTCGAATCTTTGTCGTTTAAGACGAAGCATTTGCATCCGAATACATGGAAAAATTTGATGTTTGGCCGCCGTTTGTTAAGCAATTCGTAAGGCGTCTTGAGGTGTCTTTTCACAATGGTTGATCGATTTTGAGTATAACACGCAGTAGAAATTGCTTCTGCCCAAAAGTTCATTGATAATCCGCATGCTGACATCATAGTTCTTGCGGCTTCCACAAGTGTTCGATTTTTTCTTTCGACAACACCGTTCTGTTGTGGAGTGCGAGCTGCAGAGAAGTTCTGTGATATTCCTTCTGTTGAAAGATAGGCTTCAATGACAGAGTTTTTAAATTTTGTGCCATTGTCACTTCTTAACTTCTGTATTCTGCAATTATAAAGAACTTGGATTCTTTTCATTAGACTTATCAATATATTTGGAACATCTGATTTCTTTCTAACGAATTCAACCCATGTGAAACGCGAATACTCATCAATTTGGACAAGTATGTATTTCTTGCCACCTAGGCTCTGTATGGCAATGGGACCGCAGAGGTCGACATGAAGCATGTACAGAGGTCTAGTGCAAGATACATCTGTTTTGCCTTTGTGGGAAGCTCTTTTGAGTTTTCCCATCTCACAGGCAGAACATAAATGATCCTTATTGAATTTAACATTTGGCAAACCTTTAACTAGATCAAGTTTGACCAGTTTTTCCAATGTGTGAAAATTTAAGTGACAGAACTTGTTGTGCCATAACCAGGCTTCTTCACTTTTGCAGGCAACAAGGCAAACTTTGTCTTTGTTCTTTGAGTTGAAGTTCATTAGATATAGATCACCTATTCTTTCAGCTCGCAGAAGTTCCATACTTGTTTCTTCACTTTGTAGAGAGCAGAAAGTTCTTTTGAACAACACATTGAATCCTGTATCACAAAGTTGACTTACACTGAGTAGGTTGTGCTTAAGGCCATCCACATATGCAACTTTGTATACAGAAACGTCTTCTTTCCTTATGACTCCATAGCCTTTTATGTGTCCTTTCTTGTTGTCTCCAAAAGTCACAGATCCACCATCTTGTGTTTCTTTGTATGTGGATAGTGCACTTCTGTCACCAGTCATGTGCCTTGAGCATCCGGAGTCTAGATACCAGATTGGCACATACTTCTTCTGCAGGACAATCACAGAGATTTAGGTACCCATATCCATATGGGTCCAATGTTGTTAGAGTTTTTCAAGTTTGCCTTGGCATTCTTGAAATACATTTTGTTCTCTGCAGAAGAGTCATATTGTTTCTTTGTGGGATTTGACTTTTGAATTGTCGTAGAGAGTAAACAGACTTGACTTGATAAATGATTATTAAGTTTAGACATAAGATCAAAGCAATGACAGTATTGAATATGAGATGTAATTTGCTTGAACTTTTCATTGAACTTTTTGAACTTTTTGAACTCAGCCACAGAGGCATTACATTCTTTCTTTACATTAGATTTCCTATTACTAGAAGATCTATGAATACTCGAATGTTGTTTGCAAAAGCTCTGTTTAGGACCTGCCTTCTGTGGGTTGCTTCTGTGGTGAACTTCTTTCATCACTGTCACAGAAGAAAAAGATTTATTAACCTTAGGTTTTGAAAATCTAGAACTTATAGGATCAATAGAGGTCTTCTGTAACATTTTAAGCTCAGCAGAGGTTTTGATATGTAGATTCAATTTTAGAAAATCTTGGCATATTGGAATCTCTGTGAGTTTCTCTTTTGGAGAAATAGTTCTGTGAGGAACTTCAGAGGAGAATTTGACATCCTCTGTGTCACAGTGAATTATCCCCGATTTGAAATCAGTCTCTGAGTTGTCAGAGGATGAATCGTCCTCGTATACAGAGGTTGAGTCAATTCTTTCAATAGAGGCTGGATTTTTTGAGCATGTATCGTACGAGCTTTCTTCCTCTGTAGAATAGTTTTCATAGATTGCAGAGGTTTCTAATAAGATTTCTTCAGTGAGAGTTTTATCTATAGAAGATGTACAGAAATTTTCTAAAACGCTTGATTTCCATATTTCCAAAATTTCTTTTTCAATTAAATTTTTAAAGTTTTCTTCTGAAAAAATGGGTTTAAACTCAGGAGCTTCTGCTGATAATTTCTTTTCAACGTTTATCAAACAGACAAAAGCAACCTGTGTTTGGGTCTCTGGTTTACCGAACTTGAAGATACCAATCTGATCTTGTGTTTTCAGATTTTTCTTTGGTTTGATACCTCTATTGACAGTGGTTGAAGATGATGAGTCTGTGTTTTCAAACCACACGTTAATCATCTTCTTATGTTTCTTCAAGTAAGGATCCACAGATATTTTCGCCCGTTTGCTTACAGAGATTAGATTTGGAAAATCTGGTTTGTTTGTTTTTCTAATCACAAATAACGAGGACAGAGGTTTGTTTCTTTTGCCTTCAACACCTAGGGTGATATCATCATACCCTATACCTCGTCTCCCTATTTGTGAGTTTATTTTTTCATAAACTTTCTGTGCATCTTTATAGTTTTTAAGCAAAACTTCTCTTCTGAGTAAATCTTGCCATAATACCTCTCTTTTTCTTTGAAAGTATTCTTTAAGAGCTCTTATGTCAGTAGTTTCGCTCCTTGAAACTGAAAGTTCTTTTGTTTTATCTTTTAAAGTATTGGTTAATTCAGAAATTTGTTTTTTTTAAAGGATCTAGAGTTTTGTTCCAATTCTTTTCTATTCTCTCTTTTTCCTCAAAAATCTTTGCTTTTTCTTGAGTAAGAAGCCGTACTTCTCTCTCATTGAAAGTGAGTCTTTTCTGAATACTTTGATTTATCTCTTTCAGTTCAATTAATTCAATGTTAATTCTAAGTGTATTATCATCTACAGAGGTAATACAAGTGTTGGAATTTGAAGTAGATACCTCAGAGTCAGTGCAGGAGTCGACTTCTGCCATGCCACAGAAGAGGGCATTAGCGGTATGTTCATCGTCAGAAGTAGAGTCTGACTGGAAGTCTTCTGTGTTCTCCTCAGAATGTCCTTTTGCCATTAAGGATTTTTGAGCATAATATTCGGCTTTCTTTTTGTAGAAAGCAGAGTCCGTTGTGGGCGATTTGATCTGCTTCTGCATTCATTCGCAAAATGGCCTGGTTTTCCGTAGTTAAAACATCCTTGAGGAGTGTTTCCTGTTCGATCATTGGACTTCTGTAGGTCTCCGCCTTTCTCTGATCTACATTCATTTGCATAGTGACCAGGTTTGCCGCATTTGTAGCATTCTTGATGCGTGTGGCTTACCGAGTCATCTGACCTCTGTTGGTCATTCCCTCTATAATTTCTATCGTTTGACCTCTGTCGGCCACTTGATTCTTCTCCTCTTCTGTCATCCTGGTTTTCTCTATCATATCTTTCATTTCCGGAACCTCTTCTGTTCCCTCTGAACTCTTTTGTCAATAGAGCTAAAGATTTAGCTAGTGACGCAAGAGTTATTTCCTTTTCTGCTTGCCCTTCTTCTTCACTGTCAATTATCACCATCTTCTTCTTCTCCTTCTTCTTCTCCTCTGTGGCTTTATCATTTCTTGGTCTCTGTGCATCCTCTTTAGTTTTACTAACCAATGCATATGGTGCAATGGTTAGTGTTTTAGCCTGTGCTATCTGAGGTTCTTGTGCGGCTAATGTTCCGTAAAGATCAGAGAGAGTCCAGGTGTCTAGATCCTGATTTGTCTGTAGGGACATAGACAGCTGGAGCCATTCTTCATTTAGACTTTTTAAAAACATGACATTGTTTTCTTCAGAAGTTCTGTCAATGCCTGATTTTCTGCACTGGTTGATTAGAGAGTTGAATCTGTCGTATGTTGTTTGCAGAGATTCTGTTGCAGAGGCTTTGAATGCATGATATTCATTGATGTACTGTGCTCTTCGGTTTTTTTGTGTTTTAGCACCTCCTTCCAACTGTCTTTCTAGTTCTTTCCACAGATCATGCGTTGTTTCACATGAATCCAAGGATTGAAAGAGTTCGTTGGGTATTGCCATAATTAATGTCCTCTTGGTTTTCTGAGCAACTTCATCTTCTGCTTTATCTTCGGTTGACCACTCCCCTTTTGGCTTTGGTTTTTGATGTTCGGGGATTTCGGCAGATTCAGCAGTAGCAGGTATACGAGGTACTACTGTCATGGGAATAGGAGGAGGATTGTATAGATATTGTACTTGATTTTTTTTCAGTGCCCTCGAAAAAATGGACCATTCTTATTTTCCACTGAGGATACTCATCTCGAAGGAGAGTAGGAGGTTTAGTGAGAGAACCAGTAGTAAAGAAATTATTTGTATTTGTCATTTGAAGATTTTAGAAAGAAAGTATGATTAAAGAGTTACTTCGATGAGCTTGAAGATTTCCTGGGTTTAAGCAGTTTCCAGACACAATTTTAAATCGCAATAATATCTATCAAGAGTCTTGATAAGTGGATCACTTGATATTGAAAATCAAGGATGGCTCTGATACCAATTGTTGGAACCCAGATACACTTAATCAAGATTAACAATCTGTTAGTGGAGTTTAGAGTTTGATGCGGAAGCGTATTAAACTAACAGATATGTTTGATAGATATTAGAACGCACATATATAAAGAAAACAGTAAGGAATAAAAAGGATTTCTTGAACAGTTACTGTTATTCAATATATAATAAGAACACGAAGAACAGATTAAGAACTGTTGGTGTGTGTGAGAATATAACACTCAGATATTTGACAATAAAGCTTGAGAGTATTAGTGATTCCTTGTGTATTCGTCGTTAGGAAGATCTCAATATGAGACTTCCTTTTATACTACTCTTAGAAGACTATGAAGTTGGTCACTGTTCCTTTTACGGCATGAATAGTAAACTGGATGGTGTGAACAGTGGACTGGATGGTGTGAGCAGTTGTTTGAGCCATGCACATTTAATGGAGCAGATGTACTATTGGTAAATGCATTAAATGGCGCAGACGTCTATTTTGTACCATGCCCTATTGAGTCCACTCAGAGCTTGACACGTATTTTGACAGTACTTTTCCATGCAAGTTGATGAACGTATCCAGTAATATCTTCCAAGTCTTCATAACAGACCACAGAGGCTCTGTAAGGCATTACAGAGGTTCTATGGTCTGACCTTCTGTGGAGCAGTCCACTTGTTTCCGAGTTGATCTTCTTCTTGCGCACTACAGAGGTTCTGTGATTACCTCTGTAGCTTCTGTGGCTTTCTGGACTTGATCTTCTGGAAGAAGTGGCAGAGCCTCTGTGAGAGGCTTTTCTATACTTAGCCTATTTTTCACTACTTCTAAGTATTTCTATGATTAGGAAGATTGAAGCTAACAGTTCGTGATCAATCGCCCCAGATCACATCAGAACACCCTACAGAGGAATTCGTTTCCTCTGCCACGCAGAAATTAGGGCCAACACTTCTTTCAGAGAGAAGTAGTGAGCACATAGACGAAGAGACTCTAGACAAGTCTCCAAGTCAACAGAAGAACATTCCGATACCCACCTCTGGAGTGGATTTGGACACTGTTCTTCCCAGAACTTCTGTAGAGACTGAAACTCTTGTTTCTTCTCAAATATCAGATGGAAATCCTTCCACCCCCATCATACAAACAAGGGTGAACGACGGTGTCCCAGGAGCAGGGACTCACTCTGGAGACGAATGTGTTCCTCCAGAGGTTACAACAGGGACACAAGTATCAAGGGATGAGTTCCAAACCCTTGTCACCTCTGTGAACCAAACCATGAAAGAGTTGCAAAGCTATTTCACATCTTTTGCAGAGACAACATCAACAGCCTTACAAAATCTGAACAACAAAATGGACAATCTGTCCACAGAGGTGAAATCGGCCATAACAGAGATGAAGTCTTCTGCTCAAACAACTGCCACAACTACAGCCACTTCTGCTGCTAAAGATTTCGGAATAGCTGGAACATCTGCATTCAAGGAATCAGTCAAGCATTTCCTTGAACAAATGAACAAGCAATCCAACAAATCACAGAGCCTCACACCTACAGATCTACAAAAGGCTCTGCAAAACGTTCAAGCAGAAGCAATGCGCAACACAATACTGATGCAGCCAAAAGACTACATGACCAGAGCACAGCTAACAAAGCTCGGGCAAAATGTGAGAAACCAGATCACATAAGTCATCGTCTCCTTCACTTCTGCAAATGCCAACTACGTGAAAGAATTCAGAAAAAGTGTCGGCAAAATGCGCTTCAACACAGAAGCAGAGCCTGCAACTCTAATCGGCCTCTGTGATGATCTATGTACGAAGTTGATGGCCGCAGGAGCAGAACTACCAAAGAAACCCAAAGCTTCCTGTAGAGCAGAGGGTACTTCTGATAAGAGTCAGGATGACTCTGATGATGACCATCCTGGTCCATCAGATCATCCTGAGGGGGAGAATATAAGGGAGAAAGCTACGACCAGAGGACTACATGCTCCACCAATCGCAGCAGAACCAATCAGCCAAGCCCCTCCACAACAAACCAAAGATCAACAAACTCAACAGACCACAGAGACAACACCCGTCTCTGTGGAATCAACCGCTGAAGAAACCCATGTACCAGAAACTCAAAAGACCACAGAGGCAACACCCACCTCTGTGGAATTCCCTAAAATGTTTGGAGAAGATGTTCAACATCTGTCATCCTCCACAGAAAAAGATCTTCCCTCCCAAACTACAAAACCAACAGAAAAACACCAATCCATCCCAAGAAGAAAGTCTATTGCCCACAAACCAAAAAGAGCAACGACCTCTGCTTCTTCTGTTTTAAGGAATATGCACAAAACAATGACTGAACGAATGGCGCAGAGAGAAGAAGAAAGGCACAGGTTCACATTAGCTTTCAAAATGGCAAGAAGATTTGATATCCAACCTTCACCAACAAAAACCAAGCTTACAGAAGAAGTCACGAAAGAACCTCCAACAGAGGTTACAGAGCAAATCAAGCCAACAGAACCAACACCACAAAAGTCCTCTCAAACACAAGTGTCAAAACCTACAGAGGCAACTCCCATCATTCCAACAGAAGCACCAACAACCAAACCTACAGAAGCAACCGGTTCTGCACCTCCAAAAGCCAAAGACAAGGGAAAGGCAAAAATAACAGAAGAGCCCAAGAAAAAGAAATCAGTGCCTAATCCTACAGAAAAACTGATGAAGAGCTCCTTTGATGCTTTTCAAACTCCAAACCCTAAAGAAGAGGACTGGGCATATGGATTAAAGCCCCTGTCAGACATTCCACTTACTGGCAGAGCTGCAGAAGTTGTTCAACAGATGGAGAGTCTCAGAAGACAAGTACCACCACATGGTCCAACATATGAAGAAATGGAAGAAGTGGTGTACAAATATCTCTACAAACAACCCTTTCAGAACCTCCATCCAATAGACCAAATCACAAATCCGAACATCAGAGAAGAATTTGAGAACATCTTCAGCAGAACAAAGCCAAGAACCAAAGCAGAAGTCTTCTCAATTCATAAAATCAAAAAGGTAATCTTCTGCAGGTTCTCCTTCACAAGAACCTATCCAAGAGTCAGGTACAATCTTTACAGAGTCAAAAGGGTAAATAATTCAGAAACCACCTTCGCTGATGCTGACATAAGGTATCTGAATCCCTATGATCTACCTGAACTTCTGCAATGGACGAAGGACAACTACAACACAGATCCAAACACCAGAGCCTATCAAGTGTTGAGAAAAGCAATGAGGGAAAGGCTTCTAATCTACAGTCTGACAGACTTTCAGCTGGGAAAGGATCTTGGTCTTAAACATCTGAATCTACGACCACCAGAGGATCGCTGCCCACCTGACGCCGTGCCCAACTCAATCATTACAGAACCAAGGTTCGGGTTAGTATTTCAAAACCCACAAGGCGAAGTCAAACTTTTTGTGAGCATGGACTGTCAGAAGTACGCAACTAGTACTCTGAACAAGTTCAGAGCAAACCTTGTAAAATACAGAGATACCGAGCAAATGGATAGAGACGCTGCAGATACCCTCATCAGAGAGATTGATGCTACAATACGCTTAAGAGAACTCTGCATCAGTTTCTACAAAGAGATCAGAGAAGTCGGAAGAGACAACAGAAGCTTCAACGATTTCACCGACGCCAAAATCTGATTCTCAAACAACCAATCTCTGCAAACCATGTTAAAGTTTATCTTTCATTGTACTCAAATATAAAATGCCTCTGGCATATGTAACACCCCAAAACAGGGGTTAACAAAAACTTCCATAAAACGGAAGAGTGGTACTCAATACTAGAGTATAAGTATACATAAATCATTACATAACCAATAAGACGAAGATTTAGTTAATTATAACTACTATTGGACCACTAGCTTATTTGATCACTACTATAGCAACCAAATATCAAAAGAGTGCTGGTAAGTTCTATCATCAATCTTCCAGTCTTTATCTCTCTAACAATGATCCCATGCTCACAACCCCGATCTAAACCTTCTTGCCCGGAATCACTAAATCTGTAATACATAAAACACACAACAAGTGTTAGGCTTTTAAAGCCTAAGTGAGATTTACACATAGCACATAGAGCATAATCATAGCATGCAGGAATAACAATTCGATACATTCACCAATTGGATTCCATGGAGAAGGCCCATATCGCTACCAGTTACATCATAATCGAAGATATCCCATGATCGGTACCCCACGATAGAGTCACAAGACATATCACAACGGAAAACACCACGGTATCCGAAGGTATGAATCCATTACATTTACCCCACGGTATGTAAGGATATATCCTCCAATGCCTACTAGGTGCTCCTCCAATTATGTGAATACTAAATATGTTAATCCTAATAATATTCAAGCATATTCTACACATAACAATGGTCCAACCATTTAACATAATCAATACTACTTCCATGTAGTTCATATACATCCATATGTAATAAATCATATTCTAAATAATATCAAGCATATTTAGCACTTTAACAATGGTCCAACCATTTATCATAAACAATACTACTTCCATGTAGTTCACATACATCCACATGTATTAAATCACTTTCTATATGAATTCAATAATAAGCCACCATGTTTACAATTCAATAATAAGTCCATTTTGACCATTAAGCCATCAATTTATCATTAAGACATCTATTAAGCCCTCATCAAAATTACATCCCATTGATGTATAATCAAAGCCAAACTCTTAGCATCAACATTTAACATGACATACTAAGCCATAAATACAATTAATCCACCATGACTTACTTGAAGTCTTCTTGTTTCCCTCTCAACCATTAAGAGCTTATTCATCAAGATTTCTCATTAATCATACCAAAATCAAGATAAAAATGGTAGATAAGTATAATACAATCAATTAGGTACAAGTTACTCACCTTAATTCTTCAATTGGTATAACCCTAACTTGATGATTTGAACTCAAACACTCCAAGAAGAAAGATGAAGATATATTGCCCTAAATCAAATTTAATTGGTAAGATTCATCTTCTAATTGCTTGAATTGAATTAAGATTGAGATATAAGAGTTTACCTTAACTTCAGATGGAAAATCGCCTAAGAGGTATAGAGCAGAGCAAAATATTAGATTTTAGAGTTCTTAGATGAAAGGATAAGTGACAAGGACCAAGAGGTGGGTTTTAACCCCCTTTTAACACGTCAGGTGCTTGGCGCCAGCGCCTGAGCCAGTGCATCGGCGCCACCATCCGCGCCAACCTCTGTTTGGTCATTTCTCAATTTCCACTAATTTGGCCGTAACTTCTTCGTTAGAAGTCCGTTTTTGCTCCGGAAAGAACCGTTGGACTCGTATTCAAATTACCCATCCAACTAATCCATAAAATCTAATATTTAACTTTATCATCTATTTTTCATTAATTTCCTTAAGAAATAAACTTACTGATTTCTATCGGAAGTTATCAAATAACCAGTAAAATCACGGAAATTGCTTAGGAACTCAATTATAATCTAAGAAGTCAAAATATAAAGAAATATTATGACTAATATTACTTTCAAAGATTTTCCGGGTGTTACAATTCTCCCCAACTTGAAAATGATTTCGTCCTCGAAATCTATACCCTTTACAACCCAAAGTCAACCAACTCACTGTCGACCAAAATTCAATAATTCCTAACGGAAATCCAAGTTCTATCCACACGGTCTATACAGACAATTCTTCGAACAATTGTTTATTAACAAAGCCCTTACACATACGTTGTACTCATGTACAAATAAAGGTTCCAACCATAGAGAAGCTCCCAACCATACGACTTCAGTCATCTCCCAACCTTAAAATGTTCTATATAACTTGATTTCAGTTTCAAACTCTAAATCAAATTAAGGTTCAATTAATACTGAGACCAACCAAATTTCTAATTTCAATTGTCCCTATCATTAACGGCCATTTACATCCAATGAGCTCTAATAGACTTCAAAATCCATTTCAATAATTAATCGTCAAACGGACAGGTTCATTTACCAATCTCAAAGATTAGTTCACTAACACCACTCATCAACAATGAGTATCTTATGGTTACTACTACCATCACCATCATTCTTTCTAAAATCAACTACAACTTCCCGATTACACTAAAGGTGTTTGGCCTTAAACCCAAAAGTTATCACCTAATTATCACCAGCCTTTGCACTTTAACCAAACCCACACATGAGTTCCATTCACAAAAAAAAAATCTAGAAGGAACAACGATTTATCTTTCATATTTCTTGAACTTTTCTTCTTTCATCATTAACCGCTCTACAACTCAGATTTGTAAGCCTCCTTAAAGTAACCGTTTATCATTAAACCTTTATCCGACTATTGCTTGGTCTTTCATACCGTCATCATCTACATTTCAATCTCCAGATCTCAAAATAACGTTTACGTATGCTGCTTGAAAATCCATACTCACTTTAAATTGAGCATACTCACCACTTTTGAATACTTCTATATCTACGGCACCCATCACTACATCTATGTTCCACACGTTTCTTCAGTATAAAGTATTACCATTTCCTCGCATCAATATCGTACTACACGATCACATTGCAACCAAGCACTAAGATATTATATTTCAAAGGTGATAATTCCATCGAACCTGTAGTATACTACATTCTTAGGTCCGACCTTTCTATCATTACTTTCTATAATTCAGAATCATAAACTCATTTAACGACTCACACAACCAAAATTACTTTGGATAAACTCACACTACCGCTCGGCATTCTATTCCGATTATAGCCAAATTACTACATCATCTTACCACCACATAATCCAACAGCTTCGTTGACAACTAATACTATTCATCTAGAATCCCCGAAAAGACTTCCAGCAGATACTTCCTAATTCTAACTTCATAATACATTCTAGTTGACACATGTATCTTGGCAGTTGATACATGTACTCTCTCGTACATTCTTCACATAAAGCCTTTCATTACAGACTAGGTTTCTCACAATCATTCATACACCTTTTAACCGAGTTTATTTCACTAAATATCTCCTCCCCAACTTTAGTTGAACTACCACTTTCGATTTGCTAAATAACTTGAACTTAATCGTTCATACTAACTCCTCGTGATTCCAAACCATTACTAAAACACAGTACAATCCTTCACAGATTAACATTTTCCATACCTGACTTCATTTGTGCCTAAAACTTTCTCCCTTGTAACCCATCCACATCGCAAGTAAAACACTTCTATAACACAACCGTCTTTCATAATCTTAACACTCTTACAAAGAGGTCCTTCAGCTTTTATTCTTCTTATTTAAAACTTAACAACAATTAAATCCAAAAGAATACCCAACACATTCCCATCATGCAAACTTCTATTTTAATACAATCCATGTAATCCCAACCCCCAAGCCTATGTCAAGTTAATTAAACCGACAAATACCCTTAAGACTCAACCGAGTCTAAAACCAAGCCATCTGCTCAAAGGGTCTATTGATCATTTATCAATATCAACTCATGAAATTTAAAATACATCTAATCCCACATCATGCAACACACGCTTCGAGACATGATAATCTCATGACCCCTTCATTGCTACTTTCCCAATGAAGTCAATTCCTATATGTATTTATATGTACACGTATATACAACTCTATATACTCCATAATATATATATATATATATATATTATTTTGCCAAAGTTCATTAGTCCTAAAGGTACTAAGAATACAAGATCATCAAACGGTCCTCACACATAAGACCAATAGTTAAACCAACACTAAAAAATGCGATTAAGCATATAACACACCAAAATTATTGCACGACCATAATAAACTTCTAAAAGCGTATTTTGACCACCTAACTTTCACTTCAGTAATAATTTAACCAAAACCTCTTCTACTCGTGATTTATTCGCCAATCACTCAAAATCCCCACATGTGGTGTTTCACAAGATATATATATTGTCCGCATTCTATAGCATTCTATAACATCCCCAGTTCACCGTACACGATAATGTCCGTTTTGTGCATACCCTCTGCATAACAGCATGCCGGTACCACTCACGGTTTTGTTCTTGCCCGCACAGGCATACGCGGGACGCACCCAAACCGCACCCTGTGACAGGCAAAAGGCCTCATACATCTTACACAACTGCCGACTTTAATATCTATAGTCGACCTATCGATACATTCTTTAATCCGTTCATTAACAAGGACTGAGCCTAATCCTTTCAACATAACATAATACAATTTACATCTCATCGTCTTCTTTTCAGACTTATTCGTGCAATACTAATATCACAAGATCACCATAAATTCTTATTTAACGTCGAGGGTATTTCCTTTCTGTCTCACCACACTACTCTTAGCAATTTGCTAAATCCATCACCTTGATGACTACTAATCCTTCCTCCGGACACAACCGTCCCTTGTCAACTCTATTTCTAGTTACCAAACGAGGGTATAAACCTTCTTACAACCGACTCTAAGTCCACTTTCAACTCTCCCATTGTTCACCTTCCTCTTGAACACAATTACCAAAATTACAAACATCTTCCCAAGATTTATTCCACACTTCTCCAATCTTGGAGTTCTTTCTTAACTTAAAGTGTACTACTCTACGACCTAGCGAGTTCATAGCCTTCATGCATGAAAACTTGATACATAACCCAATTCACACATTTTCTCATTTTAAATAACCACTTTTGGAATAACTTGGGCACACATGACCTCAACATTCACATGACTCCAAAGTACTGCACGACTATCTCGAGAATTGTTTGCATAATAAATTTCCGTAAATTCAATCTTTCTCAACCAAAATAAAGTTGTTACGACGAAAATAAAATAAAAATCTTTTCATGTAAAGTAAGAAATATTTTGTAACAACTCCTAAATTTCGCTGTGCAACGTAAATGGGATTGCCTTTTCTTTGAATACTCACTTGCACATACTAGCTCAACCTTGACTAAAACTTTTATTTATGCAATTGGTTTGAAATCATGAAAATTCATGTAACATACTCTAGAACACCATGCATAAAAACTTTACTCGCAATTGAAGGCTACTTACTCAACGAGGTCAATCGTCTTACTTAAGTATCTTATCATTGACATTCTACCTCCGACCGGTGGTCGTCCTTTCGGCCTTATGACGTTTGCTATTCATGCATTCCGCTATTCACATATCAACCATGTCATACTATTTTCGTCTTGGTCAAACGTTTCATATTCTATTTCTATGCGCATCAATCACCTATTAAAGGTTACCTTGGCGGACGTTCATGAGTCCCGCCAATTCTAGGTTGTCCTTCCAACCCCCAAATCATTTACCGAACTGTCCTCCAAAGGATTTTGGTGGCATAATCACCATCGTTCTACTATAACCTAAAGGGATAATCATAAGAAAATAGTTATGCACCTACCCTTATACAAAACATACTTTACTGATCGTTAGTCACCGTAATAATCTTAGAAATAAGCATGCTCGCGTAATAATATATTCATAATAACAGTAGCTAATTGAAATTGTGAACATATCATACATGAGAATCCTTGTTACTATTATCACAGTACTAATTTCACGTATTTCCGTTGACTCTAAGACTATCCCGTTCTAGTATTTCTACCCAAATCTCACAAGTCATAACTTATTTCATCTCAGCTTAAGTCTAAGCATCTCATCAGCATACTTAGTTCACTTAAACTATTGCTCTGATACCAACTTGTAACACCCCAAAACAGGGGTTAACAAAAACTTCCATAAAACGGAAGAGTGGTACTCAATACTAGAGTATAAGTATACATAAATCATTACATAACCAATAAGACGAAGATTTAGTTAATTATAACTACTATTGGACCACTAGCTTATTTGATCACTACTATAGCAACCAAATATCAAAAGAGTGCTGGTAAGTTCTATCATCAATCTTCCAGTCTTTATCTCTCTAACAATGATCCCATGCTCACAACCCCGATCTAAACCTTCTTGCCCGGAATCACTAAATCTGTAATACATAAAACACACAACAAGTGTTAGGCTTTTAAAGCCTAAGTGAGATTTACACATAGCACATAGAGCATAATCATAGCATGCAGGAATAACAATTCGATACATTCACCAATTGGATTCCATGGAGAAGGCCCATATCGCTACCAGTTACATCATAATCGAAGATATCCCATGATCGGTACCCCACGGTAGAGTCACAAGACATATCACAACGGAAAACCCCACGGTATCCGAAGGTATGAATCCATTACATTTACCCCACGGTATGTAAGGATATATCCTCCAATGCCTACTAGGTGCTCCTCCAATTATGTGAATACCAAATATGTTAATCCTAATAATATTCAAGCATATTCTACACATAACAATGGTACAACCATTTAACATAATCAATACTACTTCCATGTAGTTCATATACATCCATATGTAATAAATCATATTCTAAATAATATCAAGCATATTTAGCACTTTAACAATGGTCCAACCATTTATCATAAACAATACTACTTCCATGTAGTTCACATACATCCACATGTATTAAATCACTTTCTATATGAATTCAATAATAAGCCACCATGTTTACAATTCAATAATAAGTCCATTTTGACCATTAAGCCATCAATTTATCATTAAGACATCTATTAAGCCCTCATCAAAATTACATCCCATTGATGTATAATCAAAGCCAAACTCTTAGCATCAACATTTAACATGACATACTAAGCCATAAATACAATTAATCCACCATGACTTACTTGAAGTCTTCTTGTTTCCCTCTCAACCATTAAGAGCTTATTCATCAAGATTTCTCATTAATCATACCAAAATCAAGATAAAAATGGTAGATAAGTATAATACAATCAATTAGGTACAAGTTACTCACCTTAATTCTTCAATTGGTATAACCCTAACTTGATGATTTGAACTCAAACACTCCAAGAAGAAAGATGAAGATATATTGCCCTAAATCAAATTTAATTGGTAAGATTCATCTTCTAATTGCTTGAATTGAATTAAGATTGAGATATAAGAGTTTACCTTAACTTCAGATGGAAAATCGCCTAAGAGGTATAGAGCAGAGCAAAATATCAGATTTTAGAGTTCTTAGATGAAAGGATAAGTGACAAGGACCAAGAGGTGGGTTTTAACCCCCTTTTAACACGTCAGGTGCTTGGCGCCAGCGCCCGAGCCAGTGCATCGGCGCCACCATCCGCGCCAACCTCTGTTTGGTCATTTCTCAATTTCCACTAATTTGGCCGTAACTTCTTCGTTAGAACTCCGTTTTTGCTCCGGAAAGAACCGTTGGACTCGTATTCAAATTACCCATCCAACTAATCCATAAAATCTAATATTTAACTTTATCATCTATTTTTCATTAATTTCCTTAAGAAATAAACTTACTGATTTCTATCGGAAGTTATCAAATAACCAGTAAAATCACGGAAATTGCTTAGGAACTCAATTATAATCTAAGAAGTCAAAATATAAAGAAATATTATGACTAATATTACTTTCAAGGATTTTCCGGGTGTTACAGCATACATCTAAATGAAAGAACTTTCGAGGTATTGTTTAACCTCTGTCTTATCAAACTTAGCCTAACTTAACTCATGTTCAAATTTTTTATTTTTCACTACTTAGGGGGAGATTGTTAGCTTCAATCTTTCTAATCATAGAAGTATTTAGAAGTAGTGAAAAATAGGCTAAGTAAAGAAAGCCTCTTACAGAGGCTCTGCCGAACTTACCGAGAGATCAAGGTCAAGAAGCTACAGAAGCTAAAGAGGCGTCCTACAGAAGCTCTGTCATACGCACAAAGAAGACCAAAGACTCAGAATCCGGTGAAGACTGCTCTACAAAGGACCAGGCCGCAGAACCTCTGTAACACTTTACAGAGCCTCTGTGGTCCTCTCTAAAAGGCCTGAAGATATTTATATTATCTTGCTACTGTTACTGGACCTGTTCATCAACTTGCATGGTAGCATGCCCTGTCCATCTTCAACGTGTCAAACTCTGATTGGATTCAATAGGGCTTAGTACATAATAGACGTCTGCTGCATTAAATGCAATACAGCACGTCCAACTGTTCATGCCATCCGTTCCACTATTCATACCGTCCGTTCTGAATAGTAGCTTATGCTTTATGGTCCCCTTAGAGTAGTATATAAGGATGACTCATGTTGAGTTCTTCCTAATCGAGAATTAAGACACAAAAACATCAAGAACATATAGCTTATATACTTTGAGAGTCATATTTGTTTTAAAGCTTTGCTTACTCACTGTTCTTAAATCTGCTCTTCATATATATATATATATATATATATATATATATATATATATATATATATATATATATATATATATATATATTCAGTAAACTTTGAGATATTATTTCCTGTTCACTGTTTATTTATACTTTGTTCTAAATCTATCAATCATATTTGTTAGTTCTTCAAATACGCTTCCGCATCAAACATAAACTTGAACTAATAGATCTGATAATCTTGTTTAAAACAAAACGGGAACCAACACAAATTCAACTAGTTTTATTATTATTACCAATTAAGTTTAATTGTTCAATAATTCAACTAATTAAAAGAAAGAAAAATTAAATTAAAATACTACTTTAAACACAATCATTTTACCTAAAACCACACTTCACCCTCCCCTTTTACCACTCCCAAAACCGGCCCCCTCCCCTCTCTCACTCCATAAATACCCACTCTATTCATCCATTTTTACTCTTCATTCATTCTCTCTCAAATCCCTCTCCAAGAACACTCTCATTTCTCTCTATTTTCTCTCCTTCAAGGCTTCAAAGTCCAGCCCTCAAGAACACCAAAACCCAAGGTAAAAATCTGCTCCTAACATCATTTAATCATCTACAAACAAGCATCTTTCATATTTCAAGTTTATCTTCTTAAAACTCTAGTCTTTTCACTTTGTTCTTGCTAAGACAAATCCTTGGCATCCTAATGTTTGTAGATTCATAACCATGACACTTTGCATGTCATTAAAAGTGTGATGAATCCATCATCAAACCCATATTAGTGACCCAAGAAAGTCTTACTTGAATAGTTTCACAAAAACTCAAAAACAGCAAGTTTTGAAAATGTCTTGGTTAGATGATTTGTCTAAACCCATTGCATGTAGGTTGTGTAAACAAAAAGCAAGTTTTTCAGCTGAAAATATTAACTTTATGTGTCAAAAATCGTGGCTAAGGAAAAAGAACAATATCTTTAAAGAGCCAATAGAAAAAGAGCATTTATATAAAGAAGCTATTTCCAACAACAATCTGTCAGATTTTTCCACTGACTTTGCATGGCCATATCTCTCTCACAAATGCTCCAAATGGGGTGATTTTTCTTCTGGAATTTTCTTTTATGAGTTAAGAATCAAACCCAACTGGAATCCTTGAAAAACATTAAGTTTTCGACCTTCAAACAGTTTACACAAAAACAGTGCGCATCAGCAACATTTTCTGTTACTGTTTACGTCATGTTTTATTTCATGCACTTATATTACTCTAAAAATCATGGGATTTATGGCAAAAGTTTCCTAACACATGGAAGTACTTAGCTGTAAAATATCAGAACCTAACGATCTCTGAAAGTCATCCGAAAATTTACCGAAAGTGACTACTAATTCCGGACAGCTAACAACTATATCATATTATAGCTATATGCTACCTCTTGAACCCGTTTCATCATTCTTGTGATGAAATTGTGAAATATACCTATATATATTTACTTACTCATTTTATTTATACTCTAACAATCTAACACCTAACTATTAACCCTTTTCATCATTTTATGATGGGATTGTGGTATTTATATTGTTAGTGCAATATGTCTTCAAGGTTTAAATATAGAAAGGTCAAAGTCAAAGTCAATGTATTGAGTTGTATTGTGTTGTTTACACCTTGTATTGTGTTTAGTATAAATAGCTTAGTTGTAGTTAGTTAGAAAAAAAGTCTCTCATAACTCATAACTCATATCCTTAGAGAGCTTGTAACAGTGTTCTTGATAATTGGATGACGAATTCATATCTTCTCTATCTTGATTGATCTTTAGGGTTTAACAATTGGTATCAGAGCACGTTATTGAAGATCTTGGATTAACAATTGGTATCAGAGCACGTTATTGAAGATCTTGGATTAACAATTGGTATCAGAGCACGTTATTGAAGATCTTGGATTAACAATTGGTATCAGAGCACGTTATTGAAGATCTTGGATTAACATATATATATGTAATATATATGACCTAACATCTAACTTTATTTATATACTATACATATGATCCTATTATTAACCCTTTTCGTCATCTTCATGACGAATTTGCGGTAATCTCGAACTATCATATGTAACGTTTCATTTTGAATATGAACTATTGATATCAAAGAACTTATAACAACATACAAAATCTCACCAAAGGCATTTTATGATGAATTGGATATTTAAACGACCAAAGTCTAGAACCTAGAATCTTACTAGTGTCCTTACATAGATCGGATCGGAGTAGGATCGCCTTACGGAACACATTACGCGTTTCTTGGGAAACATCTACGCTATCCATGTGAGTCTTCATAGCCCCTTTTTACCGTTTTATACGTTTTGGGGTGGAAAGCATGTTACAAACTTTATTCGAATTCAACTGTTTTATTACTGAAATACTACGCATGTTTAAACGCTCTCTATTGTACGTGTGCACATGTGAAAGCTTCTAAGTTTGCGCTATCATAGAAAAGTCCCCAACTTTTCTTTACATTACCTATTTAACTCACGTGTGTGAGCCATGATAATTATGGATAACGTTATTTGGTTGACCACCCACTTACGGTAAAGTAAGTGCATAAATGTTACAACGCCATGTTAGTGATAGAACATGATGACTCGGGGAAAACTAATACAAGGTCAGGAGGTTTGGGTGATGGCTAAGCTTGCTACCTCTGAGGCATCACATTATATACCATGAGCATGCAAATTCGAAACGACAAACTTTACAACCGGGTGCTGTACTACTTTCTTTGAAAGTGCGGAACTTACCAACTTGCATTAAAAACTTTTAGTGCATACAAAACCTATGAACTCACCAACTATTGTTATAGTTGACACTCTCCTTTACATGCTTTTCAGGGAACAACAAGTAAGGATTCATTCTAGAAGGCATCACATTAGCAACATCCAACTTATTTCATCATGTCAAGTTTATTTTTGTTATTTTGGACAAGTTGTATTTCTAAAAATGCGTTGTATTTGTACTATTTTGATATGATGATTGTGTGTTGTCTTCTACCTATCGCTTTTGAAACATTTAGCTGTGACATCCCGTGTTTCCGTTTTAGCGGGGTGTGACAGAAGTGGTATCAGAGCCAAAAGTTATAGAGAACATCGGTCTTTCATTTGAAAAAACCCCAACTATAACCGAAAGTCCAAAATTGACATGAACATAACTAAACCTACTACTAGTATAACTAAGTCTAGAATGGTATTGACGGACTTTAATTAAACATAGCCTGATCACCTATGTTCGATTAAGGAAAGTTAATGCGAGACTAGAAATGGTTATAGTAGGAGTATGTCGATTTTCACATGCACTCTTTAGGAACATGCTTAGTGTATAGACATTGCATAGGGTAGACATGCCACTTATGCGATTAGTTACTAAGTACACTTTTGCTTCAGTTTCACTATGTCGTCATCGTCAACACCGTCTTACACTCCCGCTTCGTACTCGGCCGATGCACCAGAATACTCCACCGCACGATCTCAAGAAAACCCGCCTAGCAACCAAGAGGAGGAGAATTACAACAACACGAACTCGGAAACTGAGGTGTCTAGCGAGCGAGACCCTTACGAAGGACCTAGAGTATCACCGACCACGGTGTAACCCCGACCCGCTCCGGTAATTGTGCAACCATCATCCGGAGGGCTTCGCACTCGGCAAACGGCAAGGAAGAGTGTGCCAATCCCGAGAAGAGTCACGCTAACAACTCCTCGTCCGGAAGCACCGGAACCATCGAGAGTAGTTCCCGGCGTGCCAATAGGGCGCATGACCGAACTAGCGATGGCAAGGGATCAACACATTAGAGCCATGACAACCGAATTACACGGATGTCAAGTTAGAGTAACTCATCAAGCCCAAGTCCTAACAGAACTTGTAGAGCTTACACATCAATTGGCTGTTGTATCAAGTCAAGCTAGAGAAGGCGCAAAAATGGCTAGGGAAATGGCCTCAAGATCTCAAGCGGCGAGCTTGGTAGTAGTAATGGGGTTGATGCTGTCAATGTTCTTGCTTGTGCTTGGGGCATACTTGGGGTAGTGTGAATGGATCGGAACGTGTGGAAGGGTCTTTTGGAAAAATCATCTTTTATTTCTTGTCATTTTAATTCGCATTGCATTTCCGTTTCAACAATATGATACCGGTGTACAATAAACACCGGAAATTTTTTAAACACTCGGCATTTAATGGAAACCCTTTTGGGAAATTTTTAGTCAATCTGTCTATTTACTCTATACTTTACTTTATTGCTCAAATATTCGAATGAAAAATTGTTAATCTTAAACCTTGGAAAAATTTGAGTTCAAACATTTGTACAAACTTTAACCCAAAACAATTTTTGACAATGTGTCTTAGAATCATGCCTCCAAGAAGGTCTACACGCCACACGGAAGATACCCCCGAAAACCAAACGCCCGACATAGCACAAATCATCGCACAACGCATCCAAGAAGCCATACCTAACATCGTCTCACAAGTAACCGCCGGCATCAACGCGATTCCAAGGAATCAAGGAGGTAATGGAGGAGATCCGGGTAGTAATAGTACCGGATGTAACTACAAGTCCTTCATGTCTTGTAAGCCCAAAGAGTTCTACGGAAAGGAAGGTGTCGTAGGATTGCTTTCATGGATTGATAGCATGGAGTCGGTGCTCCATATTAGCAAATGTTCGGAGGACCGCAAGGTGGAATATGCTACATGTCAACTCCAAGACAGGGCACTAACTTGGTGGAACATCCAGGTTCAAACCCGTGGAAGGGAAGATGGCACAAGCTCACATGGGAGGAATTCAAAGAGTTGCTCATTGAGGAGTACTGCCCTAAGAGTGAAATCCAGAAACTAGAGGTTGAATTTTGGAACCATACTATGATCGGAGCTGACATAGATCGATACACAGCTCGTTTTCACGAACTTGCAAAACTGGTACCTCACATGGTCACTCCCGAGAGTAAGAGAATTGACCGATACTTATGGGGACTAGCACCGGGAATCCGAGGAATGGTTACCTCGACAAAGCTGACCACCATCCAAGAAGTTGTAGCCATGTCAACTACCTTAACGAACGATGCTGTGAGAGTAGGAACTCTGTCATCGGGTAGTGCTAGCCATAAGAGGAAGCCAGAGTATCAGTCGGGAAATAAATCTTTTGGTAGTGCAAGCAAGGATAGGAGCGTGGCAAGAAACTTCGGAGTAAGCACACAGGACCTAGGGCAATACAAGGGTTCACTCCCTAAATGCAACAAGTGCAACTATCATCATGGGGGAGCCTGCGTCATTTGTGACAATTGTAAACGACCAGGTCACTTCACTAGGTTCTGTAAAAGTGAAAAAGGACCCAATGAAGGTAGAAGGGCATGTTTTGAGTGTGGAAGTCCGGATCACTACCGGAATACATGCCCGAAGTTTGGAAGGAAACCGAACAATAACCACAAGGGGAATCAGGCGAGACAAGTCAATCAGGGAAATCAAGGAGGTCAGGCTCGAGGACGGGCATTTGTCATTGGAACTGACGAAGCACGTCACGACCCTAATGTGGTGACAGGTACGTTTCTCAACAACCACTATGCATCAGTATTATTTGACACTGGAGAGGATAGAAGTTTTATTTCATTGGAGTTTAGACCACTAGTTAACTTGGAATCTAGGAGAATGTCGGATGCTTACATTATTGAGGTTGCTAATGGTCACAAATTTGAGGCTAAGGATGTAATTTTAGATTGTACTTTGAATCTAGCTGATAAGTTGTTTAGCATTGATCTTATTCCTATCAAATTAGGGAGTTTTGACATAGTTATAGGCATGGATTGGTTATCTAAGAATCGAGCGGAGATTTGCTGTTTTGATAAGTCGGTTAGAATACCTTTGCAAGACGGAGAAACCCTAGTAATACAAGGACACAAAGCTGGAAGGAGCTTAGAGGTGGTGTCAAGTATTAAGGTTCATAAGTATTTGAGGAAGAAATGTGTTGCATTTTTGGCACTCATAGTTGAGAAGAAGTCCAAGGAAAGGCGAATCCAAGACATTCCCGTGGTAAAGGATCACCCGGAAGTGTTCCCTGACGATTTGCCTGGACTGCCCCCGTTTAGACAAGTTGAATTCCAAATTGACCTTATACCCGGAGCAGCACCTGTAGCAAAGGCACCTTATCGCTTAGCACCTGCCGAAATGCAAGAGTTGTCAGGCCAACTCCAGGAACTGTTGGACAAGGACTTTATTAGGCCAAGTTCTTCACCCTGGGGAGCTGCAGTCCTGTTCGTCAAGAAAAAGGATGGATCGTTGCGGATGTGCATCGATTATAGGGAATTGAACAAGTTGACGATCAAGAACCGATATCCTCTACCTCGAATAGACGATTTATTCTACCAGTTGCAAGGTGCAACGTATTTTTCTAAGATTGATCTTCGAGCAGGTTATCATCAATTAAGAGTTCGCGAGGAGGACATTCCTATGACAACCTTTAGGACATGTTATGAACACTACGAGTTTTTGGTTATGCCTTTCGGATTAACCAATGCACCAGCGGTATTCATGGATCTGATGAACAGGGTATGCAGACCATACCTTGACAAGTTTGTGATCGTGTTTATAGATGACATTATGATTTACTCTCGAAGTAAGGAGAATCACGAGCAGCATTTAAGAGTAATTCTAGAACTTCTTAAGGAACAGAAATTGTACGCCAAATTCTCTAAGTGCGAATTTTGGATTAGAGAAGTACACTTCCTTGGTCACGTGATTGGAGAAAAAGGAATTCACGTAGATCCAGCTAAGGTGGAAGTTGTTAAGAAATGGGAAGCTCCAAAGACCCCAACAGAAATTCGTCAATTTCTGGGTTTGGCAGGCTATTATAGGCGATTTATTGAGAACTTCTCAAAAATTGCTAAACCTCTCACAACACTAACCCAAAAGGATAGTAAATTCATTTAGGGAGAACCACAAGAAGAGGCGTTTCGGTTATTGAAGAAAAAGTTGTGAAATGCACCAATTCTAGCATTACCGGAAGTAACAGACAATTTTGTGGTATATTATGACGCGTCGCATCAAGGATTAGGTTGTGTGTTGATGCAAAGAGACAAGGTGATAGCATACGCTTCGCGACAACTGAAAGTTCATGAGAAGAACTATACCACACACGATTTAGAGCTCAGAGCTGTAGTATTTGCTTTAAAGATTTGGAGACATTATTTGTACGGCACTAAGTGTACCATCTTCACCGATCATAAAAGTCTTCAGCATATTCTAGACCAGAAAATGCTAAACATGAGACAAAGAAGATGGGTAGAACTACTCAGTGATTACGATTGTGATATTCGTTATCATCCAGGTAAGGCTAATGTAGTGGCTGATGCCTTGAGTAGGAAGGAAAGGACAAAACCTTCACGTGCACGAGCAATGGGAGCACTGGTACAAACAAGCTTAAAAGACTCGAATTCTTGAAGCTCAGACCGCAGCAACGAAAACGGAAAATTTGAAGGACGAAACCCTTCACGGTATGGAAAACAGATTCGAAACCAAGGTTGATGGAGTACGTTATTTCAAGAACAGAGTTTGTATTCCAAAAGCAAACGACATACGGGAGATAATCCTGCATGAAGCCCACAAGTCACGATATTCAATTCATCCTGGTGCAGATAAGATGTATAAGGATTTAAGGGAATATTATTGGTGGCCAGGGATGAAGAAGGATATTGCTTTATACGTAGGAAAATGTGTAACTTGCTCAAAAGTCAAAGCTGTATATCAGAAACCATCTGGTTTACTTCAACAACCAGAGATTCCCCAGTGGAAATGGGAACAAATAACCATGGATTTTATAACCAAACTGCCGAGAACTGCCCGAGGGCACGACTCGATTTGGGTTATAGTCGATCGGTTCACGAAATCTGCACATTTCCTACCGATTCGAGAAGACTACAAGATGGAAAAGTTGGCTCAGATCTACATCAAGGAAATTGTTACGCGACATGGAGTCCCGATTTCCATCATATCATATAGAGATAGCCGTTTCACATCTCGATTTTGGCAGTCACTTCAAAGAGCATTGGGGACGCAATTGAATTTAAGTACCGCCTATCATCCCCAAACAGACGGCCAAAGCGAGCGAACCATTCAAACGTTGGAAGACATGCTTCGAGCATGCGTGTTAGACTTTGGAGGAAGTTGGGATAACCACTTATCGTTAGTTGAGTTTTCCTACAACAATAGCTAACACACCAGTATCAAGTGTGCGCCATATGAGGCACTGTATGGACGCAAGTGTCGATCACCTCTTTGTTGGTTGGAGATTGGAGATAGACAATTGTCTAGCCCAGACATCGTACAAAAAACCACCGACAAAATCGCAATCATCAGGGATAGACTTAAAGCAGCTCAAGATCGTCAAAAGAGCTATGCTGACAACCGTAGGAAACCGTTAGAGTTTCGGATTGGAGATAGAGTTTTTCTAAAAGTATCCCCTTGGAAGGGAACCGTTCGATTTGGAAAACGAGGAAAGTTGAGCCCTCGATACATTGGACCATTCAAAATAACCGAAAGAATCGGACCAGTAGCATACAGGCTGGAATTGCCAACAGAACTAAGTGCTATTCACAACACCTTTCACGTATCCAATCTAAATAAATGCCTAGTCAACGAGGAAATAACCGTGCCTTTGGAAGAAATCCAAATCAATGATAAACTACACATCATAGAAAAGCCAATCGAAATACTTGACCGAGAGGTCAAGCGTCTTAGGCGAAGCAAGATTCCAATAGTGAAAGTTCACTGGAACACAAGGCGTGGGCCTGAGTACACATGGGAACGAGTGGAATACATGAAACATAAGTATCCTCACTTATTTGCTAAACAACCGGTTACGGACGAAAGTTCTTGAATTTCGGGACGAAATTCTTTTAACCGGGGGAGACTGTGACAACCGTCAAAATTGCGTTCAGGTTAGAACTGCACTAAACATATCAGATACAGTTATTTTATGTCACACTGTCTAGTTTTAGCAGTAAACCCGACACAGTAGGGAAACATTAGAAATTTGCGTCTAAAATCCCTAAAATTCGGAAATTATCCATACACCTCATAAAATGCCTACTAAAAATATTCATACACTTATATATATACATATTTATATATATACAACCTACCAAAAATAAATACTAGCAAATTCAACTAGTTTTATTATTATTACCAATTAAGTTTAATTGTTCAATAATTCAACTAATTAAAAGAAAGAAAAATTAAATTAAAATACTACTTTAAACACAATCATTTTACCTAAAACCACACTTCACCCTCCCCTTTTACCACTCCCAAAACCGGCCCCCTCCCCTCTCTCACTCCATAAATACCCCCTCTATTCATCCATTTTTACTCTTCATTCATTCTTTCTCAAATCCCTCTCCAAGAAAATGTCTTGGTTAGATGATTTGTCTAAACCCATTGCATGTAGGTTGTGTAAACAAAAAGCAAGTTTTTCAGCTGAAAATATTAACTTTATGTGTCAAAATCGTGGCTAAGCAAAAAGAACAATATCTTTAAAGAGCCAATAGAAAAAGAGCATTTATATAAAGAAGCTATTTCCAACAACAATCTGTCAGATTTTTCCACTGACTTTGCATGGCCATATCTCTCTCAAAAATGCTCCAAATGGGGTGATTTTTCTTCTGGAATTTTCTTTTATGAGTTCCGAATCAAACCCAACTGGAATCCTTGAAAAACATTAAGTTTTCGACCTTCAAAAAGTTTACATAAAAACAGTGCGCATCAGCATCATTTTCTGTCACTGTTTACGTCAGGTTGTATTTCATGCACTTATATTACTCTAAAAATCATGGGATTTATGGCAAAAGTTTCCTAACACATGGAAGTACTTAGCCGTAAAATATCAGAACCTAACGATCTCTGGAAGTCATCCGAAAATTTACCGAAAGTGACTACTAATTCCGGACAGCTAACAACTATATCATATTATAGCTATATGCTACCTCTTGAACCCGTTTCATCATTCTTGTGATGAAATTGTGAAATATACCTATATATATTTACTTACTCATTTTATTTATACTCTAACAATCTAACACCTAACTATTAACCCTTTTCATCATTTTATGATGGGATTGTGGTATTTATATATATGTAATATATATGACCTAACATCTAACTTTATTTATATACTATACATATGATCCTATTATTAACCCTTTTCGTCATCTTCATGACGAATTTGCGGTAATCTCGAACTATCATATGTAACGTTTCATTTTGAATATGAACTATTGATATCAAAGAACTTATAACAACATACAAAATCTCACCAAAGGCATTTTATGATGAATTGGATATTTAAACGACCAAAGTCTAGAACCTAGAATCTTACTAGCGTCCTTACATTCGTAGGATCGGAGTAGGATCGCCTTACGGAACACATTACGCGTTTCTTGGGAAACATCTACGCTATCCATGTGAGTCTTCATAGCCCCTTTTTACTGTTTTATACGTTTTGGGGTGGAAAGCATGTTACAAACTTTATTCGAATTCAACTGTTTTATTACTGAAATACTACGCATGTTTAAACGCTCTATATGGTACGTGTGCACATGTGAAAGCTTCTAAGTTTGCGCTATCATACAAAAGTCCCCAACTTTTCTTTACATTACCTATTTAACTCACGTGTGTGAGCCATGATAATTATAGATAACATTATTTGGTTGACCACCCACTTACGGTAAAGTAAGTGCATAATTGTTACAACGCCATGTTAGTGATAGAACATGATGACTCGGGGCAAACTAATACAAGGTCAGGAGGTTTGGGTGATGGCTTAGCTTGCTACCTCTGAGGCATCACATTATATACCATGAGCATCCAAATTCGAAACGACAAACTTTACAACCGGGTGTTGTACTACTTTCTTTGAAAGTGCGGAACTTACCAACTTGCATTAAAAACTTTTAGTGCATACAAAACCTATGAACTCACCAACTATTGTTATAGTTGACACTCTCCTTTACATGCTTTTCAGGGAACAACAAGTAAGGATTCATTCTAGAAGGCATCACATTAGCAACATCCAACTTATTTCACCATGTCAAGTTTATTTTTGTTATTTTGGACAAGTTGTATTTCTAAAAACGCATTGTATTTGTACTATTTGGATATGATGATTGTGTGTTGTCTTCTACCTATCACTTTTGAAACATTTAGCTGTGACATCCCGTGTTTCCGCTTTAGCGGGGTGTGACATCTTAGTAGTAGGTCGCTTGGCATGTTAAGAGCTTTCTCGACATGGGTCTTGTATGCTGAGACCGATCGTTGAATAGCTACCCTCATCTCCAACCATTCAGGGAAGCCAAGCTTGTCAATGTATGACAAGTAGCGAGTTGACTTGAATCCATTTTCTCTGATGATTTCGACGTCGACTATTGGAACATTGCTTGCCATTCTCCCTTTCGGGGAAACATATTTAATCCTTGAGCTGTGACTTCTATAATGGCACTTCTGTTTACACCAGGTCAGTGTAGAGTCACTGACCTTTGTTTTCTCTTGACTTCTCTTATGTGCGTCCTTGATCAGCTTTCGTTGGATATCTACAGGGAACCTTTTCAGATCTGGATCCTTGACTGAACGTTGAACGAGTTCTAAGGCGAATTCTTTGTCTTTTTGTTCATCCTTCTTTTGTTCAGCCAAGAGTTTTTCAGCCTTGAAAGACTCAGCGATTTCCCAGTTGGATAAGAACTTCAGGTGAGGAGGGACAATGCGCTGATCTTCCAGTTTCTGGATCATCGCTGCTCTTTTTGTGTGTTCATCTTCACTTGGCTTTTTAAGAACCAAGGAAGGTCTGTTGGGATGACAGAGCAGTTCTTCTTCTTCATCAAAAAATTCATCGGTCTCAGCGAAGTTCAAGGCCGGGATTATTTGCTGATCTTCAGCTCTAGAGGCTGGGATTATTGGTGAAGTGTGGGGAGCTTCAGGTTGACCCTCAAGCAGGGGAAAGGACTAGTTGAAACAAAACGATCCCAGAGGTTAGATCATTTAGGAGAAGAGATAGAGAAAGGATGAGTTAAGTGTTTAGAGGTTTGAGAATGAGAATGGTTGATATTGAGAATGGATAGAGGAAGGATGTAGTGTAAGGGAATAAAATGTAACATACCTGACAAACTTGCTTTTTGTGTAAAATAGACAGGTTGTCCTCAACGAGGCCTTTTTGTTTTCCTTGATTGGCTGCATTCACTGGAGATTTGGGTTTGGTCTGTAATACCCCGGGTAAGTTCGTTAGTTAAAATACATTTTCGTTAAGTTTAGTTAACTTTAAAGTTGAATATTAGGGTAAGTTTGGGTAAATTATAAGTTTAGGGGTGTTTGGGGCATTGTTGAGAAGTTCAAGGTCTAAAATGAAAAACTAGGTTTGATATACCCTTTAGAACTTCAGATATTTTCATAACTCAGTAATTCAGAAAATATCAGCTGAAGGTGTGTGTGTGTTTTGGGAAAAAAAAAAAAAAAGCTAGGTTAAGGCTTCAATTGGTGTACTTAGAAGTGATTCAAGGTATGTTTCCTTTACATTTTATGTTGGTAATTGCTATTAGATAGTTCCTATCGGAGTAGAATCATAGATTTCATGGTTTGGGTTGATTCAGCCGAATTCTGGGTAGAAAATGCATAAACAGACAGTGGTTTCCAGATAGAATGAATGTGTCCGGATACTTTTGTTGGTAGTGTCCGGGTAGCTTTGTTGATGGTGTCCGGACGAGTCAAGTATCCGGGTAAGTTCCTTTTGTTATACGTTTCCGGATGGAATGGGATACCTGATGGTATCTGGATTGCTTTGTTGTCCGGAATGTCTGTTATCTGGATTAAATGTGTTGTCCGGATAGTTCAGGTTGTCAGGATTACCTTGCTGTACGGAAAGTTGGGCTGTCCGGGTTGTTTTGGGCTGTCCGGAAACTATAGCTGTTAGGTCGTTTTGATGGCGAGAGTTAGGTAGATTTATCTAGAGTTCATAGCGTGCTGGTATGTTTAATGTGCTCAATTGGTAAGGGGATATTTGTATTTAATCTGTTTCAGATTCTGTGGATTTGGATTGAAAGACTGAATCTTTTGGAGAAAGGCTTGGAAGTGTTTTTGGATAAGCGATCGAGGTGAGTTTTACTTTAAAACATTTTCAACTGGAATACATATATGTGTGGTTTGAGAATGTGATAAATGGTGTGATTATGTGTGTTTATGTTGTAATATAATATATTGAGATATTGTATTTACCTAAGAATTATACTATATAAGAATACGACTGGCCGGGCTTAGGACCGGTGTGTTGGCTGTAATATTCGTACAGTGTTGTTGGCTGTAACTGTTGTACAGTGAAGTTAATTGATTAGTTAGCTTGCTACCAACTAATTTGGCCATAGGAATGAGGAGAGGAACGCGATGCACGAGCCTTACTTGGTATTTAATCTTTGTGGTATACGTGTGTTTTATAAAAGAAAAAGGATTTCTAAACTGACAGGGATTATCTCACTAGACCGTTTGGTCTAACCCTCATTTTTCCTTTCAAAAATATGTATTCCAGGTCAAGGATCTTTTGTTAGCAAAGGGAAGAATAAAGCATAGGAGGCGGTTGATAGCTGACAAATACTAGGATATGTTTACGTTTTTGTATTATATAGTTTCGAGACATTGGGACCGAATGCGGATTATTATGTATTTTGTTATGAAAGTAACGACGTTATGTATGACATGTTAAATGATGTATATTATATATGTTTTGGGATACCGGGTCGTTACAGATGGTATCAGAGCCCTAGTTTAAGGGATTTAGGTATTAGTATTTGTACCTAGACTTAAACTGCATGT
Source organism: Saussurea involucrata (assembly GCA_033807775.1). Lineage (NCBI taxonomy): Eukaryota > Viridiplantae > Streptophyta > Magnoliopsida > Asterales > Asteraceae > Saussurea > Saussurea involucrata. Next base: position 53,320,706 of record CM066324.1, read on the forward strand.
GAAGTAGGATGTCCCTAATATTATAGAACCTTGGGATGTTAAATATAAAAAGGTAGAAAGAACATCATGTAAGGTAATTTCAGATTACACCTGGCCAGTGTAATTGTGATCTTACAGGTGCATGTTTGAACTGGAATACCTTGTTATATTGGGTATGTGCTTATGTGTATATTAACCTTGTCTGAATCAACAGAATGGCAAGTGGTACTAGACAAACGAATCGGGAAGGATGAGAAAATCCGAATAGAACAAACCCAACAGCCGGAGGAAGGGGAAGAGGGGGAGAAAGAGGTTGGGGCAGAACTGGAGGTAGAGTTCAGGGGCGAGGTACCGAATTTGTTACACGAAATGATTTGACGGTGTAAATGGGAAGACATCAAGCCAGTATACAAGCTATGTTCGATAGAACTCGTCACACAGAAACTGGAATACCATATCCTAGTCTGGAAGATGAAATGCCCATTACACATACTGTCATACCGGTGCCAAGGAAGTGTGACTATAAAATGTTTTTAAATTGCAAACCCCCGACATATACAGGAGAAAGAGATCCAGTGAAGGCCATGAGGTGGCTGAAAGAGATAGAAGCTGTCTTCAGGACCAGCAAGTGTGCAGAAGAAGATAAAGTGCTATACGGAACCGCGATGTTGAAGGCAGATTCTCTATTTTGGTGGGAGGCTCATATTACCTCTAGAGGATCTGATGTATACTCAACTTTTACTTGGGACGAATTCACAACAGCTTTCAAATGAAAGTTTTGTCCTCAAGCAGCAGTTAGACAACTGGAAGAGGAATTCATGAACCTACATCAGAGAAGTTTATCGGTTAGGGATTACATTGCTCGCTTTCTGGAGAAGTCTCGCTTTGCGGAGTACTATGTTGCCACGGAGGCTCTGAAGATGGAAAGGTTTATTTTCGGGTTAAATTCAGAAATTAGAAAGCTAGTGATTGCAAAAGGACCCGATACCTTCTCAGCCGCAGTAGATGCCGCGGAAAATGTGGAACGGGATAATAGGAGAGACGTTGGTGATAAGAGTGCTGGGAAAAGAAAATTGGAAGAAATGACGTACGATTTGGAGGAATACGAATCCCCGAGGTTTGATAGTCATTCACCGTTCAGACCAGCTGAAAGACCATGTCCAAAATGCAACCGTGTTCATCAAGGAAACTTTTATGTGGACTCCCGAAAATGCTACAAGTGTGGGAAGACTGGTCACATTGCTAAAGACAATCACGTAACTCGATTCTGTTTCGTTTGCAATTCCCCGGATCATGTTCAGTCAGACTGTCCACGATGGAAAGTATAGCAGGGTAGTATGACGGTGAGACCAACGGGTCTTAGGTCGGGAGAGGTACAAGGGTCTGAGGTACCGAAAGCGAAAGGTCGTGTCTTTCAAATGACAACACAAGAAGGGGAGGAAATTCCGAATGAGGTTACAGGTACATTTCTAATAAACTTTATACGTGCTAAGGTGTTATCTGATTTCGGTGCAAAATGATTATTGGTATTCCCGTGCTTTTGTTACTTATCTGTGTTAGAGATATAGGTGGGTGTGGGGTGTCTATTCAGTTAGTTTCTATGGTTTTGATTGAGTTCGAAGTAGTAGTGATAAGTGTTCAAACTTTTTTGCTTAACCGAATTCCGGGACATAATTCTTTTAAGGGGGAGATAATGTAATACCCCGGGTAAGTTCGTTAGTTAAAATCCCTTTTCGTTAAGTTTAGTTAACTTTAAAGTTGAATATTAGGGTAAGTTTGGGTAAATTATAAGTTTAGGGGTGTTTGGGGCATTGTTGAAAAGTTCAAGGTCTAAAATGAAAAACTAGGTTTGATATACCCTTTAGAACTTCAGATATTTTCATAACTCAGTAATTCAGAAAATATCAGCTGAAGGTGTGTGTGTGTTTTGGGAAGAAAAGAAGAAAAAGAAGAAAAGCTAGGTTAAGGCTTAAATTGGTGTACTTAGAAGTGATTCAAGGTATGTTTCCTTTACATTTTATGTTGGTAATTGCTATTAGATAGTTCCTATCGAAGTAGAATCATAGATTTCATGGTTTGGGTTGATTCAGCCGAATTCTGGGTAGAACATGCATAAACAGACAGTGGTTTCCGGATAGAATAAATGTGTCCGGATACTTTTGTTGGTAGTGTCCGGGTAGCTTTGTTGATGGTGTCCGGACGAGTCAAGTATCCGGGTAAGTTCCTTTTGTTATACGTTTCCGGATGGAATGGGATACCTGATGGTATCCGGATTGCTTTGTTGTCCGGAATGTCTGTTATCCGGATTAAATGTGTTGTTCGGATAGTTCATGTTGTCAGGATTACCTTGCTGTCCGGAAAGTTGGGCTGTCCGGGTTGTTTTGGGCTGTCCGGGAACTATAGCTGTTCGGTCGTTTTGATGGCGAGAGTTAGGTAGATTTATCTAGAGTTCGTAGCCTGCTGGTATGTTTAATGTGCTCAATTGGTAAGGGGATATTTGTATTTAATCTGTTTCAGATTCTGTGGATTTGGATTGAAAGACTGAATCTTTTGGAGAAAGGCTTGGAAGTGTTTTTGGATAAGCGATCGAGGTGAGTTTTACTTTAAAACGTTTTCAACTGGAATACATATATGTGTGGTTTGAGAATGTGATAAATGGTGTGATTATGTGTGTTTATGTTGAAATATAATATATTGAGATATTGTATTTACCTAAGAATTATACTATATAAGAATACGACTGGCCGGGCTTAGGACCGGTGTGTTGGCTGTAATATTCGTACAATGTTGTTGGCTGTAATTGTTGTACAGTGAAGTTTATTGATTAGTTGGCTTGCTACCAACTAATTTGGCCATGTGAATGAGGAGAGGAACATGATGCACGAGTCTTGCTTGGTATTTAATCTTTATGGTATACGTGTGTTTTATAAAAGAAAAAGGATTTCTAAACTGACAGGGATTATCTCACTAGACCGTTTGGTCTAACACTCATTTTTCCTTTCAAAAATATGTATTCCAGGTCAAGGATCTTTTGTTAGCAAAGGGAAGAATCAAGCATAGGAGGCGGTTGATAGCTGACGAAGACTAGGATATGTTTACGTTTTTGTATTATATAGTTTCGAGACATTGGGACCGAATGTGAACTATTATGTATTTTGTTATGAAAGTAACGACGTTATGTATGACATGTTAAATGATGTATATTATATATGTTTTGGGATACCGGGTCGTTACAGGTCCCCTCCCCTTGTTCTTTTATAACGACTCCCCTTTGAGCAGGGATCGTTTCTTGCTTTCGCTGGAAGACGAAACCTTCATCTTCATCGTCATCATCGTCATCATCATCATCTTTTGGTGATGATGAAGGTTCGTCATCTTTCAGATCTAGGTCTTCTTCATCTTCAGCGTCAACGTCCTATTCCTCACTCTCTGAAGATAGACCCACATCAACAGCATGAGAGTGAGTGAGGTCTTCGAGTTGCTCCCCCTCAGAGTTAGAGGGACTTTTCTCGGTTCCCTCAGGGTTTTTATCTCCCTGAGGTTCTTCATCTTTATCCTCCCCCTCAGAAAAATGGGGAAGGTCTTCAGTTTCCTTCTCCCTCTTCCACATTTTGGATGGGGGAGGAAGTAGTAGCAGTAGTAGTAGTAGTAGTAGTAGCCTTAGGATCCCTGTCTTCTGGGCCAGAGATCCTAATTTGGTGTTCTACCTCTACCATTTTGTCTTCTAGACCAGAAATAGCAGGGGTACCTTGAAGAATAAATCCACTGCCATCTCCAACTTATCCCGATCATCCTGAGAAAAGTGGGACAAAGGGACAGTGGGAGCTTCCATACTCTCCAGGATCTTGGTGAGTAGGGTTGTAGCAGAATCCACCTTTACATCAAGGTTGCTTACCTCACCTTTCAGGGAGGTCATCTCTTTGGATGAATTTGCAACTTTTGTGGAGAGATCAGATTTGGTGGTGTTTAGAGTGTTGAGGGAGGAGGTGTTGGTGGTGAGAGCTGTCTCTATAGTCTTCAGGGCTCCATCAACCTTGATGAGGTCAGTGGAGGAAGCTTTGTCAGCAACAACGGTTTCCACCTTTTTCAGGGTCTCTCCAGCGTCTGTAACCGCTGTAGAGTTATTGGAGATGGTGGTGGTGAGAGTTCCACCCTTTCAGCGATCTCCTTGAGGGAGTTGTTGATCGTGCCCAAATTAGGACCTGATGATACATTGTCAGATTCTCAAACAAGTCTTTCGAATTCATTTCATTCTTTCAATATTCTTGTTGTGAGAAATCTTCAAAGATCAAATGCTCAAATATTTCATGATATTCTTGTGGAGCATACATTCTGATGGAAATGCTAATTAAATGCCGATATTCTTTTTTGTTCAAGCTAAACTGTTGAACACCACATCTTTTTAGGACAATTTTTCATGGGAATGAATGTGAGAATTTAAAAGAACTTCTATGGATCCACGTTAACCAGTGTTTCCTACCCAAGAAGTTATCCTTTAGTGATTGAGGGGTGAGGGGTCGAAATCAAAGAGTGGGGGAGATTACTCATACGGTTGAGTATCTCATTGTGTTGAGGTAAAATGTAAATGAGAGTTTGGTTAGAAGTGAGCGGATTAAAAACAGAAAGAGGGTGTGAGAACATAGTTAAAAGAATAAGAGAACTCAGCACCATCCATTTTCTGAGTCGGGCAGCCACATTACTGATTGGTTCACATTCTTTGGTGACCATCATTGAAACAGGCAACTAGCGATGCCAACTCTTGAATTTAACCCCACCAGCTACTCATTTCTTTCTTAACAAAGAAATGTTTCAATTTTCTTGGGGAAGCAGCATATTATCTATCTGATCTTCACTCGGAAGGTCTAGATATTGAAAAAGAAGGAAGTTTGCCCCACCTTCGCTCTTCATTCATGCACATTGAGTTCGTGGAAAACTTGTTGCTGTCTCAACAATTTACACACTTTGAGCCTAATTTTCAAGCATAAGTTGCTTCAATCATTTCTACACAAGCACGTATACACAAGGAATATGTTTTGTTGTCATAACGTTCATAGAATTTCCTTTGTGGTTTTTCGATGATTGAATGGAAGCCCTGGAGGAGTGAACATCAAAAAGCTCTTTTCCAAAGTGCATTCGTTGTACTAAGTGGCTCCATGCAACTTACAGGCATTTTAACTGATTCATCCGTTGTTTCAGGGTTACCACTTTCATTTTGTCTGAATTTGAAAAGATTCGGATAAATATTTTTGGAAATGACGGATATTCAGATCAAAAGGAGGAGATTGTTAATGGTATATTCAAAGACTGCTGAAATTGAAAAGAATTTTGATGATCATGATGCTCACAATCATCAAAAAGGGGGAGAAGATTTGATAGTTTCAATTTCAAGATAGAGTGAAGTTTTATTGAAGTCAAGAAGCTCGAGTTAAAAAGTTCAAGATGTATCAAGATGTTTCGAGATGATTAGAAAAAGATTCAAAATTCAAAGATATTCATTGTTGAAGAAGTAAAGATACACAGTTCAAGATATTCAAAGCCCGTTAAAGCTCAAAACCCGTTAAAGCTCAAAACCCGTTAAAGCTTAAAAGCCATTTCATGTTCAAATCGAAGATATATTTCAAAGCTCAAAGATGCAAAGATCTGTGCTACAACGATTCAATGATCAGCGATGCGAAGATTCAAAGATATGAAGATTTTATATGAAGACTTTGACCAACACCACAAAGTTGTGAAGTTTGTGTTTCAAGACCTTGATGACTATTTGACGATGAAGATCCAGTTGAAGACTAAAGCAGTCAGATTGGATTTCTGAAGACAACGCCTACTTAAAGATTCTTTAGAGTTATTTTTCGAAGATTGATTTTCCTTCAAAGCAAAGAAGGGGATTGTTCAAAGTGCTTAAAGTGTTGAAGATATGAAGATACAAAGAGCTGAAGACTATCGTCATCAATTTTTTTAAATCTTGAATCCATTGGGGGAGATTGTTAGTGCATAAAATATATTCAAGATTTAATGTATAATTGTGTATTTGTAAGAAGTCAAATGTAATAGATAAAGTCAAAGTAGAGACTTTAAAGAGTCAAAGTCAACACATTTAAGTAAAAGTCAAAGATGTATAAATAGGGAGTTTGTAATAGAATTAGAAAAAAGTCTTAGAGGAAGATTCATACGTGTGAAATAGAGATGAGTTTCTAGAGAGAGAAACTAGAGAGAGAAAGTAGATCTTAACTCCCAATCTTGTATTTTTTTCTCTATTCTAATGAAGATCTCAAGTGTTCTATGTTTGTTACCTGATTAGATCTGGGATCACAGTGAACATCAAAAAGCTCTTTTTTCAAAAGTACATTCGTTGTACTAAGTGGCTTTGTGCAACTTACAAACATTTTAACTGATTCATCCATTGTTTCAAGGTTACCACTTTCATATTATCTGAATTTGAAAAGATTCGGATAAATATTTTAGGAATTGACGGATAAACATATCAAAAGGAGGAGATTGTTACTGGTATATTCAAAGAGAATGCTGAAATTGAGAAGAGTTTTGATGATCATGATGCTCACAATCATCGAAAAGGGGGAGAACATATGAAAGTTTCAATTTCAAGATAAAGAGAAGTTTTTGTTAAAGTCAAGAAGCTCGAGATAACAAGTCAAGATATTTTGATATGATTCATAAAGTTCAAAGATTGTTATTGTTCAAGAGATGAAGATACACAGTTCAAGATATTCAAAGCTACAAAGATTCAAAGCTCATTCAAGAATGATTTCAAATATCAAACCCAGTTAAAGCTTAAAGTCCAGTTCATAATCAAAGACTGAAGATATTTGTCAAAGCTCAAAGTTGCAAAGATCAATGATATAATGATTCAAAGATCAGTGATACGAAGATTCAAAGATTTGAAGTTTTTGTTTGAAGACTTTGACCAACGCTACAAAGATGTGAAATTTGTGTTTCAAGACTTTGATGACTATTTGATTTTGAAGTTCCAGCTGAAGATTAAAGCAGTCAAATTGGATTTCTGAAGACAACGTTTATTTGAAGATTCTTTAGAGCTATTTTCAAAGTTTGATATTCCTTCAAAGCCAAGTGGAACTGATGGCATCTCTCGAAAACTCGATTGGATCTTGGCAAATGCCGCATTTACTGGACGGTTTGTGGATGTGTCGGTGTGTTTCCACCCTCGTGGAATTTTCGGATCATTCACCGGGCATTCTTGGCTTTAAAGGCGGAGTGAGGAAAAAGAACAATGCGTTCAAATTTGATAATGTTTTGGTTGATCACCCACTTTTCTTGCAGGTTGTTACTGATACTTGGGCTCATCCGGTAAGTCGCACTTTCAAGCATCGTGTGCTTTCTCAGTTGAAAGCACTAAAAAGAACCTTGCGATATCTTCGTGTGGCTTATGGAAGCATACCTAAGCGGCTTGTGGATCTTAAAGTGGAGCTGGATGCTATTTAGCTTGTTGCGATATGGATCCGGCTAACCCATCACTTTTAGAAGATTTGGCTCATGTCATGTTGCTATAACAACAAGCTTGTAAGGATGATGAGGCTTTTTTTAAGCAACGAGCTAACGTAAAGTGGTTGGCGGAAGGTGATGGGAACACTAAATATTTCCACCATGCAATAAATGAGAGAATGCATCGAAATTTTATTCACTCTGTTTTTGCTTCGGATGGGACGTATGTTTATGGGGAGGATGTTGGAAATGTTTTTGTAGAACATTTTAAATCTTTTCTTGGTGTTAAGGATCCTCTTGTTGATCCTTCCGTGCCTCAGGTGTAACAACCCGGTTTTCCAAACATGCTTCAAATAACATACATTGCATAACTTCATTACATTCATAATAAAAGATACATAATAAACCACAAACGGTCCCTTCGGTCTCGAAACTACAAAATACATTAAGCTTCCTAATCAACGCCCATCAAAAGCTCCTTACACTTAATCCTTTCCTTTGCCGATCCTTAACCTGGAAAACATATTTTTAAAAACAAAATGAGGGTTAGACCAAATGGGTCTAGTGAGTTAATCCCGGTCCTCTCCAAAATCATTATAAAACCTTTTATGTAAATCCTTTGTATCCAAATAGTTTAGATAAACCTTTGGTAATTCTTTCGTAAAATATAAACATACCACACTTATATAAATATCAAACAAGACTCGTGCATCGTGCTCCACTCATCCTCATCCTCGTTCCCATGGCTATATTAGTTGGTAGCAAGCCAACTAATAAATCAACGCCGTACAACAACTACGACACACAACGCCGTACAACATCTACGACCAACAATGCCGTACAACAACTACGACACACACTTCAGCCGACATAGTTCGGCGTGCTCTCGTGTTGTATAATACTTACATAAATATAACATCTCATTATTTTATATTTAAAAGCATATACTCAATCGTATCTCAATATACGATATACCACACCATCACACATATCCTTTTCATATATATATATATAAACACATATATATATATATATATATATATATATATATATATATATATATATATTTCACAAATTCTCAATCCACACGTACTCATATATATATAAACACATATATATGTTCCCCAGTTGAAAACGTTTAAAGTAAAACTCACCTGAATGCTTACAATATGCTTCCAAACCTTTCTCCGAGCTATCCGATCCTTTATCCAAAATCCTCAGAATCTGAAACCATTTACATACAAATATCTCCTTACCAACTTATGTATAAGACTTACTAGCAGGTTATGGACTCTAGATACATCTACATAACTTTTATCCTCAAAATTACCCAAACAGTCAAGTTATCCGGAAACCACAAAGTATCCGGACAACTTTCCGGACAACTCAAAGGAATCCGGACAACACGATTTATCCGGACAACACAAGGAATCCGGATGCCATCCGGACTCTAAATCATCCGGAAACCATCAATCCAATCGTCCGGACTCTATCAACAACTTACCCGGACACCACCCAAGAATCTACTCGGACACATTCATTCTATCCGGACATCCCTGTCGGTTTACCCCATTTTCACCCAGAAATCTGCTGTTTCGATACCAGACATGAATTCGACTTTTGTACACCGATGGGAACTACCTAATAGCAATTATGAACATAAAATGTAAAGGAACATACCTCAGATTCACTTCCAAGTACTCCAAATTGAATCCCTTAGCCACAAAACCTTCTTTTCCCCTTTTGCTCTCAACACACACAAACACCTACTGAATTCTGTTGTTATGAAAATATCCAGAAGTCTAAAGGGATAATATCTAACCCATTTTACCCATTTAGTCCTTGAGCTAAACAAAAATGACCAATTTACCTTTTTAACTTATTAATTAATCCAAACAACCCTAAACTTATAAATTTATTCAAAATTACTCTTAAACCTTAATTTTAGAGTTAAATAATATTAACGGAACTAGAATTTCACTAACGAACTTTTCCGGGGTATTACATTATCTCCCCCTTAAAAGAATTCCGTCCCGGAATTCGGTTAAGCAAAAAGGTAACGAATACTTATCACTACTGCTTCAAATTGCATCAAAACCATAGGAACTAATTGAATAGACGATCCGCCTCTACCTATATCTCTAACACCGCTAAGCAACAAAAGCACGAAAGTACCAATAATCATTTTACACCGAAGTCATATAATACACTTTAGCACGTATAGAGTGTATAGAAATATACCTGTCTTCGCCTCTATCCATACATCGAGTCCGACTTGCCACTCTGTTGATTTCAACAAGGTTAATATACACGTAAGCACATACCCAATATAACAAGATATTCCGGTTCAACATGTACTTGTAAGTTCACGCTTACAGTGGCCAGGTGTAATTTGAACATACCTTACATGATGTTCCTTCTACCTTTTTATACTTAACATCCCAAGGTTCTAAAATAATAAGGACATCCTACTTCACATGCAGTTTAAGTCTAGGTATAAATCCAAATACCTAAATCTCTTAAACTAGGGCTCTGATACCATTTGTAACAACCCGGTTTTCCAAACATGCTTCAAATAACATACATTGCATAACTTCATTACATTCATAATAAAATATACATAATAAATGTAACATCCCTTAATCCCAACATACAAGTTTCATATAATTCACCACAAAATAACATATCATAATCCAAATACGGTCCCTTAAATTCTACAATTTGGTCTTTCAGTACAAACTTTTTCGAATAAAGTAAAATACATAACAACTACTAATTATAACTGAAATCTTCATAATCATTCAACATCCACAAAAGCTAAACATGAGAAATCATATCATAGTCTTTTGTTTGCTCCTTGACCTGGAATACATATTTTAAAACAAAAATGAGGGTTAGACCTTGAGGTCTAGTGAGAAAAATCCCTGTTAGTAAAAGAGAACATTTGCACATAATTCACGTAAGAATACCAAATATGACTCATGCATCATGTATCTTTCCATCTCTATCTCTTTTCTTTTCCTTGGCCATATTAATTGGTAGCAAGCCAATTAATTACTTTTCACCCCTGTACTAAATACATCCAACACCACTGTCCCTTTGTACAGCCAACTTTCACCGGTCCTAAGCCCGGTCAACTAGTACTCATACAAAGTAATATTCATATAAACACTATATGCACCATATTACATTTAATCACATATATGTATTCCATTTGAAAAACATTTCAAATAAAAACTCACCTTGTTTTTATCACAAAAACCCTTCCAAGATAACTCACGTACGTCGATCTTTCACCAAATCTGAAATCAGATAAAATACCAAATATCTCTTTTAATACTTAAACTTACAAAATTCCCAACTGAAATCGCAATGAACAGTACCAAGTCGCAATCTCCTATGGCGATTCCACTTTGAAGTCGCAACCCCTTATTGCGATTCCACCCTGAAGTCGCAACCCCTTATTGCGATTCCACCCTGGAGTCGCAACCTACTATTGCGATTCCACCCTGGAGTCGCAACCAACTACTGCGATTCCATCTCGAATCGCAATCAACTACTGCGATTTCAAGCCATGTCGCAAACGACCATTGCGACTTCAATGCCAAGTCGCAACCAACTGTTGCGACTTCGTTGAATGTCGCAGTCGTCTATTGCGACTTCGATGAATGTCTCAGTCTACTGTTTCATCCTAAAACCCAGATTTTTGCAGTTTTAAGCTATGCATGTTGCTATAAAGATGCAGTTATGATTAAGACTATAAACATAACCTAACCTTAAGCTCAGATTTCCCAAAACACCCATTTTTAACAAAACCCACCAAGAACTTAACTATAAACCTCAAGAACACTTTAGAGAATTAAAACACATATAAGGTATGGATTGTTTACCTTGATTACTTCAGTTTAAGTACTTAAATCTCTACAGAAACCTTTGAATTCCTTCTTCCCTTTGAGTTCTTTCGATTTCTTTCTTTTTCTTTCAACACCGAACACACACTCACACTCAAAAACTTTTGCTAATAGTGTAAGAAGGAGACACCTCATCCTAATAGAATGAAAGTCGGTTGTAGCTAGCAGGAGGTGTCATCCAAATACCAAATATACCTTAAACTTGTTCCACTTAACAAAATATACCCCTAACTTCTATTAAACTTTTAAAACTTACCCCTTAACTTCTTACTCCTTAAAATACCCATATAAACTTATAAAATTCCAAATTTAAATTAAATAAAAACCTGGTTATTACAACATCTCCCCCTTAAAAGAATTCCGTCCCGGAATTCGATTAAGTGAACAGATGAGGGTATTTGGCTCTCATCTCCGCCTCCTATTCCCATGTTGCATCCTAACCCCTATGATGTTTCCACTGGACCTTTACTTGCTTGATCTCCTTATTCCTTAATACTTTAACCTTGTGATCAACTATAGCTTCCGGTTCTTCTACGTAGTTCAGCTTTTCATCAACCTGGATATCCGGTAGAGAGACTGCCTGGTCCGGCGTGACTAAACATTTCCGAAAATTCGACACATGAAACGCGTTGTGAATCCTGCTCAATTCCAACGGAAGATCCAATCTGTATGCTACTTCACCAATTCTTTCTGAAATTTCAAATGGCCCAATATACCGCGGACTGAGTTTACCTTGCTTCCCAAAACGTATGACTCCTTTCCAAGGTGAAACTTTTAACATCACAAATTCCCCAACCTGAAATTCTAACGGTTTTCGGCGTCGATCTGCATAACTTTTCTGTCTGTCTTGTGCCGTTTTCAATCTATCCCGGATCTGAGTAATCTTATCTGCTGTTAACTGTACTATTTCTGGCCCTGCTAACTGCTTTTCTCCCACTTCATTCCAACACAAAGGCGTTCGGCATTTCCTACCATACAATACTTCAAACGATGCCGCCTGAATACTAGAATGATAACTGTTGTTGTAAGCGAACTCTATCAAAGGCAAATGTTTATCCCATGATCCTCCAAAATCAACTATACAAGCCCGAAGCATATCTTCTAACGTCTGAATTGTTCTTTCACTTTGTCCATCAGTCTGTGGATGATATGCTGTACTCAACTTGATTTGTGTTCCCATATCTTTTTGAAAGCTTCTCCAAAATCTAGAAGTAAAACGACTATCTCGATCAGAAATAATCGAAATTGGTACTCCATGTCGAGTTACTATTTCATTAATGTACAGTTTGGCCAAACGTTCCAAAGAATCGGTTTCTTTTATCGGCAAAAAATGAGCAGACTTCGTCAACCTATCCACAATCACCCAAATAGAATCGAATCCCTTTGAAGTTCTTGGTAACTTGGTAATGAAATCAGTTGTGATCTGATCCCATTTCCACACTGGAATATCTAAGCGTTGTAACTGACCAAACGGTTTCTGATGCTCAATCTTTACTTTCTTGCAGGTAATGCAGTCTTCCACATGCTTAGCAATACTTCTTTTCATCCCCGGCCACCAATAGAATTGTTTCAAATCTCTATACATTTTATTTGTACCTGGATGAATGGAGAATCGAGATTGATGAGCTTCTTATAGTACACGATCACGTAATCCACCCAAACGAGGTACCCAAATCCTATTCCCCAAACACAACAACCCACGGTTATCTTTCCCAAGCAATGCTGATATCCCAACCAACCGTTCAGATTTCAAACTTTCTTCTTGATAAGCATCTAATTGGCACTTCAGTAATTCGTCAAAAATGTTTGGAAGAAGTTCAGCTCTTAAAGATATCGCCTTTATCGTTCCACTTCTTTCTTGTCGACTTAGTGCATCTGCCACCACATTCGCTTTTCCTGGGTGATAAAGGATTTCACAATCATAATCATTCACTAACTCTAGCCACCTTCTTTGCCTCATATTCAGTTCCTTTTGATCAAAAAGATGTTGGAGACTCTTATGATCAGTAAAAATTTGACATTTGGAACCATACAGATAATGTCTCCAAATCTTCAATGCAAAGACAACCGCTGCAAGTTCCATATCGTGGGTAGGATATTGCCTTTCATGATCCTTTAATTGACGAGAAGCATAGGCAATTACTTTTCCACGTTGCATGAGTACACATCCCAAACCTAACTTAGAAGCATCACTGTAGACCACAAAATCATCCGAACCTTCTGGCAATGCTAAAATCGGCGCGCTGCAGAGTTTCTCCTTTAATATCTTGAATGCCTCGTCCTGTTCTGCCTTCCATTCGAACTTCAGATTCTTCCGAGTCAGCTTCGTCAACGGTGTGGCAATACGAGAGAAATCTTTTATAAACTTTCGGTAGTAGCCGGCCAAACCCAGAAAACTTCGTACTTCTGTTGCTGTCTTTGGCGGTTCCCATTTTTCAACTGCTTCCACTTTCATCGGATCGACTTGTATACCCTTTTCAGAAACTATATGCCCCAAAAACTGAACTTCCCGCAACCAGAATTCACACTTTGAAAATTTCGCATACAACTTTTCTTTCTTCAATAATTCCAAAATCAAACGAAGATGTCGTGCATGATCCTCTTTGGATCGGGAATAAATAAGTATATCATCGATAAATACGATGACGAATTTATCAAGATATTGCTTACATACCCGATTCATTAAATCCATAAAGGCGGCTGGAGCGTTTGTCAATCCAAATGGCATTACTAGAAACTCATAGTGACCGTACCTGGTGCGAAAAGCAGTTTTCAACACGTCTTCTTCTTTGACCTTCAAATGATGATAACCGGATCTTAAATCAATCTTGGAAAAACAACAAGCTCCGACTAATTGATCGAAGAGGTCATCAATTCTAGGTAGGGGATACTTGTTTTTGATCGTTCGCTTATTCAATTCTCTGTAGTCGATACACATTCTCATCGAACCATCCTTCTTTTTCACAAATAAGACCGGTGCTCCCCACGGTGAAGAACTTGGTCTGTTGAAACCCTTATCGGATAGATCTTGCAGTTGTGCCATCATTTCTTTCATTTCTGGAGGCGCCAAACGATACGGTGCACGGGCCACAGGGGTGGCTCTAGGAATTAAATCTATACCGAACTCTACCTGTCTAACGGGCGGAAGACTGTGCAAGTCTTCAGGAAATACTTCTGGAAAATCACTAACAATTGGAATGTCTTCCAACTTACTTTCTCTAGCTTAGTATCTATTACATAAGCTAAGTAACTCCGACAACCTTTACTAACACACTTACGGGCTTTTATCATGCTAATAAGATTATACTGATAATTCCTACGATCGCCATAAATCACTACCGGCCCTTTTTCAGGTAACACAACGTTTATTAACTTCTTATCACAATTTATATTAGCTTGGTTCTCGGCTAACCAGTCCATTCCCACTACCACATCAAACTCTACCAGGGCTATTGGAAATAACTGGATCGGTACTCCGCACCCTTCTATATCTATCACGCAACTATCAAATACTTCTTTAACTGATACTTGATTTTCATTTGCCGTATCTACCAATAAAGCATGATCTAACACTTTCGGCTTTAAACGCATGTAAGCAGCAAATGAAGGAGACACAAACGATCGGTTTGCACCAGAATCAAATAACACCTTAGCACGTGTGGAATTTATTAAGAATGTACCTGTAACTACGTCCGGAGTTTCCTCCGCTTCCTTTGCTGTCATCTGAAATGAACGGCCTCTTGCTCTTGCTGGCTCTGACCTCGGTACTGTTGGTCTAACACCCGATGCTCTTGTTGACGTGCCACCCGATGGTATTCTTCCCAATGGACAATCTGATTGAAGATGATCTGGCGAATTGCATGAATAACAAAATCTAACCACCCGACAGTCTTTAGCAATATGACCAATCTTCCCGCACTTATAACAGTTTCTAGGATCTACCTGACAGCTTCCTTGGTGGAAACGGTGGCACTTTGGGCAAGGTCTTTCAGCTGCTCTAAAAGGTGGACGACTATCAAATCGCTGAAATCCAGACTTCTTCACATCGTGTGGTGGTCCTTCCCATTTTCTCTTTCCCGCACTCTTATCCCCAACATCCCTCTTATTGTCTCGCTCCACATTTTCCGCAACATTGACTGCTTCTGAAAAAGTATTAGGTCTCGCTGCAGTTACCAACTTTCTAATCTCCGAATTCAATCCGAATACATACCTTTCCATCTTCATCTTTTCTGTGGCAACATAATATTCTCCGAAACGCGACTTTTCCAAGAAACAGGCTGTGTAGTCTCTTACCGATAAATTTCTTTGCTGTAGGCTCAGGAATTCCTCTTCCAACTGTCTAACTGGGGCTTGCGGGCAAAACTGTTCCTTAAATGCTCTCGAGAATTCGCCCCAAGTAAAAGTTGAATATACCTCAGGTCCTTCGGAGTCAATAAGGGCTTCCCACCAATACAAGGCGTCTGCTTTCAACATTGCTGTTCCATATAACACTTTATCTTCTTCCGCGCATTTACTGGTCTTAAATACAGCTTCAACCTCCTTCAGCCATCGCATTGCTTTTACTGGATCTCTGTCCCCTCCATAAGTGGGTGGTTTACAGCTTAAAAACATTTTATAATCACACTTTCTTGGTACTGATGTGACAATCGGTGCGATAGGCACTTCGTTTTCAAGGGTAGGGTCTGGTATTGCTGTTTCCGTATGATGAGTCTGGTTAAACATGGCTTGAATATTTGCCTGAAGTCTTCCCATTTCAACCGCTAGATCGTCTCTCGTAACAAACTCTGTGCCTCGCCCCTGTACACTGCCCCCTGTCCTACCTCTGCCTCTTTCTCCCCCTCTTCCCCTTCCTCCGACTGTTTGTCTCGTTCCACTTGCCATTCTGTTGATTCAAACAAGGTTAATATACACATAAGCACATACCCCATATAATAAAGTATTCTGGTTCAAACATGTACCTGTAAGATCATAATTACACTGGCCAGGTGTAATCTGAAATTACCTTACATGATGTTCCTTCTACCTTTTTATATTTGACATCCCAAGGTTCTATAATAATAAGGACATCCTACTTCGCATGCAGTTTAAGTCTAGGTACAGATACTAATACCTAAATCCCTTAAACTAAGGCTCTGATACCATTTGTAACATCCCTTAATCCCAACATACAAGTTTGATATAATTCACCACAAAATAACATATCATAATCCAAATACGGTCCCTTAAATTCTACAATTTGGTCTTTCAGTACAAACTTTTTCGAATAAAGTAAAATACATAACAACTACTAATTATAACTGAAATCTTCATAATCATTCAACATCCACAAAAGCTAAACATGAGAAATCCTATCATAGTCTTTTGTTTGCTCCTTGACCTGGAATACATATTTTAAAACAAAAATGAGGGTTAGACCTTGAGGTCTAGTGAGAAAAATCGTTGTTAGTAAAAGAGAACATTTGCACATAATTCACGTAAGAATGCCAAATATGACTCATGCATCATGTATCTTTCCATCTCTATCTCTTTTCTTTTCCTTGGCCATATTAATTGGTAGCAAGCCAATTAATTACTTTACACCGCTGTACTAAATACAGCCAACACCACTGTCCCTTTGTACAGCCAACTTTCACCGGTCCTAAGCCCGACCAACTAGTACTCATACAAAGTAATATTCATATAAACACTATATGCACCATATTACATTTAATCACATATATGTATTCCATTTGAAAAACATTTCAAATAAAAACTCACCTTGTTTTTATCACAAAAACCCTTCCAAGATAACTCACGTATGTCGATCTTTCACCAAATCTGAAATCAGATAAAATACCAAATATCTCTTTTAATACTTAAACTTACAAAATTCCCAACTGAAATCGCAATGAACAGTACCAAGTCGCAATCTCCTATGGCGATTCCACTTTGAAGTCGCAACCCCTTATTGCGATTCCACCCTGAAGTCGCAACCCCTTATTGCGATTCCACCCTGGAGTCGCAACCTACTATTGCAATTCCACCCTGGAGTCGCAACCAACTACTGCGATTCCAACTCGAATCGCAATCAACTACTGCGATTTCAAGCCAAGTCGCAAACGACCATTGCGACTTCAATGCCAAGTCGCAACCAACTGTTGCGACTTCGTTGAATGTCGCAGTCGTCTATTGCGACTTCGATGAATGTCTCAGTCTACTGTTTCATCCTAAAACCCAGATTTTTGCAGTTTTAAGCTATGCATGTTGCTATAAAGATGCAGTTATGATTAAGACTATAAACATAACCTAACCTTAAGCTCAGATTTCCCAAAACACCCCTTTTTAACAAAACCCACCAAGAACTTAACTATAAACCTCAAGAACACTTTAGAGAATTAAAACACATATAAGGTATGGATTGTTTACCTTGATTACTTCAGTTTAAGTACTTAAATCTCTGCAGAAACCTTTGAATTCCTTCTTCCCTTTGAGTTCTTTCGATTTATTTCTTTTTCTTTCAACACCGAACACACACTCACACTCAAACACTTTTGCTAATAGTGTTAAGAAGGAGACACCTCATCCTAATAGAATGAAAGTCGGTTGTAGCTAGCAGGAGGTGTCATCCAAATACCAAATATACCTTAAACTTGTTCCACTTAACAAAATATACCCCTAACTTCTATTAAACTTTTAAAACTTACCCGTTAACTTCTTACTCCTTAAAATACCCATATAAACTTATAAAATTCCAAATTTAAATTAAATAAAAACCTGGTTATTACAATAAACCACAAACGGTCCCTTCAGTCTCGAAACTACAAAATACATTAAGCTTCCTAATCAACGCCCATCAAAAGCTACTTACACTTAATCCTTTCCTTTGCCGATCCTTAACCTGGAAAACATATTTTTAAAAACAAAATGAGGGTTAGACCAAACGGGTCTAGTGAGTTAATCCCGGTCCTTTCCAAAATCATTATAAAACCTTTTATGTAAATCCTTTGTATCAAAATAGTTTAGATAAACCTTTGGTAATTCTTTCGTAAAATATAAACATACCACACTTATATAAATACCAAACAAGACTCGTGCATCGTGCTCCACTCATCCTCATCCTCGTTCCCATGGCTATATTAGTTGGTAGCAAGTCAACTAATAAATCAACGCTGTACAACAACTACGACACACAACGCCGTACAACATCTACGACCAACAACGCCGTACAACAACTACGACACACACTTCAGCCGGCATAGTTCGGCGTGCTCTCGTGTAGTATAATACTTACATAAATATAACTTCTCATTATTTTATATTTAAAAGCATATACTCAATCGTATCTCAATATACGATATACCACACCATCACACATATCCTTTTCATATATATATATATAAACACACACATATATATATATATATATATATATATATATATATATATATATATACATATTTCACAAATTCTCAATCCACATGTACTCATATATATATAAACACATATATATGTTCCCCAGTTGAAAACGTTTAAAGTAAAACTCACCTGAATGCTTACAATATGCTTCCAAACCTTTCTCCGAGCTATCCGATCCTTTATCCAAAATCCTCAGAATCTGAAACCATTTACATACAAATATCTCCTTACCAACTTATGTATAAGACTTACTAGCAGGTTATGGACTCTAGATACATCTACATAACTTTTATCCTCAAAATTACCCAAACAACCAAGTTATCCGGAAACAACAAAGTATCCGGAAAACTTTCCGGACAACTCAAAGGAATCCGGACAACACGATTTATCCGGACAACACAAGGAATCTGGATGCCATCCGGACTCTAAATTATCCGGAAACCATCAATCCAATCGTCCGGACTCTATCAACAACTTACCCGGACACCACCCAAGAATCTACCCGGACACATTCATTCTATCCGGACATCCCTGTCGGTTTACCCTATTTTCACCCAGAAATCTGCTGTTTCGATACCAGACATGAATTCGACTTTTGTACACCGATGGGAACTACCTAATAGCAATTATGAACATAAAATGTAAAGGAACATACCTCAGATTCACTTCCAAGTACTCCAAATTGAATCCCTTAGCCACAAAACCTTATTTTCCCCTTTTGCTCTCAACACACACAAACACCTACTGAATTCTGTTGTTATGAAAATATCCAGAAGTCTAAAGGGATAATATCTAACCCATTTTACCCATTTAGTCCTTGAGCTAAACAAAAATGACCAATTGACCTTTTTAACTTATTAATTAATCCATACACCCCTAAACTTATAAATTTATTCAAACTTACTCTTAAACCTTAATTTTAGAGTTAAATAATATTAACGGAACTAGAATTTCACAAACGAACTTTTCCAGATTGGTAATGATAAGGTGCCGGGATCGGATGGTTTCTCATCCAAAAGTTTTAAGAGGGCTTAGGACGTGATTGGAAAGGATGTTCAGATTACGATTCATAATTTTTTCTATTCAGGTATCTTGACTAAGGAATTAAATCACATGCTGGTTTGTTTGATTCCCAAAGTCCTGAGTGCTTTCTCATGTTTCAGATTTTAGGCCTATATCTTGCTGTTTGGTCATGTACAAGTGCATTAGTAAAATTATATCGGACCGTATGAAGCCATATTTGGAGAAGATTGTGAGCTCTACTCAGTTAGCGTTTATATCGGGTCGATGTATTTCTGAAAATATTTTAATGGCACATGAACTAGTGTCGGGTTACCATCATGGTGTTGGCCCTCTTAGGTGGGATTTTAAGATAGACTGGTGATGTACCCGCGCAATGCGGCGGGATGAAAACTTTGAATAAATGTAAAAAAATCAAGTTTTTATAAAATAAAACACTTATGGCTCTTTACCAAACACTTATCCAAGTAAATGATTTCGAAGTCGCATTATCTTATTGAATTCATATGGCAAGACCCAAGAATCTTACCAGGTAAGACGAAGGTAAGGACCGAGAGTCTTACCCAGTGAGGGTCGTCATTTTTTACCACAGTTAGCATGCCAGGTAAATTGTTGCATATGGTGTCATTAAAAAACTATTACAAAGTAAGCGTTTACCGGGTTTAAAACACTTAGCAATAATCCCTTTTTATGATAAGGTAAGTAAGGGTAATTTTGCTTGCTGGTAAGCATATGGTAAATAGACCCTTAACCACTTGGGTAATAAGTTCTCAAATGCGGGACAATATCACAATTCGCAAGTGATCATCAAAAACAAAAACACAAAACATTTCAACTCCCATCTAACTATATTTTGACAAAATTATAACAACAAAATGAAAGGAAGATCACAAATTTATTAAATTAACATGTATATGTATATGTACAAAATATGAAGCAGGATCATAGAATCCAAAACAAGCTCTTTGTTGTTTGAAAACTTGTTATCACAACAATGATTAGATTTACATCACTCACAGATCTATGAACATTGATGAATCGGCCGAGTATCTGGACCCTTGTACATATACTTGTTCAGCCTCGCCTATATTAGAGTTAAACAAAATAGAACTGAAGCAATCTGAGAGGTCACCATCGAAGATAAACTATTAAGAATTCAACGAAACGCTTAGAAAACGCAAATAGAAGAAAGAAGTTGTTTACTTGATAGACCCTAGATGTTGAATCGCCTATATTGTGTTTTTGGTCCAGTAACTCATGGTCGATAAATGCAACAATTATCGTGATGTCGTCGTGAAATGCACATTTGTTCCCTTCCTAATCATTCTCAAGTCTGTAGCTTCAATTTGCTTTCCTTAGAGCTTCAATCATGGCTAATTTAGGAGTCTTCTTGCAATACCCTGATCCATGCTTTTTGTTTAACCATAATAAAACTATTCACAGCTTTGTTTAACTATTAAAAAGAAAGGAAAAGGAAAACTGAAAATAGCCCCAAATAAACATTTTTCTATTTCAATTGCTTTTTGTTTCAAACTCTTTTCTGGATATTAAAAAGATGAAATAGAACCATACATGGATCAAACCACAGAAGATGAACGAGGCAGTGAAAGCAATCATGAATCGAACCATGGAACGAATGAGACAGTGAAGCAGCACAATAAAACCATAGGGATAGAAAATCGACATACAAGGATCAAACCACAGAAGATGAAAAAGAACCATAGAATGTCGAAAACCTGATTTGCTTTTCCTCCATATAGTTGCTTGTTTCTCTCTTATTCTATTTAGTATAAACAAACTGTACTAAGCATGAACAAAATAAGAAACAGACCAATTTGGTTGGAATGATCAGGTTACCAAAAAGAAGAGAGGATGAAAAACAGAGAAGAAGAAATGACCAATTTGATTAGAAACAAACACCGCCTTAGTGAAATCGATAGAACTTTTTATTTGTGATCAATTTCAAAGCCATGATTTTTCTCAAAAACTTTGAAACTACATCAATTTTGACTAACTTGAAATGAACCCACATAGTTTTCAAAGGCTTAACACTACAATTTCTCTTCAAGTGACGAAATCCCGAAAATATTTTACGTGATGTCCAGTCAAAAGAAGAAAGAGTAAAAAAGAGCTTACGAAATCTTTTGTCGTTGAACAAGATTGAAACATTCCAACATGTACCATTGTATATTTGGTTAGAAACAAACACCGCCTTAGTGAAATCGATAGTACGTTTTATTTGTGATCAATTTCAAAGCCATGATTTTTCTCAAAAACTTTGAAACTACATCAATTTTGACAGACTTGAAATGAAACATACATAAATTTCAAAGGCTTAACACTACAAATTTTCTTCAAGTGACGAAATCCCGAAAATATTTTGCCTATGTCCAGTCAAAAGAAGAAAGAGTGAAAAAGAGAGCTTACGAAATCTTTTGTCGCTGAACAAGATTGAAACATTCCAACATGTACAATTGTATATTTGGTCTTGAGTATGACGGGCACGTTTAGGTATTGTCTATGAATTACTAAGATGCATCAATGAACAAGTTTCTATAGAACGATGTGTCAATCCCTAAGTAAACTGTTGTTTGCATGTGGGTCTTTCAAAAACAAATTTCCTATCTCAATTAAGATGAACAATGAGGGTATTAAGAAATGGTGTTTCATATCAAGAAGCTACATGTACCTAGAAAGATTAAAGGTTGTTTATTTAATGTAAGGTATTTAACTAAGATCTGTCTCTTCATCAATCAAGAACCATTAGAAGTAGGACTCAAATGCATCAATAATCATAATCAAGTAATTACCAACAATTAATTAACTTGCACTTACATCATTACATCATTGCTCCAACTCCACCATTTATTAGTTCCATCCCCTAATAGATTTCACCTCACTTTCTTTCAAAGATACTGTTAGCCAAAACAGAGAAATTGTAAGCTTACGGTTGATAAAAAAAACTTTCGGCAGTTAGAGTTGAACAAAATAGAACCGAAGCAATCTGAGAGTTCTCCATCGAAGATGAACTATTAAGAATTCGACGAAACGCTTAGAAAAATGCAAAAGAACGAGGGGTTTACTTGATAAACCCTAGATGTTGAATCGTACCTGAGAAGATTCTGAGGTGTTGAAGCCTTTTAAATTTTATGTTTAAACCCTAACAGAAACATAAATGAAACATTAGAAAGATGTTGAATCGATTTGAACCCAAAGATGTTGAATCGATGCTGATTCAATTTGAACCTGAGAAAATTATGAGGTGATGAACACTTGGTTATTTGAACCTAAGAAGAAACAATGACTGAGACTACCAACATGATTTGAATCAATTTGCAAGTATAAAAAGTCAGACAGTGCTGGGGTCGAAGCCTCATCTTGGAGAGAGCATGAACGGAACACTTTATGATGGAGGTCGGAGCGTCGTGTGTAATGATGACACGGGGTTGCAGGTGTTGCAAGTAAAGTTGTAATCGCTTTCTTAAAATTAAGTAAATAAGCATAAAAGGGTTGTACATAAAGCTTATTGAATTGTATTAAAGAGTTTGGGGGTTATATGCATTATAAAGTAGTATAGATATAGATATATAAGCATAAAAGGGTTGTACATAAAGCTTATTGAATTGTATTTAAGAGTTTGGGGGTTATATGCATTATAAAGTAGTATAGATATTCGGAAAGCTTATGACACGGTTGACTGGATTCATGTGTTGAACATGTTGCACGGGTTTGGGTTTCATCTGGTGTTTTTGAAATGGATAAAGGATATGCTTTATACATCCTCCTTTTCGATTTCATTGAACGGAGGCTCGGTTGGTTTTTTCAAAGGTGCGTGTGGGATTCGTCAAGGTGATCTGATTTCTCCTCATCTCTTTACAATTATAATGGAAGGTTTTTCTATGGTTTTTAAAAATTGTATTGAGGAAGCTGCTTCTTTTGGTTACCATGCTGGTTGTGATGCGATGCAAATTACGCATCTTTGCTTTGCGGACGATTTGTTTGTTTTTACACGGGCGGATGTGGCTTCGGTGGAAGTCGTTAAACGATCCCTTGATATTTTCAAAACATGGTCGGGGTTGGCTCCGAGTCTTGATAAAAGTGATGTGTTTTTCGTAAAAGTACCGGATGATATAAAGCTTGTGATTCGTAGTTGTTTACCGTTTCATGAAGGGGTCTTTCATATAAGGTACTTGGGAGTTCCACTTTCACCTGTCCGTCAAAGTGAGTGATTTTCATTCGCGTGTTTCTAAAGTCAAGCAACGAGTTTATAACTGGAAGTCCAAGTTGTTGTCATATGGGGCCTAAGGCACTTGATTATTTCGGTGCTCCAATCCTTACAGTTATATTGGATGGTCGTGTTCATCTTACCATCGAGTGTAATTCATGAGTTGGAGGCCATCTTTCAGAATTTCCTTTGATCACAAGGTACTATTTCGTGTGGTCGAAGTAGGGTAGCGTGGGGTGATGTTTGTAAACCACTTGTATGCGGGGGGCTTGGTTTTAAAAAACTTGCGCTATGGAACCGTGCGTTGGTAACCAAGCATGTTTGGGACATAAATCGGAGGCGTCAATGTCTATGGGGCGATGGGTTTGGACGAATTACATTCAAGATGACTCATTTTGGATGGTTCGGTCTTAACCTATGAGGTCTTGGGTTTTATGAATAGTGTTCGATTTGTGACCCCATGTCCGATCCTTCCTCTTTGTCAAAGTTGGTGATGGATTGAATACAAATGCATGGGAGGAGAAATGGCTTTCATGCGGACCTTTGGCATCCCTCTTATCTTATCGACGTATTCATACATGTGGGTTTTGTTGGTGCTGAAAATGTAAATTGTATTCAAGTTAAAGGACTCGTTTTGTAAGTTTCTAGTCTAGGTATAAATAGCCTAGTTAGAGCTTAACTTTCATAACCTTGATAACTACCATTCAAAGTCACTTGTATTTTCTCTCTACATTGTGTAACTAAACCTTTGAGGTTAATGAGAGATGACCAGTGATTCTTGATCATATCTTTACATACTTGTTTCTGGGATCACAAGTAGTATCAGAGCAAGCAGATTCAAGCAAGATTTGAGCAGATTTGAGGATTTTTTGGGGTATTTGTGGAGTTTTAGGACATAGAATCGAAATTGGTGATTTAGGATGTTTTGTGCGTGATTGTTGATTCAGAGGTGTTCGGTTTGATTGTGTGAAGAAATTTGTGCAACAAATTTGATCGAAAGAACTGATTATAGTGGGATTTTGATGGATTTTTAGGATTTTTTGGTGACTTACTGTTGTGGATTGAAAGGCACTGATTTTGTTAGTTTTAGGTGTTGTTTCCTTCACAAGAAGTGTTCAAAAAAGCATTGCGAACCTACGTACCAAGTTTGGAAATAATTAGAGCAGTTCAGAGTGTTAATTCGGACTTAGCAGAAAGTTTGGTTCGAAGGTCATAGAAGTCGCACAAAGCTATTCTTCAAGTCTTCAAAGTTGTCGCATAAAACTGATATTCATCCTTATCGCACAGATCTTGAGCGATAAGAATTTTTCATCGCACACGAGTTGAGCAACAAGTACTGTTCATCAAGTCTGATCGCACAAGTAGTGACCGATAACTATTGTTCATTACCCTTTGTTGACCGACAGCTTTACCTAATTGCACAGAGTTTTGACCGATAACTCTCCTGATCGCACAAGTATCACCCGAGAACTTCTGTTCACAATCCTCATCGCACAAGTATCGTGTGACTACCACTGTTCATCGCATACTTGTCGTGCGATAACTTTTAACTGTTCACTGATTTGCTTGTTTGTCTGTTTAAAGATCATTAACAGGTAAATTGTAAAGATGATGAAAAACAAAATAATGCTGTCACTTGGAACCAAATCTCGTCCTCCTATTCTATTTGAAAATGAGTATGAGCAATGGAAGGATAGATTCATGGACTTTATTGAAAGACAACAAAATGAAGAAAATATAATATTGCATTTGGAAGAAGGACCAATGACACCACTTACAATTCCTATTCCTGTTCCACAAGGTGAACAAAGAGTAGCAGGAGCTGCAACTTAGAAGGTGAAACCTATTGGAGAATACTCAACTGAAGAAAAGGCTCGATTTGATGCAGATAAGAAAGCTAGATCATACTTAATCATGGGCATACCGAATGAAGTCTACAACAAGATAGATAGCTATAAGGATAGTGCACATGAGATGTGGGTTCAATTACAGAAGATGTTACAAGGCTCTCAAATAGGAAACCAAATGAAAACAACTCTGTGTATTAATAGATATGAGGAGTTCAAGGCAAAAGAAGATGAGAGTTTGTCTCAGACTTATGATAGATTTATCACTCTTCTGAACGAGCTGAGCAAGAACAAGATAAGGAAAGAGACAATTGAGGTCAATGTTAAATTTCTAAGTATCTTACAACCTGAATGGAAGAGTGTGTGTCGGAGAATGAAACAGCACCCACGACTATCCACGATGCCTTTACATGAGTTGTTCAAAACCATACAACAAGATGAAGAAGAAGTGCAAGAAGTCAAAGAGAAAAGAAATAAGAAGAAGAAGAAAGAAATTCCTGATCCAGTGGCACTTAAGGTTGATACGCATTCAAACAGTTATTTGAATGAGAGTTGTGATATTTTTGAGACTGGTTATAAGGGGGAATATCTCAGATGACGGAGCCGAGTTAGAACAAGCTATGCTTTTACTAACCAGACATTTTCAGAAAAGATTTTATAAGACGCCGTTTTCTAACAATCTAAGGTACACATCTGGTTCGAGGAAGTTTGAGAACAAGAATAGATTTGAGGGAAAGCCGTCTGAGGAAAAGAAGTACGAGGAAGTTGAAAAGAAGTTTGAGGAAAGGAATAGAGGTGATGGTAAGAAAAGGTTTGATGAGAAAAAGTTAACTGACGTTCTAAAGTGTTATAACTGTGGCACACCCGGTCATTATGCTAAGGATTGTAGGAAGAAGGTCATTCAGAATTATGACTACTACAAAACAAAGTTGATGTTAGCCAAACAAAAGGAAGCGGGGAAAGCTTTACTTGTTGAAGATGAATACTGGCTAGACATGACCCACGATGAGGCTGAAAATGAAGAGGAAGCCAATATGTGCCAAGCAGAAGTTGATTCAGATGGAGAGGACACTTCTAACAGTGACTCTGGGGTAAATTCAATTCCTATACCTCCCTCTGTTGATCATGAAATAGCTATGTTACGTCATAAATTAGCAAAGTCACGTAGTGAATTCGCTACTTTATACCGTGAATTAATAATCATGACACCGGCTACTCAAGATTTAAGAGCCAAGTTGGAAAAGCAAAGAGACGAAAACAAATATCTAAGTCAAACTATTCTTGATGATAATCTTAAGAGAGAAAAGAAAAATGACGGAATTAAAACTCTCAAAGATCAGCAAGAAAGGCGTGAAAAGGACAAGACATTTTCTGATTCTTAAATAACTGATATAACCAAGAAAATCAAAGAGCTAGAAGATAAGAATAGTGAAAGTGAAGTTTCGTTGAAAGATTTTACCACTCAAAATACAGAGTTTTTAAACAAAATTAATGATTTAGAAATGAAGCTTTCTTTGAGAGGTCAAATTGATCATACTATTCATTTGAACAAGCCATGGTAGTAAGTTCTCTTAACAAATATTGGGGACTTGGTTATGAAAATCCTAAAAATTTGGCAAAGGGAATTGCATATATACCAACGATGTATGAATTATAATATTTAAGATATGCCAGATATTTTCTTGAATGTGCCATTAAATGGAGTAATGCAGAAGAAATAGAAAAAGAAGAAGTAAGGAAAAGAGCTACTACAACTAAAATGCAACTTCCATTTTGTTATACTCAAGAGAATGCAAAATATGAAAAGAATCCGAAAGGAACACTAACAAATGATTATTTTGACATATGTGCTATGAAACCAAATTCTGAAAAACCGTTTGAAGCAAAAATATATGTTCCACCTTTGATTCTAGAAGGAAGGATTTGTGAACTTGAAGATTCTATTCTGGAACAAAGGATGAAGTTTGAGATTGAAAAGAATTTTCTTTCAACTATTTACTCAAATAGTTTTAAGGAAATATCTTCTAGTTTCAAAACTGAGTTGGAAAAAGAAAAAGATATTCTTGAACAATCTCTAATAAAAAACATTTCAAATTCATTCAAGAATTCTTTTGATGAAAAACATAAAGTTAATAAAAAGTGTTTCCAACTTTCAAAGAAAGTTTCGGATCTTGAGAAAAAATTGATCTCTGAGCATGAACAATTTGAGAACGAGAAAGCTAATTTTACAACTGAATGCAGATATTTTGAAGAAAAGATTAGTGAGATTTCTCAAGAAGTAACTGATTTTGAAATTGCTTTGGAGAAAGAAAGAAAAGAATTTGCTTCAAAGACGTGGTTTACTCCTGAAAATTCTTCTTCTAAAAAGGATTTTGATGTTCATTTTGTTGATTCTGATTTTGATTTTGAGGATGTTCAATCTAACCCTGTTTCCAAGGAGAATTCAAAACTTGAAGTTCGTGATAAAGGAAAAGCCTATGAATTTGATTTTTCCAAGAAGCTTCTAGACCATAATGATTTTATTTTGAAAAATGAAATACCTTCTAGTACTTTCTGTAAGGGAAAATGTTCAAATACAAAGAATGATTCTTTCTCTGAAAAACCCTTAAAGAAAAGAAAGAAGAGTAGAAAATCAAAGAAAAACACTTCTCATCGTTCTAAGGCTTCTGACTCTAGATTTTCTGACTTTTCAGATAAGTTTGTGAATGAGAAGAATGTGAAGAAAGCATGGCGGGTGAAGCAAAAGACTACTTTACAAACCAAGCAGAATGTCAAAATTACTTGTATTTCAAATAAGAAACAATTTGTTGCGAAGGATAAACGAAACCTTGTAAATTCTTACAAGCGTTACTCAAACAAGCAATTGTTGAGTTTTTCAAATGATGAATGTTTTTGTTCTGCTTGTGGTCGTAATAATCTTTTTACCAAACCTGGTTCATGTTTGTTGGTTCCCGTTTTGCTTTAAACAAGATTATCAGATCTATTAGTTCGAGTTTATGTTTGATGCGGAAGCGTATTTGAAGAACTAACAGATATGTTTGATAGATTTAGAACACAATATAAATAAACAGTGAACAGGAAATAATATCTCAAAGTTTACTGAATATATATATATATATCAAGAACAGATTTAAGAACGGTGAGTATACAAAGCTTTAAACAGATATGACTCTAAATGTGCATAAGCTATGTGTTCTTGATGTTCGATTGAAGTGTTCTTGTTTTTCTGTTTTTGTGTGTTGTTCTATATTCTTTCTTCGGAAGAACTCAACATGAGTCTTCCTTTTATACTACTCTTAGAAGACTATGAAGTAGGTCACTGTTCCTTTTACGGCATGAATAGTAAACTGGATGGTGTGAACAGTTGTTTGAGCCATGCGCATTTAATGGAGCAGATGTACTTTTGGTAAATGCATTAAATGGCGCAGACGTCTATTTTGTACCTTGCCCTATTGAGTCCACTCCGAGCTTGACACGTGTTTTGACAGTACTTTTCCATGCAAGTTGATGAACAGGTCTTGGAACAGTAGCAAGATATTATAAATATCTTCCTAGTCTTTAGAGGACCACAGAGGCTCTGTAATGTGTTACAGAGGTTCTGCGGTCTGGTTCCTCTGTAGAGTAGTCTTCACCGGATTCCGAGTCTTTGGTTGTTTACTTCTGCAGAGCTTCTGTCAAGGGTGGCAGAGATTCTGTGGCTCGGTCCTCTGTGAGAAGTCTTCTTGGTTCCTTGTCTTCTGATGTTGTCCGCAGAGGCTCTGTTAATGGTAACAGAGGATCTGCGGTCTTGGTCTTCTGAAAGCGTCCTTCTGTAGTTTCCTCGGTCTTTGATCACTCTTGATCAAACTTCCTTTGATTCTTCTGAGATGCCCGACAGAGCTTCTGTTGCACTCAGCAGAGCTTCTGTGGAAGTTCTTCTGTACTTGGCCATTTTTCAATACTTCTAATATTTCAGAATATTGGAGCTAACAATCTCCCCCTAAGTATTGAAAAATAAAAGGTTGAATTTATGCATTTTAACCTAACTAAAGAAGAGGTTAAACAATACCTCAGAAGATTATTTCATTCATTTTGGAATTTATGCCAGAGGTATTTACATTTGAGTACACAGAAGTAAATGTTGACAGAGGTTCTTTGAAGAGACTCAGATTTTTGCATTTGGGAAGTCGTTGAACTTTCTGTTGTCTTTTCCTACTTCCTTGAGTTCTTCATAGAATTTGTGACAGAGATTTCGTAAGCCGAGTGTAGCATCAATCTCTTTGATCATCATTTGAGCAGATTCTTCGTCCATAAGCTCTGTTGCTTTATTCTCCTCTAGTATCTTTCTGAACATGTTCAGAGTATGGGTTGTGTACTTCTGACAGTCCATTGTCACAAACAGTTTCAGTTGATCAGCAGGATTCTTGAATACTAACCCGTACCTTGGAGTTTTGATGATTGAATTGGGTATGGCATTGGGTGGGCAGAAATCCTCTGGTGGTCTGATACTTAGAGTAGTTATGCCCAGATCGATGGCTAGTTGAATGTCGAGCATGCTGTAGATTAGGAGCTTTTCACGCATCGCCTTTCTGAGAACTCGATAAGACCTTTTGTGGCAGTCGTCATTGAAGTTGTCTTTCGTCCATTGCAGAAGGTCAGGTAAGTCATAGGGATTGAGGTTTCGGATATCAGCATCAGAGAATTGATTCTCTGATCTGTCAGACCTTTTGACTTTCCAGATGGTATACACCGTATGAGGATAGGTTCTCATTTTGGAGTATTTGCAATAGATTACCTTCTTTATTTTGTGAATGGAGTAAACTTGATTGACTGGTTTTGACTTTGTAGAGGTGAAGATTGCATCAAATTCCTCTCTTAGCTTCTGATCTCGGACATGGGCTGGCAGATCGCTCTGGAAGTGATGTTTGTAGAGATAACTGTAGACTTGTTCTTCCATTTGTTCAATGGTTGAAGTAGATCTTGGAATTGGTCTCCTTAGCTCATCCATCTTTCGAGTGATGTCTGCTACTCTACCTTCTGTTACCTTAGCTGTGGGATTCAGGGATGGGTTTTCTGACAGAGGATTCAAGTTGAATGCCCAGTCTTCCTCTTCGGGTTTAGGAGTGACGAAGGCATTAAATGCACCTTTCATCAATTTCTCTGTAGCAACTGGCATCTTCTTCTTTGGCTCTTCTTCTGTCATTATTCCCTTGCCTTTATCTTTTGGCTTTGAGGTTTCAGATATTGGGTTTTGGATTTGTGTGGGTGGAACCTCTGTTGATTTGACAGTTGGAGGTCCTGTGGTTTTTGGGGTTGTATGCTCTGATGTTTTGGTTGTTGCCTCTGAAGGTTTTGATACTTCGGGTTGTGAGGTCTCTGTTGGTGAGGAGTCTTCGGGTCTTGGCGGTGGAATGTCAAAACGCTTTGCTGATTGAAAAGCAGATACAAATTCCATTCTGCGAAGAATGAACTCTGCAGAGCGTTTTGGTCTTTGGGGTTTTCGAGCTATGGTTTTGACTCTAGTTTTGTGCGGGATTGGTTGTGAGGTTGGTGTTGGTTCTTTGGGTGAGGGTGGAGTTTGTTCTGAGGATGAGGATGCAAGATTGATTACCTTAGGTTCTGTGGTTGGTGCATCCTTTGGTGAGATAGAGGTGTTTTGCCTCTGTTGTTTTCCCTTCTGGGTTTCTGTTGTAGAGGGTTCTGCTGATTTCTCTGTAGTTTTTGCAGAAGCAGCCTCTTTAGTTTCCTTTGTTTTCTCCCCCTCAGGATGACCAGATGCTCCATCATCAGGATCATCCTGCCTTCTTTTAGCAGTAACTTCTGTTCTGCAGGTGTCTTGAGCTGCTTGCCTTGCTGCATTTTTCTTCATTGTTTCAAAGTAGATTGCGATCGAAGTTTTGAAGGCTTTGGTCGCACTTTTCTCGAACTCTGCAGCGGTTGTTTTGGCAATTTTAGTGGCAGAGGCGATGGCAGCAGCAGCAGAAATTTCTGTAGTTGACTTCATTTCTGCAAGGGCAGCTTTAACCTCTGTGGATAAGGTATCCACTTTGGTATTTAATCCTGTAAGCGCGCCTGAAGTTGAATCTGTAAAAATCGTGAATGAGCTTTGCAACTCATTCAATGTTTGAGTTACAGAGGTTACAAAGGCTTGGAACTCATCCTTCGTAACATGTTCCTCTTGGGTAACCTCTGGAGGAACAACTCCTTCTCCAGAGTGAATCCCTGTTCCTGGGACACCTTCGTTCACCCTTGTTTGTACGTTGGGGGTGGAAGGATTTCCATCTGATCCTCGAGAAAAAAACTGAGTTTCAGTCTCTACAGAAGTTCTGTGAAGAACATTGTCCAAATCCACTCCAGAGGTGGGTATCGGAATATTCTTCTGTTGACTCGGAGACTTGTCTAGAGTCTCTTCGTCATGGTGCTCTCTACTTCTCTCTGAAAGAAGTTTTGGCCCTACATTGTGCGTGTCAGAAGAAACGAATTCCTCTGTAGGGTGTTCTAGTGTGATCTGGGGCGATTGATCACGAACTATAGGTGAGTCTCTCTGAGGAGACTCCCTAGGAATGGATTCCCCGGTTTCTGTGGGCACAGAAGTCGAAAGAGTGACTTCTGGCTGTTGGGTTTGGGTAGGGATCGAGTTGTGCGACTCTATTTCAATGACACCTTCTGCAGCTAGACCTGCGGTGTCAGATGTGTGGGTTACACTGGGAGGGGTTGAGGGATATGTGCCTTCTGCAACTTCGGCATCTTTTCCTTTCTCATTTTCTTTTCCTCCAGACGTTTCTACCCTATCCTCTAAACCTATTTGCACCTCTTCTTCTGCAGTCTCTTGTCTTGGCAGAAGTGAATCAAGAACCTCTGTGAAGATTTGAGTTTGCAGAGGTGGTTCGATTCCTTCTGTTATTGTTTGCAGAGGAGAAGATGGTTTCTTCTTCTTTGATTTCTTCTTCTTTGGTTTTGGTGCTCCCTCCTCTGTAGATTTTGACTTTCTTTTTCTTTTGGAAGAGGGAGTGGCAGAGGGACCTTGGATTTGTGGTGGAGATGAGGGTTCTGTGGGATGTTCAGTGGGTGGAGAAGATGGTTCTGCAGGAGTTTGTTGGATAGCAGAAACAGAGGCAAGTTGTTCCTCTGTAGGGGTCTTGGTTTTCTTTCCCTTTTTCTTCTTCTTCTCTTTAGATCCCTCAGAAGACTTCCTCTTTGAAGAATAGAGGTCTTTCCTTATATCTCTGAAGTTCTTCTGGTTGTCCTTGTGTTTAGCCAACTTTATCTTCCATTCTTCTTCTGTAAGTCTCTCTACTACATTACCTCCTATGGGCATTCCTATACGCGGGGGTGTTACAGAACTGGGTTCAGGAGTTCTGTAAACGCGTGTGTACTCACTAACTAGTTCTTCATCACTAGCATAACCTAACATTACCTTTGATAGTGGCCTGATGTGTGGGTAGCCATCCTCATGTTCTGTAGGGGTGTTCTTGGACATAGGAAATTGCTTAGGTTTGGGACCGTCCATTGGCCATTTTTGGATAAGGAGTAGGGGTTCGAAAAGTACACTGAGGATTCGCTGGAACTGCAGAGGGGGTAACCAGTTGTGATCAGACATTTTGGCTTTCTGGGAGGCGATTTTGCGATCGATGGTGTTGATGATTTCTTGCATCATTATGGTGGCATAATCTAGGGGTAGATCATAGTATACACCATACATGATTGAGAGAATTTGAGGTGAGCTTTGATCGATGCTCCCGATTTTTCCCGTGAGGCAACGATTTAGGATGGAGAATAAAGTATTCCACAGAGGAGGTAATCTTGCTCTGCGGAAATCGTTTCTCTTTTTCAACTGTTGGTTGTACCCTAACATGTGCAGAAAGTCGACAAGTTCTTCATTTGTTGGTTGGGGTGCATACTTTTTGATTCCCATGAGTCCTCTTGTTGGAAGGCCAAATTCTAATGAGAACATGGTGCGATTGAACATCAGTTCAAGGCTCTTACTTTGGTCAGGTTTAGAAATGTAGCCTCTGATCAAATCGGTGTCAGCGTCATAACGGCAAGATTGCCAAAACTGATGTAGGTAACGTACTGGTATTTGTTCAACGGTTTTGCTCAGAAGAGGGTAAAGAAAGTGGTTCTCTAGGATGTTTAGCAGGATGGCATGTTCTTTGCCAAATGTCGTAGGAGAAGGAACAAGATAACAGTTGTTCGATTTAATGGGAAGGGTTTGCTCGAAATGGTCATTTGAGAAAAATTGTTGCAAGTGGGTAGTGGGTACGAAGGATGCCTCGTCGCCGGAGTCGTGTCTGTCGGCAT
The DNA here is from genome assembly GCA_033807775.1 of Saussurea involucrata. Classification (NCBI taxonomy): domain Eukaryota; kingdom Viridiplantae; phylum Streptophyta; class Magnoliopsida; order Asterales; family Asteraceae; genus Saussurea; species Saussurea involucrata. Next base: position 53,354,821 of record CM066324.1, read on the forward strand.
CGGCGGCGATGTGTGGGTTGTGGGAGTGCTCAGAATGCACTGGAGAGGATGTCGGAGAGTTCGTTGGTGAAACGTGAGCAGATTTGGAACTTGAAGCCATTTGTAGGTTTGAAAGTTCTAGATTTTCAGAAAGAAATAAGCAAGTTCGCCGGAGAAGATGAGAGAATAGTAAAGTTTTGAAAGTGATTTTAACTTGGGTTTTATACTGTGGTAACGGATAGAATTCGGAACGGTGAAAATGTGAGAAAGTTAATAAAATTTGAGGTCCACACTTGAGTTCATTCGGCGTGGTGCAAGTTTCTAGGACGACGTGATATGTACGTCAATGAAAACTTGACACGTCATCAATGTCAGTGACGACGAGACGTCGTGGGCGGCCACATTAAATGAAAAACGCGTGGGTTTTAAATTTTCACCACAGAAAAGTTACCGTTACAGGTACAGAAATTCCCAAGTGGAAATCTTTACAGAAGCTCTGTGGGTACAGAAGCTCTGTGATTTTAAAAAACGTTTATCTCTGTAGATTGTATCTTTAATGAAAATCGTTTGAAAAACACGGAGAGGATCAATAAATTTTTAGTAGAGAGAAATTATCCTACAGAGGTTTTTGGACCTCTGCCAGAGCCAGCAGAGGCTCTGTGACAGGAAATTTCTAATAACTAATAATTTATAAACATTTTTAATCATCCAAGTTTTTGATCAGTTTTAACAATGTATTTAGGACTTATTTGAAAGTTGTTGTCCTAGAAAATTGTAAATCTCAAAGATTTTGTGCAGCAGAAGTCATTTGAATGATTTGAGTGATCTACAGAGGTTCTTTGTTTGAAAGAACTCTGTGGCTTATGACTTCTGTGGCAAGATACCAACCTATTTCCTTTTGATCGGCGAATGTGATCTCTTCTGTTGTATTCTCTGCTCCCCCTTGACTTATGAATCTCTGTAGATTCAGCAAGGTCTCCTTTTCCGTTCCTCCTAGATCTAACAACCTCTTTAGGATTGATCTATGTGGTTTGAAACCTGTCTTTTTATCTCTTGAAGCTTGTACTTTTACCAAAAACGTTTGAAAAACATTGGAGAGGATCGTTAAATCTTTAGTAGAGAGAAATTATCCTACAGAGGTTTTTGGACCTCTGCCAGAGCCAGCAGAGGCTCTGTGATAGGAAATTTCTAATAACTAATAATTTATAAAACTTTTTGATCATCCAAAGTTTTTATGGTTTTAAACATTGTTTTTAGGACATATTTAGAAATTTTTGTCCTGGAAAATTGTTTTTGGAAAAAGATTTTGTGCGACACATACCTTTTAGAGTGTCTAGTTTGGACGACAGAAACTCTTGTTGATCATAATCCTCCTTTGGCTCCCCCTTGAATGATCAACCTCTGTAGATTAATTTGAGGTCTCCTTCTGCTCCCCCTTGACCTATGCTTGAATCAATAGAGATAAATAATGCACAATACATAGGTCAACCTCATCAGAGGTTCTGTGGAGATTGTCATAGGTTCTGAGCAATTCCACAGAGGCTCTGTGAAGTATAGAATCTTTGAAGGATGAGTCTTAAACAAAGTGTTTAAGAGTCCTAGTGTATTTTGAAGCCTGAGTCCTTAATAGAAGTATTAAGGAGTCCATTGTTTGCTGAAGAGTGAGTCCTGATCTGTAATGATCAGAAGTCCTTTTTCTGATGAAGCTCGAGTCTTAAACTGATTTGTTTAAGAGTCTTTTTCACTAAAGTGTGAGTCCTAAACTGATGTGTTTAGGAGTCCTTTTTGAAGAGCGAGTCCTGATCTGTAATGATCAGAAGTCCTTTTTCTGATGAAGCTCGAGTCTTAAACTGATTTGTTTAAGAGTCTTTTTCACTAAAGTGTGAGTCCTAAACTGATGTGTTTAGGAGTCCTTTTTGAAGAGCGAGTCCTGATCTGTAATGATCAGAAGTCCTTTTTCTGATGAAGCTCGAGTCTTAAACTGATTTGTTTAAGAGTCTTTTTCACTAAAGTGTGAGTCCTAAACTGATGTGTTTAGGAGTCCTTTTTGAAGAGCGAGTCCTGATCTATAATGATCAGAAGTCCTTTTTCTGATGAAGCTCGAGTCTTAAACTGATTTGTTTAAGAGTCTTTTTCACTAAAGTGTGAGTCCTAAACTGATGTGTTTAGGAGTCCTTTTTGAAGAGCGAGTCCTGATCTGTAATGATCAGAAGTCCTTTTTCTGCAAGACAGATCAGATAACTTTTGGTACCCATATCCAAATGGGTCCTTTTTTGTTAGGATTTGGAGCTGTCTTTAGGTCCTCTGGTTTGCCAATCTCTGTTGGTTTGCCAACTTTCTTTCTATGACCTTTCTCATTTTGGGTCTTTGGATTTTTCTTTTGAAATGACCCATTTTGTACACAGAAAGATTTAGAGAAAAGGTTTCTTAATTGAAGCAGAAGATCAAAGCATTTATATGAATGAAAAGATGAAGGCTTTGTAGAAACAAATGGCTTTGGAGCATTTTTGTCAGGAATAGAGTTTTTGACTTTCCAAACCATTTTCATCTTTTTGTAAACAGGATTATTTGAATTTTTAGCACAAGAGTTTGCTAAGACAAGGTTTTTAAGCCTTTTAGCTAAAACATCTTTTTCTTTAAGGTTTAAATCAAATTTTCTTAGAAGATCTGATTTATACCTCTTCTCCAACATAATCTTGTTTGACAAATCGGATAGTCTCTTTGTTAAATTTGACATTTCAGCTTTAAAGACCTTTCTTTCCTTCTCAAACTTGTCTTTCAAACACTTTGTTTGAAATCCTTCTCTCTTCACCTTTTCAGACTCTTTTCTTTCAAAATCCTGCTCTTTCCTCTCTTTTTCAAGAGATTTCTGTAATTTTGAGATTTTGAAAGAAAGTTCCATATTCTTTGTCTCAAGAAGAGTTTTCTCTTTTCCAAACTTTTCATTTTCACTGATTATTAGTTTTTCAAAGTTGGAAATCAGTTTAGAAAAGTTTAGACACTTAAGCTCAAGGCTTTTCTTCTCTTCTTTAAAAACAGTCTTAACTTCCTCAAACTTCTCTTTCTTCTTTTTACCAAGCTCTTCTGACTCAGATAGTTTCCTTTTTAGTTCAAGATTTTCACAGTTTAGGAGTTTACCTGATTCTTCAAGCTTGGCAATGTTGTCTGAGTTAATAAGAATGATCTTGTTTCTTTCCTCTAATTCTTTCTCAAGAGAAGGAATTATTTTCTTAAAATTTGTGCTGAGTTTGAAATAATAATGAAAATCAGCATCAGCACTAAATTTTAGTCTTGACATATTGAATGAAGTTTTTAACGAAAGAAACAGTTTCTAGGATGTTACCAGATCGAATAAATCGAAAATGGCGGTAAAACAGAATCTGTTTGAAGAAATGAAGAATAGGTTAAGAACAGACAGTTTCTATCAAGAATCTTGTCTAAACGAGGATCACTTGATATTGAAAACCAAGCTTTGCTCTGATACCAATTGTTGGTTCCCGTTTTGCTTTAAACAAGATTATCAGATCTATTAGTTCGAGTTTATGTTTGATGCGGAAGCGTATTTGAAGAACTAACAGATATGTTTGATAGATTTAGAACACAATATAAATAAACAGTGAACAGGAAATAATATCTCAAAGTTTACTGAATATATATATATCAAGAACAGATTTAAGAACGGTGAGTATACAAAGCTTTAAACAGATATGACTCTAAATGTGCATAAGCTATGTGTTCTTGATGTTCGATTGAAGTGTTCTTGTTTTTCTGTTTTTGTGTGTTGTTCTATATTCTTTCTTCGGAAGAACTCAACATGAGTCTTCCTTTTATACTACTCTTAGAAGACTATGAAGTAGGCCACTGTTCCTTTTACGGCATGAATAGTAAACTGGATGGTGTGAACAGTTGTTTGAGCCATGCGCATTTAATGGAGCAGATGTACTTTTGGTAAATGCATTAAATGGCGCAGACGTCTATTTTGTACCTTGCCCTATTGAGTCCACTCAGAGCTTGACACGTGTTTTGACAGTACTTTTCCATGCAAGTTGATGAACAGGTCTTGGAACAGTAGCAAGATATTATAAATATCTTCCTAGTCTTTAGAGGACCACAGAGGCTCTGTAATGTGTTACAGAGGTTCTGCGGTCTGGTTCCTCTGTAGAGTAGTCTTCACTGGATTCCGAGTCTTTGGTTGTTTACTTCTGCAGAGCTTCTGTCAAGGGTGGCAGAGATTCTGTGGCTCGGTCCTCTGTGAGAAGTCTTCTTGGTTCCTTGTCTTCTGATGTTGTCCGCAGAGGCTCTGTTAATGGTAACAGAGGATCTGCGGTCTTGGTCTTCTGAAAGCGTCCTTCTGTAGTTTCCTCGGTCTTTGATCACTCTTGATCAAACTTCCTTTGATTCTTCTGAGATGCCCGGCAGAGCTTCTGTTGCACTCAGCAGAGCTTCTGTGGAAGTTCTTCTGTACTTGGCCATTTTTCAATACTTCTAATATTTCAGAATATTGGAGCTAACAATGTTGTTGGTTTAATTCTTACTATGTTCCAAATGCTTATGTTCAAACCAACGTTTCAAAGAAAATGTTAGGGCAATATTTGGTTGAATAGAAGTTCAAGGGCTAATGTGTTATTAATCAATATTTGAGCCTTTATTGTGAACGGGCCGTGGGCTTGTTACCACGGGCCCATAGTATATAATGTTTTGTTTAGCTTAGAATTAAGCTAGTTGTCTTTTTACACTTTCCTGAATCTATTGTAAACTCTCTCAATATTGAAAGTGAATTGGATGACTAGTTGAAATCATACAAACTGTTTCATATCTATTGATTTCTTCTATACGTTGCAAGAATCTGGAACTCACAATTGGTATCAAAGCAAACGGACGAACTGATTCAAAGTGATTTTCTTGATTTCTGGTAAGAGTTCTATTCAAAAATTTAGTCGACCGTGTTCTTGGTGCTTGAAACTCATATTTTGATTTACTCAAAATTGATCGTTTTCGTTTATTACATACGGTTAGCATCGTCTCTATTAGTGATTCTGCACTTTCTCGCACTCCAATTCGATCATCTTAGTTGTTTTTAAGCAAAATCAAGTTCATAAGTTTTTGGTTATGTTCTTGTCGAAAATCCAATTTTTACCATAAAAAACTTGTTGTTTTGCTTTAAAATCGATTTGGGTATTGTTATTATTGTGTTTGGTCGAGTTCCTAACCTTTCAGGAACAATTTTGAGCAACCCTAGTCGATTTCCAGTCGAATTGGAAACCACAACCATACCAGTGTTACCGGGTAAGTCTTATTTCTATCAGTTGTTACCGGGTAACTCAAGGTTACCGGGTAACTTTAATCCTTACCGGCTAATTCAATACTTACCGGACATCACTCCCGGTAAGTCCCAGATACCGGTCACTCCTTGCATTCGGTAAACAAAACGAATCGGTAAACACAACGATCTGGACAGGTTCCCGGTAAGTTCCTCTCACCCGGTAAGTTTATTATCTAATCGGTAAACTCGTATTTGTTGTTCCATCCGGTAACATCAAATCATCCGGTAAGATTCTCATCCGGTAAGCTCCTCCACCAGGTAAGTTCGTTTTTTCTTAGCTTATTTCTATTTCATCCGGTAAGCTTGTCTCATCCGGTAACCTCAGTTATCCGGTAACTCAAGCCCATCCGGTAACCTTTGCAAATTTACCTGTTTCTTTTCAATCTGATCCGGACACTTCCAGATCAGACATCACTTCCTGATTCCTATCCGGTAAGTTCTGCTTAGTTGATTTCTGACCTGATTTAGCATAATCCACTCTTAGAACCATCGTTAGGATACCACTCTTAGTGCCTTGCATTAGGTTATCACTTTGAATCGAACGAATCGTCTGACGATTACTCCAGTGCAACTTAAGATGTCTTCACGCGACGCTCTTGCCATCGGCACCGATTCCAAACCACCTTGCCTATACCAAGGTGAGTACAGCCAGTGGCGGGACAGATTTATAATCTTCATTGAGTCAAAGGACAACTTTGAGTATATCTGGCGAGCTCTAGAAGATGGGCTAATTCCTACACCCATGAAGACTATACCAGCGGCTGCAGAAGGTGATCAACCTCGTACCGAGAAAAAGACACTCACCGATATGACTGCCGACAAAAGAGGTATGATTGAGGTGAGAAAAACATGCTAAGAGGTACCTTGTTCAAGCTCTACCAACACGATCTACACGGCCATCAACAGCTACAAAAAGACAGCAAAGGGTATGTGGGATCAAGTGGCAAAAATGATGCGCGGGAGCGATGTCAGGAATCAACTGAAGATCAACAGCGCCATAACCAAGTTCAATGGGTTTAAGCAGCGCACCGGCGAATCCCTCACCCAGACCTATGAACGCTTTTGTCTCCTTCTCAGCGAGCTTAACAAGAACCAAATCACTCGCTCCAACACGGAAAACGCGCTCAAGTTTCTCAAGAACCTGTTGCCTGAATGGAAGGTATTTGCATCTTGTAACGACCCGGATTTCCAAACATATTTCAAATAGCATACATTGCATAATGTCGTTAAAACAAGAGATACATCATATAACAAATATGGTCCCCTAGTCTTTACAAACATTCAATACATCATTACAAACGTTTACTTAGTAACTTTACATCATTACTAATAACATTTTGTAACTACTAAACACATCATAGTCTTCAACTACATAGTCCTCCCAAAAGCTATTCGCGGTTTAACCTTCTTATTTGCTCCTACTCGATCCACGACCTGGAATACATATTTTTAAAACAAAATGAGGGTTAGACCTTGAGGTCTAGTGAGAAAATCCCCGTTAGTTAAAAACCATTTGCCTAACATCATACACATAATTCACATAGGAATACCAACTAAGACTCATCCATCATGTATCTTTCCATCTCAATCTCTAGGCCATATTAATTGGTTGCGAGCCAATTAATTAATTTACACCACTGTACTGAATAAAGCCAACACCACTGTCCCTCTGTACAGCCAACATACACCGGTCCTAAGCCCGGCCAACTAGCACCCATGCAGTGTAATACTCATATAAACATCATATGCACATTATTACACTCATTCACATATATGTATTCCAGTTAGAAAACATTTTAAGTAAAAACTCACTTGTTTGCTTAACACAACTCTTCCCGGTCTTTTCCAACAGATTTAGCTTTCACCTTCGATTCACAGTATCTGAAACAATTGAATACAAATATCTCTTTACCAAATAGAACACACAAGTCTTACTAAAGCTAAGAACTCTATATAACTCTAATCCTCAAATGTTACCCCCAAACATGAACTTAAGTCGAGTCCATAATGCATTCAGTCGTCATTCATTCCCCCTCCAAGAATTAACAAGACACAGGTTACTGGATACTCAAAAGCATCTAAACTCTCAAAATTAATCAAACAGCTAAACTATCCGGACAACACAAAACTATCCGGACAACACAAAACTATCCGGACAACACAGACTATCCGGACAACACACACAATCCGGATAACACCACTTTCCGGATAACATAACCAATTCGGATAACACCCGGACATCAAAGTAATCCGGATACCATACGGTATCTCATTTTAACCGGAAACTTAAGGAAAAGAGGAACTTACCGGGTAACTTGAATCTTCCGGACACTAACAATGCAAAACTACCGGACACTCTCATTCTATCCGGAAACTACTGACAGTTCATCAATTTTCTACCCAGAATCCGACTGAATCATTACCAGATGTGTAATTGACTAATCTAATCCGATAGAAACCTTCCAATACCAATTACAAACATAAAATACAAAGGAAACATACCTTAAGTCCTCTTCGAAGTACACCAAATGAGGCCTTAACCTTAGCTTTCTTCTTCTTCTCTCAACACACACAGACACACCTACACAAATCTGGATTGTTTTGCTGAAATAAAAATATCTGAATATCCTAAGGGATAATATCTATTCCTATTTACCATTTAGACCTTAAGTTATCCATTAATGACCAAATCACCCCTAAACTTATAAATTAACCCAAACTTACCCTAAACATCAATTATAGAGTTAAATAAATTTAACGGAACTCAAATTTAACTAACGAACTTACCCGGGGTATTACATCATCTCCCCCTAAAAAGAATTCCGTCCCGGAATTCGGTTAAGTAAAAAGGAACGGGTACTTAGTTCTTATTTCTGATTCTGATTCCCATGTAGCATCCTGCCCTTTGTGATGTCGCCACTGTACTTTTACTTGCCTGATCTCCTTATTCCGCAGAACTTTGACTTTACGATCAACAATGGCTTCAGGTTCCTCCACATAATTCAACCTTACATCAACCTGTATTTCTGGTAGAGAAACTGCCTAACCCTGCGTAACCAAGCACTTCCGGAAATTCGATACGTGAAAAGCGTTGTGAATCCTACTTAACTCTGACGGAAGATCCAACCTGTAGGCTACTTCACCAATTCTTTCTGTTATTGCAAATGGTCCAATATACCTTGGGCTCACTTTACCTTGTTTCCCAAATCGAATGACTCCTTTCCAAGGTGAGACTTTTAACATCACAAAATCTCCAACTTGGAATTCTAACGGTTTTCGGCGTCGGTCGACGTAGCTTTTCTTTCGGTCTTGAGCCACTTTCAAACGTTCCCGAATCTGAGTAATTTTATACGCGGTTAACTGAACTATATCTGGCCCCGCTAGCTATTTCTCTCCCACTTCGTTCCAACACAAAGGAGTTCGACATTTTCTACCATATAAAACTTCAAACGGTGCCGCTTGAATGCTGGAATGATAATTGTTATTGTAGGCAAATTCGATCAATGGTAAATGCTTATCCCACGATCCCCCAAAGTCAACAATGCAAGCCCGGAGCATATCTTCTAATGTCTGAATCGTTCGTTCACTCTGACCGTCAGTTTGAGGATGATATGTTGTGCTTAACTTTATCTGCGTCCCCATTTCCTTTTGAAAACTTCTCCAGAATCTTGAAGTAAAACGACTATCACGATCAGAAATGACCGAGATTGGAACTCCATGTCGAGTTACTATTTCGTCAATGTACAATTTAGCTAATCGTTCCAATGAATCAGTTTCCTTTATCGGTAAAAAGTGTGCAGACTTCGTCAACCTGTCGACTATCACCCAAATAGAATCAAATCCCTTCGGAGTCCTTGGTAGCTTTGTGATGAAATCTGTAGTAATCTGATCCCATTTCAACATTGGTATTTCTAATCGTTGTAACTGACCAAACGGCTTTTGATGTTCAATCTTTACCTTCTTACAAGTAGTACAACCTTCCACATGTTGAGCAATACTCCTTTTTATTCTCGGCCACCAATAAAATTGTTTCAGATCTTTGTACATCTTGTTCGTACCTGGATGAATAGAGAAACGAGATTGATGAGATTTTTGTAGTACCCGATCACGCAAACCACCCAAACGAGGCACCCAAATTCTGTTCCCCAGACCCAATAACCCACGATCATCTTTCACTAGCAATGCTGATAACCCCACTAACCGTTCTGATTTCAGATATTCTTCCTGATAGGCTTCTACTTGACACTTCTTCAGTTCGTCGAAAATGTTAGGTAGAAGCTCAGCTCGTAGTGCAATAGCTTTTATTGTTCCACCTATTTCTTGACGACTCAGCGCATCAGCTACCACGTTCGCCTTTCCCGGATGATAAAGGATTTCACAGTCATAATCATTCACCAATTCTAGCCATCTTCTTTGCCTCGTATTTAATTCCTTCTGATCAAAAAGATGTTGGAGACTCTTATGATCGGTATAAATTTGACATCTAGAGCCGTAAAGATAATGTCTCTAAATCTTCAACGCGAATACAACTGCTGTCAGTTCCATGTCATGTGTAGGATACTGTCTTTCATGATCTTTTAATTGACGAGAAGCATAAGCAATAACCTTTCCACGCTGCATAAGTACACAACCCAATCCCAATTTAGAAGCATCACTATAAACAATAAATTCATCGGAACCTTCAGGTAGTGATAGTATCGGCGCGCTACAGAGTTTTTCTTTCAATATTCGGAATGCTCCATCCTGTTCTGCTTTCCATTTGAACTTTATATTCTTTCGGGTCAACTTGGTCAAAGGCGTAGAGATACGGGAGAAATCTTGTATAAATTTCGATAATAGCCGGCTAAACCCAGAAAACTTCGTACCTCGGTTGGCGTTCTCGGCGGTTCCCACTTTTCAACTGCTGCTACTTTCATTGGATCAACTTGAATACCTTTCTCAGAAACTACATGTCCGAGAAACTGAACTTCCCGTAGCCAGAATTCACATTTAAAGAACTTAGCGTATAACTGTTCTTTCTTCAACAATTCCAGAATTAAACGAAGATGTTGGGCGTGCTCTTCTTTGGACCAGGAGTAGATAAGGATATCATCGATAAACACAATAACGAATTTATCGAGATATGGCTTACATACTCGATTCATTAAATCCATAAAAGCAGCTAGGGCGTTCGTCAATCCAAAAAGCATTACTAAGAATTCATAGTGACCATACCGTGTGCGAAAAGCAGTTTTCAGAACGTCTTCTTCTTTTACCTTCAGCTGATGATAACCAGATCTCAGATCAATCTTGGAGAAATAGCAAGCTCCAACTAGTTGATCAAAGAGGTCATCAATTCTAGGAAGCGGATACTTGTTCTTGATCGTGCGCTTATTCAGTTCCCGATAATCAATACACATCCTCATCGAACCATCCTTCTTTTTCACAAACAGAACCGGTGCTCCCCACGGCGAAGAACTGGGTCTGATGAAGCCTTTATCTGAAAGATCCTGCAGTTGTGTCATCATCTCTTTCATCTCTGGAGGGGCCAAACGATACGGTGCACGGGCAACATGAGCGGCTCCAGGAATCAGATCTATACCAAACTCTACTTGTCTAACGGGCGGAAGGCTAGTCAGATCTTCTGGAAAAACTTCCGAAAATTCACGAACAACCGGAATATCTCCCAGCTTATTCTTTTCTAGCTTAATATCTATCACATATGCTAAGTAACTTGAGCAGCCTTTATTGATACACTTACGAGCTTTCAACAAAAAGATAAGGCAAGACTGATGATTTCTACGCTCACCATAAATCACTACTGGTCCCTTCTCAGGTAAGACAACATTTATCAACTTCTTATCACAAACTATATTAGCCTGATTCTCGGCTAACCAATCCATTCCCACTACCACATCAAATTCGATCAAGGCTATAGGAAATAATTGAATAGGCACTCCACACCCATCTATGTTTATCACACAACTATCAAATACCTCATTAACCGGTACTTGATTATCATTAGCCGTATCTACCATTAACGCATGATCTAACACTTTAGGCTTTAAATGCATATAGGCAGCAAAAGAAGGCGACACAAACGATCGGTTTGCACCGGAATCAAATAACACTTTGGCACGTGTAGAATTTATTAAGAATGTACTTGTAACCACATCGGGAGTCTCATCTGCTTCTTGCTTTGTCATCTGGAAGGCACGGCCCCTTGCTCTTGGTACTTCTGGCCTTGGTACTACCGGTCTAACACCCGTTGGTTTTACTGACGTACCACCTGGTTGTATTCTCCCCAGTGGACAATCGGACTGAAGGTGATCAGGAGAATTGCACTAGTAACAAAATCTAACTACTCGACAGTCTTTAGCAATATGACCGATCTTTCCACACTTATAACAGTTTCTAGGATCAACTTGACAACTTCCTTGATGAAAACGATGGCACTTTGGGCAAGGTCTTTCAACTGATCGAAAAGGTGGACGGCTATCAAATCTCTGAAATCTAGACTTCTTTGGATCGTACTGTGGTCCTTCCTATTTTCTCTTCCCAACACTTTTATCACTAACATCTCTCCTATTATCCCGTTCTACATTTTCCGCGGCATCAACTGCGGCTGAGAAGGTTTCGGGTCCTTTTGCAACTACTAACTTTCTAACTTCTGCATTCAATCCGAAGATAAACCTTTCAATCTTCATTGCCTCCGTGGCAACGTAGTATTCCGCGAAACGAGACTTTTCCAGAAAACGAGCGGTGTAGTCCCGAACTGACAAATTTCCCTGCTGCAAGTTCATAAACTCCCCTTCCAATTGTTTTACTGCTGCTTGAGGACAAAATTGTTTCCTAAAAGCTATAACGAATTCTTTCCAAGAGAAGGTAGAATATATGTCAGACCCTCCCGAAGAAATATGAGCTTCCCACCAGTATAAAGCATCGGCTTTTAACATTGCAGTTCCATATAGTACTCTATCCTCTTCGGCACACTTACTAGTTTTGAAAATAGCTTCTATCTCCTTCAGCCACCTCATAGCTTTCACTGGGTCTCTATCTCCTACATAAGTTGGGGGTTTGCAACTTAAGAACATTTTATAGTCACACTTCCTTAGTACTGGTGTGATTGAAGGGGTCTTTCATATAAGGTACTTGGGAGTTCCACTTTCACTTGTCCGTCAAAGAGAGTGATTTTCATTCGCTTGTTTCTAAAGTCAAGCAACGAGTTTATAACTGGAAGTCCAAGATGTTGTCATATAGGGGCCTAAGGCACTTGATTATTTCGGTGCTCCAATCGTTACAGTTATATTGGATAGCCGTGTTCAGCTTACCATCGAGTGTAATTCATGAGTTGGAGGCCATCTTTCAGAATTTCCTTTGATCACAAGGTACTATTTCGTGTGGTCGAAGTAGGGTAGCGTGGGGTGATGTTTGTAAACCACTTGAATGCGGGGGGCTTGGTTTTAAAAAACTTGCGCTATGGAACCATGCGTTGGTAACCAAACATGTTTGGGACATAAATCGGAGGCGTGAATGTCTATGGGTGCGATGGGTTTGGACGAATTGCATTCAAGATGACTTGTTTTGGATGGTTCAGTCTTAACCTATGAGGTCTTGGGTTTTATGAAAGGTGTTCGATTTGCGACCCCATGTCCGATCCTTCCTCTTTGTCAAAGTTGGTGATGGATTGAATACAAATGCATGGGAGGAGAAATGGCTTTCATGCGGACCTTTGGCATCCCTCTTATCTCATCGACGTATTCATGCATGTGGGTTTTGTTGGTGCTGAAAATGTAAATTGTATCCAAGTTAAAGGACTCGTTTTGTAAGTTTGTAGTTTAGGTATAAATAGCCTAGTTAGAGTTTAACTTTCATAACCTTGATAACTACCATTCAAAGTCACTTGTATTTTCTCTCTACATTGTGTAACTAAACCTTTGATGTTAATGAGAGATGGCCAGCAATTCTTGATCATATCTTTACATACTTGTTTCTGGGATCACAAGTAGTATCAGAGCAAGCAGATTCAAGCAAGATTTGAGCAGATTTGAGGATTTTTTGGGGTATTTTTGGAGTTTTCAGACATAGAATCGAAATTGGTGATTTAGGATGTTTTATGCATGATTGTTGATTCAGAGGTGTTCGGTTTGATTGTGTGAAGAAATCTGTGCAAGAAATTTGATCGAAAGAACTGATTACAGTGAGATTTTCATGGATTTTTAGGATTTTTTGGTGACTTATTGTTGTGGATCGAAAGGCATTGATTTTGTTAGTTTTAGGTGTTGTTTCCTTCACAAGAAGTGTTTAGAATAGCATTGCGAACCTACGTACCAAGTTTGGAAACCGTTAGAGTAGTTTAGAGTGTTAATTCAGACTTTGCATAAAGTTTGGTTCGAAGTTCATATAAGTCGCACAAAGCTATTCTTCAAGTCTTCAAAGTTGTCTCATAAAACTGATATTCATCCTTATCGCACAGAATTTGAGCGATAAGAATTTTTCATCGCACATGGATTGAGCGACAAGTATGATCGCATAAGTAGTGACCGATAACTACTGTTCATTACCCTTTGTTGACCGACAACTTTACCTAATCGCACTGAGTTTTGACCGATAACTGTCTTGATCGCACAAGTATCACCCGAGAACTTCTATTCACAATCCTCATCGCACAAGTATCATACGACTACCACTATTCATCGCATACTTGTTGTGCGATAACTTTTTACTGTTCACTGATTTTTCTTGTTTGTCTGTTGAAAGATCGTTAACAGGTAAGTTGTAAAGATGATGAAAAATGAAATAATGTTGTCACTTGGAACCGAATCTCGTCCTCCTATTCTATTTGAAAATGAGTATGAGCAATGGAAGGATAGATTCATGGACTTTATTGAAAGACAACAAAATGAGGAAAATCTAACAATGCATTTGGAAGAAGGACCAATGACACCACTTACAATTCCTATTCATGTTCCATAAGGTGAACAAAGAGTAGCAGGAGCTGGAACTTAGAAGGTGAAACCTATTGGAAAATACTCAAATAAAGAAAAGGCTCGATTTGATGCAGAAAAGAAAGCCAGGTCTTACTTAATCATGGGCATACCGAATGAAGTCTACAACAAGATAGATAGCTATAAGGATATTGCACATGAGATGTGGGTTCAAATACAAAAGATGTTACAAGGCTCTCAAATAGGAAACCAAATGAAAACAACTCTGTGTATTAATAGATATGAGGAGTTCAAGGCAAAAGAAGATGAGAGTTTGTCTCAGACTTATGATAGATTTATCACTCTTCTGAACGAGCTGAGCAAGAACAAGATAAGGAAAGAGACAATTGAAGTCAATGTTAAATTTCAAAGTATCTTACAACCTGAATGGAAGAGTGTGTGTCAGAGAATGAAACAGAACCCAAGACTATCCACAATGCCTTTACATGAGTTGTTCGAAACCAAACAACAAGATGAAGAAGAAGTGGAAGAAGTCAAAGAGAAAATAAATAAGAAGAAGAAGAAAGAAATTCCTGATCCGGTGGCACTTAAGGTTGATACGCATTCAAACAGTTATTTGAATGAGAGTTATGAAATTTTTTAGACTGGTTATAAGGGGAATATCTCAGATGACGGAGCCGAGTTAGAACAAGCTATGCTTTTACTAACCAGGCATTTTCAGAAAAGATTTTATAAGACGCCGTCTTCTAACAATCTGAGGTACACATCTGGTTCGAGGAAGTTTGTGAACAAGAATAGATTTGAGGGAAAGCCGTATGAGGAAAAGAAGTACGAGGAAGTTGAAAAGAAGTTTGAGGAAAGGAATAGAGGTGATGGTAAGAAAAGGTTTGATGAGAAAAAGTCAACTGACGTTCTAAAGTGTTATAACGGTGGTACACCTGGTCATTATGCTAAGGATTATAGAAGGAAGGTCGTTCACAATTCTGACAACTACAAAACAAAGTTGATGTTAGCCAAACAAAAGGAAGTGGGAAAAGCTTTACTTGTTGAAGATGAATACTGGCTAGACATGACCGACGATGAGGCTGAAAATGAAGAGGAAGCCAATATGTGCCAAGCGGAAGTTGATTCAGATGGAAAGGACACTTCTAACAGTGACTCTGGGGTAAATTTAATTCCTATACTGTAATACCCCGGGTAAGTTCGTTAGTTAAATTCTAGTTCCGTTAAAATTAATTAACTTTATAATTAATGTTTAGGGTAAATTTGGATTAGTTTATAAATCTAAGGTGTTTTGGTCATTAATGATTAGTTTAGGGACTAGAATGGTAAAATTGGTTTGATAATATCTCTTAACCTCCAAATATTATCCAAAAAGCAGAAAAATCAGTCTAAGGTGTATGTGTGTGTTTTGAGAAGAAGCAATAGGGGAAAAGAAGGGTTAGGGATTCATTTGGTGTACTTGGAAATGAATTCAGGTATGTTTCCTTTACATTTTATGTTGGTAATTGCTAATAAGTAGTTTCCATCGGAGTAGAATAGTCGAATTCGTATCTGGTAGTATTTTCTGTTGAATCTGGGTAAAAAGAGGGTAAACCGACAGAGGTTCCCGGACAAAATGAATGTGTCCTGGTAGTTTTGTTGGTGGTGTCTGGATGATGTTCTAAAGGTGTCTGGACGAGTCTTTTATCTGGGTAAGTCTCTCGTTTCAATGGTTTCTGGATGATATAAGATACCGGATGGTATCCGGGTTACTTTGGTTTCCGGGTGTCGTCCGGGTTGTTTATGTCGTCCGGAATGTTATGCTGTCTGGATTGTTTGAGTTGTCCGGATAGTTTGTGGTTTCCGGATACTTTGGCTGATTTACTCATTTTGAGAGTTGTGATACTTTTGAGTATCCAAGAACCTGTGTTTTGTTGACTATTGGATAGGGTTTGGGGGTAACATTTGAGGATAAGAGTTAGATAGATGTATCTAGAGTTCTTAATCCTAGTGAGTCTTATGTGTTCTATAGGGTAAAAAGATACTTGCATCTAATTGTTTCAGATACTGTGAATTTGGAGTGAAAGCTGAATCTTGTGGAAAAACACTGGAACGAGTTTTGTTAAACAAACAGGTGAGTTTTACTTCAAAATGTTTTCAAACTGGAATACATATATGTGTGTATTGGATATGTGATTATGTGCTTATGTTTGAAATATAATATGTGGAGATGTATGTTATATTTACACGAGTATACTCTATATGAGAATACGTTGGCCGGGCTTAGGACCGGTGGTGTTGGCTGTAATACTCGTACGGTGGTGTTGGCTGTAATTGTCGTACAACGGAGTTAATTTATTAGTTGGCTTGCAACCAACTAATATGGCCATGGAAATGAGACAGGGAAGTACACAATGCATGAGTCCTAATTGGTATTTATATTTGTGATATGTATATGGTGTTTGTGCAAATGGTTTCAAACTAGCAGGGATTTTCTCACTTAGACCTCTAGGTCTAACCCTCATTTTGTTTTAAAAATATGTATTCCAGGTCGTGGATCGGGTAAGAGCAAATGAGAAGAGTACTATGTGTTAAGCTTTTGGAAGAAGGATGTTATGAAGACTAAGACGTGTTTTGCTGTTCTAATTTTATAACTAGCTTTTTGGAAGAAGGATGTTATGAAGACTAAGTTTGTAATGGAATACCGTATTTTGGATTGTAAAGACTAAGGGACCTTACTTGTTATATTATGAATCTTTTGATCATGTAACGATGTTATGAAATATATGTTCATTGTTGTATGTTTGGGATCCGGGTTGTTACAGATGGTATCAGAGCCCTTGTTTAAGGGATTTAGGTATTTGTATCTGTACCTAGACTTAAATTGCATGTGAAGTAGGATGTCCCTATTATTGTAGAACCTTGGGATGATTAAGTATAAAAGGTAGAAGGAACATCATGTAAGGTAATTTCAGATTACACCTGGCCAGTGTAATTGTGATCTTACAGGTACATGTTTGAACTGGAATACCTTGTTATATGGGTTATGTGCTTATGTGTATATTAACCTTGTTTGAATCAACAGAATGGCAAGTGGTACTAGACAAACGAATCGAGGGGGAAGAGGAGATCATGAAAGAACAAATCCTACAGTTGGGGTAAGAGGAAGAGGGGAGAAAGAGGTAGAGGCAGAACAGGCGGCAGAGTTCACCCGCGAGGTACTGAATTTGTAACAAGGGACGATCTAACAGCTGAAATGGGAAGATTACAAGCAAATATTCAAGCCATGTTTAACCAGCCTCGTAATACTGAAACGGAAAGACCAGATCCTAATCTGGAAGATGAGATGCCTATCACACCTACTGTCGTACCAGTAATGAAAAAGTGTGATTATAAAATGTTTCTCAGTTGCAAGCCTCCCACGTACTCAGGAGATCGGGATCCAGTGAAAGCTATGAAGTGGCTGAAGGAAATAGAAGCTATCTTCAAGACTAGTAAATGCGCTGAAGAGGATAGAGTACTTTATGGAACCGCAATGTTAAAAGGCGATGCTTTATACTGGTGGGAAGCTCATATTTCTTCGGGAGGGTCTGACATATATTCTACCTTCTCTTGGAAAGAATTTGTTATAGCTTTCAGGAAACAGTTTTGTCCTCAAGGCGCAGTTAAACAATTGGAAGGGGAGTTTATGAACTTGCAGCAAGGGAATTTATCAGTTCGGGACTACACCGCTCATTTTCTAGAGAAGTCTCGTTTTGCGGAATACTACGTTGCCACGGAGGCAATGAAGATTGAAAGGTTTATCTTTGGGTTGAATTCAGAAGTCAGAAGTCTGGTGATTGCTAAAGGACCAGAAACTTTCTCAGCCGCAGTAGACGCCGCGGAAACTGTGGAGCAGGATAAAGGGAGAAACACTAGTGATAAAGGTATGGGAAAAAGAAAGTGGGAAGGACCACAGTATGATCCAAAGAAATCCAGATTTCAAAGGTTTGATAACCGTCCGCCTTTCCGACCAGCAGAAAGACCTTGTCAGAAATGCAATCGTATCCACCAAGGAAACTGTCAAGTTGATACTCGGGTTTGTTATAGGTGTGGGAAGACTGGACATGTTGCTAAAGACTGTCGAGTAACGCGGTTTTGTTTCATATGTAATTCTCCGGATCACATCCAGTCTGATTGTCCGAGGGGAAGAGTATAACAAGGGGGTACGTCAGGGAAACCAGCGGGTGTTAGACCGGTAGTTCCAAGACTAGAACCACCAAGAACAAGGAGTCGTACGTTTCAAATGACAGCAAAAGAAGCGGAGGAAACTCCGGATGTGGTTACAGGTACATTTTTCATAAACTCTACACGTGCTAAAGTGTTATTTGACTCCGGTGCAAACCGATCATTCGTATCTCCTGCATTTGCTGCTTATCTGCATTTAAAGCCTAAAGTGTTAGATCATGCTTTAATGGTAGATACTGCAAATGATAATAAAGTATCGGTTAAAGAAGTTTTTGATAGTTGTGTGATAAATATAGAGGGGTGCGGAATACCTATTCAACTATTTCCTATACCTTTGATCGAGTTCGGTGTGGTAGTGGGGATGGATTGGTTAGCCGAGAATCAAGCTAACATAGTTTGTGATAAGAAAATAATTAATGTTGTCTTACCTGAGAGGGGACCGGTAGTGATTTATGGTGATCGTAGAAATCATCAGTCTTGCCTTATATCTATGATAAAAGCCCGTAAGTGTGTTAATAAAGGTTGCCCGAGTTACTTAGCTTATGTAATAGATATTAAGCCAGAAAAGAATAAGTTGGAAGATATTCTTATTGTTAGTGAATTTCTAGAAGTTTTTCCTGAAGACTTGAATAGTCTTCCTCCCATTAGACAAGTAGAGTTTGGTATAGATCTGATTCCTGGAGCCGTTCCTATTGCTCGTGCACCGTATCGTTTAGCGCCACCAGAGATGAAAGAAATGATGATGCAACTACAAGATCTTTCTGATAAGGGCTTCATCAGACCCAGTTCTTCGCCTTGGGAGCACCAGTTCTATTTGTGAAAAAGAAGGATGGTTCGATGAGAATGTGTATTGATTATCGGGAACTGAACAAGCGCACGATAAAGAACAAGTATCCGCTTCCCAGAATTGATGACCTCTTCAATCAATTAGTTGGAGCCTGTTATTTCTCCAAGATTGATCTAAGATCTGGTTATCATCAGCTGAAGGTTAAAGAAGAAGACGTTTTGAAAACTGCTTTTCGCACGAGGTACGGTCACTATGAATTCCTGGTGATGCCGTTTGGATTGACGAATGCTCCAGCTGCTTTTATAGATCTAATGAATCGGGTATGTAAGCCATATCTAGATAAATTTGTTATTGTATTTATCGATGATATCCTTATCTACTCCCGATCCAAAGAGGAGCACGCACAACATCTTCGTTTAATTCTGGAATTGTTAAAGAAGGAACAGTTATACGCTAAGTTCTCTAAATGTGAATTCTGGCTGCGAGAAGTTCAGTTTCTTGGGCATGTAGTTTCTGAGAAAGGCATTCAAGTTGATCCGATGAAAGTGGAAGCGATTGAAAAGTGGGAACCGCCGAGAACGCCAACCGAAGTACGTAGTTTTCTGGGTTTAGTCGGGTATTACCGAAAGTTTATAAAAGATTTTTCTCGTATCGCTACACCTCTCACTAAGATGACCCGAAAGAATCTAAAGTTCGAATGGAAAGCAGAACAGGATGAAGCATTCCGAATGTTGAAAGAGAAACTCTGTAGCGCGCCGATACTAGCATTACCTGAAGGTTCTGATGATTTTGTTGTTTACAGTGATGCTTCCAAACTGGGATTGGGTTGTGTATTAATGCAGCGTGGGAAGGTTATCGCTTATGCTTCTCGTCAACTAAATAATCAAGAACGGCAGTATCCTACACACGACATGGAACTTGCAGCAGTTGTATTCGCGCTAAAGATTTGGAGACACTATCTCTACGGTTCTAAATGTCAAATTTTTACTGATCATAAGAGTCTTCAACATCTTTTTGATCAGTGGGAATTAAATATGAGGCAAAGAAGATGGCTAGAACTGGTGAATGATTACGACTGTGAAATTCTTTATCATCCGGTAAAGGCGAATGTGGTAGCTGATGCACTGAGTCGTCCAGAAAGAAGTGGAACAATAAAAGTCGTTGCACTACGAGCTGAACTTCTACCTAACATCTTTGACGAATTGAAGAAGTGTCAAGTAGAAGAATATCAGGAAGAACATTGGAAATCAGAACGGTTAGTGGGGATATCAGCATTACTCGTAAAAGATGATCGGGGGTTATTGTGTCTGGGAAACAGAATCTGGGTGCCTCGTTTGGGTGGTTTACGTGATCGGGTACTACAAGAAGCTCATCAATCTCGTTTCTCTATTCATCCAGGTACAAATAAGATGTATAAAGATTTAAAACAATTTTATTGGTGGCCGGGAATAAAAAGGAGTATTGCTCAGCATGTGGAAGGTTGTACTACTTGTAAGAAGGTAAAGATTGAACATCAAAAGCCGTTTGGTCAGTTGCAATGGTTAGAAATACCTATGTGGAAATGGGATCAGATTACTACAAATTTCATCACAAAGCTACCAAGGACTCCGAAGGGATTTGATGCCAATTGGGTGATCGTTGATAGATTGACAAAATCTGCTCATTTCTTGCCGATAAAAGAAACGGATTCGTTGAAACGATTAGCCAAGTTGTACATCGACGAAATAGTAACCCGACATGGAGTTCCAATCTCGATTATTTCTGATCGTGATAGTCGTTTTACTTCATGGTTCTGGAGGAGTTTTCAAAAAGAAATGGGTACACAGATAAAGTTAAGTACAGCGTATCATCCTCAAACCGATGGTCAGAGCGAACGAACAATTCAGACATTAGAAGATATGCTACGGGCCTGCATTGTTGATTTTGGGGGATCATGGGATAAGCACTTGCCGTTGATCGAATTTTCCGACAATAACAGTTATCATTCCAGCATACAAGCGGCACCGTTTGAAGTACTGTATGGTAGAAAATGTCGAACGCCTCTGTGTTGGAACGAAGTGGGAGAGATGCAGTTAGCGGGGCCAGATATAGTTCAGTTAACCACGGATAAGATTACTCAGATTCAGGAACGATTGAAAGTGGCTCAAGACAGACAGAAAAGTTACGCTGACCGACGCCGAAAACCGTTAGAGTTTCAGTTGGTGATTTTGTAATGTTAAAAGTCTCACCTTGGAAAGGAGTCATTCGGTTTGGGAAACAAGGTAAACTTAGTCCAAGGTATATTGGGCCGTTTGCAATTACAGAAAGGATTGGTGAAGTAGCCTACAGGTTAGATCTTCCGCCAGAGTTAAGCAGGATTGACAACGTGTTTCATGTATCGAATTTCCGAAAGTGTTTAGTTACGCCAGATCAGGCCGTTTCAAAGCTGAAGTATGTGGAAGAACCTAAAGCAATAGTTGACCACAAGGTTAAAGTGTTGCGGAACAAAGTAATCAGATAAGTGAAAGTTCAGTGGAGACATCATAGGGGTCAGGATGCTACTTGTGAATCAGAATTAGAGATGAGAACTAAGTACCCGCACCTTTTTGTCTAACCGAATTCCGGGACGAAATTCTTTTAAGGGGAAGATGATGTAATACCCCGGGTAAGTTCGTTAGTTAAGATCTGGTTCCGTTAAAATTAATTAACTTTATAATTAATGTTTAGGGTAAATTTGTATTAGTTTATAAATCTAAGGTGTTTTGGTCATTAATGATTAGTTTAGGGACTAGAATGGTAAAATTGGTTTGATAATATCTCTTAACCTCCAGATATTATCCAAAAAGCAGAAAAATCAGTCTAAGGTGTATGTGTGTGTTTTGAGAAGAAGCAAAAGGGGAAAAGAAGGGTTAGGGATTCATTTGGTGTACTTGGAAGTGAATTCAGGTATGTTTCCTTTACATTTTATGTTGGTAATTGCTAATAAGTAGTTTCCATCGGAGTAGAATAGTCGAATTCGTATCTGGTAGTATTTTCTGTTTAATCTGGGTAAAAAGAGGGTAAACCGACAGAGGTTCCCGGACAAAATGAATGTGTCCGGGTAGTTTTGTTGGTGGTGTCCGGATGATGTTCTAAAGTTGTCCGGACGAGTCTTTTATCCGGGTAAGTCTCTCGTTTCAATGGTTTCCGGATGATATAAGATACTGGATGGTATCCGGGTTACTTTGGTTTCCGGGTGTCGTCCGGGTTGTTTATGCCATCCGGAAAGTTATGCTGTCCGGATTGTGTGAGTTGTCCGGATAGTTTGTGGTTTCCGGATACTTTGGCTGATTTAGTCATTTTGAGAGTTGTGATACTTTTGAGTATCCAGGAACCTATGTTTTGTTGACTATTGGATAGGGAATGAATGAGGACTGACTATTCTGTGGACTTGACTTAAGTTCGGGTTTGGGGGAAACATTTGAGGATAAGAGTTAGATAGATGTATCTAGAGTTCTTAATCCTAGTGAGTCTTATATGTTCTATAGGGTAAAAAGATACTTGCATCTAATTGTTTCAGATACTGTGAATTTGGATTGAAAGCTGAATCTTGTGGAAAAAGAGTGGAACAAGTTTTGTTAAACAAACATGTGAGTTTTACTTCAAAATGTTTTCAAACTGGAATACATATATGTGTGTATTGGATATGTGATTATGTGCTTATGTTTGAAATATAATATGTGGAGATGTATATTATATTTACATGAGTATACTCTATACGAGAATACGTTGGCCGGGCTTAGGACCGGTGGTGTTGGCTGTAATACTCGTACGATGGTGTTGGCTGTAATTGTCGTACATCGGAGTTAATTTATTAGTTGGCTTGCAACCAACTAATATGGCCATGGAAATGAGACATGGAAGTACACAATGCATGAGTCCTAATTGGTATTTATACTTGTGATATGTATATGGTGTTTGTGCAAATGGTTTCAAACTAACAGGGATTTTCACACTTAGACGTCTAGGTCTAACCCTCATTTTGTTTTAAAAATATGTATTCCAGGTCGTGGATCGGGTAAGAGCAAATGAGAAGAGTACTATGTGTTTAGCTTTTGGAAGAAGGATGTTATGAAGACTAAGACGTGTTTTGCTGTTCTAATTTTATAACTAGCTTTTTGGAAGAAGGATGTTATGAAGACTAAGTTTGTAATGGAATACCGTATTTTGGATTGTAAAGACTAAGGGACCTTACTTGTTATATTATGAATCTTTTGATCATGTAACGATGTTATGAAATATATGTTCATTGTTGTATGTTTGGGATCCGGGTCGTTACATATACCTCCCTCTGTTGATCATGAAATAGCTACGTTACGTTATAAATTAGCAAAGTCACGTAGTGAATTCGCTACTTTATACCGTGAATTATAAATCATGACACCGGCTATTCAAGATTTAAGAGCCAAGTTGGAAAAGCAAAGAGAAGAAAACAAAGATCTAAGTCAAACTATTCTTGATGATAATCTTGAGAGAGAAAAGAAAAATGATGGAATTAAAACTCTCAAAGATCAGCAAGAAAGGCTTGAAAGGGATAAGACAATTCTGATTCTCAAATATCTAATCTAACAAAGAAAATAAAAGAGCTAGAAGATAACAATAGTGAAAGTGAAGTTTCTTTGAAAGATTTTACCACTCAAAATACAGAGTTTTTAAACAAAAATAATGATTTAGAAAAGAAGCTTTCTTTGAGAGGTCAAACTGATCAGAATATTCATTTGAACAAGCTAAGGTTAGTGAGTTCTCTTAACAAATATTGGGGACTTGGTTATGAAAATCCTAAACATTTGGCAAAGGGAATTGCATATATACCAACGATGTATGAATTCAAATATTTAAGATATGCCAGATATTTTCCTGAATGTGCCATTAAATGGAGTAATGTAGAAGAAATAGAAAAGAAGAAGTAAGGAAAAGAGCTACTACAACTAAAATGCAACTTCCATTTTGTTATACTCAAGAGAATGCAAAATATGAAAAGAATCCGAAAGGAACACTATCAAATGATTATTTTGACATATGTGCTATGAAACCAAATTCTGAAAAACCGTTTGAAGCAAAAAGATATGTTCCACCTTTGATTCTAGAAGGAAGGATTTGTGAACTTGAAGATTCTATTCTGGAACAAAGGATGAAGTTTGAGATTGAATAGGATTTTTTCAACCATTTACTCAAATAGTTTTAAGGAAATATCTTCTAGTTTCCAAACTGAGTGGAAAAACAAAAAGATATTCTTGAACAATCGCTAATCAAAAATATTTCAAATTCATTCAAGAATTCTTTTGATGAAAAACAGAAAGTTAATCAAAAGTGTTTCCAACTTTCAAAGAAAGTTTCGGATATTGAGAAAATTTTGATCTCTGAGCATGAACAATTTGAGAACGAGAAAGCTAATTTTACAACCGGATGCAAATATTTTGAAGAAAGGATTAGTGAGCTTTCTCAAGAAGTAACTGATTTTGGAAATTGCTTTGGAGAAAGAAAGAAAAGAATTTGCTTCAAAGACGTGGTTTACTCCTGAAAATTCTTCTTCTAAAGAGGATTTTGAGGTTCATTCTGTTGATTCTGATTCTGATTTTAAGGATTTTCAATCTAACCCTGTTTCCAAGGAGAATTCAAAACCTGAAGTTCGTGATAAAGGAAAAGCCCGTGAATTTGATTTTTCCAAGAAGCTTCCGGACCATAATGATTTTATTTTGAAAAATGAAATACCTTCTAGTACTTTCTGTAAGGGAAAATGTTCAAATACAAAGAATGATTCTTTTTTTGAAAAACCCTTAAAGAAAAGAAAGAAGAGTAGAAAATCAAAGAAAAGCACTTCTCATCATTCTAAGGCTTCTGACTCTAGATTTTATGACTTTCAGATAAGTTTGTGAATGAGAAGAATGTGAAGAAAGCATGGCGGGTGAAGCAAAAGACTACTTTACCAACCAAGCAGAATGTCAAAACTTCTTGTTTTTCAAATATGAAACAATTTATTGCGAATGATAAACGAAACCTTGTAAATTCTTACAAGCGTTACTCAAACAAGCAATTGTTGAGTTTTTCAAATGATGAATGTTTTTGTTATGCTTGTGGTCGTAATAATCTTTTTGCCAAACCTGGTTCATGTTGTTGGTTTAATTCTTACTATGTTCCAAATGCTTATGTTCAAACCAACGTTTCAAAGAAAAAGAGACCACCAGTTTTCAAAAAGATGTCTCGCACAACTAACCAAAAAGGACCCATCTTCAAATGGGTACCTAAAACTGCTTGATCTGGTTGTTTGCAGAAGAATAATTTATGGTATCTAGACTCAGGATGTTCAAAACATATGACCGGTCAAAAAGATATGTGTTGGTCCCAAAGAGGTTATACAAGTTTGTAGAAGGGGGGGGGGGGGGGTGAATACAAACACATGATTTTTATCTTTCTAAATTGTTTATTGATATGTATCAAACAATTTACAGTTTGTTGCGAAACAAGATTAAGGAATAAACCTAATCTAAACAAACTATGAGAACACACAGAGTTCTTTCACTAGAAATAAGAGAGAAAGAATATTAAGAAAACTAAGGATAGTTTTCTTTCACACAATAGTTCAGCGAGGATGGAAATGGCCGAGCACTTGGAAATGAAGTAGGGTTTCCATTATATAATGCATGCATTTAATGCAAGTCAATATACCTTTACACGTGGCAGCCTCTGGTTTGTTGCATGATTTGACTTCAGTAGACAACCTAGTTGCCGCATGATGAACAGTGTAGTAGCAGAGTTGGTTGTACGATTCTGGACAAAAGGGATGTCCGTTCTGACAAAATCGTACGGAGGCGTGCAAGGGGATAAAACAAAAGTTGCTTGTAGAGGAGGATTCATGATCAGCGTTCGCTGTTTGATTTTTTATCTGCGAATGATAAAGTTCAGCGTTCGCTGAAGTATTCTACTTGAAACTTCACGTAGGATGGACAAATTTTGGCTTCGCTGATATCCGCATCAGGTCACTAGTAGACTTTGTCGCTGGTTCTTTGGCTTGATCTTTGACTTCAGCGTAGAACATAGTTGACGTGAATCTTGTCTTCAGGGATCATATGTAAACAACACTAATTATCAGTGATCATCAGTGAGGTTGAACATGCTCAAGGCTCACTAATGTACAGTGTTCGCTGAAGTATAAATTTAAAGCGTATGTTTTTCATCAGCGATACTAAACAGACTTAGTATATTTTCTTTGATGACAAAACATTAATACATATTGTCTAATTACAATTTTCACTAAGTGTTTCTCAGAGTCATTATCAAATCATTGAGGGTTTGGATCAACAATCTCCCCCTATTTGATGATGACATAGCAATGAAGGAAAATTGCTAAGTAAGAAAACATAAGGATAAAAAGAACTCGTAGAATGTGTGTCCCATTTACTGTTTTCAGGGATCTTTTCTAGTACTGATGGAGTAAAGTACATTCACTGAAAATTTTCATTAACTTCGTAAAGATTACAATGGGAAGTGGAAAAATTACAAGTACAAAAAGTTACAAGCTGATAAAGATAGAAGAGTTACAAAAGGAGATCCTATCAGCTATTCAGGTTCTTTCTTGGCGATAAGTTCGTCAAGAGTATCAGTTTGAGGAATCATCCAATCAGGGAATTTCACTCCTTATCCCTTCTTTTCTTTGTTTCTTTGAAAATCAGGGGCTTTAGAAAGATTGCTTGGAAGTCCTTTATGTAGTCACACCAATAAAGTAAATCTCTGAGCTGTTCGATGGGAGCTTTGTGTTGCTCAGAGACTCGTTGAAAACATGGGCGACCAGTGCACTCGTAGAAGAAAATGTCATAGGGATTACTGAGAACCTTACCAGGGATGAATGTTTCAGCGGGAGGTAGAGAGACATCGAGTCCGGAGAGATCATGATCAGGACCAAGAACTACTAAACGAGAAAATGCGATCCCTGTTTCATTCCATATCAGAGGGCCTGAAGTTGAGGATTTCTTCTTCTTAGCAGTAGGTCGCTTGGCCTGAATTGGAGGAGGTTTTGGGATGTCAACAACTGAAGCTACCATGTCGATCAGCCTGTTAAGAGCTTTCTCGACATGGGTCTTGTATGCTGAGCACGATCGTTGAATAGCTACCCTCATCTCCAACCATTCAGGGAAGCCAAGCTTGTCAATGTTTGACAAGTAGCGAGTTGACTTGAATCCATTTTCTCTGATGATTTCGACATCGACTATTGGAACATTGCTTGCCATTCTCCCTTTCAGGGAAACATATTTAATCCTTGAGACGTGACTTCTATAATGGCACTTCTGTTTACACCAGGTCAGTGTAGAGTCACCGACCTTTGTTTTCTCTTGACTTCTCTTCTGTGCGTCCTTGATCAGCTTTCGTTGGATATCTACAGGGAAATTTTCAGATCTGGATCCTTGACTGAACGTTGAACGAGTTCTAAGGCGAATTCTTTGTCTTTTTGTTCATCCTTCTTTTGTTCAGCCAAGAGTTTTTCAGCCTTGAAAGACTCAGCGATTTCCCTGTTGGATAAGAACTTCAGGTGAGGAGGGACAATGCGCTGATCTTCCAGTTTCTGGATCATCGCTGCTCTTTTTGTGTGTTCATCTTCACTTGGCTTTTTAAGAACCAAGGAAGGTATGTTGGGATGAGAGAGCAGTTCTTCTTCTTCATCAAAAAATTCATCGGTCTCAGCGAAGTTCAAGACCGGGATTATTTGCTGATCTTCAGCTCTAGAGGCTGGGATTATTGGTGAAGTGTGGGGAGCTTCAGCTTGACCCTCAAGCAGGGGAGAGGACTAGCTGAAACAAAACGATCACAGAGGTTAGATCATTTAGGAGAAGAGATAGAGAAAGGATGAGTTAAGTGTTTAGAGGTTTGAGAATGAGAATGGTTGATATTGAGAATGGATAGAGGAGGGATGTAGTGTAAGGGAATAAAATGTAACATACCTGACAAACTTGCTTTTTGAGTAAAATAGACAGGTTGTCCTCAGCGAGGCCTTTTTGTTTTCCTTGATTGGCTGCATTCACTGGAGATTTGGGTTTGGTCTATAATACCCCGGGTAAGTTCGTTAGTTAAAATCCCTTTTCGTTAAGTTTAGTTAACTTTAAAGTTGAATATTAGGGTAAGTTTGGGTAAATTATAAGTTTAGGGGTGTTTCGGGCATTGTTGAGAAGTTCAAGGTCTAAAATGAAAAACTAGGTTTGATATACCCTTTAGAACTTCAGATATTTTCATAACTCAGTAATTCAGAAAATATCAGCTGAAGGTGTGTGTGTGTTTTGGGAAGAAAAGAAGAAAAAGAAGAAAAGCTAGGTTAAGGCTTCAATCGGTGTACTTAGAAGTGATTCAAGGTACGTTTCCTTTACATTTTATGTTGGTAATTGCTATTAGATAGTTCCTATCGGGGTAGAATCATAGATTTCATGGTTTGGGTTGATTCAGCCGAATTCTGGGTAGAAAATGCATAAACAGACAGTGGTTTCCGGATACTTTTGTTGGTAGTGTCCGGGTAGCTTTGTTGATGGTGTCCGGACGAGTCAAGTATCCGGGTAAGTTCCTTTTGTTATACGTTTCCGGATGGAATGGGATACCTGATGGTATCCGGATTGCTTTGTTGTCCGGAATGTTTGTTATCCGGATTAAATGTGTTGTCCGGATAATTCAGGTTGTCAGGATTACATTGCTGTCCGGAAAGTTGGGTTGTCCGGGTTGTTTTGGGCTGTCCGGGAACTATAGCTGTTAGGTCGTTTTGATGGCGAGAGTAAGGTAGATTTATCTAGAGTTCATAGCCTGCTGGTATGTTTAATGTGCTCAATTGGTAAGGGGATATTTGTATTTAATCTGTTTCAGATTCTGTGGATTTGGATTGAAAGACTGAATCTTTTGGAGAAAGGCTTGGAAGTGTTTTTGGATAAGCGATCGAGGTGATTTTTACTTTAAAACGTTTTCAACTGAAATACATATATGTGTGGTTTGAGAATGTGATAAATGGTGTGATTATGTGTGTTTATGTTGAAATATAATATATTGAGATATTGTATTTACCTAAGAATTATACTATATAAGAATACGACTAGCCGGGCTTAGGACCGGTGTGTTGGCTATAATATTCGTATAGTGTTGTTGGCTGTAATTGTTGTACAGTGAAGTTAATTGATTAGTTGGCTTGCTACCAACTAATTTGGCCATGGGAATGAGGAGAGGAACGCGATGCACGAGTCTTGCTTGGTATTTAATCTTTGTGGTATACGTGTGTTTTATAAAAGAAAAAGGATTTCTAAACTGACAGGGACTATCTCACTACACCGTTTGGTCTAACCCTCATTTTTTCTTTCAAAAATATGTATTCCAGGTCAAGGATCTTTTGTTAGCAAAGGGAAGAATAAAGCATAGGAGGCGGTTGATAGCTGACGAAGACTAGGATATGTTTACGTTTTTGTATTATATAGTTTCGAGACATTGGGACCGAATGTGAATTATTATGTATTTTGTTATGAAAGTAACGACGTTATGTATGACATGTTAAATGATGTATATTATATATGTTTTGGGATACCGGGTCGTTGCAGATGGTATTAGAGCCCTAGTTTAAGGGATTTAGGTATTAGTATTTGTACCTAGACTTAAACTGCATGTGAAGTAGGATGTCCCTAATATTATAGAACCTTGGGATGTTAAATATAAAAAGGTAGAAAGAACATCATGTAAGGTAATTTCAGATTACACCTGGCCAGTGTAATTGTGATCTTACAGGTGCATGTTTGAACTGGAATACCTTGTTATATTGGGTATGTGCTTATGTGTATATTAACCTTGTCTGAATCAACAGAATGGCAAGTGGTACTAGACAAACGAATCGGGAAGGAGGAGAAAATCTGAATAGAACAAACCCAACAGCCGGAGGAAGGGGAAGAGGGGGAGAAAGAGGTAGGGGCAGAACTGGAGGTAGAGTTCAGGGGCGAGGTACCGAATTTGTTACACGAAATGATTTGACGGTGGAAATGGGAAGACTTCAAGCCAATATACAAGCTATGTTCGATAGAACTCGTCACCCAAAAACTGGAATACCAGATCCTAGTCTGGAAGACGAAATGCCCATTACACATACTGTCATACTGGTGCCAAGGAAGTGTGACTATAAAATGTTTTTAAATTGCAAACCCCCGACATATACAGGAGAAAGAGATCCAGTGAAGGCCATGAGGTGGCTGAAAGAGATAGAAGTTGTCTTCAGGACCAGCAAGTGTGCAAAAGAAGATAAAGTGCTATACGGAACCGCGATGTTGAAGGCATATGCTCTATTTTGGTTGGAGGCTCACATTACCTCTAGAGGATCTGATGTATACTCAACTTTTACTTGGGACGAATTCACAACAGCTTTCAAAGGACAGTTTTGTCCTCAAGCAGCAGTTAGACAACTGGAAGAGGAATTCATGAACCTACATCAGAGAAGTTTATCGGTTAGGGATTACATTGCTCGCTTTCTGGAGAAGTCTCGCTTTGCGGAGTACTATGTTGCCACGGAGGCTCTGAAGATGGAATGGTTTATTTTCGGCTTAAATTCAGAAATTAGAAAGCTAGTGATTGCAAAAGGACCCGATACCTTCTCAGCCGCAGTAGATGCCGCGAAAAATGTGGAACGGGATAATAGGAGAGACGTTGGTGATAAGAGTGCTGGGAAAAGAAAATTGGAAGAAATGTCGTACGATTTGGAGGAATACGAATCCCCGAGGTTTGATAGTCATTCACCTTTCAGACCAGCTGAAAGACCATGTCCAAAATGCAACCGTGTTCATCAAGGAAACTGTTATGTGGACTCCCGAAAATGCTACAAGTGTGGGAAGACTGGTCACATTGCTAAAGACTGTCACGTAACTCGATTCTGTTTCGTTTGCAATTCCCCTGATCATGTTCAGTCAGACTGTCCACGATGGAAAGTACAGCAGGGTAGTATGACGGTGAGACCAACGGGTGTTAGGTCGGGAGGGGTACAAGGGTCTGAGTTACCGAAAGCGAAAGGTCGTGTCTTTCAAATGACAACACAAGAAGAGGAGGAAATTCCGGATGAGGTTACATGTACATTTCTAATAAACTTTATACGTGCTAAGGTGTTATCTGATTTCGGTGAAAAATGATTATTGGTATTCCCGTGCTTTTGTTACTTATCTGTGTTATAGATATAGGTGGGTGTGGGGTGTCTATTCAGTTTGTTTCTATGGTTTTGATTGAGTTCGAAGTAGTAGTGATAAGTGTTCATACCTTTTTTCTTAACCGAATTCCGGGACATAATTCTTTTAAGGGGGAGATAATGTAATACCCCGGGTAAGTTCGTTAGTTAAAATCCCTTTTCGTTAAGTTTAGTTAACTTTAAAGTTGAATATTAGGGTAAGTTTGGGTAAATTATAAGTTTAGGGGTGTTTGGGTTTTTTGTTGAGAAGTTCAAGGTCTAAAATGAAAAACTAGGTTTGATATACCCTTTAGAACTTCAGATATTTTCATAACTCAGTAATTTAGAAAATATCAGCTGAAGGTGTGTGTGTGTGTGTGTGTGTGTTTTGGGAAGAAAAGAAGAAAAAGAAGAATAGCTTGGTTAAGGATTTAATTGGTGTACTTAGAAGTGATTCAAGGTATGTTTCCTTTACATTTTATGTTGGTAATTGCTATTAGATAGTTCCTATCAGAGTAGAATCATAGATTTCATGGCTTGGGTTGATTCAGCCGAATTCTGGGTAGAAAATGCATAAACAGACAGTGGTTTCCGGATAGAATGAATGTGTCCGGATACTTTTGTTGGTAGTGTCCGGGTAGCTTTGTTGATGGTGTCCGGACGAGTCAAGTATCCGGGTAAGTTCCTTTTGTTATACGTTTCCGGATGGAATGGGATACCTGATGGTATCCGGATTGCTTTGTTGTCCGGAATGTCTGTTATCCGGATTATATGTGTTGTCCGGATAGTTCATGTTGTCAGGATTACCTTGTTGTCCGGAAAGTTGGGTTGTCCGGGTTGTTTTGGGCTGTCCGGGAACTATAGCTGTTAAGTCATTTTGATGGCGAGAGTTAGGTAGATTTGTCTAGAGTTCATAGACTGCTGGTACGTTTAATGTGCTCAATTGGTAAGGGGATATTTGTATTTAATCTGTTTCAGATTCTGTGGATTTGGATTGAAAGACTGAATCTTTTTGAGAAAGGCTTGGAAGTGTTTTTGGATAAGCGATCGAGGTGAGTTTTACTTTAAAACGTTTTCAACTAGAATACTTATATGTGTGGTTTGAGAATGTGAAAAATGGTGTGATTATGTGTGTTTATGTTGAAATATAATATATTGAGATATTGTATTTACCTAAGAATTATACTATATAAGAATACGACTGGCCGGGCTTAGGACCGGTGTGTTGGCTGTAATATTCGTACAGTGTTGTTGGCTGTAATTGTTGTACAGTGAAGTTAATTGATTAGTTGGCTTGCTACCAACTAATTTGGCCATGGGAATGAGGAGAGGAACACGATGCACGAGTCTTGCTTGGTATTTAATCTTTGTGGTATACGTGCGTTTTATAAAAGAAAAAGGATTTCTAAACTGACAGGGATTATCTCACTAGACCGTTTGGTCTAACCCTCATTTTTCCTTTCAAAAATATGTATTCCAGGTCAAAGATCTTTTGTTAGCAAAGGGAAGAATAAAGCATAGGAGGCGGTTGATAGCTGACGAAGACTAGGATATGTTTACGTTTTTGTATTATATAGTTTCGAGACATTAGGACCGAATGTGAACTATTATGTATTTTGTTATGAAAGTAACGACGTTATGTATGACATGTTAAATGATGTATATTATTTATGTTTTGGGATACCGGGTCGTTACAGGTCCCCTCCCCTTGTTCTTTTATAACGACTCCCTTTTGAGCAGGGATCGTTGCTTGCTTTCGCTGGAAGACGAAACCTACATCGTCATCATCATCATCATCATCATCTTTTGGTGATGATGAAGGTTCGTCATCTTTCAGATCTAGGTCTTCTTCATCTTCAGCGTCAACGTCCTCTTCCTCACTCTCTGAAGATAGATCCACAGCAACAACATGAGATTGAGTAAGGTCTTCGAGTTGCTCCCCCTCAGAGTGAGAGGGACTTTTCTCGGTTCCCTCAGGGTTTTTATCTCCCTGAGGTTCTTCATCTTTATCCTCCCCCTCAGAAAAATAGGGAAGGTCTTCAGTTTCCTTCTCCCCTCTTCCACATTTTGGATGGGGGAGGAAGTAGTAGTAGTAGTAGTAGTAGTAGTAGTAGTAGCCTTAGGATCCCTGTCTTCTGGGCCAGAGATCCTAATTTGGTGTTCTACCTCTACCATTTTGTCTTCTAGACCAGAAATAGCAGGGGTACCTTGAAGAATAAATCCACTGCCATCTCCAACTTATCCCGATCATCCTGAGAAAAGTGGGACAAAGGGACAGTGGGAGCTTCCATACGCTCCAGGATCTTGGTGAATAAGGTTGTAGCAGAATCCATCTTTACATCAAGGTTGCTTACCTCACCTTTCAGGGAGGTAATCTATTTGGATGAATTTGCATCTTTTGTGGAGAGATCAGATTTGGTGGTGTTGAGAGTGTTTAGGGAGGAGGTGTTGGTGGTGAGAGCTGTCTCTATAGTCTTCAGGGCTCTATCAACCTTGATGAGGTCAATGGAGGAAGCTTTGTCAGCAACAACGGTTTCCACCTTTTTCAGGGTCTCTCCAGCGTCTGTAACCGCTGTAGAGTTATTGGAGATGGTGGTGGTGAGAGTTCCACCTTTTTAGCGATCTCCTTGAGGGAGTTGTTGATCGTGCCCAAATTAGGACCTGTAAAAGTAGAAAACTTGTAAGCGAACGAAAGCTCAGAAGTTGGGGGTCCAGGGAGAGTAGTGTTTAGGATACCTGTAGGTGGGTCGGAGAAGTTGTGGATATTTGGATGACCTGAGTAATAGGCCATGTCAATCTCCAGCGATGACTGTTTAGAAGCACCTGTAGGTCCTTGGTTCAGCTGCATCATTCGTTGTAATTCAGTAGCAACATTGTCATCTAGATGGATGACCTTTGTAGTTGAGGCAGTAGGGAAGATGAATTGCGTGGAGACCAAAGAATGAGAGGGAGGAGCAAAGGTTGTGAAGAGGGTGGTGGTAGCAGTGTCAGCGTTGGATCAGCTAGAAATTTTCTCACCAGCGCTTTGAGGCGCTGTGGAGTGGGGGTTCTCATCCAAGAAAGTTTCAGTGAACTGAGGCACTAAAGTTGGTATTGAATAGGTAGGTTCAGCGGATGTGGCGGAGTGTACCATGAAACTATCCATCGTCGTCTGCAGAGGGACCGACGTGGATTCTTCAGCCTAGGAAGGATTGGGTTGCTCCTTTGAAATCTTCTTGGTCTTATGGATGCCAAGGGGGTAGTGGATTGTTTCAACTTTTTGGAAGAGGTTGTGATTGCAGCCTGGGTATCAGCGGTTGGGTCGACCACTGCCGTAGAGGTAGCTGCAGAAGAAGAAGAAGAAGAAGAGCGGAGAAGAGTAGAGAGACGTACCTCGTTAGAAACAGGCTTGATGTCAAGCACCTTCGGGCCAACCTGAGAAACTTTCTCGTCGCCAACCTTAGGGTATTTATTTTTCAGGCCATGAGCAAAAATGGCGCTGAGAAAGCGTGGATAAGGAACCACGACTGATCTTTCAGGCATCTCCACTCTTTCCATTAGGTCGTCGAAGATCATTTTGGCCCAATCGACGTGAAGACCCTTCAGCAAGGCGTACGCCATGACAGTCTGATGTTTGGAGGACTGATCCGTAGAGCCCGTCTTAGCAGTCATACAACTTATGATATGAGTAAAAATGAAATTCAGCTCAGAGGGCATCTTATTCTTGAGGACCATAGTGAGCTTCTTCTCAGGGATGACTTCACGATTAGGGTTCCATGTATACCTCATGCAGTCGAGGAAATGGATGATTTCCGCCTTTCCATGTGGAGAGTTGGGATCAGGGAACGGGACGAATTGGTGGACTTTGGATTGACCATGGAGATTTAGCGCTGAGCGTATCACTCTAGGGGTGATTTGGGCTTCGCCAAGTTTGGTTTTGAAGGCGATAACATCGTACTTTCAGTTAGGGTTTTTGGTGGACGTGGCAGTGGTACGATGAGTTATGTACCAAATTGTTGTAAGAGCCTTTTGTGGGCAAGGGGCTTAATGGTCATGGCAGTGGAAAGGGGGCAGGTCTTGATGAAGTTTACTTCATCATCAAGATGTGTGGCTATCTTTTTCTTAGGGAATTCTAAGAGAGCGTAAGGGTTGTTGGATTGGAATGTGATCTGACTCATTGAGAGCTTCATGTATGCAGCCTTTGCAAAGAGAGGGGCAGAGGGAGCTGCAGTTGCAGCAACGTCAGTGTTGGAAGCCATTTCTGTTTATAATAACAAAAGATATAGAAGAGGATGAGACAAAGTCAAAATGGAAAAAGTTTCCAAAATAAGGGTTTTAGGGTTTTTCACTTTCCATTTTGGGAAAAAATGGTGAACTAGGGTTTTCTAGTTTTAAAATAAGTTTAAGAACTAGTGATCTTTCTTGTTTTACCAGTTTGCTTTTAGGGAAAGGATTCTGGAAAAACGTATGAAAAGCATAAGTTTAAGATTTTGATTTTAAACTTACAGAACAACTCGTAAACAAGTTGTGTTCATGAAATCATGAAGGAAATGATTTCATGTTTTTAGAAAGTTCCTTTGTTTGATCTTTTAAAGAACAAGAATAAGATCAAAAACAAGTTTAGAGAGGGTTAAAGGAAGAAAATGTGAACCTGTGTTGTTGAAATGCGAGTAGATAAGCACAAATTCTTTAGAAATCCAAATGCAAGGGAGTTATATTGCCTTAAGAGAGTTCGAATGCGTAAAGGGTAAAAATATAAACTCTAAAGGTTTATATAGTGAGAGTAGAGAGAGAAACTAATGAGCGGGAAAAGTTTCTCATGATGACACGTGACACGTCCCTTGAATTATATTGGACAAGGAAACGAAACGGGCGAACGTGTCAGATGAAAGGTCGTGCCAAGGGTTATTGTTAGAGCAAAAATGTATTCAAGATTTATTGTATTTGTAAAGAATCAAAGTCAAAGTAAATGTCAAAGTATTCTCCTGTAAAGGTCAAAGTCAAGGTTAGTAAGTGATAGTCAAAGGGGTATAAATAGAATATTTGTAAGGGAATTTAAAAGGAGTTCATTTCATACGTGAGAGATTGTAATAGATGGATGACTTTCTAGAGAGAGAGTCTAGAGAGAGAAACTAGATCTCATTCTCATTTGCATCTTTCTCTCTCAATCTATTGAAGATCTCTTGGTTCTTTTCATTGTTACTTGATTAGATTGGACTCATAAGTGGTATCAGAGCCTAATCAGTTCGAATTGTGCACCGAATTGAAGAATTGTTTTTGTCAATTTTTGAGAAAATTGAAAGTTTTTGAGATTTTTCCAAGGTTCTAAATGGCGTGAGGCGTGGCGTGGCGGCGAGGCCAAGCCTTAGGAGCCACGGCGAGGCCATGGCGTTTATCAAGGCGTGACTTATGGCTGCAAATCTCTATATCATATATAATACAATATATAAAAACATATGTTTTGTACTATTAATTGACGAGTCAATGATAATAAACAAGTTAAATTAGGTTATATATATCAATAACTAGCAAATAAGACATTAAAACGTAAAGAAAAATCAAATATCGCGTTATAAAAGACCGCATGTTAGGCCATGGCGTGCCACAAGCATAACGTGGCGTGAGACACAAGCCTTGAGCCACGGCGCGCCATGGCGACTGTCGCGGCGAGCCTTTTAGAACAGTGGATTTTTCTTGAAAATCTTCAAAATTTTGGAAATCGTTTGAGGTTTTGGATTGATTTTTGTTCATAGATTGATATTGTTGTTGATTTTAAACAAATTAGTGTGTTTAAATTGAATTTTAATCAACAAAATTTGAGTTTTTGAAAAGCAAAAGGAAACAGTAAATTTCAATGGTGTTCATCGTGAAAGATTGGTAATCAATCTACGTTTTAGTCTTATGTTAAGAGTTGAGATGTTTAGAGATCCTATTTCTTCTTGATTTTGAACTATGTCCAGCTTCCAGAATCATTTTTAAGCAATATTTCATTGAATTTGAAGCAATTTTGGTTCGACAGAAACTGTGTTCGGAGCTGCCAAGTGTTGATGATGATCGATTTTTTTTGTGTGTTTTTAATCGAGTTTGATTCACACAGATCTAATCGTTTTGTGTTTCTGATCATTGTGCAAGTTTCAGATTCGAAAAATGATGAGAAATCAACCAGTTTGATGTGTTGAAAAATCTCGCCGAAAAACCGTATTCGTCGGAGTTTTCGCCAGAATCTTCATATACTTTGTGTTCAACGTTATCTATTGACCTTTGTTCGATAACTGTTCATCCTCCTCGCACGGAACTGATCTTCAACGTTATCGCATGATTATTGTGCGATCAGAGTCTTGCCTGAATGTTGTGCGATCAGGTTGTTGAACAAAAGTAGTCGCCGGAAATTTTCATCGCACAACCGGTGTGCGATCAAAACGAGTTCTCGCATACACTTCATGCGATCAAACTTTTTGATCGATCACGTTTTGGCCGATCAGAACTTCTAGTCGCATAAAACAAGCAGAGTTCTCGTCTGAAACATTCCTCATCGCCGGAAAAATGACGTGGTCACCGAAATAGCGTGAATGAAAAGAAATTTGACGAGGAACTATTCTTGAACTGCATGAACTTGGTTTAAACGTGGAAATTACTTGCGTTGTGATTGAAAAGCACAAAGAAACAAAAACGATTCGATTTGGACGTGAAAAGTTACTGGAAATCGAACGAGGAAATCAACAGATCTTGAGGTTGATGTTGATGAACAGTACTAACGGTCGCCGTTAGTGTGTCGTTAGTTTTCTAACAATTTTGGTCCAAATTCCGTGAAAGTCCAGTTAGACTAGTTAGTTTGTTAATTTTTGTTAAATTTTTCGTCCTTCTTTGTTAAATGTTTGTTAGGAGTCCGTTAGTGGCTGTTAGTTAGACTTTCTTTACGTTTTGTTAATTTTTCCGTTAAGTCCTTTACAATTTTGGTCCTTTTCGTTAAGTGCCAGTTAAGTCACTTTAGTTAGGGTCTGTTTGGTTCAGGCAGGGGGAATGAAAATGGGAATGATCATTCCATTGATGTTGTTTGGTTAATACTGGGAATTATTATCATTATCATTGATGCTGTTTGGATGTTTATCATATAATAGATGAAAATTTGTTTTGTAGCATTATATTACCATTTTTATAACATTAACTAATCACTTTATCATTTAAACACAACTTAAAAAATTACAATACAGAATATCTTTCTTCCAAAATGAAAAATAAAATACAATTCAACGTTTCATCCAACTTCAAAAATACAATACATTTCGTGTTTCATCCAACTTCAAAAATACAATACATTTCAATGTTTCATCGAGCTTCAAAATACAATACTATTGGATTTCATTCAAGTTCAAAAGATTTCATCCATCTTCAAGATACAATACCAAAAAGAGGCTTACATTGCCAACAACTTCAAAATCCATACCAAAATATTATATTTAAGATCTAAATTCATTGACTAACGGGATACAAGAACCCAAGAACGTATGCTCTTCTCATGTGAGTTGGCAACGTAAAGAAGACCTTAACCTTGGTAGGTTCATCATAGCAAATTTCAAGAGCTCTACAAAGAAAAACATAACATTCGCAGCTGCAAACCATTATCAAGCAAATTCATTAAGATTTGAATCACCAAATCCCATTGCCCAAAAGAGAAAAAGAAATTTGTATTCTTTCAAAATCAACCCAATCTTCCAACACAATCATATGAAACCAGAATAGACCAGTAATGAACGGAGCAGTACTTAGCAACCAGAAAAAGGGCATTCAATTGAAATATCATGAAATGCCCAATAATCCCTACATTCGGCTGACAGTCAAACGACAACAACAAGAAGAAGAAGAGCACTTAAAAAAACCCAATAAATTAAAACCCAACACATCGAATCTAATCCGCTGAGTGTAATTGATTTTGACCCCAATAATTTGTTGAAGTTTAAATTGAAGAAAAGAAAAAGAAATAGATAACATAGATTTAGGAATAAGAAGTTGAGAAGAAAAACAAATGTGAATCGATTAATAATACCTTTGACTGGAGACCAAGAAGATGAAATAAACAAAGCAAAGCAAAGATCTAAGGAATGTCAGAGCAATATATCTGATGAAAACAAACAACGCCACTAGTTTTAATGGTTTATATTATATGAAGCTTCTGGTTCAACAATGGCAGTGAGCATGTGATGGTGAGTGAATATCGATACTTTTGGATTGTATTCTGTCACTTGTTTGTTTGTTTGTTTATAGAGAAAAGAAGAAACCCTAATCAGTAATATATAGCAAACATAAATCGATTGTAGAAGAAGAAAGTAGCAAACATGAATCGAAAAAAAAATACTTGATTTCGTAGTCGATCACTCGTTTAGAGAGAAGGAAGGAAGGAGGCGATCAATTCACATTCGTTTAGAGAGAAGGAAGGAAGGAGGTGATCGTTTAGAGTAGCCAGGAATGAATTCACATTCCCCCCAAATTAATCAGGAATGAAAAATTGGGCTCGTTTAGGAATGGGCCCATTGTATTATAAAAAACCAAACATGCTCTTTTATAATCATACACATTAATTAATGGGTAATACCCCACACCAAACAGACCCTTAGTTTTAGGAATTGTCTTTTTCAGTCTCTGCAGTATAGGATTGAGTCTGTGTCATTTTTGGTCCCTGTAGTTATAGTTTGAGTCTATTACATTTTTAGTCCTTTGAGTTTTATTTTTTACGATTTTGTCATTTTTAGTCCTTGTCTTTTATAAGTTTTAGTATTTTACACTTTTAGTCCTTATTTTTCGTTTTAGTTTCGTAAGTTGTCATTTTTAGTCCTTATTTTCCGTAATTTTTTCATTTTTTTTTCAATTTTATCGATTTTTACCTGCTTGCGCTCGTATCTGATATATTTTTCTTATCTTTTGCAGGTTTGCCGATTAAAAGTCCAGTTTTCCGCATTAATTTTCCGGAATTAATTTTTTAACGACAAATTTATAATTTGTTTCTCAAATTTGGATTTTGAAAATTTTTCTGACTTTAATTGATTTTTCTCTGATTAATCGTGTGTGCATAATTCTACTTCTCACGAAGTATCTAATAACGATCATTTTTATTCTTTTCAGGTAATAATGCCTTATTTTAATTCATAGGTAGAGATGTATTGTCTTATGCAATTACCTATTCGTACACGAGACAAAATTAAAGCTTTGGAAAGAAAGGTTTAAGAACTTGAGTTCAACTCAAAAGTTAGTGATGATCAAAAGGCAAAAGTTTTTCAAGAAAAGCTTGAAAAGGATAACAAATCTTCTGATTCTCAAATATCTGAACTTACAAAGAAAATCAAAGATTTGGAAGAAAAGAATAGTGAGAATGAACTTTCTTTGAAAAATATTACCACTCAAAATACAGAGTTTTGAACAAAATTGAAGATTTGGAAAAGAAGCTTTATTTGAGAGGTCAAACTGAGCAAACTATTCATATGAACAAACCAAGGTTAGTGAGTTCTCTCAACAAATATTGGGGACTTGGTTATGAAAATCCTAAATATTTGGCAAAGGTAAGCAGATCCTTAACAACATTGTATGATTTTAAATACTTAAGATATGCCAGATATTATCCTGAATTTGAAAATCCATGGACAAATGAAGAAGAAATCAGACAAGAAGAAGTTACTAAAAGATTAACGACAACAAAAATACGACTTCCATTTTGTTATAATCTAGGGAATGAAAAATATGAAAAGAATCCGAATGGAACACTTTCGAATGACTATTTTTATATTTTTGCTATTAAACCTAAACTGTGAAAAGCCTCTTGAAGTGAAAAGATATGTTCCACCTTTGATTCTAGAAGGAAGGATCTGTGAACTCAAAGATTCTATTCGAGATCAAAGAGTGAAATTTGATTTGGAAAAAGATTTTCTTACATCTATTTTTACAAATAGTGTTAAGGAATTATCTACTGAATATGAGAAAAAGTCTGAAACTGAAAAGGACATTCTTGAAAAATCCCTGGTTAAAAAGTTTTCGTATTCTTTTAATAAATCTTTTGAGGAAAAACAGAAAGTTAATCGAAAGTGTTTCCATCTTTCAACGAAAGTTTCGGATCTTGAGCAGATTTTAATCTCTGAGCATAATCAATTTGAAAGTGAAAAAGCAATATTTGCAAATGAATGCAAATCTTTTGAAGAAAAGATAAGTGAGCTTTCCAAGAAAGTAATTGATTTGGAAAATGTTTTGGAAAAAGAAAGAACAGAATTTGCATAGAATAAGTGGATTATTTTTGAAAATTCTTCGTTTGAAAAAGATTTTGATGATGATTTTCAATGTAACTTTGTTTCCAAAGAGAATTCAAAACCTGAAGTTTGTGACAAAAGAAAAACTTGTAAATTTGATGTCTCAAAGAAGCTTCCTGACCATAATGCTTTTATTTTGATTGATGAAAAGAGATATATTTTTGAGAAGGAAAAGAAAGCTCTTGAACTTAAATGCATAAAACTTTTAAAACAAATTTTTGAGAAGTTTTTGAATTTTTGAGAAGTTTTTGAATCACAAAGTGCCGAGCTTTCAAAGAAAATATATGAATTGGATTTTTTGTTGGAAAAAGAGAGAAAAGAGTTTGGTGAAAAGAAGGATGTTTTTGAAAAGGAAAAGCAAAGTATTCAAAAGAAAAACATGGAAATTTTTAAAGACATATCCGAAAAGAGTTTTGAAGAAGAAAGAAACATATTTAAGGCTGAAATCTTAAAGTTATCAAGGAAGTTGTCTGCTTTAGCAATAGAGGTTATGACAGAGCAGAAGATCAAGTCTGATCTACATAATAAATTTGAATTAACTGTTCAAGAAAGAAATGTTCTGTCCGATAAAGTTCAGAAATTGGAAGCAATTAAGATCAAAGTTAA
The DNA here is from genome assembly GCA_033807775.1 of Saussurea involucrata. NCBI lineage: Eukaryota > Viridiplantae > Streptophyta > Magnoliopsida > Asterales > Asteraceae > Saussurea > Saussurea involucrata. Next base: position 53,397,092 of record CM066324.1, read on the forward strand.
ATCATCTGAACAATTTAGTGTCGATACTATTGTTCAATCACCGTATGATGGTTCAACTGATTCAGATTGTTCGTTAAAGACTGCTTCTGGTTCTGTTCATGAACATTCTTCTTCGACAAAGTCTGTCAAATCAAGAGATCAGAAGCGTCCTTCTAATCTATTCTACAATCGTGATGCTACAAGTTCAGATACACCTATCTTTAAGCATGTAAAGATGGTTTGGAAAATGAAAGGTTCTTCACCTGAAAAAGATGCCCCGAAATCATCTGTTCCTCCACCTGCGGTGAACAAGAAGAACAATGCTCACAAAGGTAAGTCTTTTGCTAAACCTAATCCTATATATTCTGCAAATCATTTGATCAAGTTGGCACAAAAGAAACTTTGTTGTTCTTCTTGTGGAACTCATGATTTTGTTAAGCAAGAAAATGTTCAATTTTGGTACGGTACTTATAATATTTCTTCAAAACGAACTACATATAACAAGCCATGACCCAAGTTCGTTCGGTACCAAACTCTACTTAATCTGTTTTGTAGGTTCATCATGTGTATTGCTGAATGTCAGAACTATACCAAACACATGACTGGAAAACATAAGAGAAATGTGCAATTTGAAGAAGAGTACCTATGCTGAAATATATGCATAATTTCAGGGGGAGAAATTTTAATCTTTGGTTTGAACTTTTGATATATATGTTCTTATTGACATATTCTTTTTATGCTTCTTTGTAGGGGGAGCATACACAATATTGGCTTTTAAACAATTCAGTTTATAACCTGAGCATACAAGATATTTGACTTCCTAGTAACTCAACTCAGGACTCGTTCTTCAATGTGTTTGACTTCTAAACACATCAGTTTAGAACTCGTACTTCATTGCTTTAAAATTTGATTGCTACATATACTGATTTTGTTTTGTTAAGATCTTTTGCAGATTTTGAGAGGGAGCTTATCTGATTTTAAATCAGTCTATCATAAGTTGAGGGGGAGCTTAAACATTTTTTATTGCAAGTATCTTCTAAACTCAATCTGAGATTGTTTGAAAGAAGAACGACTTTCAAGCATGAAAAGCGTGTTCTTAAATGTTCAAACTACTTCTCGGTTCTCAAACCGATTTTATGAATTTAGAAGTGTGATTTTAAATGTTTTTCACATATATATATATATATATATATATATATATATATATATATATATATATATATCGGATTCTCGTTACATCAATTCTGACCATGTGTTTCCAAAGATTAATACTTGCGTATTATCTTTTCTATACTTTCAAGTATTCTTACACATCGGTTTAGCTTCTTATTGACTTTGTTATTACCATGTCTCAAAACGATACATTTTTCGATGGTAATACTCCCGTTTGATTTCAAATTTTCTTGAGCATCATACATTCTTTCAGCGTAAGAGCTTAAACGTTTCATTCAAAGATGTTTATATTTGTTCATATAAACAACATTCAATTCTTTGATACCCTAAACCTTACATGATTATCATTCATGTTATTTGATCTGATTGATACATTGTCAGATTCTGTAAAGCCCGTATCCCGGTATGTAATTTCTTTTATTAATTCTTTTCTTTTAAGTTTGATTTAAGGTGGTTTCCGTTAACGGGGTTAGTCAAGTTAGACCTAATCGAAAAAAAATGTCGGAATTTTGGTTAGTTGCGAGAAAGTTAAGTTGAGGGACCATTTGTGTCAAGGGCCAAAACTTAAACTATATTTCGGCCCATGATTCCTTAAACCAATTCCATATTTGTGGCTTGGTGTTTGTGGCGTGAATGGCAAGAAAGCAAAGAAACCTATTAGAAACCATAAGAAAACCTACGGCCACCCCCCCCCCCCTTGGTGTTCGGCCGGTCGTGAAAGAAGAAAAAGAGCCGAGAGTGAGCGAGAGAGAGAGAGAGAGGTAGCGAGAAGAGAGAGAGGAAGAGAACAAGAGAAACGAAGAGAGAGAGAGATAGACGCCGGAGGATCGTCGCTGCTGCCGCCGGAGGCCGCCGCCAACACCACCTTTCGTCGGAGAAGTCGAGGGGAAGAGGGTAGACGTCGCAAGGTAAGTCGTCTCTTCGTTTCGTTTCGCTTTCCTTTCCTTTTTCGTTTTTCCGGTGGAACAACCACCGCCGCACGCCGCCGCTGTGGTGGCCGTGGGTGGGCGGAGGGTTGTGTGGGTGTATGTGTCATTTTGCGTGGGACGATCGGGAGTAAGGAGAGCGGTGGTGTGAGGATGGAGTGGTGTGTGCGTGAGGGTGTGCGTGCGTGTGCGTGTATATAAGAGTCGCCGGAAATACCGCCGCCGCCGGTGACCACCACGGCCGGAGATGGCAGTGGGTGGTGCCGGGTGTTGTTCAGTTTCGTTAACCCGTAATAGCTAAACCCTAACCCGAAACCTTAATCACGTTACCGTTTATAAAATCGTTATTTTATGAAAATTAAAGTGTGCTGTCCAGTTTTCATGTAACCATAACTTTTCCGTCGTAACTCCGTTTGAGCCGAAACTGGAGCCCACGGTTCAAGTTCAGGGTCGAGCACGTTTTCCGTGTTTTAGCGAAAAACTGGTTTGGTCTCTAACTGGGCGGAAAAGTGGTCGCAAGTTCGGTATTTCGTCATTTCATGTGAAAACTTCTGGAATCTGCCTTGATCTTTCGAAAACCATAACTTTCTGCTCGTAACTCGGTTTGGGGTGAAACCGGTGTCAAAAGTTCCCTTTTTGAGTCTAGAAACTTTTCTGTGTTTTGTGCAAAACCCAGTTCGGGACGTAGCATGGGTCGATTTGTCGTTTTATACTGAAAGGTGCTGAATTCCGCTGTTCCGGAAACTGTTTTTGTAAAATCCGTAGTAAATTGTAGAGAAATCGTTAGGAGGCGTATAATATGTCCTTGGAACCCTAACTCAGAGTACTTTCTGGTCACGAAATAATATTGGGAACAGACTTGTTTAGTGAGAACGGAAAAATAGTTTTAGTGACGGTTTAAGCGTGTGTCGTGTCATAGGGTCCGGGTCTCGTATTGACACGTTTTAACATGTATTTAGGTGCTGGGAAGTGACCGTATTTGTGAAGCTTGAATTGTGTTATTAAGTTGGGCGCGCATTCGAGGTGAGTTCTCTCACTGTGTGGTTAGGGGTTGTATGCATGTCATAATAGTTTGTATGTACTATTGTTTTTGTGGTGTGAACTAGTTGTTTGTGGTGTGTAATATTTGATTGGTTTGAATGCTTGGTATAAATGTGTTACATTACAATTCGGTGGGACCGAGGCCTCGATGGTACTGAGGTGTTGGTTACATTACAATTCAGAGGGACCGAGGCCTCGATGGTACTGAGGTGTTGGTTACATTACAATTCGGTGGGACCGAGGCCTCGATGGTACTGAGGTGTTGGTTACATTACAATTCGGTGGGACCGAGGCCTCGATGGTACTGAGGTGTTGGATACATTACAATTCGGTGGGACCGAGGCCTCGATGGTACTGAGGTGTTGGATACATAATTACTTGTAGATGTTTACTCGTTTTATGTATCTGTGATGTTGTTGCTTATGTGCGGATAGGGGTGATGTGTATATAATTCCTATCTGCGCATGTGTTGGAATTCACTAAGCTTCGTGCTTACCCTTTCCCAATAAACTGTGGTTTCAGGTACGGGCGGCTCCAAGGCGTGACGAGTACACACTGGCGCGCAAGAAGAGCTGGTTGCTTTATGATTTTAATAATTAAACGTTTATTCCGCTGGTTTTATTTTATAAAGATATTAATTATGTGTTTGCAAATGAAACGTTGGGATCATTTATTGAGTTGTTATCAATGAAATGTTTATTTTAAAATTTTAAATTTGCTTGTAATTTTTGGGACGTTACAACTTGGTATCAGAGCACAGCTTGAGTGAATCAAACGCACCTCGGTGTGTTTGGTCTCAAGTTGCGGCTGGGGAAATTTTCAAATTCTTTATTAAATCTTTTTGGAAAATAAAAGAAAGGAAAACCCGTTTGAGAAACGGTGATCGATGGCGCAGTGCGTACAGTCAGCCGGAGCCAGGGGAAAAGGTACAGTACTTAGTGTTTTATTGCTTTCTAGATCATAGAGTATGCATGCTAGATTGCCTGTTGTGGACACTATGCTGTATGTTGAACTACTTGCTATTAGGAATTTATGCGAATTATGATAGGTTACTAAGGGGATGCCCTCTAGGTTGTATGCAGTAAGAGATTTATAGCCTTAGAATATTCGATTTAGTTCTATTGCGCAGCTCTTGTTTGAGTCCAACCGTTCTAGGATAGAGTCTTGTATTCGACTGTCTATTTATTTCGCACTGCATATAATCGGGTATTCGCGAGGTCACTCGTCATAATTAGTAGGGATTCGGTAGTAGCAAGGGTAGTGGGATAAGAGGAAATTCCTAGGGAGCTAGGAAGGGTGGATGTATATATATGTTGGTGCAGGCATATGGTTAATTATATATTTAATTGTTGTTGTATGATCGGGGTGACCGAAGGTTTATTAAGTATACATTTGTGGCTGTCTGATCGGGGAGACCGATGGTGTTATATATACAGTAGTTGTATGAGTTGCCTGTTTAGGATATGTTCTTGAACTGGCATGTGTGGATTAATTATTTTATGTGTATAGTTTCGGCGAGAAACTACTTGGACCCTCGGGATGAGACTCGGAACGAGCGATGATAGGTGTGGAAGGTAGTAGTAGAGCTCCTACTACCGGAAGCACAAGATCAATGCTCGAGTCGGGGAAGTCACGAGGAATCCAAGGAGTTGGGCGTGAGTGTTGTTAGTGTGCGTTGTTATGTGCTAATAACGCGTTGTATTATCTACCCTGAATAGCCGTCACGAGGAGAGACAAATATAGTAGATCCACTGGTACATGTGAGTACTTGACTTGCTTTGATGGGATGATCGTTGGGGTAGTGTCGAAGGTTCTAAACTAGTAGTCGTTGGGATAGAAGGACGTGTCTAGTATCAATCACTTGGAGTGACGATAAGGATGTGGTTTGTTTTGAGTAGACCATTTTGGGTCATAGGCTTTTGAGCCGACTTTGATTTGAGGAAAACCCGTAAGATTATTTGACGTAATTTCCCAACTTGCCCTAAGAGGTTAAATGCTCGGAGGACGATAGTGGATTGGAGAGGTTTGGAGGAGTATGAGTCGAGACGTGGAATGCCAACTGAGTCATGCACAAAGTTTATTTTGAAAATAAAATTGCATTAACTACTTCTGGTGTTTCAAATCCTTTTAGGGATGGTGTTTTGGAATTTTGGGGAATGTTTAGTACACACACAAGATTTCGAATTATGGCTTTGAAAGTGCATGAAACCTTTTTATCACGAGAGTTGCAAACTTTGTTAAAATTGTATCATTGATTATTTTCCAACGGTTCTTTCGGGTATGATGATATCCGTGTTTTGTGGTGTTTAAAATGTTGGGCAAGTGACTACGGTTTGCGACTTTAACATTGGAATTCTTCCACATATGTTAGAGTTGAGACGGAAAGTTACATCCCGCGGTGTCTGTATAAGGCTGTTTTTAGTGATTTGTCTAAAATGAGTTTGGAATTCTAGTGTCGCTTAACTTTTCGTTCGAGAGTTTGTATTACTAAGTGTTTTATTGCAAATGGTTCAGTGTGTGGATTGATTCATGCGTGACATAAGTGATGCATGGAGGAATTTTGGTAACATTTCATAAGGAATTGTTTAGTGCGCTTTTTAGTCAGATAAAGGTTTTATTGACATTTTCATGAAAATGCGATTTATCGACTTAGGGGTATGCATACTGGGGTAACCTTTGTTCTCGACATTTTGATGAACGAGTCGTGCATGAAAATGTTTTAGTTCCTTTTTGTCGAAATGAAAGACCATTTGATCCAAGGAGTGTTTTAATATTGTGAACATCATGCATACGATTACAATGTGTTATATTTTGGAAATATAAATGCGTAGATTTTTGACATTCGGTTAATTTAGAATTACCGATCATTTTTTTTTGGGAAAGTAAAAAAAAAAAAAAACTTTTGCTTTGGAGGAAACGAGTATTTTGAGCATTTTCGATAAATACATTTTTAAACTATAATGTTTTGACGTTATATGTCCCAAGTACGAAACTTGAGGAAGTGTTACAAGCGTGCATGCCTGCCCCCAGTTTGAGATTTTATGAGGTTTTAGTCGATATTTCCAATTAATAGAAGCGGGCTGGTTTCTGTCTTCAAGTTTGAAACTTACACGAGGCAGTTGTGTTTTAACAAAAATATATTTGTAAACCGTGTCATCGTTTTGTGTGACTAGCTGACGCGCGAAAAATTTGTGGCGAACCCTGTACCACGTCATTTTAAGATTAAAAAGAAGAATTTTTGAATCAAATGTCGTGAAACTTATTTTGAATTATGTGCACACCTTTGTCGCACCCTGTTTAAGGTCAAGCGGTTACTTTAAATGCACGTCATGAGTCAATCCATACTGGAATCGAGGCGGTTCATTTTAAAGAAATTATTTATTACGCTTTGCTTTTGTGTGAGTAAACCGAACTGCAATGGAACGATTTTCAACATGATTTTCCTTTGTGGGACGAGCGTGTCCAGTTTGGCGTAACTATCGATCAGGTAATAGTAGTTTTATTACATACGATCTTTTTGAGATGAAAATCCTGATGTTGAAAATATTTTGTAAATGATTTTGTAAATCAATTGGGGAAATGTGCTTTTAAGTGTCATGTGTCATTTCGAGAATTTTTAGGGTGTGAGTCCTTTTGGAAAACTCTTTTGCTTAACCCGTGTTGAGTATGGGACTAAGGTTGATTTCAGAGTATTGCTTGCTTAAACTTTGTTTAAACGCATTTTCCGATCTATGGGTCTAGCAAGCGTGGAGCATTTTGCTCGGTTTTGACTTGGAGTTAGTCATGGGCCTATTGTCCGGGTTTAATGGCTCGATGTGGAGTCTAGTTGATGAGTTGTTTTTGTCGCACCGTTTGGCATTCTTTGCACGTTGAGTGTTTACATGTTTGGGTGAGTGAGTCAATCCGGAATAGGCATGTTGTTGGTAGGCTGTTTGCTTTGGATCCTTAGACACGATAGTCAGTCGTTGGTAATGGTCGGTTGGGTATCTCGGGGTGTGACCCCGGTATTCATGTGTTTTAACCTAGACTTTCCAGTAAGTACTAGGAGGATATAGTTGTGGGCACTTACCTGGGAGGTAGTTCCGATGTGCTGGGTCTTGAGGCGTTATTCGGGAGGTAGACGTCAAGGTGTATCCTCGATACGGTGTGACTTGGATTTGTAGAGCAAGTGTGGATGGTACGTCGTCGGTGGAAAGTAGGTATTCCACGCGCGTTAGTACTGTAGGCCGAATAGTATCGGCTAAGGGATTGATGCCCTTTGTTATTAAGAGAATAAATGCGCATCAACCATTTTGAGGTAGGTGGTATATTTAGGTGTCGACTTTTGGGCTTGAGGCCAAACACCTTTAGTATAATCGGAGAGTTGTAGCCGATTTTAAGATAATCATGGTGACGGTAGTAGTAACCCTGAAGTGATCACTTGTGATGAATGGTTCTGGTGGAATGACCAACGTGTGTGTTAGTTGATTTGGTTGTGGGGGATATCTATTGGTGTAGTGTCTAGGATAATACCACGCTTATGTGAGTTATTGTAATCGGTTGGACCGATGTTCGGCGGGTGGCCGATGTTTGTTATTGTAATCGGTTGGACCGATGTTCGGCGGGTGGCCGATGTTTGTTATTGTAATCGGTTGGACCGATGTTCGGCGGGTGGCCGATGTGTGTTATTTATTCGGTTGGACCGATGTTCGGCGGGGGCCGGTGTTTGTTAATGTGATTCATCATGAATTTTGGGAGTCTAGTAGAACTCGTAGAAGTTAATCGGCAGTTAATGGTAGGAATGATCGGTTTCGAGTATCCTGTAGGGTATTCTGTGAGCAGCTTTAGAATGGTTAGATCTGGAAATTTAATCGGGAGGTATGAATCATCTAAGATTGGGAGACAACCGAAGTCGTTTAACTAAGAATGTTTCCGATTGTTGGAGTGTTCTTCCAATCGCGTTTTCAGTGTTCTTGAAGGAGTGTTGTTAGTAAGGAAGTATGCGAGAGAATTATTAAGAGCTGTTTGCGGACGTAGACTTCGGGGACGAAGTCTAATCCAAGTGGGGGAGAGTTGTAAAGCCCGTATCCCGGTATGTAATTTCTTTTATTAATTCTTTTCTTTTAAGTTTGATTTAAGGTGGTTTCCGTTAACGGGGTTAGTCGAGTTAGACCTAATCGAAAAAAAATGTCGGAATTTTGGTTAGTTGCGAGAAAGTTAAGTTGAGGGACCATTTGTGTGAAGGGCCAAAACTTAAACTATATTTCGGCCCATGATTCCTTAAACCAATTCCATATTTGTGGCTTGGTGTTTGTGGCGTGAATGGCAAGAAAGCAAAGAAACCTATTAGAAACCATAAGAAAACCTACGGCCACCCCCCCCCCCCTCCCCTTGGTGTTCGGCCGGTCGTGAAAGAAGAAAAAGAGCCGAGAGTGAGCGAGAGAGAGAGAGAGGTAGCGAGAAGAGAGAGAGGAAGAGAACAAGAGAAACGAAGAGAGAAAGAGAGACGTCGGAGGATCGTCGCTGCTGCCGCCGGAGGCCGCCGCCAACACCACCTTTCGTCGGAGAAGTCGAGGGGAAGAGGGTAGACGTCGCAAGGTAAGTCGTCTCTTCGTTTCGTTTCGCTTTCCTTTCCTTTTTCGTTTTTCCGGTGGAACAACCACCGCCGCACGCCGCCGCTGTGGTGGCCGTGGGTGGGCGGAGGGTTGTGTGGGTGTATGTGTCATTTTGCGTGGGACGATCGGGAGTAAGGAGAGCGGTGGTGTGAGGATGGAGTGGTGTGTGCGTGAGGGAGTGCGTGCGTGTGCGTGGATATAAGAGTTGCCGGAAATACCGCCGCCGCCGGTGACCACCACGGCCGGAGATGGCAGTGGGTGGTGCCGGGTGTTGTTCAGTTTCGTTAACCCGTAATAGCTAAACCCTAACCCGAAACCTTAATCACGTTGCCGTTTATAAAATCGTTATTTTATGAAAATTAAAGTGTGCTGTCCAGTTTTCATGTAACCATAACCTTTCCGTCGTAACTCCGTTTGAGCCGAAACTGGCGCCCACGGTTCAAGTTCAGGGTCGAGCACGTTTTCCGTGTTTTAGCGAAAAACTGGTTCGGTCTCTAACTGGGCGGAAAAGTGGTCGCAAGTTCGGTATTTCGTCATTTCATGTGAAAACTTCTGCAATCTGCCTTGATCTTGCGAAAACCATAACTTTCTGCTCGTAACTCGGTTTGGGGTGAAACCGGTGTCAAAAGTTCCCTTTTTGAGTCTAGAAACTTTTCTGTGTTTTGTGTAAAACCCAGTTCGGGACGTAGCATGGGTCGATTTGTCGTTTTATACTGAAAGGTGCTGAATTCCTCTGTTCCGGAAACTGTTTTTGTAAAATCCGTAGTAAATTGTAGAAAAATCGTTAGGAGGCGTATAATATGTCCTTGGAACCCTAACTCAGAGTACTTTCTGGTCACGAAATAATATTGGGAATTTTCTGGGTTTAAAGGGGTCGAAACAGGTCCCGAACAGACTTGTTTAGTGAGAGCGGAAAAATAGTTTTAGTGACGGTTTAAGCGTGTGTCGTGTCATAGGGTCCGGGTCTCGTATTGACACGTTTTAACATGTATTTAGGTGCTGGGAAGTGACCGTATTTGTGAAGCTTGAATTGTGTTATTAAGCTGGGCGCGCATTCGAGGTGAGTTCTCTCACTGTGTGGTTAGGGGTTGTATGCATGTCATAATAGTTTGTATGTACTATTGTTTTTGTGGTGTGAACTAGTTGTTTGTGGTGTGTAATATTTGATTGGTTTGAATGCTTGGTATAAATGTGTTACATTACAATTCGGTGGGACCGAGGCCTCGATGGTACTGAGGTGTTGGTTACATTACAATTCAGAGGGACCGAGGCCTCGATGGTACTGAGGTGTTGGTTACATTACAATTCGGTGGGACCGAGGCCTCGATGGTACTGAGGTGTTGGTTACATTACAATTCGGTGGGACCGAGGCCTCGATGGTACTGAGGTGTTGGATACATTACAATTCGGTGGGACCGAGGCCTCGATGGTACTGAGGTGTTGGATACATAATTACTTGTAGATGTTTACTCGTTTTATGTATCTGTGATGTTGTTGCTTATGTGCGGATAGGGGTGATGTGTATATAATTCCTATCTGCGCATGTGTTGGAATTCACTAAGCTTCGTGCTTACCTTTTCTCAATAAACTGTGGTTTCAGGTACGGGCGGCTCCAAGGCGTGACGAGTACACACTGGCGCGCGAGAAGAGCTGGTTGCTTTATGATTTTAATAATTAAACGTTTATTCCGCTGGTTTTATTTTATAAAGATATTAATTATGTGTTTGCAAACGAAACGTTGGGATCATTTATTGAGTTGTTATCAATGAAATGTTTATTTTAAAATTTTAAATTTGCTTGTAATTTTTGGGACGTTACAGATTCTCAAACAAGTCTTTCGAATTCATTTCATTCTTTCAATATTCTTGTTGTGAGAAATCTTCAAAGATCAAATGCTCAAATATTTCATGATATTCTTGTGGAGCATACATTCTGATGGAAATGCTAATTAAATGCCGATATTCTTTTTTGTTCAAGCTAAACTGTTGAACACCACATCTTTTTAGGACAATTTTTCATGGGAATCAGTGTGAGAAATTAAAAGAACTCCTATGGATCCACGTTAACCAGTGTTTCCTACCCAAGAAGTTATCCTTTAGTGATTGAGGGGTGAGGGGTCGAAATCAAAGAGTGGGGGAGATTACTCATACGGTTGAGTATCTCATTGTGTTGAGGTAAAATGTAAATGAGAGTTTGGTTAGAAGTGAGCGGATTAAAAACAGAAAGAGGGTGTGAGAACATAGTTAAAAGAATAAGAGAACTCAGCACCATCCATTTTCTGAGTCGGGCAGCCACATTACTGATTGGTTCACATTCTTTGGTGACCATCATTGAAACAGACAACTAGCCATGCCAACTCTTGAATTTAACCCCACCAGCTACTCATTTCTTTCTTAACAAAGAAATGTTTCAATTTTCTTGGGGAAGCAGCATATTATCTATCTGATCTTCACTCGGAAGGTCTAGATATTGAAAAAGAAGGAAGTTTGCCCCACCTTCGCTCTTCATTCATGCACATTGAGTTCGTGGAAAACTTGTTGCTGTCTCAACAATTTACACACTTTGAGCCTAATTTTCAAGCATAAGTTGCTTCAATCATTTCTACACAAGCACGTATACACAAGGAATATGTTTTGTTGTCATAACGTTCATAGAATTTCCTTTGTGGTTTTTCGATGATTGAATGGAAGCCCTGGAGGAGTGAACATCAAAAAGCTCTTTTCCAAAGTGCATTCGTTGTACTAAGTGGCTCCATGCAACTTACAGGCATTTTAACTGATTCATCCGTTGTTTCAGGGTTACCACTTTCATTTTGTCTGAATTTGAAAAGATTCGGATAAATATTTTTGGAAATGACGGATATTCAGATCAAAAGGAGGAGATTGTTAATGGTATATTCAAAGACTGCTGAAATTGAAAAGAATTTTGATGATCATGATGCTCACAATCATCAAAAGGGGGGAGAAGATTTGATAGTTTCAATTTCAAGATAGAGTGAAGTTTTATTGAAGTCAAGAAGCTCGAGTTAAAAAGTTCAAGATGTATCAAGATGATTAGAAAAAGATTCAAAATTCAAAGATATTCATTGTTGAAGAAGTAAAGATACACAGTTCAAGATATTCAAAGCCCGTTAAAGCTCAACACCCGTTAAAGCTCAAAAGCCATTTCATGTTCAAAGACCGAAGATATATTTCAAAGCTCAAAGATGCAAAGATCTGTGCTACAACGATTCAATGATCAGCGATGCGAAGATTCAAAGATATGAAGATTTTATATGAAGAGTTTGACCAACACCACAAAGTTGTGAAGTTTGTGTTTCAAGACCTTGATGACTATTTGACGATGAAGATCCAGTTGAAGACTAAAGCAGTCAGATTGGATTTCTGAAGACAACGCCTACTTAAAGATTCTTTAGAGTTATTTTCGAAGATTGATTTTCCTTCAAAGCAAAGAGGGAGATTGTTCAAAGTGCTTAAAGTGTTGAAGATATGAAGATACAAAGAGCTGAAGACTATCGTCATCAATTTTTTTAAATCTTGAATCCATAGGGGGAGATTGTTAGCGCATAAAATATATTCAAGATTTAATGTATAATTGTGTATTTGTAAGAAGTCAAATGTAATAGATAAAGTCAAAGTAGAGACTTTAAAGAGTCAAAGTCTACACATTTAAGTAAAAGTCAAAGATGTATAAATAGGGAGTTTGTAATAGAATTAGAAAAAAGTCTTAGAGGAAGATTCATACGTGTGAAATAGAGATGAGTTTCTAGAGAGAGAAACTAGAGAGAGAAAGTAGATCTTAACTCCCAATCTTGTATTCTTTCTCTATTCTAATGAAGATCTCAAGTGTTCTATGTTTGTTACCTGATTAGATCTGGGATCACAGTGAACATCAAAAAGCTCTTTTTCAAAAGTACATTCGTTGTACTAAGTGGCTTTGTGCAACTTACAGACATTTTAACTGATTCATCCATTGTTTCAGGGTTACCACTTTCATATTGTCAGAATTTGAAAAGATTCGGATAAATATTTTAGGAATTGACGGATAAACATATCAAAAGGAGGAGATTGTTACTGGTATATTCAAAGAGAATGCTGAAAGTGAGAAGAGTTTTGATGATCATGATGCTCACAATCATCAAAAAGGGGGAGAACATATAAAAGTTTCAATTTCAAGATAAACAGAAGTTTTTGTTAAAGTCAAGAAGCTCGAGATAACAAGTCAAGATATTTCGAGATGATTCATAAAGTTCAAAGATAGTTATTGTTCAAGAGATGAAGATACACAGTTCAAGATATTCAAAGCTATAAAGATTCAAAGCTCATTCAAGAATGATTTCAAAGCTCAAACCCAGTTAAAGCTTAAAGTCCAGTTCATAATCAAAGACTAAAGATATTTGTCAAAGCTCAAAGTTGCAAAGATCAATGATATAATGATTCAAAGATCAGTGATACGATGGTTCATAGATATGAAGTTTTTGTTTGAAGACTTTGACCAACGCTACAAAGATGTGAAATTTGTGTTTCAAGACTTTGATGACTATTTGATTTTGAAGTTCCAGCTGAAGATTAAAGTAGTCAAATTGGATTTCTGAAGACAACGTTTATTTGAAGATTCTTTAGAGCTATTTTCAAAGTTTGATATTCCTTCAAAGCCAAGTGGAACTGATGGCATCTCTCGAAAACTCGATTGGATCTTGGCAAATGCCGCGTTTACGGGACGGTTTGTGGATGTGTCGGTGTGTTTCCACCCTCGTGGAATTTTCGGATCATTCACCGGGCATTCTTGGCTTTAAAGGCAGAGTGAGGAAAAAGAACCATGGGTTCAAATTTGATAATGTTTTGGTTGATCACCCACTTTTCTTGCAGGTTGTAACTGATACTTGGGCTCATCCGGTAAGTCGCACTTTCAAGCATCGTGTGCTTTCTCAGTTGAAAGCACTAAAAAGAACCTTGCGATATCTTCGTGTGGCTTATGGAAGCATACCTAAGCGGCTTGTGGATCTTAAAGTGGAGCTGGATGCTATTTAGCTTGTTGCGATATGGATCCGGCTAACCCATCACTTTTAGAAGATTTGGCTCATGTCATGTTGCTATAACAACAAGCTTGTAAGGATGATGAGGCTTTTTTTAAGCAACGAGATAACGTAAAGTGGTTGGCGGAAGGTGATGGGAACACAAAATATTTCCACCATGCAATAAAGGAGAGAATGCATCGAAATTTTATTCACTCTGTTTTTGCTTCGGATGGGACGTATGTTTATGGGGAGGATGTTGGAAATGTTTTTGTAGAACGTTTTAAATCTTTTCTTGGTGTTAAGGATCCTCTTGTTGATCCTTCCGTGCCTCAGGCCTTTTCCAACGGACGCTTACTCTCTCGGAGGCTCTTGAAATGATTCGTCCTATAATGGATGACGAGATTTGAAAGACTATTTTTCAGATTGGTAATGATAAGGTGCCGGGATCGGATGGTTTCTCATCCAAAAGTTTTAAGAGGGCTTAGGATGTGATTGGAAAGGATGTTCAGATTACGATTCATAATTTTTTCTATTCAGGTATCTTGACTAAGGAATTAAATCACACGCTGGTTTGTTTGATTCTCAAAGTCCTGAGTGCTTTCTCATGTTTCAGATTTTAGGCCTATATCTTGCTGTTTGGTCATGTACAAGTGCATTAGTAAAATCATATCGGACCGTATGAAGCCATATTTGGAGAAGATTGTGAGCTCTACTCAGTTAGCGTTTATATCGGGTCGATGTATTTCTGAAAATATTTTAATGGCACATGAACTAGTGTCGGGTTACCATCATGGTGTTGGCCCTCTTAGGTGTGATTTTAAGATAGACTTTTAAGATAGACTGGTGATGTACCCGCGCAATGCGGCGGGATGAAAACTTTGAATAAATGTAAAAAAATCAAGTTTTTATAAAATAAAACACTTAGGGCTCTTTACCAAACACTTATCCAAGTAAATGATTTCGAAATCGCATTATCTTATTGAATTCATATGGCAAGACCCAACAATCTTACCAGGTAAGACGAAGGTAAGGACCGAGAGTCTTACCTAGTGAGGGTCGTCATTTTTTACCACAGTTAGCATGCCAGGTAAATTGTTGCATATGGTGTCGTTAAAAAACTATTACAAGGTAAGCGTTTATCGGGTTTAAAACACTTAGCAATAATCCCTTTTTATGATAAGGTAAGTAAGGGTAATTTTGCTTGCCGGTAAGCATATGGTAAATAGACCCTTAACCACTTGGGTAATAAGTTCTCAAATGCGGGACAATATCACAATTCGCAAGTGATCATCAAAAACAAAAACACAAAACATTTCAACTCCCATCTAACTATATTTTGACAAAATTATAACAACAAAATGAAAGGAAGATCACAAATTTATTAAATTAACATGTATATGTACAAAATATGAAGCAGGATCATAGAATCCAAAACAAGCTCTTTGTTGTTGGAAAACTTGTTATCACAACAATGATTAGATTTACATCACTCACAGATCTATGAACATTGATGAATCGGCCGAGTATCTGGACCCTTGTACATATACTTGTTCAGCCTCGCCTATATTAGAGTTAAACAAAATAGAACCGAAGCAATCTGAGAGGTCACCATCGAAGATAAACTATTAAGAATTCAACGAAACGCTTAGAAAATGCAAAGAGAAGAAAGAAGTTGTTTACTTGATAGACCCTAGATGTTGAATCGCCTATATTGTGTTTTTGATCCAGTAACTCATGGTCGATAAACGCAACAATTATTGTGATGTCGTCGTGAAATGCACATTTGTTCCCTTCCTAATCATTCTCAAGTCTGCAGCTTCAATTTGCTTTCCTTAGAGCTTCAATCATGGCTAATTTAGGAGTCATCTTGCAATACCCTGATCCATGCTTTTTGTTTAACCATAATAAAACTATTCACAGCTTTGTTTAACTATTAAAAAGAAAGGAAAAGGAAAACTGAAAATAGCCCCAATCAAACATTTTTTCTATTTCAATCGCTTTTTGTTTCAAACTCTTTTCTGGATATTAAAAAGATGAAATAGAACCATACATGGATCAAACCACAGAAGATGAACGAGGCAGTGAAAGCAATCATGAATCGAACCATGGAACGAATGAGACAGTGAAGCAGCACAATAAAACCATAGGAATAGAAAATCGACATACAAGGATCAAACCACATAAGATGAAAAAGAACCATAGAATGTCGAAAACCTGATTTGCTTTTCCTCCATATAGTTGCTTGTTTCTCTCTTATTCTATTTAGTATAAACAAACTGTACTAAGCATGAACAAAATAAGAAACAGACCAATTTGGTTAGAATGATCAGGTTACCAGAAAGAAGAGAGGATGAAGAACAGAGAAGAAGAAATGACCAATTTGGTTAGAAACAAACACCGCCTTAGTGAAATCGATTGAACTTTTTATTTGTGATCAACTTCAAAGCCATGATTTTTCTCAAAAACTTTGAAACTACATCAATTTTGACAGACTTGAAATGAACCCACATAGTTTTCAAAGGCTTAACACTACAATTTCTCTTCAAGTGACGAAATCCCGAAAATATTTTACGTGTTGTCCAGTCAAAAGAAGAAAGAGTAAAAAAGAGCTTACGAAATGTTTTGTCGCTGAACAAGATTGAAACATTCCAACATGTACCATTGTATATTTGGTTAGAAACAAACACCGCCTTAGTGAAATCGATAGTACGTTTTATTTGTGATCAATTTCAAAGCCATGATTTTTCTCAAAAACTTTGAAACTACATCAATTTTGACAGACTTGAAATGAAAACCACATAAATTTCAAAGGCTTAACACTACAATTTTTCTTCAAGTGACGAAATCCCGAAAATATTTTGCCTATGTCCAATCAAAAGAAGAAAGAGTGAAAAAGAGAGCTTACGAAATCTTTTGTCGCTGAACAAGATTGAAACATTCCAACATGTACAATTGTATATTTGGTCTTGAGTATGCCGGACACGTTTAGGTATTGTCTATGAATTACTAAGATGCATCAATGAACAAATTTCTATAGAACGATGTGCCAATCCCTAAGTAAACTGTTGTTTGCATGTGGGTCTTTCAAAAACAAATTTCCTATCTCAATTAAGATGAACAATGAGGGTATTAAAAAATGGTGTTTCATATCAAGAAGCTACATGTACCTAGAAAGATTAAAGGTTGTTTATTTAATGTAAGGTATTTAACTAAGATCTGTCTCTTCATCAATCAAGAACCATTAGAAGTAGGACTCAAATGCATCAATAATCATAATCAAGTAATTACCAACAATTAATTAACTTGCAATTACATCATTACATCATTACATCATTGCTCCAACTCCACCATTTATTAGTTCCATCCCCTAATAGATTTCACCTCACTTTCTTTCAAAGATACTGTTAGCCAAAACAGAGAAATTGTAAGCTTACGGTTGATAAAAAAAGCTTTCGGCAGTTAGAGTTGAACAAAATAGAACCGAAGCAATCTGAGAGTTCTCCATCGAAGATGAACTATTAAGAATTCGACGAAACGCTTTGAAAAATGCAAAGAGAAGAACGAGGGGTTTACTTGATAAACCGTAGATGTTGAATCGTACCTGAGAAGAAACCCAGAACCTGAGAAGATTCTGAGGTGTTGAAGCCTTTTAAATTTTATGTTTAAACCCTAACAGAAACATAAAAGAAACATTAGAAAGATGTTGAATCAAAGATGTTGAATCGATTTGAACCCAAAGATGTTGAATCGATGCTGATTCGATTTGAACCTGAGAAAATTATGAGGTGGTGAACACTTGGTTATTTGAACCTAAGAAGAAACAATGACTGAGACTACCAACATGATTTGAATCAATTTGCAAGTATAAAAAGCCAAACAGTGTTGGGGTCGAAGCGTCATCTTGGAGAGAGCATGAACGGAACACTTTATGATGGAGGTCGGAGCGTCGTGTGTAATGATGACACGGGGTTGCAGGTGTTGCAAGTAAAGTTGTAATCGCTTTCTTAAAATTAAGTAAATAAGCATAAAACGGTTGTACATAAAGCTTATTGAATTGTATTGAAGAGTTTGGGGTTATATGCATTATAAATTAGTATAGATATAGATATATATAAGCATAAAAGGGTTGTACATAAAGCTTATTGAATTGTATTTAAGAGTTTGGGGGTTATATGCATTATAAAGTAGTATAGATATTCGGAAAGCTTATGACACGGTTGACTGGATTCATGTGTTGAACATGTTGCACGGGTTTAGGTTTCATCTGGTGTTTTTGAAATGGATAAAGGAGATGCTTTATACATCCTCCTTTTCGATTTCATTGAACGGAGGCTCGGTTGGTTTTTTCAAAGGTGCGTGTGGGATTCGTCAAGGTGATCTGATTTCTCCTCATCTCTTTACAATTATAATGGAAGGTTTTTCTATGATTTTTAAAAATTGTATTGAGGAAGCTGCTTCTTTTGGTTACCATGCTGGTTGTGATGCGATGCAAATTACGCATCTTTGCTTTGTGGACGATTTGTTTGTTTTTACACGGGCGGGTGTGGCTTCGGTGGAAGTCGTTAAACGATCCCTTGATATTTTCAAAACACGGTCGGGGTTGGCTCCGAGTCTTGATAAAAGTGATGTGTTTTTCGTAAAAGTACCGGATGATATAAAGCTTGTGATTCGTAGTTGTTTACCGTTTCATGATGGGGTCTTTCATATAAGGTACTTGAAAGTTCCACTTTCACCTGTCTGTCAAAGTGAGTGATTTTCATTCGCGTGTTTCTAAAGTCAAGCAACGAGTTTATAACTGGAAGTCCAAGTTGTTGTCATATGGGGCCTATGGCACTTGATTATTTCGGTGCTCCAATCCTTACAGTTATATTGGATGGTCGTGTTCATCTTACCATCGAGTGTAATTCATGAGTTGGAGGCCATCTTTCAGAATTTCCTTTGATCACAAGGTACTATTCCGTGTGGTCGAAGTAGGGTAGCGTGGGGTGATGTTTGTAAACCACTTGAATGCGGGGGGCTTGGTTTTAAAAAACTTGCGCTATGGAACCGTGCGTTGGTAACCTATCATGTTTGGGACATAAATCGGAGGCGTGAATGTCTATGGGGCGATGGGTTTGGACGAATTACATTCAAGATGACTCATTTTGGATGGTTCGGTCTTAACCTATGAGGTCTTGGGTTTTATGAAAGGTGTTCGATTTGCGACCCCATGTCCGATCCTTCCTCTTTGTCAAAGTTGGTTATGGATTGAATACAAATGCATGGGAGGAGAAATGGCTTTCATGCGGACCTTTGGCATCCCTCTTATCTTATCGACGTATTCATACATGTGGGTTTTGTTGGTGCTGAAAATGTAAATTGTATTCAAGTTAAAGGACTCGTTTTGTAAGTTTCTAGTCTAGGTATAAATAGCCTAGTTAGAGCTTAACTTTCATAACCTTGATAACTACCATTCAAAGTCACTTGTATTTTCTCTCTACATTGTGTAACTAAACCTTTGAGGTTAATGAGAGATGACCAGTGATTCTTGTTCATATCTTTACATACTTGTTTCTGGGATCACAAGTAGTATCAGAGCAAGCAGATTCAAGCAAGATTTGAGCAGATTTGAGCAGATTTGAGGATTTTTTGGGGTATTTGTGGAGTTTTAGGACATAGAATCGAAATTGGTGATTTAGGATGTTTTGTGCGTGATTGTTGATTCAGAGGTGTTCGGTTTGATTGTGTGAAGAAATTTGATCGAAAGAACTGATTATAGTGGGATTTTGATGGATTTATAGGATTTTTTGGTGACTTACTATTGTGGATTGAAAGGCACTGATTTTGTTAGTTTTAGGTGTTGTTTCCTTCACAAGAAGTGTTCAAAAAAGCATTGCGAACCTACGTACCAAGTTTGGAAACAATTAGAGCAGTTTAGAGTGTTAATTCGGACTTAGCAGAAAGTTTGGTTCGAAGTTCATAGAAGTCGCACAAAGCTATTCTTCAAGTCTTCAAAGTTGTCGCATAAAACTGATATTCATCCTTATCGCACAGATCTTGAGCGATAAGAATTTTTCATCGCACACGGGTTGAGCAACAAGTACTGTTCATCAAGTCTGATCGCACAAGTAGTGACCGATAACTATTGTTCATTACCCTTTGTTGACCGACAACTTTACCTAATTGCACAGAGTTTTGACCGATAACTCTCCTGATCGCACAAGTATCACCCGAGAACTTCTGTTCACAATCCTCATCGCACAAGTATCGTGTGACTACCACTGTTCATCGCATACTTGTTGTGCGATAACTTTTAACTGTTCACTGATTTTGCTTGTTTGTCTGTTTAAAGATTTTGGGAAAGGAGGCGGAACTCCAGGCAAATAAATAAAAACAGAAAAAATACACCTAAATGGCGAGGGACTCCCTCCCAAAGAAAATCCACTCCCACCAAAGAGGACAAACCCAAATTGGAGAAGAGGGATTAACTAGACAACAAGGACCAAATCTCGTCCTCCTATTCTATTTGAAAATGAGTATGAGCAATGGAAGGATAGATTCATGGACTTTATTGAAAGACAACAAAATGAAGAAAATATAATATTGCATTTGGAAGAAGGACCAATGACACCACTTACGATTCCTATTCCTGTTCCACAAGGTGAACAAAGAGTAGCAGGAGCTGCAACTTAGAAGGTGAAACCTATTGGAGAATACTCAACTGAAGAAAAGGCTCGATTTGATGCAGATAAGAAAGCTAGATCATACTTAATCATGGGCATACCGAAAGAAGTCTACAACAAGATAGATAGCTATAAGGATAGTGCACATGAGATGTGGGTTCAATTACAGAAGATGTTACAAGGCTCTCAAATAGGAAACCAAATGAAAACAACTCTGTGTATTAATAGATATGAGGAGTTCAAGGCAAAAGAAGATGAGAGTTTGTCTCAGACTTATGATAGATTTATCACTCTTCTGAACGAGCTGAGCAAGAACAAGATAAGGAAAGAGACAATTGAGGTCAATGTTAAATTTCTAAGTATCTTACAACCTGAATGGAAGAGTGTGTGTCGGAGAATGAAACAACACCCACGACTATCCACAATGCCTTTACATGAGTTGTTCGAAACCATACAACAAGATGAAGAAGAAGTGCAAGAAGTCAAAGAGAAAAGAAATAAGAAGAAGAAGAAATAAATTCCTGATCCGGTGGCACTTAAGGTTGATACGCATTCAAACAGTTATTTGAATGAGAGTTGTGATATTTTTGAGACTGGTTATAAGGGGGAATATCTCAGATGACGGAGCCGAGTTAGAACAAGCTATGCTTTTACTAACCAGACATTTTCAGAAAAGATTTTATAAGACGCCGTTTTCTAACAATCTAAGGTACACATCTGGTTCGAGGAAGTTTGAGAACAAGAATAGATTTGAGGGAAAGTCGTCTGAGGAAAAGAAGTACGAGGAAGTTGAAAAGAAGTTTGAGGAAAGGAATAGAGGTGATGGTAAGAAAAGGTTTGATGAGAAAAAGTCAACTGACGTTCTAAAGTGTTATAACTGTGGCACACCCGGTCATTATGCTAAGGATTGTAGGAAGAAGGTCATTCAGAATTATGACTACTACAAAACAAAGCTGTTGTTAGCCAAACAAAAGGAAGCGGGGAAAGCTTTACTTGTTGAAGATGAATACTGGCTAGACATGACCGACGATGAGGCTGAAAATGAAGAGGAAGCCAATATGTGCCAAGCAGAAGTTGATTTAGATGGAGAGGACACTTCTAACAGTGACTTTGGGGTAAATTCAATTCCTATACCTCCCTCTGTTGATCATGAAATATCTATGTTACGTCATAAATTAGCAAAGTCACGTAGTGAATTCGCTACTTTATACCGGGAATTAATAATCATGACACCGGCTACTCAAGATTTAAGAGCCAAGTTGGAAAAGCAAAGAGACGAAAACAAAGATCTAAGTCAAACTATTCTTGATGATAACCTTAAGAGAGAAAAGAAAAATGACGGAATTAAAACTCTCAAAGATCAGCAAGAAAGGGGTGAAAAGGATAAGACAATTTCTGATTCTTAAATATTTGATATAACAAAGAAAATCAAAGAGCTAGAAGATAAGAATAGTGAAAGTGAAGTTTTGTTGAAAGATTTTACCACTCAAAATACAGAGTTTTTAAACAAAATTAATGATTTAGAAAAGAAGCTTTCTTTGAGAGGTCAAATTGATCATACTATTCATTTGAACAAGCCAAGGTAGTAAGTTCTCTTAACAAATATTGGGGGCTTGGTTATGAAAATCCTAAAATTTTGGCAAAGGGAATTGCATATATACCAACGATGTATGAATTCTAATATTTAAGATATGCCAGATATTTTCTTGAATGTGCCATTAAATGGAGTAACGCAGAAGAAATAGAAAAAGAAGAAGTAAGGAAAAGAGCTACTACAACTAAAATGCAACTTCCATTTTGTTATACTCAAGAGAATGCAAAATATGAAAAGAATCCGAAAGGAACACTATCAAATGATTATTTTGACATATGTGCTATGAAACCAAATTCTGAAAAACCGTTTGAAGCAAAAATATATGTTCCACCTTTGATTCTAGAAGGAAGGATTTGTGAACTTGAAGATTCTATTCTGGAACAAAGGATGAAGTTTGAGATTGAAAAGAATTTTCTTTCAACTATTTACTCAAATAGTTTTAAGGAAATATCTTCTAGTTTCAAAACTGAGTTGGAAAAAGAAAAAGATATTCTTGTACAATCTCTAATAAAAAATATTTCAAATTCATTCAAGAATTCTTTTGATGAAAAACAGAAAGTTAATAAAAAGTGTTTCCAACTTTCAAAGAAAGTTTCGGATCTTGAGAAAATTTTGATCTCTGAGCATGAACAATTTGAGAACGAGAAAGCTAATTTTACAACTGAATGCAGATATTTTGAAGAAAAGATTAGTGAGATTTCTCAAGAAGTAACTGATTTGGAAATTGCTTTGGAGAAAGAAAGAAAAGAATTTGCTTCAAAGACGTGGTTTACTCCTGAAAATTCTTCTTCTAAAAAGGATTTTGAAGTTCATTCTGTTGATTCTGATTTTGATTTTGAGGATTTTCAATCTAACCCTGTTTCCAAGGAGAATTCAAAACTTGAAGTTCGTGATAAAGGAAAAGCCTATGAATTTAATTTTTCCAAGAAGCTTCTAGACCATAATGATTTTATTTTGAAAAATGAAATACCTTCTAGTACTTTCTGTAAGGGAAAATGTTCAAATACAAAGAATGATTCTTTCTCTGAAAAACCCTTAACGAAAAGAAAAAAGAGTAGAAAATCAAAGAAAAACACTTCTCATCATTCTAAGGCTTCTGACTCTAGATTTTCTGACTTTTCAGATAAGTTTGTGAATGAGAAGAATGTGAAGAAAGCATGGCGGGTGAAGCGAAAGACTACTTTACCAACCAAGAAAAATGTCAAAATTACTTGTTTTTCAAATAAGAAACAATTTGTTGCGAATGATAAACGAAACCTTGTAAATTCTTACAAGCGTTACTCAAACAAGCAATTGTTGAGTTTTTCAAATGATGAATGTTTTTGTTCTGCTTGTGGTCGTAATAA
This sequence comes from Saussurea involucrata, assembly GCA_033807775.1. Lineage (NCBI taxonomy): Eukaryota > Viridiplantae > Streptophyta > Magnoliopsida > Asterales > Asteraceae > Saussurea > Saussurea involucrata. The sequence goes on from CM066324.1 coordinate 53,420,424, forward strand.
TCTTTTTGCCAAACCTGGTTCATGTTGTTGGTTTAATTCTTACTATGTTCCAAATGCTTATGTTCAAACCAACGTTTCAAAGAAAACGTTAGGGCAATATTTGGTTGAATAGAAGTTCAAGGGCTAATGTGTTATTAATAAATATTTGAGCCTTTATTGTGAACGGGCCGTGGGCTTGTTACCACGGGCCCATAGTATATAATGTTTTGTTTAGCTTAGAATTAAGCTAGTTGTCTTTTTACACTTTCCTGAATCTATTGTAAACTCTCTCAATATTGAAAGTGAATTGGATGACTAGTTGAAATCATAAAAACTGTTTCATATCTATTGATTTCTTCTATACTTTGCAAGAATCTGGAACTCACAATTGGTATCAGAGCAAACGGACGAACTGATTCAAAGTGATTTTCTTGATTTCTGGTAAGAGTTCTATTCAAAAATTTAGTCGACCGTGTTCTTGGTGCTTGAAACTCATATTTTGATTTACTCAAAATTGATCGTTTTCGTTTATTACATACTGTTAGCATCGTCTCTATTAGTGATTCTGCACTTTCTCGCACTCCAATTCGATCATCTTGGTTGTTTTCAAGAAAAATCAAGTTCATAAGTTTTTGGTTCTGTTCTTGTCGAAAATCCAATTTTTACCATCAAAAACTTGTTGTTTTGCTTTAAAATCGATTTGGGTATTGTTATTATTGTGTTTGGTCGAGTTCCTAACCTTTCAAGAACAATTTTGAGCAACCCTAGTCGATTTCCAGTCGAATTGGAAACCACAACCGCAGTTACCGGATACCACAGCCGTGGTTACCGGTCCATACCAGTGTTACCGGGTAAGTCTTATTTCTATCAGTTGTTACCGGGTAACTCAAGGTTACCGGGTAACTTTAATCCTTACCGGCTAATTCAATACTTACCGGACATCACTCCCGGTAAGTCCCAGATACCGGTCACTCCTTGCATCCGGTAAACACAACGAATCGGTAAACACAACGATCTGGACAAGTTCCCGGTAAGTTCCACTCACCCGGTAAGTTTATTATCTAATCGGTAAACTCGTATTTGTTGTTCCATCCGGTAACATCAAATCATCCAGTAAGATTCTCATCCGGTAAGCTCCTTCACCAGGTAAGTTCGTTTTTTCTTAGCTTATTTATATTTCATCCGGTAAGCTTGTCTCATCCGGTAACCTCAGTTATCCGGTAACTCAAGCCCATCCGGTAACCTTTGCAAATTTACCTCTTTCTTTTCAATCTGATCCAGACACTTCCAGATCAGACATCACTTCCGGATTCCTATCCGGTAAGTTCTGCTTAGTTGATTTCTTACCTGATTTAGCATAATCCACTCTTAGAACCTGCGTTAGGATACCACTCTTAGTGCCTTGCGTTAGGTTATCACTTTGAATCAACGAATCGTCTGACGATCACTCCAGTGCAACTTAAGATGTCTTCACGCGACGCTCTTGCCATCGACACCGATTCCAAACCACCTTGCCTCTACCAAGGTGAGTACAGCCAGTGGCGGGACAGATTTATAATCTTCATTGAGTCAAAGGACAACTTTGAGTATATCTGGCGAGCTCTAGAAGATGGGCTAATTCCTACACCCATGAATACTATACCAGCGGCTGCAGAAGGTGATCAACCACGTACCGAGAAAAAGACACTCACCGATATGACTGCCGACGAAAGAGGTAATTGAGGGAGAAAAACATGTTAAGAGGTACCTTGTTCCAGCTCTACCCAACACGATCTACACGGTCATCAACAACTACAAAAAGACAGCAAAGGGTATGTGGGATCAAGTGGCAAAAATGATGCGCGGGAGCGATGTCAGGAATCAACTGAAGATCAACAACGCCATAACCAAGTTCGATGGGTTTAAGCAGCGCACCGGCGAATCCCTCACCCAGACCTATGAACGCTTTTGTCTCCTTCTCAGCGAGCTTAACAAGAACCAAATCACTCGCTCCAACACGGAAAACGCGCTCAAGTTTCTCAACAACCTGTTGCCTGAATGGAAGGTATTTGCATCTTGTAACGACCCGGATTTCCAAACATATTTCAAATAGCATACATTGCATAACGTCGTTAAAACAAGAGATACATCATATAACAAATATGGTCCCCTAGTCTTTACAAACATTCAATACATCATTAGAAACGTTTACTTAGTAACTTTACATCATTACTAATAACATGCTGTAACTACTAAACAGATCATAGTCTTCAACTACATAGTCCTCCCAAAAGCTATTCGCGGTTTAACCTTCTTATTTGCTCCTACTCGATCCACGACCTGGAATACATATTTTTAAAACAAAATGAGGGTTAGACCTTGAGGTCTAGTGAGAAAATCCCCGTTAGTTAAAAACCATTTGCACAACATCATACACATAATTCACATAGGAATACCAACTAAGACTCATGCATCATGTATCTTTCCATCTCATTCTCTTGGCAATATTAATTGGTTGCGAGCCAATTAATTAATTTACACCACTGTACTGAATACAGCCAACACCACTGTCCCTCTGTACAGCCAACATACACCGGTCCTAAGCCCGGCCAACTAGCACCCATGCAGTGTAATACTCATATAAACATCATATGCACATTATTACACTCATTCACATATATGTATTCCAGTTAGAAAACATTTTAAGTAAAAACTCACTTGTTTGCTTAACACAACTCTTCCCGGTCTTTTCCAACAGATTTAGCTTTCACCTTCGATTCACAGTATCTGAAACAATTGAATACAGACATCTCTTTACCAAATAGAACACACAAGTCTTACTAAAGCTAAGAACTCTATATAACTCTAATCCTCAAATGTTACCCCCAAACATGAACTTAAGTCGAGTCCATAATGCATTCAATCCTCATTCATTCCCCCTCCAAGAATTAACAAGACACAGGTTACTGGATAATCAAAAGCATCTAAACTCTCAAAATTAATCAAACAGCTAAACTATCCGGACAACACAAAACTATTCGGACAACACAGACTATCCGGACAACACACACAATCCGGATAACACCACTTTCCGGATAACATAACCAATCCGGATAACACCCGGACATCAAAGTAATCCGGATACCATCCGATATCTCATTTTAACCGGAAACTTAAGGAAAAGAGGAACTTACCGGGTAACTTGAATCTTCCGGACACCAACAATGCAAAACTACCGGACACTCTCATTCTATCCGGAAACTACTGACAGTTCATCAATTTTCTACCCAGAATCCGACTGAATCATTACCAGACGTGTAATTGACTAATCTAATCCGATAGAAACCTTCCAATACCAATTACAAACATAAAATACAAAGGAAACATACCTTAAGTCCTCTTCCAAGTACACCAAATGAGGCCTTAACCTTAGCTTTTTTCTTCTTCTCTCAACACACACACACACCTACACAAATCTGGATTGTTTTGCTGAAATAAAAATATCTGAATATCCTAAGGGATAATATCTATTCCTATTTACCATTTAGACCGTAAGTTATCCATTAATGACCAAATCACCCCTAAACTTATAAATTAACCCAAACTTACCCTAAACATCAATTATAGAGTTAAATAAATTTAACGGAACTCAAATTTAACTAACGAACTTACCCGGGGTATTACATCATCTCCCCCTAAAAAGAATTCCGTCCCGGAATTCGGTTAAGCAAAAAGGAACGGGTACTTAGTTCTCATTTCTGATTCTGATTCCCATGTAGCATCCTGCCCTTTGTGATGTCGCCACTGTACTTTTACTTGCCTGATCTCCTTATTCCGCAGAACTTGACTTTACGATCAACAATGGCTTCAGGTTCCTCCACATAATTCAACCTTTCATCAACCTGTATTTCTGGTAGAGAAACTGTCTGACCCGGCGTAACCAAGCACTTCCGGAAATTCGATACGTGAAAAGCGTTGTGAATCCTACTTAACTCTGACGGAAGATCCAACCTGTAGGCTACTTCACCAATTCTTTCTGTTATTGCAAATGGTCCAATATACCTTGGGCTCGGTTTACCTTGTTTCCCAAATCGAATGACTCCTTTCCAAGGTGAGACTTTTAACATCACAAAATCTCCAACTTGGAATTCTAACGGTTTTCGGCGTCGGTCGGCGTATGTACCAACCCGGTTTCCCAAACATGCGTCAAATAATATATATATTGCATAACGTCATTACATTTATAAAAGAAAATACATAATAAGTCACGTACGGTCTCATAGTCTCAAAACTATAAAATAGAAAACATAAGTATTTCCTAATCTCCGTCAGCTATCAACCGCATCCTACACTTTATCCTTTCCTTTGCTAATAAAAGATCCTCGACCTGGAATACATATTTTTGAAAACAAAATGAGGGTTAGACCAAACGGTCTAGTAAGATAATCCCTGTCATTTCAAAATCGTTATAAAACCAATTTATATAAAATCCTTTATATAAACACACATATATCACACATAACCAAATACCAAACAAGACTCGTGCACCGTGCTCAACTCATCCTCATTCCTCATTCCCATGGCCATATTAGTTGGTAGCAAGCCAACTAATAATTCAACGTTGTACGACAATTACAACCAACAACGCCGTACGACAATTACGACCAACAACGCCGTACAACAATTACGACCCACACTTCCGCCGGCATAGTTCGGCGTGCTCTCGTGTAGTGTAATACTTACATAAATATAATATCTCATCATATTGTATTTAAAAGCATAATCTCAATATATGATATAACCACGCCATCACACATAACCATTTCATATATATATATATATATATATATATATATATATATTCCACACATTCTCGATCCACACAAATCCATCTCATATATATAAACACATATATATGTATCCCAGTTGAAAACGTTTTAAAAGTAAAACTCACCTGAATTGTAGTCGCGTTACTCCAATTAAAGTCGTAAGATTCTTCGTTACCAACTTCACGGAAATCTTTGCTTCTTCTGATTTTCCTACAAACCCAGCTGAATTAATTTGATATGATTTTCCTTCTTCTTTAACTTGTTCTCTCAAATCTCTCTTTCTCTTTTCTCTTGACGTGAACAAAAAAACCCACACACATACACTAAAACTAACAAAATGCAAAGTAGAAGATATTATCTAACTCTTTTTGTCTTTCTTTCTCTCTTTACGTAACAAACCCACATATACACATACTAACTTTATTCAAGGTACTAAAAGTGAGACACCTCACTTATCCCAATGAAAGGTGGCGATTTGTGATGATTAATATCTTCACATTTACCAAATAAACCCCACACTCCTCTTAATTGTCAAATTATACCCCTAAACTTTTATATTAAAATTAAAGTCTACCCTTAACTTCTAACTCCATAAAATTAATCCCAAACTTACCTTAAAATTAAAATAATAAAAATTAAATAAACCAACCACGTACCCGGTTATTACAACATCTCCCCCTTAAAAGAATTTCGTCCCGGAATTCATTCAAGCAACAAACGAGGGTAATCAATTACTATATATCGCTTTCAAACTTATACAACACATTATTGTCTTCCAGAACCCCAAATGACCTAAAAAACAACCTTTTAGAAGTTCATTTGGTTTTAGTTGGACCCACCTTCCCAAATCAAAATACCAATATTAATGATCTCACACGCTTTCACTGCGCAAAATTTCAACCTCGATTAATAACTAGAAAACAAAATTACTCTATTTTGCGTCTCCAGTTAACCCAATACCCCAAATTAGAAGTTCAAAATCCGTCTAAACCTGATACCATTAATAAGTGCAATGGTCTATAAAATTCATGAGTTTTCTAATAAGATTTACACCATAACAACATAATAAACTCCTGACTAACCATAATAATCACCCAACTTGATATCTTAACGCAAACTCACGTTATTCTCAATAACGATAATACCAAGGAATCCTTTTACAAACAAATACATTATTCTCAATATTACCAAAACATCAAGAATTTTAATTCCACACAAAAATTCTGCCCCTTTTAAAACAACGATAATCACCAACTTATTAATACTAACAACTTTATTTGAACTTTACACACACGTCGTCCGCAATTTACTCAATTAATCCATCCCACAAAGTCGATCCCAATCTTAAAATAATCATAATCGTAATTTTCTGCCGAATCACCCAATAATCAAATCCCACGAAGGTTCAAAATAACTCGAAAGTTCACTTATATCACAAAAAGAAATAACTTATACTCACATGAAACTAATCCAATTAACACAACATTTTTATGCTTACTCGGAACATTTACCACGCTAATACTACTTTTAACTCCACCGGCCTTTCACGACAAACGTCGTGTTCTACACTTTTACAATACTAACTCGAAAACATAATCAAACACTTTCAATATAAAACTTGCTTAGCAATTACAACCTATTTCTTATACTCTTCCATGGAATAAAATATACCCAACAAAAATCATTTTATATCACGGATAAGTTTCTTAATTTTATCAAATCCGTATACTTCATCCTACCATTTCCATTTCTCATGCTAGCATAACATAACCACGATAATCACACATCAATACTTACTTGCACTTGACACCAAATCATTCATCCAAATCATATTTACACATGCAAGACCAAGTTTAATCAAACGGTTCCACTAAAAGTTACAATAAAATAACACTAAATGCTTCAAGATACAACACACTTCTCGATCTCCAAACATAGTTAACCAAATCACTTACATTCTTTTACACTAAAGGAATATATCGAATCTCTAAACAAAATTAATCTATCCACTTTTATTTCTATACTCACAAGAATACTTCTAACAATTCAATTCAAAATAGTTAAAACAAATATTAAACACTATGAATTAACGTACTTTACCCGATGTCCAATCGGAATAAAATAATCTCATCCAAACATAAACATAGTTTGAAATAACAATCTAATGTTATCACTTAACATAACTGCAAAACTCGATGAGAAGTCGAAGACTTACACATCTACCTTAACTTACAACGCAAATTTCTTAATTGTACAAATACCACACCAAAATATCATACCCTAATAACGATACCATAAAATCCTTATGACAACTTCCAGACGCGCTCAACAAATTACGTCTTCTTCGCATCAATCAATATATCATCATCAAATTAAAATAAAGTCTAATAGTGACTTAATTTCTCGAATATAAACAAAACACAATCTCAAACATTTCAATTATCTCAATAACTTCACCACCATAACTCATACCGACTTCCATCCAATAATATCAACACCAATTCATTTTTTAATAAAATAACAAACTCGTTATCACATCAATTTCTTACATCTCTGACTTAGCATAAAAATACTAACACAAATCCTTAAACATTTGATTCACTTAAACCGCTCCGCAAATGAAATTCATCAACACCGGTCTCACATTACCTAACTAATATAATTACCAATTCACCCCATGATAATTCCGCTATAAAACTAAGCCGAAAAGAATTCATTACAATTCCGTCAAACTTATTAAAAATTTATTGTCACTAATCATAATACCAATCATATAAATCAATAACGACTTAACATGCAAAGTCAAGCATAAAGTCTAAAACAACTCTTTAACTTAAACAACGCCATAAAGAAAGTTCATCCACGTTAACCTCACCTTACTTAACCGTAAAAAAATCGCCAACTAATCTCATAATAAATCTACTACAAACTACACCACAAAGTTCATCACACGACCATCAAATATTTATTAAACATCACTTTCTTCCCGCTAATTATAACACTAATAATATAAATCCATTTTACAACTTAAATCCTCCAATCCAGGAGAAGTATTAGGTAAACACCCAACTCCTTTGAACCACTTTTCTATACCCAGAAAAACTCTCAAGCATCAATTTCTTACAACATGATTAACATAATATAAATATTCTCTCTCAGCTTAAGTCTAGGTTATCAGCAACCTAGTTCTCTCTTAAGGTTCTATCTCTTTACCAAATGAACTCATAAGACTTATTAGCAGACTAAGAACTCCAGATAATTCTATCTAACTCATATCCTCAAATGTTTCCCCCAAACCCGAACTTAAATTGAGTCCACAGTATTTCCAGTCCTCATTCATACTCTATCCAAGAGTCAACAAAACACACAGTTAAAAGTTAACATTAAAGTTAAATAAACAAAACCACCAAAACTGGGCTGCACAGCACAGTTACACCTCAGTTTTTGGCTTAATTACCATACTTATAAGCCAAACTAGTTGATCATGTCTATAACAAAAACGTACTTACATCTCTTAAGCTTCATATCGTTTTAAATTCACCTCGATTGGAGCAACGACCAATTATATATGAATTTTATACAAATAGTGTGCAGATCCCGTTTTTCACAGGACCAGCATCTGTAATTCACTGTTTGGAGCTGCTTAAAGTCATAATTTGGTCTCGGTGAAAACTACAAAGTTACACAGGACTGAAAGATCTTGCTAACTGCAAAATTTGAGCTTATTTAGACTAACAGTTGATTTTATACGAATTTTTTTAATATCTGGACAAAAAACTTAAAATCAACAGAATTGATAATTTCTTTAAGACATTTCATCAATCACCTTGTGAACATCAATTCATGGAGCTCAAACCCATTTCAATGGTTTCATTCCTTTTTTCCATTTTTGATACCAAACTTTTAGTTTATGAATTCTAATACAAGAACATAATTAATAAATGATTTCACCATGAAATACTTCAAGACTTTATCTAATTATAATCAACCAACTAAAACTCATATATCTATAAAACAACTATCAAATACTTTTTTAATGCAGATATACAACAAAAGAATGGAGACACAATTGATCAGTTTGCACCGAAGTCAAATAGCACTTTAGCACGTGTAGAGTTTATAGAAATATACCTGTCTTCGTCTCTATCCATACATTGAGTCCGACTTGCCATTCTGTAGATTTCAACAAGGTTAATATACACATAAGCACATACCCCATATAATAAGGTATTCCAGTCCAAACATGTACTTGTAAGTTCACAATTACACTGGCCATGTGTAATTCGAAATTACCTTACATGATGTTCCTTCTACCTTTTTATACTTAACATCCCAAGGTTCTAAAATAATAGGGACATCCTACTTCACATGCAGTTTAAGTCTAGGTATAAATCCAAATACCTAAATCCCTTAAACTAGGGCTCTGATACCATCTGTAACAACCTGGTTTCCCAAACATGCGTCAAATAATATATATATTGCATAACGTCATTACATTTATAAAAGAAAATACATAATAAGTCACGTACGGTCTCATAGTCTCAAAACTATACAATACAAAACATAAGTATTTCCTAATCTCCGTCAGCTATCAACCGCATCCTACACTTTATCCTTCCCTTTGATAATAAAAGATCCTCGACCTGGAATACATATTTTTTAAAACAAAATGAGGGTTGGACCAAACGGTCTAGTGAGATAATCCCTGTCATTTCAAAATCGTTATAAAACCAATTTATATAAAATCCTTTATATAAACACACATATATCACACATAACCAAATACCAAACAAGACTCGTGCACCGTGCTCAACTCATCCTCATCCTCATTCCCATGGCCATATTAGTTGGTAGCAAGCCAACTAATAATTCAACGCTGTACGACAATTACAACCAACAACGCCGTACGACAATTACGACCAACAACGCCGTACAACAATTACGACCAACACTTCCGCCGGCATAGTTCGGCGTGCTCTCGTGTAGTGTAATACTTACATAAATATAATATCTCATCATATTGTATTTAAAAGCATAATCTCAATATATGATATAACCACGCCATCACACATAACCATTTCATAAATATATATATATATATATATATATATATATATATATATATATATATATATATATATATATATATATATATATATATATATATATATATTCCACACATTCTCGATCCACACAAATCCATCTCATATATATAAACACATATATATATGTATCCCAGTTGAAAACGTTTTAAAAGTAAAACTCACCTGAATTGTAGTCGCGTTACTCCAATTAAAGTCGTAAGATTCTTCGTTACCAACTTCACGGAAATCTTTGCTTCTTCTGATTTTCCTACAAACCCAGCTGAATTAATTTGATATGATTTTCCTTCTTCTTTAACTTGTTCTCTCAAATCTCTCTTTCTCTTTTCTCTTGACGTGAACAAAAAAACCCACACACATACACTAAAACTAACAAAATGCAAAGTAGAAGATATTATCTAAGTCTTTTTGTCTTTCTTTCTCTCTTTACGTAACAAACCCACATATACACATACTAACTTTATTCAAGGTACTAAAAGTGAGACACCTCACTTATCCTAATGAAAGGTGGCGATTTGTGATGATTAATATCTTCACATTTACCAAATAAACCCCACACTCCTCTTAATTGTCAAATTATACCCCTAAACTTTTATATTAAAATTAAAGTCTACCCTTAACTTCTAACTCCATAAAATTAATCCCAAACTTACCTTAAAATTAAAATAATAAAAATTAAATAAACCAACCACGTACCCGGTTATTACAGCGTAGCTTTTCTGTCGGTCTTGAGCCACTTTCAAACGTTCCCGAATCTGAGTAATTTTATCCGCGGTTAACTGAACTATAACTGGCCCTGCTAGCTGTTTCTCTCCCACTTCGTTCCAACACAAAGGAGTTCGACATTTTCTACCATATAAAACTTCAAACGGTGCCGCTTGAATGCTGGAATGATAACTGTTATTGTAGGCAAATTCGATCAATGGTAAATGCTTATCCCACGATCCCCCAAAGTCAACAATGCAAGCCCGGAGCATATCTTCTAATGTCTGAATCGTTCGTTCACTCTGACCGTCAGTTTGAGGATGATATGTTGTGCTTAACTTTATCTGTGTCCCCATTTCCTTTTGAAAACTTCTCCAGAATCTTGAAGTAAAACGACTATCACGATCAGAAATGATCGAGATTGGAACTCCATGTCGAGTTACTATTTCATCAATGTACAATTTAGCTAATCATTCCAATGAATCAGTTTCCTTTATCGGTAAAAAGTGTGCAGACTTCGTCAACCTGTCGACTATCACCCAAATAGAATCAAATCCCTTCGGAGTCCTTGGTAGCTTTGTGATGAAATCTGTAGTAATCTGATCCCATTTCCACATTGGTATTCCTAATCATTGTAACTGACCAAACGACTTTTGATGTTCAATCTTTACCTTCTTACAAGTAGTACAACCTTCCACATGTTGAGCAATACTCCTTTTTATTCCCGGCCACCAATAAAATTGTTTCAGATCTTTGTACATCTTGTTCGTACCTGGATGAATAGAGAAACGAGATTGATGAGCTTCTTGTAGTACCCGATCACGCAAACCACCCAAACGAGGCACCCAAATTCTGTTCCCCAGACACAATAACCCACGATCATCTTTCACTAGTAATGCTGATAACCCCACTAACCGTTCTGATTTCAGATATTCTTCCTGATAGGCTTCTACTTGACACTTCTTCAGTTCGTCGAAAATGTTAGGTAGAAGCTCAGCTCGTAGTGCAATAGCTTTTATTGTTCCACCTATTTCTTGATGACTCAGCGCATCAGCTACCATGTTCGCCTTTCCCGGATGATAAAGAATTTCACAGTCATAATCATTCACCAATTCTAGCCATCTTCTTTGCCTCATATTTAATTCCTTCTTATCAAAAAGATGTTGGCGACTCTTACGATCGGTATAAATTTGACATCTAGAGCCGTAAAGATAATGTCTCCAAATCTTCAACGCGAATACAACTGCTGCCAGTTCCATGTCATGTGTAGGATACTGTCTTTCATGATCTTTTAACTGACGAGAAGCATAAGCAATAACCTTTCCACGCTGCATAAGTACACAACCCAATCCCAATTTGGAAGCATCACTGTAAACAATAAAGTCATCGGAACCTTCAGGTAGTGATAGTATCGGCGCGCTACAGAGTTTTTCTTTCAATATTAGGAATGCTCCATCCTGTTCTGCTTTCCATTTGAACTTTATATTCTTTCGGGTCAGCTTGGTCAAAGGCGTAGCGATACGGGAGAAATCTTGTATAAACTTTCGATAATAGCCGGCTAAACCCAGAAAACTTCGTACCTCGGTTGGCGTTCTCGGCGGTTCCCACTTTTCAACTGCTGCTACTTTCATTAGATCAACTTGAATACCTTTCTCAGAAACTACATGTCCGAGAAACTGAACTTCCCGTAGCCAGAATTCACATTTAGAGAACTTAGCGTATAACTGTTCCTTCTTCAACAATTCCAGAATTAAACGAAGATGTTGGACGTGCTCTTCTTTGGACCGGGAGTAGATAAGGATATCATCGATAATCACAATAACGAATTTATCGAGATATGGCTTACATACTCGATTCATTAAATCCATAAAAGCAACTGGGGCGTTCGTCAATCCAAAAGGCATTACTAAGAATTCATAGTGACCATACCGTGTGCGAAAGGCAGTTTTCAGAACGTCTTCTTCTTTTACCTTCAGCTGATGATAACCATATCTCAGATCAATCTTGGAGAAATAGCAAGCTCCAACTAGTTGATCAAAGAGGTCATCAATTCTAGGAAGCGGATACTTGTTCTTGATCGTGCGCTTATTCAGTTCCCGATAATCAATACACATCCTAATCGAACCATCCTTCTTTTTCACAAACAGAACCGGTGCTCCCCACGGCGAAGAACTGGGTCTGATGAAGCCTTTACCTGAAAGATCCTGCAGTTGTGTCATCATCTCTTTCATCTCTGGAGGTGCCAAACGATATGGTGCACGGGCAACAGGAGCGGCTCCAGGAATCAGATCTATACCAAACTCTACTTGTCTAACGGGCGGAAGGCTAGTCAGATCTTCTGGAAAAACTTCCGGAAATTCACGAACAACCGGAATATCTCCCAGCTTATTCTTTTCTAGCTTAATATCTATCACATAAGCTAAGTAACTTGAGCAGCCTTTATTGATACACTTACGAGCTTTCAACAAAAAGATAAGGCAAGACTGATGATTTCTACGGTCACCATAAATCACTACTGGTCCCTTCTCAGGTAAGACAACATTTATCAACTTCTTATCACAAACTATATTAGCCTGATTCTCAGCTAACCTATCCATTCCCACTACCACATCAAATTCGATCAAGGCTATATGAAATAATTGAATAGACACTCCACACCCATCTATATTTATCACACAACTATCAAATACCTCATTAACCGGTACTTGATTATCATTAGCCGTATCTACCATTAACGCATGATCTAACACTTTAGGCTTTAAATGCATATAGGCAGCAAAAGAAGGCGACACAAACGATCGGTTTGCACCGGAATCAAATAACACTTTAGCACGTGTAGAATTTATTAAGAATGTACCTGTAACCACATCGGGAGCTCATCTGCTTCTTGCTCTGTCATCTGGAAGGCACGGCCCCTTGCTCTTGGTACTTTTGGCCTTGGTACTACCGGTCTAACACCCGTTGGTCTTACTGACGTACCACCTGGTTGTATTCTCCCCAGTGGACAATCGGACTGAAGGTGATCAGGAGAATTGCACGACTAACAAAATCTAACTACTCGACAGTCTTTAGCAATATGACCGATCTTTCCACACTTATAACAGTTTCTAGGATCAACTTGACAACTTCCTTGATGAAAACGATGGCACTTTGGTCTAGGTATTTCAACTGATCGAAAAGGTGGACGGCTATCAAATCTCTGAAACCTAGACTTCTTTGGATCGTACTGTGGTCCTTCCCATTTTCTCTTCCCAGCACTTTTATCACTAACATCTCTTCCCCTTCCAATTGTTTTACTGCTGCTTGAGAACAAAATTGTTTCCTAAAAGCTATAACGAATTCTTCCCAAGAGAAGGTAGAATATATGTCAGACCCTCCCGAAGAAATATGAGCTTCCCACTAGTATAAAGCATCGGCTTTTAACATTGCAGTTCCATATAGTACTCTATCCTCTTCGGCACACTTACTAGTTTTGAAAATAGCTTCTATCTCCTTCAGCCACCTCATAGCTTTCACTGGGTCTCTATCTCCTGCATAAGTTGGGGGTTTGCAACTTAAGAACATTTTATAGTCACACTTCCTTAGTACTGGTGTGATTGTAGGTGTAATAGGCATCTCGTCTTCCTGACCAGGATATGGTGTATCAGCTTCATTATGATGAGTTCGATCAAACATGGCTTGTATACTGGCCTGCAGTCTTCCCATTTCGGCTGTTAAATCATCCCTAGTAACAAATTCATTACCTCGCGGCGGAGCTCTACCCCCAGTTCTACCCCCAATTCTGCCTCTAATTCTGCCTCCAATTCTGCCTCCAGTTCTGCCTCCACCTCTTTCTCCCCCTCTTCCCCTTCCTCCGGCTGTTGGGTTTGTTCTATTCGGATTTTCTCCTCCTTCCCGATTCGTTTGTCTAGTACCACTTGCCATTCTGTCGATTCGGACAAGGTTAATATACACATAAGCACATACCCCATATAACAAGGTATTCCAGTTCAAACATGTACCTGTAAGATCACAATTACACTGGCTAGGTGTAAGATAAAATTACCTTACATGATGTTCCTTCTACCTTTTATACTTATTCATCCCAAGGTTCTAAAATAATAGGGACATCCTACTTCACATGCAGTTTAAGTCTAGGTACAGATACAAATACCTAAATCCCTTAAACTAGGGCTCTGATACCATCTGTAATGACCCGGATTTCCAAACATAGTTCAAATAGCATACATTGCATAACGTCGTTAAAACAAGAGATACATCATATAACAAATATGGTCTCCTAGTCTTTACAAACATTCAATACATCATTACAAACGTTTACTTAGTAACTTTACATCATTACTAATAACATGTTGTAACTACTAAACACATCATAGTCTTCAACTACATAGTCCTCCCAAAAGCTATTCGCGGTTTAACCTTCTTATTTGCTCCTACTCGATCCACGACCTGGAATACATATTTTTAAAACAAAATGAGGGTTAGACCTTGAGGTCTAGTGAGAAAATCCCCGTTAGTTAAAAACCATTTTCACAACATCATACACATAATTCACATAGGAATACCAACTAAGACTCATGCATCATGTATCTTTCCATCTCATTCTCTTGGCCATATTAATTGGTTGCGAGCCAATTAATTAATTTACACCACTGTACTGAATACAACCAACACCATTGTCCCTCTGTACAGCCAACATACACCGGTCCTAAGCCCGACCAACTAGCACCCATGCAGTGTAATACTCATATAAAAATCATATGCACATTATTACACTCATTCACATATATGTATTCCAGTTAGAAAACATTTTAAGTAAAAACTCACTTGTTTGCTTAACACAACTCTTCCCGGTCTTTTCCAACAGATTTAGCTTTCACCTTCGATTCACAGTATCTGAAACAATTGAATACAGACATCTCTTTACCAAATAGAACACAAAAGTCTTACTAAAGCTAAGAACTCTAGATAACTCTAATCCTCAAATGTTACCCCCAAACCCGAACTTAAGTCGAGTCCATAATGCATCCAGTCCTCATTCATTCCCCCTCCAAGAATTAACAAGACACAGGTTACTGGATACTCAAAAGCATCTAAACTCTCAATATTAATCAAACAGCTAAACTATCCGGACAACACAAAACTATCCGGACAACACAGACTATCCGGACAACACACACAATCTGGATAACACCACTTTCCAGATAACATAACCAATCCGGATAACACCCGGACATCAAAGTAATCCGGATACCATCCGGTATCTCATTTTAACCGGAAACTTAAGGAAAAGAGGAACTTACCGGGTAACTTGAATCTTCCGGACACCAACAATGCAAAACTACCGGACACTCTCATTCTATCCGGAAACTACTGACAGTTCATCAATTTTCTACCCAGAATCCGACTGAATCATTACCAGATGTGTAATTAACTAATCTAATCCGATAGAAACCTTCCAATACCAATTACAAACATAAAATACAAAGGAAACATACCTTAAGTCCTCTTCCAAGTACACCAAATGAGGCCTTAACCTTAGCTTTCTTCTTCTTCTCTCAACACACACACACACACCTACACAAATCTGGATTGTTTTGATGAAATAAAAATATCTGAATATCCTAAGGGATAATATCTATTCCTTTACCATTTAGACCTTAAGCTATCCATTAATGACCAAATCACCCCTAAACTTATAAATTAACCCAAACTTACCCTAAACATCAATTATAGAGTTAAATAAATTTAACGGAACTCAAATTTAACTAACGAACTTACCCGGAGTATTACACATCTCATGTCAAGCACAACAATTTGATGGAGAACGTTGGCATCCACGAACTCTATGAGACGCTTCTTCAAGACGAAGATGAAGTGAATGAAATTCTAAGCGAGAAGAAGTCTACATCAAAACCACCTGCTGATCCACTTGCGCTTATGTCTTCCAAACGAGGCAAATCTTCTGGCCATCATTCCAAACGTGCCCAAAAGCAAAGCGAATCTGATTCAGAACCTGAAGAAGAAGAAGGCAGTGATTCTGATCCCGAGTTAACAGCCATTAACAAAGCAATGGCCCTGCTATCCAAATCCTTCCAACAACAGAAGTTCTACAAGAAGCCGACGTCTAATAATCAGCGCTACTCCACCTCCTCCACCAAGCGCCATGATTATAAGGACAGATATGAAGGAAAGAAGAAAGCTGATGAGCCCAACCAGTCTAACAAGAAAGAGAAGACGGAGAAAGATGACCGCAAGAAGAAAGACGAACCCGTGACTTGTTATAACCGCGGGAAGCTTGGTCATTTTGCGAAAGATCGTCGGAAGCCTGTTGTAAAGCATTCTCACTATTACAAGGCAAAGCTCGCATTGACAGAACAGAAGGAAGCTGGAGAAGCTTTATTTGTTGAAGACGACTACTGGTTGGGTCGTTCTGATGATAAAAACGAGTCTGATGGTGCTGATGCTTTTATGGGGTACCACTCTCCCGCTGATGAAGAAAAGGCAAAGCCATGTCAGGTATGTGAACCTATCCATCAAGATTTCGTTGATAAAATGCAATCTCTTGCTGAACGGATAGATTCCTACACGTCCACCGCTGACGAACAACTGCTTGAAATTAGACCACTATCTGAAAAGCTAGATGTTCAAAAGCGAATAACTGAGAAATACAAGACTAAAAATGCTAACTTAAAAGAAAATTGCAAAAATCTTTCAATAACACCTAAGGACTTAAGGGCCAAAATATTTGAACTTCAAACACAGCTTGATCAGTGTGAGAATGAGAAAGCAGAAATTGTTTATCAATGCTCTACTCTTCAAATTCAGCACAAGGAGTTTGTCGCTAAAATACTTGATCTGGAAACCAAACTACATAAAAGAGGTCAAAATGATCAGACCATCCATATGAATAAACCAAAGGAGTTCACTTATTGTAACAAGGACTGGGAAATCGGATACGATAACCCACACTACTTGAAAAAGGGCATTTCCAAAAGACCTACACTGTATGAGTTTGGTTGTCTTGGAATAGCCAAAAAGTATCCAGAATATGAGATTAAATGGACTGGTCCTCTTGAACGTGAAAAGGAAGAGGAAACCGAGGAATATAAGCGAAAGCACACTACAAAAATGCAACTTCCTTTTTGTTATGAGCCTTTGAATTATTATTATGAGAAAAATCAAAAGAAATACCTCTCGAATGACTATTTTGACTGCTATAAGGTTGGGACGTCCAAGGATTCCTCCAAAAAGGATGAGGTCCAAGCAACCGAACCCAAGACTGAGACGGATGAGTTCAAACTCTATGTTCCCCCTCTCATCTTGGAAGCAAAAATAATTGAGTTAGAAGAGTCACTCGAGAAGGAAAGGTCAAGTTTTCAAAAGGAAAAGGCAGCGCTTATTAAAGAACTTGAAAATCTCAAATCCGTAAAAACCGAAGTTGTGTCGGAAGAAGGACAGGAAATCCTTCGGTGTAAAATCAATAAGCTCACATCACAACTGTCTGCCTTGGCAATAGAAGCGATGTACGAGCGTACGAGAAATGGTCAACTCCAAGAGAAGATTGACCTCCTTAAAACTGAAAAGCAGATTTCACCCGAACTTTCCTCGAATTCTTCGGACACATCCTTGTGTAAAGCTTTCATTAGTAAAATATTTTCACAAGACGGCATTGAGTCTCAAGATAAGAGTGTGTTAAGGAATTTAGACTTTGATTTTTTCCTAGCTTCGGCACCTAATTCCCCAAAGCACACTAACACAAAGTGTTCCTCGCCTTCCTCGGCTAATCCAAGTCCCACTATTCTGGATGTTAATTTTTCAGACTATATGAACTCCGAAGGCAATTCTGATGAAGAGTTTGAATCGTTCCCCTTCGACAAACCTTTTCCAAGTCATACTGACTTTCTTTCACCAGTGGTTAATCGACCGGTCAATTTTCAAAAGGGCGACTGTTCTCAATCAAAGACTCCGGCTGTGATTAAGATTTTTAAAACTGCATCACATTCTCAAAAACAATCACAACCGAAGCAAAAGACCGATCGATCGACTGTCAAAAATCCTGTTTCCTCAAAAGTCACTGACCATGTTGTCCCTATTGTTTCAGATAAAACCGGTCGCGCTAAAAAGGACAAACAAAAGTGGCTAGCTAAGGAATCTATCGAGGATGCTGCATCAAAGTCATTTAATATTGTTTTCTATCCTAGAATGAACAAAAATGATTGTGCTTGGAATCATAGGAATGATTTTGTTAAACATGAGACTAAATTTCCGATTAAGCTTTATTCCATTCAGCAATTGATTCAATTATCGCATGATTGTTTGCGTTGTTCTAGTTGTGGTTGGAATGACTTTGATGATATTAATAATGATTATTGGTTTGGGTCATATCACATGTATAACTATGCACCCAAACGGAAACCCCGTAAAAACAAAAAGAAACACCATAAACAACGGGGTCCCCAATCAGAGGTTAAACCTACGAGGGAAAGGAAACCCATTTCAAAATGGGTTCCTCCTACTGAGGTTAAACCTACACCCAAGAGGCAACCTGCTTCAAAACAGGTTCCTCCAAAAGGTGTAAAACCTAACCCTCCAGGACCCATGCAAATATGGGTACCTAAAATCTGCTAATCTCGTTTTGCAGGACGGTCATGTGTGGTACTTAGATTCTGGATGCTCCAAACACATGACCGGAAGGAGGGAGCTTCTCATGAACTACAAGGAAGAATATGGCGGAGACGTGAGATTCGGGAACGATGACAAGGCGCCGATTTTGGGCTACGGCGATGTTGGTTCCCAGATTCACGTTGTATCACATAAACAGCATAAAATAGATAGCGGAAGCATTATATAAAGCCATTAAATGTGAGTGATTGTGTAGACGATAATATAACAATGAGAGTATCAATAATGAACAGTAAATGATAACAAGATCAGTAAGATAAGTTGCTCGTATATTGATATTTGAATAACACCAAGAACACGTTCAAGTGTGTATTCTGACATTTAATGGAACAGTGGTAGTGCTATGGAATGTTGCAGTGTGTGCTCTCACAATTATGGAAAATAATTCTTCCAAAAGCTTACTATTTTGCATTCCACTACATTCCTATTTATAGCCTGATAAAGTGATAGACAGTGTACTATCTAACCCTGAGGTGACACGTGGAAAGTGTGTCTTCGTCCTTTTAGGGCTTACATGGAAAGTACGGACACGTGTCTAACACTTAGAGATTTCTATGAGACTTAAGCTTCACAGAGGTCTTCCTTCACCAGAGATCTTACGCCAGAGCTCTGCTGGTCTTCTGGTGTGATCAGTTCTTCTAGTGAATAGAAGAAGTCTTCTGCCAGAGCTCTGTCGAGCTCTGATGGTCTTCTGCTTGATATTCTTCTAAGTCTTCTGCTTGATCTCTGGTGGTCTTTTGACTTGTGATATTTTCAATACTTTTACATATTGTATACTTGGGGATAACAATCCCCCCTAAGTATTGAAAATACAAAAATTGCAAATTACAGAGATAATTAAACAAAAGACAGAGGAGAAGATCATCCTCTATGAAACTTGATACTTTTCTTTTAAGGATATTACAATACGGTTCAAAGAAAAAGTATACTAAGCATAGTACTCTCCTCTTATAATTATGTCGAATTTTATGATCACGTCTCTGAATTCTAACATGCGGTCTATCTGGTTGATATAGAGCCTCAGCTGTTCTTCTGGACACTTTTCTCTTGGAAGATTCAGAATCACATTCTTGAGATACTGCAGCGACTCACTTGAGTACTTGTGGGTTTCAGAAGATCTGATGGCCTTCTTGTTGCCCTTCTGTTGGCAGATAAAGATTGGAGGATTTCCAACCACAGTTCCAGTTCTGTAATGGTCATAACCCACAAGACTTTCATTTAGGGGTGCAATCGCCAGTTTCTCCACTCCAAATTCTATGCCAAGCTGAAGATCTACTTGAGTTCTGAGATTGATGTGCTCTTGCATAGCAAACTGAACTTCAGTAAGTGCAGTTCTTGCGGGTTTGATCTTGTCGCTGAAGTTCACGCAATAGCCATGAAGAGTTACCATATCATATGGATTTAGAAGCACAAGATCATTGTCGTTGAAGGTCTCTATGTTCTTGTCTTCTGATGATTCAACAATGTATAGATGGTACACAATTCTGTCATTTGAGAATTTTCTATGCTCAATCTTCAAAATTCTGCCGATCCCAAATGACGAGTTTATGGCTCTGTTCAGATGTGACTTTGTTTCAATGAACTTTCGCCTTGCATCAGAGATTGTGTTTATTCTGTTGGGGTTTAGGTAAGGGTTGATGGGTACAGCATTGATAGGGATTATATCTCTGTCAGCATAGAGATATGCAAACAGTTCTTCTAGGGAAGGGTTCTCGGTGTGTCGGGATGAGGTCTCTGGGTTCTGTTCTGGTTGGTTTTGGATTGGGTTCTGATCGTCACGGGTTTCAGCCATAAGAATGTCAACATGTTGTTCAGGCTCTTGTACAGTTTGGGTTTGAACTTGGGGTTGGTCTTGTTCATCAGCAGAGATTGGTTCTGTTCTCTCTGGTTCAGTCCTTGGGGTTTGGGGAGGAGTGTCTAGGATAATGATCTCCAGTGGTTGAGTTGTCGACTCTTCTGGTGTTCTGATAGTTCTGTCTTTGAACATATAGTCGAACTCTACCAGCATCATCTCTATTGAAATAATTTATGTCTCTGTCTCCCCTTGTGTCTCTGGTGTCTCTTTCTCTGTTGCTTTCTCTTTCCCCTTTTTCTTCTCTTTCTCTGTCTCTCTTTCTTTCTCTGCTTCTTTCTCTTTTTCTTTCTCTTTCTCTTTCTCTTTCTCTGCCTCTTTCCCTTTTTTTTCTTCTTTGTCCGCCTCTTTCTCTTTCTCTTTCTCCCCCTTTTGTTGTTCTGAGGACTCACCCATCTGACTATCTGAATGCCCTTCTGTAGCATCGTGGAAATCTTCATCATCATCAGAGGCTTCATCAGAAAGTCGTGTAACAATTGGTGAGGCTGGAACAACAAACTTTCCTTTCTTGCTTGAAGGTTCTCCTTCTGGGGTCCTTCTGCAGGTCTTTTAAGTGTAGCAGTCTTTTGGATGGCATCTGTGAAGATAGTGATTGCCTTTTTCAATGCCTCTTCGACCTCTGTTGCAGCAGTTCTGACCTCATCTACTTGACTCTCAAAGTTAAATTTGTGAGAGTCAAGATATGTGTGCACATGTCTCTCTGTCGCTTGTGCCTTCATGACGAACTTGGACGAAATGGACATCATCTTGCTTATAACATTTCTGCTGAATTCACCCATCTGGCCGACTATCATTGGTAGTTCGTTGAAGCTTGGACCAGATATGTTCAATGGAGTAGCAGAAGATGGTGTGGCTTCTTTGATAGCATCCTTGACAGAAGTATTGATCATGTCTGTCAAGGATCTGATGTTGGAGTCAGAGAGAATAACTGAAGGTATTGGCAGGGTTCTGTTCATTGCAGCCGTGTGGTTCTCTGCCATGGTTCTCTTTAGCTCAGATAGCTCTGTTGTCAGTTTCTTTGTTTCCTCTGCTCTGGCACTTTCTCCATCCACAAGTTTCTGTGAAGTCTCTGCATACTTTCTGGTAATCTCTTGCAGCTCAGACTTTAGAGTTGCATTCTCCTGACGGATCAGCTCCTCTTTCTTCTCATTGATAAGTTTATACTCATTCAAGGAGTTACTAATACTATCACAGAAGCTTTTGAGTTCTGCTCTGGTGACAGTGTCAGTGGGGGTAACCTTGATTCCAACACATGAATCCAAGTCGACCTCGAGCTCAGAGGTGCCTCCATCAAGAGTTGTTTTTATGTTGGCTCTTGGGGGACTTCCATCCGATCCTTGATGCTCCTTTTCAGGGGATACATCTACAGGCGTTCTGATCAGAGTTTCCTCATCCAGCTCAGGTTCTGGAGAAGCAAATCTGATGTGTTGAGAGAACCTGTGATCAAGACATGTCTTCCCTTGGGTTACTAGGTCATCCCACTGCCCCTGAGTTGGGCAGAGCCTACGCGAGATACGAAAGATCTCAGGGCTAGTTTCTGTTAAGTCTATGCAAGACACACAGGCTTCAGCGTGTGTAGGTGACCTATGGATGGCATGGGGCGATTGGTCATCATTACCAAAAATGGATTCCCCGGTTTTGTGCATACCAGAGGCGTGAAGAGTTGCCTCTGGTGGTTCAAGCCGGTTAGGGTTCGAGGTGTGCACCTCTGATTCATTATCCCTCTGGTCTTGATCACCAGGGATAGGTTGTGTGGTAGCACTGGGAGTTGGGCTTTGGAAACGCACATGTGTGTTCATTATTTGAATATCTTCTTCTAATCTAACATTTCCCTCGGCTCTTAGGGATGTAGAAGACTCATATTCTCCCTCACTCCTCTCTTCCTTACTACTACCAGAAGAGGGCGAACTCTCTGCCACCTCCTCTGTAGCTTCCTTTTCTTCCTCTTGGACAACCTCCATAGGGGATGCTCTGTCTACTACTTCCTCTTCCACCACATGGGCAGAGGAAGACCCCACTTTGGGTACTCTTACCTCTGGTCTGTTTACTTCTTCCACTTCTCTTACCTCACTCATAGACTCTAACGAAGGCTCGGGACCTAAGTATGTTGGGGATCTCACCTCAGGTTCTTGAGGTTGAGCAACATGATTATAGTTTTGGATAGAGACGTGGGTTGGGCTTATCAAGGACAACATGGTACGTGGTACTCTTCTGATGTTAGGGTATTCACCTGTGGTTGTTGGAGAGAATCTGGATATCACCCAAACAGGAGTTGGATTGCCTTGTGGAATTAGTTTCAGGGCTTGGAAAGCTTCTCTGATGACGAGGCTGATAAACCTTGGATATCTGATGTGCTTCAGATTCCTGTGGACTCCTACAACTCCTCCTCTTGCTATGGTTGTAGTCTTTGTGTTTACAGCAGACAGAAGGTCTTTGTAAAGGATTTTGGCATAGTCGAAATTCCTCTTGAAGTATAAGCCATACATGATCTGAAGTATTTCAGTGCTAGCTTGGTCTTGGCTACCACTTTTACATGTTAGGGTTCTGTTGAGTGTGGAAAACATGAAATTCCACACTGGAGGTAGGTTTCCTCTTCTGAACTCTCCTATCTTGGTTAGGGTGTTGTTGTAGCCCAAGAAACGCATAAAGTCAAGAAGAACATGAACCTTTGGGGGTTTTCGTATGCAGGGATTCCTAACTGTCTAGGGGTTTGGATTCGAAAGATTCTCCTAAGGGTTTTATCGCGGATGCGAATCGTTCCAGCTCCTCCCTGTCTTCCTGAATCAACGTTTCCAATGATCCCGTTTCTCTCTGGTATGTGCTGACAAGTCGTCCACCATTGTTGGACATATAACTCTGGAAGGTCATCTTCATATCGTGTAAGAGCTTGGAAAATTTCAGAGTTTCTGAAAAACTCTACAAAAATATGGTAAGTGAGTAAATAGTTGGTTGGGTTAGCATCAAATCGATAGTTGTTATCGACAAAGTTGTAGGGTAGGATTACAATCTGACCTACAGGCCATATACGACTCGATTCTGCTGAGTGAGCTTGTTCCGCCATTATTGCAGGTTTTAGGGTTTTGAAGAACTTAAAGGGTTTTTGAACGAAGGAGGGAAGGTTTGAGGTTTGAATATTCAGTAAGCGTAAGAAATTAAATGGGTCATGGGAATGGGTATTTATACTCGAAATGTGTAGCTGGATTAGCGTCGTAGGTACTATAGGTACTCGAGTTTCAGATAGTGGAGTGGCCTCTACAGTAGAACGTGGAAACAGCTAACGGTTGGTCTATCAATCAGAGGATGCCACGTAGGATTTGGTTCTGACAAACTTTCGGCTATAGAACCGTCACGGTTAGAGATGTGTGGGTGACATGCGGTTGACGCTTAGAAATAACCCGCACCTCTAATGACAGTACTTCTGATGACGTGGCAGAAAACTGGCAGAGCTCTGGTGGAACTCAGCACAATTTTGCCTCTGTTGAGTGACCTTTTTCATTCTTTTCAAGTAACCCAAGATGTTTCACCTTTACCCAAAAACATTTAAAAATCCTGAATCTGATGTGAAAATAGTCAAAGAACGAAAGCAGAAGAATTCTCAGAGATTTCACAGAGTTCTGGTGAGAATCCTCAGAGGCTCTGGTGAAATGTCAGAGTTCTGGTAAATTCTTGACATTATCAAAAATGTTTTCATCAGAACAGGTTTTCCTTTCCTTAAAAAGATTTTCCTTTTTGTTCAACGAGCAAAGTCAATCAGATTTGAAATTGTTTTGACTTGCTCACCCTTAAACCATGCTTATTAAGCTCCCCCTTAAATAGTGAGCTTAATTTGACAGATTTTTCTTTTCAGCTTTTCTCTTTTCTTGCAACAAATATTTACAAAAGGAAAACAAAAGAATATACACAAATGAAATGCACAAATGAGAGGCTCTGGTGAATTTATCCTACCCAACTATTTTGACAGAGCTCTGGTATGAGCATCAGAGGCTCTATTGATTTTTAAACAGAGTTAGGAGGACATGCTTAGCATACCCATCTTGCTGATTAAGAAGTTGAATCTCCTTTCATCAAGGGCTTTTGTAAACAAATCAGCAAGATGGAAATCGGTTGAAACAAAGTACATTTCAATCATCCCTTTTTCAACATGATCCTTTATAAAATGGTACCTTATGTCGATATGCTTTGTCTTTGAGTGCTGGACTGGATTAGCTGTAATTGCTAATGCACTCTTGGAGTCACACAGACTTGGGACTTTCTTGTACTCCATGCCATAATCTTTGAGTTGTGTTTTCATCCATACCACTTGAGAACAACAACTAGCAGCAGCAACATATTCTGCTTCTGCCGTAGAAGTTGAGACACAGTTCTGTTTCTTGGATGTCCAACTCACCAATTTTTCTCCAAGCAATTGGCAGCTACCAGAAGTACTCTTTCTGTCATTCCTGCATCCTCCATAATCTGAATCTGTGTATGCAATAAGCTCGAAACCAGAATTAAGAGGATACCAGAGACCCAAAAATTGAGTCCCTTTGAGATATTTAAATATGCGCTTGACAGCAGCCAAATAAAATTCTTTAGGATTTGCTTGAAATCTGGCACAAAGACATGTTGCAAACATTATATCAGGTCTGCTTGCAGTTAAATACAGAAGTGACCCTATCATGCCCCTGTAGTTCTTGATATCCACAGTTTCACCTTGAGGATCATGATCAAGTTTAACTCTAGTGGCAATAGGAGTTTTCATAGGATTTGAATTATTGAGCTTGTACTTTTTCAAAATATCAGAGATGTATTTAGATTGACTTATAAAAGTCCCTCTGATGGATTGTTTAACTTGTAAACCAAGGAAGAATAAAAGTTCTCCCATCATGCTCATTTTAAATTCACTTTTCATCAAATCCTCAAACCTATCACAATATTCCTGCCTAGTAGACCCAAAAATAATGTCATCAACATACATTTGGACTAGAAGAATATCATTCTTATACCTCCTAATGAATAGAGTTGTATCGACAGTACCTTTCTCGAAGTGATTAGTCAATAGATAATTTGATAGAGTTTCATACCAGGCTTTGGGAGCTTGCTTAAGGCCATATAGAGCTTTGTCTAGCTTGTAAACGTGGTCTGGAAACTCTAAGCTTTCAAAACCTGGTGGTTGTTGGCCGTATACCTCTTCTTGCAGTCTGCCATTCAGAAAAGCAGATTTCACATCCATTTGATAGACCTTGAAACCTTTATGGGCAGCATAGGCTAAGAAGATTCTGATGGCTTCTAGCCTAGCCACATGTGCAAAGGTTTCGTCATAATCAATGCCCTCTTCTTGGCAATATCCCTTATCAACCAGCCGAGCTTTGTTTCTGATGATAATGTCGTCTTCATCCTTCTTATTTCTGAACACCCACTTGGTTCCAATTGCGGTTTTGCTTTCTGGAAGTGGAACCAAGGACCAAACTTTATTTCTTTCAAACTCCAGAAGCTCCTCTTGCGTGACTTCAATCCAGTTTGGGTCATCAAGGGCTTCAGAAATCTTCTTTGGCTCAATCATGCTTAGAAAGTTCACAAAGAAAGTCTCATTGATTGTTGCAGACCTTGTCTTTACACCATCTTCAGCAGCACCTATTGTAATACCCCGGGTAAGTTCGTTAGTAAAAAAAAATATCTTTCCATTAAAATTAGTTAACTTTATATAATTAAGATTTAGGGTAAGTTTGGTTAATTTAGGGGTTTAAAGGTGTTTTGGTCATTAATGATAAGTTCAAGGACTAACGTAGTAAAATAGGTTGATATTACCTCTTGATGAAATCAGATATTTCATAAGTCAAATATATCCAGAAAATCAGAGTGTGTGTGTGGGTTTGAGACCAAAAGAGAAAAGAAGGGTTTATAGCTAAAAGGTTCAAATTGATTTACTTGGAAGTAATTTAAGGTATGTTTCTTGTATGTTTTATGTATGTAATTACCAATAGATAGTTTCTATCGGAGTAGAATAACCGATTACACATCCAGTAGTAATTTCTATTGATTCTGGGTCAAAATTGATGAAACCGACAGAGGTGTCCGGACACAGTATGAAGGTGTCCGGGTAGTGTTCTAAAGGTGTCCGGGTACTTTTGTTGATAGTGTCCGGATGATATTTTAAAGGTGTCCGGACAAGTCTTTTATCCGGGTAAGTATTTCTTTCAATAGTTTTCCGGATGATTTATGTTACCGGGTGGTATCCGGGTTACTTCGGTTTCCGGATGGCGTCCGGATTATTGATGTTGTCCGGAAAGATCTGCTGTCCGGATAAATTGTGTTGTCCGGATTCTTTTGTGCTGTCCGGATACTTTAGCTGTTTGACCAATTTTGAGGTTTCAGATACTTTTGAATGTCCGGATATGGTTTTCCAAATGTATTTTGAGTTAAGTTGCTCCGGAACCGGGTAGCGGAACCCATCCGCTAACCGGGTAGCGGAACCCCCGTGTTAAGTCGCCGTAGAAGAACAATTGAGGATAAGAGTTTGATAGGTTATTTAGGATTCTCAGCCTATTAGTATGTCTTATGAGTTCTTGTGGTAAAGAGATGTTTGTATGTAAATGGTTTCAGATTCTGAGAATTTTGGGTAAAGGCTCGGATAGCTCGGAGAAAGGCTTGGAAGCGTAATTTTAAGCATTCAAAGGTGAGTTTTTCTTTTAAAACATTTTCAACCGGGATGCATATATATATATGAAATATATATGAGATGGATATGTATGGATTGGATACGTGATATACGATATGATTAGATGTTTATATTGAGACATATATGTGGTTGGAATGTGGTGACGTTTTTATAAAAGAAAATGTGATGAAAGGTTTTATAAATGACGATATGATATATTATGTATTTATCTGTGCATTATATTACACAAGTGCAGAGTAGCCGGGTTCCGGTGTGCGGACCGGTGAGTAGTCGGGTTCCGGTGTGCGGACCGACGGGTAGCCGGGTTCCGGTGTGCGGACCGGTGAGTAACCGGGTTCCGGTGTGCGGACCGGTGAATTAGTTGGCTTGCTACCAATTAATACAGCCAGTTGTGGAGGAATAAGGTGGGATGCGATGCATGAGTCTTAATGTGGTGTTTATACGTGTGATATATGTGGTGTTGGTATACTTACGGTATATGTGTGGTTTGACACGAATGTTGTATATAAACTATTCTGAAACATGGTTTTATATAAATTGGTTTTATAACGAATTTGAAACGACAGGGATTATCTCACTAGACCATTAGGTCTAACCCTCATTTTCCTTTCAAAAATATGTATTCCAGGTCAAGGATCTTTGGTTAACAAAGGGAAGAATAAAGCATAGGAGGCGATTGCTAGCTGATGAAGATTAGGATATGTTTATATTTCTGTATTGTATAGTTTTGAGACTTTGAGACCGAATGTGAATTATCATGTATTTTGTTATGAAAGTAACGACGTTGTGTATGAAATGTTAATTGTTATATATTATGTATGTTCTGGGATACCGGGTCGTTACACCTATGATTAGATGATGGGGGTGGTCCTTTGTCCATCTGGTCATTGGAGCATGGACAACAGGTGGAGTATGTGCTTCTGATGTGAAAAGACGGATATTAGCATCAGGATTGGCACTAGGGCTCTGTGGCACACTGCTCTGGAGAGTGGCCTCATTGCTCTGTGATGTACCAACAGGGCTCTGAGAGGGTGAGCTTTTGAACAGAGAGTTTCTTCCAATATGAGTCAGAAGGGGTGATGATGGCTCTTGTTCAGGTTCTCTTACGTCTGATTGTGGTTCCTCATTTCTCTGAATTACACCTGTAGACAGAGAAGTAGATGGTGAAGAATTGGAGGGACCAGTAAGAGACGTACCTGTCAGATTTTGTTCAGCAGAACTCTGAGCTTGATTGCCTCTGGTGATATCTACAGAGGAATCATCATCATCGAAGAAATTGTTGAATAACAGATTGATGTGTTCTTCCCTTGACTTTGAAGAGCTTGGCTTCTCTTTAGTCTATGCCCCCTCTGGTGATTTGCAATCAGAGGAACTTGATGTATTTTCATCAAAGGACACATTTATGCTCTCTTGAATGACCCTGGTTCTGGTATTGTAGACTCTGTAGGCTTTAGAGGTTAAGGAATAACCAATAAAGATTCATTTGTCAGCCTTGTTGTCGAACTTGCCCAGTTGATCTCTGTTATTCAAGATGTAGCATTTGCAGCCAAAAACATGAAAAAAATTCACATTTGGCCTTCGGTTGTTGATGAGTTCATAGGGAGTCTTCATGAATCTTTTCACAATTACAGCTCTGTTCTGGGTAAAACAAGCTGTTGAGACTGCCACTGCCCAGAAGTTGATTGTGAGAATAGAACCTGCCAACATAGTTCTGGCGGCTTCTACCAGAGTTCTGTTCTTTCTCTCCACAACACCATTATGTTGGGGAGTTCTGGCAGCTGAGAAGTTCTAGGAGATTCCTTCCTCTGATAGGTAGGCATCAATTCTAGCATTCTTAAATTTTGTCCCATTATCACTTCTCAACTTTTGGACTTTAAGACCTAACAGAACATGTATTCTCTTCAACAAACTTATCAGAATTTTTGGGACATCAGATTTTACTCTGATGATCTCAACCCAAGTATATCTAGAATATTCATCAATAAGCACAAGAATATACTTTTTACCTGACAGCCTTTGCACAAAAATTGGACCACAAAGATCCACATGAAGCATATGGAAAGGTCTGGGGCAATTGTGATCACTCTTTGTTCTGTGTGAAGTTCTTTTCATTTTGCCCAGTTCACAAGCAGAACAAAGATGGTCTTTGTCAAATTTAAGTGAAGGCAGACCTTTCACTAAGTTGAGTTTCACGAGCTTGTCAAGATTTGAAAATTTCAAATGAGCAAATCTTTTATGCCAGAGCCAAGCATCTTCCTTTTTCAAAGAAACTAAGCAGAGTTTTTCTGTTGTAGTACTTTGGATTGGATTAAAATTCATTTTATACAGATTGCCTTTTATGTCGGCTCTTAAAAGTTCTTGACCAGACTCAGAAAGCAACAAAGAACAATATTTCTTCATAAAA
Source organism: Saussurea involucrata (assembly GCA_033807775.1). Classification (NCBI taxonomy): domain Eukaryota; kingdom Viridiplantae; phylum Streptophyta; class Magnoliopsida; order Asterales; family Asteraceae; genus Saussurea; species Saussurea involucrata. The sequence continues at coordinate 53,450,617 of CM066324.1, forward strand.
TTGACATCGAACCCATGATCACACAGTTGACTTATGCTAAGCAGATTATAATTTAAACCTTCAACATAAGCAACCTTTGAAACTGAAACACCACCATTATTTAAAATACCGTAGCCTCTAATCGGTCCCTGTCCATCGCCTCCAAAGGTCACTGCACTTCCCATGTTGTTCTTGAATGAAGTCAGCAGCTCCTTATTGCCTGTCATGTGCCTGGAACATCCTGAATCTAGGTACCAGATCTGCACATGAGGCTTCTGCAAGACAGATTAGTTCTTTTTAGGTACCCATTGCATAATGGGTCTTTTCTTGTTAGGCTTAGGGGTGTTAACGTGTTTACCTGCTAGCTTTCCATTCTGTGATGGTGTGCCAGAGGATTTTCTCTGTGTATTTTGAACAGTCTTAGGTTTTTCTTTGGAAATGACTGATTCAAAACATATTGGGGACCGTTCAAATGATTCTGTAATTTTAACAACAACTGAATGCAATTGCAGTTGATAGAACATGAAGTTGATTGATGCACATTGCTGTTTTTATTCAAAGACTGTTGATTATATGGCACTTGATTTTGAAAAACTTTAGGACCAGATGACTTCACATACATTTTGTCCTGATTTGGTTTCTTGAAATTAGCATTGTTCCTTGGAACAGATTCTTTTGGCCAAAAAGAGTTTCTCCTTTGATTTACAGCAGAGTTGGGAACAGGTTTGTCATTGACTATCCATTTGCCCTTTTGCTCTGGAGTAAATCTGATTGGTTTATAAGCAAATGGAACAGAGGTGTTGGTCACTGGAATACTCTTAGCTTTTTCTCTTCTCTTCTCTTCTATCTCATCAGAAGAGAGAATCCTGATACCCTTGTTTTTAAAATCAGGCACTGGTATAAATCTGGATTGGTTTTTAAAGAATGAGACAGTTTTCAAATCTCCAGACCCAACTAGTACCTGCTTGGGTTTGTGCAAGACATTCTCTTGAGCACAAAAAATCTGCTCATCTACCTCGAAATCAGAGTCACTGTCAGAGTCTGGAAAGTCTCTGGTAGCTCTGCTGGAGGTGTGAGATTCTTTGGGTAAATCAGTATTTTCTTTGGTGGACTTGAACTTTCTTTGTCTTGGTTTTAAAGCATCAGATGCAACATTTTCCTCAATAACTCTCTTAAGATCCTCCTCAAATGATGTTCTAATTGATTCAGAGGTTGGGGAGAAGACTGGGGCTTCAGGGTTGAGCTCACTCTGTGATTTAACACCAGAGGACTCGGCCACAGAAGTAACAGACTTCTGGCCCTTGAAAGAGTTAAAGTGAAAATTTTCTTTGGGATCCAGACTTTTGACAGACTCGGGAAATGAGATCTCAACTTTTCCTTGATCAAGAATAAACTTTGCAGATGGTTTTGTAACCTTTTCTTGATCCAAGGAGTCATAGCTTACGTTCCTGAAGTTCAGTCTTCTTGGCTTTGAAACATCTGAGGTTTTGGCTCTTTTGAAAACTGCAGTACCAGAGATCACGTCTTCTTGGATTTTCCCAACACAGAAGGCAGAGGACAGAGATGTCTTCTTCCTTCCAGCGAAGGGAACAAGGTCTTTGAAACCCAGACCTTGAGTATCCTTCTGAGAATTGATTTTTATGTGCACATCTTGTGCATCCTGGTACTTTTTGATCATAATTTCCTTTCTTTGTAAAGATTGGTGTAATACCTCTCTTTCCTTTTGAAAATAGTCCTTTAGAGCGACATAGTTAAGCCTTTCATATTCAGATTTCTTAACCTCTTCTGCCTTTTGCTTAAGAACTTCCTCATATTCCTTAACTTTTTCAGAAAAATATTTTTCTTTTTGTTTTTGTAAGACTTCTAGCTCAGACTTTTCTTTGGCTATCTCTTCCTTCTCTTGTTCCAAGAGAGTTTTCTCTCTCTTGTAGAAGGACAGATCCTTCTAAGCTAGCTTTCTTAACACTTTCTCCTCAGAGAGATTTTGTTTTAAAAGTTGAAATTCCTCTGTTAGTAAAGAAACATGCATCTCTAGTTCGGAGTCTGATTTTGATTCAGAAGTAGAACATACCTTGGCACTGGGTCTAGTGGTCTCCAGCGCTCTGTCAGATGGCTCTGTTACAAAAAGAGCACATGCAATCTGAGATATATCTGCCTCTGTTGTTCTCTCTGGCATCTCTCCAGTCATCCAATCAGCTACCTCTTCTAAACTCTCGTCATCAACAGCAACCCCGCAGAAATTGGCTTGCTCTGGTTCGTCATCAGAGGACGAGTCAGAGATCCAATTCTCCATCTCAGCAACATAGCTTCTCTCTCTGTAATTGTACTTGTACTTGTTCTTAGAGTAGTCCTGGTCTTTTAATAGTCTACCCTTACAATTAGCAGAGAAATGGCCGGGTTTGCCACATCGAAAGCGTCTTCCATCATTTTTGTTGATGGGCTGGGCGGCATCTGCTTGATTCTGGGGGTTGGAGGATTGTACTTCTGTTGTGGTCTCTGTTCTGTTGGAGCTCTGTTGTTGTTACTCTGGTGGTGAGGTGCAGCATAACCTCTCTTCTCGTCTTTCTCTTCTCTCTCATATCTACCTCTTCTATCAAATACTTTGTTGCCAAATCTCTTGTTAAACTTTTGAGTTATTAAGGCAAGAGATTGGGCAAAAGCATTGATATCATCATCTTCATCTGATGAACTATCCGCTGCATCACTTTCAGCAACTAGACTTTTCTTTCCCTTCTTCTTCACATACTTCTCTTTCTTCTTTTCTTTGCTAGAGCTTTCTCTGGTGGATTTCCCTTCAGTGGGAGTTTTAGAGTCAGAGATCAAAGCTATTGGACCTGCCATGGTGGATTTGCCTTTTTGTTTGACAACATCCTTCTTTTGTGCAGCAAGAGTGCCATACGCATCAGTAAGAGACCATGCATCCAAATCTTGGTTAGCTTGCAGAGACAATGATAGATTCAACCATTCACCATTTAAACTTTTCAAGAACAGGACATTGTTATCTTCCTTCGACCGAACAACCCCACACTTTTTACATTTGTTTATTAAAACATTAAACCTGTTGTAGGTCTGTTGTAAGGTTTCCTCAGGAAGTGCTTTGAAATCATTGTATTCATTAATACATTGGGTTCTTCTGTTCTTTTGGGTCTTTATACCACCCTCAAGTTGATTAAGAAGTTGATCCCAGATTTCTTTAGCTGTAACGCAAGAGTCTAGTTCTTGGAAAATATCGTTAGGAATGGCCATAATCAGAAGTCTAACTGCCTTGAGGTCATTTTCCATTTTTAGCTTTTCTTCATCAGTAAACCCGGTGGTTTTAACCTCGAAGTGAGCTGGAATCTCAGCAGTAGTTTCTGTAGCGGGTACACGAGGAACCAAAACCATAGGTTGGAATGGTCCGCTTGTGACAGATCGCATGAGGTCTCTATCCATTCCATCAAAGAAGTTAACTATCCTAATCTTCCATTGAGGATATTCATCTCTCAGAAGAGTATGAGGTTTGGTCAGAGAACCAGCTGTGTAGATGGCGTTGATGTTGTTATTAGCCATCTTTTCAGAAAAACAAAGTACGAAGGTTTCGAAAGATTTTAAAAGAGTTTTAAGTTGAAAGTAGATGAACATAAACTAATGAAACAGTAACTTGAGTAGGGAAGATATTCAGACTAACTAGAAAGCTTTAAACATGGATTAAAGAACTCTGAAAACTTGTTTTAAACTTTAAATAGTAAAAACAGAGTATACTATGAAGCTTTTGAAGACAAACACAATCAACAACTATGAATCAACCTGGTTAGATTGGATCGTTTGATTTGAGCAAATCAATCCGCTCTGATACCAATTGTTGGTTCCCAGATTCACGTTGTATCACATAAACAACATAAAACAGATAGCGGAAGCATTATATAAAGCCATTAAATGTGACTGATTGTGTAGACGATAATATAACAATGAGAGTATCAATAATGAACAGTAGATGATAACAAGATCAGTAAGATAAGTTGCTCGTATATTGATATTTGAATAACACCAAGAACACGTTCAAGTGTGTGTATTCTGAAATCGCTCAGGAAACAAATCGTACAGTGGTAGTGCTATGGAATGTTGCAGACTGCTCGTATATTTATATTTGAATAACACCAAGAATACGTTCAAGTGTGTGTATTCTGAAATCTCTCAGGAAACAAATCATTCCTATTTATAGCTGATAAAGTGATAGACAGTGTACTATCTAACCCTGAGGTGACACGTGGAAAGTGTGTCTCTGTCCTTTTAGGGCTTACGTGGAAAGTACAGCCATGTGTCTAACACTTAGAGATTTCTACGAGACTTAAGCTTCACAGAGGTCTTCCTTCACCAGAGCTCTTACGCCAGAGCTCTGATGGTCTTCTGGTGTGATCAGTTCTTCTGATGAATAGAAGAAGTATTCTGCCAGAGCTCTGTCGAGCTCTGATGGTCTTCTGCTTGATATTCTTCTAAGTCTTCTGCTTCATCTCTGGTGGTCTTCTGACTTGTGATATTTTCAATACTTTTACATATTGTATACTTGGGGCTAACAGGCGAGATTGTCCAAAACAAGATTGTTGGTCCCATTTTGGACAGACAAACAATAGAAGATAAAATCCATATATAAGTAGAGATAAGATGAACAATAAGAGAAATCATAAAGAAACTTATCTCATATTCATTGATGAATAATATGGAGGAGAAATGTTGAAGAACTCTACACATTACATCAGATGACTCTCATTAGTCTGTGTGTTTTGTGAATCCTTCTAAAACCCTCTCTCAATTGACAAATGAAACCCTAAACTTCTTTTTAAAGGGTCCATTTACAATATAAAGGCTCAAGCCCATAAAGCTAACTAAAAAGCCCATACACTTTTTCTTTATAAAACATTTAATTAAATTATGAGCTAATTTAATCTAACAATCTCCCCCTAATGTTTTATAAAGAAAGCATCATCTTATAATCTCCCCCTTGCTTTCTTTAGAAACTTTGCCATTCCGTTCTTCGAGTCTTCAAAGCATCACGAGCTCCCCCTCAAATGTAGGCTTATCTTCTTGAAAAACCGAGACAATTAACCCCATTTTGTCCAGTTTTCATGATTCAACTTCACTGTTGAGTAAGCATTCAGCACCGAGCATTAAACATGAATAACATAGGAGTGATTGACGATCAATATATCACAATAGAAGCATCAAATCGTGAATAAAAGTCGAGAGAACACCGTTCTTGAAAGCGGAAAGGGCATGAATTAAATGCAATGCTTTCGGTCCAGCACCTTATAGCAGACTTTGAAGCTGATTTTGGCATATCCGCTCACATAATTTGAGAAAACTCAGAACATCAAAGTCGTGCGTCTGTGAATTATCTTTCTAATGCAACTAGACTCGTGTCAATTGGAGCACCGAGTAAAAAGTTGTGCGCATGTTTCTGAAGCAGCGCAAAGCTGTCAAACAAACTGAAAAATTTCGGGCTCCGGGCTTTTGGCTTGTTTTTATTTCTGGACCAACAAACTATGATAAACATGCTTGAGTCTGCCTCTGGTCCCTTCTGGTCATTGCTCTTATTTCTGAGAAATTTGATCCAGAGAGCCTCTTGATTAAGCTCTGAACCGACTGCTCTGCATGTGCATATGAGCATCTCTGAACTGACTTTCAGAGGCCTTGCATGTCCTCTGAACAACACCTGAATTTCTGAGCATGCATATAGATAATGTGCATCACCTCTGTATGAATTAAGCACAATTAAGCTCTTTACAGCAGTGGCTTAATTTGCACAGCCACGTCTTTCTGGACTTTAGTAGCTACTCAAAAACAATTTCTCATTCAAAACTCTGCACAATTAGACTTTGATCTTTAAGTCTCTGGATGGTCTTAATAGAAGCAGCTTATTCAGCGACTTAATGGATGTTTGGACGGCTTAATACTTCTGGACATCCTCTGACAAATCAACAGAGCTCTGGTAAGCTCAACAGAGCTCTGGTAAGCTCTGATGTCTCTGAAAAATCAACAGATCTCTGGACAGCTTCTGTCGATGATCGGAGCTCTAATAAGCTCTGTAAGCCTTTGAAAAAATTAACAGAGCTCTGGTGTCTCTGAAATATCAACAGAGCTCTGATAAGCTTTGTGATAAGCTTCTGTTACGACTTCTGATAAACTCAATCTCTGATCACAGCATCTGATTAAACATGATCAGAGCTCTGATAAAACACGATCTTTGTACGCACATGATGTCATAATCTGGACAACCTTAAAAAAAATAACAGAGCTCTGGATCAACTTCTTAACAGCCTCTGTACATAACAGCGGCATCTAAACAGCTTATGCACGATCATCTCTGAACATTGGACAGCCCTCTGCAGAGCCATACAGAAGCTCTGTGAGCAATAGATGTACACTCTCTGATCTTCCTCTGATCAAGCTCTGCGTAGACTTAGTACACTGCAGCAAACTGAGTCTGTAAACATTAAAATCAGAGGCCAAATTAGTGTTCTTTTTCTGATTGCTGTCAGAATCAGTGTCGGTAAAACACTTAACAGAGCATTAGCTGTTAGAGTGGTTTGCCCAACACTTAATCGAAATCTTGATCAAGATATGCTTGAACTCTTCCTAGACTGCTTGTAGTTAAGCTCTTCACATCTGTTGCATACTTCTGATCGAATTCTGATTTAGAAGTTGTACAACCATCCAGCCCGTGTACAACTTTTTCAGCATCATCGGAACTGATTTTCTTTGTGTGTCCATTCTTATTCCAGCAGCAAATAGCATCTTTACGTTGTACACCATTAAGGTCGAGTTTTGCACAGATCTGAAATTCAGACGGCAGCGGCTTCCTTCTCTGTTATTTTGATGTAGGATGGCTTGATGAAATAAAGATTTGATGGTCAAGCAATGGAGCCAAACTCACATCAGGGAAACTCACACACAACTTCTCAAATCAGTCTGTACATGACAAACCAAAATCTGCATCATAGTTGGCTGTTTCTGGACTAGGATGAACATCATCAGATCAATCATGATTTTAATTTAACTTTTAATTTAACACGACGGACTTCTGAAACATCTTATCTGAACAAACCAATCAACAAATTTCCGTTGAGACAGCCTGAGAACCACTATGCCCGAGCATTAAGAGCAACAGCTTCTGGTTTGATCTGCACATCCTTAAAACCGAATTTAGGACCACAACTTCTTCTAGAAATAGAGCTCATCGAATTCTGTTGCTAAAAGACTTGCACATCAGCACTTAATGACTTGGTCTCACTAGCTTAGTTAGTTTCATAACAGCAACAGCTTCTCAGCAGCTTTATCATATCAACTGCTTAATGGCAGCAGCTGCTTAAATGAAGCAGCTCTGACTTTGACAAACCCTTCTGTATGAATTTTGATTGACTTTCTGAAATGTTACTTCTGTTTCAACACAACAAAAAATACATACATCCTTTAATCACCACTGGACAATGTGATCCATCTCTGATCAAGCAAGCTCAAGCTCTGATCAATCTTCTGAAAAATCAATAGAGCTCTGTGATATTGCTCACAGCTCTGTGATATGACTTATCTTTCTGCTTCTGAACGTGGATAGCAGCCTCTGTTGAACAGCAGCAAAAAGATCATCTGTTGTGTTTCTCCACAAGCAGCTTCTGATCAAAAACTATCTACCCTCTTGTTGTTTCTACTGCATAATCTGCTATAACAGCAGCTTAATCTGGACAGTGAAGAATTCAGCTGCACAACCTTAAACATCAGCTCCATTCTGTTGCACCAAACATCTTTTCTGTAATCAGCACTAAGCTCTTTCGAAAAACTTTTTGAAACAACATGGATTTTCTGTTTTGGAAAGCAACAAACAACAGCGAAATTTCTAAAACAACAGCATGATTAAGCTGTTTGTACAGCTGCAAGACAACAACTTAACTAGCAGCAAAACAACAGCCAAACAGCAGCAATATAGCAGCTTAATAGCATCTTAATAGCAGCAAAACAACAGCCAATTCAGCAGCAAAACAGCAGCCAATTCAGCAGCCAAACAACAGCAATACAGCAGCCAAACAGCAGCAATACAGCAGCTTAATAGCAGCAAAACAGCAGCAATACAGCAGCCAAACAGCAGCAATTTTCAGCTTTGACAGCAAACAAACACCCCCGGCAGCTTACTGTTTTATGCTCTAAACCCAACAAAGACTAATGCACATGGCTGTTGGTTTCCATGTTTCAAAAAACCTTTGGTGTGGGAAAAATAAGACGATCTTCATAACACCTTTTAGAACAATGAGTACAAATGCTCATATCTCTGAGTGATCAGGTCAGAAAACTGATTATAAGTACTCAAAGTCATAAAAAAAATTCAGATCAAACTTTGAAAATGTAGCACAACACCAAATCTTTCTCAGACAACTTTTTCAAGACCCAAATGATTTTGTTTTTCATTTAATCGATTATGAGCAGCGGAATACTAACAAAATCTGAGTAAAAGAGAGTCCAATCTTGGGTTTAAATAAAGGTCAGATCAAATATCAACAACCTTACTACCAAGATGCCAAACAAATGCTATGGACTTAAGCACACACAAGGATGGGATCATAGATCAACCATCTACTTAGTATTTATCAAATAAGACCAATGAATGAGACAGAATCAAAACACACACATGTATTAAATCTGATCAGATTTGACCCAAACAGAACCAAATCTTCACTTAAGCATTTCATCAAACATGTGGTGTGCAGAATCAGATTTTGTGAAGAGAAACTCTAATTTCCTGTCAAAACTTATCCAAATCTTATTGAAATCAAAGATTGGATTTCCAATAAGCACAAAAACAGAAAATAAACTATTAGAATGATATTTGTGTTTAGGCTCATGTGATTGAATCAATCTAAGCACCAAAACAACAAATAAATCATCTAATCTTCTATTGTTGCCATAGATGACCGATTGAAGAAGAGTTTCTTCAATCCAGCTCTGATACCAATTGTTGGTCCCATTTTGGACAGACGAACAATAGAAGATAAAATCCATATATAAGTAGAGATAAGATGAACAATAAGAGCAATCATAAAGAAACTTATCTCATATTCATTGATGAATAATATGGAGGAGAAATGTTGAAGAACTCTACACATTACATCAGATGACTCTCATTAGTCTGTGTGTTTTGTGAATCCTTCTAAAACCCTCTCTCAATTGACAAATGAAACCCTAAACTTCTTTTTAAAGGGTCCATTTACAATATAAAGGCTCAAGCCCATAAAGCTAACTAAAAAGCCCATACACTTTTTCTTTATAAAACATTTAATTAAATTATGAGCTAATTTAATCTAACAAAGATCACTATCAAGAAAGTTTCAAACGTCGCGGGATTGGGACACAACCTGTTCAGTATCGGCCAATTCTGCGACAAAGATCTTGAGGTCAGATTCAAAGCCAAAAGGTGTAGCATTCTTACCGACGACGGAACGGAGCTACTGGTTGGAAAGCGAAAGACCAACCTCTACACCATCGACCTTGCAGCCCTGAAGACCGATAACTCTGTCTGCCTGATGTCAAAGGCCAATTCTCAGCAAGCGTGGATTTGGCATAGACGTCTCTCGCACCTGAACTTTAAGAGTATCAACAAACTGGTGATGGACGGACATGTGAAAGGCATGCCCGATCTACAATTCGTGAAAGATCGACTATGCGGGGCATGTGAAATGGGAAAGATGAAGCGAGCTACGCACAAGCCGAAGGCCGCTCCGAGCACGTCAAGGTCCCTCGAACTTATTCATATGGATTTGTGTGGACCGATGCGTGTTCAGAGCATCAACAAGTGCAAGTACGTCCTGGTGATGGTAGATGGTTTCTCACGCTACACATGGGTCAAGTTTCTACGCACGAAGGATGAGACCCCGGAGCTGATCATCAACCATTTGAAGACCATCTAACTGAATCTTCAAAGTCAAGTTCAGACTATCAGGACCGACAACGGGACGGAATTCAAGAATCAAACGGTGAACGAATATCTGACTTGAGTCGGTATTTTGCAAACCTTCTTGGCCGCACGCACTCCTCAACAAAACGGAGTGGTGGAAAGATGCAACTGTACCCTCGTTGAAGCGGCTTGCATGATGCTTTCTCAGTCCAATCTGCCTCTATTTCTGTGGGCCGAAGCGGTGTCTACTGCATGTTACACCCAAAACCGCTCAATTATCAACAAGCGGTTCAACAAGACGCCGTACGAGATCATGAACAAACGCGTTCCGAACATCAATTACTTCCACGTGTTCGGATGCACGTGCTACGTCCTCAACGACAAAGATGATCTTGGCAAATTCAGCCCGAAGGCGGACGAAGGAGTTTTCATAGGATACTCTATGCAGGCTAAGGCGTATCACGTTTACAACAAACGGACTAAAACCGTTACTAAGAGTGTAAACAAGACATTTGATGAAGCCGCAAATTTGGCTTCTGAACATATCAGTTCAGAACCCGGTTTAACTGGTGTGCTGGCTTCCGAACTTTTACGTTCGGGATCTGCACAAACAGCAGTCAATCTGAATCCCGCATCTTCATCGAATGCTAATCTTTCTGATTTAGATTTACTGTTTCAATACTTCTATGATGATTTGTTTAATGTTTCTACCCCTTGTGTCTCAGCACAACCACGACTTGAAGCTGCTCAAGTCGAGGTCTCGACGAATCTCTCCGGTCCGCCGCCTTCGACCAGCAGTCCAACAATCACTGTAGAGACACCTCAACCATCTTTATCAACATCATCTGATACAGTCATCCCCCCAGAGGAACCAGTTCAAGACCCGGAAATCGCTACTCAAGATTCGTCCTCTACTACAATCGGAGATCAACCTCTGAATTCTTCAGAACCAGAAGTTGTTCAGCCTTCGATGAATCCTCCCCAGTCTCCTCCGAGAAACCAACATGCGACACTTGAAGCTGTACAAGAGTTTCTATCTGGTGATTACGTGGATCCGGACACCTCACACTCCACTCAGCAGCCGCTTCCACACACCATCAAATGGACCAAAGCTCATCCCTTACACCAGATTATCGGTGATCCCTCTACTCCAGTCCAAACGCGAGGCGCATCGGCCAATTTCTGCCTCTTCTCTGGATTCCTGAGCAAGATCGAGCCTACCACCGTCCACGAAGCACTCAAAGATTCGGACTGGATCATAGATATGCAAGAGGAGCTCAACCAATTCGAGGCTCTCAAGGTATGGCGACTTGTTCCACGTCCATCACACAAGACGGTGATCGGAACTAAATGGATCTTTAAGAACAAGAAGGATGAAGATGGCATCGTCGTACGCAACAAGGCGCGTCTCATGGCCAAGGGATGTCGTCAACAATAAGGGATCAACTATGACGAGACCTATGCTCCGGTGGCAAGAATCAAAGCAATATGTATGTTCCTTCCATACGTCGCGCATAAAAACTTCACGGTCTTCCAAATGGATTTGAAGATCGCATTCCTATACGGCGATATCAAGGAAGAAGTGTATGTATCGCAACCGGATGGATTCGTGGACGATTCGAAGCCTGATCATGTCTACGTTCTAGACAAGGCGCTTTATGGACGAAAGCAAGCCCTACGAGCCTGGTATAATACTCTATCAGAGTTCTTGCTAAAATTAAAATTCACGCGAGGTAAGAGAGATTCAACTCTTTTTATCAAAAACGAAAAAGGTCATATTATTTTAGTTCAAGTGTAAGTTGATGACATAATTTTTGTTTCTACTAATCCTCAGTATGCTAAGAACTTTGCAAAGCTCATGGGACAATTTTTTAAAATGAGTATGTTATGTGAGATGAACTTCTTCCTTGGTCTTCAAGTTAAACAACTGTCGACCGGGATAATCATAAACCAGGCTAAGTACATCCGGGATATTCTTAAGAAATTCCAGATGGAACAGTCGTCACCAATGAAAACTCCCATGGCACCCGGTACAAAGTTACACGCCGATCCTAACGGAAAGGATGTGGACACTAAAATGTACTGGGGAATGATTGGTTCTCTGATGTACCTAACTTCTAGTAGACCGGACATCATGTTTTCCACATTTCTATGTGCCCAGTTTCAATCAAAACCAAAAGAGTCTCATTTAATTGTTGTCAAACGAATTTTTCGTTATTTATGTGGTATTGCTGATCTTGACTAGTGGTACCCGAAAGAGACAGGTTTTGAGTTGTCTGCATACTTTGTTGCGGACCATGCGGGCAACATGATGGATCGGAAGAGCACATCGGGTCATGTGCAGTTCTTGGGCGATAGCTTGGTAAGTTGGGCATCCAAGAAGCAGCAGTGCGTCTCTACGTCGACTGCCGAGGCGGAATACGTGGCCGCCGCAAGCTGCTGTTCACAAGTGATTTGGATGCAGACACAACTCAAGGACTACGATTTTACATACGTCAAGGTGCCCATCTACTGCGACTCGAAGAGTACTATTGCAATATCCAGCAATCCAGTCCAGCATACGAAGACAAAGAACATAGACGTTCGATATCACTTTATCAAGGATCACGTTGAAAGAGGTACAGTCAAACTCTATTTTGTAAATACAAAACATCAGTTAGCAGACCTGTTTACAAAACCCTTGGACAAAAAACGCTTTAACTATCTAGTGTCCAGGTTAGGTATGCTAAATCTGAAGACTTGATCTGTTTGTGTGCCCGTTACAAGTTCCATACATCTACGAGAAACTGTCTACTCATCATCTATTGTTCACACTCCAGATTTTTGAGCATACACTTTCTCGCATCTGTATTTCTACTTGTTTCAGTCATAGAGTTAGGTTGAGTCTCTGTATTTATTAGGTATATTTTGTTTGCTTACTTTCTTTTCACGTGTGTTTCTTTTCTTTAATACTGTCGTTGAGTTTATTTGCTTATATTTGTGCTTTCACAAGTGTTCATGTGTTCAGGGGGAGCATGACCAGCTATTAGGTAAGTTATTTTATTGTTGAGGGGGAGTGCCACACACGTTTTTTTAACTGCCTGAAAAGTTTTTTTGTGTGTGTAAAGACATTCCCGAGTGCACTTAACATCACACATTGTGCACATTCTGAGGGGGAGCAAAATCATTGTGTTCATCATTTAAGGGGGAGCGTCACATTTTTTCTTAAAAGTATAAAAGTTTTTTTGTGTCGACGTCTTCTACTTTTATCACTTTCCCATTCCGAGGGGGAGCAGGGTAATCCCCATGCAAAGGTCGAGGGGGAGCAGCAAAATTTCCTAAGAAAAGGTTCTTTTTATCAATTTTTGAGTTTCCAGACACTTACGCGGTAAGTTACCGGGTAACCCTAGTTACCGGGTAATCTTACCGGACCGGGTAAGTTACCGGTTAACTCACCCGGTAAGTGTCAGCCCCATATAAATAAGAATCCGGAAACCTTACTTCATTTCACACGTACGCAGAAACCTTCGCGATAAACCTCTCCAGAACCCCTCATCTATCGTTCGCACTCGGTAACTCACAAATCCATCAATCAAGTTCACCACTAGTCTCGATATCAAAGGTATGTGTCCTACATCTAACCTTAATATCATTGCGACCTCTATTTGATGTTTGCACTACCGACTTGAGTTGATTTGGGATCGATCAAGGGTTTCTAAAACCCCATCTTTGAGTCGTTCACTCTCAAGCCGATTTAGGACTCTACACTCGTAATCATGAATGTTAGTGGTATATGTTAATTGTTAGACGCATCTAAACCGAGTAGATCTTGTTTTCATGAGCTTTGTGGTTCGATTTGGGCACTGCATTATCGTTTCCGGTAACCCTAGTTTGCCCGGTAACATTCATGTTACCCGGTAACTAGCATATTACCCGGACACATTCAACTGACCCGGTAAGTTCTTATGTTCCAATACTCCGGACACTTTGATCCCCGGTAACCCAAGTCGTCCGGATACCTGGTATCCGGTAAGATCGGTGTACGGTAACATCTTTGAATCCGGTAAGTCATGGTAAACTGGTAACCTTTTTCTCCGGTAAGATTACCTCACCCGGTAAACCCCATTTTGTCCGGTAACCATTAGTTACCTGGTAACTTTTGTTTACCCGGTAAGCCCTATCTGTCCGGTAAGTGTTGCTAGGGTACGCATTGAAGTTGATATTATTCCATCCACAATCTGACACTGTGTTTTCCAGATATTCTAAATGGCGGAAAAACAAGATCAACAACAGCAAAATGTTCCTCCACCTGAGGAAATTATAGATGACCCAGCGGGCGAAGCTCTGGTTCCCGAGGACCATGGCATTGAGATCAATCCGAACAACCATCATCTTGACGTGGCTGCATTCTGACCCGATCACCGTGTGGTTGTTGATATAATGCTTGGCCACCCGCTTCGCCGAGCACTGACCGCGACAAAAGACGTACCTCTCATATATGTACACCAAGTATGGCACACGACAAGGCTGGTCTCCATCAACAACATTCAGACCATTACCGCCAGCATCGACCACTACCCGTTTACTCTAACACTGGAATCCTTCCGCCGACCACTGTCCCTTCCGGAACCGAATGCCGGAGGCCATGCCGCATAGGCACCAACCATTAATGACGCCACACTCTGTGTTGAGGTTCGTGCACTTGGATATCGTCACGACCTCGACCGCCCGTCCGCCTTCACAAGGAAATACATCGCCCCGGTCTGGTACACTCTATTTTTCATCCTAAACTGGTGTCTATCCTCCCGATGGAAGGGGATAGACCAATGCATCGTAGACTTCCTACGCTTATTTCACGCGGTGTGCTACAATCGGCACATAGACTATGCATCAGTCATTTGGCGTGAAATGGTGCAAGCCATCCGACAGACCAGCGGAACCAAAAAGAAGTTCCTCCCGTTTCCGCGTTTCTTTGCTCTGTCCGTTCGCCAACACATGGATGTGAACCCGCTGATCCCACGACGAATCAACAATCCGGTATGTCCTCATCACAATTTGCAATACTTGGTGATTCGTAACCCACCGGATACCCCAGCCATGCCTATACCTGAACACTTACTGGCACACGCAGACCCCAATGCACTGAGTGTGATAGAATATAGGCGAGAGTTAGGGAATCCCATGGTCCAGCCAGCGCCGGAGGGGCCTCTCCAGGGAGATAGACCCGAGCGACGTGAGGGTCCTAGGACAAGAAGAGGAAGGGCCCGGGCAGCAGGGGCTCCCGGGCGGGGTGTGTTGAGATTGCATGGGAGGGGAACAGGCGTGGGCGGTGCATTGGATACGCGTGTCAGTACTACCCAATCCACACAAGCCGGTCCAAGCCAACAACCTTCCATCACCCGAACGACGACCGAAGCTGGAACTTCGTCTAGACCGATGCTTCACCGTGACACGGAAGCTTACATATCTGACCCTTCACCACCCAGACAGGTTGAACTGGTGGAATCCGACTCCACCGAATCCGATACGGATCGTGATATACGCGCATCCTTGATACCTACCCGTATCGCACCAAACCCGGAATTGATCGAAGGAATTCCATCTGACTCACCCACAACCCCTCTAATCCATACTACCCAGCCTAATACGGGAGACACAAGGAGAGAGGATGGAATATTAGTTGAAGAATTGGAACATGTGAGACGGAGGGAAGTGAGATCGAAAACAAATCAAGAGAGAATAAGCCGTAAAAATATAGAGGCTTCTGAGCAACCCCAAACCAGCATCATCCAGGTAGCTACATCTGCTATCTCGTCTCATCCTTTGGGACGGGGTATTGAAGAAGCCGACGTGGACCTAGCGGCGCAAGTGTACGACCTCCCTGGCCACTCATCCGTCTCTCAAAAGACGGGTTTTTCATCTTTGCACGGGGAATTAGCACAACTTCTACCGATCTCTCACTCGGAGAGTATTGGTATTGAAACAAGAGACCAGCCTCCCCCGGTCTCGACTTCTTTGGATGCACTCTTGAGTCTAGAGCCATTTGCTAATATTACTTCTTCGGCTAGGACACAGGATGAGACAAGGAACATCGGTGCTCTTCGTGACCCGATCGGAACTTCCGTAGGGTCTCCGCCTTTAAGCGGGATCCGAGGATCGGAAGGAAATCCTACCACGGACACACCATCGCCAACCGTGAAGGTAGGTGCCTCTGCCTCTAAGGTAGATGCCTCAACGGGTAATCTAAGTGATCTCGGAGTTACTTTACCCGACGTTGTGTCACAGGGATATCTGGACAACGCCCTAAAGGCTGTCCGCGAGGCCATGGATGTAACACCCGTAATTTTCGGATAAGCATAATTTTGAATCAGTGAGAAACCGATCTTTTAAGAAAAATATGAAAGGTAAGATTTTGGGTTAAATCTTAGATTTTATGGTCTTGTTAGATGAGTAATTCGAATACGAGTCCAACGGTTCTTTCCGGAGCGAAATCGGAGCTATAACAAAGAAGTTATGGCCAAAACAGTTTCGGTACATCTTGTGCGACTATGACCAGCGACAATGACCGTGTCATTGTCGCATGTCATTGCCGCGCCAAGGGTACAACCTACGGTACACCTTGTGCGACTATGACCAACGACAATGACCGTGTCATTGTCGCGTGTCATTGTCGCGGACGGGTACCTGGTTGCTGTCAAATACGAATTTCATCCCCCAAACTTCATTTCTTCATATCTCTCTCATTTCAACTCCGATTTTGGCGATTCAAGTGGCTATGGTTCCGATTTTGAGAGCTCTTCAAGGATCTAGAAGGAGTTTGGAAGATCATTGGATGATTCAAGGGTGTTTGGTGATGGTAAGTCTCGAATCTCCTCCCTTTCTCTCCCAAATCGTTTTCCCTTTTCTCCCTCACAAACCCTAACTGATTTTGGGGCTTTTTCATGGAGATTAATGTGTTCCTTCTCCATTTTATGCTAGTGGTTTCATTCATTGATGCAAGAACAAGTCTCATCCACATCACTAGAGATTTTTGGGGTTTTCTAGGTTTTCATCAAAACCTAAGTGGTGAGTTCATCCTCCTAGCTTCTATACTTTTATATGAGTTATAAATGTTCCATTGATGATCTCCTAGTGTTTTGTTTATTCAATTTTGGTTTGGATGATTTTGGAGAAGTTAGGTTAATATTGGAGTTTTGGTCAAAATGGAGATTTTAATATAAGATGTTTGGGGAATAGTTTTGAAGTGGTTGAATATGAATATTCATGGTTGGAAGTTATGAATTTAGGTTTTTGGAAGTTTTGGCTTGAGGATGCAAACTTCATCAAAGGAGCTTACGTTGGAGAAACTCTAGATTTAGCTTAAATCTAGCAAGGTGAGTTCAAGTTACTTTGCGAAAACGTTGTACATGCCAAAATGAGTATTTTACAAATATGTGTGTGTTTTACTTGAAAAGATACGTGGTTGAGTTATTCGGATAATTTAACTCCTTTGAAATGTTTATCTTCATAAATGTGTAAAACGCCCATATTTGGGGCTTTTGAATATTTGGATGGTTAGAAATCATATTTTGTCTTTAAAAGGTTAATTGCTCAAAAATGATGTTTATTTGACGGCTTAATCATGTTAGTGTAAATTGATTTTATAAACCATGTGGGAAATACCCGATTTAGTGTCAAGAGTTATTTTGAGAATTGTAAAGGTGTGAGTCCTTTTGGGAAAACCCTTTTTGCTTAACCGTGTCAGGTTTTGGGTTAATAAAGGCTTTGTGGTACTTGTTTACCTAACTGGGGCTTAGGTGCATTTTATTGCACATTATTGATATTTGCATGATTGGGTATTTTGTCATTCCGGGTTGAGCATGTTTTGGTAGACTGTGTTGCATTGGATCCATAGGCAAGTGAGTCAGTCTTTAATTGATGGTCTATCTCTTTGTGCACGAGGAGTGGACTATGGGGACGCATAGTTATATGCGTAGGCCGTGGGGGCCACTAGCGAGTAGGCAATAAGGGACATTGAAGTCCTTAAGGTGTAACTCGTCTAGACTGGATATGCAATAAGGTCGCCTGTAAGTCCTTGAGGTGTAACTCTACGGGGTATGCAATAAAGGCAATCTATTTATGGCTTGAGGTTGTGATGTCTTTATGGCATGGGAACTAAGGTCGGGGCTTGAGGTGTAATCCAGTAACATCACGAGTGACTTAACTTTGTGTGCCCGTCACTTTCGATGGAATCAGGTCTCCCCCGTCACCGAAAGGTGTGGTTTTGGGTATATGTTTTTATCCATATTTTCGATGACGTACTTTATTTATACGAACTGTATTCATGGTTATTGGCAAGGTTCTATGCTTCATACTTATTGGATGTTTTGGAATATTGGAGTTTTGTCCATGTTTATAATTCTTGGGATATTTACGTCTAAACATGTTTTGAGTGAGTTGGAGTTGGAATTCATTTTAGAAAACGCTTTATACACTTTGGGAACTTTTCTCCTAGATTTTGTGTGCGTTGGAAAATGAGTCATTTATGCCCGCTTGGGAAGCCCTTTGGAAATAATAATCTTTGTCGCAACTTTCAACGAAAGATTTATCTAAATCATGACTAAAACCACAACCTTCCGATTTATGATTTTTATGTAGTCATGATAAAATGCTTGAACTCACTAGGCGTAAGCCTAACCCTTTTTATTTGTCGGCATGTGCAACAGGCTTAGGTTGGGGTAACTCTAGCTACATTATGAAGTGGCGGGTGCTAGTAGTGTGCACGAGAGGTGAAGTGTTTAGTGAAGTCTTCCACACTTGTTTGGACTAGCAACTTGTGTTGTGTTAAGTGACACCCGTTTAGGTTGTTTTATTTGGGGAATTATAATGTTTTTAATTCCAAGGTATTTTGAGGAATAAATTGTAGAAATGAATTTATCTATTTTTGTTGATTATTGAATTTTAAAGTTAGTTGCTCGTTCCAAATTTGAGGGTGTTACAATGGAGCAGTGATTCACCAACGAGCTCGATAAACTGAAAAGCCTGGTCAAAGGAAAGGAGAAAGTACTCGAAGCTGAAACTGCCCCAACACCTCCACCGGGTCCCGTTCAGCCAACTTACTCAGTGGACACCTTGAAGACTATGCTCCTCGCTCAGTTGCTCCAGAACACCGACACCGACGCCTCTACCGAAGCAGACCTGATCTCCGTTCTACGATCCCATGTCACTGCTCCTTCGTCATCCATCACTACAAGAATGGATCAGCTTGACACGACTCTCAAGGATGTTCAACAAGCGCTCAAAACGTTGTCCGAGAGAGTCGCCTCCATGGAAGAAACCTGCAAGAGTCAAGCAGGCGGTCTAAAGCGAAGACACGATGATCAGGATGATCCTGATCACCGTGAGGGGGAGAATAAAAGATTACGATTATCCGAGACCGCCCTGATCCTCACTGAAATTACTGTGGTTCAACCAGAACCGTCAACTGCGGCAACTACAACTGAAGAACAACCTGAAGCCTAGTTGAGCTTAGTTGAGGTGGTTATTGATATGGACATCTCTGACGACGAAGACCCGACGGTTGAAAAGCCTGAGGGAACAACACAGGAATTGGTCACACATGAAGCATTAGATAGGACCAAACTACAACTGATAGATCCAGACTCCCAGATCGACCCGGAGACCGAAAATGCATGGTACGAAAAAGCCGCCAGTGCTGTAAATCTCCAGGTAAACCTGATCTTTCCGACTGATGAAGACGACAACGTTGACTACGACCAGTTTCTGCTGCAAAATCTGTATGGTACACCCGTTCACTCTGCTCATGCCGCCGAGACTTCTACAAGACCCGAAACGACAACTGCTGAAAATCCGACATCTCCTCAACAACCGACAGCTTCGGATCATCCTCTTCTTCAACAGCAACAAATCCGATGGGAGAAAATCATGATCTTTATTCCTCACCTGGAGGAATCTCTGAAGAAGCTGTATGTCCACAGGTTACGCCCTATCGAGCCGACATTTTGCTTTGGGATTTCTCAATTCGACAAAGAATACCAAGGTCAGTACATAAATGCCATGAAGCGGTGTCTGCCAGTTAGCCAAGTCCGAACCAAGCACAAGATCACTGAAGTGCTTAACATCCAAACCGGCCGAATCCTTAGAGTTATGTTTCCAGTTTTCACCGTCCGACGCGAAGACGGTAATGAATGGAAAATTTCTGAAGCTGACTTTAAGAATCTTAGACCATCCGACCGCTTCAAGTAACAAAGGCGCTCGAAGCTGTTCGTCGATTCTTGATTCACTCTATTATGATGTCTTATCTCACAGACTTCCAAATGGTATCGTATGTTCCGAACTCGAATGAGATAACCGCACGAAATACTTTAGAAGTGATTGAAGAACGCATCGACTACCGCCGAGCCATCAGAACGTTCGAGATACACTTTGCGCTTCGAAAGAGATATGTTGACAACTGGCGCGAACTCGAACTTCAATTCAAATGGGGAGATTGTTAGGGCAATATTTGGTTGAATAGAAGTTCAAAGGATAATGTGTTATTAATCAATATTTGAGCCTTTATTGTGAACGGTCCGTGGGCTAGTTACCATGGGCCCATAGTATATAATGTTTTGTTTAGCTTAGAATTAAGCTAGTTGTCTTTTTACACTTTCCTGAATCTATTGTAAACTCTCTCAATATTGAAAGTGAATTGGATGACCAGTTGAAATCATACAAACTGTTTCATATCTATTGATTTCTTCTATACATTGCACGAATCTGGAACTCACAGAAAAAGAGACCACCAGTTTTAAAAAAGATGTCTCGCACAACTAACCAAAAAGGACCCATCTTCAAATGGGTACCTAAAACTGCTTGATCTGGTTGTTTGCAGAAGAATAATTTATGGTATCTAGACTCAGGATGTTCAAAACATATGATCGGTCAAAAAGATATGTGTTGGTCCCAAAGGGGTTATACAAGTTTGTAAAAGATGGGGGGGGTTGAATACAAACACACGATTTTTATCTTTCTAAATTGTTTATTGATATGTATCAAACAATTTACAGTTTGTTGCGGAACAAGATTAAGGAATAAACCTAATCTAAACAAACTATGAGAACACACAGAGTTCTTGCACTAGAAATAAGAGAGAAAGAATATTAAGAAAACTAAGGATAGTTTTCTTTCACACAGTAGTTCAGCGAGGAAGGAAATGGCCGAGCACTTCAAAATGAAGTAGGGTTTCCTTTATATACTGCATGCATTTAATGCAAGTCAGTATACCTTTACACGTGGCAGCCTCTGGCTGGTTGCATGATTTAACACTAATTATCAGTGATCATCAGTGAGGTTGAACATGCTCAAGGCTCACTAATGTACAGTGTTCGCTAAAGTATAAATTTAAAGTGTATGTTTTTCATCAGCGATACTAAATAGACTTAGTATATTTTATTTGATGAGAAAACATTAATACATATTGTCTACTTACAATTTTCACTAAGTGTTTCTCAGAGTCATTATCAAATCACTGAGGGTTTGGATCAACAATCTCCCCCTATTTGATGATGACATAGCAATGAAGGAAAATTTCTAAGTAAGAAAACATAAGGATAAAAAGAACTCGTAGAATGTGTGTCCCATTTACTGTTTTCAGGGATCTTTTCTAGTACTGATGGAGTAAAGTACATTCACTGAAAATTTTCATTAACTTCGTAAAGGTTACAATGGGAAGTGGAAAAATAACAAGTACAGTGAATAATAATTACAAGTACAAAAAGTTACACGCTGATAAAGATTGAAGAGTTACAAAAGGAGATCCTATCAGCTATTCAGGTTCTTTCTTGGCGAGAAGTTCGTCAAGAGTATCAGTTTGAGGAATCATCCAATCAGGGACTTTCACTCCTTGATCTCTTCTTTTCTTTGCTTCTTTGAAAATCAGGGGCTTTAGAAAGATTGCTTGGAGGTCCTTTATGTAGTCACACAAATAAATTAAATCTCTGAGCTGTTCGATGGGAACTTTCTATAGCTTAGAGACTCGTTGAATACATGGGCGACCAGTGCACTCGTAGAAGAAAATGCCGTAGGGATTACTGAGAACCTTACCAGGGATGAATGTTTCAGCGGGAGATAGAGAGACATCGAGTCCGAAGAGATCAGGATCATGACCAAGAACTGCTTCACGAGAAAATTCGATCCCTGTTTCATTCCTTATCGGAGGGCCTGAAGTTGAGGATTTCTTCTTCTTAGCAGTAGGTCGCTTGGCCTGAATTGGAGGAGGTTTTGGGATGTCAACGGCTGAAGCTACCATGTCGATCAGCCTGTTAAGAGCTTTCTTGACATGGGTCTTGTATGCTGAGCGTGATCGTTGAATAGCTACCCTCATCTCCAACCATTCAGGGAAGCCAAGCTTGTCAATGTTTGACAAGTAACGAGTTGACTTGAATCCATTTTCTCTGATGATTTCGACGTCGACTATTGGAACATTGCTTGCCATTCTCCCTTTCAGGGAAACAGATTTAATCCTTGAGCCGTGACTTCTGTAATGGCACTTCTGTTTACACCAAGTCAGTGTAGAGTCACCGACCTTTGTTTTCTCTTGACTTCTCTTCTGTGCATCCTTGATCATCTTTTGTTGGACATCTACAGGGAACCTTTTCAGATCTGTATTCTTGACTGAACGTTTAACGAGTTCTAATGAGAATTCTTTGTCTCTTTGTTCAGCCTTCTTTCGTTCAGCCAGGAGTTTTTCAGCCTTGAAAGACTCAGCGATTTCCCTGTTGGATAAGAACTTCATGTGAGGAGGGACAATGCATTGATCTTCCAGTTTCTGGATCATCACTGCTCTTTTTGTGTGTTCATCTTCACTTGGGTTTTTAAGAACCAAGGAAGGTCTATTGGGATGAGAGAGCAGTTCTTCTTCTTCATCAAAAATTTCATCGGTCTCAGCGAAGTTCAAGACCGGGATTATTTGCTGATCTTCAGCTCTAGAGGCTGGGATTATTGGTGAAGTGTGGGGAGCTTCAGCTTGACCCTCAAGCGGGGGAGAGGACTAGCTGAAACAAAACGATCACAGAGGTTAGATCATTTGGGAGAAGAGATAGATAAAGGATGAGTTAAGTGTTTAGATGTTCGAGAATGAGAAGGGTTGAGATTGAGAATGGATAGAGGAGGGATGCAGTGTAAGGGAAAAAAATGTAACATACTTGAAAAACTGGCGTTTTGAGTAAAATAGACAGGTTGTCCTCAGCAAGGCCTTTTTGTTTTCACTGATTGGCTGCATTCGCTGGAGATTTGGGTTTGGTCCCCTCCCCTTGTTCTTTTATAACGACTCCCTTTTGAGTCGGGATCGTTGCTTACTTTCGCTGGAAGACGAAACCTTCATCGTCATCATCATCATCATCATCATCTTTTGGTGATGATGAAGGTTCGTCATCTTTCAGATCAAGGTCTTCTTCATCTTCATCGTCAGCGTCCTCTTCCTCACTCTCTAAAGATAGATCCACAACAGCAGCATGAGAGTGAGTGAGGTCTTCGAGTTGCTCTCCCTCAGAGTAAGAGGGACTTTTCTCGGTTCCCTCAGGTTCTTATCTCCCTGAGGTTATTCATCTTTATCCTCCCCCTCAGAAAAATGGGGAAGGTCTTCAGTTTCCTTCTCCCCCTCTTCCACATTTTGGATGGGGGAGGAAGTAGCAGCAGCAGTAGTAGTAGTAGCCTTAGGATCCCTGTCTTCTGGGCCAAAGATCCCAATTTGGTGTTCTACCTCTGCCATTCTGTCTTCTAGACCAGAAATAGCAGGGGTACCTTGAAGAATAAACTCCACTGCCATCTCCAACTTATCCCGATCATCCTGAGAAAAGTGGGACAGAGGGACAGTGGGAGCTTCCATACACTCCAGGATCTTGGTGAGCAGGGTTGTAGCAGAATCCACCTTTACAGCAAGGTTGCTCACCTCCCCTTTCAGAGAGGTCATCTCTTCCTTCAGAGCATCCACATTAACCTTGATCTCTTTGGAAGAATTTGCAACATTTATGGAGAGATCAGCGTTGGTGGTTTTGAGAGTGTTGAGGGAGGAGGTGTTGGTGGTGAGAGATGTCTCTATAGTCTTCAGGGCTCCATCAACCTTGATGAGGTCAGTGGAGGAAGCTTTGTCAGCAACAACGGTTTCAACCTTTTTAAGGGTCTCTCCAGCGTCTGTAACCGCTGTAGAGTTATTGGAGATGGTGGTGGTGAGAGTTTCCACCTTTTCAGCGATCTCCTTGAGGGAGTTGCTGATCGTGCCCAAATTAGGACCTATAAAAGTAGAAAACTTGTGAGCGAAGGAAAGCTCAGACGTTGGAGTCCAGGGAGAGTAGTGTTTAGGATACCTGTAGGTGGGTCGGAGAAATTGTGGATATCTGGATGACCAGAGTAATAGGCCATGTCAATCTTCAGCGATGACTGTTTAGAAGCACCTGCAGGTCCTTGGTTCAGCTGCATCATTCGCTGTAGTTCAACAGCAGCATTGTCATCTAGATGGATGACGTTTGTAGTTGAGGCAGTAGGGAAGATGAATTGTGTAGAGACCAAAGAATGAGAGGGAGGAGCAAAGGTTGTGAAGAGGGAGGTGGTGGTAGTGTCAGCGTTGGATCAACTGGAAATTCTCTCAGCAGCGCTTTGAGGCGCTTAGAAGCACCTGCAGGTCCTTGGTTCAGCTGCATCATTCGTTGTAGTTTAACAGCAGCATTGTCATCTAGATGGATGACGTTTGTAGTTGAGGCAGTAGGGAAGATGAAATGCGTAGAGACCAAAGAATGATAGGGAGGAGCAACGGTTGTGAAGAGGGTGGTGGTAGTTGTGTCAGCGTTAGATCAGCTAGAAATTCTCTCAGCAGCGCTTTGAGGCGCTGTGGAGCGGGGGTTCTAATCTAAGAAAGTTTAAGTGAACTGAGGCACTGAAGCTGGTATTGAATGGGTAGGTTCAGCGGATGTGGCGGAGTGTACCATGAAACTATCGATCATCATCTGCAGAGGGACCGATGTAGATTCTTCAGCCTGGGAAGGTTTGGGTTGCTCCATTGAAATCTTCTTGGTCTTATGGATGCCAAGGGGGGTAGTGGATTGTTTCCTCTTTTTGGAAGAGGTGGTGGTTGCAGCCTTGGTATCAGCGGTTGGGTCGACCGCTATCATGGAGGTAGCTGTAGAAGAAGAACAAGAAGGAGAGCGGAGAAGAGTAAGAGGAGTAGAGAGACGTACCTCGTTGGACACAGGCTTGAAGTCAAGCACCTTCGGGCCAACCTGAGAAAGTTTCAGGTCGCCAACCTTGGGGTATTCGTTTTTCAGGCCATGAGCAAAAATGGCACTGAGAAAGTGAGGATAAGGAACCACGACTGATCTTTCAGGCATCTCCACTCTTTCCATCAGGTCGTCGAAGATCATTTTGGCCCAATCAACGTGAAGACCCTTCAGCAAGGCGTAGGCCATGACAGTATGATGTTTGGAGGCCTGATTTGTAGAGCCTGTCTTAACAGTCATACAACATATGATATGAGCAAAAATGAAATTCAGCTCAGAGGGCATCTTGTTCTTGAGGATCATAGTGAGCTTCTTCTCAGGGATGCCTTCACGATCAGGGTTCCATGTGTACCTCATGCAGTCGAGGAAATGGATGATTTCTCCTTTCCTTGTAGAGAGTTGGGATCAGGGAACAGGACGAATTGGTGGTCTTTGGATCGACCAGGGAGATTCAGCGCTGAGCGTATAACTCCAGGGGTGATTTAGGCTTCGCCAAGTTTGGTTTCGAAGGCGATAACGTCGTACTTTCGGTTAGGGTTTTTGGTGGATATGGCAGTGGTACGATGATCTGTGTACCAAAATTGTTGTAAGAGCCTTTTGTGGGCAGGGGGCTTAATGGTCATGGCAGTGGAAAGGGGACAGGTCTTGATGAAGTTTACTGTATCATCAAGATGTGTGACCATATTTTTCTTGGGGAATTCCAAGAGAGCATAAGGGTTGTTGGATTGGAATGTTATCTGACTCATTGAGAGCTTCATGTTTGTAGCCTTTGCAAAGAGAGGGGCAGAGGGAGCAGCAGTTGCAGCAATGTCAGTGTTGGAAGTCATTTCTGTTTATAATAACAAAAGATATAGAAGAGGATGAGACAAACTTAAAATGGAAAAAGTTTCCAAAATAAGGGTTTTAGGGTTTTTCAGTTTCCATTTTGGGAAAGAAATGGCGAACTAGGGTTTTCTAGTTTTAAAATAAGTTTAAGAACTAGTGATCTTTCTTGTTTTACCAGTTTCCTTTTAGGGAAAGGATTCTGGAAAAACGTATGAAAAACATAAGTTTAAGATTTTGATTTTAAACTTACAGAACAACTCGTAAACAAGTTATGTTCAGAGCTCCACAAGAACAAGATCACTCGATCTAACACGGAGAATGCCCTCAAGTTCCTGAACAATCTCCTGCCATAATGGAAAATGTTCGCTTCTCACATCAAGCACAACAATTTGATTGAGAACCTTCCAATCCATGAACTCTACGAGATGCTCATGCAGGACGAGGATGAAGTCATGGAGATACTGAGCAGTCAGAAATCCTCGTCCAAGTCTCAGGCCGATCCACTTGCTCTTGTAACGACAAAAAGCGGCAAGTCTTCCAACCGTCACTCCAAGCGAACCAAAGAGTCTAGTGAGTCTGAACCAGAGTCTGAAGCAGTAACAGAAGAAAGCGACTCTGACCCTGAGCTGACTCAGATAAAGAAAGCGATGGCCCTCATCACCAAGTCGTTTCAGAGGAACAAGTACTACAAGAAACCTTCGTCCAATAACCAGCGCTACTCCACTACCCCCAACAAGCGCCATGGTTATAAGGACAAATATGAAGGAAAGAAGAAGACTGAAGAGCACAAGGAGAAGAATGATCGCAAGTCCGAGTCAAAGAAGAAGGACGAACCTGTCACGTGCTATAACTGCGGAAAATTAGGTCATTTTGCCAAGGACTGTAGAAAGCCCGTCTAGAAAAATGTACACTACTACAAGGCCAAACTTCTGCTGGCAGAACAGAAAGCTGCGGGAAAGGCACTGCTAGTTGAAGACGACCACTGGCTCAATCAATCCGACACTGACAGTGATTCTGAAGATGTTGATGCTTTCATGGGCAACCATTCTCCTCCATCAGAAAAGGCAAATCTGTGTCACGTATGTGACCCTATTCATCAAAACTTAATCGAACAGATGCAACCTCTTGTTCAAAGAATAAAATCTTATAAGGTATCCACTAATGAACAACTGCTTGAAATTAACTCGTTAAAAGAAAAGCTAGATGTACAAAAGCGAATTACTGAAAAGTACAAGTCCGATAATGCTAATCTAAAAGAAAAATGCACAAATCTTTCAATAACACCTAAGGACTTAAGGGCCAAGATATCTGAATTGAATCTAAAGCTTGATCAGTGTGAGAATGAGAAAGCAGAGATTATTTATCAATGCTCCTCTCTCCAAATCCAACACAAAGAGCTTGTTTCGAAAATAACTGATCTTGAAACCAAACTTAATAAAAGAGGTCAAACTGATTAGACAATTCACATGAACAAACCCAAGGAATTCACATACTTTAACAAGGAATGGGGAATTGGGTACGATAACCCTCAATACTTGAAAAAGATTTTATCAACGAGACCTACTCTTTATCACTTTAGTTTTCTTGGTCTCGAAAAGGAGTATCCTCAATACAAAATCAAGTGGACTGCTCCTCTTGAAAAGGAAAAGGAAGATGAAACTGAGGAATACAAATGCGCACACACCACTAAAATGCAATTACCTTTTGCATATGAACGTCTTAACTATTCCTACAAAAAAGAACAAATCCAAGTATCTGTCGAATGACTACTTTGACGGCTATAAGGTTGCTGATCCCAAGGATTCCTCCAAAAATGATGAGGGCGCAGCACCTGAACCCAAAACTGAGACGGACGAGTTTAAACTCTATGTCCCTCCTCTCATTTTG
This sequence comes from Saussurea involucrata, assembly GCA_033807775.1. NCBI lineage: Eukaryota > Viridiplantae > Streptophyta > Magnoliopsida > Asterales > Asteraceae > Saussurea > Saussurea involucrata. Next base: position 53,478,454 of record CM066324.1, read on the forward strand.
GAATCCAAAATAGTCGAGTTAGAGGAGACACTCGAAAAAGAAAGGACTGATTTTCAAAAGGAAAAGCAAGCGTTTTTAAATGAACTTGAGAAACTCAAATCCTCCAAAACCGAATATGTGTCGGATGAGGGACAGGAAATCCTTCAGAATGAAATCGATCGGCTCACATCAAAACTGTCTGCTTTGGAAACATAAGTGATGCAAGAGCAAGCGAGCAAATTTCATCTTCAAGAGAAACTTAATCAACTACAAAACAAAAAGATGATTTCACTCGAACCTTCCTCGGACTCCTCCGATACATGTTCGTGTAAAGTTTTTATTGGAAAAACTTCTTCACGAAAAGGTAAAGAGTCTCAAGTTGATTGTGTTAAAAAGGATCTAAACTCTGATTTTTAAAAGCTTTCGCACCAGATTCTTCTAAAAACACAGACACAAAGTGTTCCTCTCCTCCCTCAACCAATCCTAGTCCATCGATTCCTGATATTGATTTTTCTGCATTCATGATATCCGATGGTAGTTCAGACGATGAGTTTCTTAAGTTTGAGTTTGACAAACCTCTTCCGAATCACAGCGACTTTCTTTCCAAAGTTGTAAATTGCCTGGTCAATTTTCTTAAAGGCGAGAGTTCTTCTAAACTCAAGACCCCGGTTGTGAACAAAGTTTCTAAAACTGATTCTCTTTCACAAAACCATTCACAGTCGCAGTAAAAGACCAGTCGATCAAATGATAAAAATGTTGTCTACTCAAACTCTGCTGACCATGCCGTTAATGATTTTTCAGATAAAAATGGTCGGGCTAAACAAGGCAAACAAAAGTCGATAGCCAAAGGATCTATCAAGAACAAGTCGGAATCGAAGTCATTTAATTCTGTTTTTAATTCTAGGAAGAACATTAATGATTGTGGTTTGAATCATTCGAATAATTTTGTTGAACAAAGTGTTAATTTTCCAATTAGACTTTATTCAATTCAGCATTTGCTTCAATTATCCCACGATTGTTTGTGTTGTTCTAACTTTGGATTGAATGACTTTGACGATAATAGATATGCATCTGATTGGTTTGGTTCTTATCATGTTTATCATTCTAAACCTAAACGCAAATCCCGTAAGACCAAAAGGAAACCCATTTCAAAACGGGTTCCTTGGTCAGGTGTTAAACCTAAACCCAAAAGGAAACCTATTTCAAAACGGGTTCCTCAGTCAGGTGTTAAACCTAACCCTCCAGGACCCATTTTCAAATGGGTACCTAAGAACCGTTAATCTTGTTTTTGCAGGACGGTCATGTGTGGTACTTAGACTCATGATGCTCCAAGCACATGACCGGAAGGAGGGAGCTACTCACGAATTTCACATAGAAATACTGCGGAGACGTAAGGTTTGGGAATGATGACAAGGCGCCGATTATGGGCTACAGTGGCATTGTCCAAGATAAGATCACGATCAAGAAGGTATCAGACGTCGCGGGATTGGGACACAATCTGTTCAGCATCGGCCAGTTCTGCGCTAAAGATCTCGAGGTCAATTTCAAAGCTAAACGGTTTAGCGTCCGCACTGAAGACGGAAAGGAGCTACTTGTTGGAACTCGGAAGACCAACCTCTACACCATCGACCTCTCTGCCTTGAAGATCGATGATTCAGTCTTCCTAATGTCAAAGGCCAACTCTCAACAAGCGTGGATATGGCATCGACGACTCTCGCACCTCAACTTCAAGAACATCAAAAAGCTGGTGCTAGGCGGACACGTTAAAGGCATGCCCAAGCTCAAGTTCGAGATAGACAAAATCTGCAGGACATGCGATATCGGAAAAATGAAGCAAGCGATTCACAAGCCGAAGGCCGCTCCGAGCACGTCCCGGTCCCTTAAACTCATCCATATGGATTTATGCGCACCGATGTGTGTTCAGAGTATCAACAAGAAGAAGTACGTCCTGGTGATGGTCGACGACTTCTCACGCTACACATGGGTGAAGTTCCTACACTCCAAAGACAAAACCCCGAAACTCATCATCACCCATCTGAAGACCATTCAGCTGAACCTCTGACAGCAAGTTCAGTCAATCAGGACGGATAACGGGACGGAGTTCAAGAACCAAACGGTGAACGAATACCTGACATCTGTCGGTATTTCGCATAACTTTTTTGCCGCTAGGTCTCCTCAACAAAACGGAGTGGTAGAACGGCGGAACTATACCCTTGTCGAGGCTGCTCGCACGATGCTGTCATAATCAAATCTGCCACTTTTTCTCTGGGCTGAAGCTGTTGCAACTCCCTGTTACACGCAAAATCGTTCCATCATCAACAAGTGGTACAACAAAACGCCGTACGAGATCATCAACAATCGCATCCTGAATATCAAGTACTTCCACGCGTTCGGATACACGTGCTATGTCTTAAACGACAATAAGGAGGTTCTTTTCTGACATATCGTACGGAGTCGTGCAAGGGTGGTTAAGACAAAAGTACTTTGTACGGAGGACTTCATGATCAGCTTTTCGTTGATTCAGCGCTTTACCATTGTTTATCAGCGAATGATAAAGTTCAGCGATAGCTGAAGTCTTGTACTTGATACTTCACGTTGAGTGGACAAATCTGAGACTTTGCTGATCCGCATCAGTTCATTAGGAGACTTGTCGCTGGTTCTTGAGCTTGATCTTCGACTTCAGCGTAGAACCTATGTTGACGTGAAACTTGTCTTCAGAGATCATAAGTAAACAACTAACTTATCAGCGATCACCATAAGGACTTAACAGACTCAGAGTATTATGGTGAACAGTGTTCGCTGAATGTTTAATCTAAAGAGCGAGAGTTCCTATCAGCGGTACTGTAAGATCTTAGTACTTATCAGCGATAGTGAAACTCTGATACATATTGTTTACTTACAATTTTCACTAAGTATAAAAGAGAGGGTCATTATCAAATCACTGAGGGTTTGGATCAATAATCTCCCCCTATTTGATTATGACATAGCAACAGAGAAAATCGCTATATAATGAAAACATAAGGATAAAAAGAACTCATAAAATATTTGTCCCTTTTACTGTTTTCTGGGATCTTTTCTGTACTGATGGAGTAAAGTACTTTCGCTTAAATCTTTCTTTAAACTTCGAATCAGTTTACAAAAAGAAGTGGAAAGATTACAAATATAAGCGAAAAAAATTACAAGTACAAAAGAATAACTGATACAATAGAAGAATAAGGCGATCCTATCAGTTTATAAAGGTTCTTCCTTAATGAGAAGTTCATCAAGGGTCTTTGATGTGGGAATCATCCAGTCAGGGACATTTACTCTTTGATTCCTTTTGTTCAGCGCTTCTTCAAAAATCAAGGGTTTAAGATGCCGTGCCTAAATGTCGTTTTTGAAATCACACCAGTAGATGAGATCTTTCAGTTGTTCGATGGGAGTGATGGGAAGCTCAGAGATACGTTGAAAACGTTTTCGCCCATCATAGTCAATAAAAAATATCCCAAAGGGTTTGCTTAAGACTTTCCTAGGGATGAAAGTCTCATCAGGAGGAAGAGATGTGTCAAGTGCAGAAAGGTCAGGTTCTGGACCAAGGACTTCCTCAAGAGAAAAACCAATACCTGTTTCATTCCGTATCTGAGGACCTGAGTCTGAAGATTTAGACTTTTTCTTTGCAGAGGCCCTTCTTTTCTGATTTTCGAGAGGAGGGGGAGGAGGAATATCCACACAAGAAGATACTAAGTCGATCTGTTTATTTATCAGGTTTTTGAAATGATCCTTGTACTTAGATTGAGACTTCTGGATGGCTAATATGATCTCCAACCATTCAGAGAGACCGTACTTTGTGATGGCTTCAGCATAGAATTTTTCGAAACACAGCGATCGTACGAGTAAGAACTTGGGTAGAACAGAGATAGAGAAAGAATGTGGTTGTGTATAGAGGTTTTATGGAGAGGAGAGCTGATAATGTGTATAGATAGAGGAGGGATGAGTGTAAGGAAGATTTAGTGTACCTGACAAACTGGCTTTGGAAGCGAGATCGTCAGATTGTCATTGTCTTCAGCGACACCTTTTCCTTTGCCCTTTTCAGCTTCAGACGATGAAGGCTTTGATTTGGTCCGCTCCCCTGAAGATTCGTTTATCACGATCCCTTTAAGAACTGTAGTCCTCTGAGCAGGCTTGATGATAAAGGAGTCATCATCATCATCATCATCATCATCATTCTTTGGAGAAGAGGATGGTTCATAATCCGATAAGTCGATGGCTTCTTCATCTTCAGCTTCAGATTCAGATTCTTCAGCTTCTTCGAGTTTCTCCCCCTCAGATACAGAGGTAAGCTTCTCGGTTCCCTCAGGGTTTCATCTCCCTGAGGTCCAGCGGTTGTGTCTTCATTTGTCTTCTCACTCTCTTCAGAAAGGGTAAAGTCTTCAGTCTTCTCCCCCTTGATAGATTCATCATGGGGAAGGTCTTCAGATTTCTTCCCCCCCCCCCCCTTCCTCATGATGAGTGGGGGAGGAATGGGAAGATTCAGCAGTTGGTTTTGGTTCCCTATCTTCTTGGCTAGGGATCCCCATATAAGTTTCAATCTCTGCTACTCTGTCTTCTAGGCCAGTAATAACAGGATTGATCTTTAGAAGTTCAGCACGATCCGCCGTAGTAAAATGCGTCGGTGCAGGGGCGGTCATGTTGTTCAAGATCTGCTGCATCATTGTCTTCATTGAAGTGACGTCAGTCTTCATTGAATTGACGTCATTCTTTACAGAACTCATGTCAGTCTTCACTGAACTGACGTCCGTCTTTAAGGAACTCACATTGGTCTTTACAGCAGACATATCTCCATCGAGTTTTCCAACCGATTCCTTCAGCGTTGTGACCTCGCTGGACATTGATTGAACTGATGTTTTGATAGAGAGGTAGTCTGTGTAGATGTCAGCGAGAACTTTGGCAAAGTCACCAAGAGTTTTATCAACCTTCTCCAAGTCAACTTTGGAGGCTTTCTGATCCACCACTATTGTCAGCTTTGTGAGATTCTTTCCAGCGTTTGTTATAGCTGAAGAGTTGTCTGAGAGAGTAGTGGTGAGACCTGTCAGCTTCGTCTCTAGGTTCTTCAGAGAGGCGTTGATGTCTCCCAAATTAGGACCTGTAACATATAAGTACTTTTGAACAGAGGAAAGCTCAGAAGTTTGGGGTTCAGTTACAGTGTATATGGGTTGGTGTATACCTGCAGGAGGGTTGACGAAGTCATCAAAACTTATGTGACCTGAAAAATGTTCCATGTCGTCAGCGAGAGTGCGTATACGCATGGACGTTCCTACAGGTCATGTATCAGCTTTAGCTTCTGGAGGAATGACCGGTGCTCCAGTGTTGGTGGTGACAACTGGATTAGAGTCTAATGGAGTAGAGAGAGGAGTGAAGGTTGAGAATGTTGGTTGGGTGCGGGATTCAGCGTTGGATCCGCTGAGAATCACTTCTTCAGTCTGTGGAGAGAATGAAGGAGGTTGGGTAGGTTCCAAGTTTGTAACCTCAGCGTTTAGAGACGCTGAAGCTGGGATGGAATGGGTGGCTTGTTCAGCTGTGGCAGAGCGTACCACTGAACGTTCCTTCAGCTCTTCGAGATGAGCTGAGGAGTCTTCAGCAAGAGATTGCTGGGGTTGCTCCTTGGTTTTCTTAGTTCTTTTGGAACTAAGTTGGGTAGAGGAGTGTTTCCTTTTATGAGAAGGAATGGAGGTGGCAGCTTGGGTATCAGCGATGGGTTTGTCCGCTGAAGGAGCTGCAGAAGTCGAAGAAGTAGGGTTGAGAAGAGTTAAGGGTGTAGAGAGACGTACCTCGTTTTCCACTGGCTTGAAGTCGAGAACTTTAGGGCCAACCTGAGAGAGTTTCAGGTCACCCTCTTTTGGGTAGTTGTCCTTCAGGCCTGTTTGGAAGACAGCACTGATGAATCTTGGATATGGAACCCATGGAGATCGGTCAGCAGCGGAGTCTACTCTGAGTACTAGATAATCGTAGATTATCGATGCCCAGACTATATGTAGACCTTTCAGCAAAGCATATCCCATTGCTTGCTGAGGTTGAGCGGCTTGATCAGAGGAGCCGGTCTTTGCAGTCATGCAACTTATTAAGTGAGCAAAGATGAAATTCATCTCGCTGGGCATTTTTGACTTCTTGATGAGGGTCAGCTTCTTCTCAGGCTTCTTGTCCCTCCCAGTTTCCCATACATAGCCCATTGCATCAAAGAATTCAGTGATGGCTTCCCTGTCTGAGTGTTTCTTGTGGTCAGGGAGGGGAACAAACGGTTTTTCTTTTGTGGCGAAGGGAAGGCTCAGGGCTTTGCGGATAATGGCAGGGGTGATCTTCATTGTGCCAAAATCGGTATCACGGAGGTTGCAGTCAATTGTCTTTGAGGAGTCTTTGGTTGATGGTAGCTGAGAGTGTCTGGCAGAATACCAGAACTGGGATAGTAGTAGCTGATGTGCAAGAGGTGTTATTGCCAGGGCTGTAGAGAGGCAGCAATTTTTCAGGAAATTCACAGCATCATCCAGATGTATGACTTGCTTTCGAGGAGGAAACTCGAGAAGCGCATAGAGGTTATTTGACTTTGTCTAGTCAAGTTCTTCAAGAGTGAACTTGACCTGAGGAGCCTTGATGATTTCCAATTCCTCAGCAGCAGTTGCAGCAGTGTTCTCAGCGGTGGTGTTCTTAGCAGTGGGAATATCAGTAGATGCCATTTCTGTATTATCAGTTCAACCAAAGATTAACAAATAAGAATAATCTTAATGTGGAAAGATTTTCCAATAAGATGGTTCGAATTTTTGTCCATTTCATTCAAACAAAAATGTCTTAATGAAGATTAGGGTTTTTCTTGTTTTTGAAAAACGAAATGCAAACCCAATAAAAATCTTGTTTTCCAGTTTCCTTTGAGAATTAGGATTCTGGAAAAACGTATGAAGAACAAGTTTAAGATTTTGCGTTTAAACTTGAAGAACAACCATGAAAGGTTGTGTTCATAAAACCATGAAAGAAATGATTTTATTTGAAAAAGTTCTTTTGTTTGATCTTGTAAAAACAATGAGAAGATCATTAACAAGTTTAAGAAACAGGTAAATAACAGAATTATTAACCTGGTTCGTTTGAAGAAGAAGAAATTCTTGAAAACTTGAGAGCACAAATGCAACAGTAATTCTTTCTTGCTTGGAGGAGAAGTTTTTCGCGTAAAGGAAAAATATAAACCCATAATGAGTTTATATAGTGAGATTAGAGGGAGAAAATCTTGAGCGGGAAAAGATTTTCATCATGACACGGACACGTGTTTGCATTTGATTGGAAGGTAAACAAAACGTGCAAACGTGTGTCAGAAAAAGAACGTGCCGGGGCTTATCCGTTGCAATGATGTCACAACTGTCCTTTCATATTCTAGGATGTCTCTGAGGTTTTGAAAACTCAGGGACACTTTTGAAAACATGAAGCACTGAATAGAAATATCAGTGTTGGTTTTAGAAATTTCAAAGTATCGCTGATTTAAGGAAGAGATATTCAGCGATGCAATTTGTTTTGAAATCTTGCATTCACATGCGATTGTCAGTGAGAGAAAACATACCTTGATATCAGCGAATCAAGTTTATTCAGAGAGAAGATGATAGAATAGGTTATACAAGTTGGTTTTATCCTATCGCTGATCAAATGTGAACCGCTGAATATTTTACTCTTCAAAGTTCAGCATTTCAAGCTCGCTGATGAGAAAGTTGAATCTTGTCTCATCAAGAGGTTTGGTGAACAGATCAGCTAACTGATAATCAGTTAGGATAAAGTGAAGTTCTATATCACCATTCATCACATGATCTCTGATAAAATGATACCAGATTTCGATGTGTTTTGTCTTTGAGTGTAGCACTGGATTGTTGGCTATAGCGATGGCACTTGTGCTGTCGCAATAGATTGGAATATTTGAGAGCTGTAGGTCATAGTCCAGTAGTTGATTTCTCATCCACAAGACCTGAGAACAACAGCTTCCAGCGGCTACATACTCAGCTTCAGCTGTGGAGGTGGACACTGAGTTTTGCTTTTTACTTGTCCAACTCACCAGCTTTCCACCTAGGAGCTGACAGCCTCGTGTGGTGCTTTTCCTATCCAATTTGCATCCTGCAAAATCACTATCTGAATAGGAGATTAGATCGAACCGTGAGCCTTTGGGATACCAAAGACCTAGATTCGCAGTACCCTTAAGGTATCGAAAAATTTGCTTTACAGTGGTCATATGAGATATCTTAGGTTCAGCTTGATATCGTGCACACAAACAGGTTGCGTACATAATATCGGGTCGGCTAGCTGTAAGATACAAGAGAGAGCCGATCATCCCACGGTACATCGTGACATCAACAGGAATACCATTAGTATCCTTGTCTAGTGTCAGCGGTGGTGCCATAGGGGTTTTCATAGCTGAACTCTGAGTTAAGTCGAATTTCTTCAGCATATCTTTAACATACTTTCCCTGATTAATGAAAGTTCTTTTTTCATTTTGCTTTATCTGAAGACCAAGGAAATATGTTAGTTCACCCATCATGCTCATTTTATACTCATCTTTCATTCTATCAGCGAAACGAGTACAAAGATCAGGGTTAGTAGAACCAAATATAATCTCATCAACATATATTTGAACAAGAATAATATGACCTTTTACTTTCCTGAAAAATAGAGTCTTATCGATTTTACCACGCTCAAATTTTTCAATATGGAGATAAGTAGATAGAGTGTCATACCATGCACGTGGAGCTTGCTTTAAGCCATAAAGTGCCTTATCCAGTTTATAAACATAACCTGGACGCTTAGGATCTGAGAATCCTGGAGGTTGTTCTACATAGACTTCTTCATTCAGCTTTCCATTTAGAAATGCTGACTTAACATCCATCTGATATACTTTGAAGTCTTTGTGTACAGCATATGCTAAGAATAGACGAATATATTCTAGTCTTGCTACTGGAGCAAATGTTTTGTCGTAATCTATCAGCGAAACGAGTACAAAGATCAGGGTTAGTAGAACCAAATATAATGTCATCAACATATATTTGAACAAGAATAATATGACATTTTACTTTCCTGAAAAATAGAGTCTTATCGATTTTTCCACGCTCAAATTTTTCAATATGGAGATAAGTAGATAGAGTGTCATACCATGCACGTGGAGCTTGCTTTAAGCCATAAAGGGCCTTATCCAGTTTATAAACATAACCTGGACGCTTAGGATCTGAGAATCCTGGAGGTTGTTCTACATAGACTTATTCATTCAGCTTTCCATTTAGAAATGTTGACTTAACATCCATCTGATATACTTTGAAGTCTTTGTGTACAGCGTATGCTAAGAATAGACGAATAGATTCTAGTCTTGCTACTGGAGCAAATGTTTCGTCGTAATCTATGCCTTCCTCTTGTCTGTATCCCTGAGCAACAAGTCGAGCCTTATTGCGGGTTACAGTTCCATGTTCGTCCAAGTTGTTTCGATAGACCCATTTAGTACCTATGACTGTCTTGTCAGTTGGTCTTCGAACAAGTTTCCAAACATTGTTTCTTTCGAATTCAGTCAGCTCTTCTTGCATGGCGCTGACCCAGTTTGGATCTTTGAGGGCATCATCTACTTTCTTTGGTTCAATCAGAGAAATAAAGTTAACAAATAAACAAATATTACCTGCACTTCGTTGAGTCTGAACACCAACGTTTGGATCACCTAGAATTTGATCAATTGGGTGATTTACAGTCCATCGCTGAGCCGGAGTGTGAGACGCTGACTCAACCTGAACTGGAGGAGCTGAAGATGAGGCTTCAGCAACTTCTAGAGTATCAGCTAAGAGAGGAATGGGTGCAGTTGTCATTATATTCACTGATTGCTGAGAAGAAGATGGAATGTCTGAGACATTTGGTTCAGAAGCAGGTATAGTGTTTAAAGGAACAGCTGAGACCCATGATGTTTTAGCTTCACTATTCTGCATGTTTGGAATGATAGTAGGACTATCATCTTCAACTGTATGAGTATGAGGAGTGGGAATATCTTTTGAATCACCAAGATGAGAAAACATCCATTGATTCAGTTCTTCAGTATCAGCGGACGGTTTAGAGTTCGTTGAACGGGATTCGTCAAACGTAACGTGATTTGTTTCTTCTACAGTTTGTCTTCTTCGATTGAAGACTCTGAAGGCTTTGGAGATTGAAGAATATCCAAGAAAGATTCCATCATCAGCCTTAGGATCAAACTTTCCAAGGTCATCTCTGTTGTTCAGTATGAAACACTGACATCCAAAGATGTGAAGAAAGCTGATTGAAGGCTTTCTCCCATGAAAAAGTTCATAGGCTGTTTTATTGAATCTTTTGACTATCAGCGATCTGTTTTGCGTAAAACAAGCAGTGTTGACAGCTTCTGCCCAAAGCTGAGTAGGCAGGTGAGAATTGCTGAGCATTGAACGTGCAACTTCAATAATTGTTCTATTTCTTCTTTCAGCGACTCCATTTTGTTGCGGTGTTCTCACTGATGAAAAGTTGTGAGAAATACCCTTACTCTCAAAGAAGGAATCAAGAGAATTGTTTTTGAATTCAGTCCCATGATCACTCCTTATTGAGCGAACGGTCAAGTTGTTCAGGGTTTCTATCTTCCGAACAAATGTGATGAGTTCTTCAGGGGTGTCACTCTTGGAACGAAGAAACATAACCCATATATAACGAGAGAATTCATCAACTATGACCAGTGTATATTTCTTTCCAGCGATGGATTGTTTGTTAACAGGGCCAAACAAATCCATATGGAGAAGTTGTAGAGGAGATGACACTGAGGAGATTTGCTTTGACTTAAAGCTTGCTTTGGCCTGCTTCCCTTTCTCACACGCTGAACATAAAGACTCTTTGGCGTATGAGTGCTGAGGTAGACCAGTGACTAACTCTTTTGAAGAAAGAGTGTTCAGTGTCTTGAAATTCAGATGAGAGAGCCTCTTATGCCATAGCCAGTTGACATCAGATGAGGCTTTTGAGAAGAAACAGGAGTTCTCAGTGGTTGTTGAGTCCATGTTTATTACATAAACATTTTCCAAACGATAACCGCTGAGAGCTATCTTTGTTGGGATTTTATGTTCAAACATGGGTTTCAAAAACTCATAAGGATAAAATTAATTTACGCAACGGAAGCAAAAATAAATTTTTTGAACAAAAACATAAAACAATTTTACTCCCACCAAGGATCTTGTCACATGCAAGAAAAGATAAATAAGAACATACCAAGAGAGTTTAGACAATACAACCTTTGTAGACTTTGAATCCTCTTGGGAGGTTGGAAGTTGATGAAGATGGTAGAACCCATAATAGAGCTCCTCTAGAGTAGTCCACCGACAAGCTCCAACACCAAAGTATGCTAGTACTTTCTTGAGATGAGATGCAAGAAAAATCCCTTCTTTGTAAATACTACACTAGTATTTAAAAGAGAAAAAAAAGGAAAAATACACACACTATGTGTGTGTATTTCGGCCGAAACCAAGAGGAGAGGGAGAGAGTGAGCAAAAACAAGTGTTGTGTAATTTCTCAAATGACATCTCTTTATTTACTTCAAAGTTATGAGACAACACATCATTTTCTATTGGTTACCAAAAGAAGGTCCAACCAAAACACATGCAATATTACAAAACAAACCCTCTAGATTTAAGATGTTTAAAATAAAAGTTTAAGTATCTTAAACTTCCTCTTGAAATCCCTCCTTTCCTTTTAGTTATATAAAATGAATCCATCATATGTATTATTTTATTTAACCAATAAATATATTATTTGCATCTAATATTATAAATCATATTTATAAATATTTTCAAGAATTAATTAATATTTATCAAGAATCAAGTTCTTATAAATATCAATTCGGTGTCTACTTGTTGTTCGGTGTGACCCTATAGGATCATATATTACCGGTAATATTATTTTATAATCATTCTTGAGCATATAGATCCAACAATCTCCCACTTGCTCAAGATTGCATTATAGAATAATATAGACAGTGGTGGACGTCTAGCAACATCTCACTGCCCCCAGCAACGTATGACTGTAAGTGCCATTCAACAACATCCAATTCCCACGAACTCATAGCTTCAATTGATGTATTAGGTGTGGTATCAGTTATCCCTTTGTTTGTACATCATGTTGAACGTGAGACATTGATCGCTATCATTCTCATCTGTTGTTCAACTTTTGGAAAGGCGCCTTAGATATCTCACTCTTAAAAAATTTAAGAGGAACAAATTCCCTCTTGAATACAAACGCCTCTTATGCAGTTCATGCCATGCCTAATGATGGCCTTTATAGCTGCCTCTTTCAAGAACAACGGTTAACCATATCAAAGCATAGCACTCCCTACACTTGGGTCCCAAATATGCATCTCAGGTCGAAAGATACAAAGATATTACCTTTATTCAAGAATCACTTATGACGACGATCCATGAGGTGATCTTGAAGCGGGTCAGGTCCAGTACTCGTTCCCTAACAAGTACCTATGAACTTGGTTGCAACACTTTGCCACTTTTACTCTTAAAAGTCAACCAATCCAATTCATATTAGTCTTACTTCATAGTTGTTCCCACAACTATGATCGACTATGGACATTTAGAATAACTAATTTATTCAAGGATTTAAACATGATAATATAGAACACAACGAGTATGAATAAGATCTTATCCTATATATCTAACTAAATACTATACTTGTTGCTTAACCTGTTCCAATATCCAAATACTAAATTCAAAACAAATCCCATCTCTAGAATAACGAAGTCCTATAGCTCAAACATGACACTTCAAGTTTAGCTTAAGAAAAGGAGCTTCGTGAATGGGTTCATGCAGAAACTTGATTTGTTTAAACTTTGTGAACACTAACATCTCCATTTTAACTTTATTCCAAATATAGTTAAATGTTTGGAGTATATGCTTGGTACTCTGATGTGAGATAGGGTCCTTTAGCTTGCGTAATGGTACCCACATTCTCACAAAGGATTTCTAGATGATCCTGAATGGAAGGCATCTACCTAGATTTTCAATGAACTCTTTCATCCAAGCATCTTTCTTTTGCCACTTCTAAAGCGACAGTGTATTCTTATTTTGTAGTGTATTATGCAACTTGACTTTCGTCTTGAATCTTTTCAAAACAAACTATTTCTTCATTCATATTGAAAGATATTCCCTTTTGTGGTCGAGAACCATCTCGATCTTCATAGAAGCTATCACTAGTGTAACATTTTACAATGATCTCCTTCAACACTCAATTAAGGAACACTTCCTTGGTATCTTAAACGGTTCTTTATAATCATCTAATGACCTTCCCTCATATTTCATTGGTATCGACTTCTTATGCTCTAAATCATTTTGACACGCTCGATCTAGTGCATGTCATGGCATATATGATAGATCCAATTGCCGAAGCATATGGAATACTAATCATTTTATCTAGCTTAACTTTTGTGCTAGAATATTGAGACATGCTCAAAATGATGCCATATCATATTTGCAAGAAACTACCTTTAGAGCCTTGCATCTTAAACCTTTCAAGATCATGTCAACATATGCACTTTGACTTAAAACCTATAAGTCGTCTTGATCTAATCTCTAAAGATCTTTATTCCAAGAACAAAATTAGCCCTTTCTAAGTCTTTTATTGAGGAAATACTGTCCGAGCCAAAACATGATGTTTTGCTATGTCGGAAAGTCAACTTCCAAATACTAGTATGTCTTGTACATACAGGATTAGGAATTTTACTGTGCTCCCACTAGTTTTAGCAAACACATGAGACATCTTTTATTTTGATGAAAATTAAACTTTTAATTTTCCTATCAAAATGAAGATTCCAGTTTTGAGATACTTGTACTGATCCATGAATGGATTGTATCTCAGTGTTCATGACTCTAAGCCACTCACCAGATTCAGAATCTGACATAGCACTTTAGCAGTTGATGGGTTTACTAGAACCCAGTCATACATCATTCTTTATAAGAAATCGATAGCTCTCGAATTTCTGAATGATTCTACTAGATTTGCGAACACTTGGTGTTTTTACTAAGTTTCTGATCAATCAAATCGCTCAGTTTCAACGACCTTTGTTTGATAACTAGTGCCAACCAATAAGTGCATTAGGTTATGAAGTTCTTGATTCCCTTCAAGTTCCTTAACACTCCCACTGTAATACCCCGGGTAAGTTCGTTAGTTAAAAGTTAGTTCCGTTAAAATTATTTGACTTCATAATTAATGTTTAGGGTGAATTTGGGTTAAATTAGGAGTTAAGGGTATTTTGGGTCATTAAGGGATAGCTTAGGGTTTAAAGGGTAAAAATGGGTTAGATATTATCCCTTAGTTAATCTGATATTTCAAAAACAGCAGATATTATCTAGAAAAGCAATTTGGTGTGTGTGTTTTGGAAGAAAAGAAGAAAGGAAGAAAAGATAGCTTAAGGCATCATTTGGTGTATTTGGAAGAGATTACAGGTATGTTTCCTTTACAATTTATGTTTGTAATTGCTAATAGGAAGTTTCTGTCGGATTAAAATCATCAAAAATCGATCTGGTATAAATCACAGTCGGATTCTGGGTAGAAATAGGGCAAACCGTCAGAGATGTCCTGGCACTATGAATGTGTCCGGTGATTTTGTTGGGAGTGTCCGGGTAACTTTGTTGGTGGTGTCCGGACGAGTTCTTCATCCGGGTAAGTTCTATTTTCCTATGTTTTCCGGATAGAATTAGATACCGGATGGTATCCGGATTACTTTGGTGTCCGGATGACGTCTGGATTGTTTAGGTTGTCAAGATTAATGGTTTTGTCCGGAAAAGTTATGATGTCCGGAAAAGTAGTGTTGTCTGGATAAACTGTGGTTTCCGGATACTTTGGCTGATTGGTCTAATTGATAAGTTTAGATGCTTTTAAGTGTCCAGTAGCCTGTGTCTGGTTAATTCATGGATAGGGAATGAATAAGGATCGAAGGTACTGTGGACTTGACTTAAGTTCAGGTTGGGGAAGACAATTAAGGATAAGAGTTAGATAGAGTTATCTAATGCTCTTAGTCCTAGCAAGCTCTATGTGTTCAAAGTGGTAAAACAATATTTGTACATGATTGTTTCAGATACTGTGAATCGAAGGTGAAAGCGGAATTCTTTGTGGAGGACTAAAAAGTGTGTAATAATCAAAACAGGTGAGTTTTACTTTAAAAGCGTTTTTAACTGGAATACATATATGTATGGTTTGGGAATGAGATAATTGGTGATTATGTGTTGATATGTGAATTATAATATATTGAGGTATTATATTTACATGAGTATTATAATGTGTTATAATACTTTGGTCGGGCTTAGGACCGGTGTGTTTGGCTATAGAATCCGTA
Organism: Saussurea involucrata; assembly: GCA_033807775.1. Taxonomy (NCBI): domain Eukaryota; kingdom Viridiplantae; phylum Streptophyta; class Magnoliopsida; order Asterales; family Asteraceae; genus Saussurea; species Saussurea involucrata. The sequence continues at coordinate 53,493,788 of CM066324.1, forward strand.
TAGCGTTGTTTGGCTGTAGATGTTGTACATCGTTGTAAATTATTAGTTGGCTTGCAACCAACTAATATGGCCAGGAGGAATGAGAAGGGAAGGTACATGACATGTGAGCTTAATTGGATATATGTGATTGTGTTGCGTGACTTACATGAATGAAGTTATATAAATGGTTTCAAACTAACAGGGATTTTCTCACTTAGACCATCGTGTCTAACCCTCATTTTGTTTTAAAAATATGTATTCCAGGTGGTGGATCGCGTAAGAGCAAGTAATTAGAGTAATCGATGGATGACTTTTGTGAAGGATTATATGACGAAGATTTTGGCATGTTTAGCAGTTGTATTATAATGATTAAATGTTATGTATGTATTTAGTAAGAAGTTTGTAGTAGAATGGCTTCTTCTGATTGTAAAAGACTAAGGGACCGTACTTGTAATATGATGTTTCGTTTGTTATATCAATGTTATGTTACATTGTGTGATTTATTGTGTATAAGGGATTTGGGTTGTTACAAATGGTATCAGAGCCTTAGTTTAAGGGATTTAGGTATTTGTATCTGTACCTAGACTTAAACTGCATGTGAAGTAGGATGTCCCTATTATTGTAGAACCTTGGGATATTAAGTATAAAAGGTAGAAGGAACATCATGTAAGGTAATTTCATATTACACCTGGCCAGTGTAATTGGGATCTTACAGGTACATGTGTGAACTGGAATACCTTGTTATATGGGGTATGTGCTTATGTGTATATTAACCTTGTTTAAATCTACAGAATGGCAAGCGGTACACGGAATTCGAATCAAGGAGGAGGAAGAAATCCGAATAGTACGAATCCGCCGATAGGAACGGGGGACAGGGGAGGCAGAACTGGGGGCAGAGTCGGGGGTAGAACCGGGGGTAGAGCTAGAGGTCGAGCCGGAGGCAGAGTCCAGCCACATGGTACAGAGTTTGTTACCAGGGATGATCTAATGGCAGAAATGGGAAGATTGCAGGCTAGCATACAAACAATGTTTGATCGAAACCGTCATAATGAGACTGGAATACCGGATCCCGGACCGGAAGATGAAATGCTAATCACACCAACTGTTGTACCAGTATAAAGGAGGTGCGACTACAAAATGTTTTTAAGCTGTAGACCTCCGACGTACTCAGGAGACAGGGATCCCGTGAAAGCAATGAGATGGATGAAGGAAATAGAAGCTATTTTCAAGACAAGCAAGTGTGCAAATGAAGATAGGGTATTATATGGGACAACAATGTTAAAAGGGGATGCTTTGTATTGGTGGGAATCTTTTATTCATTCTAAAGGATCTGATGTTTATTCTATCCTCTCTTGGGAAGAATTTGTGATAGCCTTCAGGAACGCATTTTGTCTCCAAGCAGCCGTCAAACAATTGGAAGGGGAATTTATGAACTTGCAACAAGGAAACTTATCCGTTCGAGACTACATCGCTAGCTTTCTGGAAAAGTCTCGGTTCGCAGAATACTACGTGCTACGGAGGCGATGAAGACGGAAAGGTTTATCTTTGGGCTGAACTCAGAAGTCAGAAGGCTAGTGACTGCAAAAGGACCCGATACCTTCTCAGCTGCAGTTGATGTTGCGGAGAATGTTGAAAGAGATATTAGAAGGGATGCTGGCGATAAAAGTATCGGGAAGAGAAAGTGGGAAGTACCACAACACGATCCGAAGAAGTCCCGATTTCAGAGGTATGATAACCGTCCGCCATTTCGACCAGCGGAAAGACCATGTCAGAAGTGCAACCGTGTCCACCAAGGAAATTGCCAAGGTGATTTACGAGCGTGTTATAAGTGTGGGAAGACCGGACACGTTATTAAAGATTGTAAGGTAACGCAATTATGTTTCTTATGCAATTCTTCGGATCACCTTCAGTCGGACTGTCCACGGGGGAGGATACAACAAGGTGGGTCATCGGGCAGGCCAGCGATTGTTAAACCAGGAATACCAAGACTGGAACCGCCAGTAACCAGGGGTCGCGCATTTCAAATGACTGAGAAAGAAGCGGAGGAAACTCCGGATGTAGTCACAGGTACATTTTTAATAAACTCTACACGTGCTAAGGTGTTATTTGATTCCGATGCAAACCGATCGTTTGTGTCTCCTGCATTTGCTGCTTGCCTGTGTTTGAAACCTAAAATGCTAGAACATGCTCTATCAGTAGATACGGCAAATGATAATCAAGTGTCAGTTAAAGAAGTATTTGATGACTGTGTGATACATATAGAGGAGTGTAGAGTGCCGATACAATTGTTTCCTATAACTTTGATAGAGTTTGACGTCGTAGTGGGAATGGACTGGTTAGCCGAGAATCAGGCTAACATAGTGTGTGATAAGAAATTAATAGACGTGGTATTACCTGAGAAGGGACCAGTAGTGATTTATGGTGATCGTAGGAATCATCAATCTAGCCTTATATCTATGATAAAAGCCCGTAAGTGTGTGAATAAGGGTTGTCAGAGTTACTTGGCTTACGTGATAGATATTAAGCCAGAAAAGAATAGGATGGAAGAAATTCCTATTGTTAGTGAATTCCCTGAAGTATTCCCCGAAGACTTGAATAGTCTTCCGCCTGTTAGACAAGTAGAGTTCGGTATAGACCTGATTCCTGGAGCCACTTCTGTAGCCCATGCACCTTATCGTCTGGCACCTCCAGAGATGAAAGAGATGATGGCACAACTATAAGATCTATCCGATAAAGGCTTCATCAGACCTAGTTCTTCACCGTGGGGAGCACCAGTGTTATTTGTGAAAAAGAAGGATGGTTCGATGAGAATGTGTATCGACTACCGAGAACTGAATAAGCGCACGATAAAGAACAAGTATCCGTTACCCCAAATTGATGACCTCTTCGATCATTTAGTTGGAGCTTGCTATTTCTCCAAGATTGATCTAAGATCCGGTTATCACCAGTTGAAAGTTAAAGAAGAAGACGTTCTAAAGACTGCTTTTCGAACAAGGTATGGTCATCACGAATTCTTAGTGATGCCGTTTGGACTGACGAACGCTCCAGCTGCCTTTATGGATTTAATGAATCGGGTATGTAAGTCGTATCTCGATAAATTTGTTATTGTATTTATCGATGATATCCTTATCTATTTCCGATCCAATAAAGAGCACGCGCAACATCTTCGTTTGATTCTGGAGCTGCTGAAAAAAGAAAAAAAGTTGTATGCAAAATTTTCTAAATGTGAATTCTGGCTACGGAAAGTTCAGTTTCTGGGGCACGTGGTTTCTGAGAAAGGTATCCAAGTTGATCCAACAAAGGTGGAAGCAATTGAAAAGTGGGAACCGCCGAAGACAGCAACCGAAGTACGTAGTTTTCTGGGTTTAGCCGGCTACTATCGGAATTTTATAAAAGACTTCTCTCGTATCGCAACGCCTTTGACTAAGCTGACCCGGAAGAACCTGAAGTTTGAATGGAAAACAGAACAAGACGAGGCATTCCGGATATTGAAAGAGAAACTGTGCAGCGCACCGATTCTATCGCTACCTGAAGGTTCGGAAGATTTTGTTGTTTATAGTGATGCGTCAAAACTGGGGTTGGGATGTGTACTTATGCAACGGGGAAAGGTTATTGCTTATGCTTCTCGTCAATTAAAGGATCATTAAAGACAGTATCCTACGCACGACATGGAGCTTGCAGCAGTTGTCTTCGCATTGAAAATTTGGAGACATTATCTGTATGGTTACAAATGTCAGATTTATATTGATCACAAGAGTCTCCAACACCTCTTTGATTAGAAGGAACTGAATATGAGACAAAGGAGATGGCTAGAATTGCTGAACGATTACGACTGTGAAATCCTTTATCACCCGGGAAAGGCGAATGTGGTGGCGGATGCATTGAGTCGTCAAGAAAGGAGTGGAACAATAAAAGTTATTTCGCTACGAACTGAACTCCTACCCAACATATTTGACGAATTGCAGAAGTGTCAAGTGGAAGCTTATCAGGATGAAAATCTGAAATCAGAACGGTTAGTGGGGATGTCAGCATTGCTAGTAAAAGATGATCGGGTGTTATTGTGTCTGGGAAACAGAGTGTGGGTACCTCGTTTGGGTGGGTTACGTGATCGTGTTTTACAAGAAGCTCATCAATCCCGTTTCTCTATTCACCCAGGTACAAACAAGATGTATAAAGACCTAAAGCAATTCTATTGGTGGCCAGGGATAAAAAGAGGGATTGCTCAGTATGTGGAAAGATATGATACTTGTAAGAATGTGAAGATCGAACACCAAAAGCCGTTTGGTCAACTACAGCGGCTAGAAATACCTATGTGGAAATGGGAACAGATTACCACAGATTTCATCATGAAGTTACCAAGGACTCCGAAGGGATTTGATTCTATTTGGGTGATCGTCGACAGATTGACAAAGTCTGCACACTTTCTACCGATAAAGGAAACCGATTCGATGGAGCGATTAGCTAAGTTGTACATTGACGGAATAGTAACTCGACATAGAGTTCCAATCTCGATTATTTCTGATCGTGATAGTCGTTTTACTTCAAGATTTTGGAGAAGTTTTCAAAGGGAAATGGGGACACAGATAAAGTTAAGTACGGCGTATCATCCTCAAACAGATGGGCAGAGTGAACGAACGATTCAGACCTTAGAAGATATGCTCTGGCTTGCATTGTTGATTTTGGGGGATCATGGGATAAGCACTTACCGTTGATCGAGTTTGCATATAACAACAGTTATCATTCCAGCATACAAGCGGCACCGTTCGAAGTACTGTATGGTAGGAAATGCCGAACGCCTCTGTGTTGGAACGAAGTGGGAGAGAAACAGTTAGCGGGGCCGGAAATAGTTCAGTTAACCGCCGATAAGGTTACTCAGATCCGAGAAAGATTGAAAGTGGCTCAAGATAGACAGAAGAGCTACGCTGATCGACGTCGAAAGCCTTTGGAATTTCAAGTCGGGGATTTCGTAATGTTAAAAGTTTCGCCATGGAAGGGAGTCATCCGATTTGGGAGACAAGGTAAACTTAGCCCAAGGTATATCGGACCATTTTCAATTACAGAAAGGATCGGTGAAGTAGCTTACCGATTAGATCTTCCGCCAGAATTGAGCAGGATCCATAATGCATTTCACGTATCGAACTTCCGAAAGTGTTTGGTTACTCCAGATCAGTCAGTCTCCCTACCAGAAATACAAGTCGATGAAAGATTGAATTATGTGGAAGAACCGGAAGCTATAGTTGATCATAAAGTTAAAGTGCTGCGGAATAAGGAAATCAGGCAAGTGAAAGTTCAGTGGAGGCATCATAGAGGTCAAGATGCTACGTGGGAATCAGAAGCGGAAATGAGAGCCAAATACCCTTATCTTTTTGCTTAACTGGATTCCGGGACGAAATTCTTTTAAGGGGGAGATGATGTAATACCCCGGGTAAGTTCGTTAGTTAAAAGTTAGTTCCGTTAAAATTATTTGACTTCATAATTAATGTTTAGGGTGAATTTGGGTTAAATTAGGAGTTAAGGGTATTTTGGGTCATTAAGGGATAGCTTAGGTTTAAAGGGTAAAAATGGGTTAGATATTATCCCGTAGTTAATCTGATATTTCAAAAACAGCAGATATTATCTAGAAAAGCAATTTGGTGTGTGTGTTTTGGAAGAAAAGAAGAAAGGAAGAAAAGCTAGCTTAAGGCATCATTTGGTGTATTTGGAAGAGATTACAGGTATGTTTCCTTTACAATTTATGTTTGTAATTACTAATATGAAGTTTTTGTCGGATTAAAATCATCAAAAATCGATCTGGTATAAATCACAGTCGGATTCTGGGTAGAAATAGGGCAATCTGTCAGAGATGTCCGGACACTATGAATGTGTCCGGGTGATTTTGTTGAGAGTGTCCGGGTAACTTTGTTGGTGGTGTCCGGACGAGTTCTTCATCCGGGTAAGTTCTATTTTCCTATGTTTTCCGGATAGAATTAGATACCGGATGGTATCCGGATTACTTTGGTGTCCGGATGACGTCCGGATTGTTTAGGTTGTACGGATTAATGGTGTTGTCCGGAAAAGTTATGATGTCTGGAAAAGTAGTGTTGTCCGGATAAACTGTGGTTTCCGGTGTAATACCCCGGGTAAGTCCGTTAGACAAATTTCCCTATCCGTTAAGTTTATGTAACGATGATATTTAATGTTTAGGGTAAGTTTGAGATAAGTTATAAGGTTAGGGGTGTTTTAGTCCTTATTGAGTAGTTTGAACCAAAAGTGTAAATTTGAGATATAAATATCTCAAACACTTCAAATATCCTCACTTTACTCTTTTAGAAAGTGTGTGTGTGAGTTCTGAGCGAAAAGAAGCAGAGGACGAAACCTACGGATAGAGCATCAATCGATTGGGTTGGATTCGATTTTGAGGTAAACTCCTTTACATTTTATGTTTGTAATCAGTAGTAGAAGATATCTGTCGGTTTAGAAGTTACGATTTCAGTGATTGGTATTGATTTCAATCGAATCTAGGTGAGATGAAACCGACTGTGTTCTTGAGACTCCCGGTGGAGTCCCGGTATTATCAACTCCCGGTAGTGTAGAGTCCCGGTATAGTCAACTCCCGGTAACGTGAACTCCCGGTAACGTGAACTCCCAGTGACGTGAACTCCCGGTATTGTGAACTCCCGGTGATCGAGACTCCCGGTACCAAGGAGTCCCGGTACTGAGAAGTCCCGGTACAGTGGAGTCCCGGTACTGAGAAGTCCCGGTACAGTGGAGTCCCGGTGCAGTGAGTCCCGGTAGTTTTGGTAGTGTCTGGTTATAGTTTCTGATTGTATTTTTGGATTAAGTTGCTCCGAAAACTTCCTGGGGGCCGCCCCCAGACCCCGCAAGGGCGTTGCCCCTTGACCCCATCCGCTATCCGGGTAGCGGAACCCCCGTGATAAGTCGCTGAAGGGAGAACTGTTGAGGATAAGATTTTAGTAGGCTTTATGTGTTTGACTAGTAAGGCGATATTTGTATTTAATCTGTTACAGATTCTGTGGATTTGGATTGAAAGACTGAATCTTTTGGAGAAAAGCTTGGAAGTGTTTATGGATAAGCGATCGAGGTGAGTTTTGCTTTAAAACGTTTTTGAACTGGGATACATATATATGTGTATATATATATATATATGAGATGATTATGTGGTAGGAATATGATTATGTGTATATAAATGACAATATGATGTAATGAGATATATATTGTATTTATATAAGCTTTGCACTACACGAGTGCACTTGTTGTCGGGTTCCAGTGAGCGGACCGGTGAGTAGTCGGGTTCCGGTGTGCGGACCGACGGGTAGCCGGGTTCCGGTGAGTAGTCGGGTTCCGGTGTGTGGACCGACAGGTAGCCGGGTTCCAGTGAGCGGACCAGTTGTTGATTTATTAGTTGGCTTGCTACCAACTAATATGGCCATTTGTGGAGGAATAAGGTGGATGAGATGTACACGATGCACGAGTCTAGATTGGTATTTAAATACGTGTGGTATGTTTATATTTTACGAAAGGGTTACCAAAGGTTTATCTAAACTATTTTGATACAAAGGATTTACATAAAAGGTTTTATAATGATTTTGGAAAGGACCGGGATTAACTCACTAGACCCGTTTGGTCTAACCCTCATTTTGTTTTCAAAAATATGTTTTCCAGGTCAAGGAATTGATAGCGGCAAAGGAAAGAATAAGGTGTAGGCTGCCTCCGTTGATCGATGACGTTTAAGAAGCTTTTATATATTTTGTAGTTTCAAGACTAATGAGACCGTACTTGGTTTGTTATGTAACTTTTGTTGTAAATCAATGATATGTATGCATGTTATGTATTATGATGTATGTTATGGGATTTGGGTTGTTACAAATGGTATCAGAGCCCTAGTTTAAGGGATTTAGGTATTTGTACCCGTACCTAGACTTAAACTGCATGTGAAGTAGGATGTCCTTGATATATTAGAACCTTGGGATGCTAAGTATAAAAGGTAGAAGGAACATCATGTAAGGTAATTTCAGATTACACCTGGCCAGTGTAATTGTGATCTTACAGGTGCATGTTTGGACTGGAATACCTTATTATATGGGGTATGTGTTTATGTGTATGTTAATCTTGTTTGAATCTACAGAATGACAAGCGGTACTCGAAATACGAATAGAAGAGGAGGGGGAAATCCGAATAGTACGAATCCACCAATAGGAACGGGGGGAAGAAGAGGAGAGCGAGGGGGAGGTAGATCCGGAGGTAGAACGGGGAGTAGAACTGGGGGCAGAACCGGAGGTAGAGTTCAGGGGTGAGGTACTGAGTTTATTACAAGAGACGATTTGATGGCGGAGATGGGAAGACTTCAAGCAAATATCCAGGCTATGTTCGACCAAGCTCGTCATACTGAAACACCAGATCCTGGTTTTGAAGACGAAATGCCCATTACACCTACGGTCATACCAGTGTCAAGAAGGTGTGATTACAAGATGTTCTTAAACTGTAGACCTCCAACTTACTCAGTAGATAGAGACCCAGTGAAGGCGATGAGATGGTTAAAAGAAATAGAAGCCATCTTCAAGACCAGTAAGTGTGCGGATGAGGACAGAGTATTATACGGAACGGCGATGTTGAAGGCAGAAGCTCTGTACTGGTGGGAAGCTCACATTGATTCCATAGGGTCGGATGTATACTCTACTTTTACTTGGGACGAATTCGCAACAGCATTCAAAGGACAATTTTGTTCTCAAGCAGCAGTTAGACAACTGGAAGAGGAGTTCATGAACCTACACCAGCGAAGTTTATCGGTTAGGGATTACACCGCTCTCTTTCTGGAGAAGTCTCGCTTTGCGGAGTACTATGTTGCCACGGAGGCTCTAAAGATGGAAAGGTTTATTTTTGGGTTAAATGCATAAATTAGAAAGCTAGTGACTGCAAAAGGACCCGATACCTTCTCAGCCGCAGTGGATGCCGCGGAAAATGTGGAACAGGATAACCGGAGAGACGTTGGTGATAAGAGTGCTGGGAAAAGAAAACTGGAAGAAACGATGTACGATTCGGAAGAATACGAATCCCCGAGGTTTGATAGTTATTCACATTTCAGACCAGTTGAAAGACCATGCCCAAAATGCAATCGTGTTCATCAAGGAAACTGTTACGTGGATTCCCGAAGTTGTTACAAATGTGGAAAGACTGGTCACATTGTTAGAGACTGTCGGGTAACTCGATTCTGTTTCGTTTGCAATTCCCCGGATCATATTCAGTCAGATTGTCCGCAATGGAAAGCACAACAGGGTAGTATGGCGGTGAGACCAACGGGTGTTAGGCCGGGAGAGGAACAAGGGCCCAAGGTATCGAAAGCAAAGGGCCGTGTTTTTCAGATGACGGAACAAGAGGTGGAGGAAAGTCCTGATGAGGTTACAGGTATATTTCTATAAACTCTATACGTGCTAAGGTGTTATCTGACTTCGGTGCAAAATGGTTATTGGTATTTTCGTGCTTTTGTTGCTTATCTGTGTTAGAGATATAGGTGGGTGTGGGGTGGCTATTCAGTTAGTTTTTATGGTTTTGATTGAGTTCGAAGTAGTAGTGATAAGTATTCATACCTTTTCGTCTAGCTGAATTCCGGGACGGAATTCTTTTAAGGGGGAGATAATGTAATACCCCGGGTAAGTCCGTTAGACAAATTTCCCTATCCGTTAAGTTTATGTAACGATGATATTTAATGTTTAGGGTAAGTTTGAGATAAGTTATAAGGTTAGGGGTGTTTTAGTCTTTATTGAGTAGTTTGAACCAAAAGTGTAAATTTGAGATATAAATATCTCAAACACTTCAAATATCCTCACTTTACTCTTTTAGAAAGTGTGTGTGTGAGTTCTGAGCGAAAAGAAGCAGAGGACGAAACCCACGGATAGAGCATCAATCGATTGGGTTGGATTCGATTTTGAGGTAAACTCCTTTACATTTTATGTTTGTAATCAGTAGTAGAAGATATCTGTCGGTCTAGAAGTTACGATTTCAGTGATTGGTATTGATTTCAATCGAATCTAGGTGAGATGAAACCGACTGTGTTCTTGAGACTCCCGATGGAGTCCCGGTATTATCGACTCCCGGTAGTGTAGAGTCCCGGTATAGTCAACTCCCGGTAACGTGAACTCCCGGTATTGTGAACTCCCGGTGATCGAGACTCCCGGTACCAAGGAATCCCGGTACTGAGAAGTCCCGGTACAGTGGAGTCCCGGTACTGAGAAGTCCCGGTACAGTGGAGTCCCAGTGCAGTGAGTCCCGGTAGTTTTGGTAGTGTCCGGTTATAGTTTCTGATTGTATTTTTGGATTAAGTTGCTCCAAAAACTTCCTGGGGGCGGCCCCCAGACCCCGCAAGGGCGTTGCCCCTTGACCCCATCCGCTATCCGGGTAGCAGAACCCCCGTGATAAGTCGCTGAAGTGAGAACTGTTGAGGATAAGATTTTAGTAGGCTTTATGTGTTTGACTAGTAAGGCGATATTTGTATTTAATCTGTTACAGATTCTGTGGATTTGGATTGAAAGATTGAATCTTTTGGAGAAAAGCTTGGAAGTGTTTATGGATAAGCGATCGAGGTGAGTTTTGCTTTAAAACGTTTTTGAACTGGGATACATATATATATGTATATATATATATGAGATGATTATGTGGTAGGAATATGATTATGTGTATATAAATGACAATATGATGTAATGAGATATATATTGTATTTATATAAGCTTTGCACTACACGAGTGCACTTGTTGCCGGGTTCCGGTGAGCGGACCGGTGAGTAGTCGGGTTCCGGTGTGCGGACCGACGGGTAGCCGGGTTCCGGTGAGCGGACCGGTGAGTAGTCGGGTTCCGGTGTGCGGATCAACAGGTAGACGGGTTCCGGTGAGCGGACCGGTTGTTGATTTATTAGTTGGCTTGCAACCAACTAATATGGCCATTTGTGGAGGAATAAGGTGGATGAGATGTACACGATGCACGAGTCTGGATTGGTATTTAAATACGTGTGGTATGTTTATATTTTACGAAAGGGTTACCAAAGGTTTATCTAAACTATTTTGATACAAAGGATTTACATAAAAGGTTTTATAATGATTTTGGAAAGGACCGGGATTAACTCACTAGACCCGTTTGGTCTAACCCTCATTTTGTTTTCAAAAATATGTTTTCCAGGTCAAGGAATTGATAGCGGCAAAGGAAAGAATAAGGTGTAGGCTGCCTCCGTTGATCGATAATGTTTAAGAAGCTTTTATATATTTTGTAGTTTCAAGACTAATGAGACCGTACTTGGTTTGTTATGTAACTTTTGTTCTAAATCAATGATATGTATGCATGTTATGTATTATGATGTATGTTATGGGATTTGGGTTGTTACATCCGGATACTTTGGCTGATTGGTCTAATTGATGAGTTTAGATGCTTTTAAGTGTCCAGTAGCCTGTGTCTGGTTAATTCATGGATAGGGAATGAATAAGGATCGAAAGTACTGTGGACTTGACTTAAGTTCGGGTTGGGGAAGACAATTAAGGATAAGAGTTAGATAGAGTTATCTAAAGCTCTTAGTCCTAGCAAGCTCTATGTGTTCAAAGTGGTAAAACAATATTTGTACATGATTGTTTCAGATACTGTGAATCGAAGGTGAAAGCAGAATTCTTTGTGGAGGACTAAAAAGTGTGTAATAATCAAAACAGGTGAGTTTTACTTTAAAAGTGTTTTTAACTGGAATACATATATGTATGGTTTGGGAATGTGATAATTGGTGATTATGTGTTGATATGTGAATTATAATATATTGAGGTATTATATTTACATGAGTATTATAATGTGTTATAATACTTTGGCCGGGCTTAGGACCGAGGTGTTTGGCTATAGAATCCGTATAGCGTTGTTTGGCTGTAGATGTTGTACAGCGTTGTAAATTATTAGTTGGCTTGCAACCAACTAATATGGTCAGGAGGAATGAGAAGGGAAGGTACATGACATGTGAGCTTAATTGGATATATGTGATTGTGTTGCGTGATTTACATGAATGAAGTTATATAAATGGTTTCAAACTAACAGGGATTTTCTCACTTAGACCATCGTGTCTAACCCTCATTTTGTTTTAAAAATATGTATTCCAGGTGGTGGATCGCGTAAGAGCAAGTAATTAGAGTAATCGATGGATGGCTTTTGTGAAGGATTATATGACGAAGATTTTGGCATGTTTAGCAGTTGTATTATAATGATTAAATGTTATGTATGTATTTAGTAAGAAGTTTATAGTAGAATGGCTTCTTCTGATTGTAAAAGACTAAGGTACCGTACTTGTAATATGATGTTTCGCTTGTTATATCAATGTTATGTTACATTGTGTGATTTATTGTGTATAAGGGATTTGGGTTGTTACACCCACTTGCCTTGCCCCAAAAAAAACCTGCTTTCTAAGAACTTGGCTTTGGAACAATAAACAATTTTATTGTTTGTGGGATTGTAGAATCGGTATATAAAAACAATTTATAGTGTATTCTACAATATATGCATTTGGTAGATATTGGGTTGAGTTTCTTGAAGCTTATTGTCTTACATGAGCTTCATAAACCCACACCTTCAACTAAGACTAAGGATGAAAAAAAATTTCATACGAAATCTTATAAGGTGTCTTGTCTACCTTTTGGTTGGTGTCAAAAAGTACGGTTTACTTTAACTAGGGCAGAATTCCGAATTTGATATAGGAATAGAACTTCTACTCATAGAGCAAACCATATTTAATAAGATTCGGTTCATCCTTTCGGATGTACACAATTTCTATGATGATCCAAGAGTTCTTGGTTTAGTTACTATCCTCATATATTAGAAAAGACTTTAATGGTCCTGCTGAGTTGTTTTCTTAATCTTCACTTTGAAACAGCTTGAATTACATCAAATGCTTCATCTTTATGTTCCATAAACTTCAACAATTGAAATCGTCAGTGAAGGTATTATCTATCACCATATCTAGACTTGGTTTTGAGAGACCATATACATCAACATGTATCAATTTTAAAAACTTTTTCTCCTTCTCTATGAATTAGAGAGAAAAAAAAGGTTACATTCAACTTTATAAAGATCGCATATTTCAAATGAAAATATTTATATTTAGTTTCAAAAATACCACAGTTTTGAAAATTAGATATGCGTTTAAGGTTTACTTGATTAAGTTGACTATTTCATGTGTAGACTTGATTCAAAACACATTTGAGTCTTATGGTGATTATATAAAACTATGTCTTAGAAGACTTTTGAGATTCACTTTATTATTCAATTAGGAGGACTAGTTCTCGAAATAGAATAATTCAATTTGAATATTAATATGATCGTTTCCAAAACGGTTAAGTGAATTTCATTCAATCAATAGACATGTGACTGAATAATAATTTAGTCAAACTAAATTCAAATATTGTTCGAAACAAACATTGTTTAATAATACAAGCCAAATGGTTTCAAAATAAAATCTCTTATAAGCTTGGAATGCAATCCTGCTTCCTTGCCATATGGATCACCATTTTGCTTGTGATTCAGTCATCTACCTTTCTTGATCATCTGTAACATATTACAAAAGCGAGTTTTACACTTAGTATCAAATACTCAAATGCAAAGTAGAAAGGTAAAAGTTCTATTTAACAAATAGATACCTGAAGGACTTTCCTTCGTTAGAAAACATTCAGATGACAATTTTCTCTTCCATGACCAAGGTAACCACACTTATCACATGTAAACGCTCCCATAGAAGGATTCTTATCAAACGTCTCTAGCATTGTATGCAACTGTGAGACCGAAAAAACTTTGAGGCCCAACCTTTTGATAAAGGCATCAAATTTTGGGGTCAATGATCTAAGGATCATATCTATGTCCAACAGTTCGGGATAAGGATAACCAAGGTTATCCAAATAATCAAGGTGCGTCCTCATCCTCTGAACATGTGTGGTTACATCTTGGTCTTCCTCCATCTTAGTTCTATAAAGTGCCTGAAGGGTTCTCAGGCGTTCACCGAACACATAGCTTTGATGAAGCTCCCCTAAGTGGATTATCATCTCTAGTGTCGTATATGAGAATATTTCCACATCTTCTCGTAAGAGTGGATGCATAGTCTCAAGCATAAGACGTGATATGTCGATTGAATCATCATTATGTTTCAACCAAGCCTTGTGATCTTCAGTGGAGGTAAGAGGAGGTTCTTGACGAAGAGGTACGTTAAGAAGATATGATCTGTGTTTACTTTTGAGAACTTGTCTCAATTTGCGAAACCAACTCGGGAAGTTTTGTGTGGTTAACTTTTCTTGGTTAAGCCATGCTCTTAGGGATGAATTAATCGTAGTGTTTGCCATCTACAAAATTTTAACAAAGTTAATATAGTATTTTCAATATTATTTATTAAGCAAATTAATTACCCTTTCGTTTTCTAAAAACATTAATTTGCATAAAATCTAGGATCCAACGTTGCAAAACAAATGAAACGGTTAGGTGACCTTTATCCCGTCCATTCAATCCAACAAGGTAGATAACGTTTATCGATTACATTAAATGTAATTCCTAGCGTTATGGGATCCTTAACAACTTGTTTGTTAATTGGCATGTTTGATCCCATCTATGCCTTGGGTTTCTAATGCTTAGGTGACATTTATCACAAAAGATTCCCAATCAAGTCATCCTACTTGAAACAACATGTGAAACTCACATCCATGCGGTTAGGTGACCTTTATCCCACAAAGACATAAGAATCACCTCATTCATCTCAAGACAATCCAAGTGGTTAGGTGACCTTTATCCCACAAGGGTGTCATAGCGACGTATTGAGTGTTTCTCAAAAGGACGGCATAGACTTGCATTTTGAAAAAGGGATTTATAATGTTTTATAATTCTAGTTTTAAAACATTTTATTGTCATGTGTTAGTATTCAATAAGATATGGTACTATTTAAAATCTTATTTCACATTAAATGGTTCCTATTAGTTAAATAAAATCTCTATTTTATCAACTAATTATATATATGATCATATGTTAATATTAACGTTTGAGTTTGATCATAATAAGAATCATTTATAGTCTTTTAATAAAACACTTTTATTATTAGATTATGAATTTGTATGAGTTTTAAAAACTCCTTCTATAAAAACTCAAAATCTCAATTTTTGTCTTAAAAACCATAGTACCATATTATTGCATGCATCCAATAATCAAGGTACTCATTTTAAGAAAAAAAGAAATTTTCATCAAAATGAATAAATTTAAAATCTTCATTTTAAATAATTTGGCTCAATTAAAATCCAATTTTATAGTCACGTCGTTTTTAAATAAACAATTTTATATAAAACTTATTTGAACCAATTTGCATGTCATTGTTTTAAAATCTCCATTTTAAATATCGGTTGATATAAAATCTCTATTTTAAACTTGGTTCATTTAAAATCTAATTTTAAAATTTCTCGCTTCAACTTTAAACAATTTTAAATAAGCGCATTTGAACCAATTTTATGTTCTTTACTAGCATACAATATCCTATATTTTAACGCATCAAAAATAACATAATCAACCATAAAACATGCAAACGAATGTGCATAAAACAAAGCCATTTCTAATGACATTTCTTGTGAGCCAAAACAAGAAATGTCAAGTCCATTCCTAAGGGACAAAATAAAATAAAAAACTTCAAGCTCCCACTTGCTTTAGCATCTCCATGCAAACAAGAACATCAAGTTCCATCTTCAAGCTCCATGTTGGCCTTCTTCTTGTTACATTTTATAAAATAAAAACTAGTTCTAACAACTAATCTAATACTTACAAAATGAACAAAAGAAACATGAAATAATAAAACCTATTTACTATTACAAACCAACATGAATAATAATAAAAATTATAACAAATTTAAAAAAAAACACAACAACTAACATATTGGTCCATGGCTTGTTTATGCACATTTTTCATAAACAAAATAAAATAAAACAACACTTTGTTTTTCTAAGGCAACATTTATGTAACAAAAATGCATGTTAAAATTTTGTTACATAAAATATAAAATTTTCACAAACAAGTTGCCAAAGAAGCCATGCATGAACTTTTCATACCAAAATGAAATTTTATCCATGGCTTCCAAAAACCAAGTTTTACCAAAAAAAAACTTATTTACTAATCATGCATTATAACATAGACTCTGATACCACTTGTTGGGATTTTATGTTCAAACATGGGTTTCAAAAACTCATAAGGATAAAATTAATTTACGCAACGGAAGCAAAAATAAAGTTTTTGAACAAAAACATAAAACAATTTTACTCCCACCAAGGATCTTGTTACATGCAAGAAAAGATAAATAAGAACATACCAAGAGAGTTTAGACAATACAACCTTTGTAGACTTTGAATCCTCTTGGGAGGTTGGAAGTTGATGAAGATGGTAGAACCCAAAATAGAGCTCCTCTAGAGTAGTCCACCGACAAGCCCCAACACCAAAGTATGCTAGTACTTTTCTTGAGATGAGATGCAAGAAAAATCCCTTCTTTGTAAATACTACACTAGTATTTAAAAGAGAAAAAAAAGGAAAAATACACACACTATGGGTGTGTGTATTTCGGCCGAAACCAAGAGGAGAGGGAGAGAGTGAGCAAAAACAAGTGTTGTGTAATTTCTCAAATGACATCTCTTTATTTACTTCAAAGTTATGAGACAACACATCATTTTCTATTGGTTACCAAAAGAAGGTCCAACCAAAACACATGCAATATTACAAAACAAACCCTCTAGATTTAAGATGTTTAAAATCAAAGTTTAAGTATCCTAAACTTCCTCTTGAAATCCCTCCTTTCCTTTTAGTTATATAAAATGAATCCATCATATGTATTATTTTATTTAACCAATAAATATATTATTTGCATCTAATATTATAAATCATATTTATAAATATTTTCAAGAATTAATTAATATTTATCAAGAATCAAGTTCTTATAAATATCAATTCGGTGTCTACTTGTTGTTCGGTGTGACCCTATAGGATCATATATTACCGGTAATATTATTTTATAATCATTCTTGAGCATATAGATCCAACAATCTTCTCCTTTTTGTCAGTGACAAAGAAGGATTCCTTAGTAAAGATTACTTTGTTATCTTTGTCGCAAAGCTGACTGATGCTTAAAAGATTATGCTTCAGCCCTTCAACATATGCGACTCTTCTGAAGGTTGTTGTACCATTAGAGAGTACACCAAACCCTCGGGTATGTCCTTTTCCATTTCCACCGAAAGTCACAGAGGGACCCTTCTCTTCCTTGTATTCAGCGAGCAGGCTTTTCTTTCCAGCCATGTGTCTAGAGCATCCGCTATCGAGATACCAGATACCCTTCTTAACCTGCATCACAAAGGAAGATTAGTTTTTCTTGGGTACCCACTTAACCATGTGTACACGTTTGTCAGTGGAAGTAGTTGGAATGGAAGGTTCAGCAATCTTCACAGCATTTGAAGATTCAGCTTTGTCAGTCTTCACTTTGGTTAATTTCTTAACCTCAGTGGTCTTCTTTACCTTGGGGGCAATGATCTTCACCTTAGCTATCTTTTCAGCTTTGGTGGCTGTGGGGCACTTACTAGCAATATGATCAGTAAGTCCACAGTGATAACATTTCCTATAACTAAAAGTTCTAGGACCATTTGAATGCTGAGCTTTAGATTTTGAATTAGAAGTACCAGCACCAAGTAAGCTGATGGCTTTTGAAATGGGAGAAACATTCAGTTCTTCGGATTTCTTACCAGAGACATCCACTCTGATTCTAGGAGTAGATCGCTGAATAGATCCACGCTGAGTAGATCCAGAGATCTGATTCCTTGATCCAGAGGGATGAATCACTAAAGCTTTAGAAGCATTCAGCTTAGGTACTAAGGTACCCTTCTGAGGATTTTGGTTAAAAGCAGTTCCTTTACCTTTATCTTTAAAGACAGAGGTAGGTTTTGGATAAACCATTTTCTCTTTACCTTTTGAAGAGGTAGAAATTTCCTCAGGGATAGGCGGTCTAGAAGAGGAACACTGAGAGGATGAAGTATCAGCGATTGAGGATACGAAAGTTCCAAATAAGAGCATGAAATGATCAGTGGTTGGTTCTAGAGTATCAGCTTTGTAACCAAGACCACGTTTATCACTCAGGGGAATCTGAGACTTAATTATCTCAGTGATCTTTGTTGAGGAATTATACCATCCATCAACAGTAGCTTTTTCAGCTCTTAATGCAGCGATAGCTTCTTCGCGCTCGATTTTGACTAGCTGATTTAAGTGCACTTGATCTTTAAAATCTTCTTCAATTTTAGAAAGATTTTCTATTTGAAGGTGATAGTTTTTAAGCTGTTCAGCGAGATCAAGGTTTTGGTTTTCAACTACAGTTTTGCCATTCATGGATTCATATAAACTTCTAGTCAAGAGATCGATTTTACGAAGACTATCATCTTCATCAATATTTGCAATATTTGTAAAGAAGGAAGGTGATACCTGAATAGCAGAGGTTGAAGTAGAGGGAATGTCTGAACTTTCTTCCTCATCTTCAATCTTAGCCATAAGACAGAGATTGGCTTCATCATCTTCAGAATCAGATGATGATTCTTCTTCATCAGAGGCAGCCCAATCATAGTTAGCCATCAGGCCTTTGCCTTTCTTCTTAAAGCTTTTCAGCTTCGCATACTTTTCTTTCAGCTTGGCGTATTTGTCATCTTTATTCCTGGGAATAAAGGATTTCTTGGGAAACGCTGAGTTTCTCAAAACTTTCTTAGACCTGCACTCGTTAGCGAAATGTCCTATCTTTTCGCAGTTAAAACAAGTAACAGTAGCCTTATCAACATGAGTTGATGATCTTGGCTTGTCAGTAATGGAAAGAGGTTTATTCTTTCTGAACATTTTCTTTTTGGCGAATCTCCTGAACTTTTTAGTGAGGAGAGCTAAAGATTCATCATCATCTGAAGAGTCAGAATCTGATAACCTTTCAGAGTTACTTTCCAACTCAGTGATAGTGACCGAGGGTCGCTGAGTGGAAGGTTCCTCTGAGATTAAAGCAACAGGAGTGCTTTTGGAATCTTTTACAAGATTCTTCTTAAGATGACTCGATTGCTCATGATTCAGCATCGTGCCATATAAGGTAGAAAGGGTCATTGATTTTAGATCCTTTGATAGCTTGAGACACATAGAATAACTGTCCCAGCTTTCAGGTAAACATTCTAAAAACATTGTCAGCACCTCAAAGTTAGAATATTCCTTACCAACAGTTTTCAGATCTATTATTAAACAGTTAAAACGTTGGTGAACTTTAGAGAGAGTTTCATTCTTACCACAAATGAAACTTTCGTACTGTCTTACCAGGTTGATCTTTCGAGAGTCCTGGACTTCAGAAGTACCTTCATACTGAACACATATTGTGTCCCACATAGCTTTTGAGGTTTTCAGGTTCATGACGGAATGGTAGACTTCGTCAGGAAGAGCCATGGATAGTATGGATATGGCTTTGGTGTCGATAGCCACTTTATTCTTATCTTCATCAGTCCACATATGAACTTCCTTGGGTATCAGCCTTTCTGGAATAGCAGGTCTATTCTCAGCGGCTGGTACTGTAGCATCAATTCTTATAGGAATATATGGGTCGTTTTCAAGATAGTAAGGCATAGTAGGGTCTACACCTTCTAAGAAGAGAATAATCCTATTTTTCCATAGATTAAAATTATCTTTGGAGAATCTAGGGGGTTTTGCAAGAGAACCATTGTCAATATAGTTTGTGTTTGTGTTGGCAGCCATTTTCAGAAATAGCAAGGAAGAGAAATCTTAGTATAGATCAGATCTTGTTTATGAGATTAAACAAATCTGCTCTGATACCACTTGTTGGTCCCGAAGGGCTATACAAGTTTGTAAAAGGGGGGGGGGGGGGTGAATACAAACACACAGTTTTTTCTTTTCTAAATTGTTTATTGATAAATCATTAACAATTTACAGCTTGTTGCGGAACAAGATTAAGGATAAACCTAAATCTAAACAAGTTGGAACACTAAGTTTCTTGCACTAAGAAAGAGAAGGAAATTACTAATAATAACTTATCTCAAGATAAGAAGGATGAACTTGTCCAGAGTTAGCAAGTTACTTCAAAATGAAGTGAGTTCTTCTTCTTATATACTGCATGCATTTAATGCATGGCAGTTTACACTTTACACGTGGCAGCAGCTCATTGGTTGTATGTCATTGACCTTTGTTGACAACCTTAGTAGCCACATGTTTGAACAGTGTAGTATCAGAGTGGTTGTACGATTTCAGACAATAAGGAGGTTCTTTTCTGACATATCGTACGGAGTCGTGCAAGGGTGGTTAAGACAAAAGTACTTTGTACGGAGGACTTCATGATCAGCTTTTCGTTGATTCAGCGCTTTACCATTGTTTATCAGCGAATGATAAAGTTCAGCGATAGTTGAAGTCTTGTACTTGATACTTCACGTTGAGTGGACAAATCTGAGTCTTCGCTGATCCGCATCAGTTCATTAGGAGACTTGTCGCTGGTTCTTGAGCTTGATCTTCGACTTCAGCGTAGAACCTATGTTGACGTGAAACTTGTCTTCAGAGATCATAAGTAAACAACTAACTTATCAGCGATCACCATAAGGACTGAACAGACTCAGAGTATTATGGTGAACAGTGTTCGCTGAATGTTTAATCTAAAGAGCGAGAGTTCCTATCAGCGGTACTGTAAGATCTTAGTACTTATCAGCGATAGTGAAACTCTGATACATATTGTTTACTTACAATTTTCACTAAGTATAAAAGAGAGGGTCATTATCAAATCACTGAGGGTTTGGATCAACAGGGACCTCCCCAAGGAGTTAGACCCGAGCGACGTGAGGGTCCAAGGACACGTGGAGGTAGAGTTCCTGGTAGCTGGGGCTCCCGGACGGGGCGTATTGAGGGTACACTCAGGGAGGGGAACAGACGCGGGTGGTGCATTGGATACGTGTGTCGGTACAAGCCAAACTAGCCGACCCAATACCAGCCAAACCTCCTGACCGTCTACAAGTAGACAACCTACCCCTTCACACACCCGTACAACCGATGACGCCGGACCGTCGACTACACTACACGAGGTTCCGGTCGTCACTGCCGCCCCTATGCTTGATCGAGACCCCGAAACGGACATATTTGAACCACCTTCGCCGTTCGCACAAACCGACGCATTGGATTCTGAAACAACCGAATCCGATACGGACCGTGCCATCTGTCTTTCATTAATACCACCCCGTATCGGCTGTCGCCCATCCATGATCGATGACATTCCCTCTACCACAACCACACCCTCCGAAACCCCTACATCCCGCCTATTACGAGAGACATAAGGAGAGAGGAGGGAGTATTAGTTGAAAATTTAGAACATGCGAGTCGGAGAGAATGAAGGTCAAAATAAAATCACCAGAGATCGAGCCTAAGAACTAGAGAGGCTATTGAGCGAATCCAAACCAGTGTCGCCCAGGTAGCCACATCTGCTATCTCGTCTCATTTGTTGGGACGAGGTATTTAAGAAGCCGTCGTGGACCTAGCGACGCATTTGCACAGCCCCCTAACCACTCAACCAGCTCTTAAAAGTTGGTTCTTTCATTTTCACACGGGGATATAACACAAAGTCTACCGTTCTCTCACTCGGAGAGTCTCTGTATTGAAACAAGAGAACAGCCTCCCCCGTTCTCGACTTCTTTCTGTGCACCATTGTGTAAGATCCCACATTGGTTGGGGAGGGGAACAAAGGTTGCCTTATAAGAGGAGCTTGATACCTCCCCTATCAGACGCGTTTTAAAACCGTGAGTCCAGGTGTGCGGACAAAGCGGACAATATCTGGTACGGTTAGCCTGGGATGTTACAGATGGTATCAGAGCCGGGAACCGTACTGGTGTGCTAGCGAGGACGCTGGGCTCCCAAGGGGGGTGGATTATAAGATCCCACATTGGTTGGGGAGGGGAACAAAGGTTGCCTTATAAGAGGAACTTGATACCTCCCTTATCAGACGTGTTTTAAAACCGTGAGTCCAGGTGTGTGGACAAAATGGACAATATCTGGTACGGTTAGCCTGGGATGTTACACATTGAGTCTAGAGCCACTTGATATTATTACATCTTCTTCGTCTAGGACACAGATCGAGACTGCTAACATCGGTGCTCTTAGTGGCCCGATCGGAACATCCGTAGTATGTCTACCCCTGAGCGGAATACGAGGATCAGATGGAAATCCTACCATAGCCAACGCCACGCCAGCTATGAACGTAGGTGGCACTTATGTTGAATCAACAGTTGTGACCTCAACGGGTAATCTAAGTGATCTCGACGGTGATTTACACGACATTTTGTCAAGGAAGTATCTGGACAGCGCCTTAAAGGCTGTCTGCGAGACATTGGAAAAAGAGTTCAGAACGGAGCTTGATAAAGTCAAAAGCCTCATCAAAGGGAAGGAAAAAGTGGTCGAAACCGAAACCAGACCGACACCTCCACCGGCACCTGCTTGGCAAACTTACTCGGTGGATGATCTGAAGACCATGCTCCTCACCCAACTGCTCCAACACACCGGTACTGACTCCTCGACTGAAGCAGACCTCATCTTAGTACTTCGATCATAAGCCTCTGCTCAGTCATCATTCGTAACCAACCGATTGGATCAGCTTGACACGACTCTGAAGGACGTTCAGAACGCCCTTACTACTTTGTCTGACAGAGTCGCCTCTCTCGAGAACCCTGCAAGAGTCAAGCTGGCGGACACAAACGCCGACACGATGACCAGGATGATCCTGATCACCGTGAGGGGGAGAACAAACGACACCGAGTATCAGAGTCCGAACCAATCACCACTGAATCTACTCCAACGGTTCAACCAGAACCATCAGATGTGGTACAATCCGAAGACCAACCTGAAGCCCAGCCGAGTCTAGCCGAGATGGTCATCGATATGGACATCTCAGATGATGAAGACCCAGCGGTTGAAAAGCCCGAGGGAGAATCCCAGGCATTGATCATATATTTTGCACCGGAAAGGCCCACACTTGATCTGATAGATCCTGATTCTGAGATCGACCCGGAGACCGAAAACGCATGGTATCAAAAAGCCGCCAGTGCGATAAACTTCGAGGTAAACCTGATCTTCCCTACCGATGCCGACGATGAAATAGACTACGATCAGTTTCTGCTACAAAACCTTCAGAGTACCCCAGTCTATGCTAATCAGATTCCCGAGACTTCTACAATAACTCATCCGACATCTCCTCAGCAACAAACAGCTTTTGATCAACCTCAACCTCAAGCTCAACCTCCACAACAACATGTCCGATGGGAGAAAATCATCGTCCTCATCCCCTTCCTAGAGGATTCCTTGAAGAAGTTGCTTGTACACAAACTGCGTGTACTTGATCCGACATTCTGCCTAGGATTATCCAAGTTCGACGAAGCTTACAGGAAACAGTACTTAGAGGCAATGAAAAGGTGTCTACTTGTTAGCTCCAAATATTCATAATATTAGAAGTATTGAAAAATAGGCCAAGTATGAAGGTGTTCCACAGAAGCTCTGCCGAAGCAAACAATCATTCAAGGAACACCAAGCACCAAGAATCTACAAAAGACTGCTCACAAAGGACCAAAGAAGGATCAACAGAAGAATGCTCACCAAGGACCGAGCAGCAGAACCTCTGTCACCCTTGACAGAGCCTCTGCAGATCAGATTGAAGACTTGGAAGATATTTATAATATCTTTCCACTGTTGCAGAAATATCTTACCACTGTTACAGAAATATCTTGCTACTGTTCCAGGGTCCGTTCATCAAGTTGTACAAGGCATGGTCCGACAACAAACACGTGTCAAACTCTGATAGACATCCTTGCAAGTTGATATTAGCGCATTTAATGCATGCAGATTTCCAACTGTTCATGCCATCCCTTCTTTCCTGTAGCATTAGTCCTTTTGTCTAGAATAGTTCTTTTGTAGTAGTATAAAAGGAAGGCTCATGTTGAGTTCTTCCTAAATCAGACAACAAGTTCATATACAAGAAAAACACACACACACAATTAACGTCAAATCTATTGTTAGTGTTCTTCATCAAATACAGTAAACTTTGAGATATTCATTTGTTCTTCATATACTGTTTATTTTGATAGTTTGTATTGTTTCTATACAAACATATTTGTTAGTTCTTCAAATACGCTTCCGCAACACATCTTATTTGAACTAATAGATAAGATAATCTTTGTTAATCAGAATACGGGAACCAACAATTGGTATCAGTGCAAAGCTTGGTTTTCAATATCAAGCGATCCTCGTTTAAACAAGATTATTGGTAGAAACATGGTCTGATTTTAACCTGTTATTCATTCCGTAAAACAGATTCTACCTTTCAGCCATTTTCGATTTATTCGATATCTGGTAAATCAAGAGAAACTGTTTCTTTAGTTAAAAACTTCGTAAAAGTGCACTGTTAAGAACTTCCAAACCCAGAAAATCCTTCCAGTTTATTCTCTCGTACTTTTCGTATCATATCTTCATTCTGAATCTTTCCACTCTTAAAATGACAAGCACACAAAACTTCTTCACAACTGGTTCATTAACCAAACCACCTTCTCTTCTAAGAAATGAGTATCCTCAGTGGAAAATAAGAATGATCCACTTCTTTGAGGGTACTGATAAAGAACTCGTACAATACCTTTATAATCCTCCTCATGTTCCTATGTTAATAGTACCTCGTGTACCTGCGACAGCTGACACTCCTGAAATCCCTAAGCATCAAAAACCTAAAACGAGGGATGGTTGGTTAGATCAAGACAAGGTAAAAAATGAACGCGCGCAGAAAACAAAAAGAATTCTGATTATGGCAATCCCCAACGAACTCTTCCAGTCTTTAGATGCATGTGAATCTTCGTATGATCTTTGGAAAGAACTGGAAAAACAACTTGAAGGGGGAGCTAAAACTCAGAAAAACCGAAGGGCTCAATACATAAACGAGTATTACGCTTTTAAAGGCCTGACAAATGAATCTTTGCAGACAACATACGACAGGTTCAACTCTTTGATCAATAACTGCAAAAAGTTCGGCATCCACAGAACTTCTGAAGAGAATAATGTCATGTTTCTCAAAAGTCTGAACGAAGAATGGCTCCAGCTATCTATGTCTTTACAAACCAATCAAGATTTAGATTCCTGGACTCTTTCAGACCTCTACGGAACATTAGCTGGTCAAGAGCCTCAAATTGCACAAGCAAAGACACTAACCACTGCACCTCTTGCTTTAGTTGGCAAAACTACAGAAGAAACAGAGAGGCCGAGGAAAGAAAGAACTACAGAGGAAAAAAAGAAGGAGAAAAAGAAAAAGATGGTGGTAGTTGACAGCGAAGATGAAGAGATTGTGGAAGAAGGAG
The DNA here is from genome assembly GCA_033807775.1 of Saussurea involucrata. Lineage (NCBI taxonomy): Eukaryota > Viridiplantae > Streptophyta > Magnoliopsida > Asterales > Asteraceae > Saussurea > Saussurea involucrata. Next base: position 53,519,158 of record CM066324.1, read on the forward strand.
AAATTACTCTGGCATCAATAGCTACATCCTTAGCTCTATAGACAAGAGAATTCAGAGGAAACCAAAAGAATTCTGGTAATGATAGATATGGCAGAGAGAGAAGAGAAGATTGGAATAGAAGGGATCAAGGAAGAAGAGAAGAATCAGCTGACCGACAGAGGTCAGACGACAGAAGTAACGACCAACAGAGGTCGAGTGAAAGATACAACATAGGAAATGACCGACAGAGGTCAGATGACAAGGCAAGCTACACACCACAAGAATGCTACAAGTGTGGCAAGCCTGGTCATTATGCAAATGAATGCAGATCGGAAAAAAGTGGTGACCGACAGAAGACTGAGGATCGTGCTGGTAATAACTCCCAAAACCAAGGCTGCTACAACTGTGGGAAGCCAGGCCACTTTGCCAATGAATGTAGAAGCAGATCAAATCGCCCACAGAAGGACTCAGCTTTTTACAAAAAGAAAGCCGGGTATTATGCTCAAAAGTCACTCATGGCGAACAAAGTGGTGAACAAGGAAGATTGGGAGTCAGATACAACCTCTGATGAAGAATTCACCAAAAATGTCTTGTTCTGTGGCATGGCAGACATCAGCTCCGACTTTGACACTGAGGTATCTACTTCAAACTCCATATCTAGTACTACAGAAGTTGATTTGCTTATATTTAAAACTGAAAATGTTAAACTGAAAAACACTTGTGATGATATTCAGAAAAAGCTCACTTTTTATGAAAGAGAAGCTAGACTTCTCACTGAAGAAAAAGCAAAGATTTTCAAAGAAAAGGAAGAATTAGAAGCACACTGGAACAAGAATCTTTTTCCTTTAAAAGAGAAAATTTCTGAATTAAATACATCGTTAAAATCCAAAACAAAAGAACTTTCAGATTCTGAGAGCGACTGACTTAACATTTTAGCTCTTAAAGAATATTTTCAAAAGGAAAGAGAAGTCATTTGGCAAGATCTACTTAGAAGAGATGTTTTAATTAAAAATTATCGTGATGCTCAAAAGGTGTATGAGAAAATAAATACTCAAATAGGAAGGCGAGGTATTGGGTACAGTGATATTAATCAAGGTACAGAAAACAAGAAGAATAAACCTCTGTCATCTCTATTTACAGTAGGAAAAGTCAACAAACCTAATTTTCCAAACTTAATCTCTGTAAGTAAGAGAGTAAAAATCTCTGGGGAACCTCACTTAAGGAAACCCATGAAGATGATAAATGTGTGGTTTGAAAACACAGACTTATCACCTTCAACCTCTGTCAAAAGAGGATCCAAACCAAAGAGATATCTGAAAACTCAAGATCAGATAGGAATCTTTAAGTTTGGTAAACCAGAGACTCAAACTCAAGTTGCCTTTGTCTGCACAATAGATTCTGAAAAGAAATTATCTACAGAAGCACTTGAGTTCAAACCAAACTTTTCAGAAGAAAAACTAAGAAATATAATTGAAAAGGAAATTATGGAAATTAGGAAAATAGATATGTTGAAAAATTCATATACAGCTTCTGTAGATCAAAAACTCTCTGAAGAGATCTTGTCAGACACCTCTGTTGACTTAGAAAGTAATCTTTCAGAGGAATAAAGCAAGTATGACACATGCTCGGAAAGTCCAGCCTCTGTCGAAAGAAATATTGATGACTCAACCTCTATATATGAGGACGATTCATCATCTGACAAATCAAAGGCTGACAGAATAGAAAAGTTTCCTTGTGACACAGAGGTTGTTAAACAAACCTCTGAAGTTCTTAACAGAACTATTTCTCCAAAAGAGAAAATCACTGGAATTCCTATCTATCCAGACTTTATGGATATGTGCATACAAGCCAAAACCTCTATTGAGCTTGAAAAGTTGAAACAAAAGAAGTTAATGTCCTCTCAAAATCTAAAAGATTCAAATTTTTTAAAACCCTTAAAAATAAAAGAGAACCCAACATGGCAACAAAAGGGTAAATGGACAAAACCTAACAAATCTTTTTCACCTGTGACAGTGAAATCAACAGAAGTTCACCACAGAAGGGACTCACAGAAGGCTGCTACAAACAAAGATTTTTGCCAACAATCTAATCTACATAAATCTTCTTGTAATAGGAAGCCATATGCTAGAATAGAATGTAATGCCTCTGTGGCCCAGTTTAAAGTTTTCAATGAAAATTTCAAGCAAATCACCTCTGATGTTCATTACTGTCATTGCCTTGATCTAATGTTCAAGTTAAATAATCATTTCTGTAGTTCAAATTGTTTTCTCTCTGCAGTTAAAACAAATATAAAAGAGAAACAAACTGATTCTTCGACAAAAAATAAAATGTATTTCAAGAATGCCAAGGCAAACTTGAAAAATTCTAACGAAACTGGACCCATGTAGATATGGGTACCTAAATCTCTGTAATTGTTTTGCAGAAGCAGTTTGTGCCAATATGGTATCTAGACTCCGGATGCTCAAGGCACATGACTGGCAACAGAAGTCTTTTATCCACATTCCAAGAAAAACAAGATGGTGGATCAGTGACTTTTGGAGATAACAAAAAGGGGCATATCAAAGGCTATGGAGTCATAAAGAAAGAAAATATCACAGTACACAAAGTTGCATATGTGGATGGCCTAAAACACAACCTACTCAGTGTAAGCCAACTTTGTGACACAGGATTCAATGTATTGTTCAAAAGAACATTCTGCTCTCTACTAAGTGAAGACACAGGAATTGAACTTCTGCGAGCCAAAAGAAAAGGTGATCTGTATCTAATGAACTTCAATGCCAAAAACAAGGACAACATTTGTCTTGTTGCAAGAAAAAGTGAAGAAGCCTGGCTATGGCACAACAGGTTATGTCACTTAAACTTTCATACTCTAGATAAACTGGTAAAAACTTGATCTGGTCAAAGGTTTACCAAATGTTAAATTCAATAAGGATCATTTATGCTCTGCTTGTGAAATGGGAAAACTCAAAAGAGCCTCCCACAAAGGAAAAACTGATGTGTCTTGTCCTAGACTTCTGTACATGCTTCACGTTGACCTTTGCGGTCCAATCGCTATACAGAGCCTAGGTGGCAAGAAATATATACTTGTCTTAATCGATGAGTTTTCACGATTTACATGGGTTGAATTTGTCAAAAAGAAATCAGATGTTCCATACATCTTGATTAATCTAATGAAGAGAATCCAAGTTCTTTATGAGTGCAAAATTCTGAAGTTACGAAGTGACAATGGCACAGAATTCAAAAACTCTGTCATTGAAGCCTGTCTCACAGAAGAAGGAATATCCCAGAACTTCTCTGTCGCTCGCACCCGACAACAGAATGGCGTGGTCGAACGAAAGAACGGCACGCTAGTGGAGGCTGGAAGAACCATGCTTTCTGCATGTGGATTACCAATGACCTTTTGGGCAGAAGCAATTTCAACAGCCTGCTATACCCAAAATCGTTCAACAATCGTGAAAAGACACATCAAAACTCCTTATGAATTGATCAACAAACGACGACCAAACATCAAGTTTCTCCATGTGTTTCGATGCAAATGCTTTGTCTTAAACGACAGAGACTGAAGAGGAAAGTTTGAAGAAAAGGCTGACCAAGGCAAGTTCATCGGGTACTGTGTCGCTTCCAAAGCCTACAGAGTTTACCTTCTGAAGTCGTGCACGATAGTAGAAAGCATCAATGTTTCATTTGATGACTCTTTCAAAAAGACTTCTGAACAACTCAGTTCAGAACTCGGGCTAAACATGGAAACCTCTAGCATCTAAAAAACAAATGAAGATTTAGGTCTTCTATTTCAAGAGATGTTCAACAACGACGTTGATCCCTCTTTTGGAACAAAAGGCACCTCTACAGAATCACCTGTAAACGAATTTAGTATCTCTCTGTCTGATCCATTTAATCCCTCACCCTCTTCTACAAATACTACAGGTACTGAAAATCTAACAGAAGATACGACGACAAAAGATTCTGCAACAGAGGTTATCCAAATTCTAACATATCCAACAGAGGAAGCTACAACATAAGAAACACCAGAGGGAAGTGAAGATGAAACCACAATACCTACAGAGAAGGAAATCCCAACTTCAATACCCATTCCTACAGAAGCTGAAACATCAACCATTTCAACTACAGAAGTTCAACTTGATGATTCAAATGATCATCTTCCCCGAACAACTCAATGGACAAAAAGCCATCCTCAAACACAAATCATCGGTAATCCCACTGATAAGGTAAAAACAAGATCAGCTTCTGCAAATTTTTGTTTCTTTACCAATTTTATTAGTATGATCGAACCGAAAAAGATTTCTGAGGCCCTGGACGACCCAAACTGGGTGGATGCTATGCAAGAAGAACTTCTACAATTTGAGCGAAACAAAGTCTGGACTCTAGTACCTCTGCCACGAGAGAAACAGGCCATAGGGACTAAATGGGTCTTCAGAAACAAAAAGGATGAAGATGGAGTGATCATTCGAAATAAAGCAAGACTGGTGGCCAAGGGATATCGCCAAGAAGAGGGCATCGATTACGATGAAACTTTTGCCCCTGTTGCACGGCTCGAAGCAATAAGAATTTTCTTAGCCTTCGCATCCCACAGAGGTTTTAAAGTATATCAAATGGATGTAAAATCTGCCTTTCTCAATGGAGAAATTCAAGAAGAAGTATATGTCCAACAACCACCAGGATTTGAAAGCTCAAAGTACCCAAGGTATGTCTATCACCTCGACAAGGCTCTATATGGACTGAAACAGGCTCCAAGAGCATGGTACGAAAGACTTTCCACTTTTCTTCTCAATAACGGCTACAACAGAGGTACCACTGATACAACTCTATTCTTTAAAGGTGAAGGAAATGAGCTTATTCTTGTACAAATATATGTAGATGATATTATTTTTGGATCTACAAATACACAAAAATGTAAAGATTTTGAAAAACTCATGTAGAGTGAGTTTGAAATGAGCATGATGGGAGAATTAACTTTTTTCCTCGGACTTCAAGTCAAACAAACATCAGAAGGAATTTTCATAAACCAATCAAAATATGTCTCTGACATACTTGAAAAATATAGCCTCTCTGATGCCTCTGTCATGAAAACCCCAATGGCCACTGGAAATAAACTTTTTTCAGATCCAAATGGCATCTCTGTCTAGTGCACACTTTACAGAGGAATGATTGGATCTTTATTATACTTAACGGCCAGTAGACCTGACATAATGCATGCCACATGTCTTTGTGCAAAATATCAAGCTAATCCTAAAAAGTCACATTATATTGCTGTAAAGAGAATCTTCAGATACCTCAGAGGGACCAAAAATCTTGGCCTCTGGTATCCGCAGAACTCTGGTTTTGGACTAAAGGCATACACAGATTCAGATTATGGAGGATGCAAACTCGACAGAAAGAGTACCTCTGGGAGTTGTCAATTCCTAGGTGGGAAATTAGTAAGCTGGACTTCTAAGAAACATAATTGTGTCTCAACATCTACGACAGAAGCTGAATACGTTGCTGCTGCTAGCTGTTGCTCTCAAGTTCTGTGGATGAAAACTCAGCTAAAAGACTTTGGTCACATCATTTGCAAAATCCCCATCTTCTGTGATTCCAAAAGTGCGATTGCCATCTCTGCAAATCCAGTACAGCATTCAAAGACAAAGCACATAGATATCAGGTATCACTTTCTGAAGTATCATGTGGAAAATCAAACCATCGAGATGCATTTTGTACCAACAGAATTTCAGCTTGCTGACTTATTCACCAAGGCACTTGATGAGAAAAGATTCCTTTACTTGGTGGGTAAATTAGGAATGATAAATATGGATTAACCTCTGTAAGTATCTTTATCTTTATATTATACAGTATGTATATTTTCTATTTTGTTTGTTTTTGTAAATACTACTAAACTCCTTTCTGAAAAGCAACAAAGATTCTGTAAGTCTCCTCAGAACCTCTGACGATCCTTACAGAACCTCTGATACACGACCTATGTTATATACATTTACTTCTGATTATTTGAACCAAGCATAGGTCAAGGGGGAGTAGAGGAAAATAATCTTGATCTACAGAGGTTGATTAGATCAAGGGGGAGCAAAAGGAGACCTTGCTTAATCTACAAAGATTCATAAGTCAAGGGGGAGCAAAGGAAGAGAAGACAACAACAGAAGAAAAGAACATTGCCGGACAAAGAAGAACAAAAAGGTTAGTATCTCGAACAAATTCTTTTTGAAAATAATTTTCTAGGACACAAATTTCTAAATATGTTCTAGAAACATTATTAAACACATTTCAAATAAATTTTGATCAAAAAGAATGTTGAGTTTTCCATTATTAGAAATTTAAGGTCACAGAGCCTCTGCTGAGTCCAACAGAGGTTCTGCAGGCAAAAGCTCTGATCTTAAATCAATAATTCTTGGAAACTGTCAATCATCGCATACAAACACTGCATAAGAAGTCATCGGTTACAGAGTTCTCTCCACAAGAAGAAAAACAAACATGAGTAAGTTTTTCGGAATAAACTACCATGGTTCTTTGCAATTCACTTAAGAATTAATTGAAGTTTCAATATATGGTACTCTCCCTAAAAAATGGCATAACCTTTGAATGATAGTCATGTGAAATGAATATTTTGAATTAAATACATGATTTTCCTGCAAAACAAATCAGAAAGATTTTAGGATCCATGCTTTGTTGGATCCTTGATTGTTAGGTGCCTTAAACTGGGAACCGGGGATACTTAAGTACCATACTAGGCATTGACATACCTCTGAGGAACAAATTCATTCTTACCACAAGTTGAACAACTAATCTTGTCTCGGCTTAGACTGATTAGCTTTGCTGTAGAATACACATAACATGGTAAATCAGTCTTGGTAATAAATGATTTTGAATTAACTACAAGAAATTTATAATTCTTGTTTCCAACACTCTCATATGTAGTTGAATTCTTTCTTTCCCAAAATATCTTTAGAGGCTTAAAAATATTATCTGAACGATCAACAAAATGATTATAGAAAAGATTAAAAGAACGAATCTGATTATTTGAAAATATATCTGATTTAACAGATTTTGCAAAGAATCATCTTTATGATTTGAACTAGAAGCAGTTTTGAAAGAACAAACATAATCAGTTGAATTATCATACGAAGATTGAACAATAATATCAAAAATCTCCAAATCCAAAAAATTCTTTATTATTTAACATTTTATTATAATATAAAATAAATTAAATAATTAAGTAATTTAGTTAATCTTGTAATTTCTAAAATAATAAAAAATAGTATTTATTGGTTTTAATTTCTTCTTCTTGGTAAGTTGGTATTGGTAAAGATGCTCTAAAATATATTTGTTCCCAACAGGGAAACGTGTGAAGCTAACTCTAACTCCGTAGCTCGCCCTTGCTTTGATAGGTAGGTCGGTATTGCCAAACTTCCTCCACACCACTCATTTGCACAAATACACCACCCAACCAACCCCAAATTCAGGAAAACCCTAATTAAATTATCTCCTTGATTCATTCCATTCCTGATTTCCTTCTCCATTTCTGCTTGATTCATCCTTGGCTTTCTTTTCTGGTGTTTAATTTTGAGGCCTTTCTTTCAAATTCTAATGGGGTGAACCGATTGTTCCTCTCTGCTTTTTATGGAGTGGGATAGCAATTCTGATGTGAGCGGAGACGAGGAAGGATTTTTATTGAATGATGGAGGGCCACTGCCTTTCCCCGTCGACAGCCTGCTTCAACCGGCGCCCTGTGGCTTCGTTGTTACGGATGCCCTGGAGCCTGACCATCCCATTATTTACGTCAATTCTGTTTTCGAGATCATAACTGGCTATCGCGCTGAAGAAGTCCTCGGTCGTAATTGGTGAGTTCAGTTGTCTTTCTTTTAGATTCTAGTTATGGTTTGAGTTTTCTTTTGAATGCCCTTGTTTTTTTACAATAGCTATCAAGTTGCCTCAGTCATAGGTAATAAAAGGATTCTAATCACCTTGGGTAGGGCTAGCTAGGCGATACTATTACTTGGTGGTTACATGTCTCCTTGCCATACCATACTTGGTGGTTGCCTTGGACGTTTTTTCTTACTTTATTGAACAATTGAAATAAATGCAATCTTCAAGGAACTGTAGCCTAATGCTTTATTAACAAGAAAAAGTTAGATAACTAGCTATTCGAGAGGCTAGACTTTCCCAAGGACAAGCTCAACATTTTCTCAATATTAACAGCTAATAACCCTAATGGGCGTGGGCTTGGGGTCGGTAGCATGTTATTAGCTTCCGTCTACTACTTATTTGCTTTTTTCCCTTTGCATTGTTACACATGAACCCTAGTCCATAGGTATGAAGAGAGCACTGCAAGTCACACAACTAAACAATTTGCAATACTGTAATATTATTATTATTATTATTATTATTATATTGTACACACAGATGCATGCTTAAAATTGTGCAACTCTGAATTGAAATGTAACGTGTAGGCGTGTAGCTTCATAAAATGGGATGACTTGGCATGCACGAGCATCTTATGGGCTTGCCTCGACATTATGTGTCCTTGTTTCACCTTAAAAGTCATTATAGTCTATACGCTTATGTTTTGTTACTTACTTGTGTGTTTGTGTTATATACATACAGCTGAATGTGGGATAGATTGTGTTTCCTTGCTTGTATCTATGCGTAAATATCAACACTGTCAAGCTTGCAGGATATGTTGAGTTCCTCATAAAATGAGGTTATTATTGTGATCCGTGACTACTAACAATTGGATGACTACTTAAATTGTGATGATTAGACTTGTTGAACTCTTATATTATAATGGGACCACAGGAGAGCACTGTTTCTTTTCTTCAAATATTTCCTCTTGATCTCCAGGCCTACTATATGACTTTTTTATCTATTATATTTAGTATTAGTTTATTCACACGTTTGCTCACTTCCTTTTTGAGGTGAGAAATTAGGATCCATACCATATCATACCTTAAGGAAACTGAATTAATGCAACAGGAAGAGAAGGTTTCGTTGATGAAGATTAACTGGAATATTGAATCAATGAGAAATTGGAGTTTGAGTGGTAGAAGATGATAGACAAAGATGAAAATACAAAGACGACAATGATATATATATATATATATATATGGAGGTAGATGGCCTAGGCTTTGGAACTTAATTGTTTTGTTTGCGAAGTAAAAACTTGAAATCTAAAATTTCAAAGTTGTTGAAACTTGCAATTATGTTTTATATATGCTACATTTTTTGAAGTTGTTTCGATAGCCAAATAATTAAATAGTTTGCATCAATATAGATGCTGGTGTGCAGTGTGCTTATTTGTCACCTTTAGTGTGAGAAACAGGCAGCCTCACACTAATCACTTGTAGAAAGGCATTGCAAGTTATAACTCATAACCTCACCAGTTTTCTTCTTTTATAGCAAGTGGTTATGTTACTTCAAAAGTGTTGTCTTTGCAAGATGCAAGTGAAATGCTATATTTGGGGACTTCCCTGACAAACTTGATTGGTGCATGGGTTGAAAGTCTTTTTTGGAGCATATGATTTTGATTACATTTAATCTATATTTTTTGTTGAGATGGATATGTTATATATGTTATACTTGGTTCTTGAACGGAAATGCAATCTGTTTGGAGTGGCTTAATAATAATTTGAAAATAAATACCAAATAATTCAAGTTTCCTGGAGTCATGAACAGTAATCTGATTTTCCCAGTGCCCTTTTCCATTTATGTTATATGGACTTGTCTTCTTCTTTGTAATGTATGAAATTGTGCATGGCATTATAATGAACTGCCTATGAAAAAGGAGGCCTTATTTGACTTGTGAGTGTCAAATCTTTTATTTCGTACATACTTAACAATGAATTCTTTTAGATTGCCAGTGACAATCATGTTCTCTGTTGTGTACTCCTAGCATGCATGATCTAATGATGTGATAGACTTTTCTGTATGTTAATGAATTCTTATCGGCCTTGGAGTTAAAAGTTTTCCATGATGCGGATGTTTCCATTTTAGACAATATCAAACATATTTTCAAAGTAAAGTGACTAAGGAGATGGATATGGTTTCTAATCTTGACACAGCTTGTTTTTACATCTTATATATATATATATATTGTTACTTGAGCTGTTTTTAGATGTCATGCTCATGCATTTGTTTTCAATAAACTTTATTATCATATCTCCCTTTTGGCCGTTATGTAAGAAGCGTCTCACATTTATACACTGTTTTAAAAGGCTTGCCGCAACAGCCCCCATGGCGCGCCATGGCTTAAGGCTTGGGCCTCACGCCACGTTATGGCTGTGGCACGCCATGGCCCAATGTGCGGTATTTTGTGACACGATATTTGATTTTCCTATACGTTTTAATGTATTATGTCCTAGTTTTTAATATATAACCTAATTTAACTTGTTTATTATCATTGAATCATCGAGTAATACTACAAAACATATGTTTTTATATATAATATTATATATGATATAGAGATTTGCCGCCATATGTCATGCTTTGATAAACGTCGTGGCCTCGCCATGGCTCCTAAGGCTTAAGGCTTGGCCTCGCCGCCACGCCACGCCGCACGCTATTTAGAACCTTGCATTTATAGCATAAAAGTTTAAAGCAAAAAAGCAATCGTCAACACAAACTTTTATTGGTTAATGGTTTAGGATCAGAGGGAGTGCCAAGTTTCATTTTGACAACCTTCTCTCATCATTCTGTACATGTTCTATTCTTAACCCTAGTGTGGAAAGATCAAATTGCAAGCAGTTGGTGTAAGTATTTCAGAAAATCTGCTGTCTAGGTCTATGGTACTTTCATCATATGTGAATGACGCTGAAAACTTGTATTGTACACACAAATCAAAATAATTGAACTAAATTTAGTGTATGTGGAAATATTCATCTTTACAGTTCTACTTCAAATTTGACATGCAATAATTTCATCTTCCTTTTGCATTTTGATAGATGAAGCATTGTGGTTTAGGTAGTCTAAACACATGGATTGTGCCCTTTTTTGATATCTTTTAGAAAGGAATTAATCTTGTGGAGACTATATCATATGAGGGATTTCTAATTTTCTAGAACTGAAAGTACATTGCTTGACATTTGACTAAGCAATCAGCTAAACATGAAAGTACTAAGTAGGAATATCCCAACTGATGGCTGCTAATAATTAACATATTAATGAAAGAACCTGAGGTAGCTTAACCTAATGTTTCTTTATCTGTATCAGTTTTTGCTTTTAGCTTTTAAGAGAAAGAGGGATGAGATAGCTTGGTCGCAAAGGTGGTCTGAAGTTCCTGATGGGAAAAATTAAGCTGTTACTCATATTTGTACTTTTGTAGTCCGGTTCTCATTCTTTGGTCTAGTTGTGTAACGTGTATTCAAATTTTTTTAACCATTTCTGACAAACAATTCAGTATGCAAAGTGGTTGGTAATTATATATATATATATATATATGAAATAGATTGTCTGCTGGTACCATTATGTTGTAGGTTTTTAAAAGTTATCTATCTGATTGAATATGAAAAAGTAATGATTGTTGTTGGCAAATGGCCACTGCGTGTGACATTATAGAATGTTTATGTTGTTATTTTTGCTCAAGGTTATATATATATGTATCATAATTGTACTGTTTAAGGTGAGTGAGTAACTTGTGGCTTCTTTGGCAGTCGGTTCTTGCAGTGCAGAGGTCCGTATGCAAAAAGAAGGCATCCACTGGTGGAGGCTAGTGTAGTATCAGAAATTAGGAGATGTCTTGAGGATGGGATTGAATTCAAAGGAGAATTGTTAAATTTCACAAAAGATGGTACCCCATTAATGAACAGATTGCGTATGACCCCTATATATGGTGATGATGAGGTAATAACCCATATTATTGGCATCCAGTTCTTTACAGAAGTTAATCTTGATCTGGGTCCACTCCCAGGATCTACCACCAAGAAATCATCCCATCTGTTTCGTTCCAGTCTTCTTCTGTCTTGCCGTTTAACTCCAGAAGCTGGGAACCGCCGTGGTGGGATACTACAATTGAGCGATGAAGTGCTTTCTCTAAAGATTCTTTCACGTTTGACACCAAGAGATATTGCATCTGTGGGATCTGTTTGTAGACGTTTCTATGAGGTAGCAAAGAATGAGGATCTATGGAGAATGGTCTGCCAAAATGCTTGGGGTAGTGAAACAACTCGAGTTCTAGAGACGGTTCCTGGAGCTAAGAGATTGGGATGGGGCAGATTGGCAAGGGAACTTACTACTCTTGAAGCGGCTGCATGGTGCAAGCTCACCGTTGGCGGTGCCGTGGAGCCCTCTCGCTGCAATTTCAGTGCCTGTGCGGTTGGGAACCGCGTCGTTCTTTTTGGCGGTGAGGGAGTCAATATGCAACCCATGAACGATACATTTGTGCTGGATTTAAATTCTAGTAAACCGGAATGGCAACATGTGAAAGTGGGGTCTCCACCACCTGGTCGTTGGGGTCATACGCTTTCGTGTGTCAACGGTTCCAACCTGGTGGTGTTTGGCGGGTGTGGGACCCAAGGCTTACTTAACGACGTGTTTGTGTTGGATCTGGACGCGAAGCATCCATCATGGCGTGAAATCTCTGGGTTGGCCCCACCCCTTCCACGATCATGGCACAGTTCTTGCACCCTCGATGGGACCAAGTTGATCGTTTCTGGTGGTTGTGCGGACTCTGGTGTCCTTCTAAGCGACACTTTCTTACTCGATTTGTCGATGGAGAAACCGATTTGGAGAGAGATACTGGTAACATGGACCCCACCATCTCGTCTTGGTCACACGTTATCAGTCTATGGTGGCAGGAAGATCTTGATGTTTGGCGGTCTTGCGAAAAGTGGGCCCCTCAGGTTCCGCTCGAGCGATGTGTTCACTATGGATCTAAGTGAGGAGGAACCTTGTTGGAGATCTGTAACTGGAAGCGGAATGCCAGGTGCCGGTAATCCAGGCGGCATAGCTCCACCCCCGCGTCTTGATCATGTAGCGGTCAGCCTTCCTGGCGGCAGGATACTTGTGTTTGGAGGGTCTGTTGCTGGTCTTCACTCAGCCTCACAGCTCTACATTCTGGACCCCACGGAGGATAAGCCCACATGGCGGATATTAAATGTACCGGGGCGGCCGCCCAGGTTTGCGTGGGGCCATAGCACGTGTGTAGTTGGAGGTACACGAGCAATTGTTCTTGGAGGTCAAACTGGGGAGGAATGGATGCTAAGCGAGCTTCATGAGCTGTCCTTGGCCAGTTCTGCTATCTAAAATAGTCTTTGTATAAAAACGGTTCAGAGGACACATTTCTTGCAACAGGAGGAGGGTATTATTCCAAGAAAAAAGGTACGAGACTTGTGCACAAGTAGCTTATTTGGAAGTTTTTTTTTCTTCCCTCTTTTGGTAAAGCAGTAATTGACAGATTCTCTTCTAGTAGGATATTATAATTATTTATATACGGGTCTGCATAATGTAATGTGTAATTGGCGTTTAAGGTCTTGGAAAACTAAAGTGTTGATGGTGGTGCTTGTATATAGGAAATGACAAATTTATCCTACTTAACTCTCTCATGTACTGAAAGCTGTATTCAGCTCTACTATGCTTCTTATGAAGGAACATATCAGCCATCGAGGGCCTACTTTTGTACATGGGCTGGCTGGCTGGCTTCTATTTTGGCTGTGGATAAGGACTTCCTTATGAATGCTTGGTCGGTCAGTTGGCTTTCTTTAGGCTTTAAAGGGGTTCGTTTAACAGTTATTATATATATGTATATATATATTATGTATGTTGGGGCTTTTGTGCATCTTTTGGTATGACTTGTAATATTTGGATGTTGCTATGCTTCAGAGAAATGATTTGTATGCCGGTGAACAAATGTTGTTTGTTTGCACACTCTCATATGTAGTTTGCTTGTTTGTTTGTTTGTTTTTTTTTTTTTTTGCAAGCCGAGGGGGTCTTTACAGAAATAGTCTCTCTATTCCTTGAGGGACATCTGACCCTACCCCTACCTGGCTACCTCTATCTCTATGTGAGATGAGATTTACAGTTACATGTCTTTTTTTGGTGACTATGATACCTTAAGTCAACAAGATTATTCTAGAATATTATAAGTTGGGCAAACTTTTTGAACCTAAAGGGACTGATTGATTTGTGTTAGCCTGATGGTAATTTAGGACAGGAGATGGATTGGTTTTCTATCACCAGTTTCATGCGGTCAAAAGACTGATTTTGGTTCAGTTGAGTCTAAAGCATGTTCCTGACCAACCATCCCCATGGTCCCAACTGGTAGGTCAAGGCCTAGGATAAACCTTTTAAAGAATGTACATTGCATTTGTTATCCTTCAATATTTGGTTTTTAAATTTACTATTCTTATATGTATTACTATCTACCCGTGTAATGCACAGGATGCAAAATTTCTTGTAACCGAGGACAAAATATCAATTCGATTTTTTGTTGGAAAAATGCTTAAGTTTTAAGAGATTTTATTGTAAAGCAAGAACGGAAAATTATTTTTATCACTTATTTTATGTTTGAATTGAATAGAAATCACAAATAATGGTTTAAAATGAATTGCAAACTCTCGTTTTTAGGTGTAACTTAATTAATTGAATTTTTATTTATAATTTAAATATTTTAGATCTAAAAATAAAATGCAATTCATAATTGGACTTAACAAAAAAAAAAGACTTTGTTACCTATTCTCATACATTCTAGTCCATTATTACAACAAACTAGTGGTCTGTAGGTATTCAAAAAACATATTGTTTTTAATAGTAACATATCTTAATATATAAATTAAAATGACCAATACGGTAAAAGTTATAGTTTTTGAGTACTAAAAAGTTATTCATCAACAATGCAATTATCTACCACATTCAACAAACATATACATGAATTTATTCATAAATAATGTAAATTTAATACAAATGTGCATTTGACCTCTACTTTCTTGACTATTGTTAAAAGAGTGTACGATTTGGTTATTTGAATTGACAACCCTATATCTCAAGAATTCGTAACCACCTGAAATTTTTTCATGCTATACACTAAACCCTCCTTCAACAAATGCATGAACTTCGATACCAAATCTTCCAGACTACTGTAGCTATTAGGGTTCTCTGAAAATAAGATGAAAAATAAAGTAAGTTGGTATAAATCCTTATATAGAATATTGTAATTTAAACTTGTAGACACACATTGATCCATATTACAAAGTGGGCATACCATTTCAATAAGAACTATATCCAAACTAAATAATTCTGTCTTTTTTAGTTCAAAGACTCCAGAATCGGCACACTCTTAGCTTTAATCGCTCAACAATCATATATATATATCAAAAATATGGACGACAAAACCTACCTTTTCCACAAATATTAAAGAAATTCTATTTTATGCGTATCAATAAGAATGTATTGTGCATTCACATCATAAAGGGCTTATTGATTGTAAAAAAATGATTTTTAATAGTAATTGTGTGGAAACTGTGTGCTACGCGGTAGCATCGGTAATTTGGGTCGTAATATGTAGTTTATCCATATAGATACATCTTAGTTGGTAAATATAACTATCAACAAATCACATTCATATTATTTGTAAAAATTAGAAGAATTTAATTAGTGAAATTTTAATATATATATATATATAGGGTACAAATCAAATACAAATCATGTATTTGTTGCACCCCTTACAAACCGCAGTCTACATATGTGCAGAACCAGTCTGCATATATGCATTATCCCATATGAATGTATGTTCGTTATATATATATTCTTGCACGTATGCATATGCATATGTATATGTGCATTGTGCACATATACATGATGGTTCTGCACATATGCAGACTGTGGTTTGTAAGGTGTGCAACAAATGCAAGGTTTGCATTTTACGGAGCCCCCTCTCTCTCTCTCTCTCTCTATATATATATATATATATATATATATATATATATAGGGGAGGGATCTTTTGAAAACCACCGTTATTTTACAAACTTTGCAAACTACTTTCAACCAATCATTGATTTTCCATTTTCTTTTTGTTTTATTTTAATGTGAAGGGCGTTTTTGACATTTTGATTAGAAATTGTTATATTTGGTATTTATCTAGTTAGTATATTTATTGTTTTTTTAAACGGATTTTGTACTTAGGATATTAGAAATTGTTATATTTGGTATTTCTCCATTTAGTATATTTATTATTTTGTTTTAAACGGATTTTCTAGTTAGGAAACCCTATAATGATGGAGAAGGAATATATCTTTTTTTAAGATGAAACTATGAAAACATGTACTCGATGTTCATGGTGGATGAAGTACCAGTACATTAGAATTTACGGTATCATCTCTAATCGTTTTTGTTGAAGTTTTTTGTTCAACGTCGATACAATGAATCAGAGCATAGTTGAAGTTGTTTCACACAACGAAATACATGTTAGCAACATGTTCGAGAACGATGATGCTTTTCTCTTGGGCTTCGCTAAACCAGTTGACGTTAATTATGGTACGACATTCGACAAAGTTGCGGACGGTGATTGGTCGAACGAGGTGCCAGATGAGTTTGATGATGATCGGTCCAAGATAAATCCTTGCAATGGTATTTTATGTTTCAGGATTTACATGTTTTATATATGTCTTCATCGTCTTTAATGGTTTACGAAGGTTTGTAAAGTCTCTAAGTCTTCGGCAGTTTAAGATATCGGATTACAAGCGGGAAAGAAAAAGATTTGTAACCAATGAATGAGATAATACGTTTTTTATGGGTTTAAATTTCTGTAAATTATATGAAAGATAAGTATAGTATTCTCTTTTAGGTGCATCGATATCATTATAAGATAATTAAAATGTGTTTCATGATTAGTATGTGATGCAAATTACATGCAGTAGTTTTTTTGTTCAAGTTAAGCTGCATGTTTCACATCTTCTTTATTTCAAAGCAGTTTCATATCAACTGTTTCAATTGTTGTGTTTGTGTCTCAATGAAAATATGTTTAATATGTTTAATGTTTGTTGGTACCATAAATCAAGAGATGGTGGAATCTCCGGGTGGTATGAAGTTTTGAATACCAATCATGGATCTTAATACATCCCCTAAGATTGGTGATAGTTTTGATTCAGTTGACATTGCCGAATTGATGTAACGGAAGTATGTGGATATTGTCGGGTTGATATCCGTTTGTCGAATAAAAAAAAGCAACAAACTTTGACGGGTACAAACCTGTTATTAATATTTTTTAGCCCAGTGAATAATGTTTTCCTTCATCATTATTATGAATTATGCATGTTTCACCGTTGCATAGTATGTTCCAAATCATGTTCCCAAACAACTTTCCACTTTATAGACTCAACAATTCCATTTACTAAGTAGTTCATATTCTACAAAACATTTTATGAGACAATTGCATGTTGTGGGTTTTATTGTGATCGATGAAATTATTGAACATACGGTTAACAATGAAATGAAATCTAATTGTCTTAGCAAACCCACCACCATGTACCAAATATATAAAACACCAACCATCTTAATGCCTGGTCATTAATAAGGTAAAAACAATCGTACGGGGAGTCTTAAAAACCAAACTAAAGAAGCAATCTTATAAACCAAATTAAAAAAGACAGGGTCTTTGTCTTCAAACCAAATCATGAAATTGTTCCAGATTCATTCATTCTTAAAGTCCAAGCCTTGCTTTACGCCTTTTAGCAGCTTCACTAATTATTTGGGCCTTAATGGTCGGATCCACGTTATTGAACTTTTGAACGTCTTTCAGTATGGCGTCCCTTTTCTTGTTCAAGTTGCTCGAGGCTAGTTTTGGTGTATACTTTTTCCTTAAATTACCCAACTGTGTCTTCTAGGATGGCCCTTCAGACTTTCATGATCATTCATCTCCCATCCATGTCTCCATATGGAGCATTAAGAATATTCCAGTATCATTGTGATGGTTCCTTGTTTGCCATACCATTTCTGGTCTATCATGGCATCCCTTTTCTTGTTTCATCTGTAACAAAGGTTTCATGATATTATTAACAGTTTATTATCAAATGGAATGTATTTCATAAGATTACATATATATGTTTTCATATTACCGTCAGTATTGGTATCCTTGGCAAGGTTGTATTTCCATCATGTTTCCTTACTGGTGCATCCTTTATTGCTCATAGTCAAGATTAAAGTGTCATTTGAAAATAATAAAGAGCGTGCATTATTTGATCCGGTATATAAAAAAAACAATGAATCTTACCATGCATAACAGTTGAGGATCTTGTAGGGGTACCGACATGAGCTGTTTTTTCCCTTTTCACTTCATCCTTTTGTAATCGTTAACAGATTAACTAAGTTTGTTTCAGTATTTATGTGTTGCTTTTTAAGAAAGGAAGTACCTTTGGATGATGACCCGAGCGTATATGCAGCCTTTGAAGTCCCCGTCTCTTTTACTGCATTTAAATTAGTTAGAGTTCTCATCATTTTCACTCCATGACCACCCAAATTAAACAGAGTTTCATACCACATACCCACAAACACAATATCCCATAACTATTCAAAAACAATAACATATTAAAACAACTTAACTTTATCCTAGTTTCATAACATATTCATCACCCCTCCACCCATGTTTCATCCTTTGTTACTGTTTTTTGATCATATACATCACATTTAATTTCATCAAAGCTTAACTCCAGCCCATCACTTTATTTCACCATGGATCTTATCAAAAACACATATTATGTTTAGTTCATCATATCCAATCATATATTTCTCACAGTTCTTAAAAAAAGCATGATGGTTCATCACATTATTTAACCAAACATACTATGTATATTTCATCAAAGCCAAATCACAAATAAGCCCAACTTACACTCAATTTCATCCTATCTAATCCCAAATCATCATATGGTATCACCACGTAAATTATCAAAACCATATATAATTTTTATTTCATCATATCCATCCACATAATGAAACTGTCTTGACAACCATCTTCCAAATAAGGAAACAGTGAGGTACTACCTTGTGAAACCTGTTTCGACAACCATCTTTCAAATAATGAAACAGTAAAGTCGTTGATGGTGAAACATGGTTTAAATCATGAGTTCCAAATGGATTTACGTTAAATGCAAATCACCCATTTTCCAACGCACATAAATCCTGTGACGAAAGCTTTGACATGAAACAGTTCTCAAGAATGAACTCAACCCAAAACTCACTTGAAAAGTGAATAAATATTTAATTTCCAAGATCATAAAATCATGAATAAATCTCTATTATTCAAAACATCCCAAACACGGACGAGGCATAAATCATAGCCTATAAAATATGGAAAACAATCCATATAAATATAATACGTCACCGAAAACATGGATAAAAAAATATACCCAAACAACACCTTTCAGTGACGGGGGAGACCCAATTCCATTGTATGTGGCTGAACACAAAGTTAAGCTGCATAATTATGTTATTGAACTACACCTCAGATCGTGACTCTATTGTCTGCTTTAAATAAGCTCCAACTCGAGTAAGACTTTATTGCCTGCTAGCTAAGCTACACCTCAAGTCCCCAACCCAGCAACGGGTGGCACCACCGTATCCTCCATTGCCTGTTGTGCCTAGCTACACCTCAAGAATACACGATCTTATTGTCTGTTCATTCTCTAGTAAGTTACACCTCAAGGTTCTCATTAAACCTTTATTGTCTACTTACTAGCATTCAAGAGTTGGAGTCTCGACTCCTTTCTTGATAACCCAAGATGTTCAACCCTCGTGCACAAGTGTTAGAACATCAACAATAAACCCAAACTCCCGGAGTACAACCCAATATGGTTCCTCTCCACAACACCGGGACACAAAATGCCAAAATGGCATACATCCCAAAGGGAGAATACCAAGACTCTCGACCATGTAAATATGACCGACTCATATGCCTATGGATCCAATGCATTACAGTCTAATAGTACACGACTCCACTTGAATGACACACACACTCAAAACAAGAACTCTCCAAAGAAAATTCAATAAATGCAACTGACGACCAAAGCTCCACATACAATTGTTAAAATCCGGACAAATGTCCTCAAGACTCAATAAAGTCATAAACCGAGTCGTAAGCCCAACCAAATCCAATTAACCACTAAAAACTAAATAATGCATTAAAACGTATGTAACCCAGATTTATGCGAAACATGCTCCATAGACCGAATTACTCAACACAACTCTTAAATTAAGACACATCATTTTGCAAGGTACACGCCGAAGTGCATTTGTACCCAAAGATTTACAAGCGTAAGATAAATCATTTAAAATGACAATACTTAAGATTCATCCATCAAAACACCCATATTACACCTTTGCTCAAACCGTAAGATTTACAACTTCTAAAATGTTCATAATGTTGGAAAATGACCCAAAACCCAATGACCCACATGTTCACCACATAAAATTATGCATATTTCCAACGAAATGCTAAAGGTGCATTTTCACTAAATAACCTTCAATTATGCAATAACTATCAACACTTCAAATTAATACTCATTATTTCAAGTTCCCAAAAATCCCAAAAGCGGGTGTTTTATGAGATTTATAAAATCAAATACTCCAAGTAATCAAAATCATCCAAGCAACTCAACAATGAATATGTTCATGTAAAACACTTTAAAATGAACATGTTGGCATGTACAACGTTTTCACAAATCAACTTGAACTCACCTTGCTAGATTTATGCTAAATCTAGATTTTTCCCCAATTTGAACTCATTTGAAGAAACTTGAATCCTCAAGACAAATCTTCCAAAAACCTAGATCCACAACTTTCCAACCATCAATATTCATATTCAACCATTTGGAATTGTTCCCCAAACATATTACACCAATATTTCAACTTATATCAAAACCCCAATATCTATAGATGAAGAAAAGAGAAGATTACCTCAACCACAACATGAATCCACCAACAAAACACCTCTAGGTCACCAACAAAATGAACCTCAAACTCTAAATCTTCAAAATGGGCAAAACGGGTTGGATGAAATCCTAGAAAACTTGGTGAAGAAGATTAAGTGGGGAGGGTTCTAGCTTTAGCTTCCCAAAACCAAGATACATGAAGAAAACCACTTGAAATCTTGAATCTTGGGGCTAAATGGCTCAAAATCGGTTTTAGAGGCTTAGGGTTTCGGTTTAGGAGAGAAAGGGATGAAAGGGAAGAAGTGGGAAATGAAATGGGGTTGGAAAGGGTTGAAATAGGATTTAAAGCAACTCCTGCACCCCGACGGCGACTTTGCCCTTGGCATAATCACGTGTCACAGTCGCCGGGTTGATACACCATTCAGTTCCATGGGTGCTACATTGACCAGCGACTATGACACATGTCAATGTCGCTGATCATACTCGCTCAGGAGGTACCGAAGCCTGCTTTCCACTTGTGACCGTGCCAGTGCGGCTATGACACTGTCATAGTCGCTAGGCATTGTAGCCGGACCCGTACCAAGCCTCGAAACTCAACTTCTTCCACGCCAATACTCCTGATGACCCTGAGAAATACTTAGTGAAAATTGTAATTAAACAATATGTATTAGAGTTTCACCATCAAAGAAAATATACTAAGTCTGTTTAGTATCTCTGATGTGAAACTCATGTTCTTCAAATTATATCTCAGCGATACTTGTACATCAGTGAGCCCTGAGTATGATCTCTGAAGACAAGATTCACGTCAACCATGTTCAACGCTGAAATCGAAGACTAAGCTGAAGAACAAGAGACTAAGTCTACTAGTGACCTGATGCGGATATCAGCGAAGCCAGGACTTGTCCACCCAACGTGAAGTTTCAAGTAGAAGACTTCACCGAACGCTGATCATGAAGCCTCCTCTACAAGCAACTTTTGTCTTATCTCCTTGCACGCCTTTTGTATGATTTGTCAGAAAAGACATCCCTTGTCTGAAATCGTACAACCAACTCTGCCAACTACACTGTTCATCATGCAGCCAAAAGGATGTTCTACAAAGTCAATATCATGCATCCAATCAGAGGCTGCCACGTGTAAAGGTATACTGACTTGCATTAAATGCATGCAGTATATAAAGGAAACCCTACTTCATTTGCGAAGTGCTCGGCCATCTCCTTCTCACTGAACTACTGTGTGTTAGAAAACTATCCTTAGCTTTCTTATCTTTCTTTCTCTCTAATTTCTAGTGCAAGAACTCTGTGTGTTCTCATAGTTTGTTTAGATTAGATTTTTAACTTGATCTTATTCCGCAACAAACTGTAAATTGTTTGATATATATCAATAAACAATTTAGAAAGATAAAAATATATGTTTGTATTCAACCCCCCCCCCCCCCCCCCCTTCTACAAACTTGTATAACCCCTTCGGGACCAACAAGTGGTATCAGAGAAGATTGTTTAATCTTATAAATAAGATCTTGCTTATACACTATCTTTTTCTCTTCCTTGCTACTCTTCATTATGGCAAATCACACAAACACAAATTATATTGATAATGGCTCTCTTGCCAAACCTCCTCGATTTAGCAAAGGTACTTTCAATCTATGGAAAAATCGAATGATGCTCTTTCTAGAAGGTGTAGATCCTACAATACCTTACTATGTGGAAAATGGACCTTATTTTCCACATGTGGTCCATGGTCCTATTGCTGCCACTGCTACCACCGCTGCCATCCCTGAGAGAACTCTCATAAGAGAAGTTTCTCAGTGGACTGAAGAAGATAAGAAGAAGATGGCCATTGATACAAAAGCCATATCTATTATCTCTATGGCTCTTCCTGACGAAGTCTACCACTCCGTCATGAACCTGAAAAGTTCAAAATCCATGTAGGACACTATATGTGTTCAATATGAAGGTACTACTGAAGTCCAGGACTCAAGAAAGATCAACCTGGTAAGACAGTACGAAAGTTTCATTTGTGGTAAGAATGAAACTCTCTCTGAAGTTCATCAACGGTTTAACTGTTTAATCATAGATTTAAAAACTGTTGGTAAGGAATATTCTAATTTTGAGATCCTAACAAAATTCCTAGAATGTCTTCCTGAAAGCTGGGACAATTATATCATGTGTCTTAAGCTATCTAAGGATCTTAAGTTCATGACCCTCTCTACCTTATTTGGCACTATGCTCAATCATGAGCAGTCGTGTCAACTTAAGAAGAATCTTATGAAAGATTCTAAAAGCACGCCTGTTGCTTTACTCTCTTCAGAGTTGATGCGTGCTCAACGATCCACTGTCACGATCACTGAAATGGAATCTAACTCTGATGATTCATCAGACGCTGATCCTTCATAACTTGATGAATCTCTGGCACTCTTGACTAATTCTTTCAGGAGATTTGCTAGAAAAAGTAACTTCAGAAGAAATAAACCTCTTTCCCTCACTGACAAGCCTAAATCTTCCACTCCTATAGATAAGGCCACTACTACCTGCTTTAACTGTGAAAAATTAGGACACTTTGCTAGTGAATGCAGGTCAAAGAAAGTGTTCAAACCTTCATCTTCTTCATTCAAGAAATCCTCTAACCCTAGGACTAGGGATGACAAATACCAAAAGCTGAAAGAAAAGTATGAAAAGCTGAAAGGCTACAAAAAGAAAGGTAAAGGTATGATCGCTGAAGATCATGACTGGCCAACACTGATGAAGAATCATCTAACTCTGATGATGATGAGGCCAATCTCTGCCCATGGCCCAAATAGAAGAAGAGGAAGAAAAAGCTGAAATTCCCTCTACTTCTACCTCCACCTCTCAGGTATCAACTTCTTCTACTGCTAGTCTGCTACTTCTGTTATCCCTGAAGTTGATAGACATCATGTTATCGACATACTGACAATTGATTTATATGATACCATGAATGGTAAGACCAAAGCTGAACAACTAAATCAAGATTTAGCTTAACAGCTCAAACAATGTCTTCTAAAAATTCAAGAGCTTTCAGACATTGAAATAAGTTTGAAAGATCAGGTCTATGTAAATCAAGTCATCAGTATCGAGCGAGAACAAGCTATCGCTGGATTGAAAGCAGAAAAGGATACTGTTGAAGGATGGTATAAATCCTCAGCAAAGATCACTGAGATAGTAGGTGCTCAAATCCCTCTTAGTGACAAACGTGGTCTTGGTTACAAAGCTGACGCTGAAAAACCAACCACTGATCGTTCCATGCTTAAGTTTGGAATGTTCGTGTCATCTATCCCTGACACCTCTTTGTCTCAGTGCTCGTCTTCTAAAACTCCCATCCTTGAGGACAAACCTACCTTGATTTCTAAAGGTAAATAAAAAGAAATTCAAAAAACTCAGAAGGCTACCAAAGTACCTAAGCCGAAAGTTTCTAAAACTTCAACGAGCCATCCCTCTACTTCTAAAACTAAGATCCCTGAATTCATTCAGCGATCTATTCCTAAACTAAGAGTGGATGTAATTGGTAAGAAATCCGAAGAACTGATAGTTCCTCCAATTTGCAATGCCAAAGGTATTCTTGGTGCTGACCCTGCCCATTTAAAAATCTCTGCTAAGCATGCAAAGGGTCCTAAAGCTACTTTTAGCTATAGGAAATGTTATCACTGTGGACTTACCGATCATATTGCTAGTAAGTGTCCCACAACTACCAAGGCTGAGAAATTAGCCAAGGTAAAGAAGACTGCCCCCAAATCAAAGAAGGTCATCCCTGATAAAAATCAGGCCAAGGTGAAAAACACCACTGAGGTTAAGAAATTAAGCAAAGTGAAGAATTCCACTGAAGCTGAATCTTCATATGCTGCGAAGATTGCTGAACCTTCCACTTCCTCTACCACCACTGACAAATGTGGACCCGTAGTAAGATGGGTGCCTAAGTCAAACTAATCTTCCTTTATTTGCAGGTCTCGAAGGGTATCTGGTATCTCGATAGTGGATGCTCTCGACATATGACTAGAAAAAGAACCTACTCATTGAATACAAGGAAGAGAAAGTTCCCTCTATGACCTTTGGTGGAAATGGAAAAGGCTATACCCGAGGGTTTGGTGTATTCTATAATGGTACAACAACCGTTAGAAGAGTCGCATATGTTGAAGGACTGCAGCACAATCTTCTTAGCATCAGTCAACTATGTGACAAGGACTTCAAAGTTTGCTTCACTAAGGAAGCATGTTTCGTCACTGACAGGAAGGAAAAGTTACTATCAGTGGATATCGTTTGGAAAATGTTTATGTCATAAACATGGACTCAACAACCATTGAGAACTCTTGATTTTTCTCCAAAGCCTCATCTGATGTCAACTGGCTATGGCATAAGAGGCTCTCTCATCTCAACTTCAAGACACTGAATACTCTTTCTTCAAAAGAGTTAGTCACTGGTCTTCCTCAACACTCACACACTAAGGAATCTTTATGTTCAGCGTGTGAGAAAGGGAAACAAACCAAAGCAATCTTCAAGTCAAAGAAAGTTTCCTCAGTGTCATCTCCTCTACAACTTCTTCACATGGATTTGTTTGGCCCTGTTAACAAACAATCCATCGCTGGAAAGAAATATACACTGGTCATTGTTGATGAATTCTCTCGCTATACCTGGGTAATGTTTCTCCGTTCTAAGAGTGACACCCCTGAAGAACTCATCTCCTTTGTCAGGAAAATGGAAGTCCTGAATAATATGATCGTTCGCTCAATAAGGAGTGATCATGGGAGTGAATTCAAAAACAGATCCCTTGATAACTTCTTCGAAAACAAGGGTATTTCTCACAACTTCTCCTCAGTGAGAACACTACAACAAAATGGAGTCGCTGAAAGAAGAAATCGAACGATCATCGAAGCTGCTCGTTCAATGCTCAGTAATTCTCATTTACCTACTCAGTTCTGGGCAGAAGCTGTCAACACTGCTTGTTTTACTCAAAACAGGTCGCTGACCATCAAAAGATTCAAGAAAAATGCCTATGCGCTTTTCCATAGGAGAAAGCCATCTATCAGTTTTCTTCACATCTTTGGTTGTCAGTGCTTTATTCTAAACAACAGGGATGCCCTTGGAAAGTTCGATCCTAAGGCTGATGATGGAATATTTCTTGGATATTCTTCTGTATCCAAGGCCTTCAGAGTCTTCAATCGCAGAAGACAAACTGTAGAAGAAACAATTCACGTCACGTTTGATGAGTCTCGTTCAGAGAACTCAAGACCTTCTGCTGATAATGAAGAACTCAATCAATGGATGTTTTCTCATCTTGGGGATTCGGAAAATGTTCCTAACCCTCAGGTTATTCCTCGTACCGTTGATCATGATCCTACCATCATCTCAAGCATGCAGACAAGTGAAGCTGAATCATCATGGGTTTCAGCTGTTCCTCTCAACACTATGCCTGCTTCTGAACCATCAACCTCAGATATCCCATCTACTTCTCAGCAATCAGTGAATGAAATGTCATCTGAACCTCTTCCTCTCTTGCCTGAAATACCTGAAGTTGCAGAAGCCTCTTCTTCAACTCCTCCAGAAGTTCAAACGAAGTCAGTGAATCATGCTTTGGCTCAGAGATGGACTATTAATCACCCCATTGATCAGATTCTTGGTGATCCAAACGCTGGTGTTCAGACTTGACGAAGTTCAGGTAACATTTGTTTATTGGTTAACTTTATTTCTCTGATTGAACCAAAGAAAATAGATGATGCCCTCAAAGATCCAAACTAGGTCAGCGCTATGCAAAAAGAGCTGACAGAATTTGAAAAAAAACAAAGTTTGGAATCTCGTTCCAAGACCATCTAACAAGTCAGTAATAGGCACTAAGTGGGCCTATCAAAACAAGTTGGATGAATATGGAACTATAACCCGCAACAAGGCTCGGCTTGTTGCTCAGGGATACATACACGAGGAAGGCATAGATTACGACGAAACCTTTGCCCTAGTGGCAAGACTCGAAGCTATTCGTCTATTTCTAGCATACGCTGGTCACCGAGACTTCAAAGTATATCAAATGGATGTTAAATCAGCATTCCTTAACGGAAGGCTGAATGAAGAAGTCTATGTTGAACAACCTCCAGGATTCACTGATCCTAAGCATCCAGGTTATGTTTATAAGCAGGATAAGGCACTCTATGGACTGAAACAAGCTCCACGTGCATGGTATGACACTCTATCAACTTATTTCCATATTGAAAAATTTGAGCGTGGTAAAATTGATAACACTCTATTTTTCAGGAAAGTAAATGGTCATATCATTCTTGTTCAAATATATGTCGATGATATTATATTTGGTTCAACTAACCCTGAATTATGTACTCGTTTCGCTGAAAGAATGAAAGCTGAATATAAAATGAGTATGATGGGTGAGCTGACATATTTCCTTGGTCTTCAAATCAAGCAGAATGAAAAAGGCACTTTCATTCACCAAGGTAAGTACGTCAAAGACATGCTGAAGAAATTTGATCTAACTCAAAACTCAGCTATGAAAACCCCTATGGCACCTCCGCTGACACTTAACAAGGATCCTTCAGGGAAAGTTATTAATGTCACTGCCTATAGAGGGATGATCGGCTCTCTTCTGTATCTTACAACGAGTCGTCCATATATTATGTATGCTACATGTTTATGTGCACGATATCAATCTGAACCTAAGGAATATCATTTGATCGTTGTAAAGCGTAGTTTTAGATATCTAAAGGGCACTCCCAACCTAGGTCTTTGGTATCCCAAAGACTCAGGGTTTGATCTAACTGCCTATTCAGATAGTGATTTTGCAGGTTGCAAACTGGATAGAAAAAGCACCACATGAGGCTGTCAGCTCCTGGGTGGAAAGCTGGTGAGTTGGACAAGTAAAAAGCAAAACTCAGTGTCCACCTCAACCGTTGAAGCTGAGTATGTAGCCGCTGGAAGCTGTTGTGCTCAGGTCTTATGGATGAGAAATCAACTATTAGACTATGATCTTCAGCTCTCCAAAATTCCAATCTATTGCGACAGCACCAGTGCCATCGATATAGCAAATAATCCAGTGCTACACTCAAAGACCAAACACATCGAGATCAGGTATCATTTTATCAGAGATCATATGATGAATGGTGATATAGAACATCACTTTGTTCCAACTGACATTCAATGAGCTGATATGTTTACCAAGCCTCTTGATGAGACAAGATTCAACTTTCTCATCAGCGAGCTTGGAATGCTGAACCTTGAAGATTAAATCTTCAGCGGTTACACATTAGATCAGTGATAAAGGAAATTCTATTTACTCATTCCTCATCTAAATCTCTGAAAAAAACTGGTTCCCTGACATCAAGGTATATTCTCTCTCTTTAATCGCTGAAGTTTACTTCAGCATGTAGAATTTAAAAACAAATTGCATCGCTGAATATCTCTTTCTTTCAGTGATTCTTTTGAAAATCTAAAACTTCACTGATATTTCCAATCAGTGCTTCTTTTTTTAAGTTGTCCCTGAGTTTTTCCAAAACCCTAAGAGACAACTTAGAAATGTGAAAGGACAGTTGTGACGTCATTACAACGGATAAACCCTGTTAGGACCATAAATGTCCTACATATTAGAAAGATATATAAAGAATTATATAGAGCTTAATTAGATTAATTAATTATTGTAAAGCCTTAATTGTGTTAATTGGGCTTAGTTTAGCCTAATGGGCTTGGGCCTTATTTGTTTAAGGCCTAAGTATATAAGGATTGTTTCCTTTAGAAATTAGGTTAAGGTTAATCATAATAGTAAGAGAACTTAATTGTTTAGAGAGAGATAGTTGAGAATATCATTAAAACCTTTTGTAACTATCTTGAATCATTCAATAAGATTAATTGTTTCGTTGTTACCTTATCAAACTGGGACTCACAAGTGGTATCAGAGCAGAATCGGTGATTTGATGATATAGAAGAAATCGAACGAAAGCGAGAAAAAACCTAAAAATTCGTATTGAATTTTCTGGAAAACGCAGCGTGCCGTTTTGCTTATTCTTGGAGCTTGAACCGTCGGATCGTCGTGATTTTTGGACAGTAGCTTCACGACATTCTGTTCTACATTCTGAACGGTGGGATTAATCGTTGAGGTCCAGAAGGCATCTGTTTTGTTTTCGAAATAGTGCAGTAATTTCGTGGGTAAATCGATCATCAATCGGGTTTGCAAAGTTCTTTCGTTGATTTAATAATTCGTTTTTATAGATCTCGATTGTTTAATCGCATTAATCTAGTTTTTATCTGCATCTATATAAATTCTCAAAGGTATCAATCTTTTGATTTAAAAATCAGTTCTTGACTTTTGGTAGTGTTCTTAAATTTTTGTGGTGATTATTGAAAAATATGATATATTTTGCTTAGAAATCGATTTGGGTATGTTTGTGTTTGTGTTTTTGGTCATAATCTAACCTTACAGGAGTGAAATCAAGCAACCCTATCGAACCCTGATCCGAATTTCTCAACCAGCCGCAGTGTCTGGACGTTCCTAATTTTTCCGGGTAAGTTTCCTATTTCTCACCACTATCCGGACAAATCCATCCGGATTGTTTCTGGTTCCTGGGTGAATTTAATCGGACACCTCAATTGTTTCCGGTAAGTCAATCTTTCCGGATGCTAATTCAATTTTGTGCTTTCCGAATGAAACCCACACCTTCCCGGATAAAGTGATTCTTTCCGGATGAAACCAATTGTTTTCGGATGAATTTCTCCTTTCCGGATGAAATTACTTCCCGGATGTTTTAGCTGCTGCATATTTTTTTTCCTTTTTCTTGTTGATTGACCATCGTGTCTTTATGCTTTTGTTTGTGTTCATGCATACATATCTTGCATATACATCATCGCATACATAGCTATCATACATATATTGGTTTATTTTCGCATAGCATACATATACATACATCTTTCTATCTTTCTGCATGCTCACATGATTTCATCTATAGCATACATACATATATCGTTTTATATTGAGATGAGTTGTTGCACTTGATTTGTTATAGCTTGCATAGATACATATCTATATTGCATTATTTTTTTTTCTTTTCACCATTGACATCCATCGCATGCATGCTATATATATTTTTGGTCTGTGTTTTTCTTCCTGCTAATCTATTTGTCATCCGGTAAGCTACAATTCAATTTTACCTGGAAACTCCATTTATCCGGTAAACCATCTTCATCTGGTAAGTGTTCTTTTGTCTGGGAAACTCATTCGTCCGGTAAGTTTTATTTGGTAAGTTGTGATCGGTAAACTAATTTTTTTCGGTTAACCCGTTTGACCGTGAATCGTTTTGAGCAGTATATACATATATATATACATATATATATACATATATATATATACATATATATATACATATATATATACATATATATATACATATATATATACATATATATATACATATATATATATATATATATATATCGTGCTAAATCATCGGGTTGGTCGTTCATCGCACGGATTTGATCGGTACCCGAGTTACCGAACGTTGCGAATTTTTTTGATCGGTTTGCGAGTTTTTGTGACGGGTTTGAAATTTTTTTGCGACGATTTGCACTTATTTTCGACGATTTTTTTAGGTGTTTTCGGTTGACGTTTTTGATCTAACTTGGTTTGTTTTCTTGCATGTTTCATTCTCGAAGTTTGATTGTGTTCATTCGAATTCGATAATCAAAATTTATTTTTTTGGAAACGAATTTAGTTCTTAAATTTGTTTCTCAAATTTAAATTTTTGATTTTCTTCCGCATTTTTGATTCTTCAAAGCAACACCGATTAACGATCATATATTTTTCAGGTAACAATGTTGAGGTATTGCTTCAATCGGGATTGTAGAGAAAGTGAAAACTTATATAAAACGAATATCAAGCAAGCAAATGAATTGTGAATAAAGTACTTCAAAGAACTGAAGGAACAGAAATTGAAAATATCTGAAAGTTCTGATAAGCTTGCTAAATCTGAAGAAAATGCAACGATCTTAGAATCTGAAAACACTGAGCTGAAAAAGAAGATTTCTGAATTGTCATCGCAAGACGACATGAAGGCACTTGAAGAGAAAGAGCAAGAAAGACGATATGAAAAGAATATCAAGCAAGCAGATGAATTGATCAGCAAGTACATCAAAGAACTGAAGGAACATAAATCTCAAATCCGGAATAGTTCTGAGAAACTGGCTAAATCTGAAGAAAAGGCAACGATCTTAGAAATTGAGAACACTGAGCTGAAAAGGAAGATCTCTGATCTGCCATCACAAGACGAGATAAAGGCACTTGAAGAGAAAGGTAAGCTCTTGAACTGTGAAAACCTTGAGCTTAAAAGCAAACTAACTACTCTTGAAAAGATTTTTGAAAAGGAGAAAGAAAGATTTGCAAAGGAAAGGCAATTGCTTATACAAAAGCAATCCGATTTTTCAAAGAAATCTCTTGACGAGAAGAAGAGTCTTGAACTTATATGTCTAAAACTTTCAACACCGATCTCCGAATTTGAAAAAATTCTGATTTTAGAAAGAGAGAAGTTTGAAATTGAACGCAAATCTTTTACTGAAAAGAATGGAGAAATTTCTTTGAAAATAACCGATTTGGATAAAGAATTAGACGTTCTAACCAAAGAGTCTGAGAAGAAGAAAGTTGAAGGTTTAGGGCAAAAAGTTTGAAAGATGATTTTGCAACCGAAAGAAAGATCTTTCGGACTGAGATTTCTAAGATTACAAAGAAACTATCTGTTTTGTCAACTGACATTATGATAGAGAAGAGGCTAACATCTGATCTCCAAAAGAAGCTAGATCTAATGCTTGAGAAGAAAAATGTTTTGTTAAACAATGACAAGGAACTTGAAGCCAAAAACTCTGATGTTGAATCACCCAATCCTGCTTGTCCAGATTCTATTGATCAGTCTCTTTACGGTGATTCAGCTAATTCAGTTTGCTTTTCTAAGACTGCTTCATGCTATCCCCAAAAATGTTTCTTCAAAGACTAAATAGCTCTTCAAAAGATCATATCCGTACCTCTAATTTGTTTTATGACCCTATGTTTGACAAATCAGATAATCAATCTTTCAAGAAAGTAAACATGGTTTGGAGAGCTAAAGGGTTCGCTCCTACTCCAAAGTCATTCGTTTCTGTTACGAGTGACAAGAACAACAAACCTTTCCACGCTAAACCTTTTGTGAAAACTGATCGTGTTTACTCTGTTAATAAACTGACCAGCTTATCTACACAGAAGCTGTGTTGTTCTTATTGTGGAACAAGTGAGTTTGTGAATAAAGACCGTGCTAAGTATTGGTATGGCACTTATAGTATCCCTGGTCCTCATAAGGCAACTAACCGTCAAGGATCCATCAATGGATGGATACCAAAATCTTTCTAATCTTTTTGCAGGAATGTCATGTGCGCTCAGTTCAGAACATTCTTTTCACATGACTGCATTAAAAGGTTATGCCAATTTTGAGGGGGAGTACTATTCTATGAAAGGTAAGTGAACTTC
Source organism: Saussurea involucrata (assembly GCA_033807775.1). Classification (NCBI taxonomy): domain Eukaryota; kingdom Viridiplantae; phylum Streptophyta; class Magnoliopsida; order Asterales; family Asteraceae; genus Saussurea; species Saussurea involucrata. Next base: position 53,551,476 of record CM066324.1, read on the forward strand.
AACTGAATTCAAAGACCGTGGTAATTCATTCTGGATAACTTACTTGTGTTTGTTATTCTCCAATTTTAAATTCCATGATTGCCACGTGTCACGTTTTCTTGACTTAGTTATTTCCATGTCTCACATATTCGTTGATTTTTCGATGGAAATACACTCGTTTGAATTCCTAGTTGTTTTCCAAGTTCGCTATTTCTTGCAAATGATTCCATTCCTATCTGATATAATAATTGTGACTTGTTCTTCACAATTAAACTTTCTGATCATTGTCACATTTTTTGCAAATACTGTACTTACTGAGTCAATCTGTTTAGCGCTTGATTTTGTTTCTTGAAATTCTGGTATTTCAAAAATGACTCCTGATCATCTCAGATCAGGACTCGTTCTTAAATGCTTTGATTTCTAAACATTTCAGTTTAGAACTCGTACTTCACTGTCCACTAAACTGCTATACTCGTTGCATGGAATAAGTGTTAGGAATTACATCGTTTATATGGTCTATCCAGAACCGGAAGGACCTACCCAAGAAAAACACCCATTTATAGATAACAGTGAGGGGTCTAGATTGTTAGATGAGTTTGGAGTGAAAAGAATATGGTGAGGATGTGACAGGACTTAAAAGAATTATTGGTCCTTACCAAACCGAGTCAGTTATCCGGGTAACCACACAATCTATTTGTAAAGCCCGTATCCCGGTATGTATTCTCGTTATTCCTTTTTTTTAAAAATGAGCATTTAATTAATTAACGTGGTTTCCGTTAGCGGGGTTAGCCGAGTCGGGCCAAAAAGTTAAGTGAAGTAACCTTTGTGGGATTTTGCTAAGAAGTGTAAGTTGAGGGGCTGTTTGGGACTTTCTCCATAGTTGGGCAAGAGGATCGGCCAAGAGGCACGACCCCTCCCCTCCCCTTCGGTTTCATCTTAACAATCCTCCCCCAAAACCCTTAGCCATTTTCTTTCCCTTCCCCTTGTTGTTTTCGGCCAAGAAGAAAGGGAAGTGAAACCGAGAAGAAAAGAGAGAGAGACCGAAAGAGAAAGAGAGCGAGAGTCGAGAGGAGGAAGGAGGCGATCACCGGCGTGAGGGAACCAGCGTCGGGACTGGTCGGAAAGGAGGAAGAAGAAGGATTCCGTTAAGGTAAGTGTCCCGTTCGTTTTATTGATGTTTTCTTCGTCGGAAATTGTAAACCGCAACCACCGTGTCACCGCCAATCACCACCACCTCCGGAGGCGGCAGTGGGTGGTGCTTGGTGTGTTTCAGACCATGGTAACCCTAAAACAGTAAGTCAAGTTGTTTTGCGGGTCTGTTTGGATTAAGACGTCTTATTGGGATCAAGTTCAAAAGGTTATCATTTTATGTAATTTTTTTAGTGTTCTGTCCAGTTCTTCAATCGTGCGTAACTTTCTCGTCGTAACTCGGATTGAGGCGAATCCGGTGCCCACGGTTCACATTCTGTGTCGGGCACGTTTTTCGTGTTTTAGAGAAAGTTTGGTTCGGCCTCTAGCTAGGCGAAAAAGTGTGGTTTTTACAGCAGGTCGGGATTTTAGACAGCTTTCTGTCCCTGTTTTGTATGGAGCATAACTCCTGATAGGAATGACGGATTGGGATGAAACTGGTGTCACAAGTTCCCATTCTGAGTCTAGTAACTTTTCTATGTTTTGGGGAAAAACCAGTTCGGACCGTAGCCTATGTCAAATCGTCGTTTTGTACTGAAAGGTTCTGTTTCTCGCTGTTCTGCGAATCGTTCTTGTAAAATCCATATTAAATTATAGAAAAATCGTTAGGACGCGTGAGATACGTCGCTGGAACCGTGAAACTTAGAACTTCGTGATTATGGAATTTGATTTCTGTATTTATCAGTTTTTAGGGGGTAAATCAGGTCCCGAACAGACCCGTGTTTTAGATAAAAAGCTGGAATGTTTAGTCTTATAAAATCTAGTAAAGGTGTCGTGAGTTGGGACCTTTCGTTGACGTTTTTAGTGCGTAATTAGGTGGGAAAATGTGAGGAAGGTTTACTTGCTGGTGTTGCGGCTCGGGAGCGCGTCGCTTTGCTTTGAGGTGAGTTCTCTCACCGCGTAGTTAGGAATTTCATGTATGTCGTTCTTTTGTGTTACATGTTATTACGTGTATTTATGTGCTTACATGAATTAGATGGGATGTGATAACTGGTTGTGATTTGTTAAATTCGTATGTGGAATATATATATATATATGCATGTGTACACCTCGGTGGGACTGAGGGGCTCGGTGGGACCGAGAGCTTGGTGGGACTAAGCTAGTACAGTAATCTTTACTCGGTGGGACCGAGGGCTTGGTGGGACTAAGCTAGTACGGTAATCTTTACTCGGTGGGACCGAGGGCTCGGTGGGACTGAGCTTGTATTAATGTGTTTTGTGTACTCGGTGGGACCGAGGTTCGTACTTATATAATAATCATTATGTGGCTTGATATTCGTAGTGATGGTGATGTTGCCTACTTGCGAGTAGGGGTGATATGCGTGGGGTTGCTACCTACGTGTGTGGTTGGATTCACTAAGCGTTTAGCTTACCCTTCCCCAATATGTTGTGACTGCAGGTGCGAGCGGCAGTCGGGCTTGACGGTACACACAAAGCGCAGGCGTCGGGAATTGTTGGAATTTACACTTTTGAACTTTTAGATTTTATTTATAATATTTCCGCTGCATAAATTCTTTTGACTGTTTGAGTTGACGATATTAACTTTAATTGAGTTACGGTTTATTAAAAATGTGGTTGTTTTATAATGGAATATATGTTCTAGAAAAATTTAAATTTCCTTGTAATTTTTGGGACGTTACAACTTGGTATCAGAGCACAGCTTGAGTGAATCAAACACATCTCGGTGTGTTTGGTCTCAAGTTGCGGCTATGAAGTTTTTTAAACTCTCTTATTAAAATCTTTGAAAATAAATGAACGGAGGAAGCCCGTTTGGGAAACGGTGATCGTGGGCGCAGTGTGTACAGTCAACCGACGCCAACTGGGAAGGTACAGCACTTAGTGTATTTATTGCTTTCTAGGCATAGGGTATGCATGCTAGATTGCCGAGGTTGTTTACACTGTACTGTACGATGACTGCTTGCTAGTAGGAATCAATGCTAGTTATAGTAGGTTGTCAAGTGAAGGCCCTATAGGTTGCATGCAGTAAGAATCATATAGCCTTAGAATATTTGATTTAGTTCTATTGCGCAGCTCTTGTTTGAGTCCAACCGTTCTAGGATAGAATCTTGTATTCGAATGTCTATTTGATTCACGCTGCGTGCGACTGGGTATTCGTGAGGCAACTCGTTATGGCTAACAGGGATTCCGTTGTAGCAAGAGTAGTGGGATGAGATGAAATTCCTAGTGAGCTGGGAATAGCGTTTACATATGAGTACGTATGCTAGATTGCTTTCTAGAACATAGGAGTATGTATGCTAGATTGCTTACGTGGATTTTGTGGTACTGTATACTTGTTACTTGCTATTAGGAACTCATGCTAGCCTTGATAGGTTGTTATGTGAATGCACCTTAGGTTGTATACAGTAGGAACTAAATAGCCTTAGAATGTTGGATTTAGTTCTATTGCGCAGCTCTTGTTTGAGTCCAACCGTTGTAGGATAGAATTTTATATTCGAATGTCTATCTGGTTTCACTGTATACGACGGTGCGTTTACGAGGCGACTCATCAGGGCTAGTGGGGGTTCCGTTCTAGCAAGGGTGGTGGGGTATTACGACTTTTCTAGGGAGCTAGGAAAAGTGTTTGCATATGCCGGAATGGGCATATGTGTTAGTTTGTGGTAAGCAACTACTTGGACGTCCCGGGACAGGACTCGAAACGAGTAAGGATAGGTGTGAAGGGTAGTAGCAGAGCTCCTACTATCTGAAGCACAGGATCCGTGCTCGAGTCGGGGAAAGTCACGGAGAATCCGAAGAGTTGAGTGTGAGCGTAGTTAGAAGGTTTTAATGTGTGCTAGTAGCTCGTTAAGGAGGAACAACAATGTTGATCCAGATGCTGATGCTGGAATTATTGCTGATCAGATTCGTGAGATGTTTGCGGTCGAGGTGACGCATATTTTGAGGAGGCGATCCCCGAAATTATTACCGCCATTCGTGATGAGGTAATAGTGTCGATGGAGGAGCGCATCGCGGCGATTCCACCCCCTGCGGGTGGGCAGCCCCGAACAAGAGGGTCGGGATCGGTTATAAAGTGCACATTCCTTATCGGTGGTGGTCCTGCGAACTAGAAGGTTCGCTTCGCGGTGAATCTGTTACGAGACGGAGCGAAAGACTGGTGTGCTATTGCTTTGACGCTTAACGGGCGCACTACTTGACCTGGGAGGAGTTCGTCGTATGTTTCGTGTAGAGCATGTGCCTCTAGTGGAGATGGAGAGGAGTGCCAAAGAGTTCTTGGAGCTCTATCAGACTGCGGAGGCCATAAAGGAGGTGAACCGAAAGTTTACGGAAATGACATTATTCTATCCTTAGCATGCTGCTTTTGAGGACATGAAGAGGACACGGTGCAAGGATATGTTACGTACCAAGATCAGGGAGTTCGTGAGTACCGCGCAGTATGCTTCACTTGCTGTAGTGACGGAGGCGACCCGAGGTAGAGTTCGTCAACTGGGAGTGGAGGAGGCACAAGCTACGTATAAAGTGGTGACAGGTACGTTCTTGGTTAACTCGGTGCTTGCTATGGTGACGATTGATAGCAGGGGCTACTCATCCTTCTGTGTCTCACATAGTCAGTGAGTGTTTGGGGCCGAGTTGTAGGACGGTTAGGCTGTCCACTTGTGGTTGCAGTTGCTGAAGACAGGACCTCGACGGTTACTGACGTGTACCGGGGGTGCACTATGGAGATCTCTGGTGTGAGGTTCCTGATTTATTTGATTCTGATCGCTATGCGGGAGTTGTGCGTGACTGTGGGCATGGATTGGATGGATGCGTACGATGCGGAGATTGTTTGTCGTCGCAAACAAGTACGAGTTCGAACCCCAAGTGGGGGAGAAATGCTAGTTCAGGGCGGCTTGCCCAGGCGGACCTCAGCGATATGTTCGGCTGCGAGGGCTCAGAGGTACTTGCAGCACAGTGGTCAGGGAATTTTGGCGTATGTGATCGACACGCGCGTCGACGGAGAGAAGAAGTCTGTGGAGGATGTGCCAGTTGTACGAGAGTTTGCTGACGTATTTTCCCGAGGAGTTACCGGGGATACCTCCCGAGCGACAGGTAGAGTTCCACGTTTATTTGATTCCGGATGCTGCTCCGGTGGCCAAGGCACCTTATCGCTTGGCTCCACCGGAAATGAAGGAGTTGTACACTCGTTGCAGGAACTTATCGAAAAGGAGTTCATCAAGCCGAGTTGTCCACCGTGGGGAGCCCCGATTCTGTTTGTGAAAAAGAAAGACGGGTCCCAACGGATGTGTATAGACTATCGTGAGTTGAATAAGCTTACGGTGAAGAATCGTTATCCTCCGCCAAGGATCGATGACTTGTTCGATCAGCTTCAGGGAGCCTCGTGGTTCTCTAAGGTTGATTTGAGATCGGGGTATCATCGAATGCGGGTGAGGAGAGAGGATACGGAGTAGACGGCCTTTCGTTCACGTCATGGCCATTTACAAGTTTGTGGTGATGCCTCTCGGGCTCACCAATGCACCCGCAGCGTTCATGGACCTCATGAACCGGGTATGTAGCCCTATGTGGGATCGATCGGTGATCGTGTTCATCGACGATATTCTTGTGTAATCGAAGTCGAAGGAAGAGCATGAGATGCATTTGCGAGAAGTTTTGGAAGTTTTGAGGCGGGAGAAGCTGTATGCTAAGCTCTCCAAGTGTGAGTTCTGGTTACGAGAGGTCCACTTTCGAGAACATGTCGTGAACCAGAATGGTATTATGGTGGATCCGGCCAAGATTACGGCTGTGATGCGGTGGGAAGTGCCAAAGACTCTCACTGAAGTACAGAGTTTTCTTGGGTTAGCAGGGTACTTTCGGAGATCCATTCAGGATTTCTCCAAGATTGCTTTACCGATGACCCGATCGACGAAGAAATCTGCGGCTTTTAGTTAGGGTGAAGAGCAGCAGAGGGCTTTGGGGAGCTACGCAGGCGTTATGCGAGGCTCCGATGCTGACTTTGCTGGAGGGTATGTAAGAATTGGTGGTGTTTGCTCTCAAGATTTGGAGGCACTATTTGTATGGCGTCAAGTGTATACACTAACCATAAAAGCCTCCAGTACTTGATGACCGGCAAAACCTCAACATGCGTCAGAGGAGGTGACTTGACGTGGTCAAGGATTATGATGGTGAGATACTTTACCACCCCGGTAAAGCGGATGTTGTTACGGACGCACTTAGTCGACATCTGGATGGTGAGCCACTGTGGGGCTTGTGTCAACGGTTAACAGTGGTTGCACCTCTTCTCGAGTCGATAGGTAGTGCTCAGGAGGTGGCAGTTTTGGAGGAAAATGCCAATAGCGAGAGAGTTTCGAGGGAAATTCCGAATTTTGTCCGTGATAGTCATGGGTCAATTGATCGGTCTTAATGGAAGGTTGGGTATCCCACGCGTGTGGGTACTGTAGGCCGAATAGTATCGATTAGGGAATGCTGCCCTTTGTAATAAAGAGGATAAATGCGTAGAATTTTTGAGGTAAATAGTATACTTAGGTGTCGACTTTCGGGCTTAAGGCCAAATGCCTTAGTGTAATTGGGGAATTGTAGTCGATTTTAAGGAAATTATGTTGATGGTAGTAGTAATCCTGAGATGTTTGCTTGTGGTGAATGGTTGTGGTGGAGTGACCTTCGTGGATGATTATAAATTTACTAGTTTGATAATTCATGTGGAATAAATTGTGGGAGTCTAATAGAACTCGTGAAAGTTAATCGACAGTTAATGATAGGAATGATCGAATTCGAGTATCCTGTAGGGTATATTGGTGAGCAACTTTAGAATGGTTAGAGCTTGAAATTTGAATCGGGATGTTTTGATTATCTATGGTTGGGAGACAACCGAAGTCGTTTGACTAGGAATGAATCCAGTTGTTGGAATGTTCCTCCGATCATACTTGCGGTGTGCTTGAAGGAGTTTTGTGGTAAGAAAAGTATTCGATAGATTTTTAGGCGGTGTGGGAAATCTTAAATTCCAGTTAGTGAAGGTCTAGTGGAAACACCGAAAGTGTTCCGAGTGAACTTGGGAACCTGAGGTTGAGATGTGGGAGACCTATCTATAGCTATTCACGGGCATAGACTTCGAGGACGAAGTCTAATCCAAGTGAGGGAGAGTTGTAAAGCCCGTATCCCGGTATGTATTCTCGTTATTCCTTTTTTTTTAAAAATGAGCATTTAATTAATTAACGTGGTTTCCGTTAGCGGGGTTAGCCGAGTCGGGCCAAAAAGTTAAGTGAAGTAACCTTTGTGGGATTTTGCTAAGAAGTGTAAGTTGAGGGGCTGTTTGGGACTTTCTCCATAGTTGGGCAAGAGGATCGGCCAAGAGGCACGACCCCTCCCCTCCCCTTCGGTTTCATCTTAACAATCCTCCCCCAAAACCCTTAGCCATTTTCTTTCCCTTCCCCTTGTTGTTTTCGGCCAAGAAGAAAGGGAAGTGAAACCGAGAAGAAAAGAGAGAGAGACCGAAAGAGAAAGAGAGCGAGAGTCGAGAGGAGGAAGGAGGCGATCACCGGCGTGAGGGAACCAGCGTCGGGACTGGTCGGAAAGGAGGAAGAAGAAGGATTCCGTTAAGGTAAGTGTCCCGTTCGTTTTATTGATGTTTTCTTCGTCGGAAATTGTAAACCGCAACCACCGTGTCACCGCCAATCACCACCACCTCCGGAGGCGGCAGTGGGTGGTGCTTGGTGTGTTTCAGACCATGGTAACCCTAAAACAGTAAGTCAAGTTGTTTTGCGGGTCTGTTTGGATTAAGACGTCTTATTGGGATCAAGTTCAAAAGGTTATCATTTTATGTAATTTTTTTAGTGTTCTGTCCAGTTCTTCAATCGTGCGTAACTTTCTCGTCGTAACTCGGATTGAGGCGAATCCGGTGCCCACGGTTCACATTCTGTGTCAGGCACGTTTTTCGTGTTTTAGAGAAAGTTTGGTTCGGCCTCTAGCTAGGCGAAAAAGTGTGGTTTTTACAGCAGGTCGGGATTTTAGACAGCTTTCTGTCCCTGTTTTGTATGGAGCATAACTCCTGATAGGAATGACGGATTGGGATGAAACTGGTGTCACAAGTTCCCATTCTGAGTCTAGTAACTTTTCTATGTTTTGGGGAAAAACCAGTTCGGACCGTAGCCTATGTCAAATCGTCGTTTTGTACTGAAAGGTTCTGTTTCTCGCTGTTCTGCGAATCGTTCTTGTAAAATCCATATTAAATTATAGAAAAATCGTTAGGACGCGTGAGATACGTCGCTGGAACTGTGAAACTTAGAACTTCGTGATTATGGAATTTGATTTCTGTATTTATCAGTTTTTAGGGGGTAAATCAGGTCCCGAACAGACCCGTGTTTTAGATAAAAAGCTGGAATGTTTAGTCTTATAAAATCTAGTAAAGGTGTCGTGAGTTGGGACCTTTCGTTGACGTTTTTAGTGCGTAATTAGGTGGGAAAATGTGAGGAAGGTTTACTTGCTGGTGTTGCGGCTCGGGAGCGCGTCGCTTTGCTTTGAGGTGAGTTCTCTCACCGCGTAGTTAGGAATTTCATGTATGTCGTTCTTTTGTGTTACATGTTATTACGTGTATTTATGTGCTTACATGAATTAGATGGGATGTGATAACTGGTTGTGATTTGTTAAATTCGTATGTGGAATATATATATATATGCATGTGTACACCTCGGTGGGACTGAGGGGCTCGGTGGGACCGAGAGCTTGGTGGGACTAAGCTAGTACAGTAATCTTTACTCGGTGGGACCGAGGGCTTGGTGGGACTAAGCTAGTACGGTAATCTTTACTCGGTGGGACCGAGGGCTCGGTGGGACTGAGCTTGTATTAATGTGTTTTGTGTACTCGGTGGGACCGAGGTTCGTACTTATATAATAATCATTATGTGGCTTGATATTCGTAGTGATGGTGATGTTGCCTACTTGCGAGTAGGGGTGATATGCGTGGGGTTGCTACCTACGTGTGTGGTTGGATTCACTAAGCGTTTAGCTTACCCTTCCCCAATATGTTGTGACTGCAGGTGCGAGCGGCAGTCGGGCTTGACGGTACACACAAAGCGCAGGCGTCGGGAATTGTTGGAATTTACACTTTTGAACTTTTAGATTTTATTTATAATATTTCCGCTGCATAAATTCTTTTGACTGTTTGAGTTGACGATATTAACTTTAATTGAGTTACGGTTTATTAAAAATGTGGTTGTTTTATAATGGAATATATGTTCTAGAAAAATTTAAATTTCCTTGTAATTTTTGGGACGTTACACTATTCATTCTCATTCTTTGGAGATGAATATTGAAACAGACATGGACCCAGTGTCGATAACTCGTGTCACCCCACCCAGCCACTCAAGTATCTCACAACAGATGCATGTTTCATAAGTTCACGAAGATTTAGCACATAATCTATCTATTCCTCACTCGGAGGTCTTAGATATTGAAAAATGAAGACATCAGCTCCGGTCTCCGAACTTCATATTCTAATCACTATGTCAATTGATTTTAACTTGCGTCTCAGGTTAAATCAATTTTTGAGCCAAATCGATATGAATTATTTCTTTCACACATGCACGAGTCTTTGTGATTCTAATTGCATATCTTCGTGATATTGCCGGAACAGTTTGAGGAGTAATTTTCTAAAATTTTACTTCAGTGATAACTGGAAGTCCTATCAGAGATACCCCTTGCCAGCTCTGAACATAGGCCACACAATTACTTTAATTGTTGTGATAACAGTTACTTTTGTGTTTTTGTGTTAGATTTTTACCCCATTCTGGTTACTTAATGTTTTGATCTGGAGTTTTTGCTACTCGTCACTATTGTCTTTGAACGTGCATGATGCTCCAGATGCTGCTACTCATCATGAGGGGGGAGAAAGGGTACAGGTTCAAAGACACCGAATATCAAGTTGAGGGGGAGTTAACAAAAGCCGAGGGAGAGTAACTGTTGATTGATCAGTTCCGTTATTTGGTCAGTTCCGAAATCCAAAAAGAGTTCAAAGTGTATACAAGTAATCAAAGTGCTTACAAGTGATCAACTCTTCTCATCGTTTATCAAGTGGTGTTCGCTACAATTCAGTATTTCCTCTTTCAAGCATACTGGTTCTACAAGTTCTTAAAAGCCAATTCAACTCACGGCCAATTCAACTCACAGTTCAAAGACTGATTCATTGAAGATAAGAGCTTTATTCAAGGGGGAGCCTAAAAAAGACATGAAGACAAGCAACACCATAGCGTTCCAAAGATTCCAAAGGGAGAGAAGAACAAGTCATGAAGTTTTCAAGACCGATTTTTCTTTATATATCTTTAGGGGGAGATTGTTAGGACCATAAATGTCCTACATATTAGAAAGATATATAAATAATTATATAGAGCTTAATTAGATTAATTAATTATTGTAAAAGCCTTAATTGTGTTAATTGGGCTTAGTTTAGCCTAATGGGCTTGGGCCTTGTTTGTTTAAGGCCTAAGTATATAAGGATTGTTTCCTTTAGAAATTAGGTTAAGGTTAATCATAATAGTAAGAGAGCTTAATTGTTTAGAGAGAGATAGTTGAGAATATCATTAAATCCTTTTGTAACTATCTTGAATTATTCAATAAGATTAATCGTTTAATGTTATTCGTTGTTACCTGATCAAACTGGGACTCACAAACCCTGGCATGACTTTTCGTCTGACACGTTCGCCCGTTTCGTTTTCTTGTCCGATAAGATTCAAGGGACGTGTTACGTGTCATGATGAGTTTCTTTTCCCGCTCATCACTTTCTCTCTCTACTCTCACTATATAAACCACTTGAGTTTATATTTTTATCTTTTACGCTCTCAAACTCTCCTAAAGAAAAAAGACTCTCTTGCATTTCTAAGCATTTGGATTTTAAGAACTGGTATTCATATTCTTCAAACATTCAACAAACAAGTTCTTATTTCTTCTGTTTAATCCAATCTTTTACTTGTTTTGATCTTCCTCTTGCTTATACAAGATCAAACAAATGTGTTTTTAAACAATAAAATCATCTTCTTAATGATTTTATGAATAAAACTTGTTCAAAGTTTTTCCATTAAGTTTAAACTCAAAATCTTAAACTTAAAAGCTTCATATGTTTTTCCAGAATCCTTTCCTTAAAAGGAAACTAGAAAACAAGAAAACTCACTAGTTTTTTAACCCTTCTTATGTAAAATCTAGAAACCCTATTTCTGATACACTTTCTTTCCCAAAAAGGAAACTGTAAAACCCTATTTCCAAAAACCCTTATTTTGGAACCTCATTCCATTTTAAGACTTTTCGTCTCTATTTTTTGTTTTATACAGAAATGGTTGCTACTAACACTGATGCTACCCAAACTACTGCTGATGCTTCTGCTACCCACACTGCTGGTATTTCTTCCACTTGGAAAAGGGCTAAGAACATGAAACACGACCTACATGAGATCACCTTCACCACCAACAATCCATACGCTCTTCTTGAGTTTCCCAAGAAGAAAATGGTAACCCATCATGATGACGCTGTGAACTTCATCAAAACCTACCCTCTCTCCACAACGATGACCATCACACCCTCTACCCACAAAAGACTCCTACAACAGTTCTGGTACACTGCTCATCGTACCACTACTATCTCTACAAAATCCAAGAAGGAATACTCTGTCATCGGTTTTGAGACCGAGCTAGGTGAAGGATCCATTAGACCTGCAGCTATCCAGGCAGCCCTGAACCTACCTGCTGGCCCAAAGACCCATCCCTTTTGTACCATTCCCTGACCCCAATACCCCTGAAGGAAAGGGGGAACTGATCTCCTTTCTTGACCAGATGAAATACATCTGGAATGTTGGAAGAAATGGCCCAGAGAAGAAATTTACCACTGTGCTGAAAAACAAGATGTCGTCTGAAGTAAACTTCATCTTCGCACTCGTTGTAAGCTGCATGACAGCGAAACACGACTCCACTGACCAGGCTTCAAAGCCTCAAAACCTAATGGCCTACGCTCTCCTCAAAGGCCTCCATGTAGATTACGCCCACGTCATATTCGAAGATATGATGGAAAGGGTTGAAGCACCTGACCGCCCCACCGCTGTTCCATACCCCCGTTTCCTCAGCGCCATATTCGTATATGGCCTAAAGGAAGACTACCCCAAGTAGGGAGACCTGAAGCTTTCCCAGGTCGGCCCTAAGGTACTTGACTTCAAACCCGTCGAAGGTGAGGTACGTGTCTCTACTTTACTCTATCTTCTCCGCACTCCCTCTACTTCTTCTACTTCAGTGGCTACTGCTACATCAGTGGTAATCCCAACCACTGATACCCATGCCACTACAACCTCCTCCCTGAAAAATAGGAAACAATCTGACACCCAACTTCGGACCCATAAGTCCGAGAAGATTTCCAAGGAGAAGCCCAAGCCTTCCTAGGTTGAAGACACAGCGTTTGCCTCTTCACAGGCCACGCTGGACTCTTTCATGACCCTCTCCGTCACATCTGCTACAGCTCCCTTGTCCACAACCATTCCAGTGAATCAATTCACTGAAACTTTTTTGGATGAGAACCCAACCTCCACAGCGCCTCAAAGCGTTGCTGAGAGGATTTCCAGTGGATCCAACGCTGAAACTGCAACCACTGCTCCCTTCTCAACCTTCGCTTCTACCTCTACTCCTTTTCTCTACACCATGGCACATATTATGCCATCGATCACTCTATCGGATTCTGCTACTGCCCATCTCCAACAAATGATGCAGCAAAACGTTGGACCTGTAGGATCATCTATTCCTGCTGGGACGTTCAAAGACGACTTAGCGTATCATTCAGGTTATCGCGACATTAACTCCTTCTCCAACCCGCCTACAGGTATCCCAAATACCATATCTCTCTCTGGACCCCAAACTTATGAGCTTTCCTTAGCTCACAAGTTATCTACTTTTTTAGGTCCAAACTTGGGCACCATCAGCACTTCCCTCAAGGAAATAGCTAATAAAGTGACGACTCTCACCACCACTATCTCCACGAACTCTTCAGCGGTTACAGACGTTGTAGAGACACTGAAGCAGCTCTCCACTGCTGTCAATGACAAAGCTTCCTCCGCTGACTTCACCAAAGTTGATGGAGGACTGACAATTGTGAAGACGACCATCATCAGCAACACCGCCTCCATCACCAAACTCAACACCAACAACACTGATCTCTCCACTGGGGTTTCATCTCTCAGTGGTGAGGTAAGTTCTATGAAGACCAACTACACCGGTCTACAAGGTGAGGTGAGCAGCCTTACCATAGAAGTCGCTGACGTTAAAACCCTGCTCACCAAGATCCTCAAAAAGATGGATGCTCCCACTGTTCCTACATCTCACTTCTCCCAGGCTGATCGGGACAAGCTGGAGATGGCAGTGGAGTTTATCCTTCAAGGTACCCCTGCTATTTCGGGCCTAGAAGACAGAACGACAGTGGTAGAACAACAAGTTGGGATTTGTGGCCCAAAAGACAGGGATCCTAAGACTGATGCTGCTGTTACTACCATTCCCTCGCCCACCCATTCAACGGAAGAGGGGGAGAAGATCGCCAACCAAGGCCTTCCCCTAAATGTTGAAGGGAAGGAAAAGATTGAAGACCCTCAGGAATATGATCATCCCGAGGGAACCGCTGAAAGTCCCTCTCCATCTGAGGGGGAGCGAGGCAAAGACCTTACTCATGCCTCAGTGGACAACACTGTGAATCTCTCTTCTGAGGGTGAGGAAGAGGAAGAAGCTGAGGAAGACGAAGACGTCGACATTGCTGATGAAGAACCATCATCATCTCCAAAAGATGACAATGATGATGATGAATACGACGACGGATTCTTCTTCAAGCGTGCATCGATAAAAGCTTCTGCAGTGACCAAAGCCCCAACGCTTAAAGGGGTTTCAATAGACGAACCAGAGGATGGGACCAAGGGGAAATCCCCAGCGATGCCGGCCAACAAAGAAAAACAAAAGGGCCTTGCCGCTGACAACTTGGATATTCTCATGAAAAAGCCAGCGTGTCAATTACTTTAAACTCTCTTCCCTTACTCTGCATCCCTCATCTACCCCTTCTCAATCTCAATCCTTCTCACTCTCAAACCTCTAAACACTTAGCTCTCTCCTTTCTCTATCTTTTCTATTCAAATGATTTAACTCTATCGATCATTTTGTTTAAGCTAGTCCTCTCCCCTGCTTAAGGGTCAAGCTGAAGCACCTCAACCTTCATCTCCAATAATCCCAGCTTCCAGAGATGATGACTTACTGCAAATAATCCCAGTCCCAGAATTTATGGAGACTGATGACATCGCTGAAGAAGAAGAGCTGGTCTCCCATCCCAACAGACCTTCCTTAGCTCGTCAAAAGCCAAGAGAAGATGAAAGAAGAAAAAGAGCAACGATTATCCAACAGCTAGAAGATCAACGTATTGTCCCTCCGCACCTAAGCTGCTTGTTCAATCAGGAAATCGCTGAAGCCCTGAAAGCTGAGAAGATCCTTGCTGAACGAAAGAAGGTCGAATAAAAAGATAAAGAATATTGATAAAGGACGCATAGAAGATCAGCCAGGAAAAGACCAAGGTACTTGACTCCACACTGACCTGGTGCAAAAAAAGGTGTCACTACATAAGCCATGGATAAAGGATAAGCGCTGTGAACATACGTGGGAGAACATTCAACAATGTACCGATTGTTGATGTCCAGAAAGTCAAAGAAAACGGCTACCACAGAAGTTGCTACATGTCAGACCTGGACAAACTTGGTTTCCCTGAATGGTTGGAAATGAGAATCGCAATTCAGCGACCTCGCTCAACTTTCAAGACTTGTGTTGAAAAAGCCATTAACAGGCTGATCGACATGGTAACCTCACCTCCTCCTCCTATTCAAATGAAACGAGTTGCTCTAAAGAAGATGAAGACTGCTTCCTGTTCAGGCCCGATAATCAGAAACGAAACAGGGATTGATTTCTCTTGTGAAGCAGTTCTTGGCCCCAATCCTGATCTATCCAACCTTGACATCTCCTTACCTCCAGCTAAAAACTTCGTCCCTGGTGAAGTTATCAGTGATCCCTACGGCATATTTTTCTATGACTTCACTGGTCGCCAATGCTTCCAATGCATCTCTGAGTTATACAAAACTCCAATTGAACAACTCAGAGATATACTCTATTGGTGCGACTACAGAGATGACCTCCTTGAATCATTCCAGAAGCCTTCAATCTATCGCGAAGCAAAAGTTAGAAGGGATCAGGGAATCATTGTCCCTGATTGGATGATTCCAGAGACTAATACTCTTGATGAACCTCTCGTCAAGAAAGAACCTGAGTAGCTGATAGGATCATCTTTTTGTATTCTTCTATCTTATCAACTTGTATCTTTTTGTACTTGTAATTATTTTTCATTGTTCTTGTAATTTTTCCACTTCCCATGTAATCTTATACGAAGTTAATGAAAAAGTTCAATGAAAGTACTTTAATCCATCAGTACTAGCAAAAGATCCCGGAAAAATAGTAAATGGGACAAGTATTTTATAAGTTCTTTTTATCCTTTTTGTTTTCTTACTTAGCAATTTTCTTTTATTGCTATGTCATCATCAAATAGGGGGAGATTGTTGATCCAAACCCTTAGTGATTTGATAATGACCCTGAGAAACACTTAGTGAAAATTGTATGTAAACAATATGTATTAGAGTTTCACCATCAAAGAAAATATACTAAGTCTGTTTAGTATCGATGATGTGAAACTCATGTTCTTTAAGTTAAATCTCAGCGATACATGTACATCAGTGAGCCCTGAGTATGTTCAGTCTCGCTGATGATCGCTGATAGTTTATGTTGTTTGCTTATGATCTCTGAAGACAAGATTCACGTCAACCATGTTCAACGCTGAAATCAAAGACCAAGCAGAAGAACAAGCGACTAAGTCTACTAGTGACTTGATGCGAATATCAGCGAAGCCAAGACTTGTCCACCCAATGTGAAGTTTCAAGTAGAAGACTTCAACGAACGTTGATCATCAAGCCTCCTTTACAAGAAACTTTTGTCTTATCTCCTTGCACGCCTTCTGTACGATTTGTTAGAAAAGACATCCCTTGTCTGAAATCATACAACCAACTCTGCCAACTACACTGTTCATCATGCGGTCAAAAGGATGTTCTACAAAGTCAATGTCATGCATCCAATCAGAGGTTGTCACGTCTAAAGGTATACTGACTTGCATTAAATGCATGCAGCATATAAAGGAATCCCTACTTCATTTGTGAAGTGCTCGGCCATCTCCTTCTCGCTAAACTACTGTGTGTTAGAAAACTATCCTTAGTTTTCTTATCTTTCTTTCTCTCTAATTTATAGTGCAAGAACTCTGTGTGTTCTCATAGTTTGTTTAGATTAGGTTTTTAAATTGATCTTTTTCCGCAACAAACTGTAAATTGTTTGATATATATCAATAAACAACATAGAAAGATAAAAATATATGTTTGTATTCAACCCCCCCTTCTACAAACTTGTATAACCCCTTCGGGACCAACACGAGCCAGAGATGGCGAAGACGTCTTCGGACATGGTTGACACCGTGCCTATCAACAAGGTACCTCCGGTGTCGACGACAACGCCCTCGACTGAGGCGGTAGGACCCACCCCTGTCGATAAGGGGACGGGGTTGTCTGTTCGAAGACGACCCTGAGGTCACGACGGTCAACTTTCAATTACCATCTAACTTCATGGCGGATGACATCCTGGATAGGGTGAAGATCTTCCTGACTTGGGGAAGTTCCTTCTACCGTCCTTCTAGGGTCGCTACAAGGAGGTCTCCGTCGACGAGACGGGATCTCATGTCGCAGGGCTCTCTTTCATGGTACACACCTTGTAAGTTTACCTTTTCTTTATTTTGTTTTCTTATGTGGTGTATTCTAACACTCGATTGTGTGATTGCAGGCGTTCCAGATGTCGCTCTGCCTGTACAGCCAGATGGAAAAGATCCGGAGGGCTGCTCCCCTGGCGGTAAAGAGTATTCGACAGGCGCAAGAAGGGGAGCGTAAGGCTCGCGAGGGGGAGCAGACAGTGATTGCCAGGGCAAGACCATCTAGAGGCCGCGAACCGAGAGAAGGAGGAGCTTCGGGAGCGCCTGAAGGAAGCCCTAAACAAATCCTCCACGACTGAAGCAGATATAGAGCGACCAAGCCATCTATGACCGAAAGCGAAGTCAAGGTCAAGGACCATAGTTCGCTCGTACAGGCTGAGGAGAAGTAGATTGCCTCTCTGGAGGAAAGACTCCTCTTCTTCGAGGCGTTAACGCGCCTAAGGGTTAGGGCGGAGATCATGCGCCGTCATCTGAGGGGGAAGAACCCCATGGCCGGGGATAAAGCGGAGGTCACCACCTACCTAGAGCAGGTCGGTGACGAGAAGGACCTTGATCAAGAGGACGAGATCGAGGAGAGCGAAGCCACGAGCGTCGAGGCCGAAGGTGGCGGTAAGGAGGTCGTTCGATACCAGGAGACTCCTCAGCCTTAGATTTTTTAGCTTTTAGTTAAGTTTTTGGAATTTTTCAAGGGCGACCATTGGTGGTCGTGCCTTATACTTGTATTTTTTTGAATTTTATGAATACATGTGTTTTTGTCTTATGAATTTCTTGTCGGATATTTAACTTATCATGAGGAATATTAATCGTACGACAACATGCGATAATGAATAAAACATGTTTTTAAATAACATGAGATAACATAGATCGTGCGACTAGGGATTTAATAAATATGTAATTGAAACACAGGACATGCGACTAAGGCATTGTTCAAAGATTGTGCGACTAAGGTTTAGAATTTTTATAAAGTCTTAGACTTGGAGTCGTAAGACCTATGACCTCTTGATCATCGAGTTGTTTTGTTAAAAAAAACCCAACGTAGTCCCTGACTTGTGTTTATGCGATCGTGAGATCATGCGACACATCAGTCGTTAGCGGTAGGCCGTTGGCTTAGCCAACATCCTGATGCTTAAGTCAGTAATCGTCGTGATGAATACATCGTATATAAGAATTGACTTAAAAGAAATATTTTTTTCAAATGTACCGCATTCCAGCTTCGTGGGAGATCTTGGTTGTCGAGGGTTTGGAGCCTATAGGCACATTTTCCTTCGACTTCAGATATGCGCTATGGTCCTTCCCACTTAGTGGATAACTTACTTGCATTCAATTCCTTAGTGTTTTGAAATGCTCATCGAAGGACGAAGTTGCCTTCCTGGAAGGCTTTGATCTTGACATTCTTGTTAATATGTCGTTCGACCACTTGTCTTTGAGATGCCATTTTGATTAGAGCAGCCTCTCTTAGCTCTTCTAGGGTGTCGAGGTCGTAACTTAAGTCTACCAAGTTATGATCGACCGAAGTTTGTCTCGACGTTGGTATTTGGGCCTCGATAGGTAAGACCGCTTCACATCCGTAGACTAGGGAGAACGGGGTTTGACCCATGGATGTACGCGGTGTCGTGCAATTGGCCTATAAGACTGATGGAAGTTCTTCAACCATCTTTCTTTTGTGACTTTAAGTCTTTTTCTTATCGAGTTGATTACGACCTTGTTGCTTGACTCTGCAAGTGCATTCGATTGAGGGTATCGTGGCGTCGAGGTCATAAGCTTGATGTTACGATCCTCACAAAACTTTTGAGTTCTATCCCTTATAAATTGTGATCCATTGTCGCACACAATTTTCAGATAGGACTCAAAACCTGCAAATAACGTTAGTATGGATAAAAGAGACAACTTCTTTGTCCCGAACCTGGGGAAACGTCGCTGCTTTTATCCACTTGAAGAAATAATCCATAAGGACTAATAAAATTACCTTTTGCCCAGGGGCAAGTGGCAACTTGCCGACATTGTCCATTCCCCATCTCATGAAGGGCCATAGGGTAAAGAGCCGTGTGCAAAGGTTCAGAGGGTTGACAGGCGTCATAGCCTTGGACGTACCTGATAGCATCTTGTCGGAAGGTCGGCCAGTACTAGCCTTGTCGTGAGACTCAGTTTCCTAGATTACGACCACCTGAAAGGTTGCCACATTCCCCGTCGTGCATTTCTTTCAAAATTGTCTGCACCTGGTTGTTGCTGAGGACACAGCATAAGTTCAGACCCGTCGACGACCGTCGATAGAACCTGTCTCCAATTATAAGGTACTTGGAGGCTTTGAACCTAATCTTGCGTGCTTCCATTCTGTCTTCTAGTAGTTTGTCGTGCATAAGATAATTCTTGATATCGCGCGACAAGTCATTTTCTTCGTCGAGGATGTGAATACCTTCAGTATTTTCTATAGACGGGGTCTCTAGATGGATCATGGGGATAGTGTCGAATGATGGTTTGCCCAGTGCTGACCCAAGATTGGCTAAGGCATCAGCCTGTGCATTCTGGTCTCTTAGAATTTGCATGATCGAGAAGGGTTTGAATTCTTCTGATTTTGCTTTGGCTGCTTTAAGGTAGGCCGTTGTTAATGCCAAAAATTGCACCAAAGGGACAACTTAAGGTCGATGTGGACTTTAACAACTAAAGAAAGGAATCGTTCGACAAAGGCGTGCGACAAAGACAAAAATGTAAGCGAGATAGATAATTTGATGATGCAGGAAAAAACTCAACGAGGAAAAAACTCAACGAGGAAAAAACCTGCGGACGATAGTGGATGTCGTCGCTGCACTATGGTCGCCAATCAGGGGTGATGTCCTTGGTGTTCCGGGTGTCGATCGTACAGAGATTACAATACAAATGAAGGGAAAGACTTCGAAATGTAAAGTACAAGTGTTTGAAATGTAAAAATAGTGTGCGTCGTGTGTGAAAACAATGTGTCAACTGTTGGTCGAGAGTGAAAATCGTGCGTCGAGAGCTATCTTCTATGAATGATCTCTTTGCTTCGAATGAATATTCTTCGAGTGTTTGCGTTTCCTTCTGTTATTCGATGTTCGGTGTTTCGGTCCCCGGAACTGAGGTTTAACTTGATCTTTTATAGCCTTCGGGTGCTTTGATTAGCTCATTGATTGCTTCGATAACAGCCATAACGGTCGCCAGTTGTAACTCTTCATAATTGCTCTTCGTCGGTTATGACCGTTGCCTATTAATGACTTTGACTCCTGCATTAATCATTGAACAAACGTAACAGTCATATATCGAGTTAGCCAAGGTCGTACGGTCTTGTGCGACGGTCGTGAGGAACGGGCGACGTCGAGGTCGAGTGTCGTGAGGAACTCTCGACTTACCTTTTAGGAGGGACGACGGAGGTTTTTTGGGTCTTTGTCGGGACCTTATCTTAATACAAGATATAACTCATAACACGTGTCTTACCTTTTCTGGTCGTGGTCTAGATTAGATATTGATTTCGACAAGGTAGAGCCGGACGATGCTTCCCGGGCTAAGGTCGAAAAGTTCCTGGAGTTTAGTACTGAAGACCGGTCGTACGTCACGCGTCATTTGGTAGACGAGGATGATGACACCGTTTTCTTGAGCGACGGAGTGAGGATGGGTCGAGAGGAGAAAGAAGATGATAAAAGAGAGGGTTCTGAGGCGACCGAGGAGAGAGAGGAGGAGGTAGTAGAGATAACTGGTAAGTATCTCTTTGCTTCTGCTCGTCCTAATCTATCTTTGTTCTCAATCATCTAATTCTTTCTTTTACCATACAGGAGAATCTTGGGCGCCTGCAGCCGTCGAGAAAATGGCTCAAGTCGAGCTAACTCGCAAGGCGAGTGTAGACAGGGGGAAGGATAACTCGACAGCTGGGTCGGAGGTTTTAAAGAGAAAGGAGGTTCCGACAGCTGGGTCGGGACTTCTAAAGAGGACGAGGATGTCCGTCACGAGGGAGCCGTCTTCGAAGACGGGCGGCCCATCGAGGGTTGTTCCGCCCGAGAACACGAAGGTGTCAACCGTGTTTGATACGATCGGCGCGAAATCTGATGATACTACACACCCGGCGACGATGTCTCATACTGTGCAACCGGCGACGAGGTCTCATACTGCACAACCGGCGATGATGTCTCCTACTGCCGCGTTAGGCCCCACCTCGGCCGACAAGGGCAAGGGCGCGCACACGGATTCTGGAACGACGGTGAACTTTACATTGCCGTCGGATTTTTTGGATGATAACGTCCTAGACGGGACGAAACTGTTCCCCCACTTAGGAAAGTATCAGCTCTCTTCTTTCAGAGAGTGTTTCGACGAGGTTTCTCTCGAGGATACTGAGTGTCACGTTGCTGGACTAGCGTTCACGGTAAGTCCTTTCAAGACTTTTGTTATCTGTTGTCGACGTTGTATATTTTGCTAATATACTTTCATACGTTTTCAGACGTTTCAGTCGTCTTTGGCGCTGTATGCTAAAACGACGAAGGTAGAAGGCTTAATGGCTTCTGCTATCGAGAGAGAAGATGCGGCGTTAGAAATGGAAAGGTTCGCTTTAGAACGCGTGGAGGTGGCGTCGGTGAAACTCGACGATCTTTTGAATGAGCTGGAATCCCTTGGACATGCAAGGGATGACGCGAACTCACGTATAAAGGAGTCCCTATCTTTGATGCATGACCAAAGAGAGACGCTGGATGGGGTGAGGGAATCCTTGGCTGCGAAGAAAAAGGAAGTCGAGGAGTCCAAATCTAAGGAGGTAAGTTTAGATAAGGAGTTAGAGGAGCTGAGGGACGAGAATAAATATCTGTTTTGGTTTGCTCGACTTACTGCGTGTGCAGCGATCATGCGACGTCACTTGTTGGGGAAAGATCCCACGGCGTCAGCATCGGAAGAGCTTGACATTTACTTGAAGGGCGTCGGGACGGTAAGAGACCTTGACACGGATGATGAGAAGGACATCGAGGAGGAGGTCGAGGATGAAGAGGGCCTTCAGGACGACGCGTCGTGCAAGGATGCCATCGATGTTCCTCCCCAATCTTAGAAAAACAACTTTGTTTCTTTTTGTTTCCTTACTATTCGACCGTTGGTGGTCGATCCTTTTGTAAATGACAGTTTTATTTGGTGAATGAAACTTGGGCTTCTTTTGCACTTGTGCTTTATAAAATATCACATCGACTGTCAGATTCATGAAAAATATACAAGGAATCATGCGACTTAGGCATCATTGCAACACAATAACTGGGACGTAAGCCATAAGACTTTAAAATCGTATATACAAACATAAGCACATGCGACTAAAGCATACATTCGGAGTATGAAATTTTTCTAAGTTAAGTTAAGAAACTTAGATCATGAGATCGCTAGACATCGCGATCGTACGACTAAGCCGTGCGATTAATTCGAATCGTGTGCCCCTGTAGAAGGATGATCAAGTCATAGACCTAATCATTTATGTCGTGCGACCTTGCGAAACTAGAGTCGTTTGATTATTGTCGTGCGGTTCTGCGGAATAAACAATGTCAGAGGTTGGTCATTGGCTAACCAACGACCCTCTGATGCTTAAGTCAGTAACCGTCGTTATTAAAAAATCGTATGAAAAAATAGAAAAGGGTTTTAGAAGACGTACCTTTTCTGATGCGTCGTGCCCCGACTACGTGGGACGTCTTGATTATTGCTACCATCCTGCCCCCTTGTGGCGATTTTAAGATGATGCACTAAATGTCGTCGCGAATCGCCACAATAGAAGGTCTATTTTCGCGGCTTCAGGGTGGTTTTATAGCAATCAGGAGCGACTTTCGGCTCACTTTTTATCTCCTGGATTCCCCACGGCGTAGGGAACTTCAGAGTCTGATGATACGTCGAGGGAACGACTTTCATCTCATGGATCCATGGTCGGCCTAGGATGATGTTATAGGCCGACGCACAGTCGATGACGCTGAACTTGGTCTGCCAATTGATTCCTCCGGCGTAGACTGGCAAGATGATATCTCCATAGGTGCTCGTCGCTTCCCCATTGAAACCGACCAAAGTTGTCGAACTTCGGGTGATTTCCGAACGATCGATTCCCATGGCCTTGATGGTGTCAAGGAAAATGACGTTCGCTGAACTGCCCCCATCGATCAAGACTCGTCGGGTTAAACAATTACCAATCGTGAGTTGAATGATCAACCCATCATTATGTTTCTGATACGAATCACCGAGGTCGTCTTGGTCGAATACGATCTTCATAACTTCCAACTCTAAATCTCCTTTAGGCCTTGATCAACGCGGAATAGGCCGATCGTCAGGTGTTTGACTGGCGTGACGCTTGGTCGTGGAGTACGTCAGACCACATACGTCGGAACCACTGGTGATACAATTGACGACTTTTGCATGCTCGGGGGTTGACGGTCGATGGTCGACGTCGTCGATAAGGTCTTTTAAATTGCCCTTCGGGACGTGATACACCAACTTCTTTTTGAGAGCTATGCAATCATCTGTCGCGTGACCATGGTCGACATGAAAGTCGCACCATTTAGATTTATCTTTCTTAGCGTCGTCTTGATCGGACTTCTTTGGCCATCGAATAGTCTCCTGGACGGTCTTCAGAGCTTCGACCAAATCTTTAGTGGATCCTTTGAATCCATAAGAGGATATCTTGGGGTACTGAGAAAATTTGGTCGCGGTCTTGGCTTCTGCTTTCGTCTTAAATCGGACGTTCAAGATATGACGCGCGGGCTCTATTTTGGAAATTGCTTTCGTCTTGAACTCGGGCTTTTTCACACCTAACGACCTTTTGTCGTCGGTATGCTTGCGACGAAAGGCAGCGTCGTCCTCTACTCTCATATATGCTAGGGTTCGAGCTCGGACGTCTTCAAATTTCTCCGGAGGATACTTGGTCAGGTCAATGTATAAACCTGAGCTGTCGTCCAGACCACGCTTACAAGGTTCAATTGCAGTCTTGACGTCACAATTGTGAATGCTGATCATCTCCGCATTAAATCGATTGAAATAACTGCGGATAGACTCACTGGTCTTCTGCACGACGTAATACAGGTCACTGGTCTGCTTCTCCATCT
Organism: Saussurea involucrata; assembly: GCA_033807775.1. Classification (NCBI taxonomy): domain Eukaryota; kingdom Viridiplantae; phylum Streptophyta; class Magnoliopsida; order Asterales; family Asteraceae; genus Saussurea; species Saussurea involucrata. Next base: position 53,575,485 of record CM066324.1, read on the forward strand.
TGCGACTGCTGGCGAATTCCTGGGAGAATTGGTTGACCAATTCAGTGAACGACCCGATGGACTTGGGTTTGAGATTGATCAACCATTGGAGAGTAGGACCGGTGAGAGTCGCACCAAAGCTTTTGCACATACAGACCTCCTGATACATGTGTGGGACCGAGATCATCCACATGAGCTGCTTATACTGCGCGACGTGCTCTGTTGGATCGATCACTCCCGAATACTTGGGCGTGAAGGCGGGGACATTGTACTTCTTTGGGACCTCAACGGTCGCGATCGCATCGACGAAGGGCGACGCCTGATATCCTGATCGAGGCTCGACGTCGACGGGTACGGCTGCCCCAGGTAGCTTGGCGAGCAAAGATAGGACACGCTCGTTCTGATCTTCTAGCATTTTCAATCGCTGGGCGACGGGGTCATTGGGGTCAAGATTTGCCCCTGCTTGCGGATTGATTCCTGAACTGGTGCCATTGCTATGCGACGAGCCATTGGCGTCTCCGTTGAAAGGAACAAAATACGACTGCGACCCATTTTGAAACGGCTGCGACCCATTCTGAAATGGTTGCGATCCATTCTGAAATGGCTGCGATCCATTCTGAAATGGTTGCGATCCATTCTGAAATGGCTGCGATCCATTCTGCATGGGTGGTGGCCTTATATGCTGAGGAGGAACCGTCCCGAACTGGGGATTTAGATTGAACGGTCCCGACTGCTGGTTCTGCATGAACGGACCTGGATGCTGATTCTGAGCGAACGGACCTGATCCTGGACCTGGATTATGCGCGAATGGTCGAGGACCATTCTGACCGAACGATCCTTGGCCTGGATTCTGAACGAATGGCCTAGGACCATTCTGAGGTCCAAAGGGATTCCTTAACCGTGCGATCTCCTCAGCTGCTCTACGGCTTTGCTCCGCCATGGCGTTGATTTGATTTCGAGCGACTTCAAGCTCCTAGTACATCTGGGCAATGACATGCTGCTGATCTCCTGTAAAGCCCGCATCCCGGTATGTATTTTTTTTATATATAAATTCTTTATTTAAGCGAGTATTTAACATGTTTACCATTAACGGGGTTAGTTGAGTCAGACCAACTTGTTAGCATAGGTGTCAAAGTGGATAGGTTGCGTTTTAAGGACTAGTTGGAGGGCTATTTTGGGGCAAAGCCCAAACTTGCATGAGTTTGACCCCTTTGACCAACCCTTCCCCCTCCCCTTGTACGTTTTTGTTCCTTTCCCCTTTAGGTTAGCAACCCTTTTGGTTTCCCCTCCCCTTTTTGTGGTGTTCGGCCGAGAAGAAAGAAAGAGAGAGAGAGGAATCGGAGAGAGAGGGAGGGAAAGAGAGAAGTCGAGAGAGAGAAAGAGGGTGCTGCCGGCGACGAGGAGAGAGGAGGAAGAAGGTGATCGACGGCGAGTTCGGTCGGATTAGAGGACGAGAAAACGTTGCGTCGAGGTAGTTCGTAAACCTTTTGTTTGTTAATTGTCAAAAAACCGCCACCACCACCGCCGCAGCCACGGCTGCCGGCGGTGGGGCCGCCGCTGCACGCCGCTGTGGTGGCGGCAGGGGGTGCGTATGTGTGTGTGGGTGTGTGAAGTTGCTGAGGAGTCGGGAGTGGGTGACGTTGGGAGGTCTCGCCGGAGGGTGTTACCGTAACCCTCGTCGCCGCCGCCAACCACCGCCGCCGCCGGAGGCGGCAGTGGGTGGTGCACGTTTGTTGTCCAGCTTAGTATAGCCCTGTTCCAGTAAGTTTTTAGGCCTTCCGGGTTTGGGGGCAAACTGTACCGGGGGTGCACTTTGGAGATCTCTGGTGTGAGGTTCCCGATTGATTTGATTCCGATCGCTATGCGGGAGTTGTGCGTGACTGTGGGCATGGATTGGATGGATGCGTATGATGCGGAGATTGTTTGTCGTCGCAAACAAGTACGAGTTCGAACCCCAAGCGGGGGAGAAATGCTAGTTCAGGGCGGCTTGCCCAGGCGGACCTCAGCGATATGTTCGGCTGCGAGAGCTCGGAAATACTTGCAGCGCAGTGGCTAGGGGTAATTAGCGTATGGGATAGACACGCGCGGAGTCAGAGAGAAGAAGACTGCGGAGGATGTGCCGGTTGTACGGGAGTTGCTGACGTATTTTCCGATGAGTTATCGGGGATACCTCCCGAGCGACAGGTGGGGTTCCGCATTGATGTGTTTCCGGGTGCTGCTCCGGTGGCCAAGGCACCTTATCGCCTGGCTCCACCGGAAATGAAGGAGTTGTACACTCCGTTGCAGGAACTTCTCGAAAAGGAGTTCATCAAGCCAAGTTGTTCACCGTGGGGAGCCCCGATTCTGTGTGAAAAAGAAAGACGGGTCCCAACGGATGTGTATAGACTATCGTGAGTTGAATAAGCTTACGGTGAAGAATCGTTATCCTCTGCCAAGAATCGATGACTTGTTCGATCAGCTTCAGGGAGCCTCGTGGTTCTCTAAGGTTGATTTGAGATCGGGGTATCATCGGATGCGGGTGAGGAGAAAGGATACGGAGTAGACGGCCTTTCGTTCACGTTATGGCCATTTACAAGTTTGTGGTGATGCCTTTCGGGCTCACCAATGCACCCGCAACGTTCATAGACCTGATGAACCGGGTATGTAGCCCGATGTGGGGTCGATCGGTGATCGTGTTCATCGACGATATTCTTGTGTAACCGAAGTCGAAGGAAGAGCATGAGATGCATTTGCGAGAAGTTTTGGAAGTCTTGAGGCGGGAGAAGCTGAATGTTAAGCTCTCCAAGTGTGAGTTCTGGTTACGAGAGGTCCACTTCCTAGGGCATGTCGTGAACCAGGATGGTATTATGGTGGATCCGGCCAAGATTGCGGCTGTGATGCGGTGAGAAGTGCCGAAGACTCTCACTGAAGTACGGAGTTTTCTTGGATTAGCAGGGTACTACCGGAGATCCATTTAGGATTTCTCCAAGATTGCTTTACCGATGACCCGATTGACGAAGAAATCTGCGGCTTTTAGTTGGGGTGAAGAGCAGCAGAGGGCTTTGAGGAGCTACACAGGCGTTATGCGAGGCTCCGGTGTTGACTTTGCCCGAGGGTATGGAAGATTGGGTGGTGTTTTCTCTCAAGATTTGGAGACACTATTTGTATGGCGTCAAGTGTACGATATACACTGATCATAAAAGCCTCCAGTACTTGATGATCGGAAAAACCTCAACATGCGTCAGAGGAGGTGGCTTGACGTGGTCAAGGATTATGATTGTGAGATACTTTACCACCCCAGTAAAGCGAATGTTGTTACGGACGCACTTAGTCGACACCTGGATGGTGAGCCACTGCGGGGCTTGTGTCAACGGTTAACAGTGGTTGCACCTCTTCTCGAGTCGATAGGTAGTGCTCAGGAGGCGGCAGTTTTGGAGGAAAAGGCCAAATGCGAGAGAGTTTCGGGGGAAATTCCGAATTTTGTCCATAATATTCGGGGTTTATTGACGCAATATGGGCGAGTTTGGGTTCCCTTCACTGGTGGGGACAAGAAGATATTGTTGGACGAGGCGCATAAGTCCAAGTTTTCTATTTATCCCGGAACTACGAAGATATACCGTGATCTGCGGGAAAATTATTGGTGGCCCAACATGAAGCGGGATGTCGCCAAGTGTGTAGAGGGTGCTTGACTTGTCGGAAAGTCAAGGCTGAATATCAGTGGCCGCATGGGAAGTTGCAGCCTTTAGAGATTCCGGTGTGGAAATGAGAGCAGATCACGATGGATCTCATTACTAAACTCCCAAGTACCCCATGTGGGATTGATGCTATTTGGCTGATCGTCGATCGTCTGACCAAGAGTGCTCACTTTTTGGCCATCAAGGAGAGCTCCTCGGCGGATAAGCTCGCAGAGATTGTCGTGCGAGGGGTAGTAACCAGGCACGGGGTGCCAGTTTCGATTGTCTCTGAGGGGGACAACCGTTTTATCTCCCGGTCTTGGGGGAAGGTTCAGGTGGAGATGGATACGCGGTTACATTTTAGCACGACTTTGCATCCACAGACTGACGGGCAGAGTGAGCGGACTATTCAGACACTCGAAGATATGCTTCGAGCCTGTGCTATCGATTTTGGAAGTAGCTGGGATCAGTACCTTCCTTTAGCTGAGTTCTCCTACAACAACAACTTCCATTCCAGTATCGGCATGCCGCCGTACGAGATGTTGTATGGGAGGAAGTGCCGGACGCCCATTTGCTGGGGCGAGGTTGGTCACCGTGTATTAGGGAGCACCGAAGTCGTGTTGAAGACGACTGACATGATTCAGTTGGTGCGAGATCGGTTAGTTACTGCCCAGAGTCGGCAAAAGAGCTACGCCGATAAGAGGCGGTCGGATTTAGAGTTTCAGGTCGGGGATTATGTTCTTCTGAAGGTGTCACCCTGGAAAGGGGTGATTCGGTTCCGCAAGCGGGGAAAGTTAGGACCCCGTTACATCGGACCTTACAAGGTCATTGCGCGTGTGGGAACCCGAAGTGGAGACGCGTGAGAATTATCCCGAGCTTTTCGTCAGTCAAGACTTCGAGGACGAAGTCTAATTCAAGAGGGGGAGAGTTGTAAAGCCCGCATCCCGGTATGTATTTTTTTATATATATAAATTCTTTATTTAAGCGAGTATTTAACATGTTTACCATTAACGGGGTTAGTTGAGTCGGACCAACTTGTTAGCATTGGTGTCAAAGTGGATAGGTTGCGTTTTAAGGACTAGTTGGAGGGCTATTTTGGGGCCAAGCCCAAACTTGCATGAGTTTGACCCCTTTGACCAACCCTTCCCCCTCCCCTTGTACGTTTATGTTCCTTTCCCCTTTAGGTTAGCAACCCTTTTGGTTTCCCCTCCCCTTTTTGTGGTGTTCGGCCGAGAAGAAAGAAAGAGAGAGAGAGGAATCGGAGAGAGAGGGAGGGAAAGTGAGAAGCCGAGAGAGAGAAAGAGGGTGCTGCCGGCGACGAGGAGAGAGGAGGAAGAAGGTGATCGCCGGCGAGTTCGGTCGGATTAGAGGACGAGAAAACGTTGTGTCGAGGTAGTTCGTAAACCTTTTGTTTGTTAATTGTCAAAAAACCGCCACCACCACCGCCGCAGCCACGGCTGCCGGCGGTGGGGCCGCCGCTGCACGCCGCTGTGGTGGCGGCAGGGGGTGCGTATGTGTGTGTGGGTGTGTGCGGGTGTGAAGTTGCGGAGGAGTCGGGAGTGGGTGACGTTGGGAGGTCTCGCCGGAGGGTGTTACCGTAACCCTCGTCGCCGCCGCCAACCACCGCCGCCGCCGGAGGCGGCAGTGGGTGGTGCACGTTTGTTGTCCAGCTTAGTATAGCCCTGTTCCAGTAAGTTTTTAGGCCTTCCGGGTCTGTTTGGATTAAGACATGACTCAATGGTTTAAAATTCAATAGTTATCATTTCATGTGAAATATATAGTTTCTGCCACTGTTTTGTAAAAGCCATAACGTATTCTAGGAACATCGGATTGGGGTGAAACCAGTGCCAAAATCTCCCATTCTGAGTCTAGTAAGTTTCATATGTTTTATGGAAAAATCAGTTCGGACCATAGCTAGTGTCAAATTGCCGTTTTATACTGACAGGTTCTGTTTTTAGCTGTTCTGCGAAGTGTTTTCGTAAAATTCATATAGAATGCTAGGAGTATCGTTAGGACGCGTGCGATATGTCCCTGGAACCCTAAGACATGGGACTTTGTGATTATGGAATTTGGTTTCTGGAATTATCAGTTTAAAGGGGGTAAAACAGGTCCCGAACAGATCTGCGTTTTTAGTATAAAAGCTGGAATTTTTAGTTACGTTAAACTAGTAAAAGTGTCGTGAGTTGGGACCTTCCGTTGACGTTTTTAGTGCTTAATTAGGTGGGAAAATGTGAGGAAGGTTGACGTGCTGGTGTTGCGGCTCGGGAGCGCGTCGCTTTGCTTTGAGGTGAGTTATCTCACCGCGTAGTTAGGAATTTCATGCATATCGTTATTTTGTGTTACGTGTTAGTATGTGTTATTACGTGTTTACGTGAATTAGTTGGGATGTGATATCTAGTTGTGATCTGTTGAATGTGTATGTGAATTATGTATGCTTGTGTACACCTCAGTGGGACTGGGGGGCTCGGTGGGACCGAGGGCTCGGTGGGATTGAGCTAGTACAATTGTATTATCTTTACTCGGTGGGACCGAGGGCTCGGTGGGACTGAGCTTGTATCGATATATTTTGGGTGTGCTCGGTGGGACCGAGGTTCGTATTTATACATTTATCATTATGTGGTTTTATATTTGTGGTGATGGTGATGTTACCTACTTGCGAGTAGGGACGATATTCGTGGGGTTGCTACATGCGTGTGTGGTAGGACTCACTAAGCGTTTAGCTTACCTTTTCCCAATATGTTGTGATTTCAGGTGCGAGCGGCAGTCGGGCTTGACGGTACACACACTAGGCGCGGAGTGTCGAGAATTGTTTAAGTTTCACTTTCAAACCTTTGGATTTTATTTTATGGAATTTCCGCTGCATAAACTTTATTGACTGTTCGAGTTAACGACGTTAACTTCATTTGAGTTACGAACTATTAAATTGTGATTGTTTTATAATGAAATGCATGTTTTAAATTTTTTTAATTCCTTGTAATTTTTGGGACGTTACATCTCCAGGGGCTGCCATTTTCCTGAAACAGAGAACAAAGAAAACTCCAAGAAACCGTTAGTAGGACGCACATTTGTCGAAGATTTTCTCTAGATGGGGTCCCACGGATGGCGCCAAACTGTTAATGCCAAAAATCGCACCAAAGGGACAACTTAAGGTCGATGTGGACTTTAACAACTAAAGAAAGGAATCGTTCGACAAAGGCGTGCGACAAAGACAAAAATGTAAGTGAGACAGAGAATTTGATGACGCGGGAAAAACCTCAACGAGGAAAACACCTACGGACGACAGTGGATGTCGTCGCTGCACTATGGTCGCCAATCAGGGGCGATGTCCTTGGTGTTCCGGGTGTCAATCGTAAAGAGATTACAATACAAATGAAGGGAAAGACTTCGAAATGTAAAGTACAAGTGTTTGAAATGTAAAAACAGTGTGCGTCGTGTGTGAAAACAATGTGTAAACTGTTGGTCGAGAGTGAAAATCGTGCGTTGAGAGCGATCTTCTATGAATGATCTCTTTGCTTCGAACGAATATTCTTTGAGTGTTTGCGTTTGCTTCTGTTGTTCGATGTTCGGTGTTTCGGTCCCCGGAACTGAGGTTTAACTTGATCTTTTATAGCCTTCGGGTGCTTTGATTAGCTCATTGATTGCTTCGATAACAGCCATAACGGTCGCCAGTTGTAACTCTTCATAATTGCTCTTCGTCGGTTATGACCGTTGCCCATTAATGACTTTGACTATTGCATTAATCATGGAACAAACGTAACAGTCGTATATCGAGTTAGCCAAGGTCGTACGGTCTTGTGCGACGGTCGTGAGGAACGGGCGACGTCGAGGTCGAGTGTCGTGAGGAACTCTTGACTTACCTTTTAGGAGGGACGACGGAGGTTTTTTGGGTCTTTGTCGGGACCTTATCTTAATACAAGATATAGCTCATAACATGTGTCTTACCTTTTCTGGTCGTGGTCGAGACTGGTGAAATTTTGCCCAAACAGCCGTCATTTTGGTGCCTTTTGCCGCTAATTCCCCATTCATTTGGTTCATGACCAGAAGGGAATCACTTTTGACATGTAGCCCGGTTGCCTCCAGTTCTAATGTCATGTTCATGCCTACGATCAGTACTTCGTACTCAGCTTCATTGTTTGTGGCTTTGAAGTCACATCGTATAGAGTACATAATATTTCCCCCCTGTGGCGACTTTAAGACGATGCCAAGTCCTACCCCCTGGCGTTGGACGATCCATCTACATGAAGTATCTAAGGCGTGTCATCGAGAGTCGTCACAGTACCAAGACTTATAATTTGATCACCGCCCTTGGTTTGAAATCTATGTCGTAGCTGCTGTTAATGTCAAAAATCGCACAAAAGGGACAACTTAAGGTCGATGTGGACTTAATCAACTAAAGAAAGGATCTTTCGACGAGACGTGCGACGAGGAATAAAATAATGAAACAAGGGATTTGATGACGCAGGAAAAACCTCAATCGAGGAAAAAACCTGCGGACGACAGTGGGTGTCGTCGCTGCACTATGGTGGACAATCAGGTGCGACGTCCTTGGTACTGGCGTCGGTCGTACGATGATTACAATACAAATGAAGGAAATACTTCGAAATGTAAAGTACAAGTGTTTGAATGTAAAAACAGGTGTTTGTCGTGTGTGAATACAAAGTGTAAACTTCTGGTCGAGGGCGTTTTTTCATGCGTCGAGAGCGATACTTGAGCTTCCCTTCGAGTGTTCTTGAGTTCGCTGTAAGGTTCTGGTTTTCAATACTTGATCTCCAGAGTTTGAATGTTCTATGCTTTGAGTTTGGATGATTTTCTCTGCTGTTTGGTGATGTTTGCTGAAGTATACTGGATGTTGATTGATGTCCTTTGAAATGAGGCTTTAGCTTGTCTTTTATAGTCTTCGCGTCATTAATTAGCCCCATTAATGATTTGAGCAACGGCTACAACAGCTGGAAACGGTCGCTGGAGATGAATGTTCATAATACTCTTCGTCCGTTACGGCTATTGATCGTTAATGGTTATGTCGGGTATATCCGTTGATCTTTAATGACTTTGACCCCTACATTAAACACTTAACAAACGTAACAGTCGTGGTTAACGTTAGTTCGGTCGCATGGTTCTATGCGACGATCGTGCGGAACTGGCGACACTATGGTCGAGCGTCGTGGGGAACTCTCGACTTACCTTTTATGAAGGACGACAGATGTTCTCTGGGTCTTTGGCAGAACCTTATCTTAATCCAAGATGTTTTCCATGACGTGCGTCTTACCTGCTCTGGTCGTGGTCGTACGACGTGATTTTTTTCCCAAACAGTTTGCCCCCAAAATTTGAGAATTGAATGTCAAATTTAAGTTTTAAATTTTGTCAATCAGACGCGTAGGAAATAAGATAAGAGTTAGAAATTACCTCAATCGCCTTGGAGCTAGACTAGTTCGTTTCTAACTGAATGAGAAGTTGAAAAGGGAACGAGGTCGTGACGTCATACTGACACGCGATGATGCTTGTCAGCTGTCGAAGATCCGGGCGGATATACGAAAGGACACGGACGCGGGGAAATCATCCAGGGATTCGACTTGATGCGATCGTTTGTATAAATAAAGATCACGACAGATCTTTTCTTGCTATATTTTTGAAGTGTTTATTTGGGAAGAGATTTCGCCTTGATTCCTTTCCATTCTTCGTCCGAACTTTCTCGAATCGTTGCAAATCTTCAAACCGCAGTTGAGAGCGTTTATATAAGACCTTGTTCTGTCCTTTGATTCACAATGTCGATGGAGCCTGCTAGTCTTATCATGAATCATGTAGACTTAGATGCTTTTAGGAGTTTAGCGAAAATTCCTGCAAATGTAGAGTTGCGGTGTCCGGGGATTGTTCGTTCTAAGGATTGCCCTGAGGGATATCTCGTTTTGTACGAGTATCCTTTTAAGATATGGTTTCAATGGCCGCTTTCTGGTTTAGCCAAGTCATTCATGCAGGATTTCGATGTGTCGCCGGGATAATTGATGCCCCAACTTTGGCGAGTTTTGCTGGTAATCGAGCGAGCGTCTGCGAAATGGGAGTCTACTATGATCATGAATGATTTCTTGGCGGCGTACCAAGTTAAAAAGGATAAGAACTGGCGTTATAGTCCTTATTCTAAGTTCAAGGGTGAACGTGCCTTGGTTTTGGGAACTGGCGTCAATGATCGTGGGTGGAAGTTGAGGTATGTATTTGTTCTTACCGAGTCATTGGATTCTAGCAGCAGTTGGATGCGGTTAGACTGGAATAAGACAGGTATGCTTCGTTTGTTTCCGAGTTTTATTTATCTTTATGACTTTTATTTATCATTTTCCTCTTGTCGCCTTCAGAGATTCAGCTTGACGAAATGAAACCGACTGTGGGTTCCCAGGCTAAGATCAACAAGTTCTTGAGTCTTAGTGTTGATGACCGGTCTTTCGTTTCGTGGCAATCGGCGGTCGAGAATGAGGATGAGGACGTGATAGAAGAAGGAGATGAGGACGTGCAGGAAGAGGCGACTGGTAAGTGTACCATAGTTTTTATTTCATTTCGTTTACTCTATCTGTCTGACGCTTCATGTATTTCCTGATCAGTGCCGACCGAGAGGAAATCGGTCTCTAGGGCGAGAGGAAAGCATGTTATGCGTGCCCTTCGGAGCGAAAATGTTTCGACAGCTGGGTCGAGCGAGAAGAGAACCAAGAGGACAGTCCTGAGGGAACCGTCGTCGAGGGAGAGTTGTTCTGCCTAAGAAGGCGAGGGCGTCATCTAGCCATCCTGGCGTGATGGACGCGACACCAGCAAGTTCTGCGCTTCCGGCGACGGTGACAAAACCGGTGTCTCAAGTGTCGATCCCTATATCTGCCGACAGGGGCGAGGCGTCCAACTTTTCGATGCTCAATATGAATTACCGTCCAACTTTTCGATGCTCAATATGAATTGCAGGAGATTCGTGCGGTAGGAGTGGCGGATGGAGGCCCTCAAGTCGGGACTTCGAGCGGGGATACGACCAATGTTCCTCCTGTCGTCTAGAATTTTTTCTTTCCTTGTCGTTTTTTCCACTTGACCTATCGGGGGTTGAGTATGTATATGATGGTTTATTTAACGAATTTATATCTTTTGCTTTCGAATCACGTTTGATTATAAAGTCGAACATAAGATACATATGAAATCATGCGACTAAGGCACTCATTGTAATACGATGACAAGAACGTAAAACAAATATAAAAACACGCGACTAAAGCATTTTCTAAGTTAAGAGACTTAGGGGTAAAATCGTTTAGACTTTGCGATCGTACGACCAGATCGTACAGTGAGTTTGTATCGTATGCCCCTATGGAGGGATGATCAAGTCACAGACCTAATCATGTATGTCGTGCGTCCCTGCGAATTTAAAGTTGTTGGTTCCCGTTTTGCTTTAAACAAGATTATCAGATCTATTAGTTCAAGTTAATGTTTGATGCAGAAGCGTATTTGAAGAACTAACAGATAAGTTTGATAGATTTAGACCAAAATATAAATAAACAGTGAACAGAATATTATATCTTAAAGTTTACTGAATATATAAAATAAGAACAGGTTTAAGAACTGTGAGTAAGAAAAGCTTCAAAACAGATATGACTTTTAAGGTGAATAAGCTTTTGTGTTCTTGTGATGTTCGATTTATAAGTGATAAGGAAAAACTCAACATGAGTCTTCCTTATATACTACTCTAGAGGGGACCATAAAGCATATGCTACTATTCAGACGGTACTGATGAATAGTTGAACGGATGTCGTGAACAGTTGCAAGTGTGGCATGAACAGTCAGACATGCTGTATTGCATTTAATGCAGCAGACGTCTATTATGTACTAAGCCATATTGAATCCAATCAGAGTTTGACACGTCGACGTTGGACAGGGCATGCTACCATGCAAGTTGATGAACAGGTCCTGTAACAGTAGCAAGATATTGTAAATATCTTCAAGTCTTATTGTGAGGACCACAGAGGCTCTGTAATGAGTTACAGAGGTTCTGCGGTCTGGTCCTCTGTCGAGCAGTCTTCCCCGGATTCCGAGTTTTTGATCTTCTTTGCGCGTACCATTTATTACCGTATCCTTTTTGGGAGGAAAAAATAGGTTTTAAATGACAGAATGAAACGGAGAAATATTGTCCTACGGTCGACTATGTTGTCGTGCGACGAGGCACCATAGTAGATTTATCCCTGTGGAAAAGATATTAATTTAGAGATAGAAGAACGAACCTGTCGAGAACTTGATCTTGCGACTTCAGTTTATTTTCTCGGCTTCAAGGTAGACTTGTAGCATTCACGAGCGACTTTTGTGTCACTCTCGATCTCCTGGATTCCCCATGGCGTCGGGAATTTCAACATTTGATGATACGTCGAAGGAACAGCTTTCATATCATGTATCCATGGTCGACCTAAGATGATGTTATAGGCCGACGCACAGTCGATGACGTTGAACTTGGTCTGCTTGTTGATTCCTCCGGCGTAGACTGGCAAGATGATATCTCCATATGTGCTCGTCGCTTCTCCATTGAAACCGACCAAAGTTGTCGAACGTCGGGTGATTTCTGAGCTATCGATTCCCATGGCTTTGATAGTGTTGAGAAAAATGACATTTGCTGAGCTGCCCCCGTCGATCAAGACTCTACGCGTTAGACAGTTACCTACTGTGAGCTGAATGATCAACCCGTCGTGATGCTTCTGATACGAGTCGCCAAGGTCGACGTGGTCGAACACAATCTTCATGGCTTCTAGCTCCAAATCTCCTTTGGGTCTGGACGAGCGAGGAATAGGCCAATCATCGGGTGCCTGACTGGCATGACGCTTGGCCGCAGAATACGTCAGACCACATACGTCTGAACCACCGGTGATGCAATTGACGACTTTCGCGTGCTCGGGGGTCGACGGTCGATGGCTATTAGCTGGAACAGCGACATCGTCGATGATATCTTTGAGATTTCCTTTCGGAAAATGATATGCTAGTTACTTCTTCAATGCGATACAGTCGTCTGTCGCATGACCATGATCTGCATGGAAGTCGCACCACTTTGATTTGTCTTTCTTAGCATCGTCCAGGTCGGACTTCTTTGGCCATCGAATGGTAGCTTGGGAACTTTTCAGAGCTTCGACTAGGTCCTTTGTAGATCCTTTGAATCCGTAAGAGGATATCTTGGGGTACTGAGTGAACTTAGTCGCGGTCTTGGCCTTTGCTTTCGTCTTGAAACGAACATTTGAAATTTGACGCGCTGTCTCTACTCTGGAAACAGCCTTTGTCTTGAACTCTGGCTTTCTGACGCCTAACGACTTCTTGTCATCAGTGTGCTTGCGACGAAAGGCGGCATCATCCTCGACCCTCATATATGCCAAGGTTCGAGCTCGGACGTCTTCGAAAGTCTCTGGGGGATACTTGGTCAGATCGCTATATAGACCTGAACTATCGTCTAGACCACGTTTATAAGCTTCGATCGCAGTTTTGATGTCACAATTGCGGAAACTGATCATTTTGGCATTGAATCTATTGAAATAATTTCGAATAGACTCATTAGCCTTCTGCACGATGTAATATAGGTCGCTGGTCTACTTCTCCATCTTACGACTGCTGGCGAATTGCTGGGAGAACTGGTTAACCAACTCAGCAAACGACCCGATGGACTTGTGTTTGAGATTGATTAACCATTGGAGAGCTGGACCAGTGAGAGGTGCTCCGAAACTCTTACACATGCATACTTCCTGGTACATAAATGGGATCGAGATCGTCCACATGAGCTGCTTGTACTGCGCGACGTGCTCAGTCGGATCAGTCACACCAGAATATTTGGGAGTGAAGGCAGGAATGTTATACTTCTTTGGGACCTCGACGATGGCGATCTCGTCGATGAAGGGTGACGCCTGAAACCCGAGCGAGGCTCGACGTCGACAGGCACGGCTGCCCCAGGCAATTTGGCGAGCAATGACAGGACACACTCATTTTGGTCTTCTAACATCTTCAAACGTTGGGCGACGGGATCGTTAAGATCAGGATTTGCCCCTGTCGAGGGATTGGTCCCTGGACTAGTGCCATTACCATGCGACAAACCATTGGTGTCCCCGTTGAATGGAACAAAATATGGTTGCGACCCATGTTGGAATTGCCGCGGTCCATTCTGAAACAGCTGCGATCCTTGTTGGAAAGGTTGCGATCCACCGTGGAGTGGCTGAGATCCACCTTGAGGTCCATTCTGAAATGGCTGCTGAAACGGTTGCGACCCCTGCTGGAAAGGCTGCGACCCTGGTAATGGCTGAAATCCATTATTCACGGATGGTGGCCTTATGTGCTGAGGAGAAACTGTCCCAAACTGAGGATTTGGGTTGAACGGCCCTGGCTGTTGATTCTGCATGAATAGGCCTGGATGCTGATTTTGCGCGGATGAACCTGGATTCGGGACAAATGGTCTAGGGCCATTCTGGTCGAACGATCTTGGAATTGGGTTCTGCACGAACGGCCTAGGACCATTTTGAGACCCAAGAGGATTTCTTAATCGCGCGATCTCCTCAGCTGCTCTGCGATTCTGCTCTGCCATTGCATTGAGTTGATTCCTGGAAACCTCGAGCTCCTGATACATCTGAGCGATGGCTTGCTGCGGATTTCCAGAGGCTGCCATTTTCCTGCAACATAAAATAGAAGAAACTCCAAGAAACTATTAGTAGAATGTGTTAGACAACCTAGGGGGGGGGGGGGTAAGGTTGTATTTAAAATCTTTTACTTTCAAAAAATTCTTTTTACAAATAAATACAGAATAAATAAAGCAGAGTATAAATAAATAAGTATACAACAATTATATAAACAGATATAATTTAAATGCACAGCGGAAATGTAAATAGATAAGGGAAAGAGAATACTTGACAACGAGATTTACTGATTTACCACCAACTGTGATAAACCAGCAGCCGAGACACTTCCCGACACGATCCAATAAATGTATTCTTTACGGTAGAATACAAACCAAGTACAAAGGTAACGTAATTGATTCTCAAGCTTCTGCTATGAGATGTACAGGATCACACACCCGTTATTCAAATACTTACAAGAGGAGTATAACTCACAATGGGTAATCACTCTTGTATAATATCTCACACTTGGATATTTTATAAAAAATGTTTTATAAAATATATATTATAAATAGATGAGAGAGCTGAGAGTTGCTGTTTGTTGTTGCTGTGTGGTCTGGTCTTTTGTTCTCTTCTCCAGCATGCAGTTATATATATCAGGAAGCTCCAACGGCATTGTGCATCCGCGGTATACCGCCAAATGCACGCGGTATACCGCCGTCAGAAAAAGTAACTGACACACCAACGGCTACATGCAAAGTTGACTTCTGGAATTACGTACCCGCGGTATACCGCCGTCAGAAAAAGTATTATCAACCAATCAGAGAAGCACACGGAACCTGCCGCGGTATACCGGCTGAACACCCGCGGTATACCGCCAAATGTGTACCCGCGGTATACCGGGTATTCTCCACGGTATACCGGCGTCAGAAAAGACACCTTCCAGGACTGCAACCAAATCTTGCTGGATCTTCTTAAAACAAAAACTTATTTAGTTAAAATCAATTATGGTTTTTTAGAAATATCCAAGTGGTATATTATTTTAGGGTGTTTATCATTATTAGTTATAAACAATGATGACGACGTAAACACTTCCGTCTTGAACCCTTCAGTTTAAATCTTCGTGTTCTTCAACAACTGCACACTTGGATTAAATTGTTAGATAAACAATAATACGGTGTGTTTGTAATCATCAAAATAAATATATATAAATATATAGAGATGTGGTACACTTGCACCAACAATCTCCCCCTTTTTGATGATGACAAACACAACCGCTAAGCAAGAGCATATGCGGTTTCTCTCCCCCGTTTGTCGAAGCAAAAAGGGTCAAGAAAGACGGTATGCTTCCCCTCGAGAGATGCTCCCCCTCAAAATATGCATATATTTGAGGTAGCATAAACTCATGGGTAAAAGAGCTAAAACGCTCCCCCTCAAATTAATAACGATATCAATTTGATTTTATAAAATTTGAGGGATAAAAAAATATGCATAAAAAAAAGCATATAATAGACATAAAACAAAATAACCAAAAAGAAACACTTGCACCAAAAAAAAGGTCTTAAGGCTTCGATTTTTCGGTTAATTTTATGTGATAAAAAAAAATCACCACGTATTATGACCTCGTCAGGTAACCACGTATTATAACCTCGGCAGGTAACCACGTATTATAACCTCGGCAGGTAACCACGTATTATAACCTCGGCAGGTAACCACGTATTATAACCTCGGCAGGTAACACCTACAAAAGGCAAAGAAAATATTTCGTGGTACCCTTTTCTTATGGGTCCTTTTAACAGTTAGTATAAAACATAAACTGCAAAAAAATATGTTGTCGACATAAAACAAACACGACAAACATACAAAGCCATATAAATGGTTTAAAACCATAAACGCATTCCACCCGGATTATCAACATTAAACATTCCTTTCGGAATCCATTTTCTAACCATTTTAATTTTGCGATTGTATTTATCATACACATAAAATGAAGCATTTATATTCGCATTAGGTCTAGAAAAATTACTATTATACATACGAGCATACGGTTTCCTCCCATAATTCACATTTTTCATTTTTGACATATATGGGGGTTTTTGCACATAGGGTTTTCTCGTTTCAACTTTAGGAGATGCAAAAAATCTTTTAATGGGTTTACACGAACATTTATCAACACATGTATCGGAACCAATGCCTTTACGACAATTTATACGATTAGGCATATTTAGCATTTTAAGCACTTTATCATTGCTACTATTAAAAGCATATGCTAATAAGTCATTTTTCTCATGCGATTTACATTTAGCATTTAAACATGCAACTTCATTTTCAAGAGACTCGCATTTTGTACATGCAACACTTTCATTTTTATTTTCACTTAAGCATGCAATTTTATCATTTAAAATAACACAAGATTTACAAACATCTTTTTCACTTAATTTATTTTCTAATTTAGTGATAACATCTAAATCATGAGCAGATTTTTGTTTACCGTCATCTATTTCCTTTTTATATACAGATACGGTTTCTTTTAAATTAGAAATTTCATCTTTATATTTATTTGCGAGAGCAGCCATATCATGAAATGATTTATATAATTCGTCAAGATTATTTTCATTATCACTTTCATAATCACTATCGTAATCCGAGTAAGAAGATTTTACCTCGTCGTCGCTTTCGGCCATAAGACAAATGGCTTGATAGTCATCTTCTTCTTCACTCTCGCTCCACGCGCCTCCAATGAAGGCTTTCTCCTTCTTCTTTTGGAACTTGTTCTTTTTCGGACATTCATTGGCGTAGTGGTCTTTGTCACCACATGAGTAGCAAAAGCCTCTCTTTGGCTTAGCTTTATCGTCTTCACTCGAGTCGCCATTTTTCTTAACTTTTTCGTCTCGTTTATGGAACTTACGACTTCGATTTTCACCACCACGACGGTAGTTACCGTTTCTTTGAAATCTGCCATTGTTAGAAAATTTATTATTATTATTAAGAAATTTGGAAAAGTTTCTTACCAACATGGCGACTTCATCGAGAGTTTCGGATGGATCTTTCGAGGAGCTAGCTTTCTCCTTTTTCTTCTCAACTTTTGGTGTTGAGACATTGAGAGCGATTGACTTCTTTTTAACTTGCTCCCGATCTTTGTTTCTTTTAAGTGCAATTTCATGCACTTTAAGATTACCGATCAAGTCATCTATCTTCATTATGGAAAGGTCACGGGAGTCTTCTAAAGATGTTATCTTTTGCATCCACTCCGAAGGAAGAGCTCGTAGGATTTTCCTTATATAGTCCTCGTTAGGATAAGTGCGATCCAAACCTTTCAAAGTAGTCACAATAAGGTTAAATCTTTTAAACATTGAGTCAATTGACTCATCTTGTTTCATTTCGAATAGTTCATAATCGTGAACTAAAATATTTACTTTACTAGATTTAACCTCCGTGTTTCCACGATGAGTATTATTTAAACTTTCCCATATTTGATTTGCAGTTTTATATGTATATACTCTTTCAATTTCGTCAGTTGTTAAAGCAGCATATAATATATTCTTAGCTTCAAAGTTTAAACAAAAATGAGCTTCATCAGAAGTAGTCCAGTCATCTATAGGTTTATCAATATAAACATCATCTTTCACAATGGTGGGTTTAAAATTCCCTTTTTCTATAATATTCCAAATCTTTTGATTTTTGCCACGCACGTGACATTCAAATAGCTCGGCCCAAATGCCAAACTTTTCAGTATCTATCAAAGGAGGTTTTGAAAACACGATATTAGTTTGTTGAGCCATTTTAGAAGAATAAGAGAAAAATATGCAGAATATTTTTGAAAGACCTGCTCTGATACCAAATGTTAGACAACCTAGGGGGGGGGGGTAAGGTTGTATTTAAAATCTTTTACTTTCAAAAAATTCTTTTTACAAATAAATACAGAATAAATAAAGCAGAGTATAAATAAATAAGTATACAACAATTATATAAACAGATATAATTTAAATGCACAGCGGAAATGTAAATAGATAAGGGAAAGAGAATACTTGACAACGAGATTTACTGATTTACCACCAACTGTGATAAACCAGCAGCCGAGACACTTCCCGACACGATCCAATAAATGTATTCTTTACGGTAGAATACAAACCAAGTACAAAGGTAACGTAATTGATTCTCAAGCTTCTGCTATGAGATGTACAGGATCACACACCCGTTATTCAAATACTTACAAGAGGAGTATAACTCACAATGGGTAATCACTCTTGTATAATATCTCACACTTGGATATTTTATAAAAAATGTTTTATAAAATATATATTATAAATAGATGAGAGAGCTGAGAGTTGCTGTTTGTTGTTGCTGTGTGGTCTGGTCTTTTGTTCTCTTCTCCAGCATGCAGTTATATATATCAGGAAGCTCCAACGGCATTGTGCATCCGCGGTATACCGCCAAATGCACGCGGTATACCGCCGTCAGAAAAAGTAACTGACACACCAACGGCTACATGCAAAGTTGACTTCTGGAATTACGTACCCGCGGTATACCGCCGTCAGAAAAAGTATTATCAACCAATCAGAGAAGCACACGGAACCTGCCGCGGTATACCGGCTGAACACCCGCGGTATACCGCCAAATGTGTACCCGCGGTATACCGGGTATTCTCCACGGTATACCGGCGTCAGAAAAGACACCTTCCAGGACTGCAACCAAATCTTGCTGGATCTTCTTAAAACAAAAACTTATTTAGTTAAAATCAATTATGGTTTTTTAGAAATATCCAAGTGGTATATTATTTTAGGGTGTTTATCATTATTAGTTATAAACAATGATGACGACGTAAACACTTCCGTCTTGAACCCTTCAGTTTAAATCTTCGTGTTCTTCAACAACTGCACACTTGGATTAAATTGTTAGATAAACAATAATACGGTGTGTTTGTAATCATCAAAATAAATATATATAAATATATAGAGATGTGGTACACTTGCACCAACAGAATGCACGTTCGTCGAGGATTTTCTCTAGAGGAGGTCCCACAGATGGCGCCAAACTGTTAATGCCAAAAATCGCACCAAAGGGACAACTTAAGGTCGATGTGGACTTAATCAACTAAAGAAAGGATCTTTCGACGAGACGTGCGACGAGAAATAAAATAATGAAACAAGGGATTTGATGACGCAGGAAAAACCTCAATCGAGGAAAAAACCTGCGGACGACAGTGGGTGTCGTCGCTGCACTATGGTCGCCAATCAGGGGCGACGTCCTTGGTACTGGCGTCGGTCGTATGATGATTACAATAGAAATGAAGGAAATACTTCGAAATGTAAAGTACAAGTGTTTGAATGTAAAAACAGGTGTTTGTCGTGTGTGAATACAAAGTGTTAACTTCTGGTCGAGGGCGGCTTATCGTGCTTCGAGAGCGATACTTGAGCTTCCCTTCGAGTGTTCTTGAGTTCGCTGTAAGGTTCTGGTTTTCAATACTTGATCTCCAGAGTTTGAATGTTCTATGCTTTGAGTTTGGATGATTTTCTCTGCTGTTTGGTGATGTTTGCTGAAGTATACTGGATGTTAACTGATGTCCTTTGAAATTAGGCTTTAGCTTGTCTTTTATAGTCTTCGCGTCATTAATTAGCCCCATTAATGATTTGATCAACGGCTACAACGGCTGGAAACGGTCGCTGGAGATGAATGGTTATGTCGGTTTTATCCGTTGATCTTTAATGACTTTGACCCCTGCATTAAACACTTAACAAACGTAACAGTCATGGTTAACGTTAGTTCGGTCGCATGGTTCTATGCGACGGTCGTGCGGAACTGGCGACACTATGGTCGAGCGTCGTGGGGAACTCTCGACTTACCTTTTATGAAGTACGACAGATGTTCTCTGGGTCTTTGCCAGAACCTTATCTCAATCCAAGATGTTTTCCATGAGGTGCGTCTTACCTGCTCTGGTCATGGTCGTACGACGTGATTTTTTGCCCAAACAGTTGCTAAGGTAGACACTCCATTTTGCTAGTCGACCTATCAGTTCTGGGTTTCTCAAGACGGATTTAAGATAATAATTAGTAACGACAGTTATGGGATGTGATTCAAAGTAATGTCGAAGCTTCTTAGCAGCAGTGATTAGTGCTAATAATAATTTTTCCATAGACGAGTACCTGGTCTCAGC
The DNA here is from genome assembly GCA_033807775.1 of Saussurea involucrata. Classification (NCBI taxonomy): domain Eukaryota; kingdom Viridiplantae; phylum Streptophyta; class Magnoliopsida; order Asterales; family Asteraceae; genus Saussurea; species Saussurea involucrata. The sequence continues at coordinate 53,595,857 of CM066324.1, forward strand.
GTCCAATAAAGACTTACTTATGTAATAAATTAGGAGTTGACGTTTGTCGTCCTCTCGAGTCAAGACATCACTTACTGAATTGGAACTGACTGCCAAATACAACTGTAGGACTTCATTGTCCATGGGTTTTGATAACAGGGGTGGCAACGCCATGTATTCTTTCAATTTTCACAATGCTCGCTCGTGGTCGTTCGTCCACTCGAAGCCCCTGTTTTTCCTCAATACATTGTAAAACAGATGACATTTATCTGAGGATCGAGAGATAAATCTGTTTAGCGCTGCTATGTGACCAGTAAGTCGTTGGACTTCTTTGAAGTCTCTAGGAGACTTGATATCGACGATCGCTTTTATTTGGTCTGGATTGGCCTCGATCCCACGTCGTGTCACCATGAATCCCAGGAATTTTCCGACGCTTACACCGAAGGAGCATTTAGTAGGATTTAGCTTCATCCAATACTCCCTAAGGACGTCGAACGACTTCCTCAAATGGTCGATATGGTCGACCACTTGTTTTGACTTGACAAGCATGCCGTCGATGTATACTTCCATCGTGTCGCCAAGGTAGCCTTTGAACGTCTTGTTGACCAATCTTTGATACGTCGACCCTACATTTTTTAAACCAAATGGCATAGCTTTGTAACAATAAATACCTTTGTCCATCATAAAGGCGGTTTTCTCTTGGTCGGCAGTATGCATCAGGATCTGGTTGTATCCAGAATAAGCGTCCATGAACGTTAGTGTTAATGCCAAAAATCGTCCAAAAAGATAACTTAAGGTTGATTGTGGAGCTTAACAACTAAAGAAAAGAATCTAGCGGCAAATCGTGCGACAAAGACAGAAAACGTAAAAGGGACAAAGATTTTGGTGACGCGGGAAACCCTCAACGAGGAAAAAACCCACAGACGACTTTAGGGGTCGTTGCTGCACTATGATCGCCAAAAAGGGGCGATGTCCTTATGTTTCGGGTGTCGATCATACAGAGATTACAATACAAATGAAAGAAGAGACTTTAAATGTAAAGTAACAAGTGTTTCCAATGTAAAAACGAGTGTGTCGTGTGTGAAAACTATATGTCGTGTATGAAAGTCATGCGTCGAGCGTGGGAGTCGTGCTTTGAGAGCGAACTGTTGACAGAGATTTATTTGCTTCGGGTGATCTTCGGAAAGCAGATGTCCGCAAATGGGATTGTTGTTAATGCCAAAAATCGCACAAAAGTACAACTTGAGGTTGATTGTGGAACTTAACAACTAAAGAAAGAAATTTATCGACAAAGCGTGCGACAAAGACAAAAAATATAAATGAGACAGAGAATTTTGGTGACGCGGGAAAAACCTCAACGAGGAAAAAACCCGCGGACGACAGTGGAGGTCGTCGCTGTACTATGGTCGCCAAACAGGGGCAGTATCCTTTGTTTCGGGTTTCGATCGTACGGAGATTACAATACAAATGAAAGAAAGACTTCGAAATGTAAAGTAACAAGTGTTTCGAATGTAAAAATAATGTGAGTCGTGTATAAAAATAAAGTGTCGTGTGCGAATGTCGTGCGTCGAGAGCGATTCTTCAAGAGAGAGTTCTTTGCTTTGATAATTCTTCTGAGTTTGGAAGATTGCGTCTGATGTCCGCTATCTGTTGTCTTGTTTTCCCTTTCTCCTTGAAATGATGATTGAGCTTGGTATTTGTAGTCTTCGGGTGCTTTAATTGATTTGTTGAATGTTTCATGTAACTGTCGTAACGGTTTGTTGACTTGAATGCTCATAACTAACCTCGTCGGTTATAGCCGTTGATCATGAATGATATTGACTCCTGCATTAAAACACTGAATAAACGTAACAGTCATAGTATACGTTAGTCAGTCGAGGTCGCATGGTTTTATGTGACGGTCGTGTGAAATAGGCGACATCGTGGTTGAGTGTCGTGAGGTAAATAACTTTTCGATCTCAACTCTAATCCGGGGAGAAAAATGCTCATGATCTTATCTTACCAAAGAAAAGGGAAGTAGGTGTTTCCCTTACCTCGGTCGTAGTCATGGTCGAGACTGGTGAAATTTTGGCCAAGCAGTTTGCCCCCAAAATTTGAAAAAGTGGAGTGGCAAATTCAAATTCCAAAAAGTTTTTTAAATTTTGCTTGTCGGATGTCTGGGATCGCGACACGTGTCGAATAATTTTTTCAGTTACCTTGGTTGCTCTAGAACTGAATCGGTTCAATTCTAACTAGAGAGGGAAGTCGAAGAGAGGATAAGGTCGTGACGTCATGCTGACGCACGATTATGCTAAGCAGCTGTCATTGCCAGGTATCGGCGATCCGGGTGGTCATACGAAAAGACAGGACGCGTGTCTATCATCGAGGGACCCGACCTAACACGATCGTTTACATAAATAGAGACCACAGAGGATCCTTTCTTTTTATAACCTTGAAAAGTTTTTAGAGTGAGATTTTTCTTCGATCCCTTGCTTAATACTTTCCAAAATTGCTAGGATTTTTGACTTGCTTAAAATTTCGAGGTCTTTGAGCACCTATATAAGGTATGATATCTTGTTCTTTTATATGTTCTTAGGAGGACCGGCGACGAAGGTGCCAACCATCTCTGCTAAGGGAATGGCACAACTCGAGCTTGCCTGCAAAGACCTTGATCACTGTGTTGGGGTTTTAATAAAGTTGAAGACGACAGGGATGACAACTTATTAATGCCAAAAATCGCACCAAAGGGACAACTTAAGGTCGATGTGGACTTAAACAACTAAAGAAAGAATCTTTCGACGAGACGTGCGACGATAAATAAAATAAAGAAACAAGGGATTTGATGATGCAGGAAAAACCTCAATCGAGGAAAAACCCTGCGGACGACAGGGGGTGTCGTCGCTATACTATGGTCGCCAATCAGGGGCGATGTCCTTGGATACTGGTGTCGATCATACAGAGATTACAATACAAATGAAGGAAATGTTTCGAAATGTAAAGTACAAGTGTTTGAATGTAAAAATCGGTGTTTGTCGTGTACGAAACAAAGTGTGAACTGCTGGTCGAGGGTTGTTGTCGTGCGTCGAGAGCGATACTTAGAATAATGGTTCTTCACTTCAGGTGTTCTTGAATACTGCTTCGGTTGTTAGTCGCCGGATATTCAATGTCTTGAAATGTTGATTGAGCTTGATATTTATAGTCTTCGTGTCCTTAGCTTCATCCATGAATGCTCCTTTAATGTCCTTAACGGTTGGAAACGGTCGCCGGAGTAATGATCTTCGTCCGTTACGGTCGCCGGCTGTTTATTGATTGTGTCGGTTATAGTCGTTGCTCCTTAATGACTTTTATTCCTGCATTAAACACTTAACAAACGGTCATGGTGAACGTTAGCTTTGGTCGAGGTCGCACGTCCTTATATAATAGTCGTGCAGATCGGGCGACGCTATGGTCGAGCGTCGTAAGGAACTCTTGACTTACCTTTTATGAGGGACGACGATGGTGTTCTACGTCTTCGTCGAGACCTTATCTTAATACAAGATATAGTCCTTAATCATACGTCTTACCTGTTCTGGTCGCGGTATAGCGACGTGATTTTTTGCCCAAACAGTTTGCCCCCAAAATTTGAAAATTGAATGTCAAATTTAAGTTTTAAATTTTGCTTGTCGAACGCTTAGACTTGTGACCTGGGTTGAGGGACTTACCTGGTTGTCGTGGAACTAGACCGGTTCGCCTTTAACTGAACGAGAAGTTGAAAAGTTGTGACGTCATACTGACGCACGATGATGCTTACCAGCTGTTGAGGACAGGTGTCGAAGATTCGGATAGGTATGGACGCGTGTTGATCATCAGCGGACTCGACTTGTTGCGATTTCCTACATAAATAGAGATCACAAAGGGTTGTTTTCTTTAGAGATTTTCTGTTTCTGATGAGGCCCTTCTCTAGAATCTCGACTTTGTTCAAATTTTGGGTGGTTGGAGATCTATCAAGGGTTGCGATACCCGAATCGTTGATGATGTTGGTTACGACGAACACGATGTATGTGTATTCTGCGCGCCTGGCGACGATGTCATCTTCCACGTCAACCCTTTCGTCAGCCGACAGGGGCAGGGGTGTAAAGACGAGAGAGAACGAGGAGGAACTTATGGTGATCAGGTTTGCGCTGTCGTCGTCCCTCTCGTTTGACTACGTCCTCGTCAGGATGAAGTCACTTCCGCATCTGGGGAAACACCAGCCCATAGTTTCAGAGGAGTGTTTTCAATGGATCTCTATTGAAGAGATAGGGCTGTGTTTAGCCGAACTGGCATTCCTTGTAAGTTTTTCTTTCAAAACTTATGTTATCGATGTTCTTTAGTTGAATGTTTTGCTAACGTGTTCCTTCTGTATTTGACAGATGTTCCTGTTTCTTCTCATTAAGTGTGTGAAGGCGGAGAAAATGTTGGAGTGGTGGTCGATCATCGAGAAGAATATATTCCTTCCTCCAACCTTAGCATTAATCTTAAGAGCCACATTCTCAGAGTGTCGAGGCGTAATGAGTTGGAAGATAACTCCTAATATACTCGTTTGATCCTTGCATCAGTTCTTCGGGATTGATAGGATTTCGAAGATCGAGATTTTTGAACAGAGCTTGCCATCGACGTGCTTCTTTAGTTCTAGGGTAGATTTTTGGGTTTACGAGCTAGACTTTTTATGTTCGATCATTGGTGGTCGGGTTGTTGGTATGCAATGACTTTTGACTTTGTATTTACTTGTCCGACTATCGGTCGTTCAATGAAGTTCCTTCTTTTGCTGAACTCGTGTTTTTAATTACATATGTCGTGGATAAATGTAATATTGATCATAAAATTCGTTAAGTATGAAATAAACGGCGGATCGTGCGACTTAGGCTTTTATTGAAATATAACAGTTGAAACATAAATCATGTATTTGGACTGTAATAATAAACTCAAATATATATCATCGATGTGTTAGAACATACAAAGTTTTTCTAAGTTCCGGAAACTTAGATCGAGGGATCGTTTAGACCTTACATGTGACTGTATCGTATGATGAAATTCCAGAATGTATGCCCCTGTGGTAAAACAATTAAGTCACACACTCGGGTACTCATGTTGTGCGTACCTGCGACAAAGTTCGTTAGAGGTCGGTCATCGGATCTCCAACGATCTCACGACGTTCACTGTCGTGTAAAAAAACTTTGCATGAGAGGAAGGCGACTCTAAAAGAAATATTTTTTCAGATGCGTCGCGTTCCAACTTCGCGGGATTTCTTGATTGTCGAGGGTCTGAAGTCAATAGGCTCCTTTACCAACGACTTCGGAGACGCGGTAAGGTCCTTCCCACTTAGTAGAAAGCTTACCTGCGTTGGGCTCCTGGGTGTTTGGGAATACTCGACGGAGGACGTAATCGCCTTCTTGAAAGACTTTAATTTTGACGTGCTTATTGAAAGACTTTAATTTTGCACGTTCGTCGAGGATTTTCTCTAGATGTAGTCCCACGGATGGCGCCAAACTGTTAATGCCAAAAATCGCACCAAAGGGACAACTTAAGGTCGATGTGGACTTAAACAACTAAAGAAAGAATCTTTCGACGAGACGTGCGACGATAAATAAAATAAAGAAACAAGGGATTTGATGACGCAGGAAAAACCTCAATCGAGGAAAAAACATGCGGACGACAGGGGGTGTCGTCGCTATACTATGGTCGCCAATCAGGGGCGATGTCCTTAGATACTGGTGTCGATCATACAGAGATTACAATACAAATGAAGGAAATGCTTCGAAATGTAAAGTACAAGTGTTTGAATATAAAAATAGGTGTTTGTCGTGTACGAAACAAAGTGTGAACTGCTGGTCGAGGGTTGTTGTCGTGCATCGAGAGCGATACTTAGAATAATGGTTCTTCACTTCAGGTGTTCTTGAATATTGCTTCGGTTGTTAGTCGCCGGATATTCGATGTCTTGAAATGTTGATTGAGCTTGATATTTATAGTCTTCGTGTCCTTAGCTTCATCCATGAATGCTCCTTTAATGGCCTTAACGGTTGGAAACGGTCGCCGGCTGTTTAATGATTGCGTCGGTTATAGACGTTGCTCCTTAATGACTTTTATTCCTGCATTAAACACTTAACAAAAGGTCATGGTGAACGTTAGCTTTGGTCGAGGTCGCATGTCCTTATATAATAGTCGTGCGGATCGGGCGACGCTATGGTCGAGCGTCGTAAGGAACTCTCAACTTACCTTTTATGAGGGACGATGATGGTGTTCTAGGTCTTCGTCGAGACCTTATCTTAATACAAGATATAGTCCTTAATCATACGTCTTACCTGTTCTGGTCGCGGTCGAGCGACGTGATTTTTTGCCCAAACACAACTCCGAGGGAGATGTCTTCAAAGGTTGACGACTCATTGAGAGTTATTGTGCCTGAGAAGGTGATGGCATTGATCGCGATTGACACGACATCCGTGAACTCTGCGCGTCTGGCGACGATGTCCTCTGCAGCCATGTTGACCCCTTTGTCGGCCGAAAAGGGCAAGGGTACAAAGATGGGAGAGGGTGAAAAGAGAGTCACGACGGTCAATTTTATATTGCCGTTTGACCTCTTAGCTGACAATGTCCTTGACGGGATGGAGTCATATCCGCATCTGGGGAAATATCAGCTCCTATCTTTGAAGGACCTCCATCGAAGAGATGGGATCGCGTATAGCCATACTGGCGTTCTTTGTAAGTTTTTGTTTCGAAACTCGTGTTTCTAATGTTTTTCTTAGCTTTTTTCGGGCGTTAACTTATTTCTTTTGTATTTTACAGATATTCCAATCTTCTTTCGCTCGATATGCGAAGATAGCGAAGTCGTTGTACCGGAAGTCGATTGCCAAGAATATCGTATTCCTTCCTCCAACCTTAACATTAATCTTAAGAGCCGCATTCTCAAAATACTGCGGACTCACCTTCGTAACGTGTCATGGCGTAAGTTGCTGGGAAACAACTCCCGACTTTGTCTTACATACTCGTTTGATCCTTGCATAAGTTCTTTAGCATGCTTCGGGGTTGACGAGGATTCCAAGGTCGAGACTTCGGGCAAAGATGCGACCGACACTCTTCCCTAGCCTTAAGATAAATTTCCATTTTTGTTTTTCACGCTCGAACGTTGGTGATCGAGTTATCTAATGTAACTATATTTATGTATGAGTGGAGTTTCTTTCGAATTGTTAGATTTTTCGCTGTCCATTACAAGCAATCATCGAATATAATTTCTATCGTATAATCATACTTGTAAATCGTATATAATAGTAGGTACGTGCGACTAAGGCTTTTTATTGAAAGATGACAAAAAGAAACACTAAACATGTATACATGCGTTCGAAGCATATGTTCAGAACATGAGATCTTTCTAAGTCAAAACACTTTAGATAGCGGGCCGATTGTACAATTACATCGTCCGATGAATCTAAATCATGTGTTAAATCCTGTATTTGACCCAACTACGATCTTGCGAAAGTTATGCGATAGACTTACGTTATGCGATCCTGCGATAAAATACCGTCGAAGGTTGGTCATTGGCTAACCAACGACCCTCCGATGCTTAAGTTAGTTATCGTCAAGGCGAGTAAAAAGTCGTACGAGAGAAAAGGGGTTTTTAAAAGAAATACCTTTTTAGATGCGTTGCGTTCCAACTACGTGGGATTTCTTGGTTATCGAGGGTCTGGAGCCGATAGGCCCCTTTACCCACGACTTCGGATATACGATAAGGACCTTCCCAATTAATGGAAAGTTTACCTGCATTGAGCTCTTGAGTGTTTTGGAAGACTCGACGGAGGACGTAGTCGCCTTCTTGAAAGACTTTGATTTTGACATTTTTATTGAAATGCCGCTCGACCGCTTGCTTCTGCGACGCCATTCTAATCAAAGTTGATTCTCTAAGTTCTTCGAGGGCGTCGAGATCGTATCCTAAATCGACCAAGTTATGATCGACGGAAGTATGCCTCGATTTTGGGAGTTGGACCTCGATCGGCAAAACTGCTTCACAGCCGTAGACTAGAGAGAAAGGGGTTTGTCCTGTGGACGTGTGGGGTGTCGTGCGATTTGCCCACAGGATGGAGGGGATTTCTTCGACCCATTTTCCCTTTGCAGTTTTTAACCTTTTCTTGATCGACGCAATAATGGTCTTATTGCTTGATTCGGCAAGTCCGTTGGCTTGGGGGTATCTGGGAGTCGAGGTTGTCAGCTTGATGTTTTTATCTTCACATAACTGTTGAGTTCTGTCGATGATGAACTGGGATCCATTGTCACCGACAATTTCAGATGGAATCCCAAACCTGCATATGATGTTAGTCTGGATAAAGGAAATGACCTCTTTGTCTCTAACTTGGGAAAATGTAGCCGCTTCGATCCATTTGGAAAAATAATCTGTAAGTACGAGGAGGAATATCTTTTGTCCTGGGGCAGGCGGTAGCTTGCCGACAATATCCATTCCCCACCTCATAAAAGGCCATGGGATAAGCGTCGAATGTAAAGGTTCAGAGGGTTTATGTGACGTACCTGAATGTCGTTGACAGGGATCACAGTTCTGGACATACCTGATGGCGTCTTGTCGCAGTGTTGGCCAAAAATATCCTTGTCGGGAGTTGCGATTAGCCAAACTACGACCTTCTGAGTGATTGCCACACTCTCCATCGTGCATTTCTTGAAGGATTTTATGGACCTGACTTTTGCTAATGACGCATCTTAGGTTTAAGCCTGTCGATGATCGTCGATAGAGCCTATCTCCGATCATGATATATATAGACGCTTTGAATCTGATCTTCCGGGCTTCCATCTTGTCTTCTGGGAGTTGGTCGTGCATGAGGAAATTTCGAATGTCGCACGGCCAATCGTCTTCTTCGTCTTCGAATTGGATGACATCAACATTTTCGATGGACGATGTTGCCAAATGGATCATGGGGATAACGTTGAAAATCGGTTCGACCAAAGCAGACCCAAGTTTTGCTAAAGCGTCGGCCTGGGTATTCTGGTCCCTTGGAATCTGTTCAATAGAAAAAGATTTAAATTTTTCGGATTTTTCTTTTGCTACCTTTAGGTACGCTGTCATTTTTGAATCTTTGGCTGCGAATTCCCCATTGATATGGTTTACCACCAGGAGAGAATCGCTTTTAACATGTAACGCGGTTGCCCCCGAGTCATAGGCCATATTCATTCCCATGATCAGGGCTTCATATTCAGCTTCGTTGTTATTGGTCTTGAAGTCGCATCTGACTGAATACACCATCTTGCCCCCCTGTGGCGACTTTAAGACGACGCCTAGTCCTGAACCTCTACCGTTGGATGATCCGTCGACATGTAAGATCAAAGGCACGCCGTCGTGAGTTGCCATAGTTGACACTTCGAACTCTGCTTCTTTTTCCAATTCAGGGCTGAAATCAGCAATAAAATATGCTAAGGCTTGCGATTTGATCACGGTCCTGAGTTTGAAATCGATGTCATAACTGCTGAGATATATGCTCCACTTTGCTAAGCGACCTGTCAACTCAGGTTTCCTCAAGACAGACTTAAGAGGAAAGTTAGTCACAACAGTAATAGGATGTGATTCAAAGTAATGTCGCAATTTCTTAGCAGCTGTGACTAGCGACAAGAACAATTTTTCCATAGAGGAATACATGGTTTCTGCGTCCAAGAGAAATTTACTTACATAGTAGATCGGCAATTGTTTCTTTTCATCTTCTCGCGTCAGTACGGCACTTACTGGATTTGGACTAACAGCTGTTAATGCCAAAAATCGCACAAAAGTACAACTTGAGGTTGATTGTGGAACTTAACAACTAAAGAAAGAAATCTCTCGACAAAGCGTGCGACAAAGACAAAAAATATAAATGAGACAGAGAATTTTGGTGACACGGGAAAAACCTCAACGAGGAAAAAACCCGCGGACGACAGTGGAGGTCGTCGCTGTACTATGGTCGCCAAACAGGGGCGATATCCTTTGTTTCGGGTGTCGATCGTACAGAGATTACAATACAAATGAAAGAAAGACTTCGAAATGTAAAGTAACAAGTGTTTCGAATGTAAAAACAATGTGAGTCGTGTATAAAAATAATGTGTCGTGTGCGAATGTCGTGCGTCGAGAGCGATTCTTCAAGAGAGAGTTCTTTGCTTTGAGTATTCTTCTTAGTTTGGAAGATTGCGTTTGATGTCCGCTATCTGTTGTCTTGTTTGCCCTCTCTCTTGAAATGATGATTGAGCTTGGTATTTGTAGTCTTTGGGTGCTTTAATTGATTCGTTGAATGTTTCATGTAACTGTCGTAACGGTTTGCTGACTTGAATGCTCATAACTAACCTCGTCGGTTATAGCCGTTGATCATGAATGATATTGACTCCTGCATTAAAACACTGAATAAACGTAACAGTCATAGTATACGTTAGTCGATCGAGGTCGCATGGTTTTATGTGACGGTCGTGTGAAATAGGCGACATCGTGGTCGACTGTCGTGAGGTAAAAAACTTTTCGATCTGAACTCTAATCAGGGGATAAAAATGCTCATGATTTTATCTTACCAAAGAAAAGGGAAGTAGGTGTTTTCCTTACCTCGGTCGTGGTCGAGACTGGTGAAATTTTGCCCAAACAGTTTGCCCCCAAATTTTGAAAAAGTGGAGTGGCAAATTCAAATTTCAAAAAGTTTTTTAAATTTTGCCTGTCGGATGTCTGGGATCGCGACACGTGTCGAATAATTTTTTCAGTTACCTTGGTTGCTCTAGAACTGAATCGGTTCAATTCTAACTAGAAAGGGGAGTCGAAGAGAGGATAAGGTCGTGACGTCATGCTGACGCATGATTATTGTTTGGGCAAAATTTCACAAGTCTCGACCACGACCAGAAAAGGTAAGACACATGTTATGAGCTATATCTTGTATTAAGATAAGGTCCCGACAAAGACCTAAAAAACCTCCGTCGTCCCTCCTAAAAGGTAAGTCGAGAGTTCCTCACGACACTCGACCTCGACGTCGCCTACTTCGCACGACCGTCGCGTAGAATCATGCGACCTCGGCCGACTAACGCGTTATACGAATGTTATATTTGTTCAGTGATTAATGCAGGAGTCAAAGTCATTAATGGACAACGGCTATAACCGACGAAATCAGTTATGAGCATCTAATCCCACATTGAAGACGACGACCGTTACAACAATCATCAAAGATCTTAATGATTCATAAAATCACCCGAAGACTATAAATCCCAAGTTCAATCCTCAGTTTCAGGACAACGAATAATACAGGAAGAGAGATAGAACAAGAGGACCGAACATCGAACAACAGAAGCAAACGCAAACACTCGAAGAATATTCATTCGAAGCAAAGAGATCATTCATAGAAGATCGCTCTCGACGCACGACTTTCACTCTCGACAAACAGTTTACACGTTGTTTTTACACACGACGCACACTGTTTTTACATTTCAAACACTTGTACTTTACATTTCGAAGTCTTTCCCTTCATTTGTATTGTAATCTTTGTACGATCGATACCCGGAATACCAAGGACATCGCCCCTGATTGGCGACCATAGTGCAGCGACGACATCCACCGTCGTCCGCAGGTTTTTTCCTCGTTGAGGTTTTTCCTGTGTCATCAAATCCTTTGTCTCATTTACATTTTTGTCTTTGTCGCACGCCTTTGTCGAACGATTCCTTTCTTTAGTTGTTAAAGTGCACATCGACCTTAAGTTGTCCCTTTGGTGCGATTTTTGGCATTAACAGTTTGGCGCCATCCGTGGGACTCCATCTAGAGAAAATCTTCGACAAACGTGCGTCCTACTTACGTTTTCTTGGAGTTTCGTCTGTTTTCTGTTTCAGGAAAATGGCGAATAACGAACAATCCGCTGACCCAACACATGAGGGACTCGAAAATGCACAAGATGCACTTAAAGCAGTCAACGATTATCGCCTGGAGGAAGTCATTCTAGATTCAAGCAAGCCTGACCAAAAAGTCTTAATCGGGTCGTCTCTCAATCCTTGCCTCAGGGAAAAGTTAATATCTTTTTGCAGGAACATGCTGATTGTTTCGCCTGGTCGCATGAAGATATGGTCGGCATAGATCCTGACGTCATCTCTCACAAACTAAACGTCGACCCATCGTTCAAACCTATCAAACAGAAGCGACGGAAAATTGCTCCTGAAAGGAATAAGGTGATAAATGACGAAGTCGACAACCTTCTCAAGACAGGGAAGATTCGAGAGGTAAAATACCCCGATTCGCTTGCTAACGTCGTGGTTGTAGCAAAGAAGAATGGAAAGTGGAGGGTCTGTATCGACTTCACAGACCTCAATAAAGCCTGTCCAAAAGATCCTTTTCCATTACCTCATATCGACGCCATGGTGGACGCGAAAGCGGGGCACGAACTACTGACGTTCATGGATGCCTATTCCGGATACAATCAAATCTTAATGCACGTCGAGGACCAAGAAAAAACCGCATTTATGACGGACCGAGGTATTTACTGTTATAAAGTTATGCCTTACGGACTAAAAAATGCAGGTTCTACCTACCAGCGTCTAGTGAATAAAATGTTCAAAGACCACCTCGGCAACACGATGGAGGTGTATATCGACGACATGCTGGTTAAGTCAAAACAAGCGGTCGACCATGTCGAGCATCTGAGGCAATCGTTTGATATCCTTAGAAAGTATATCATGAAGCTCAACCCCACGAAATGTTCCTTTGGCGTCAGTGCTGGGAAATTCCTAGGATATATGGTCACTCGCCGAGGCATCGAAGCCAATCCCGACAAGATCAAAGCCATTGTCGAGATCAAATCTCCTCGAAATTTCAAAGAAGTCCAAAGGCTCACTGGTCGGGTAGCAGCTCTAAACAGGTTCATCTCCCGATCTTCAGATAAATGTCATCTATTTTACAACGTCCTCAGGAAAAACAGAGGCTTCGACTGGACCGACGATCATGAACAGGCATTGCAAAAGCTCAAAGAATACATGACGTCGCCTCCTTTATTGTCGAAACCTCGCGATCATGAAATCTTGCAACTATATCTGGCTGTTAGTCCAAACGTGGTAAGTGTTGTCCTAGCACGAGAAGATGAAAACAACAACTGCCAATCTATTATGTAAGTAAATCTCTTCTGGACGCAGAAACCAGGTAATCCTCTATGGAAAAATTGCTCTTGTCGTTAGTCACAGCTGCTAAAAAACTGCGACATTATTTTGAGTCGCATCCCATTACTGTCGTAACTAACTTCCCTCTTAAGTCTGTCTTAAGAAAACCTGAGTTGACAGGTCGCTTAGCAAAATGGAGCATATATCTCAGCAGCTATGACATTGACTTCAAGCCCAGGACCGCGATTAAGTCGCAAGCCTTGGCAGACTTCATTGCTGAATTCAGCCTTGAATTGGAGAAAGAAGCAGAGCTTGAGGTATCGACTGTGGCAACTCACGACGACGTGCCCTGGATCTTACACGTCGATGGGTCATCCAACATTAGAGGCTCAGGACTAGGCGTCGTCTTAAAGTCGCCACAGGGGGGCAAGATGGTATACTCAGTTCGATGCGATTTCAAGACTACCAACAACGAAGCTGAATACGAAGCCCTGATCATAGGAATGAATATGGCCTACGACTCGGGGGCAACTGCGTTACATGTCAAAAGCGACTCTCTCCTGGTGGTGAACCAGATCAATGGAGAATTCGCAGCCAAAGATTCCAAAATGACAGCGTACCTGAAGGTAGCAAAAGAAAAATAAAAAATGTTTAAAACATTTTCTATTGAACAAATCCTGAGAGACCAGAATACTCAGGCCGACGCTTTAGCAAATCTCGGGTCTGCTTTAGTCGAACCCATATTCGACGTTATTCCCATGATCCATCTGGCGACATCGTCTATCGAAAACATAAATGTCGTCCAGATCGAGGACGAAAAAGATGATTGGTCGTGCGACATCCGAAATTTCCTTATGCACGAACAACTCCCAGAAGACAAGATGGAAGCCCGGAAGATCAGATTCAAAGCATCTAAATATACCATAATTGGAGATAAGCTCTATCGACGATCATCGACAGGATTAAACCTAAGATACGTCATTAGCAAGAGTCAGGTCCAAAAAATCCTTTACGAGATGCACGACGGCGAATGTGGCAATCATTCCGGTGGTCGCAGTTTGGCTAATCGTATCTCTCGACAAGGGTATTTTTGGCCAACATTGCGACAAGACGCCGTCGAGTACGTCCAGAACTGTGACCCTTGTCAGCGACATGTAGGTATGTCACATAAACCCTCTGAACCTTTGCACTCGACACTCATCCCATGGCCCTTCATGAGGTGGGGAATGGATATTGTCGGCAAGCTACCCCCGGCCCCGGGGCAAAAGGTATTCCTCCTTGTACTCACCGATTATTTTTCCAAGTGGGTTGAGGCGGCTGCTTTTTCCCAAATCAGGGACAAGCAAGTCATCTCTTTTATCCAGACTAACATCATATGCAGATTTGGGATTCCATCCGAAATCGTCTGTGACAACGGATCCCAATTCATAAGCGACAGGACCCAACAGTTTTGCGAAGACAGGAATATCAAGTTAACAACCTCGACTCCCAGATACCCTCAGGCGAACGGACTTGCTGAATCAAGTAATAAGACCATTATAGCTTCGATCAAGAAAAGGTTAAAAGCTGCAAAAGGAAGATGGGTCGAAGAACTCCCTTCAGTTCTATGGGCAAATCGCACGACACCGCGCACGTCCACAGGACAAACCCCTTTCTCTCTCGTCTACGGTTGCGAAGCACTCCTAACAATTGAAGTCCAGCTCCCAACTTCGAGGCATACTTCCGTCGACCACAACATGATTGATTTAAATTATGATATCGACGCCCTCGAAGAGCTTAGAGAATCAGCCTTGATCAGAATGGCATCTCAGAAGCAAGTAGTCGAGCGACATTTCAATAAACACGTCAAAGTCAAAGTCTTTCAAGAAGGCGATTACGTCCTCCGTCGAGTGTTCCAAAACACTCAAGAACTCAATGCCGGTAAGCTTTCCATTAAATGGGAAGGTCCTTACCGCATCTCCGAATTCGTTGGTAAAGGAGCCTATCGACTCCAGACTCTCCACAATCAAGAAATCCTACGCAGTTGGAATGCGACGCACTTGAAAAAGTATTTTTTCTAAAATCATCTTCCTCTCATGCAAATTAATTGTTTTATCACAGGGGCACATGATTCAAATTTCATCAGGAAATTTGGTTACACGGTCATAAGGTTTGAGCGACCTCTCGGTCTGAGTTTCTGGATTCAGAAAAATTTTGTACGTTCTAACACGTCAATAGAGGTTCGTCACATGGTAATGGTTCGTCACATGGTAATGGCACTAGTCCAGGGACCAACCCCTCGACAGGGGAAAATCCTGATCTTAACGATCCCGTCTCCCAGCGTTTGAAGATGTTAGAAGACCAAAATGAGCGCGTCCTGTCCTTGCTCGCCAAGTTTCATGGGGCAGCCGTGCCTATCGACGTCGAGCCTCGCTCGGGGTATCAGGCGTCGCCCTTCATTGACGAGATCCCCATCGTCGAGGTCCCAAAGAAGTATAACATTCTTGCCTTCACTCCCAAGTATTCGGGTGTGACCGATCCAACCGAGCATGTCGCGCAGTATAAGCAGCTCATGTGGACAATCTCGATTCCACACATGTACCAGGAAGTATGCATGTGCAAGAGTTTCGGGGCGACTCTCACCGGTCCAGCTCTCCAATGGTTGATCAATCTCAAACCCAAATCTATCGGGTCGTTCGCCGAATTGGTCAACCAATTCTCCCGGTAATTCGCCAGCAGTCGCAAGATGGAAAAGCAGACTAGTGATCTGTATTATGTCGTGTAGAAGACCAATGAGTCTATTCGAAATTATTTCAATAGATTCAATGCCGAAATGATCATTATCCGCAATTGTGACATCAAAACTGCGATCGAAGCTTATAAGCGTGGTCTAGACGATAATTCAGGTCTGTATATCGATCTGACCAAGCTTATAACCTTGGCATATATGAGGGTCGAGGATGATGCCACCTTTCGTCGCAAGCACACTGATGACAAGAAGTCGTTAGGCGTCAGAAAGCCAGAGTTCAAGACAAAGGCTGTTTCCAGAGTAGAGCCAGCGCGCCAAATTTCAAATGTTCATTTCAAGACGAAAGCAGAGGCCAAGACCGCGACTAAGTTCACTCAGTACCCCAAGATATCTTCTTACGGATTCAAAGGATCTGTAAAGGACTTAGTCGAAGCTCTGAAGACCGCTCAAGCTACCATTCGATGGCCAAAAAAGTCTGACCTGGACGATGCTAAGAAAGACAAATCAAAGTGGTGCGACTTCCATGCCGATCATGTGTCACACCCCGCTAAAGCGGAAATACGGGATGTCACAGCTAAAGATTTCATTGCGTAAGGTAGAAGACAACACACAATCGTCATAGCATAAAAAGTTTACAAAAGATACATCTTGTTCCAAAAATATAAAAAATTTCCAAAACATAATTTGACATGATAATGAAAGACGTGTTGAATGCAACTACTTGAGGTGCCTTCTAAAGTTCCAATCTTACTTGCTATTTCCTGAAAAGCATGTAAATGAGAGGGTCAACTATAAAATAGTTGGTGAGATCACAGGTTTAATGAGTACAACATGGTTTGTCATCGAAATAGTTTATAACCCATACAAGTGGATAAGTCAACCGGTTATAGAAAACAGTTTTAATCCGCACAAGTGGGTAAGTCAAAATAGTTTAAATCCACACAAGTGGGTAAGTCAAAATAGTTTAAATCCGCACAAGGGGGTAAGTCAAAATAGTTTAAATCCGCACAAGGGATAATCAAAATAGTTTAAATCCGCACAAGTTGATTTCGTAAAGTGATTTAAATCCGCATAAGTGGATAAATCAAAGCAGTTGAAATCCGTACAAATGGATAAAACAACCGGTCGTAAAATAGTTTTAAATCCGCACAAGTGGATAAAGAATTCATTTGTCAGCATGCGCAAGGTACAGTATTGTATGCAATTACATGTTAAAGTAATGAGACACTATCCAAACCTACTGACTGTATCACGCCCCGTACGTCCTACCTCAGCGGTGGGTATCATTCCACATGGGTAAGACTAATTAGACACATGTTCAGTCCTACCTCAGCGGTGGGTATCATTCCACATGGGTAAGACCATTTAGACACATGTTCGGTTCTACCTCAGCGGTGGGTATCATTCCACATGGGTAAAACCATTTAACGTTATATTCAGTCCTACCTCAGCGGTGGGTATCATTCCACATGGGTAAGACCATTTAGACATATATTCAGTTCTACCTCAGCGGTGGGTATCATTCCACATGGGTAAAACCATTTAACGTTATCCATAATATATCAAGCGGCTCGCAAAATGAGCTAATGGGTAATGTAAAATCACCGGGGACTTAATAGCAAAACTCAGAATCAATTAACATAAGCATACATACCATAGCGCATAAGTATACGGAGAAAATATTCGGTATTTTAAATAGACAGTGAAATCGATGCGTAATAGAATCGGTGCGTAAAATAGTTGTAGTAACGACATGCTTTTTCACCCCAAATATGTAAAACATTGAAAAAGGGGCTGTGAACTCACATGATAAGCGATAGAATCCGGGAATCTCCCACAAGTACTCCGAGATGATCCTACTTCAAACCTATGAACGTAAGGTCACTAGTGAGTTCTCAATCTCGAAGGTTCGGTACTAACTATCCAAATCGTCATAAAATGCCTTGTTGTGTTTTAATATTATAACGTAATAAACGTATACATTGTTCTTGTTGGATTAAAGTTTCCGCAATTTCGTCACATTAAGTAACGAAAAGGGTTTTAAAGAACATAAACATATATAGTACATATATATGTATAAACCGAAATTTTATCGTAAGAACGATAAGATTTGAAGGGTTTTAAATGTAAAGACAATATTTAAGTGCATAAATATATAGGTATAGCATATATTTATATTCCACGATTTCATCATAAAATGATGAAATGGGATCAAGAATATATGAAATGCAAAAACATATATAAATATATTATATAAATGTATATTCCATAATTTCATCAAAAATGATGAAAAGGGATAAAGAATAAATAATATGCATAAATAAAATGTAAGTATAAGATATACATATATATTCCACTATTTCATCATAAAATGATGAAATGGGATTAGAAGTTAGTCCTTAATAATAATAATAATTTGTCATTTGTTGTCCAAAGTTTGATGTCACTTGGTGTCCAACTTTGGGTAACTTCCAGGTACAATTTGGTCATGAAATTTTATGTCCAATTAGTTCAATGAGTTAGGAAACTTTTTGCATCAGTTTCAAAATTTTTGGAAGAGTATAAGTACATGAAATAATACTTGACGTAAAACCTGACAGAAGACTTTACTGTTTGTGCACGGATTTTGTGGGTTTGAATCTTAACACATAAAAATGATTTCTAGAAAACGAATCACTCCATTTGGAGTTATATTGAGTGAGATATGACCCTTTGAAGTGGAGGGTGGAATCTGGAAGAAATCTGTCAAACCACACTTTGTGCATGTGCTCACATGTTGACTTATTAACCAAAATTCTTATTCTTTTGCATGCACAATCCGATTTGACTCTCTTCCATACACTTATTTTCAGTTCCCAAAACACATTTTGATCCAATTAAAATGCATGCAAGTTACCTATCAACTCAACTTTTATAAATTCTTGTAAAAGACCCATTTTCGAAAAGGTTGATGTTCTTGGCAAGAACATCAACATGTGTTGGAACCCAGATACACTTAATCAAGATTAACAGTCTATTAGTTGAATTTAGAGTTTAATGCGGAAGCGTATTTAAACTAACAGATATGTTTGATAGATGTTAGAACGCACATATATAAAGAAAACAGTAAGGAATAAAAAGGATTTCTTGAACAGTTACTGTTATTCAATATATAATAAGAACACGAAGAACAGATTAAGAACTGTTGGTGTGTGTGAGAATATAACACTCAGATATTTGACAATAAAGTTTGGGAGTATTAGTGATTCCTTGTGTATTCGTTCTTAGGGAGATCTCAACATGAGACTTCCTTTTATACTACTCTTAGAAGACTATGAAGTAGGTCACTGTTCCTTTTACGGCATGAATAGTGAACTGAATGGTGTGAACAGTGGACTGGATGGTGTGAGCAGTTGTTTGAGCCATGCGCATTTAATGGAGCAGATGTACTATTGGTAAATGCATTAAATGGCGCAGACGTCTATTTTGTACCATGCCCTATTGAGTCCACTCAAAGCTTGACACGTGTTTTGACAGTACTTTTCCATGCAAGTTGATGAACGTATCCAGTAATATCTTCCAAGTCTTCATAGCAGACCACAGAGGCTCTGTAAGGCATTAAAGAGGTTCTATGGTCTGACCTTCTGTGGAGCAGTCCACTTGTTTCCGAGTTGATCTTCTTCTTGCGCACTACAGAGGTTCTGTGATTACCTCTGTAGCTTTTGTGGCTTTCTGGACTTGATCTTCTGGAAGAAGTGGCAGAGCCTCTGTAAGAGGCTTTTCTATACTTAGCCTATTTTTTACTACTTCTAAATACTTCTATGTTTAGGAAGATTGAAGCTAACAATCTCCCCCTAAGTAGTAAAAAATAAAAATTTGACTTTGAGTTTAGTTAGGCTAAGTTGGATAAGACAGAGGTTAAACAATACCTCGAAATTTCTTTCATTTAGAAATATGCCAGAGACATTTTACATTTGAGTACAATGAAAGATAAACTTTTAACTTTGTTTGCAGAGATTGGAGGTCTGAGAATCAGATTTTGGCATCTTTGAAATCATTGTAGCTTCTGTTGTCTCTTCCAACTCTTCTGATCTCTTTGTAGAATTTGATGCAGAGTTCTCTTAGGCGAATTGTTGCGTCAAACTCTCTTATGATTGTATCTGCAGCATCTTTTTCCATTTTCTTTGAATCTCTGTATTTCACAAGGCTTGCTCTGAACTTGTTCAGAGTATTTGTTGCGTACTTCTGACAGTCCATGCATACAAATAGTTTAGTTTCGCCTTGAGGGTTTTGAAATACTAACCCAAACCGTGGTTCTGTGATGATTGAGTTTGGTATGGCGTCTGGTGGGCAGCGATCCTCTGGTGGTCGTAGATCCAGATATTTGAGACCGAGATCCTTTCCCAGCTGGAAATCTATCATGCTGTAGAGCAGAAGCTTTTCCCTCATCGCTTTTCTCAATACTTGATAAGCTCTGGTGTTTGCCTCTGTGTTGTAGTTGTCCTTTGTCCATTGCAGAAGGTCAGGTAGATCGTATGGATTGATGTTTCTTAAGTCAGCATCAGCGAAGGTAGATTTTGAATTGTTCTCTCTTCTGACTTTGTAAAGATTGTACCTGACCCTTGGATAGGTTCTTGTGAAGGAGAATCGGCAGAAGATCACCTTTTTGATCTTGTGAATTGAGAAAACATCTGCTTTGGTTCTTGGCTTTGTTCTCGTGAAGATGTTCTCAAATTCTTCTCTGATCCTTGGATCTGTCACATGATCTGTTGGATAGTTTGTCTAAAAGGATTGTTTGTAGAGGTATTTGTATACCACTTCTTCCATTTCTTCATGTGTTGGACCAGGTCGTGGAATTTGTCTTCTGAGACTCTCCATCTGTTGAACAACTTCTGCAGCTCTACCAGTTAAAGGAATTTCTGACAGAGGCTTCAATCCATGTGCCCAGTCAACTTCTTCGGGTTTTGGGGTTTGAAAGGCGTCAAACGCACTCTTCATCAGTTTCTCTGTTGGCTTTGACAATGTTTTCTTCTTCTTAGGCTCTTCTGTCAGTATCCCTTTGCCTTTATCTTTTGTTGTCGTGGCAGAACGTGTTGCTTCTGTGGGATTTGAGGTTTGCACTTCTGTAGGTTTGATGGAGGTTGCCTCTGTGGATTTTGACGATTGTGACTTAGAGGACTTTTGTGGCGATGGTTCTGTTGGCTTGACTTGCTCTGTAACCTCTGTTGGAGGTTGTTTGGTGACTTCTTCTGTGAGCTCAGTTTCTATTGATGAAATATTTCTTGTCATTTTGAAGGCTGTGATGAACTTTCTCCTTTCTTCTTCTCTCTTTGTCAATCGATCATTCATTGTTGTGTTCATTCTTTTCAGAATGTGGGAGGCAGAGGTCGTTGCTCTTTTTGGTTTGGTGGCAATCGACTTTCTTCTTGGTATTGTTTGGGGTGTTTCCACAGAGGTGGGTGTTTTCTCTGTGGTTCTTTGATCGGATTCTTCCAAAGTAATTACCTCAGGGGTGGTAGTTTCCTCTGAGGTTTGTTTATCTGCTTCTGTAGTGTTGGGTTCTTCAGAGGTTGAATCCACAGAGATGGGTGTATTCTCTGTGGTTCTTTGAGTTTGTTGTTGGGTTTGTTCTTGAGGGGCTTGGCTGATTGGTTCTGCTGCGATTGGTGGAGATTGAATTCCTCTGCTCGTAGCTTTCTCCCTTAAATTCTCCCCCTCATGATTATCTAATGGACCAAGTTGGTCATCATCAGAATCATCCTGACTCTTATCCGAAGTACCCTCTGCTCTGCAAGAAGTGTTGGGCTTCTTTGGCAATTCAGCTCCTGCTGCCTTCAATTTTTCACATATATCATCGCAGAGACCAATAAATGTCGCAAGCTCTGCTTCTGTCTTGAAACGCATTTTGCCGACACTTTTCTTGAAGTCCTTCACATAGTTGGCATTTGTAGTTGTGAAGGAGACAATGACTTCTGTGACCTGGTTTATGACGTTTTGTCCTAGCTCTGTTAGCTGTGCTCTGGTCATATAGTCTTTTGGCTGCATCATTGTCGTGGTTCGTATTGCCTCTGCTTGAACTTGTGATAACGCATTCTGTATGTCTGCAGGAGTAATGCCCTCTGCTCTGTTGGATTGCGTATTCAATTGTTCAAGGAAATCTTTGACCGAGTCCCTGAACGCAGAAGTTGCAGTTGTTTCGAATTGATGAGCGGCAGAAGTGGCTGTTTCTTTGGCAGTGGTTGTTGCAGAAGACTTCATCTCTGAGATGGCGGTTTTCACCTCTGTGGACAGATCGTCCATTTTGGTGTTCAGATTCAAGAGAGCTGTAGATGTTGTCTCTGCCAAGGATTTGAAAGAGCTTTGCAACTCTTTCATTGTTTGGTTCACAGAGGTGACAAGGGTTTGGAACTCATCCCTTGATACTTGTGTTCCTTGTGTAACCTCTGGAGGAACACATTCGTCTCCAGAGTGAGTCCCTGTTCCTGGGACACCTTCGTTCACCCTTGTTTGTACGATGGGGGTGGAAGGATTTCCTTCTGATCCTCGAGAGGAAACCTGAGTTTCGTTCTCTACAGAAGTTCTGTGAAGAACAGAGTCCAAATCCACTCCAGAGGTGGGTATTGGAATGTCCTTCTGTTGACTAGGAGACTTGTCTAGAGTCTCTTCGTCTCTGTGCTTACTACTTCTCTCTGAAAGAAGGTTTGGCCTTAATGTGTGCGTGACAGAGGAAACGAACATTAGGTGAGTCTCTTTGAGGAGACTCCCTAGGAATGGATTCCCCGGTTTCTGTGGGCACAGAGGTTGAAAGAGTAACCTCTGGCTGGATGGGTTGGGTTAGGATCGAGCTGTGCTGCTCTTTTTCAATAACTCCTTCTGCAGCTAGACCTGCGGAGTTAGAAATGTGGGTTGCACTGGGAGTTGGGTTTGGTTGTGTGCCTTCTTCAACTTCGGCATCTTTTCTTGTTTCTTCTTCTGGTTCTGTGGAAGTTCCTTGCTCTGTGCGCAAGGAGTCATACATGTGATGAGATCCGTATAAGCTCATGACATGAGGATGATAGAGACCTTTTCGTATCCAGATAGCCTCTTCTTCATCTGAATCTACCTCTGAGATTTCTATCCCTGTTTCTGTGGTTTCTTCTACAACCGTTGCCTCTGTAACTTCAGTTGTATTCCACTCAGCTTCGGTTTGTTCTGTATCTTCTGAAGCTTGGTTTGGACTTCTTCTGTGGACGTCCAATCCTTGAATGAAAGGGTTTTGTAAAATCACAGGGGTTTCGGCTGGTTGATTTCTGGGTGTTGTGTCATCTTCTTGTAGATGTGTGTCAATGCCAGAAATGAAGAAATCTTGTTCTTCTGGAGAGTGGTGGTCGAGAGGTTGTGCCGTCCACCCTGCTGTATTAAGGGTGTTTGCAATTTCGGGGTTCTGTAGGAAATCATTCAGGTCTCCCTGGTGAGCAAATCTATCTGGAGATTGATAGGGTGATTGATATCCTTCTTCTGTCATTCCTATTTCTGCATCTTCTTCTTCTGCAGTTTCACCCTCTATGATTGCCTCTTCTGCAATGGTAACCAATTTTTTAAGTGATTTACCATGCTTCTTTTTGGTTTTCCTCCTTTTTGGTTTTGGTGCCCCTTCCTCTGTTGATTTGGATCTTTTCTTTTTCTGTTTTGTGAAAAGGGGAGGAGCAGAGGAGCCAATCTCTGTGGCATGGGGAGGTGAAGGTCTATCTTCTGCAGTGCTTGTTGATGTGCCTTCTGCAGTTTTTCTCTTCTTAGCTTTTGGAGTAGAAGCAGAGATCTTTGCTGAAGATTTCTTTCCCATTATTTCTGCGCGTTTGGCTATGAAGCTGAGTTGAATAGCCATGTGTTTTGCTAACTTGTGATCCTTTTCTGCTTGAGTGGAAAGAGGTTTTGCTATCATTGTTCCTAGGGGGACACCTAAACGCGGGGGTGTCATAGGACTCGGTTTTGGAGTTCTATGATCGCGTATATACTCTTTCTGAAGGGATTTGTTCGATGCGTAGCGCAGAAGTTTCTTTGACAGAGGTCTGCAGTGTGAGTAGCCATCAGCATGATCAGTGGGGGTATTTTTGTTCATCGGGAACTGTTTGGGAGTTGGCCCTTCCATTGGCCAATTTTGGATTAGCAGCAGAGGTTCGAACAGTACTCCCAATATTCTTTGGAATTGCAGAGGTGGTAGAAAGTTGGGATCGTTCTCTTTGACCCTTTTCGAGTTGTTCTTTCTGTCGATGGTGTTTACGATCTCTTGCATCATTATGGTCGCATAATCTAGTGGAAGATCATAGTAAACCCCATACATGATGCTCAAGATTTGATGTGAGCTCTGGTCAATACTCCCTATCTTTCCTGTCAGGCATCTGTTAAGAATAGAGAACAAGGTGTTCCACAGAGGTGGTAATCGGCCTCTGCGGAAGTCATTTCTCTTCCGTAGTTGGGTGTTGTACCCAAGCATTTCTACGAATCGACAGAGCTCTTCGTCTGTTGGTTGCTCTGCATAACTTTTCAATCCCAGAAGACCCTTTGTTGGTAGGTTGAATTCAAGTGAGAACATTGTTCTGTTGAACTTGATTTCAAGATGCTCAGATTTATCAGGTCTTGAAATGTACCCTTTGATAAGAGAATCGTCTTTATCAAATCGGCAGCTTTGCCAAAATTGGTTCAAATAACGGACTGGAATTTTGTTAGGGGTTCTTGATAGTAGAGGGAAGAGGACATGGTTTTCCATGATGTTCAGAAGTATGGCATGGGCTTCGCCGAAAGTAGTGGGTACGGGGACCAAATAGCAGTTGTTGGATTTGATAGGAAGAGTGGCTTCGAAATGATCCTTAGCTATGAAGTTTTGCAAGTGTGTCGTCGGAGCAAAGTCTGCGGAGTCCCCGGAATCTTGTTGTTCAATATCTCTTGCAAGGCTGGGGTTTTCAGAATGTTCTGAATGAGCAGGGGGGTTTTCCGTTGAGTTCGCCGGAGAGAGTTCAGAGGATGTAGCTCGAGAAGATGAAGCCATTTGCAAGTGTTTTGCAGGGTATCGCCGGAGAAGAAGATGAGAGTTTGTAAAAAGTTTTATGAGAGGGTAAGGTTTGTTTTTATAGGATGGTAAAACGGTAGACTTCGAAAGGGTAAAATATATGGCAATGGATTAAAGTTTGGAATCCGCACTCGAGTTTGAGTGGCGGGTTCAACTTACAAAAAAAACGTTCCATGTTTGCCCAATGAAAATGGGACACGTAGGCCATGTCAGAAGATGACAGGACGTCGTGCGCGGCCCATTAATGCTAGGCGCGTGGAGTTGTTCTTAGCCATATGAGTTTCACTCTCAGTAAAAGTAACCGTTATTGTTACAGAAATGCCCAAATTAACAAAATAGCAGAGCCTTTGTTAGTTTACTGAAGCTCTGTGATGTTGAAAATTTTGAAGTTTAACCCTTTTCTCATATATCTCATTGTTATCATTGCTGAAGGTTCTTCTTTAAACGAAAACGTTTGTAAAGATATTGGAGAAGATCAATAGGATTTTGTCAAGAAATTTTACTCACGGAGGTTTTGTAGCTCTGATGGAACTTGCAGAAGCTCTGCAAGAGCCAGCAGAAGCTCTATGAGAGAAAAAATCTTATAACTTGAATTCTATTAACTTTCTGATCACCCAATTTTTGATCTGTGTTAAGAGATGTTTTTCGCACATTTCTTGAAGGTTGGTGTCCGAGAAAACTATTTTGATAAACGTTTTGTTCGAGATAACATTCCAAAAGATCGACAGAGGGTTAATTTATGATCACAGAGCATATTTCCTGCAGAAGCTCTGTTGAGCTCAGCAGAAGCTCTATGACCTTAAATTTCTACTATTTCGAATTTTGTTAAACCTTTTGAACTTTTGATTTTTGAAATGTTATTCACAGTATATTTAGGACATATTTGACAATTTTTGTCCTAGAAAACTGTTTTCTAAAAACCTTTCGTGCGAGAGACATACCTTTTGGTTCTTCTGTTCTCGGCAGTTTTGTCTTACTTTTGTCGATGGAAAATTATCGACATTCTTCTTTGGCTTTCCTTTGAAAGATTTATCTCTGTAGATCATTTGAGGGCCCCTTTTGCTCCCCCTTGATCTAATCACCTCTGTAGATCAAGAATTTTCCTTTTGCTCCCCCTTGATCTATGCTTGGATCAGAATATGATAAGTTTTGCATAGTACATAGGTCAAGTCTATCAGAGGTTCTGTAAAGGTTGTCAGAGGTTCTGAGCAGACCTTACAGAAGTTCTGTAGTTTCAAGAACTATTGAAGGTTTTAAGAATTTACATATAGAAGTAGAATCTTTCAAAACAATAATTTAAGCAATGTATTTACTTATTATTTACAGAAGATAAAACTATACTTACTGAGGATTTTCACACCATGTTAATCATTCCTATCTTACCCACCAAGAAGTTGAATCTTTTCTCGTCTAGTGCTTTGGTGAATAAGTCAGCGAGTTGATATTCTGTAGGCACAAAATGCATTTCGATTGTACCGTATTCAACATGATGTTTCAAGAAGTGATACCTTATATCGATATGCTTGGTTTTTGAGTGTTGCACAGGGTTGGCAGAGATAGCAATAGCACTTTTGGAATTGCAGAAGATGGGTATTTTGAACAGAATGTGGCCGTAGTCTTTTAACTGAGTCTTCATCCATAGAACCTGAGAACAACAGCTAGCAGCAGCAACGTATTCAGCTTCTGCAGTGGATGTGGAAACACAATTCTGCTTCTTGGAGGTCCAACTGACTAGTTTACCACCTAGGAATTGACAACTCCCAGAGGTACTCTTTCTGTCGAGCATGCATCCTCCATAGTCTGAATCTGTATAAGCTTTAAGACCAAAACCAGAGTTCTGTGGATACCAGAGACCAAGATTTTTGGTCCCTTTTAGGTATCTAAAGATTCTCTTTATGGCATCATAATGTGATTTCTTTGGATTAGCTTGATAGCGTGCACAGAGACATGTGGCATGCATAATGTCAGGTTTGCTTGCTGTTAAGTATAACAGAGATCCAATCATGCCTCTGTAGAGAGTGCATTCTACAGAGATGCCATCTGAATCTAAGAATAACTTGTTTCCAGTGGCCATTGGAGTTTTCATTGCAGAGGCATCAGAGAAGCTATACTTGGAAAGAATGTTAGAGACATATTTAGCTTGATTTATAAAAATTCCCTCTGATGATTGTTTGACTTGGAGTCCGAGGAAGAAAGTTAATTCTCCCATCATACTCATTTCAAACTCACTCTGCATGAGTTTTTCAAATCTTTTACACTCTTCTGAATTAGTAGACCCAAAAATTATGTCATCTACGTATATTTGTACAAGCATTATCTCACTACTTTTGCGTTTATAGAATAAGGTAGTATCTGTTGTACCTCTGTTGTAACCATTGACTAGAAGAAAGGTAGAAAGTCGTTCATACCATGCTCGTGGAGCCTGTTTCAGTCCATATAGAGCTTTTTCAAGGTAGTATACATGCCTTGGAAACTTTGAGCTTTCAAATCCTGGTGGCTGATTAACGTAGACCTCTTCTTGGATTTCACCGTTGAGAAAAGCTGATTTTACGTCCATCTGATAGACTTTAAAACTTCTGTGGGCTGCGAAGGCTAAGAATATTCTTATTGCTTCGAGCCGTGCGACAGGGACAAAAGTTTCATCGTAGTCTATGCCTTCTTCTTGTCTATATCCCTTTGCTACTAATCTTGCTTTGTTTCTGATGACCACTCCATCTTCATCCTTCTTGTTTCTGTAGACCCATTTAGTCCCAATGGCCTGTTTTCCTCTTGGCAGAGGTACTAGAGTCCATACTCTGTTACGCTCAAATTGCAAAAGTTCTTCTTGCATGGCGTCTACCCAGTTTGGGTCATCTAGGGCTTCAGAAATCTTCTTTGGTTCTATCACACTAATAAAATTTGTAAAGAAACAAAAGTTAGCAGTGGCAGACCTTGTTTTTACTGCGTCAGAAGGTTCTCCGATTATTTGGCTTAGAGGATGGCTTTTTGTCCATTGAGTTGTGCGTGGAAGATGATCATCAATGTCATTCAGACTTTCTTTAGAGACTTCTTGTGTTTCTTCTTGTGTAGCCTCTGTTGTTCTTCGTGCCTTGGTAGTTGATTCTACCGTTTGTGGAATGATTGGTATGAGTGGTGGTGGAGTTTGTTCCTCTGAGGACGTATAGTCTTGGTCCTCGATTTCCTCTGTAATTGGTTCTTCTGTGGTTTGTGCAGCTTCTGTGGTCGTTTTCCTTGATGTTTCATCTTCTGCACTTTCTTCTGCTTCGGCAATTGCATCTGTAGTATTTACAGAAGAAGATGAAGCATTATTAGGACCAGTTAGAGACAAACCTGTAGGATTTTGTCCGACAGAGGATGGTTCTTCAGAAACCCTGATTGTTCCAACAGAAGGATCAATGTTTTCGTGGAGCATCTCTAAAAATAGAAGATCCAAGTCTTCTTTTGCTTGTGAGATGACAGAGGATTTCCATTTAATTCCGAGTTCTGAACTGATTTGTTCAGAAGTCATTTGGAATGAATCATCAAAAGAAACATTGATGCTTTCTACAATCTTGTGAGACTTTGTAAGGAATGTTCTGTAAGCTTTGGAAGTGGCAGAGTATCCAATGAATTTGCCTTCATCTGCTTTTACATCAAACTTTCCTCTTGAATCTCTGTCGTTTAAGACAAAGCATTTGCATCCGAATATATGAAAAAATTTGATATTTGGCCGCCTTTTGTTAAGCAATTCGTAAGGCGTCTTGAGGTGTCTTTTCACAATGGTTGATCGATTTTGAGTATAACACGCAGTTGAAATTGCTTCTGCCCAAAAGTTCATTGATAATCCGCATGCTGACATCATAGTTCTTGCGGCTTCCACAAGTGTTCGATTCTTTCTTTCGACAACACCGTTCTGTTGTGGAGTGCGAGCTGCAGAGAAGTTCTGTGATATTCCTTCTTGTGAAAGATAGGCTTCAATGACAGAGTTTTTAAATTATGTGCCATTGTCACTTCTTAACTTCTGTATTCTGCAATCATAAAGAACTTGGATTCTTTTCATTAGATTTATCAATACATTTGGAACATCTGATTTCTTTCTTACGAATTCAACCCATGTGAAACGTGAATACTCATCAATTAGGACAAGTATGTATTTCTTGCCACCTAGGCTCTGTATTGCAATGGGACCGCAGAGGTCGACATGAAGCATGTACAGAGGCCTGGTGCAAGATACATCTGTTTTGCCTTTGTGGGAAGCTCTTCTGAGTTTTCCCATTTCACAGGCAGAACATAAATGATCCTTATTGAATTTAACATTTGGCAAACCTTTAACTAGATCAAGTTTGACCAGTTTTTCCAATGTGTGAAAATTCAAGTGACAGAACTTGTTGTGCCATAGCCAGGCTTCTTCACTTTTGCAGGCAACAAGGCAAACTTTGTCTTTGTTCTTTGAGTTGAAATTCATTATATATAGATCGCCTATTCTTTCAGCTCGCAGAAGTTCCATACTTGTTTCTTCACTTTGTAGAGAGCAGAAGGTTCTTTTGAACAACACATTGAATCCTGTATCACAAAGTAGACTTACACTGAGTAGGTTGTGCTTAAGGCCATCCACAAATGCAACTTTGTATACTGAAACGTCTTTTTTCCTTATGACTCCATAGCCTTTTATGTGTCCTTTCTTGTTGTCTCCAAAAGTCACAAATCCACCATCTTGTGTTTCTTTGTACGTGGATAGTGCACTTCTGTCACCAGTCATGTGCCTTGAGCATCCGGAGTCTAGATACCAGATTGGCACATACTTCTTCTGCAGGACAATCACAGAGATTTAGGTACCCATATCCATATGGGTCCAATATTGTTAGAGTTTTTCAAGTTTGCTTTGGCATTCTTGAAATACATTTTGTTTTCTGCAAAAAAATCAGATTGTTTCTTTGTGGGATTTGACTTTTGAATTGGCGTAGAGAGTAGACAGTCTTGATTTGAAAAATGATTATTAAGTTTAGACATAAGATCAAAACAACGACAGTATTGAATATGAGATGTAATTTGCTTGAACTTTTCATTGAACTTTTTGAACTCAGCCACAGAGGCATTACATTCTTTCTTTACATTAGATTTCCTATTACTAGAAGATCTATGAATACTCGAATGTTGTTTGCAAAAGCTCTGTTTAGGACCTGCCTTCTGTGGGTTGCTTCTGTGGTGAACTTCATTTATCACTGTCACAGAAGAAAAAGATTTATTAACCTTGGGTTTTGAAAATCTAGAACTTTTAGGATTAATAGAGGTCTTTTGTAACATTTGAAGCTCAGCAGAGGTTTTGATATGTAGATTCAAATTTAGAAAATCTTGGCAGATTGGAATCTCTGTGAGTTTCTCTTTTGGAGAAATAGTTCTGTGAGGAACTTCAGAGGAGTATTTAACTTCCTCTGTGTCATAGAGAGTTATCCCAGATGTAACATCTGTCTCTGAATCGTCAGAAGATGAGTCGTCCTCGTTTACAGAGGTTGAATTTTCCAAACATGCATCATACAAGCTTTCTTCCTCTGTAGAATAGTTTTCATAGATTGCAGAGGTTTCTAATAAGATTTCTTCAGCGAGAGTTTTATCTATAGAAGATGTACAGAATTTTTCTAAAACGCTTGATTTCCATATTTCCAAAATTTCTTTTTCGATTAAATTTTTAAAGTTTTCTTCTGAAAAAATGGGTTTAAACTCAGGAGCTTCTGCTGATAAATTTTTTTCGACGTTTATCAAACAGACAAAAGCAACCTGTGTTTGGGTCTCCGGTTTACCAAACTTGAAGATACCAATTTGATCTTGTGTTTTCAGATATTTCTTTGGTTTGATACCTTTATTGACAGAGGTTGAAGATGATGAGTCTGTGTTTTCAAACCACACGTTAATCATCTTCTTATGTTTCTTCAAATAAGGATCCACAGAGATTTTCGCCCTTTTGCTTACAGAGATTAGATTTGGAAAATCTGGTTTGTTTGTTTTTCCAATTACAAATAAAGAGGACAGAGGTTTGTTTCTTTTGCCTTCAATACCTAGGGTGATATCATCATACCCTATACCTCGTCTCGCTATTTGTGAGTTTACTTTTTCATAAACTTTCTGTGCATCTTTATAGTTTTTAAGTAAAACCTCTCTTCTGAGTAAATCTTGCCATAATACCTCTCTTTCTCTTTGAAAGTATTCTTTAAGAGCTCTTATGTCAGTAGTTTCGCTCCTTGAAACTGAAAGTTCTTTTGTTTTATCTTTTAAAGTCTGGGTTAATTCAGAAATTTGTTTTTTTAAAGGATCTAGAGTTTTGTTCCATTTCTTTTCTATTCTCTCTTTTTCCTCAAAAATCTTTGCTTTTTCTTGAGTGAGAAGCCGTACTTCTCTCTCATTGAAAGTGAGTCTTTTCTGAATACTTTGATTTATCTCTTTCAGTTCAATTAGTTCAATGTTAATTCTAGGTGTATTATCATCTATAGAGGTAATACAAAAGTTTGAATTTGAAGTAGATACCTCAGAGTTATTGCAGGAGTCGACTTCTGCCATGCCACAGAAGAGGGCATTGGCGGTATGTTCATCGTCAGAAGTAGAGTCTGACTGGAAGTCTTCTGTGTTCTCCTCAGAATGTCCTTTTGCCATTAAGGATTTTTGAGCATAATACTCGGCTTTCTTTTTGTAGAAAGCAGAGTCCCTCTGTGGGCGATTTGATCTGCTTCTGCATTCATTCGCAAAATGGCCTGGTTTGCCGCAGTTAAAACATCCTTGAGGAGTGTTTCATGTTCGATCATTGGACTTCTGTAGGTCTCCGCCTTTCTCTGATCTACATTCATTTGCATAGTGACCAGGTTTGCCGCATTTGTAGCATTCTTGCTGCGTGTGGCTTACCGAGTCATCTGACCTCTGTCGGTCATTTCCTCTGTAATGTCTTTCGCTTGACCTCTGTCGGCCACTCGATTCTTCTTCTCTTCTGTCATCTCTTCTGTTTTCTCTATCATATCTTTCATTTCCGGAACCTCTTCTGTTTCCTCTGAACTCTTTTGTCAATAGAGCTAAAGATTTAGCTAGTGACGCAAGAGTTATTTCTTTTTCTGCTTGCTCTTCTTCTTCACTGTCAATTATCACCATCTTCTTCTTCTCCTTCTTCTTCTCCTCTGTGGCTTTTTCATTTCTTGGTCTCTGTGCATCTTCTTTAGTTTTACTAACCAATGCATATGGTACAATGGTTAGTGTTTTAGCCTGTGCTATCTGAGGTTCTTGTGCGGCTAATGTTCCGTAAAGATCAGAGAGAGTCCAGGTGTCTAGATCCTGATTTGTCTGTAGGGACATAGACAGCTGGAGCCATTCTTCATTTAGACTTTTTAAAAACATGACATTGTTTTCTTCAGAAGTTCTGTCAATGCCTGATTTTCTGCACTTGTAGATTAGAGAGTTGAATCTGTCGTATGTTGTTTGCAGAGATTCTGTTGAAGAGGCTCTGAATGCATGATATTCATTGATGTACTGTGCTCTTCGGTTTTTTTGTGTTTTAGCACCTCCTTCCAACTGTCTTTCCAGTTCTTTCCACAGATCATGCGCTGTTTCACATGAATCCAAGGATTGAAAGAGTTCGTTGGGTATTGCCATAATCAATGTCCTCTTGGTTTTCTGAGCAACTTCATCTTCTGCTTTATCTTCGGTTGACCACTCCCCTTTTGGCTTTGGTTTTTGATGTTCGGGGATTTCGGCAGATTCAGCAGTAGCAGGTATACGAGGTACTACTGTCATGGGAATAGGAGGAGGATTGTACAGATATTGCACTAGATTTTTTCCAGTGCCCTCGAAAAAATGGACCATTCTTATTTTCCACTGAGGATACTCATCTCGAAGGAGACTAGGAGGTTTAGTGAGAGAACCAGTAGTAAAGAAATTATTTGTATTTGTCATTTTTGAAGATTTTAGAAAGAAGGTATGACTAAAGAGTTACTTTGATGAACTTGAAGATTTTCTGAGTTTAAGCAGTTTCCAGACACAATAATATCTATCACGAATCTTGATAAGTGGATCACTTGATATTGAAAATCAAGAGAGGCTCTGATACCAATTGTTGGAACCCAGATACACTTAATCAAGATTAACAGTCTATTAGTTGAATTTAGAGTTTAATGCGGAAGCGTATTTAAACTAACAGATATGTTTGATAGATGTTAGAACGCACATATATAAAGAAAACAGTAAGGAATAAAAAGGATTTCTTGAACAATTACTGTTATTCAATATATAATAAGAACACGAAGAACAGATTAAGAACTGTTGGTGTGTGTGAGAATATAACACTCAGATATTTGACAATAAAGTTTGAGAGTATTAGTGATTCCTTGTGTATTCGTTCTTAGGGAGATCTCAACATGAGACTTCCTTTTATACTACTCTTAGAAGACTATGAAGTAGGTCACTGTTCCTTTTACGGCATGAATAGTGAACTGAATGGTGTGAACAGTGGACTGGATGGTGTGAGCAGTTGTTTGAGCCATGCGCATTTAATGGAGCAGATGTACTATTGGTAAATGCATTAAATGGCGCAGACTTCTATTTTGTACCATGCCCTATTGAGTCCACTCAGAGCTTGACACGTGTTTTGACAGTACTTTTCCATGCAAGTTGATGAACGTATCCAGTAATATCTTCCAAGTCTTCATAGCAGACCACAGAGGCTCTGTAAGGCATTAAAGAGGTTCTATGGTCTGACCTTCTGTGGAGCAGTCCACTTGTTTCCGAGTTGATCTTCTTCTTGCGCACTACAGAGGTTCTGTGATTACCTCTGTAGCTTTTGTGGCTTTCTGGACTTGATCTTCTGGAAGAAGTGGCAGAGCCTCTGTAAGAGGCTTTTCTATACTTAGCCTATTTTTTACTACTTCTAAATACTTCTATGTTTAGGAAGATTGAAGCTAACAACATGCAACTTAAAATTGTGCATCTTTAGCTCATGCATGTTTGTTTATGTATGTTTTTAGTGGATTTCAATGACTTACTCATAAAATTCTTGAATAAAAGATGATGGATTTCTCAAGAAAACTACATGTATGTGTTCAAAATGTTCATCTTTGGTCTTAACATTGGTTTGATTTTGGATTCACCATCTTTTACTAACAAAAGGATGTTATGATGGTAAATCTACAAACATTAAGACATATGAAAGATGGTTTTTAAAAACATGAAGAAAGTGTAGAAAAGATGAAGAACATTCATAAAATGCAAGGAAGTTGAAAAAGATTTAAAAGAGTGTGTGTGGATTTCACCCAACACACTTGTTTTTACCTTTGATTATCTTGAACTCTTGAAGAAATGTAATTTAGGGGCTGGAGTTGGGATGAAGATATGAAGATTTGAAGATGAACACTTGAAGATTTGAAGATGGAGAGAGAAAGAGTGATGGCTAGTGAGAGAGTGAGATGAGAGAATGATTCAAAATTGTGAAGTGAAGTGTTTATTTTATGGAATTTGAGAGGGGGGGGGGGGGGCTCTCTAGGGGGGGTGGGGGGGTGGGGGGGTGTGGTGTGATAAAAATAAATTGTCAAATCTTGTCTTTTTGATTAAAATTTAAAATACAAGTATTTTCTTAATAATTAAAATACAAAGTAATTATATATAAAATAAAGTATTTATATATAATATGATTGAAATACATAAATTATCAACTACATAAATCTTTGTTGTATAAATGTAGGTTAAATTGGCATTTTATGAGATTTATGGATAATTTTCCTAATTCAAGGATTTCTTAGGCAAAATTTTTCGAATTTTCTTATCGTACCGCGTTTGCTGCTAAAATTGCACTGTGTGAACTATGTCATGAGAAAATGTGGTATCCAGTGTAGTTCTAACCTGAGGTGTAAATTTGACAGTTGTCACAGTCTCCCCCGGTTAAAAGAATTTCGTCCCGAAATTCAAGTGTTACTAGCTTTAACAGGTTTGCTAGCAAGGAGATGAGGATACTTATTAATTGTGTAATCCTATCGTTCCCAAGTGTACTCAGGCCCACGCCTTGTGTTCCAATAGAATTTTACTATCGGGATTTTGCTTCGCTTAAGACGCTTGGCTTCCCTATCGAGTGTCTCCAATCTTTAACCAACAAAGTGGTGATCGACACTTGCGTCCATACAGAGCTTCATATGGTGTACACTGAATACTAGGGTGATAGCTATTGCTATAAGAAAACTTGACCAAAGGTAAGTGATTATTCCATTTGGTGCGCAGACGAGTTTTGGGGAGGAAACGACGGTCGACTTTACGTTGCCGTCGGATTTCTTAGATGATAATGTCTTAGATGGGATGAAATTGTTCCCCCATTTGGGAAAGTATCAGCTCCCTTCTTTCAGAGAGCGTTTCAACGAAGTTTCCCTCGAAGATATGGAGTCCCATGTCGCTGTGCTAACGTTCTTGGTAAGTCTGTCTTTCAAGACTTTGTCTATTTATTGTTGTCGTGTATTTTGTTAATACATTTTCGTATATTTTCAGACGATTCAGTCTTCCTTGGCATAGCGTGCTGAAACGACGAAGGTAGAAGGCTTATTGGCTTCTGCTATTAAGGAAGAAGATGCGGCATTGGAGAGGGAAAGATCCGCACTAGAACATGAAGAAGCGACGTCGGTGCGACTCGACGATGCCTTGAATGAGTTGGAGGCCTCCGGCCATGCGAGGGATGAAGCGAACTCGCGTCTAAAGGAGTCTCTGACTTTGATGCACGACCAAAAAGAGGAGCTTGATGGAATGAAGGAATCCTTGGCTGCAAAAAAAAAAGGAGTCGAGGAGTCCAAATCCAAGGTGGCGAGCTTAGAGAAGGAGCTAGAGGAGTTGAGGGATGAGAACAAATCCCTTTTTCCTTTGCTCGACTTACTGCGCGTGCGGCAATCATGCGACGTCACTTGTTGGGCAGAGATCCTCTGGCGTCGGCATCGGACGAGTTGGACCTCTTCTTCAGGGAGGTCGGGACCAAGAGGGATCTTGACTTGGATGATGAGAAGGAGGTCGAGGAGGAAGAAGGTCCCTAGGGTGAGACGTCAGGCAAGGATGTGACCTATGCTCCTCCTCTGCCTTAGAAAATATATTTGTTTATTTTTATTCCCTGCTACTCGACCGTCAGTGGTCGAGCTTTTTGAATGTATATAAGACAGCAAGTTCGGTGAATGAAACTTAGATATCTTTTGATTTTGTGTCTTATATTGTTTGCACATAGATACAACGTCAATCGTAAAATTCACCAAGTGGTAAGGGAATAGGAATTCATGCGACTTAGGCATCTAGCTCAACATAATATTTAAGATATAAGTCATAAGACGTTTAAGCCGTGCTGGCGTACATAAGCATATGCAATCATATCATTCATTCAGAGCATGTAAGTCTCTTAAGTTAAAGAACTGAAATCATGGGGTCGGTAGACCTTGTGGTCGTACGACTAGACCCTATCATGCCTTTGAATCATGCGTTCCTGTGATGGAATAATCGAGTCATGGACCCGATTGCTTATATCGTGCGATCATGCGGAAGCGTACTGGTGTCATACGACAGACTCAGTGACTTATGTCGTGCGGTCCTGTGATAAGACATCGTCAGAGGTTGGTCGTTGGCTAACCAACGACCCTCCGATGCTTAAGTCAGTAGTCGTTTGTGATAAAAAAATCGTATGAAAGAAGAGAAAAGAATTTAGAAAACGTACCTTCTAAGATTCTTTTTTACTTGATGGGGGATTTGCCCCCCGTCATTTACTATCCTATTTTCTCTAGGAAAAAATAGGTTTTAAATGACGGATCGACACTAAGTTTTCGAGGATTAACATCAATGTCTATGTCGACCGTGTTTTCGTGCGACAGGGCAGAATAGTCGGCATATTACTATAAAAAAGGCATTAGTTTGTCTATAAGATCAGAGATAGAGAGACGTATCTGTCGAGACCTTATGGTCAAGTTTGCCGTTATCTAGGACGATTTATTTGACCTGTGACTGCCAAACAGCTTATTTTCGCGGCTTCAGGGTGGTCTTATAGCAGTCACGGGCGACTTTCGACTCACTTTTGATTTCTTGGACTCCCCACGGCGTAGGGAACTTCAGGGTCTGATGATACGTCGAGGGGACGGCTTTCATTTCATAGATCCATGGTCAACCTAAGATGATGTTATAGGCCGACGAACAATCGATGACACTGAACTTAGTCTGCTTGTTGATTCCTCCGGCATAGACCGGCAGGATGATCTCTCCATAGGTGCTCGTTGCTTCTCCGTTGAAACCGACCAAGGTTGTCGAACGTCGGGTGATTTCCGAGCGATCGATTCCCATGGCCTTGACGGTGTTAAGGAAAATGACGTTCGCTGAACTGCCCCCATCGATCAAGACTCGTCGGGTTAAACAATTGCCAATCGTGAGTTGAATGATCAACCCGTCATGATGCTTCTGGTACGAGTCGCCGAGGTCGTCTTGATCGAATACAATCTTCATAGCTTCCAGCTCCAGGTCATCTTTTGGCCTTAATGAACGCGGGATAGGTCGATTATCGGGCGCTTGACTGGCGTGATGCTTGGCTGCGGAATACGTAAGACCGCACACGTCGGAACCACCAGTAATTCAATTGACGACTTTCGCAGGCTCGAGGGTTGGCGGTCGATGGTCGCTAGCTGATGTAACGACGCCATCGATGATTTCTTTGAGATTTCCTTTAGGGACATCATATGCTAACTCCTTTTTGAGAGCTATGCAATCATCTGTCGCGTGACCATGGTCGGCATGGAAGTCGCACTACTTTGACTTATCTTTCTTGGCGTCGTCCTGATCGGACTTTATTGGCCACCGGATGGTTGCTTGGGCGGTCTTCAGAGCTTCGACCAAGTCCTTAGTAGACCCTTTGAATCCATAAGAGGATATCTTGGGGTACTGAGAAAATTTGGTCGCAGTCTTGGCCTCTGCTTTTGTCTTGAACCGGACGTTCGAAATCTGGCACACGGGCTCTACTTTGGGAATTGCCTTTGTCTTGAATTCTGGCTTCTTCACACCTAACGACCTCTTG
Source organism: Saussurea involucrata (assembly GCA_033807775.1). Classification (NCBI taxonomy): domain Eukaryota; kingdom Viridiplantae; phylum Streptophyta; class Magnoliopsida; order Asterales; family Asteraceae; genus Saussurea; species Saussurea involucrata. The sequence continues at coordinate 53,633,675 of CM066324.1, forward strand.
TCGTCGGTATGCTTGCAACGAAAGGCAGCGTCGTCCTCTACCCTTATATATGCTAGGGTTCGAGCTCGGACATCCTCAAAACTCTCTGGAGGATACTTGGTTAGATAAGTGTACATACCCGAACTGTCGTCCAGACCACAATTATAAGCTTCGATTGCGGTCTTGAAGTCACAGTTGCGGACACTAGTCATCTATGCATTGAACCTATTGAAGTAGCTTCGAATAGACTCATTGGCCTTCTGTACGACATAATATAGGTCACTGGTTTGCTTCTCCATCTTGCGACTGCTGGCGAACTGCTGAGAGAATTGATTGACCAACTCAGCGAACGACCCGCTGGACTTGGGTTTGAGATTGATCAACCATTGGAGGGCAGGAATAGTGAGGGTTGCTCCAAAACTCTTGCACATGCATACTTCTTGGTACATGTGCGGGATCGAGATCGTCCACATGAGCTGTTTATATTGCGCGACGTGCTCTGTCGGATCTGTCACTCCTGAGTATTTGGGCGTGAAAGCGGGGACGTTATATTTCTTCGGGACTTCGACGATCGCAATTTCATTGATGAAGGGCGACGTCTGAAACCCTGATCGAGGCTCGACGTCGACGGGATCGGCTGCCCCGGGTAGCTTGGCGAGCAAAGATAGGTTACGCTCGTTCTGATCTTCTAGCATCTTCAACCGCTGGGCGACGGGGTCAATAGGATGCGTATTGACTCCTGAACTGGTGCCATTGTCGTGCGACGAGCCATTGGCATCCCCGTTGAAAGGGACAAAATACGAATGCGACCCATTCTGAAACGGCTGCGATCCATTATGCATGGGAGGTGGCCTTATATGCTAAGGAGGAACCGTCCCGAAGTAGGGATTTGGGTTGAACGGCCCCGGCTGCTGGTTCTGCATGAACGGACCTGGATGCTGATTCTGAGCAAACGGATTTGGATGCTGATTCTGAGCAAACGGACCCGACCTTGGACCTGGATTATGCGCGAATGGTCTAGGACCATTCGACCGAACGATCCTTGGTCTGGATTCTGAACGAATGGCCTACGACCATTCTGGGATCGAAAGGGATTCCTCAGCCACGCGATCTCCTCAGCTGCTCTTCGACTCTGCTCGGCCATGGCATTGATTTGATTCCGAGCAACTTCTAGCTCTTGATACATATGAGCAATAACATGCTCTTGATTTCCTGGGGCTGCCATCTTCCTGAAACAAAAAACAATGGAAACTCCAAGAAACCGTTAGTACGACGCACGTTTGTCGAAGATTTTCTCTAGATGGGGTCCCACAGATGGCGCCAAACTGTTAATGCCAAAAATCGCACAAAAGTACAACTTAAGGTCGATTGTGTAAATTAACAACTAAAGAAAGGGATCTCTCGACAAAGCGTGCGATTAAGAAAAAAAATGTAAAAGAGACAGAGAATTTGGTGACGCGGGAAAAACCTCAACGAGGACAAAACCCGCGGACGACTATGGAAGTCGTCGCTGCACTATGGTCGCCAAACAGGGGCGATGTCCTTATGTTTCAGGTGTCGATCGTACAGAGATTACAATACAAATGAAGGAAAGACTTCGAAATGTAAAGTAACAAGTGTTTCAAATATAAAAACAACGTGTGTCGTGTGTACGGTCTGTGTGTCGTGCGTAAAAACTGTGCGTTGAGCGTAGGAGTCGTGCGTCGATGTCGTGCGTCGATGTCGTGCGTCGAGAGCGATCTGTTGTCAGAAAGTTATTTTCTTCGTATGTTCTTGAGTACGTAGTGTGATTCTTGGATACGGTCCCCTTCAATGATGATGGAACTCTATATTTGTAGCCTTCGGGTGCTTTGATTGATTTCTTGAATGCTTTACGTATATGTCGTAACGGACGTTGTCTTTAATGCTGTTAATGGCCCTTTACTGGTTGTAGCCTTTGGTCATGAATGACGTTGACTCCTGCATTAAACACTGAACAAACGTAACAGTCATAACGAACGTTAGTTGGTCGAGGTCGCATGGTCTTATGCGACGGTCGTGAGAACTAGACGACATCGTGGTCGAGTGTCGTTAGGTAGATAACATACGATTTGACTTTTAACCAAGGGACAAAGTACTATAGTTTTACCTTACTATGGGGAAGTAAAATAAGTGTTTTCCTTACCTTGGTCGTGGTCGAGACTGATGAAATTTTGCCCAAACAGATGACATCAACGTTTTCGATGGACGATGTCGCCAAATGGATCATGGGGATAGCGTCAAATATCGGTTCGACCAAAGTAGACCCAAGGTTTGCTAAAGCATCGGCCTGGGTATTCTGGTCCCTTGGAATCTGTTCAATAGAAAAAGATTTAAATTTTTCGGATTTTTCTTTTGCTACCTTTAGGTAAGCTGTCATTTTTGAATCTTTGGCTGCGAATTCCCCATTCATCTGGTTTACCAACAGGAGAGAATCGCTTTTGACATGTAACGCGGTTGCCCCCAAGTCATAGGCCATATTCATTCCCATGATCAGGGCTTCATATTCAGCTTCGTTGTTGGTGGTCTTGAAGTCGCATCGGACTAAATATACCATCTTGCCCCCCTGTGGCGACTTTAAGACGACGCCTAGTCCTGAACCTCTAACGTTGGATGATCCGTCGACATGTAAGATCCAAGGCACGTCGTCGTGATTCGCCACAGTTGACACTTCAAACTCTGCTTCTTTCTCCAATTCAGGGCTGAAATCAGCAATAAAACCTGCTAAGGCTTGCGATTTGATCGCGGTCCTGGGTTTGAAATCGATGTCGTAACTGCTGAGATATATGCTCTACTTTGCTAAGCGACCTGTCAACTCAGGTTTCCTCAAGACAGACTTAAGAGGAAAGTTAGTCACGACGGTAATAGGATGTGATTCAATGTAATGTCGCATTTTCTTTGCAGCTGTGACTAGCGAAAAGAGCAATTTTTCCATAGAGGAATACCTGGTTTCTGCATCCAAGAGAGATTTACTTACATAGTAGATCGGAAATTGTTGCTTTTCATCTTCTCGCGTCAGTACGGAACTTACTGCATTTGGACTAACAACCAAATATAGTTGCAATACTTTGTGATCGTGAGGTTTTGATAACAAAGGAGGCGACGTCATGTACTCCTTAAGCTTTTGCAATACCTGCTCATGACCGTCGGTCCTGTCGAAGCCTTTGTTCTTCCTGAGGACATTGTAAAATAAATGGCACTTATCTGAAGATCGAGAGATAAACCTGTTAAGAGCTGCCACTCGACCAGTAAATCTTTGGACTTCTTTGAAATTTCTCGGGGATTTGATTTCGATAATGGCTTTGATCTGGTCGGGATTAGCCTCGATTCCTCGACGAATGACCATGTAGCCCAAGAACTTTCCAGCACTGACACCGAAGGAACACTTTGTCGGGTTGAGCTTCATGCTATACTTCCGAAGGACGTCGAACGACTGCCTCAGGTGTTCGACGTGGTCGACTGCTTCTTTCGACTTGACGAGCATGTCGTCGATATAAACTTCCATTGTGTCGCCAAGGTGATCTTTGAACATTTTATTCACCAGACGCTGGTAGGTAGAACCTGCATTTTTTAGTCCAAAAGGCATAACCTTATAACAGTAAATACCTCGGTCTGTCATAAATGCGGTTTTCTCTTGGTCCTCGACGTGCATTAAGATTTGGTTATATCCGGAGTAGGCATCCATGAACGTTAATAGTTCATGCCCCGCTGTCGCGTCGACCATGGCATCGATGTGTGGTAATGGAAATGGATCTTTTGGAAAAGCTTTGTTGAGATCGGTGAAGTCGATACAGACTCTCCATTTGCCATTTTTCTTTGCCACGACCACGACGTTAGCAAGCCAATCGGGATATTTTACTTCGCGAATCTTTCCTGTTTTGAGGAGATTGTCGACCTCGTCATTTATCACCTTATTCCTTTCAGAAGCAAATTTCCTTCGCTTTTGCTTGATGGGTTTGAATGACGGATCGACGTTGAGCTTATGGGAGATAACATCAGGATCGATACCGACCATATATTCCTGCGACCAAGCAAAACAATCGGCATGTTCCTGCAGGAAATATATTAGATTGTCTTTAATGTAGGGATCGAGGGAGGATCCTATAAAGACTTTTTGATCAGGTTTGCTCTGATCTAGGATGATTTCTTCCAAGCGATAGTCATCAACTATCGTAGAGGAATCTTGTGCATCCTTGAGCTCTTCGTGCATCTGGGCAATGATTTGCTCTGGATTTTCGAAGCCTGCCATTCTCCTGAAAAAGAAAACAGAAGAAACTACAAGAAACCGTTAGTACGACGCAAGTTTGTCAAAGATTTTGTCTAGATGGGGTCCCACGGATGGCGCCAAACTGTTAATGCCAAAAATTGCACAAAAGTACAACTTGAGGTTGATTGTGGAACTTAACAACTAAAGAAAGAAATCTCTCGACAAAGCGTGCGACAAAGACAAAAAATATAAATGAGACAGAGAATTTTGGTGACGCGGGAAAAACCTTAACGAGGAAAAAACCCGCGGACGACAGTGGAGGTCGTCGTTGTACTATGGTCGCCAAACAGGGGCGATATCCTTTGTTTTGGGTGTCGATCGTACAGAGATTACAATACAAATGAAAGAAAGACTTCGAAATGTAAAGTAACAAGTGTGTCGAATGTAAAAACAATGTAAGTCGTGTATAAAAATAAAGTGTCGTGTGCGAATATCGTGCGTCGAGAGCGATTCTTCCAGAGAGAGTTCTTTGATTTGAATATTCTTCTGAGTTTGGAAGATTGCGTCTGATGTCCGCTATCTGTTGTCTTGTTTGCCCTCTCTCTTGAAATGAAGATTGAGCTTGGTATTTGTAGTCTTCGGGTGCTTTAATTGATTCGTTGAATGTTTCATGTAACTGTCGTAACGGTTTGCTGACTTGAATGCTCATAACTAACCTCGTCGGTTATAGCCGTTGATCATGAATGATATTGACTCCTACATTAAAACACTGAATAAACGTAACAGTCATAGTATACGTTAGTCGGTCGAGGTCGCATGGTTTTATGTGACGGTCGTGTGAAATAGGCGACATCGTGGTCGAGTGTCGTGAGGTAAATAACTTTTTGATCTCAACTCTAATAAGGGGATAAAAATGCTCATGATTTTATCTTACCAAAGAAAAGGGGAGTAGGTGTTTTCCTTACCTCGGTCGTGGTCGAGACTGGTGAAATTTTGCCCAAACAACAGCCAAATATAGCTGCAATACTTCGTGATCGTGAGGTTTTGATAACAAAAGGAGGCGATGTCATGTACTCCTTAAGCTTTTGCAATGCCTGCTCATGACCGTCGGTCCAGTCGAAGCCTTTGTTCTTCCTGAGGACACTGTAAAATAAATGGCACTTATCTGAAGATCGAGAGATAAACCTGTTAAGAGCTGCCACTCGACCAGTAAGTCTTTGGACTTCTTTGAAATTTCTCGAGGATTTAATTTCGATAATGGCTTTGATCTGGTCGGGATTAGCCTCGATTCCTCGACGAGTGACCATGTAGCCCAAGAACTTTCCAGCACTGACACCGAAGGAACACTTTGTCGGGTTGAGCTTCATGCTATACTTACGAAGGACGTCGAACAACTGCCTCAGGTGTTCGACGTGGTCGACTGCTTGCTTCGACTTGACGAGCATGTCGTCGATATAAACTTCCATTGTGTCGCCAAGGTGATCTTTGAACATTTTATTCACCAGACGCTGGTAGGTAGAACCTGCATTTTTTAGTCCAAAAGGCATAACCTTATAACATTAAATACCTCGGTCTGTCATAAATGCAGTTTTCTCTTGGTCCTCGACGTGCATTAAGATTTGGTTATATCCGGAGTAGGCATCCATGAACGTTAATAGTTCATGCCCCGCTGTCGCGTCGACTATGGCATCGATGTGTGGTAATGGAAATGGATCTTTTGGAAAAGCTTTGTTGAGATCGGTGAAGTCGATACAGACTCTCCATTTGCCATTTTTCTTTGCCACGACCACGACGTTAGCAAGCCAATCGGGATATTTTACTTCGCGAATCTTTCCTGTTTTGAGGAGATTGTCGACTTCGTCATTTATCACCTTATTCCTTTCAGGAGCAAATTTCCTTCGCTTTTGCTTGATGGGTTTGAATGACGGATCAAGACCCAAAGGAGATTTGGAGTTGGAAGCTATGAAGATCATATTCGACCAAGACGACCTCGGTGACTCGTATCAGAAGCACCATGATGGGTTGATCATTCAACTCACGATTGGTAAATGTTTAACTCGACGAGTCTTGGTCGATGGGGGCAGTTCAGCGAACTTCATTTTCCTTGACACCATCAAAGCTATGGGAATCAATCGCTCGGAAATAACCCGACGTTCGACGACCTTAGTTAGTTTCAATGGAGAAGCGACGAGCACCTATAGAGAGATCATCTTGCCGGTCTATGCCGGAGGAATCAACAAGCAGGCCAAGTTCAGCGTCATCGATTGTGCGTCGGCCTATAACATCATTTTAGGTCGACCATGGATCCATGAAATGAAAGCCGTTCCCTCAACGTATCATCAGACTCTGAAGTTCCCTATGCCGTGGGGAGTTCAGGAAATCAAAAAAGTGAGCCAAAAGTCGCTCGTGACTGCTATAAGACAACCCTGAAGCCGTGAAAGTAAGTTGTCTGGCAGTTGCAGGTTGAAGGCTAAGCATGACCGTAGGGTCTCGACAGGTTCATCCTTCTATCCGTAATCTTAAAACTTCTGCCTCTCCTACAGGATATGCCGACTATTTTTTGCCATGTCGCACGAAAACACGGTCGACATAGACGTAGACGTTGTTCCTCGAGATCTCAGTGTCGATCTGTCATTTAAAACCTACTCTCTCCTGAAAAGAATAGGATGATAAATGACGGGGGGCAAGTACCCCATCCGAGAGGGTATGCTTTCAAAATTCCCTTTTTCTTCTTCCATACGATTTTTTATCACAAACGATTACTGACTTAAGCATCGGAGCGTCGTTGGTTAGCCAACGACCAACCTTTAACATTGTTTTTTCGCAGAATCGCACGCCGATAATCACTAAGTCTAAAACAGCTTTAGTTTTGCAAGGTCGCACGATGTAAACGACCAGGTCTATGACTTGATCATTCTTTCACAGGGACACACGATTCGCAGTTCTTCGGACGACTTAGTCGTACGATCGCAAAGTCTAACGATTTTGCACTCTAAATTTCTTAACTTTGAAGAATTTCACTCTCTGAATGTATGCTTTGATCGCATGTGTTTATGTTTGTATACACGATTTAGAAGTCTTATGGCTTATGTTCTAATTGTTATGTTGTAATGGATGCCTAAGTCGCATGATTTACTATGTGAATTTCACAATTACTATTGTATTTACTTACAAAATGTGCAAGACACGAGTGTTAATGCCAAAAATCGCACCAAAGGGACAACTTAAGGTCGATGTGGACTTTAACAACTAAAGAAAGGAATCGTTCGACAAAGGCGTGCGATAAAGACAAAAATGTAAATGAGACAAAGGATTTGATGACGCAGGAAAATCATCGAGGAAAAAACCTGTGGACGACAGTGGATGTCGTCGCTGCACTATGGTCGCCAATCAGGGGCGATGACCTTGGTGTTCAGGGTGTCGATCGTACAGAGATTACAATACAAATGAAGGGAAAGTGTTGGGTCACCAATGATTTGAAATTGACTCACCAATGTTTTCCCTAATTATCCTACTTAGTATATTTTAGTTTGGTTCTTCATATGACTTGTACAATATAGCAACTGTTCGGTGAAGTCGAAGATCAACCGAAACCAAGCTTGAAGACTCTCTACTTGTGGAAAATAGAAGACTCTTCTCAACAAACAAACAAGTCATTATTCATCGAAGTTGTCCTCACAATTCGGTGAACAACATGTTCACCAATTTTGTTCTCACAAATCGGTGGTCAACATCTCCACCGATAATTCTTGCATTATTCGGTGGACATCTTCCACCGATGTGGTCTTCAGGAATCGGTGGAACTCATCCCACTGATGAGGATACTTAAATCGGTGGGATCTTTGTGAAATTGGTTTTCTTGCAGATGTTTTCAAAGACCAATGACAATTGTATCGGTGAAACATCATCGGTATGATTGTCTTGGAATCCACATCAAGAAGATCATTTACTCATGGGACAATATCCGTTGGAAGATAAAAGTGACCTTTTGTCTTTTATCCATCTTCAGTAAAAGTCTTTTCAGCATGGGTTCTATACCTATTACCAAGAAAAAGGTGATGGGATCATTCCAGCTTTTTAGAAGTCAACTTCTTCCAGCCAATCTCCTGATGACAAGTGTCCCAAGCATTTAATGCTCAGTACACTCATCCTCACTATAAAAGGAAGACCTCTCAATGTAGAAGATAGGACTTACATCTTGAGATACTTGAAGATTACTGTGTGCTCTAAGATTCTACGTGAACTGGAAGATTTCTCTCAGTCCAAGAAATCTCCATATTGCTAAAAACTTCATAGCTTTGTTCTAAGTGTTCTTAGTTATTTTGTTTAGTATACTTTGTGAAAGATTGTTAGAATAGTTTATCTGTTCTTTTTCGCAACAGTCTTAAGTTTCTATGTGTAATTCTTGTTGAAAGATTATCAATAATAGAATTAAAATTGTGAAATTTTGAGTATTGTATTCAACCCCCCCCCCCTTCTACAATACTTGTTATAGCCATCTTGGACTAACAAGTGGTATCAGAGCAGGAAGTTTAATTCATAAACTTGATCTGCAATGGCTGCTTCTTCTTCCAAAAATGAAGCTTTTTCTCAAAACACCTTTTCTGAAAACGGCTCTATAGCCAAACCTCCCAAGTTTAATTCCAACAACTTTTCTTTGTGGAAAAGCCGGATGATGCTTTTCATTGAAGGAATGGATAGTAGATATCCAACTATTCTCAATGAGGGACCCTTAGTCCCTAAAGTTTGGTCTCGCTATGAAACCAAGAAATCCGGTAAGGAAGTTGTTGGAAAAGATGATTCTGATGATTCCTCTGATGAAGAAAAATCTGCTGTTAATGGTCGTTACATTCTTAAAAATCCTAAGAAATATACTGATGAGGAAAAATGTCTTGTGTCTCTTGATTCTAAAGTTAGAACTTTCATTGCTCTCTCTCTTCCTGATGAAGTGTACCACTCTCTGGTAAATCTCTCTACTGCCAAAGAAATGTGGTCCACTCTGTGTGTTTTGTACGAAGGTACAAATGAAGTTAAAAAGAGCAGAAAGATTGCTCTTGTTAGAAAATTTGAACTCTTTTCTTATGAGAGAGGAGAATCTCTCTCCAACTACTATAATCGCTTTAACAGTCTTCTTAATGACTTAGAGCTGTTAGGTAGAGTGTATGACAATGAGGAAGTCTTGTGCAAATTTATGGACTGTCTTCCTGATTTTTGGGAAAATATTTGTACTTGTATAAAGACAACCAAGGATCTTGATCATATGCCTCTCGCTTCTCTTTATGGAACTCTTTTCAACTATGAGCAGACTAAGCTGCAAAGGAAATCTGTCATCACAGACATAAAGAGCTCTCCTCTAGCTCTCCTAAGTGACTCTTCCAAAAAGACTAAGTGCTTTCCAAAAATCACCTACCCATCTGACTATGACCATGATAGTCAAGAAGATCCCAATGATCATTCGGAGGCATATCTTAGTGATGCTAAGGATGAATGTGAGGAAACTTCAGTTGATAAATTATCTGATGAAATGGCCATGTTGGATGGGTATTCTAAATCTAAATCTCACCACCTTTCTGGAAAATCTAAGTCTGGTAGAAAATCATCCTTTTCTCTCTCCAAACACTCTTCTTTGGACAAATCTAATGAGGAATGTTTTAACTGTGGTAAAAGGGGTCATTTTGCCTCTGAGTGCAGAAGTAAACTTCTTGAAGGACCCAAAACTTCTTCCTCGGGCCGATTTTCCTCAAAATCGGAAAGATCCAAACATGATTCCACAAATCTCTCCTCTTTTGCACATTCTAACCGGGCTGAAAGATACAAGGAAAAATACAAGAGAGGAAAAGAAAGAAATGAAAGACTTGTCAGAAAAGCAAAGGGTCTACCTGCTAAAACTCATGATTTGGCAGATGAACCCACATCTGAAAGCGAGAATGACATCGCAAATGTCTGTTTCATGGCCAAGATAAATGACATGGATGATTCAGAAGGCCACATCTCCTCAACTGCTCTTGTATCAGCTAAGTGCCTCTCCTCCTCATCACAGGTACATCCTTTTCTATCTCTTTCTGATAATGAAAAGGTTGAAGCATTTGATTCTTTAACCATTGATCTTTTTGATGCTAAAACTGCTAAGCAAAAGGCAAATGCTCAAATAAAATCTCTTTCCTCTCAACTGCTGTTTTGTCACTCTCAACTGGAAAACTTTGAAAAAGTTAAGGCTGAGCTTGAAGATCTAAAATCCATCAACTTTATTCTTGCCAAGGAGAAAAACAAAATATTCAAACGTTTTCAAAAGGAACAAGAAATCATGAGAAAATGGACCAGTTCTTCCAAAAACCTGGAAAAGATTTTTCAAGATCAGATTTCCTGTAATAACAAAACTGGTCTAGGCTTTGGAAAAATGGAAACTGATAAATCTTCAAAATCTCATGCTTCCACCTCATGTGCTTCACCTACTTCTTGTGAAACTTCCAATTCCAATTCTATTGGGTCTATGTCCATGAATTCTGCAGATTCATCTGAAGATTTAAAATTTGGAATGTTTTTAAAGGCAAAAGATCATATTTCCTTTCCAAAGGAAAAGGATCAAGATTCCAATGATTCTTCCACACCTATCCATGAATTTAAAAAATTCTTGACTTTAGATGATGCATCCTCCTCCTCCAACTCAAGCAATATATTTTCTAACTCTGAAAAAGGAAAGTCTCTGGGTGCCGATTCTTTATTAAAAAGAAATCCTCCAATTTTTTCTAAAAATACCTATGTGACTTCCCCTACCGATTTTCTTCCCCGATCTGTGAGTCTCAAAATGTCCAATTCAAAAGAAAAGATTTATGTCCTCCCAAATTTTGAAAAAGGAATTATAGGTGATGCACCCCAATTCTTTGTTACCTCTTCAAAATCTTTGAGCAAAAATAAGGAAAAATATCTAAGCTCTAAAAAGGCATTTCTTTATAGAAAATGCTATATCTGTGGTGATGTTTCTCATTTTGCCAAAGACTGTCCGAAAGAAAGAATTGATCTGAATGACATAAATTCTTTTCCATCATCATCTAACCCAAATGGGTAGCTAGGAAATAAATTTTGTGTGATTGCAGATTTTGAGCTTGACAGATGGATCTATGTGGACAAGTGTGAAAGTTGACAAAGCCTTAGAATTCTTTACTCTCATGACATCATCACCTATTATCTCCTAACCATGAAAACCCACCGAATCACCATGAAAACCCATCTCACAAAATCCCTCCATTTTTTTTCTTCTTCGTGACATCATCATCCACCACCTTTTTGTCACCACCTTATTATTAATATTATATATATATATATATATATATATATTTTAAATGACCATCGGTGGAAATTTAAATATGTATATATATAATAATAATAAACTCTTCTCTCTTTCTTTGTGCCGACAAAAACAAACCCATAAATCTTCTCTTAAAAATATCTCTTCTTTTGTCTCTAACTTTCTATCACCGATTTTAAATCACACTCACCTCCCAAAATCTCTCCATCACCAAAGCCACCACCAAATCAAAGAGCATATCCACCGAAAATCTCTCTCTCTCGCCTTCCCACTGAACCTCTGATCCCACTCCATCATCACCCCTAACACAAAATATTCCACCACCTTTACCTCCTGCAACCAAATGGACCAAAGATCACCCCATAGATCAAATCATCGGTGATCAACATGCAGGTGTCCAAACATATAGAGGAGTTGGAAATATCTGTCTCTATGTGAATTTTCTCTCTCTTTTATAAACCCAAGAAGATTGATGAAGCTCTTGCAGATCCCTGTTGGATCACTGCCATGCAAGAAGAGCTTTCTCAATTTGAGAGAAACAAAGTTTGGAGATTGGTTCCCAGACCCCGAAAGAAGACAGTCATTGGAACCAAATTGATCTTCTGAAATAAAATGGATGAAGAAGGCACAGTTATCAGAAACAAGGCCAAACTGGTTGCTCAAGGTTACCGACAGGAAGAAGGCATTGATTATGATGAAACTTTTGCCCCTGTTGCAAGACTTGAAGCAATAAGAATCTTTCTGGCTCATGCTGCCTACCGAAATTTCAGAGTTCTTCAAATGGATGTCAAAAGTACATTCCTCAATGGGGAACTTGCAGAGGAAGTCTATGTGAAACAACCTCCTGCCTTTGAAGACCCAGCTCATCCAGACTATGTGTACAGAACTAGACAAAGCTCTTTATGGTCTCAAGCAAGCTCCACGTGCTTGGTATGACACTCTTGCCAACTTTCTCTTAAAGAATGGATTTTCCAGAGGTAAAATTGACAACACTCTATTCATCAAGGAAACCTCAGGTAATCTTATTCTTGTCCAAATCTATGTTGATGACATCATCTTGACGACGTCATCACCATGATCTCATCACACCAATCTACCTCTCACCAGAACCAACTTTCTATGTGTCATCTCCTCATCCCATTCTTTCTTCCATCATATTTCACTTTTGGACAGCAACCCAACTCTCCTTTTTCTCAAAACCCACATACTACAAACTCTTCCACAGATATCATCCCAAATCCTTCTACTCAAAAACTCCTCAAACTCAATCTTTGTGGGTCATCAAAAAATTGTAAGATGAAATTCCAATATTTTCTTCACCTTGAAGATTTCCTCCATGATGCCGTAGCAGATTTTATCCAAACTCTTCTGAAGATGCCAGAAGATTTCCTCCAACCTCTTCAAGAAATCCCACCGACTTTTTGTCAAACTCTTGCAAAATTTCGGTGGGAATGATAAATTTTCGAAAAAAAAAATCTACCGATTTTCCTACCGAAATTAGCCAATTTTCGGTGGGATCTCCTTAGTTTTCGGTGGGGAAGCAAAAAAAAGAAAAAAATTCAAAATTTTTTTTTGACCATACCACCGACCACACCACCGAAATTTCGATGGTTGGCCTCCAAATTCGGTGGTTATGAGCAAAAATCAAAAAAATATATTTTTTACCATACCACCGACCACACCACCGAAATTTCGGTGGTTGGCCCCCAAATTCGGTGGTTATGAGCACAAAAAAAAAGGTGTTTCCAATTGTTTGTGGTGTTTCTTCTCCGTCGTACGCTGAGGGGGAGAAACCATCTGAGGGGGAGCAATATCAGCGTCCAACTCGATCAACACCAACCCTCTGTACTCGTTTTCAGCGTCCAACTCGGAAAAATGAGGAAATCGGGCGGACCGATCAAGGGGGAGCACATCAGTCCGGGCAGATCTAACTGAGGGGGAGAAACACAAAACCGACTGATCTACTGAGGGGGAGCAAAACAAAGACAAAGGATGATGATGCTGAACAGGAAGTGCTGAAGATGCCAAGAGAAAGAGAAAATGTAAGAGATTGGCAAAAGCATCCTGAGGCTGATTCACTCAAACTCAACCCTCCTCAAAGATTGTCACTATAATGGATGTGTCTCCTATCAAAACCCACAGACTCACTTGGCTGAAATCTTTTCAAGTAAATGGATGACTTGAAGATTTGGAACATCTGAAGAAAAGCAAAAGTGCCTGAAAGATAAAGTTCTCCAACACATCAACAGGCTGTTAATCAAAATGAAGAATCCTCAAGCCAGATACAAGTTTCAACTCGCCCCTCCAAAGATGCAAGTAATATTCTTTCTGTTCATATTGTTTATACTTCTTTCCTTTTCTTTCACTTATTTGTACAGCTATACATTTTTTGTTTTTTCTTACTTGTAAATATCATACACACACAAATCCATAAAAGACAAAATAGATAAAAAAAATGGTCTATGTGAAAAGAACCCAAAAAGAGTAAAAAGGGTCAAAATGCAATTTTATTCAGATACTCTTCAATATTCTAAGTATGGAGCTCAAATTCAAATAGGGGGAGATTGTTGGGTCACCAAAGATTTGAAATTGACTCACCAATATTTTCCCTAATTATCCTACTTAGAATATTTTAGTTTGGTTCTTCATATGACTTGTACAATATAGCAACTGTTCGGTGAAGTCGAAGATCAACCGAAACCAAGCTTGAAGACTCTCTACTTGTGGAAAATAGAACACTCTTCTCAACAAACAAACAAGTCATTATTCACCGAAGTTTTCCTCACAATTCGGTGAACAACATGTCCACCGATTTTGTTCTCACAAATCGGTGGTCAACATCTCCACCGATAATGCTTGCATTATTCGGTGGACATCTTCCATCGATGTGGTCTTCAGGAATCGGTGGAACTCATCCCACTGATGAGGATACTTAAATCGGTGGGATCTTTGTGAAATTGGTTTTCTTGCAGATGTTTTCAAAGACCAATGATAATTGTATCGGTGAAACATCATCGGTATGATTGTCTTGGAATCCACATCAAGAAGATCATTTACTCATGGGACAATATCCGTTGGAAGATAAAAGTGACCTTTTGTCTTTTATCCATCTTCAGTAAAAGTCCTTTCAGCATGGGTTCTATACCTATTACCAAGAAAAAGGTGATGGGATCATTCCAGCTTTTTAGAAGTCAACTTCTTCCAGCCAATCTCCTGATGACAAGTGTCCCAAGCATTTAATGCTCAGTACACTCATCCTCACTATAAAAGGAAGACCTCTCCATGCAGAAGATAGGACTTACATCTTGAGATACTTGAAGATTACTGTGTGCTCTAAGATTCTACGTGAACTGGAAGATTTCTCTCAGTCCAAGAAATCTCCATATTGCTAAAAACTTCATAGCTTTGTTCTAAGTGTTCTTAGTTATTTTGTTTAGTATACTTTGTGAAAGATTGTTAGAATAGTGTATCTGTTCTTTTCCGCAACAATCTTAAGTTTCTATGTGTAATTCTTGTTGAAAGATTTTCAATAATAGAATTAAAATTGTGAAAATTTTGAGTATTGTATTCAACCCCCCCTTCTACAATACTTGTTATAACCATCTGGGACTAACAGAAAGACTTCGAAATGTAAAGTAGAAGTGTTTGAAATGTAAAAACAGTGTGCGTCGTGTGTGAAAACAATATGTGAACTGTTGGTCGAGAGTGAATGTCGTGCGTCGAGAGCGATCTTCTATGAATGATCTCTTTGCTTTGAATGAATATTCTTCGAGTGTTTGCGTTTGCTTCTGTTGTTCGATGCTCTTGTTCTATCTCTCTCCCTATGTCATTCGATGTTGATCAGATGTCCCTTGAAGTGAGGATTGAGCTTGGAATTTATAGTCTTTGGGTACTTTAATTGGATCATTAAGTGTCTCGTCGTAACGGTCGTTGCCTTCAATGCTGGTATTGATGTTTTTTAACTAATTATGTCGGTTATAACCGTTGTCCATTAATTATGTTTGACTCCTGCATTAAACATTGAACAAACGTAACAGTCGTATAGCCCGATGATAAGAGACTGTCGACGTAAGACCGACGAGTCGTAACTGGCGGCGCGTAACTGGCGACGTAAGGCTAGTGACGTAAGACTAATGTTCTGAGACTAGCGATGTGCGACGTGCGATCATTAGATGTAAGATGATTATTGACCCAATAA
Source organism: Saussurea involucrata (assembly GCA_033807775.1). Taxonomy (NCBI): domain Eukaryota; kingdom Viridiplantae; phylum Streptophyta; class Magnoliopsida; order Asterales; family Asteraceae; genus Saussurea; species Saussurea involucrata. Next base: position 53,649,383 of record CM066324.1, read on the forward strand.
GGTTTTTAATAACCAATTATCGTGTGTCGGGGGTATGGCAATAATGGGTATTACCTTTGTTGGTCGAGGGTATGATCGTCGTAGTTTTAGGGTAATCAAGGTCCATGGGTCATGTCGAGGGAGTTTCCCAAGTCGGTCGAGGGTGTGATTTTTTACCCAAACAATTAGCCCCTCGACATCTGAATTTCGAAGCCATTTGAATTTTAGATCTCGCATCAAAGTAGAATGATGAGTCGTGTCGTTTCTGCTGATCGGATCAGTAGAATAAAACCAGCTTGGTTAGCTAAAATTGCGTGACCAGTCGATGATATTAAGTAAGTTGCAGTGATCGAAAGATGTTCTCTTATGTGCAAGATACTTGTGGTGTTCATCTAACGATCGTAAGACGACCTTAAAACGTAAGGAACCGACGGTGATCGTAAGACAATCTTTGTCAAAATGAGACGTATGGGTCGGGAGTCAATCGTAAGACGATTGGGCCAAAAAAAACCTTGGCGACAGTCATAAGATGATCCATCCAAGATAAAATTTAAGGATCTTGTGATACAGTCGTTAAAGACTTATGTTCTGGCGTTCCGAGCCGATATGGTTGTTATGGACTTGTGGTCTGGCGTTCACAGCCAATATGGTCGTTATAGACCTATGATCTGGCGTTCGTGCCGATACGGTCGTTAGAGACCTATGACCCGGCGTTCCGAGCCGATACGGTCGTTAAAGACCTATGTTCTGGCGTTTAGAGCCGATACGGTCGTTAGAGACCTATGTTCTGTCGTTCCGAGCCGATACGGTCGTTAAAGACCTATGTTCTGGCATTTAGAGCTGATACGGTCGTTAGAGACCTATGTTCTGGCGTTTAGAGCCGATACGGTCGTTAGAGACCTATGATATGGCGTTCGAGCCGATATGGTCGTTAGAGACCTATGTTCTGGCGTTCGAGCCGATGTGGTCGTTAGAGACCTATGTTACGTTGTGTAAGTTGTTGGTCCCGAAGGGTTATACAAGTTTGTAGAAGGGGGGGGGGGGGGTTGAATATAAACACACAGATTTTACTTTTCTAAATTGTTTATTGATAAATCATTAACAGTTTACAGCTTGTTGCGGAAACAAGATTAAGGATAAATCCTAAATCTAAACAAGTTGGAACACTAAGTTTCTTGCACTAAGAAGGAGAAGGAAATTACTAATAATAACCTATCTCAAGATAAGAAGGATGAACTTGGCCAGAGTTAGCAAGTTACTTCAAAAATGAAGTGAGTTCTTCTTCTTATATACTGCATGCATTTAATGCATTGCAGTTTACACTTTACACGTGGCAGCAGCTGATTGGTTGCATGTCATTGACCTTTGTTGACAACCTTAGTAGCCGCATGTTTGAACAGTGTAGTATCAGAGTGGTTGTACGATTTCAGACAATAAGGAGGTTCTATTCTGACATATCGTACGGAGTCGTGCAAGGGTGGATGAGACAAAAAGTACTTTGTACGGAAGACTTCATGATCAGCTTTTCGATGATTCAACGATCTATCATTCTTCATCAGCGAATGATAGAGTTCAGCGATAGCTGAAGTCTTGTACTTGATACTTCACGTTGAGTGGACAAATCTGAGTCTTCGCTGATCCGCATCAGTTCATTAGAAGACTTGTCGCTGGTTTTTGAGCTTGATCTTTGACTTCAACGTAGAACCTATGTTGACGTGAAACTTGTCTTCAGGGATCATAAGTAAACAACTAACTTATCAGCGATCACCATAAGTACTGAACAGACTGAGTATTATGGTGAACAGTTTCGCTGAATGTGTAATCTAAAGAGCGAGAGTTCCTATCAGCGGTACTGGAAGATCTTAGTACTTATCAGCGATAGTGAAACTCTGATACATATTGTTTACTTACAATTTTCACTAAGTATATAAGAGAGGATCATTATCAAATCACTGAGGGTTTGGATCAACAATCTCCCCCTATTTGATTATGACATAGCAACAGAGAAAATTGCTATATAATGAAAACACAAGGATAAAAAGAACTCATAAAATATTTGTCCCTTTTATTGTTTTCTGGGATCTTTTCTGTACTGATGGAGTAAAGTACGTTCGCTGAAATTTTTCTTTAAACTTTGTAAAGATTACAGAGGGAAGTGGAAAAATTACAAGTACAGCGAATAAAATTACAAGTAAAAAAGATGTAGACAGATAAGGATAGAAAGAATTTCAAGGCGATCCTATTCGTCAAAAGGTTCTTCCTTAATGAGTTGTTCATCAAGGGTCATTGATGTGGCAATCATCCAATCAGGGACATCTACTCCTTGATTCTTTTTCTTCAGAGCTTCTTCAAAAATCAAGGGCTTCAGGTGTCTAGCTTTGATGTCGCGTCTGACTTCACACCAGTATAAGAGATCTCTGAGTTGTTCGATGGGAGCGAGGTGGAGCTCAGATATACGTTGAAAGTGATGTTTTCCATCGTAGTCTAGAAAGAATATACCATATGAATCACTTACAACTGTGCCAGGAATGAAAGTTTCTCCAGGTGGTAGGGAGGTGTCAAGCGCTGAGAGATCAGCATCAGGGCCAAGAACTTCAGCACGAGAGAAACCAATACCTGTTTCATTCTGTATAGGAGGACCTGAATCAGAGACTTTCTTTTTCTTAGCAGAGACTTTTCTTTGTTGAGGAAGAGGAGGAATATCCACAGCAGAAGAAAGCAGGTCGATCTGTTTGTTTAAGATCTTCTCTACATGCCTTTTGTACTTTGAGCGCGATCCCTGAATGGCTAATTTTGTTTCTAACCATTCAGAGAGACCAAACTTTTCTAAGGTAGCAGCATAGAAAGTTTGCTTGGTTTTGTCATCTCTGTAGACATCCACTTCAACAACAGGAACGTCGGCGTACAATTTTCCTCTGATGTTTGCTTGGAGGATTTTGGATGGTCTAGATCGATAGTTCAGCATTTGTTTAGCCCATTCCAAGGTCGTGTCAGAGACCTTAGTCTTTTCTCTAACGATCTTTTGAGCATCATCCCATAGCTGACGTTGAACATCAATGGGAACTCTTTTCAGCTTGGCGTCTTTTATTGATCGTTGAGTAAGCTTGATGGCGTATTCTCTATCTTTTTCTTCAGCTTCCTTTCTTTCAACGATTAAGCGTTCAGCTCTGAGGTGTTCCTTGTATTCCTTTTGGGAAACTCTGAACTTTGGAGGACCGGAAGGAAGTTGATCACGCTTCAGAATGATTCGCTGATCTTCGAGTCTCTTGATCATTGCATCTCTCTTTTCTTGATCCTCTCCACTTAGCTTTTGAGGAGCCAAGGAAGGCCTGTTTTTGTGAGAGAGAGTCTGTTCTTCAGGTTCATCAGTCTCAGAGATCAAGTCCAAGACTGGGATTATTTCTTCAGCGTTGAGAGTTGGGATTGTTGTTGAAGTCGCAGTTGTAGGAACTTCAGTGATATCCTCAAACAGGGGGGAGGACTAGCTGAAATGCAGCGATCTTACAAGTAAGAACAGAGATGGGAAGAATGGGATTGTGTATAGAGGTTTGCAGAGGTAGAGAACTGATAAAGTGTATAGAGGAGGGATGTTGTGTAAGATTAATGTACCTGACAAACCGGCTTGTTAAGCAAGATCATCAGATTTTCATCTTCAGCGACACCTTTTCCTTTGCCTTTGTCAGCTTCAGATGCTGATGGCTTTGTCTTTGTCCGCTCCCCTGAAGGTTCATTTATCAGAATCCCTTTAAGAGCTTTAGTTCTCTGAGCAGGCTTGACGATAAAAGAATCATCATCGTCGTCATCTTCGTCATCATCATTCTTTGGAGAAGAGGATGGTTCAGCATCAGACAAATCGATGGCTTCTTCATCTTCAGCTTCAGACTCAGTTTCTTCAGCTTCTTCTTCGAGTTGCTCCCCCTCAGATACAGAGGCGAGCTTCTCGGTTCCCTCAGGGTTTTCATCTCCCTGAGGTCCAGCGGCTGCTTCAGCTTCAATTGTCTTCTCACCCTCTTCAGTGAAGGTGAGGTCTTCAGTCTTCTCTCCCCTGATAGATTCATCATGGGAAAGGTCTTCAGCGCTTTTGGAGAGGTCTTCAGCGCTCTTCTCCCCCTCTTTATCATAATGACTGGGGGAGGAATGAGAAGATTCAGCAGCTCGTGTGGTTTCCCTGTCTTCTTGGCCAGGGATCCCTATATACATTTCAATCGTTGATAATCTGTTTTCCATGTCAGAAATACCAGGATTGATCTTCACAAGTTCAGCACGATCCGCCGTAGTAAAAGATGGAGGTGCAGGGGCAGGTGCAGGGGCGGTCGTGTTGGTCAGAATCTGCTTCAACAAGTTCTGAATTGAAGAGATGTCATTCTTCATCGTGTTGACATCAGTCTTCACAGAACTCATATCAGTTTTTACTGAACTGACATCAGTCTTTACAGCAGACATATCACCTTCGAGTGTGCCAACCGATGTCTTCAGCGTTGTGACTTCGCTGGACATGGTGTCTACAGATTTCTTGATGTCGAGGTAGTCTGTGTAGATGTCAACGAGAACTTTGGCAAAGTTTCTCAGTGATTGATCAACCTTCTCCATGTCAGCTTTGGAGGCATTCTTTCCGACTTCGGTTGTAAGTTTTAAGAGATTTTCTCCAGCGGTTGTTACAACTGAAGAGTTGCCGGAAAGAGTAGACGTGAGACCAATCAGCGTTGTCTCTACTGTCTTCAGAGATGTGTTGATATCTCTCAAATTAGGACCTGTAACATATAAAAACTTGTGAACATAGGAAAGCTCAGAAGTTTGGGGTTTAGTAACAGTGTATAGGGATTGGTGAGTACCTGCAAGAGGATTGGTGAATTCATCAAAATCACGGGTTCCTGAGTAAAGTTCCATATCGTCAGCGAGAGTACGTGAACGTATGGACAGCTCTGCAGCTACTTCCGTCGTTCCTTTAGCTTCTGGAGGAATGACAGGTGCAGCTGTGATAACTGGAGTGGGGTCCAAATGAGTGGAGGGAGAAGCGAAGGGTAAGAAAGGAGGTTGGTTACCGAGTTCAGCGTTGGAATCGCTGAGAATCACTTCATCAGTCTTTTGAGAGACTGAGGGAGGTTGGGTAGTTTCCAAGTTTGTAACCTCAACGTTTGGAGATGCTGAGGTCGGGATTAAAGGAATGGCTTGTTCAGGTGTGGCAGAGCGTACCACTGAACTTTCCTTCAGCTCAACAGGAGGAGCTGAGGAGTTTTTAGCAGGAGATTGCTTGGGTTGCTCCTTGGTCTTCTTAGTTCTTTTGGAACCAAATCGGGTGTCAGAATGTTTCCTTTTAAGAGGAATGGAGGTAGCAGCTGGGGTATCAGCGGTGGGTTTGTCCGCTGAAGGAGCTGCAGAAGTAGAAGAAGTAGTAGGGTTAAGAAGAGTCAATAGTGTAGAAAGACGTACCTCATTCGCCACTGGTTTGAAGTCGAGTATTTTAGGGCCGACCTGAGAGAGTTTCAGGTCACCCTCTTCTGGGTAGCTGTCTTTCAGGCCTCTTTGGAAAATAGCGCTGATGAACCGAGGATATGGAACCCATGGAGGTCTGTCAGCGACGGTGTCCACTCTGAGAACCAGGTCATCATAGATAATCGATGCCCAGTCTATGTTGAGACCTTTCAGCAAAGCATATCCCATTGCTAGCTGAGGCTTAGCGGCTTGGTCAGAGGAGCCGCTCTTGGCAGTCATGCAGCTGATCAAATGGGCGAAGATGAAATTCATCTCGCTGGGCATTTTCGATTTCTTGATAATCGTCAGCTTCTTCTCGGGCTTCATGTCTCTGCCGATTTCCCATACATAGCCCATTGCATCGAAAAATGCAATGATGGCTTCCCTGTCTGAGTTTTTCTTGGGCTCAGGGAGGGGAACAAAGGGTTTTTCCTTGGTGGCGATGGGAAGGCTGAGAGCTTTGCGAATTATGGCAGGGGTAATCTTCATGGTGCCATATTCGATATCGCAGAGGATGCAATCGATTGTTTTGGAGGGGTCTTTGGCTGAGGGTAGCTGAGAGTGTCTGGCTGAGTACCAGAATTGTGAGAGCAAAAGCTGATGTGCAGGAGGTGTTATGGTCAGGGCTGTGGAGATGCAGCAATTCTTTAGGAAGTTCACAGCATCAGCTAGATGTGTGACTTGCTTTCGAGGAGGAAACTCGAGAAGCGCACAGAGGTTGTTCACCTTAGTCCAATCCAGTTTGTCAAGGGCAAATTTGACTTGAGGAGCCTTGAAGATGTCCACTTCCTCAGCAGTGTCATCAGCAGAAGTGTTTTCAGCGTTGGTGTTCTTGGGAATGTCAGAAGATGCCATTTTCTGTATTATCAGTTCAACCAAAGGATTAACAAATAAGAATAATCTTAATGTGGAAAGATTTTCCAATAAGATGGTTCGAATTTTGTCCATTTCATTCAGACAAAATGTCTTAATGAAGATTAGGGTGTTTTTTTTTTAAAAAACGAAATTTCAAACCCAATAAAAATCTTGTTTTCCAGTTTCCTTTGAAGATAGGGATTCTGGAAAAACGAATGTGTGAAGAACAAGTTTAAGATTTTTGCATTTAAACTTGAAGAACAACCATGAAATGGTTGTGTTCATAAAACCATGAAAGAAAATGATTTTATTTTTAAGAAGTTCTTTTGTTTGATCTTGTTAAAACAATGAGAAGATCAGAAACAAGTTATTTGCATTTGGTAAATAATAAGAACATATTAACCTTTGATGTTTGAAGAAGATGAACAGTTGTTCTTGAAAAATCGAGAGCCAAATGCAACAGTGAATTCTTTTTTGCTTGGAGGAGACGTTCGCGTAAGAGAAAAATATAAACGAAGAATTTGTTTATATAGAGAGACTTTAGAAAGAGAAAATCTTGAGCGGAAAAAGATTTTCATCATGACACGGACACGTGTTTGCATTTGATTGGCAAGTAAACGAAACGTGCAAACGTGTGTCAGAAAGAAAAACGTGTCTGGGTTTATCCGTTGTAATGACGTCACAACTGTCCTTTCATATTCTTGGTTGTCTCTGAGGTTTTGAAAAACTCAGGGACACTTTTGAAAACATGAAGCACTAAATAGAAATATCAGTTGGTTTTAAGAAATTTCAAAGTATCGCTGATAAGGAAGAGATATTCAGCGATGAGATTTGTTTTTAAATCTTGCATTTACATGCGATTTGTCAGAGAGAAAAACATACCTTGATATCAGCGAATCAGGATAAAGAGGAGGATAGAATGGGTTATACAAGTTGATTTTATCCTATCGCTGATCAAATGTGAACTGCTGAAGATTTTATCCTTCAAAGTTCAGCATTCCAAGCTCGCTGATGAGAAAGTTGAATCTTGTCCCATCAAGAGGTTTGGTGAACAGATCAGCTAACTGATAATCAGTTGGGATAAAGTGAAGTTCTATATCACCATTCATCACATGATCTCTGATAAAGTGATACCTGATTTCGATGTGTTTTGTCTTTGAGTGTAGCACTGGATTATTAGCTATAGCGATGGCACTTGTGCTGTCGCAATAGATTGGAATATTTGAGAGTTGAAGGTCATAGTCCAGTAGTTGATTTCTCATCCACAAGACCTGAGAACAACAGCTTCCATCGGCTACATACTCAGCTTCAGCTGTGGAAGTGGACACTGAGTTTTGCTTTTTACTTGTCCAACTTACCAGCTTTCCACCCAGGAGCTGACATCCTCCTGTGGTGCTTTTCCTATCCATTCTGCAACCTGCAAAATCACTATCTGAATAGGCGATTAAATCGAATCCTGAGTCTTTGGGATACCAAAGACCTAGATTCGCTGTACCCTTAAGATATCGAAAAATTCGCTTTACAGCTTTCATATGAGATATCTTAGGTTCAGCTTGATATCGTGCACACAAGCATGTTGCAAACATAATATCGGGTCGGCTAGCTGTAAGATACAATAGTGAGCCGATCATCCCACGGTACAGCGTGACATTGACAGGAACACCCTTAGTGTCCTTATCAAGTGTCAGCGGTGGTGCCATAGGGGTTTTCATAGCTGAACTTTCAGTTAAGTCGAATTTCTTCAGCATATCTTTAACATACTTTCCCTGATTAATGAAAGTTCCTTTTTCATTTTGTTTTATCTGTAGACCAAGGAAATATGTTAGTTCACCCATCATGCTCATTTTATACTCTTCTTTCATTCTATCAGCGAAACGAGTACAGAGATCAGGGTTAGTCGAGCCAAGTATAATATCATCAACATATATTTGAACAAGAATGATATGACCTTTTACTTTCCTGAAAAATAGAGTTTTGTCTATTTTGCCTCGCTCAAATTTTTCAATATGGAGATAAGTAGAAAGAGTGTCATACCATGCACGTGGAGCTTGCTTTAAGCCATAAAGTGCCTTATCCAGTTTATAAACATAACCTGGATGCTTAGGATCTGAGAATCCTGGAGGTTGTTCCACACAGACTTCTTCATTCAGCTTTCCATTTAGAAACGCTGACTTAACATCCATCTGATATACTTTGAAGTCTTTGTGTACAGCGTATGCTAAGAATAGACGAATAGATTCTAATCTTGCTACTTGAGCAAATGTTTCGTCATAATCTATGCCTTCCTCTTGTCTGTAACCCTGAGCAACAAGACGAGCCTTGTTGCGGGTTACAGTTCCATGTTCGTCCAACTTGTTTCGTTAGACCCATTTAGTGCCTATCACTGTTTTGTCAGTTGGTCTTCGAACAAGTTTCCAAACTTTGTTTCTTTCGAATTCCGTCAGCTCTTCTTGCATGGCGCTGACCCAGTTTGGATCTTTGAGGACATCATCTACTTTCTTTGGTTCAGTTAGTGAAATAAAATTTACAAATAAACAAATATTACCTGCACTTCGTCGAGTCTGAATACCAGCGTTTGGATCACCAAGAACTTGATCAATTGGGTGATTTATAGTCCATCGCTGAGCCGGAGCGTGAGACGCTGACTCAACCTGAACTGGAAGAGCTGAAGATGAAGCTTCAGCGACGTCTGGAGTATCAGCCAAGAGAGGAAGGGATGCAGTTGTCATTATATTCACTGATTGCTGAGAAGTGGATGGAATATCTGAGGTATTGGTTTCAGAAGTAGGTATAGTGTTTATATGAACAGCTGAGACCCATGATGTTTCAGCTTCACTATTCTGCATATTTGGAATGATAGTTGGACCATCATCTTCAACTGTGTGAGCACGAGGAGTGGGAATATCTTCTGAATCACCAAGATGAGAAAACATCCATTGATTCAGTTCTTCAGTATCAGCGGACGGTTTAGAGTTCGCTGAACGGGACTCGTCAAACGTGACGTGAATTGTTTCTTCAACAGTTTGTCTTCTTCGATTAAAGACTCTGAAGGCTTTGGAAACTGAGTAGTATCCAAGAAAGATTCCATCATCAGCCTTAGGATCAAACTTTCCAAGGGCATCTCTGTTGTTCAGTATGAAACACTGACATCCAAAGATGTGAAGAAAGCTGATTGAAGGCTTTCTCCCATGAAATAGTTCATAGGCTGTTTTATTGAATCTTTTGACTATCAGTGACCTGTTTTGCGTAAAACAAGCAGTGTTGACAGCTTCTGCCCAAAACTGAGTAGGCAGGTGAGAATCGATGAGCATTGAACGTGCAGCTTCAGTAATTGTTCTATTTCTTCTTTCAGCGACTCCATTTTGTTGTGGTGTTCTCACTGAAGAAAAGTTGTGAGAAATACCCTTGCTCTCAAAGAAGGAATCAAGAGAACTGTTTTTGAATTCAGTCCCATGATCACTCCTTATTGAGCGAACGGTCAAATTGTTCAGGGTTTCCATCTTCCGAACAAAGGTGATGAGTTCTTCAGGGGTGTCACTCTTGGAACGGAGAAACATAACCTATGTATAACGAGAGAATTCATCAACTATGACCAGTGTATATTTCTTTCCAGCGATGGATTGTTTGTTAACAGGGCCAAACAAATCCATATGGAGTAGTTGTAGAGGAGATGACACTGAGGAGACTTGCTTTGATTTAAAGCTTGCTTTGGTCTGCTTCCCTTTCTCACATGCTGAACATAAAGACTCTTTGGCATATGAGTGTTGAGGTAGACCAGTAACTAACTCTTTTGAAGAAAGAGAGTTCAGTGTCTTGAAATTCAGATGAGAGAGCCTCTTATGCCATAGACAATTGACATCAGATTAGGCTTTTGAGAAGAAACAGGAGTTCTCAGTGGTTGTTGAGTCCATGTTTATTACATAAACATTTTCCAAACGATAACCGCTGAGAGCTATCTTCTCCTTTTTGTCAGTGACAAAGCAGGATTCCTTGGTAAAGATTACTTTGTTATCCTTGTCGCAAAGCTGACTGATGCTTAACAGATTATGCTTCAGCCCTTCAACATATGCAACTCTTCTGAAGGTGGTTGTACCATTAGAGAGTACACCAAACCCTCGGGTATGTCCTTTTCCATTTCCAACGAAAGTCACAGAGGGACCCTTCTCTTCCTTGTATTCAGCGAGCAGGCTTTTCTTTCCAGTCATGTGTCTAGAGCATCCGCTATCGAGATACCAGATTCCCTTCTGAACCTACATCACAAAGGAAGATTAGTTTTTCTTGGGTACCCACTTAACCATGTGTACACGTTTGTCAGTGGAAGCAGTTGGAATGGAAGGTTCAGCAATCTTCGCAGCATTTGAAGATTCAGCTTTGTCAGTCTTCACTTAGGTTAATTTCTTAACCTCAGTGGTCTTCTTTGCCTTGGGGGCAATCTTCACCTTAGCTATCTTATCAGCTTTGGTGGTTTTGGGGCACTTACTAGCAATATGATCAGTGAGTCCACAGTGATAGCATTTTCTATAACTAAAAATAGTTCTAGGACTATTTGAATGCTGAGTTTTAGATTTTGAATTAGAAGGACCAGCACCAAATAAGCTTTTGGCTTTAGAAATGGGAGGAACACTTGGTTCTTCAGATTTTTTACCAAGGACATCCACTCTGAGTCTAGGAGTAGATCGCTGAATAGACCCACGTTGAGTAGATCCAGAGATCTGATTTCTTGATCCAAAGGAATAAATCACTAAAGCTTTAGAAGCATTCAGCTTTGGTGCTAAAGTACCCTTCTGAGGATTTTGGTTCAACGCAATTCCTTTACCTTTATCTTTAAAGACAGAGGTAGGTTTTGGATAAACCATTTTCTCTTTACCTTTTGAAGAGGCAGAGATTTCCTCAGGGATAGGCGGTCTGGAGGACGAACACTGAGAGGATGAAGTGTCAGCGACTGAGGATACGAAAGATCCAAATAAGAGCATGGAACGATCAGTGGTTGGTTCTTGAGTTTCATATTTGTAACCAAGACCACGTTTATCACTCAGGGGTATCTGAGACTTAATTATCTCAGTGATCTTTGTTGAAGAGTTACACCATCCTTCAACAGTAGCCTTTTCATCTTTCAAAGCAGCGATAGCTTCTGCTCGTTCGATTTTGACTAGCTGATTTAAATGCACTTGATCTTTAAAATCTTCTTCAATTTTATAAAGCTTTTCTATTTGAAGGTGACAGTTTTTAAGTTGTTCAGTGAGATCAAGGTTTTGGTTTTCAACTATAGTTTTGCCATTCATGGTTTCATATAAGCTTCTAGTCAAGAGATCGATTTTGCGGAGACTATCAGCTTCATCAATATTTGCAATATTTGTAAAGAAGGAAGGTGATACCTGAATAGCAGAGGTTGAAGTAGAGGGAATGTCTGAACTTTCTTCCTCATCCTCAATCTTTGCCATAAGACAGAGATTGGCTTCATCATCTTCAGAGTCAGATGATGATTCTTCTTCTTCTGAAGCAGCCCAATCATAAACCATCAGGCCTTTGCCTTTCTTCTTGAAGCTTTTCAGCTTTGCATATTTTTCTTTCAGCTTAGAATATTTGTCATCTTTATTCCTGGGAATAAAAGATTTCTTGGGAAACGCTGAGTTTCTCGATACTTTTTTAGACCAGCACTCGTTAGCGAAATGTCTAATCTTTTCGCAGTTAAAACAAGTAGCAGTAGCCTTATCTAAAGTAGCTGATGATCTTGGCTTATCAGTTATAGAAAGAGGTTTGTTCTTTCTGAACATTTTCTTTTTGGCGAATCTCCTGAACTTTTTAGTTAGGAGAGCCAAAGATTCATCATCATCTGAAGAGTCAGAATCTGATGACCTTTCAGACTTACTCTCTAACTCAGTGATAGTGACTGAGGGTCGCTGAGTAGAAGGTTCCTCTGAGATTAAAGCAACAGGGGTGCTTTTGGAATCTTTTACAAGATTCTTCTTAAGATGGCTTGATTGCTCATGATTCAGCATTGTGCCATATAAGGTAGCAAGAGTCATTGATCTTAGATCTTTTGACAGCTTGAGACACATAGAATAACTGTCCCAGCTTTCAGGTACACATTCTAGAAACTTTGTCAGCACTTCAAAGTTAGAATATTCCTTACCAACAGTTTTCAGATCTATTATTAAGCAATTAAAACGTTGGTGAACTTCAGAGAGAGTCTCATTCTTACCACAAATGAAACTTTCATACTGTCTTACCAGGTTGATCTTTCGAGAGTCCTGGACTTCAGCAGTACCTTCATACTGAACACATATTGTGTCCCACATGGCTTTTGAGGATTTCAGGTTCATGACGGAATGGTAGACTTCGTCAGGAAGAGCCATAGATAGTATGGATCTGGCTTTTGTGTCGATAGCCACTTTCTTCTTATCTTCGTCAGTCCACGTGTGAACATCTTTGGGTACCAACCTTTCTGGAATAGCATGTCTATTCGCAGCGGCAGGTATTGCAGCATCAATTCTTACAGGAATAAATGGGTCGTTTTCAAGATAATAAGGCATAGTAGGGTCTATACCTTCTAGGAAGAGAGTCATCCTATTTTTCCATAGATTAAAATTATCTCTGGAGAATCTAGGGGTTTTTGCAAGAGAACCATTGTCTATATAGTTTGTGTTTGTGTTGGTGGCCATTTTCAGAAATAGCAAGGAAGAGAAATCTTAGTATAGATTAGATCTTGTTTATGAGTTTAAACAAATCCGCTCTGATACCACTTGTTGGTCCCGAAGGGTTATACAAGTTTGTAGAAGGGGGGGGGGGGGGGTTGAATACAAACACACATATTTTACTTTTCTAAATTGTTTATTGATAAATCATTAACAATTTACAGCTTGTTGCGGAAACAAGATTAAGGATAAATCCTAAATCTAAACAAGTTGGAACACTAAGTTTCTTGCACTAAGAAGGAGAAGGAAATTACTAATAATAACCTATCTCAAGATTAGAAGGATGAACTTGTCCAGAGTTAGCAAGTTACTTCAAAAATGAAGTGAGTTCTTCTTCTTATATACTGCATGCATTTAATGCATTGCAGTTTACACTTTACACGTGGCAGCAGCTGATTGGTTGGATGTCATTGACCTTTGTTGACAACCTTAGTAGCCACATGTTTGAACAGTGTAGTATCAGAGTGGTTGTACGATTTCAGACAATAAGGAGGTTCTATTCTGACATATCGTACGGAGTCGTGCAAGGGTGGATGAGACAAAAAGTACTTTGTACGGAAGACTTCATGATCAGCTTTTCGATGATTCAGCGATCTATCATTCTTCATCAGCGAATGATAGAGTTTAGCGATAGCTGAAGTCTTGTACTTGATACTTCACGTTGAGTGGACAAATCTGAGTCTTCGCTGATCCGCATCAGTTCATTAGAAGACTTGTCGCTGGTTCTTGAGCTTGATCTTCGACTTCAACGTAGAACCTATGTTGACGTGAAACTTGTCTTCAGGGATCATAAGTAAACAATTAACTTATCAGCGATCACCATAAGTACTGAACAGACTGAGTATTATGGTGAACAGTTTCGCTGAATGTTTAATCTAAAGAGCGAGAGTTCCTATCAGCGGTACTGGAAGATCTTAGTACTTATCAGCGATAGTGAAACTCTAATACATATTGTTTACTTACAATTTTCACTAAGTATATAAGAGAGGATCATTATCAAATCACTGAGGGTTTGGATCAACATAAGTTTTGCTTTTTCGATAAGCGGTAAAAATTTTACCTTACTTGTGATTGTATGATTAATCCTGCGACTTGCCTTTCTTGGCGATTTTGAGATTTAAGCATGCGAGTCGCATTTAGTGGCGACGGAGAATTTTAACCTGGCGACGGAGAATTTTAACCTGTGTCTGTCGTGGCTGGCGATCATAAAATATATGAGTCGTTTCTTATCAACGGCTATAAATTGCACTTCAAGTCGTGAAGATTTTATTTCTCACGACGTAAATCGTAAGACCTGTGTTTAAGTCGTAGAGACTTTATTTTTCGCAACACAAGTTGCAAGATTGATGTTTCTTACGATATGAATCGTAAGGAAGGAACTTTTTTTTGAAATGACCGGGCGACTGGGCCGAACGTATATTCGAGATAAGTCAAACGCCTTTATCTTCAGAGCTTAGCTTTGGATGTACCTGTTGGATCCTGCGATTTATGCATTGACTCGCAAGATCTGTTTCATAACATGTCAGTCATGAGAGGTTGACATGCACAGTCATAACCTAACAGTCTTTAGAGATGTCATTTCTTATGACATGAATCGTAAGACTGACGTTCGAGCGTTCCTGCGAGCCTGTAGGTTATTGTCGTGTATGGTTTCGGAAGAAATTCCGAACTTTGCATAGAACGTTAGTATGGATAATTTTCTGCTCTAGGGCAGGAGGTAATTGATGTCCGTCCTTTCCTTATGAAGAGTCGAGGGATTAAGGATATATGTAAAAGTTTTTACCTAAGTGTTGTCGACGTGCATTACGTACTTGGTGGTGTTTATAGAGAATTACCTCTATCGTGAAGCCCATCTGCCCTCCAGTCGTGAAACCGACCGCTGTATGGGGTATACCATTTTGCCCTTGTGGAGACTGCGAGACGATACCAAGTCCTGCCTTTTCTGGCCTATGGATCGGTTGGTCGTGTCGTGCGTAGTTGCCAAAGTATTGTTCTTATTTTTGGGTTTAAAGGTTGCTTTGCAGCAATCATGGGCGGTCTTCTGTTCACTTTTGATTTCCTGCAGCCCCCAAGGTGTTGGGAATATGATCGCCAGATGGTAGGTCGAAGGGAATGCTTTCATGTCGTGCATCCAAGGTTGTTCTTTTTGTAAGCAATTGTATGGCGTGCGCAGTTGCCATGCATGATCACTTGGTCTTGTCCCTTTTGTCATCATACTTGGCGATCGTAAGGAAAAACGTAAGTCGTCGCCGAGACCATGCTGGTATACTTCAATGGCGGTTTGGATGCCACAATTTCGAACGATGATCATCGAAATGACCACGGACGGACTCTCCGGGTTTTTGGGCGATGCAGCGTAGGTCGCTGGTCTGCTTCTCCATTAAGTGACTATCGTCGAATTGCAATGAAAGTTTGTTGATCAACCCTGTGAAGTTGTTGATGGACTTGGGCTCGAGGTTGATCAACCGCTGGAGAGCAGGACCTGTAAGAGTCGCGCCAAGTCTTTGTGCGAAGCTTAAATTTGACTTCGAGTTGCATTCCATTCTGCGTGAAGCTGAGCCATGGGATCTTGTTGGTTTGTCATTTTCCTCTCGAATCTTCCCTGTCCTGAGAAGGTTGTCGACTTCGTCATTTATCACCTTATTCCCTTCGGGAGCAAATTTCCGTCGCTTCTTCTTGATAGGTTTGAGTGACGGGTCGACGTTGAGCTTGTGGGGGATGACATCAGGATCTATACCAACCATATCTTCATGCGACCAGGAAAAACAGTCAGCATATTCCTACAAAAAAGATATTAACTTTTCCCTGAGACAGGGACTGAGGGATGATCCGATAAGGACTTTTCGCTCAGGCTTGCTTTGATCTACGATAACTTCCTCCAGGCGATAATCGCTGACTGCTTCAGGAGCATATTGTGCATTTTCGAGCTCTTCATGCGTTGAGACAGCAGTCTGTTCTACCACTTTCCTGTGGATCGAAAACAGAGGAAACTCCAAGAAACTGTTAGTAAGACGCACGTTCGTCGAAGATTTTCTCTAGATGACGTCCCACGGATGGCGCCAAACTGTTAATGCCAAAAATCGCACCAAAGGGACAACTTAAGGTCTATGTGGACTTTAACAACTAAAGAAAGGAATCGTTCGACAAAGGCGTGCGACAAAGACAAAAATGTAAATGAGACAAAGGATTTGATGACGCAGGAAAAACCTCAACGAGGAAAAAACCTGCAGACGACAGTGGAAGTCGTCGCTGCACTATGGTCGCCAATCAGGGGCGATGTCCTTGTTGTTCCGGGTGTCGATCGTACAGAGATTACAATACAAATGAAGGGAAAGACTTCGAAATGTAAATTACAAGTGTTTGAAATGTAAAAACAGTGTGCGTCGTGTGTGAAAACAATATGTGAACTGTTGGTCGAGAGTGAATGTCGTGCGTCCAGAGCGATCTTCTATGAATGATCTCTTTGCTTTGAATGAATATTCTTCGAGTGTTTGCGTTTGCTTCCGTTGTTCAATGCTCTTGTTCTATCTCTTTCCCTATGTCATTCGATGTTGATCAGATGTCCCTTGAACTGAGGATTGAGCTTGGAATTTATAGTATTTGGGTACTTTAATTGGATCATTAAGTGTCTCGTCGTAACGGTCGTTGCCTTCAATGCTGGTATTGATGTTCTTTAACTGAATTTGTCAGTTATAGCCGTTGTCCATTAATGATGTTTGACTCCTGCATTAAACATTGAACAAACATAACAGTCGTATAGCGCGTTAGTCGGTCGAGGTCGCATTGTTTTATGCGACGGTCGTGTGAGCTAGACGACGTCGAGGTCGAGTGTCGTGAGGCAAAAGACTTTCGATCTTTAATCAGGAGATAAAGTACTATGATTTTACCTTAAAATGAGAATGGTCTTATAGAAACGTCGTAAGACCATTTGGTCATAAGACCAAGATGACGATGTCATAGGACTAGGTCGTAAGATCAGGATGTCAAGATGATGCTGGCGCAGGACCAGAGCGATATAAGACCGATGATAAGAGACTGTCGACGTAAGACCGACGAGTCGTAATTGGCGGTGCATAACTGGTGACGTAAGGCTAGTGACGTAAGACTAATGTTCTGAGACTACCGATGTGCGACGTGCGATCATTAGATGTAAGATGATTATTGACCCAATAAGGTTTTTAATAACCAATTATCGTGTGTCGGGGGTATGGCAATAATGGGTATTACCTTTGTTGGTCGGGGGTATGATCGTCGTAGTTTTAGGGTAATCAAGGTCCATGGGTCATGTCGAGGGAGTTTCCCAAGTCCGTCATTTACATCCAAAAAAGATCGACCACCAACGGTCGAGCATCAAGGAACAAAAATAAGCAAAGATATTTCCTAAGGCAAGGGAGGAGTGTCGATCGCATCCTTACCCGATGCCTCGCCATGAGGATCTTCACCTGCCACCACCTCCTCGACGTCCTTCTCATCGTCGGAATCAAGGTCCCTCGCAGATCCGACGTCCTTCAAGTAGATGGCGAGCTCTTCTGACGCCGAAGCAAGGGGGTCCTTCCCCAACAGGTGTCGCCTCATAATCGCTGCCCTAGCGGTCAGACGAGCTATAGCAAAAACGGACTTAACGTCATCCTTAAGAGCCTGCACTTCTTTCTATAGACTCTCTACCTTGGACTTAGAATCCTCAGCTTCCTTTGTAATTGCAGCCAAAGATTCCTTAACTTTGTCCATCTCCTCCCTCTGATCGGCAATCATGGACAGGGACTGTGTCAAGCGATGATTGGCCTCATCCTTTGCACGACCAACGGCCTCTAGATGTTTCAGGGTGTCATCGAGACGTTTTGACAGAGCCTCTTCGCGCTCTGCAGCAACCTTCGCCATATCCAACGCCGCATCTCTCCTCTCATGGGCAGCGGACACTAAATCTTTGACCTTTGCCGTCTCAGCATGCAAAGCCAAGGAGGCTTGAAACGCCTGTAGAAACACAAATGAAGCATCGTTACTAGACATGCGACAACGTAAACAAAACACTTCTTGAAAGATAGACTTACCATGAACGCCAGACCGGCAACATGGTTCCCCGTCTCCTCGATAGGAAAACCCTCGAAACGCTCCCTGAAAGACGGGAGCAGATATTTCCCCAAATTAGGAAAGAGATTCGTCCCGTCTAGGACATTCTCAACCATAAAGTCCGACGGCAATGTGAAATTAACCATCGTGACCTTAGCCCCTCCCGTCGGATGATCCTTGCCCTTGCCGGCCGACGAAGGGTCCGACGTGGCAGACGGGGACTTCGTTGTTTCCGCCGGAGTCACAGAACTGATAGGAGTCGCAGCAATCGCATCGAAAGACGTCTTCCTGGGCGACGCGACCTTCGCCTTCTCAGGCGTAACGACTCTAGATGAGTCATGAACCCCCGAAGACGGTTCCCTCGGGATCGTCATCCTCGTCTTCTTTGGAACATCCGGGCCAGTGGACAAGCTCCTTAGCCTCCTTTCCTTGCCCTTGCGAGCAAGCTCAAGCTCAGCTGCTCTTTTAGCAGAGATGGTCGACACCCTGGGTTGTGATTCCCCTGGAAACCAGAAAAAAAAGAAGAAATATTATAAGAGAAGAAGATTCAACAAAAAGAAAAAGTGCACTTACCAGTCATCTCACTTTCTTCTTTCGACTCCTCTTCTTCCTCCTCACGTTTCTCCTCTCGATTCTCTCCCAAGTAGACCACGTCTTCGTCCTCGTCCACCAAATGTCGTGCGACGAACGACCGCTCGTCGACATTATACGCCAGAAATTTGTCGATTTTGGCCTGAGAGTTGGCGTAAGGCTTCACGTCCTCAAACTTTATGGCTGTCGACATATAAGGAGCAAGTTAAAAAGCAAGCAAAAAACACGGACGACATACGACAATGAAATTGCAAAGTTCACCTGACATATTCCAACCGTCCATAATCCAATCGCTCTCAGAGTCAAGGGTCGACTTACGCACAAATACGTATCGAGTCTTCCATTTACGATCGTTCACAGCGGTCCCTATGACCAAAGCACGATCGCCCTTATACCTAGAATATAAGCTACAGCGATGACACCCATCCTTCTTGGCTTGATAAGCCAAGGGGAGGTCGCGTACATTCATGGGAGACTCCCATTTCTTAGTGAGACGCTCTATCACTTGTGCGACTCGCCAAAACTGGGGCATTATTTGGCTTGGTGCTAAGTCGAATTCTAACATAAAGGCTTTAGCAAGAGGCGAGTAAGGCCATTCGAAACCTATTTTAAAAGGGTATTCGTATATTACGATAGACCCCTCGGGACACTCGTTTGATCGAATTTGACCTGCGCAGATCAATTCAACCCACGCAGGGATTTTAGCTAAGGTTCTAAAATCATCAAGGTCCGACTGTTCTTGAACAGTACTCTCGGGATCCATCGACATTCTGAAAAAAAACTTAAGAAATCGTACCTTATATTTATAGGTGCTCTAAACCTCGGAAAATCCTAACTGAGTCGAAGATTCTTGCAGGATTGGAAAAACAGCAAGGAAATCAAAGGGAAATCTCTGTGTAAAACTTTTCGAAATCGTAAACCAAAATAGACCCATCGTGGTCACTATTTATAAAAACAATCGTATCAAGTCGAATCCCCTGATGGTCGACACGCGCTCCCGCCTTTTCGTATAACCACACGGATCGCTGACACCTGGCCATGCCAGCTGCTAAGCACCATCGTACGTCAGCATGACGTCACGATCTTATCCCCTCTTCGACTTCCCTCTCTAGTTTGAATTGAACCAGTCTAGTCCCAAAGCAACTAGAGTAACTTTCGACACGTGTCATAGTTTTATGCGTCCGACTGACAAAATTTAAAATTTGAATTTAGCATTCTACTTTCTAATTTTGGGGGCAAACTGTTTGGGCAAAATTTCACCAGTCTCGACCACGACCAAGGTAAGTAAAACACTCGCTTCTGTTACTTCTGGTAAAGAAAAAATCATAGCACTTTATCCCCCGACTAAAGTTAAGATCAAAAGTTATTTACTTCACGACACTCGACCATGATGTCGTACGTTTCACATGATCGTCGCATAGAACCATGCGACCTCGACTGGCTAGCGCGTGATACAACTGTTACGTTTGTTTAGTGTTTATTGCAGGAGTCAACGTCATTGATGGACAACGACTATAACTGATGAAAGCCATTAAACAGCACTAAAGACGACGTCCGTTACAACAGCTATCGAAGTATTTAATGAGCCAATTAAAGCGCCCGAAGACTATAAATTCCAAGCTCAATCCTCAGTTCAAGGGACATCAAACAACAGACACAAACACTCGAACTCGAAAGAACACTTGAAGCACAAAAATCGCTCTCAGAAGAATCGCTCTCGACGCACGACATCAGCGCACGACACACAGTTTAAACACACGACGCACAATGTTTTACATTCAAAACACTTGTTACTTTACATTTTGAAATCTTCCTTTCATTTGTATTGTAATCTCTGTACGATCGACATCCGAAGCACAAGAACATCGCCCCTGTTTGGCGACCATAGTGCAGCGACGACTTCCACAGTCGTCCGCGGGTTTTTTCCTCGTTGAGGTTTTTCCCACGTCACCAAATTCTCTGTCTCATTTACATTTTCGTCTTTGTCACACGCTTTGTCAAAAGATTCTTTTCTTTAGTTGTTAAAGTCCACATCGACCTTAAGTTGTACTTTGGTGCGATTTTTGGCATTAACAATTTTATCTTACCAAAGAAAAGGGAAGTAGGTGTTTCCCTTACCTCGGTTGTGGTCGAGACTGGTGAAATTTTGCCCAAACAATTGTGATCTTCGTATTTATAGTCTTCGTAGCTTTAATTGACCATCATGATTGTAGGAGTAACGGTCGCAACGATCATTGATGTTAATGCTCATAACTGCTTCCGTCGGTTACGTCTGTTGGCCATAAAGGACATTGATCCTGCATTGAATGAGAGAAACATAACAGAAATGTCGCATGTTAGTCGGTCGAAGTCGTGAGCTATGTCACGACGGTCGAGGTCGAGGGGTACTTTTAACTTCAGGTTTGGTTAAAGGATCAAGTGTTCGTGATTTGACTTGGTTATGAGGGAAGTGCAATAAATGTTCTTAGTGGCTTGGTCGTGGTCGAGACTGGTGATTTTTTGCCCAAACAGTTTGCCCCCAAAATTTAAAAAGTGGAATAGCAAATCCAAGTTTCAAAAGTTTTTAAATTTTGCTAGTCGGACGTTGTTAATGCCAAAAATCGCACCAAAGGGACAACTTAAGGTTGATGTGGACTTAATCAACTAAAGAAAGGATCTTTCGACGAGACGTGCGACGAGGGAAAAAAAATAAACGAGATAAGGGATTTGATGACGCAGGAAAAACCTCAAGCGAGGAAAAAACTTGCGGACGACAGTGGGTGTCGTCGTTGCACTATGGTCGCCAATCAGGGGCGACGTCCTTGGTACTGGTGTCGGTCGTACGATGATTACAATACAAATGAAGGAAATACTTCGAAATGTAAAGTACAAGTGTTTGAATGTAAAAACAGGTGTTTGTCGTCTGTGAATACAAAGTGTGAACTTCTGGTTGAGGGTTGTTGTCGTGCTTCGAGAGCGATACTTGACCATTCCTTCGAGTGTTCTTGAGTTTGCGGTAGGGTTCTGGCTTTCAGTACTTGATCTCCAGAGTTTGAATGTTCTTTGCTGTGAGTTTGGATGATTTTCTCTGCTGTTTGGTGATGTTCGCTGATGTATATCCGATGTTAACTGATGTCCCTTGAAATAAGGCTTTAGCTTGTCTTTTATAGTCATCGCGTCATTAATTAGCTCCATTAATGTTTTGATCAACGGCTACAACGGCTGGAAACGGTCGCCGGAGTGAATATCCATAATGATCTTCGTCTGTTACGGTCGCTTGCTGTTAATGGCTTTGACTCCTACATTAAATACGTAACAAACGTAACAGTCAAGGTTAACGTTAGCTTTGGTCGAAGGTGCAGTGATCTTACGCGATGGTCCTATGGGACGGGCGATGCTATGGTCGAGTGTCATGGGAGGCGTACGACTTACCTTTTACGGGAGACGACGGATGCTTTCTGGGTTCTTGTTGAGACCTTATCTTAATACAAGATTTGGATTATAACGTGCGTCTTACCTGCTCTGGTCGTGGTCGTACGACGTGATTTTTTGCCCAAACAGTTTGCCCCCAAAATTTGAAAATTGAATGTCAAATTTAAGTTTTAAATTTTGCTTGTCGAACGCTTAGACTTGTGACCTGGATTGAGGGACTTACCTGCTTGTCGTGGAACTGGACTGGTTTGCCTTTAACTGAACGAGAAGTCGAAAGGAGAACGAGGTCGTGACATCATGCTGACGTACGATGATGCTTACCAGCTGTCGATGACAGGTGTCGACGATCCCGGTGGTCATACGAAAGGACGAGGATGTGCGGCGGTTATCTAGGGATTCGATACAACCTTGTTTTTCGATCTAAATAGGGATTTTGACGGATCATTTCCTTATTTCGCCCTTGAAGAGTTTGTGCTGTGATTTCCTTGCCATTCTTTGTCTGATATCTTCCGAACTTGTGAAAATCTCTGACTTAGTTAGGTTTCTTCGAGGGTTAACGCGCCTATAAGTAAGGTACGATTTCTCTGACTTCTGCAAATTTTGTTTAGAAATGTCGAGGGATCCTGAGAGTGTTATTCAAGAGTCATCGGACCTCCGGGACTTTAGAAAGTTAGCGAAAAATCCTACGTGGGTCGAATTGATCCGTCCAGGCCAGATCCGATCAAATGAGTGTCCCGAGGGGTACATCGTTATCTATGAATACCCTTTTAAGATAGGTTTCGAATGGCCTTTTTCTCCTCTGGCCAAGGTATTTATGTTAGAGTTTGACTTGGCACCGAGTCAGTTGATGCCCCAGTTCTGGCGAGTCGTACGAGTGATCGAGCGTGCTACTAAGAAATGGGATTCTCCCATGAATGTACATGACCTCCTCTCGGCTTATCAAGCCAAGATGGACGGATGTCATCGATGTAGTTTACATTCTAGATTCAAGGGCGATCGCGTTTTGGTCTTAGGAACGGGTGTGAACGACCATGGGTGGAAGTCTCGATATGTTTTCGTGCGTAAGTTGTCCCTTGACTCTGAGAGTGAGTGGATTAGGACGAGCCGGAATACGTCGGGTGAGCCTCGTTATTTTAACTTGTTTTTTGTATGTTGACAGCCATAAAATTCAAGGTCGCGAAGCCAGACGCTAACTCTCAAGCGAAGATCAATTCAATTTTAGAATTTAGCGTCGCCGAGAGGTCTTTCGTCGTGCGACATTCGGCGGATGACGACGATTTAGAATCTTCAGGTGAGAATCAGGGGGAGAAGTGTGAAGAGAAAGGAAGAGAAGAAGAAGAAGATAAGTC
This sequence comes from Saussurea involucrata, assembly GCA_033807775.1. NCBI lineage: Eukaryota > Viridiplantae > Streptophyta > Magnoliopsida > Asterales > Asteraceae > Saussurea > Saussurea involucrata. Next base: position 53,672,802 of record CM066324.1, read on the forward strand.
GAGAGGAAGGAGAGGGATGACGGGTAAGTTTTACTTTCCTTTTCTTCCTATATTACCTCGAGTCTTTTTCCTTTGCGTGCTTTATGACATTCCTTTTTTTCCAGGAGAGTCTCAATCTAAAGTGTTGAAGGTTTCTGCTAAGAGAGCAGCTGAGCTGGAGTGTGCTCGTCAGGGCAGGGATAGGAGGCTAAAAGCCATGTCTGCTGGCCCTGAAATTCCGAAGAAGACGAGGACGACGACTCCGAGGGAGTCGTCGGCTGGGGTTAATGACTCGTCGAGAGTCGCTTCACCTGAGAAGGTAGGGGTCGGATCACCTAAGAAGGTGACTGCAGCGACACCCATCAATTATGCGCCTCCGGCGGAAACGGTGAAGTCCCCGTCTGCCGCGTCGAATCCTTTGTCAGCCGACAAGGGCAAGGATCACTCGATGGGAGGGGAGAAGGTCACGACGGTCAACTTTTCGCTGCCATCGGACTTTATGACAGGTGATGTCCTAGACGGGACGAACCTGTTCCCTCACCTGGATAAATTCCTGCTTCCATCTTTCAGGGAGCGTTTTGAGGGGTTTCCTATCGAGGAGACGGGTGCCCATGTAGCCGGCTTGTCGTTCATGGTAAGTCTTTCTTTCAAGACTTAGTTTGTCTAGGCCCAGACTTCGTTGTCGTTGTCGTTGTCCACTGATGATATCTGTTTTTTATGTTTTCGCAGGCACTCCAGGCTTCCTTGGCCTCGCGAAGTGGATCGGCGAAGGTGAAAGATCTCTTGTCTGCTGCACGTGAAAGAGAGAAAGCGACGCTGGACAGAGCGAGTGCCTCTATAAGTCGTGCCGAGGATTTTTCGAAGCGGCTTGACGATGCTTTAGAACATTTGAAGATCGTTCATCTTGCCAAGGAAGATCTTAGTCATCGTCTAACGCAATCCCTGTCCATGACTGTTGAACAAAGGGAGGAGATGGAAAAAATTAAGGAATCCTTGGTCGCTGTTTCAAAAGAGGCTGAGGATTATAAATCCAAGGTAGAGAGTTTGGAGAAAGAAGTGCAAGCTGCAAAGGATGAGGGTAAGTCGGTTTTTGCCATAGCTCGTCTGACTGCTCGGGCGGCGATCATGCGACGACATATGCTGGGGAAAGACCCTCTTGCTTCGGCGAAGGAGGAGCTGGACATCTATCTGAATGGTGTTGGCACCGAGAGGGATCTTGACTCGGACGATGAGAAGGATGCTGAGGAGGAGGTGGCAGGCGAAAGCTTTCAGGACGGGACTTCGGGCATGAATGCGTTGGATGCTCCTCCTTTAATTTAAGAATTTTATTTTGTTTGCTTTGCTGCTCGATCGTTGGTGGTCGAGCGTGTACCTGACGATCTTTTTAAATGCGCTTTTTGTTTGAACTTGTGCTTTATTCAAATCACATTGGTTATGAATTTGATCATAAAATACACATGAAATCATGCGACTAAGGTATTCATTGTAATACGATGATAAGAACGTAAAACAAATATAAAAAATATGCGATTAAAGCATCCATTCAGTGTATGAAAGTTAAGAAACTTTAGGGGTAAAGTCGTTTACACTTTGTGATCGTACGACCAGATCGTACAGTGAGTTTGTGTCGTATGCCCCTGTGGAGAAATGATCAAGTTAGAGACCTGATCGTTTATGTCGTTCGACCTTGCGGTACTAAAGTCATATAGTAGACTTAATGACTACTGTCGTGCGATTCTGCGATAATCTATTGTGCAATTCTGCGATAAAACGATGTCGGGGGTTGAGCGTTGGCTCACCAACGACCCTCCGATGCTCAAGTCAGTAAACGTTTTGTGAGAAAAAATCTCGTATGAAAAAGAGTTAGTGTAAAGCCCGTACCCCGGTATGTAATTTCTTGCTTTAATTATTTTTCTTTCAAGTTTGAATTATCGTGGTTTCCGTTAATGAGGTTAGTCGAGTTGGGTCTAATCGTTAAGTATCGGAATTTTTTTTGGTTAGTGGCGAGAGGTTTGCAAGACGAGGGGCTAATTGCATCTAAAGCCCAAAACCCTCTCTTGGGTTTGGCCCATGCTGGATTGTCGAGACCCATATGGTGTGGGGGTTTGGTTGCCGTGAAGAACAAACAAAAGAAAAAGACATCACAAAACCCTACGGCTCAATCTCTTTCGTTTGGATTGTTTTTGTTGTCACCGGCCGGAAAGAAGAACCCAGAGAGAGGTTGTGTTCGTCGCCGGCGAGAGTTGAGAAGAAGAACCACCGACCACCGCTGCTGCTGCCGACCATTGCTGCTGCCGCCGGAGTCGAGGAAGGAGGGCGAGAGTGAGAGAGGGCGTGAGAACGTCGTCGTTTCGTCGCAAGGTAAGTCCTCATCTCCTTTTCCTTTTTCTTTTCTTTTCCGGCGAAGCAAACACCGCCGTACGCCGCCGCTGTGGTGGCTGTGAGTGGGCGGTCATGGTTATACGCGTTCGGGTGTGTGCGCGTTAGAGCGATCGAGAGTGAAGAGCGGTGGTGTGAGGGTGGTGTGTATGTGTGTGTGTGTGTGCGTGATCGCCGCCGACCACGACCACCGCCGGAGGCGGAAAGGGGGGGGGGGTGGTGCACGGCTGTTGTTACACCTTGGTATAATCTGTTCCAGTAAGTTTTAGGCTTCCCGGAGCTGTTTGGGTTAAGCATTGTCTTAATGAGATTATAACCGTAGTTGTCATTTCATGTGAATTGTTTTGTTTCTGCCACTGTTATGCGGAAGCCATAACTTCTGCTAGGAATGTCGGATTGGGATGAAACCAGTGCCAAAAGTTCCCATTCTGAGTCTAGTAAGTTTCTTATGTTTTGCAGAAAAACCAGTTCGGAACGTAGCTAGTGTCAAACTGCTGTTTTATATCGAAAGGTGTTGTTTTTCGCTGTGCAGTTAACCAGTTTTGTAAAATCCATAATAAATTGTAGAAAAATCGTTAGGACGCGTGTAATACGTCCCTGGAAAGCTAAGACCCGGATCTAGCGGGTAGTTAATTTTAATTGAGGATTTTCTGGGTTTAAGGAGGTCGAAACAGGTCCCGAACAGACCTGGTTTTCTAAGCCAAAAAGTCGTTTTAGCGACAGTTTAATCGTGCGTCATGTTTTAGGGTCCGGGCCTCGTATTGATACGTTTTAACGTTCGTTTAGGTGTCGGGAAGTGATCTTGGATTTGTGGAGCTTGAATTATTGTTTGTGAGCTAGGCGCGCTTACGAGGTGAGTTCTCTCACTATAACTAATGTCGGTTATTTTTACATTACGATTTGTACGTGTGTGGTAGTTTTAATTGTTTGTGATGCGGGACTAAATAGTGGGGTGTCTAGTCGGACCCTTATTGTTATGACTACGCGGGTGGCGTAGGAGTTTGGTGGGGCCGAGGTTTATATACGTGAGTGGCGTAGTAACTCGGTGGGGCCGAGGTTTGTATACGCGGGTGGCGTAGTAACTCGGTGGGACCGAAGGTTGTATACGCGGGTGGCGTAGGAACCCAGGTGAGCCGGGTAATACTTGCACGGTTATCGTGTGGTCGGGTGGACCAGCTTATGCCTTTGGATGGGATGGTGTAGGTATGCATGTTTATGATTTGTTCGTAGACTTGTATGTTGTTTATGTGCAATTATCTGTTTAGAGGTGGTGTGGGAATAACTGTGTTATTTATGGTGTCTGAATTCACTAAGCTTCGTGCTTACCCTTTCCCAATAAATTGTGGTTTCAGGTGCGAGTGGCTCCAAGGCGTGACGAGTACACACTGGCGCGTGGGAAGAGTTGATTACTGTTGGAACCCAGTTACACTTAATCAAGATTAATAGTCTATTAGTTGAGTTTAGACTTTGATGCGGAAGCGTATTAAACTAACAGATATGTTTGATAGATATTAGAACGCACACATATAAAGAAAACAGTAAAGAATGAAAAGGATTTCTTGAACAGTTACTGTTATTCAATATATAATAACAACGCGAAGAACAGATTAAGAATTGTTGGTGTGTGTGAGAATATAAGACTCAGATATTTGACAATAAAGCTTGAGAGTATTAGTGATTCCTTGTGTATTCGTCCTTAGGAAGATCTCAACATGAGACTTCCTTTTATACTACTCTTAGAAGACTATGAAGTAGGTCACTGTTCCTTTTACGGCATGAATAGTGAACTGGATGGTGTGAGCAGTTGACTGGATGGTGTGAGCAGTTGTTTGAGCCATGCGCATTTAATGGAGCAGATGTACTATTGGTAAATGCATTAAATGGCGCAGACGTCTATTTTGTACCATGCCCTATTGAGTCCACTCAGAGCTTGACACGTGTTTTGACAGTACTTTTCCATGCAAGTTGATGAACGTATCCAGTAATATCTTCCAAGTCTTCATAGCATACCACAGAGGCTCTGTAAGGTATTACAGAGGTTATATGGTCTGACCTTCTGTGGAGCAGTCCACTTGTTTCCGAGTTGATCTTCTTCTTGCGCACTACAGAGGTTTTGTGATTACCTATGTAGCTTCTGTGGCTTTCTGGACTTGATCTTCTGGAAGAAGTGGCAGAGCCTCTGTGAGAGGCTTTTCTATACTTAGCCTATTTTTCACTACTTCTAAATACTTCTATGATTAGGAAGATTGAAGCTAACAATCTCCCCCTAAGTAGTGAAAAATAAAAAATTTGACCTTGAGTTAAGTTTGGCTAAGTTAGATAAGACAGAGGTTAAACAATACCTCGAAATTTCTTTCATTTAGAAATATGCCAGAGGCATTTTACATTTGAGTACAATGAAAGATAAACTTTAACTTTGTTTGCAGAGATTTGAGGTCTGAGAATCAGATTTTGGCATCTTTGAAATCGTTGTAGCTTCTGTTGTCTCTTCCGACTTTTCTGATCTCTTTGTAGAATCTGATGCAGAGTTCTCTTAGGCGGATTGTTGAGTCTATTTCTCTGATGAAAGTATCTGCATCATCTCTATCCATTTTCTCTGTACCTCTGTATTTTACAAGGCTTGCTCTGAATTTGCTCAGAGTACTGGTTGCGTACTTTTGACAATCCATGAGTACAAAAAGTTTAACCTGGTGTTGTGGGTTTTGAAATACTAACCCAAATCTTGGTTCTCTGATGATTGAGTTGGGCACAGCGTCTGGTGGGCAGCGATCTTCTGGTGGTCGTAGATCTAGATGTTTGAGACCAAGATCCTTTCCCAGCTGAAAATATATCATGCTGTATAGCAGAAGCTTTTCCCTCATCGCTTTTCTCAACACTTGATAGGCTCTGGTATTAGGCTCTGTGTTGTAGTTGTCTTTTGTCCATTGTAGAAGGTCAGGTAGATCGTAAGGATTGATGTTTCTTAAGTCAGCATCAGCGAAGGTAGATTCTGAATTGTTTTCTCTTCTGACTTTGTAAAGATTGTACCTGACCCTTGGATAGGTTCTTGTGAAGGAGAATCTGCAGAAGATCACCTTTTTGATTTTGTGAATTGAGAAGACATATGCTTTGGTTCTTGGCTTTGTTCTTGTGAAGATGTTCTCAAATTCTTCTCTGATCCTTGGATCTGTCACATGATCTACTGGATGATTTGTCTGATAGGATTGTTTGTAGAGGTATTTGTATACCACTTCTTCCATCTCTTCATTGTTGGACCAGGTCGTGGAATTTGTCTTCTGAGACTCTCCATCTGTTGAACAACTTCTGCAGCTCTACCAGTTAGAGGAATTTCTGACAGAGGCTTCAATCCATGTGCCCAGTCAACTTCTTCGGGTTTTGGGGTTTGAAAGGCGTCAAACGCACTCTTCATTAGTTTTTCTGTTGGCTTTGGCAATGTTTTCTTCTTCTTTGGCTCTTCTGTCAGTATCCCTTTGCCCTTATCTTTTGCTATTGTCGTGGCAGAACCTGTTGCTTCTGTGGGTTTTGAGGTTGGCACTTCTGTTGGTTTGATGGAGGTTGCCTCTGTGGATTTTGACGATTGTGATTTAGAGGACTTTTGTGGCGATGGTTCTGTTGGCTTGACTTGCTCTGTAACCTCTGTTGGAGGTTGTTTGATGACTTCTTCTGCGAGCTCAGTTTCTGTTGATGAAATATTGACATTAAATCTTCTTGCCATTTTGAAAGCTAAAGTGAACCTGTTCCTTTCTTCTTCTCTCTGTGCCATTCGATCACTCATTGTTGTGTGCATTCTTTTCAGAACATCAGAAGCAGAGGTCGTTGCTCTTTTTGGTTTGGTGGCAATCGACTTTCGTCTGGGTATGGTTTGGGGTGTTTCCACAGAGGTGGGTGTTTTCTCTGTGGTTTGTTCATATGTTTCTTCCAAAATGATTACCTCAGGGGCGGTTGTTGCCTCTGTGGCTTGCTGATCTGCTTCTGGAGTAATGGTTTCGTCAGGAGATGATTCCACAGAGATGGGTGTTGTCTCTGTGGTCTTTTGGGTTTGTTGTTGGGTTTCTTCTGGAGGGGCTTGGTTGATTGGTTCTGCTGCGATTGGTGGACTTTGTATTCCTCTGCTCGTAGCTTTCTCTCTTAGATTCTCCCCCTCAGGATTATCTGATGGACCAGGTTGGTCATCATCAGAATCATCCTGACTTTTATCAGAAGTACCCTCTGCTCTGCAAGAAGTGTTTGGCTTCTTCGGTAATTCAGCTCCTGCTGCCATCAACTTTTCACAGACAACATCGCAGAGGCCAATCAATGTCGCAAGCTCTGCTTCTGTTTTGAAACGCATTCTGCCGACACTCTTTCTGAAATCCTTGACATAGTTGGCATTTGCAGTTGTGAAGGAGACAATGACTTCTGTGACCTGGTTAATGACGTTCTGTCCGAGCTCTGTAAGCTGTGCTCTGGTCATATAGTCTTTTGGTTGCATTATTGTCGAGTTGCGTATTGCCTCTACTTGTACTTGTGATAGGGCATTCTGTAAGTCTGTAGGAGTGATGCCCTCTGCTCTGTGGGATTGCGTATTCATTTGTTCAAGGAAATCTTTGACAGAGTCCCTGAAAGCAGAAGTTGCAGTTGTTCCGAATTCCTGAGCTGCAGAAGTGGCTGTTGCTTTGGCAGTAGTTTCGGCAGAAGACTTTATCTCTGAGATGGCGGTTTTTACCTCTGTGGACAGATTGTCCATTTTGGTGTTCAGTTTCAGGATAGCCGTAGATGTTGTCTCTGTAAAGGATTTGAAAGAGCTTTGCAACTCTTTCAATGTTTGGTTCACAGAGGTGACAAGGGTTTGGAACTCATCCCTTGATACTTGTGTTCCTTGTGTAACCTCTGGAGGAACACATTCGTCTCCAGAGTGAGTCCCTGTTCCTGGGACACCTTCGTTCACCCTTGTTTGTACGATGGGGGTGGAAGGATTTCCTTCTGATCTTCGAGAAGAAACCTGAGTTTCGATCTCTACAGTAGTTCTGTGAAGAACAGTGTCCAAGTCCACTCCAGAGGTGGTTATTGGAATGTCCTTCTGTTGACTGGGAGACTTGTCTAGAGTCTCTTCGTCTCTGTGCTCACTACTTCTCTTTGAAAGAAGTTTTGGTCCTAATGTGTGCGTGGCAGAGGAAACGAATTCCTCTGTAGGGTGTTCTAGGGTGATCTGGGGCGACTGATCACGAACAATAGTTGAGTCTCTTTGAGGAGACTCCCTAGGAATGGATTCCCCGGTTTCTGTGGGCACAGAGGTTGAAAGAGTAACCTCTGGCTGGATGGGTTGGGTTAGGATCGAGCTGTGCTGCTCTTTTTCAATAACTCCTTCTGCAGCTAGACCTGCGGAGTTAGAAATGTGGGTTGCACTGGGAGTTGGTTTTGGTTGTGTGCCTCTATTTATCCAGGCATCTTTTCTTGCTTCTTCCTCTGTTAAGCCTCCAAGCACTACTTCATTTTCTATCATATCATCCTCTGTAACTATCCTATGGCTTGGTGCTTCTTCCCTAAGTTCTGTGGAAGTTCCTTGCTCTGGTCGTAAGAGGTCATACATTTGATGAGATCCAAATAATCTCATGACATTTGGATGATAAAGACCCTTACGTATCCAGACAGCTTCTTCTTCATCTGAATCTGTCTCTAAGATCTCTGTTTCTGTCTCCGTTGTTGCTAATCCCTCTTTTTGTACAACTTCGGCCCCTTTTTCTTTTTCTTCTTCCATCATGTTCTCAGAAGCCTCTGTAATTTCACCTCTGTTCCATTCAGCTTCAGTTTGTTCTATTTCTTCTGAAGCTGGGTTTGGACTTCTTCTGTGGACATCCAATCCTTGAATGAAAGGGTTTTGTAAAATAACAGGGGTTTCGGCTGGTTGATTTCTGGGTGTTGTGTCATCTTCTTGCAGATGTGTGTCAATGCCAGAAATGAAGAAATCTTGTTCTTCTGGAGAGTGGTGGTCGAGAGGTTGTGCCGTCCACCCTGCTGTATTTAGGGTGTTGGCAATTTCATGGTTCTGTAAGAAGTCGTTCAGGTCTCCTTGGTGAGCAAATCTATCTGGAGATTGATAGGGTGATTGATACATTTCTGTAGCCATTTCTTCTTCTGCAACTTCTTCTTCAGCAGTTTCCTCTTCTGCAATGGTTACCAACTTTGCAAGTGATTTACCATGCCATTTTTTGGTTTTCCTCCTCTTAGGATTTGGTGCCCCTTCTTCTGTTGATTTTGATCTTTTCTTCTTCATTTTTGGGGAGGAGGGAGGAGCAGAGGAGCCAATTTCTGTGGCATGAGGAGGTGAGGGTTGATCTTATGCTGCGCTTGTTGAGGTGCCTTCTGCAGTTTTCCTCTTCTTAGCTTTTGGAGTAGATGCAGAGGATCTTGATGAAGACTTCTTTCCCATTAGTTCTGCACGTTTGGCTATAAAGCTGAGTTGAATAGCCATATGCTTTGCTAACTTCTGATCCTTTTCTTTTTGAGTGGAAAGATGTTTTGCTATCATTGTTCCTAGGGGGACACCTAAACGCGGGGGTGTCATAGGACTCGGTTTAGGAGTTCTATGATCGCGTATATACTCTTTCTTAAGGGATTTATTCGATGCGTATTGCAGAAGCTTCTTTGACAGAGGTCTGCAGTGTGAGTAGCCATCAGCATGATCAGTGGGTGTATTCTTGTTCATCGGGAACTGTTTGGGAGTTGGCCCTTCCATTGGCCAATTTTGGATTTGCAGCAGAGGTTCGAACAGTACTCCTAATATTATTTGGAATTGCAGAGGTGGTAGAAAGTTTGGATCGTTCTCTTTGACCCTTTTCGAGTTGTTCTTTCTGTCGATGGTGTTTATGATCTCTTGCATCATTATGGTCGCATAATCTAGTGGAAGATCATAGTAAACCCCATACATGATGCTCAAGATTTGATGTGAGCTCTGGTCAATACTGCCTATCTTTCCTGTCAGGCATCTGTTAAGAATAGAGAACAAAGTGTTCCACAGAGGTGGTAATCGGCCTCTGCGGAAGTCATTTCTCTTCCGTAGTTGGGTGTTGTACCCAAGCATTTCCACGAATCGACAGAGCTCTTCGTCTGTTGGTTGCTCTGCATAACTCTTCAATCCCAGAAGACCCCTTGTTGGTAGGTTGAATTCAAGTGAGAACATTGTTCTGTTGAACTTGATTTCAAGATGCTCAGATTTATCAGGTCTTGAAATGTACCCTTTGATAAGAGAACCGTCTTTATCAAATCGGCAGCTTTGCCAAAATTGGTTCAAATAACGGACTGGAATTTTGTTCGGGGTTCTTGATAGTAGAGGGAAGAGGACATGATTCTCCATGATGTTCAGAAGTATGGCATGGGCTTCGCCGAAAGTAGTGGGTGAGGGGACCAAATAGCAGTTGTTGGATTTGATAGGAAGAATGGCTTCGAAATGATCCTTTGCTATAAAGTTTTGCAAGTGTGTCGTCGGAGCAAAGTCTGCTGAGTCCCCAGAATCTTGTTGTTCAATATTTCTTGCAAGGTTGGGGTTTTCAGAATGTTCTGAATGTGCAGGGGAGTGTTCCGGTGAGTTCGCCGGAGAGAGTTCAGAGGATGTAGCTCGAGAAGATGAAGCCATTTGATTTTAAGAATAAGATTTTTGCAAGCTTTTTGCAGGGTTTCGCCGGAGAAGAAGATGAGAGTTTGTAAAATGTTTTATGAGAGGGTAAGCTTTGTTTTTATAGGATGGTAAAACGGTAGAATTCGAAAGAGTACAATATATGGCAATGGATTAAAGTTTGGAATCCGCACTCGAGTTTGAGCGGCGGGTTCAACTTTCCAAATAAAAACGTTCCATGTACGCCCAATGAAAATGGGACACGTAGGCCTTGTCAGAATATGACAGGACATCGTGCGCGGCCCATTAATGCTAGGCGCGTGAGGTTGTTTTTAGCCATATGAGTTTCACTCTCAGTAAAAGTCACCGTTATTACTACAGAAATGCCCAGATAACAAAATGGCAGAACTTTTGTGTTTTACAGAAGCTCTGTGATTTTGAAAATCTTGATTTTTAACCTCTTCTCATATATCTCATTGTTATCATGACTCTGTAGGTTCTTCTTTGAACGAAAACGTTTGTAAAGACATTGGAGAGGATCAATAGGATTTTGTCAAGAAATTTTACTCACAGAGGTTTTGTGGCTCTGATGGAACTTGCAGAAGCTCTGTGAGAGCCAGCAGAAGCTCTATGAGAGAAAAAATCTTATAACTTGAATTCTATTAATTTTCTGATCATCCAATTTTTTATCTTTGATAAGAGATGTTTTTCGCACATTATTGAAAGTTTGTGTCCGAGAAAATTATTTTGAAAAACGTTTTGTTCGAGAAGGTCATGGTGTGTGTTTTCGGTTTCCGAGATAACATTCCAAAAGATCGACAGAGGGTTAATTTGTGATCACAGAGTATATTTCCTGCAGAACCTCTGTTGAGCTCAGCAGAAGCTCTATGACCTTAAATTTTTCCTATTTCGAATTTTGTTAAACTTTTTGAACTTTTGATTTTTGAAATGTTATTCATAGTATATTTAGGACATATTTGTCAATTCTTGTCCTAGAAAACTGTTTTCCAAAAACCTTTTGTGCGAGAGACATACCTTTTGGTTCTTCTGTTCTCGGCAGTTTTGTCTTACTTCTGTCGATGGAGAATTATCGACATTCTTCTTTGGATTTTCTTTGAAAGATTTACCTCTGTAGATCTTTTCAGGGTCCCTTTTGCTCCCCCTTGATCTAATCACTTCTGTAGATCAAGAATTTTCCTTTTGCTCCCCCTTGATCTATGCTTGGTTCAAAGAATGGTAAGATTTGTATTGAGCATAGATCATGTTTACCAGAGGTTCTGTAAGGGTTATCAGAAGATCTGAGTGGACCCACGGAAGCTCTGTAAACAATTATTTTATATATAAAAAATATAAACTGAAATAAATTTATCAACGCAATAACTTAGTAATAATAGATATTTATACTTATTTACAGAAGATAAAGCTATACTTACAGAGGTTTTTCACACCATGTTAATCATTCCTAACTTACCCACCAAGAAGTTGAATCTTTTCTCGTCTAATGCTTTGGTGAATAAGTCAGCGAGTTGATATTCTGTGGGCACGAAATGCATTTCGATTGTACCGTATTCAACATGATGTTTCAAGAAATGATACCTTATATCGATATGCTTGGTTTTTGAGTGTTGCACAAGGTTGGCAGAGATAGCAATAGCACTTTTGGAATCACAGAAGATGGGTATTTTGAACAGAATGTGGCCGTAGTCTTTTAGCTGAGTCTTCATCCATAGAACCTGAGAACAACAGCTAGCGGCAGCAACGTATTCAGCTTCTGCAGTGGATGTGGAGACACAATTCTGCTTCTTGGAGGTCCAACTGACTAGTTTACCACCTAGGAATTGACAACTCCCAGAGGTACTCTTTCTGTCGAGCATGCATCCTCCATAGTCTGAATATGTATAAGCCTTAAGACTAAAACCAGAGTTCTGTGGATACCAGAGACCAAGACTGTTGGTCCCCTTCAGGTATCTAAAGATTCTTTTTACAGCATCATAATGTGATTTCTTTGGATTAGCTTGATACCGTGCACAAAGACATGTGGCATGCATAATGTCAGGTCTGCTTGCTGTTAAGTATAACAGAGATCCAATCATGCCTCTGTAGAGAGTACATTCTACAGAAATACCATTTGGATCTAAGAATAACTTATTTCCAGTGGCCATTGGAGTCTTCATTGCAGAGGTATCAGAGAGATTATATTTTAAAAGTATGTCAGAGACATATTTGGCTTGATTTATAAAAATTCCCTCTGAAGATTGTTTGACTTGAATTCCGAGGAAGAATGTTAATTCTCCCATCATACTCATTTCAAACTCATTCTGCATGAGTTTTTCAAAAATTTTGCACTCTTCTGAATTTGTAGACCCAAAAATTATGTCATCTACGTATATTTGTGCAAGCATTATCTCACTATTTTTGCGTTTATAGAATAAGGTAGTATCTGTTGTACCTCTGTTGTAGCCATTGACTAGAAGGAAGGTAGAAAGTCGTTCGTACCATGCTCTTGGAGCCTGTTTCAGTCCGCATAGAGCCTTTTCAAGGTAGTATACATGCCTTGGAAACTTTGAGCTTTCAAAACCTGGTGGCTGATTTACGTAAACCTCTTCTTGGATTTCACCGTTTAGAAAAGCTGATTTTACGTCCATCTGATAGACTTTAAAACCTCTGTGGGCTGCGAAGGCTAAGAATATTCTTATTGCTTCGAGACGTGCGACAGGGGCAAAAGTCTCATCGTAGTCTATGCCTTCTTCTTGTCTATATCCTTTTGCTACTAATCTTGCTTTGTTTCTGACGACCACTCCATCTTCATCCTTCTTGTTTCTGTAGACCCATTTAGTCCCAATGGCCTGTTTCCCTCTTGGCAGAGGTACTAAAGTCCATACTCTGTTACGCTCAAATTGCAGAAGTTCTTCTTGCATGGCGTCTACCCAGTTTGGGTCATCTAGGGCTTCAGAAATCTTCTTTGGTTCTATAACACTAATAAAATTTGTAAAGAAACAAAAATTAGCAGTGGCAGACCTTGTTTTTACTGAGTCAGAAGGTTCTCCAATTATTTGGCTTGGAGGATGGCTTTTTGTCCACTGAGTTGTGCGTGGAAGATGATCATCAATGTCATCAAAACTTTCTTCAGAGGCTTCTTGTGTTTCTTCTTGTGTAGCCTCTGATGTTCTTCGTGCCTTGGTAGTTGATTCTACCGTTTGTGGAATGATTTGTACGAGTGGTGGTGGAGTTTGTTCCTCTGAGGATGTATAGTCTTGGTCCTCGATCTCCTCTGTAATTGGTTCTTCTGTGGTTTGTGCAGCTTCTGTGATCGTTTTTCTTGATGTTTCATCTTCTGCACTTTCTTCTGCTTCGGCAATTGCATCTGTAGTATTTACAGAAGAAGATGAAGCATTATTTGGACCAGTTAGAGTCATACCTGTAGGATTTTGTCCGACAGAGGATGGTTCTTCAGAAACTCTGATGGTTCCGACAGAAGGATCAATGTCATTGTGGAACATCTCCAAAAATAGAAGATTCAAATCTTCTTTTGTTCTTGAGATGTCAGAGAATTTCCCTTTAATTCCGAGTTCTGAACTTATTTGCTCAGAAGTCATTTGGAATGAGTCATCAAAAGAAACATTGATGCTTTCTACAATCTTGTGAGACTTTGTAAGGAATGTTCTGTAGGCTTTGGAAGTGGCAGAGTATCCAATGAATTTGCCTTCATCTGCTTTTACATCAAACTTTCCTCTTGAATCTATGTCGTTTAAGACGAAGCATTTGCATCCGAATACATGGAAAAATTTGATGTTTGGCCGCCGTTTGTTAAGCAATTCGTAAGGCGTCTTGAGGTGTCTTTTCACAATGGTTGATCGATTTTGAGTATAACACGCAGTAGAAATTGCTTCTGCCCAAAAGTTCATTGATAATCCACATGCTGACATCATAGTTCTTGCGGCTTCCACAAGTGTTCGATTCTTTCTTTCGACAACACCGTTCTGTTGTGGAGTGCGAGCTGCAGAGAAGTTTCTGGAACTTAGAAATACTTTGTATGTTCTAACACATCGATGATATATATTTGTGTTTCAACCGTTATATTGCAATAAAAGCCTAAGTCGCACGATCCTCCGTTTATTTCATACTTTTATGATCCACGACATTTGTAATTAAAAACACGAGTTCAGCAAAAGAAGGAACTTCATTGAACAATTACATATGAACGACCGATAGTCGGACAAGTAAATACAAAGTCAAAAGTCGTTGCATACCAACGGCCCGACCACCAACGGTCGAGCATGAAAAGCCTAATTCATAAACCCAGAAAAAAGAAACTACCCTAAGATCTAAGGAAACATAGCGATCGTAAACTCTGCCCAAAGAAAACTCAGCCTTCAGAATCCTGATAATCCTGAAGAACTGATGCAAGGATCAAACGAGTATAGCCAGAGTTGTCTCCCAACCTTTCGCGCAATGGCATTCCGAGAATGTGGCTCTTAAGATTAATGTTAAGGTTGGAAGAAGGAATATCTTCTCTTCGACAATCGACCTCCACTCCAACACCTCCAGTTTCCTCACGTGTTTAGTGAAGGAAAACAAAAACATCTGCACAATTACAAAAGGAACGTATTAGCAAAACGCTCATCGAAAGAATAAACATCGGTAAACACAAGTTTCGAAAGAAAAACTTACGAAAGACGCCAGTACGGCTAAACACAGTCCAATCTCTTCGATAGAGATCCCTGGAAAATGCTCCTTGAAATATAAGAGCTGATATTTCCTCAGAAGCGGAAGCGACTTCGTCCTAACGAGTACATAGTCAGTCAAGAGGGATGAAGACAACGCAAAGTTGATCTCCATAAAATCCCCATCATTCTCTTCCGTTTTTACACCCTCGCCCCTGTCGGCTGACGAAAGGGTCGACGTGGTAGCAGAAAATATCGTCGCCAGATGCGCCGAATCCACGGACATCGCGTTTATCGCAACCAACATCGTCATCGATTTGGGTATCATAGCCCACGATAGATCATCAGTCACCGAAGATTTGGAAAAAGTCGAGATTCTAAAAAAGATGACTTTTCGAAAGCTTAAAGAAAAACAATCCATTTTGATCTCTATTTATGCAGGAAACCGTGACAGGTCGAGCCCTTCAAAAGATCGACACGCATGCCCAACTTTCATATGCCCCAGTAAATCATCGACACCTAGCATCAACAGCTGGTAAGCATCATCGTACGTCAGCATGATGTCACGACCTCGTTCCCTTTTCAACTTCTCGTTCAGTTAAAGGCGAACTGGTCCAGTTCCACGACAACCAGGTAAGTCCCTCAACCCAAGTCACAAGTTTGAGCGTTCGACGAGCAAAATTTAAAACTTAAATTTGACATTCAATTTTCAAATTTTGGGGGCAAACTGTTTGGGCAAAAAATCACGTCGTACGACCAAGACCAGAACAGGTAAGACGCACGATTATAAACTAAATCTTGTATTAAGATAAGGTCTCGACAAGAACCCATAAAACATCTGTCGTCTCCCGTAAAAGGTAAGTCGTACGTCTCCCATGACGCACGACCATAGCATCGCCCGTCCCATACGACCATCGGGTAAGATCATTGCACCTTTTACCAAAGCTAACGCTAACCTTGATTGTTACGTTTGTTAAGTATTTAATGCAGGAGTCAAAGCCATTAACAGCAAGCAGCCGTAACGTACGAAGAGCATTATGGATAATCACTTCGGCGACCGTTTCCAGCCGTTGTAGCCGTTGATCAAAGCATTAATGGAGCTAATTAATGACGCGATGACTATAAAAGACAAGCTAAAGCCTTATTTCAAGGGACATCAGTTAACATCGGATATACATCAGTGAACATCATCAAACAACAGAGAAAATCATCCAAACTCATAGCAAAGAACATTCAAACTCTTGAGATCAAGTACTGAAAGCCAGAATCTAACAGCGAACTCAAGAACACGCGAAGGAAAGCTCAAGTATCGCTCTCGACGCACGACAATAGCCCTCGACCAGAAGTTCAGACTTTGTATTCACACACGACAAACACCTGTTTTTATATTCAAACACTTGTACTTTACATTTTGAAGTATTTCCTTCATCGTACGACCGACGCCAGTACCAAGGACGTCGCCCCTGATTGGCGACCATAGTGCAGCGACGACACCCACTGCCGTCCTCAGGCATTTTCCTTTCTTGAGGTTTTTCCTGCATCATCAAATCCCTTGTCTCGTTTATTTTTTCCCTCATCGCACGTCTCGTCGAAATATCCTTTCTTTAGTTGATTAAGTCCACATCGACCTTAAGTTGTCCGTTTGGTGCGATTTTTAGCATTAACATGTACCATCCACGATCAGGACGATGTAGACGACTTTAAGACTTTTGCAAAAATCCCTGCGGGGATTACTGTGAGCAAGGCCGGTAATATTCGACCGGAGATGTGTACCAAGGGGTACGTCGTGATATACGAGTATCCCTTTAGAATAGGCTTTGAGTGGCCCTACTCTCCTCTGGCGAAGTCTTTTATGTGCGAGTTTGACCTCTCGCCTAGACAACTGATGCCCCAATTCTGGAGGGTGATCCATGTCATCGAGCGACTTACCTCACACTGGGAGTCGCCGATGAACGTAAAAGACCTTTTGGCTGCTTATCAGGTCAAGAAGGATACATACCGTCGCTACAGCCTCTTCTCGAGGTATAAGGGCGACCGTACCTTGGTCCAAAAAACTGCGGTCAACGACCGCAAATGAAAGACCAGGTACGTCTTCGTACGAGTAGCGATGCTGGACTCTGATAATGATTGGATCAGGTCTGGATGGAACATGGCCGGTGAGTTTTAGATGTGGTCGAGCGTCTGCTTTGATATATTCGTCACTTTGCTTTTTGGTTAATCTTCTTTCTCTGTGTTTTCAGACATCAATTTTGACATCGTAGAGCCCAATGACGATTCCAAGGCTAAAATCGAGAAGTTCTTGGAAATTAGCACAGCCGATCGATCGTTCGTCACACGCCATCTAATAGACAAAGACGACGACGTGGTTTTCTTGAGTGATAGGATACAGCTGGGTCGAGAGGAGAGAGAGAAAGAAGAAAAGGAGAAAGAAGAGGAGGACGAGTCTGAGGATATCGAGGAGATTGAGGAAGAGGAGAAGAAAGAGGAGTCAAAAGAAGAGATGACTGGTAAGTGTACCTTACTTTGTTCGACATGCTTCTCTCTTCGTTTCAGTCGCCTAACTATTCTTCTTTCTTTGTTTCACAGGAGAATCCCAACAGCCACAGCCGAAGATGTCGTTTGTGATGGCCAAGAGGGCGGTTGAGGTCGAACTGGCTCGCCAGGCGAGGGAAAGAAGGAAGGAAGCCCCGGCAGCTGGGTCGAGGGTCCTTAAGAGAAAGGCGGCTCCGACTACTGGGTTGGGAGTTCTCAAGAGGACGAGGACGTCCGTCCTGAAGGAACCGTCTTTGAAGACGGGCGGCTCATCGAGAGTCGTCTCGCCTGATAAGGCGAAGGTGTCGTCCGTATCTGTCGAGAAGACTTCTGAAACGGTTGACACGACACCTGTCGATCCTGCGCATCCAGCGAAATCGACGGTGTCTCCTGATGCCACATCAAGCCCCTTGTTAGCCGACAAGGGCAAGGGTACGCAGACGGGCTTTGGAGAGGAAACAACGGTAAACTTCACGTTGCCGTCGGATTTCATGGTGGACAATGTCCTGGATGGGACGAGCTTGTTTCCCCACTTGGAAAAGTTTCAGCTCCCCTCTTTCAGGGAGCGCTTCAACGGGGTCTCCATTGATAGTGCGGGGTCCTATGTTGTCGGTCTGGCATTTATGGTAACTCTATCTTTCAAGACTTTGTTTTTCGTTTGTCGTTGTTGTTGTTGTTGTCGTTGTCGTTGTCGGGTATTTTACTAACGTGTTTTCATATGTTTCAGATGTTTTAGTCTTCCTTGGCTTTGCATGCCGAGACGTTGAAGATTGAGGGTCTAGAATCCTCTGCTATAAAGAGAGAGGATGCGACATTGGCGAGGGAGAAGTCCCCCCTAGCACGCGTCGAGGGTATGTCGAAATGACTTGACGAAGCTCTGGATGAGCTGGAAGCCGTCGAACATGCGAGGACCGACGTGAACGCTCGTCTGAAGCAATCCTGCTCTATACTCTCCGACCAGAGAGAGGAGTTGGACACGAGGCAGGCGTCCTTGGACATGAAGGAGAAGGAGGTCGAGGAGTCCAAGTCCAAGGTGGCGGACATGGAGAAGAAGTTGAGGGAGCTCAAAGATGAGGTTGCGTCTACCTTTTCCCTTGCTCGTCTGACAGCTCGGGCGACGATCATGCGGCAACACTTGTCGGGGAAGAACCCCCTGGCCTTGGCATCGACCGAACTTTCTTACTTTCTGAGTGAGGTCGGGTCCGCAAGGGATCTCGACTCTGATGATGAGAAAGTGGTTGAAGAAGAATAGGTTGTAGACGAGGGTCCCCAGGGTGAAGTTTCGTGCAAGGATGCTCCGGGCGCTCCTTCTAATCCTTAGATAATTTTTCCATTTGTCTTAGTTTCGAATGATCGACCGTTGGTGGTCGAGCTGTTTCGATGTAATCGTATATTTTATAAATGAAATTTTACTTTTTCGTATGTACGATGTCGATTTACACATGTCGTAGATAGATATAACATCAGCTCTGAAACTCGTTAAGTATAGAACAAACAAGGAATCGTGCGACTTAGGCATCCATTGTAATTACCAGGACTAGCACTTAAGTCATAAGATTTTCATACTTTAAGATTATGTTGGCATACATAAGTACATGCGATCAAAGCATTCATTCAGAACATGTAACTTCTCTAAGTTAAGAAACTTAGATCATGGATCGCTAGACCAGACGATCGTACGATTATATCGTACGACAAAACTTGAGTCGTATGCCCCTGTGATAGAATATTCAAGTCATAGACCTGAACACATATGTCATGCGACTTTACGAGATTAAAGTCGTGTAGTAGACTTTGCAATCTTATGTCGTGTGATCTGCGATAAAACAACGTCAAAGGTTGGTCGTTGGCTAGCCAACGACCCTCCGATGTTTAAGTCAGTAATCATCGTAATAAAAAATTGTATGAAGAAAAAATACCTTCTCAGACCCTTAAAGGGAGATTTGCCCCCTCGTCATTTATCACCTTATTCCTTTTAGGAGCGAATAAGTTTAAATGACGGATTGACACGAGTTTTTGGGAATTGACGCCAAGGTATATGTCGACCATGCGATTGGACGAAATAGTCGGTATGTTCCTGTAGGAAAGATATTAGTTTGTTTTTAGAGTATGGATCGAGGGTCGTGCTTGCTTTGATCTAGGATGCTTGTGTCGATCTGTGACTGCAAGATGGTCGTCTTATAGCAGTCGCGGGCGACTTTCGGCTCACTTTTGATCTCCTGGATTCCCCACGGCGTAGGAAACTTCATGGTCTGATGGTACGTCGAGGGGACTGCTTTCATTTCATGGATCCATGGTTAGCCTAAGATGATGTTATAGGCCGACGAGCAGTCAATAACACTGAACTTGGTCTGCTTATTGATTCCATCTGCATAGACAGGCAAGGTAATCTCTCCAAAGGTGCTCGTCGCTTCTCTATTGAAACCGACCAAGGTTGTCGAGCGTCGGGTGATCTCCGATCGGTAGATTCCCATGGCTTTGATGGTGTCAAGGAAGACGACGTTCGCTAAACTGCCTACATCGACCAAGACTCGTCGGGTTAAACAATTACCAATCGTGAGTTGAATGATCAACCCGTCATGATGCTTCTGATACGAGTCGCCGAGGTCGTCTTGGTCGAATGAAATCTTCATGGCCTCTAACTTCATATCTCCTTATGGTCTTGCTGAACGCGGGACAGGTCGATCGTCAGGTGCTTGACTGGCATGACGTTTGGCTGCGGAGTATGTCAGTCCGCACACGTCGGAACCACCAGTGATGCAGTTGATGACCTTCGCATGCTCGGGGGTTGGCGGTCGATTGTCGTTACCTGGAGTAACGACATCGTCGATGATATCTTTGAGATTCCCCTTCGGAACATGATATGTTAACTCCTTTTTGAGAGCTATGCAATCATCTGTCACATGACCATGGTCGACATGGAAGTCGCACCATTTCGATTTATCCTTCTTATCATCGCTTTGGTCGGACTTCTTTGGCCATCGGATGGTCGCCTGGACGGTCTTCAAAGCCTCGACCAAGTTCTTGGTGGTCCCTTTGAATCCGTAGGAGGATATCTTAGGGTACTGAGGGAATTTGGTTGCGGTCTTGAACTCTGCTTTTGTCTTGAATCGGACTTTCGAGATTTTTCGCGAGGGCTCTGCCTTGGACACTGCCTTCACCTTGAATTATGGCTTCTTCACGCTTAGCAATCTTTTGTCGTCGGTATGCTTACGACGAAAGGCAACATCATCCTCTACCCTCATATAAGCGAGGGTTCTGGCTCGGACATCTTCGAAATTATCCGGTAGATATTTGGTCAGATCGGTGTATAAACCTGAATTGTCGTCTAGACCACGCTTGTAGGCTTCGATCGCGGTCTTGACGTCACAGTTGCGGACACTGATCATCTCTGCATTGAATCTATTGAAGTAGCTTCGGATCGACTCTCTAGCTTTTTCCACGACGTAGTACAAATCGCTGGTCTGCTTCTCCATCTTGCGACTACTGGCGAATTGCTGGGAGAACTGGTTGACCAACTCGGCGAACGACCCGATGGATTTGGGTTTGAGATTGATCAACCATTTGAGGGCAGGACCTGTGAGGGTCGCCCCAAAACTCTTGCACATACATACTTCTTGATACATGTACGGGATCGAGACCGTCCACATGAGCTGCTTATACTGCGCGATGTGCTCCGTTGGATCGGTCACCCCCGAATACTTAGGCATGAAGGTGGGGATATTATATTTCTTTGGGACGTCGATGATCGCAATCTTGTCGACGAAAGATGACGCCTGATACTCTGAACGAGGCTCGACGTCGACGGGCACGGCTGCCCCTAGTAGCTTAGCGAGCAGAGATAGGATGCGCTCATTCTGGTCTTCTAGCATCTTTAATCGGCGGGCGACAGGGTCATTAGGATCAGGATTTGCACCTGCCAGTGGATCGACTCCTGCACTGGTGCCATTGTCGTATAATGTGCCATTGGTGTCCCCGTTGAAAGGAACAAAATACGGCTGCGATCCATTCTAAAACGGTTGCGACCCATTCTGAAACGGTTGCGACCCATTCTGAAACGGCTGTGATCCTTTCTGAAATGGCTGCGATCCATTCTGCATAGGTGGCGGCCTTATATATTGGGGAAGAACTGTCCTGGCCTGAGGATTTGGGTTGAACGCCCCCGGTTGTTGGTTCTGTATGAACGGGCTTGGCCCTGGATTGCAGACGAACGGAACCGAACCAGTGTTATGGATGAATGGAGCGGATCCTGGGTTCTGACCGAACGATCCTTGACCCGTATTCTGGACGAACGGTCTTGGTCCGTTCTGTGGTCCGAAGGGATTCCTCAGCCGCGCGATTTCCTCACCTGCTCTTTGACTCTGCTCAGCAATGGCATTAATTTGATTTTGCGTAACTTCCAGCTCCTGGTACATCTGGGCAATGACTTGCTCTGGATTTCCAGGGGCTGCCATTTTCCTGAAACAGAAAACAGAGGAGACTACAAGAAACCGTTAGTAAAACGCACGTTTGATGAAGATTTCCTCTAGATGGGGCCCCACGGTGGGCGCCAAACTGTTATTGCCAAAAATCGTCCAAAAGGATAACTTAAGGTTGATTGTGGAGTTTAACAACTAAAGAAAAGAATCTAGCGACAAATCGTGCGACAAATCGTGCGACAAAGACAGAAAACGTAAAAGGGACAAAGATTTTGGTGACGCGGGAAAAACCTCAACGAGGAAGAAAAACCCGCGGACGACTTTGGGGGTCGTCGCTGCACTATGATCGCTAAACAGGGGCGATGTCCTTATGTTTCGGGTGTCGGTCGTATAGAGATTACAATACAAATGAAAGAAGAGACTTTAAATGTAAAGTAACAAGTGTTTCCAATGTAAAAACAAGTGTGTCGTGTGTGAAAACTATATGTCATGTATGAAAGTTATGCGTCGAGCGTGGGAGTCGTGCGTCGAGAGCGAACTATTGAGAGAGATTTCTTTGCTTCGGGTGTTCTTCGAAAAGCAGATGTCCGCAAATGGGATTGTTAGCTCCAATCTTTTTGTTTGTAAAAGTAGTGAAAAATAGGCTAAGTATAGAAGCCTCCAACAGAGGCTCTGCCGAGACACCAAGAAGACCGAAGGCAAGAATCGACAGAAGACTACTCACAGAGGACCGAGACGCAGAACCTCTGTCACCCTTGACAGAGCCTCTGCGGTACACTGAAGACTTAGAAGAAATCAACAAATATCTTTATACTGTTCCAGGATGTTCATCAAATTGTACGAGGAGTGCCCTGACAATCTCCACGTGTCAAACTCTGATAGGGCTCAGTACCAAGTTGATATCAGCGCATTTAATGCATGCAGTACCTGCTACTGTTCATACGATCCTGTCTACTATAGATCAGTCCTTATTGTCTAAAGTATGTCCCCTTTGTAGTAGAATAAATAGAAGACTAATGTTTAGTTCTTCTATTAACAAGTATCAGAAATTTTAAGATACGCACAAACACACACACCAGCAGATTTCTTGTTATGTTCTTGGTGTTCTTGATAATATCAAATTCAGTAACCTTTGAGATATTTATCTGTAATCTTCATTACTTATTTGATATTGTGTGTTCTTCTACCTTAGCATTTCTTACAGTTCATTAAATACGCTTCCGCAATATAAACCTATCTTAACTAAACTGAAAGAATCATCATTGTTTAAACAAAAAGGAACCAACAATTGGTATCAGAGCAAACCTTGATTTTTAATATCAAGTGATCCACTCTAAACAATGATCTTTGGTAGAAACTTGGATTTTTAACCTATTCCTCATATTATTCAAACAGTTTCTGTTTTTCTGCCATTTTCGGTTCTTTCGAACTTTGGTAAACTTATAGAATCTGTTATTCTGGTTAAAACACCATTTATGTGCTAAGTTGAAAAGTTGTTAAGCTTAGAAACTTCATACGAAGCATCCACTTCTCACTCTAAAAAGGTTTGTTGTTCATACTCCATTTTCTGGATATTTTCTCTCTCAAAATGACAAATACAGACAACTTCTTCACTGTTGGTTCCTTAACCAAACCTCCCACTCTTCTTAGAGACGAATACCCTCAATGGAAGATACGTATGATTCACTTCTTTAAGGGTACTGATAAAGAACTAGTTTACTATCTCCTTAACCCTTCTTTTGTTCCTATGATAACAGTACCACGTATTCCTTCCACAGACGACACACCAGAAATCCCGGAACACGAAAAACCAAAAGCTCAGGATAAGTGGTACGATTCTGATTGGGCAAAATATGAAGTGGCTCAGAAAACAAAAAGACTTCTGATCATGGCTATTCCCAACGACCTTTTCCAGTCCCTAGATGCATGTGAATCTGCATATGATCTATGGAAGGAACTGGAAAACAACTAGAAGGGGGGGGGGGGCAAAACTCAGAAGAACCGCAGAGCTCAATACATAAACGAATACTATGCATTTAAAGCTCTGCCGACAGAAACTCTGCAGTCTACATATGATCGGTTCAACTCGCTAATCAACAAATACAAGAAGTTCGGAATCCACAGAACTTCTGAAGAAAACAATGTCATGTTCCTTAAAAGTCTAAATGGAGAATGGCTCCAGTTATCTATGTCTCTTCAAACAAATCAAGACTTAGATTCCTGGACTCTATCAGACCTCTATGGAACATTGGCAGCCCAAGAGCCTCAAGTAGCACAAACAAAAGCCCAGATCAGTGAACCTCTTGCACTAGTTGGTAAGACTACAGCGGCTAAAGAGAAACCAAAAAGAGAAAACTGCAGAGGAAAAGAAGGAGAAGAAGAAGAAAATCATGATAGTTGAAAGTGAAGAAGAGAAGGAAGAAGAAGAAGAAGAAGAAACAACCCTGGCCTCGATAGCTAAATCATTAGCACTCTTGACTAGGGAATTCAGCAGAGGATACCAGAAGAAGACTAGTAATGAACGCTACGAAAGAGAAGGGTCAAACGAAAGAAACGACAGAAGTGGTGACCGACAGAGGTCAAATGACAGAAATGACAGAGGTAATGACCAACAGAGGTCGGACGATAAAACTGGCAACACTCCACAGAATCAAGAGTGTTACAAATGTGGTAAGCCAGACCATTACGCAAATGAAGGCAGAACCGACAGAAGTGGTGACCGACAGAGGTCAAACGACAAAGCTGGAAACGTTCCACAGAACCAAGGTTGTTACAATTGTGGAAAGTCGGGTCACTTCGCCAACGAATGCAGGAGCAAATCAAATCGCCCTCAGAGGGATGCTGCTTTCTACAAAAAGAAAGCTGAATACTATGCTCACAAATCCTTAATGGTGAATCAAGAAAACTAGCTATCAGATACATCCTCTGAAGGAGGAGAAACAAAGAACGCCCTGTTCTGTTGCATGGCAGAAGTCATCCCTGGCTCTAATAGTGAGGTATCCACTTCTAACTCTAACTCTAACTCTAATTCAGCAGAAGCTGATTTGCTTAAACTTAACATTGAATACACTGAACTTAAAAAGACATGCGAAAGTGTTCAGAAAAAGCTCACCTTCTATGAGAGAGAAGCTAGACTTCTCACTCAAGAAAAAGCCAACAAATTTCTGGAAAAAGGAAGAAATTGAAACAAACTGGAACAAAAAATTAAATCCTTTAAAAGAAAAGATTTCTGAACTTAATTCTTCTTTAAAAACAAAATCGAAAGAACTTATGGATGTTGAGTGTGACAGAATGAACATCCTAGCTCTTAAACATTATTTTCAAAATGAAAGAGAAGTCCTCTGTCAAGATTTACTCAAAAGAGATCTTTTAATTAAAAAAATTCAAGATGCACAGAAGGTGTACGAGAAAATCAATACACAAATAGGGAGACGGGGAATTGGCTTCTGTGATATAGATCCATATACAGGAAACAAAAGAGACAAATCTCTGTCTTCTCTATTTCATATAGGAGATACAAGAAAACCTGGATTTCCAAATCTACTCACTGTAAGTAAAAGGCAAAAAGTCTCTGGGGAACCTCACAAGAGGAAACCTCTGAAGATGACAAATGTGTGGTTTGAAAACACAGATTTGTCACCTTCAATCTCTGTCAAAAGAGAATCCAAACCTAAGAAGTATCTGAAAACTCAAGATCAGATAGGAATCTTCAAGTTTGGTGACCCCGAGACTCAAACTCAAGTTGCATTTGTCTGCATGATGAATTCTGAAAAGAAGTTATCAGCAGAGGCACCTGAGTTCAAGCCAAACCTTACAAAAGAAAATTTTGATATCTCTGAAGAAAACCTCTGTACACCTTCCAATGATCAAAATCTCTCTGAAGAATACTTAACAGATACTTCTGTTGACTTAGAAGATAGTGCCACAGAAAGGAAGAAAGTGAGTATGGCACATGCTCTGAAAGTCCAGCCTCTGTCGAAAGAGAACCAAGTGACTCAACCTCTGTTTATGAGGACGACTCATCCTCTGACGAATCTGAGACTGACTCCAAGTCAGAGATAGTACCTCGTGACACAGAGGATTTTAAACCATCCTCTGAAGTTCTTAGCAGAACTATTTCTCCCAAGGAGAAAATCACAAAAGTTCCTATCTGTCCAGACTTTCTGAACATGTGTATACAAGCCAAAACCTCTATTGAGCTTGAGAATTTTAAACTAAAGAAGGAAATGTCCACTAAAACTCCAACAAGTTCAAAGATTTTGAAGCCCTTAAAACCTGTTAAAGAAAAATTAACATGGCAACAGAAGGGTAAATGGACCAAAAATAATAAATCTTTTTCTTCTGTGACAGTGAAATCTGCAGAAGTTCACCACAGAAGGGGTACACAGAAGGCCGCTCTCAACAAAGGATTTTGCAAACAACAATCTAGCCTACATAAACCTTCTTGTAATAGAGAGTCGAATGTTAGGATAAATTGCAATGCCTCTGTACCCTCATTTAATGTCTTTAATGAAAAGTTCAAGCAAATCTCTTCGCACATTCAATACTGTCATTGCTTTGATCTCATGTTTTAATTAAGCCAACACTTCTCAAGTCCAAAATGTTTCCTCTCTGTACCCAAAGAAAATGCTAAATTCAAGGGTAAGAAGAAACAAAATGGTTCTTCAACAGAAGTTAAAACAAAGACCAAGAATGCTAAGTCAAACTTGAAGACCCCTAACAAAACTGGACCCATTTGGATATGGGTACCTAAAACTCTCTGATTGTCTTGCAGAAGCAGTATGTGCCGATCTGGTATCTAGACTCCGGATGCTCGAGGCACATGACTGGCGACAGAGGTCTTCTATCCATATACAAAGAAAAACACGACGGTGGATCTGTGACCTTTTGAGACAACAAAAAGGGGTACATTAAAGGCTACGGAGTCATAAAGAAGGAAAATATAACCGTATGCAAAGTTGCATATGTAGATGGCCTTAAACACAATCTTCTAAGTGTAAGCCAACTCTGCGATACGGGTTTCGATGTGATGTTCAAAAGAACCTTCTGCTCTCTACAAGGTAAAGACACAGGAGTCGAACTTCTGCGAGCCGAAAGAAGAGGTGATATGTATCTCATGAACTTTTGTGCCAAGAACAAGGAAGAAAAGCTCTGCCTTGTTACATGCAAAAGCGAAGAAGCCTGGTTATGGCATAACAGGTTCTGTCACTTAAACTTTCATACTCTAGATAAACTTGCAAAACTTGATCTAGTCAAAGGTCTGCCAGATGTTAAGTTTAATAAAGATCATTTATGCTCTGCCTGTGAAATGGGAAAACTCAAAAGAGCTTCCCATAAAGGCAAAACTGATGTGTCTTGCCCTAGGATTCTGTATATGCTTCATGTGAAATATATACTTGTTTTAATCGATGAATATTCAAGATTTACATGGGTTGAATTTGTCAGAAAGAAATCAGATGTTCCAAACGTTCTGATAAATTTAATGAAAATAATCCAAGTTTTTGTATGAGTGCAGGATTCAGAAACTAAGAAGCGACAATGGCACAGAATTCAAAAACTCTGTCATTGAAGCCTATCTTAAAGAAGAAGGAATATCACAGAACTTCTCTGATGCACGCACCCCACAACAGAATGGCGTGGTTGAACGAAAGAACCGCACGCTTGTGGAGGCTGCCAGAACTATGCTAACAGCATGTGGATTACCAATGACATTTTGGGCAGAAGCAGTATCGACCGCTTGCTATACCCAAAATCGATCAACCATCGTAAAGAGGCACATCAGGACACCATATCATTTGATCAACAAAAGGAGACCAAACATCAAGTTCTTCCATGTATTTGGATGCAAATGCTTTGTCTTAAACGACAGAGAAGCAAGAGGAAAGTTTGAAGTAAAAGCTGATGAAGGCAAGTTCATTGGATACTCTGCCGCATCCAAGGCCTACAGAGTCTATCTTCTGAAGTCACGAATCATTGTAGAAAGCATCAACGTGTCTTTTGACGATTCTTTCCAGATGACTTCTGAACAAATCAGTTCAGAACTCGGGCTAAAAAGGGAATCCTCTGGCATCTCAAAAACAAGAGAAGAAGACTTAAATCTTCTATTTCAAGAGATGTTCCATGATGACATTGATCCCTCTGCTGGAACCGTCAGAGCCTCTGGAGGATCATCTTCTGTCAGCCAGATCGAGACAGGTATATCTCTAACTGGTCCCTTAAATACTTCATCTTCTTCTGTTAATCATACAGATGCAAATACCGAGGGGGGCCAACAGAAGGTGATACAACAAAGGATACAATCACAGAAGCTACTGAAATACCAACTTCAGCAACTACAGAGGAACCAATACCAGAGGAACACGACGACTCAGTCTCTACTTCCTCAGAGGAAAGAATACCAACACTCATACCAATCATCCCACAAGCTGAAAAACCAAGCACAAATACAGAAGCACCATCTACAACAGAAGGTGCACCAGAACAACAGAGCACAACCTCTGTAGATCAACTTGATGACTTCGATGACCATCTCCCAAGAACAACTCAATGGACGAAAAGCCATCCACCAAGCCTTATAATCGGCGATTCTTCTAAAAATGTCAAAACAAGATCAGCCACTGCTAATTTTTGTTTCTTTACAAATTTTATCAGTATGATCGATCCAAAAAGGATCTCTGAAGCCCTAGATGATCCAAACTGGGTAGATGTTATGCAAGAAGAGCTTCTACAGTTTGAGAGAAACAAGGTATGGACCCTAGTACCTCTGCCACGAGGGAAACACGCCATAGGGACAAAATGGGTCTTCAGAAACAAGAAGGACGAGGATGGGGTGGTCATTAGAAACAAAGCAAGATTGGTGGCCAAGGGATATCGCCAAGAAGAAGGCATTGATTACGATGAAACTTTTGCCCCTGTCGCACGACTCGAGGCTATAAGAATATTTTTAGCCTTTGCAGCCCACAGAGGTTTCAAAGTATTTCAAATGGATGTAAAATCGGCCTTTCTAAATGGCGAAATCCAAGAAGAAGTCTATGTCCAGCAGCCACCAGGGTTTGAAAGCTCCAAGTACCCAAAATACGTGTATTACCCTGACAAAACTCTGTATGGACTGAAACAGGCTCCAAGAGCATGGTATGAAAGACTCTCAACCTTTCTTCTCAATAACAACTACGACAGAGGTACGATAGATACAACTTTGTTTTATAAAAGGAAAGGTGATGAAATTATGCTTGTACAAATATATGTGGACGACATTATTTTTGGGTCTACAAATGCACAACAGTGCAAAGATTTCGAAAAACTCATGCAGAGTGAGTTTGAAATGAGTATGATGGGAGAATTAACTTTCTTCCTCGGACTCCAAGTAAAACAATCATCAGAGGGAATTTTCATAAATCAAGCAAAATATGTCTCTGACATGCTTACAAAATTCAGTCTCTCTGATGCCTCTGTAATGAAGACCCCAATGGCCACTGGAAATAAGTTATACTCAGATCCAAATGATAAATCTGTAGAGTGCAAGCTCTACAGAGGTATGATTGGGTCTCTGTTATACTTAACCGCAAGTAGACCTGACATAATGCATGCCACGTGCCTCTGTGCAAGATATCAAGCTAACCCGAGGAATCCCATTATATTGCTATAAAGAGGATCTTCAAATACCTCAAAGGGACCAAAAATCTTGGCCTCTGGTATCCAAAGAACTATGGATTTGGTCTTAAAGCTTACACAGACTCAGATTATGGAGGATGCAAGCTCGACAGAAAGAGTACCTCTGGGAGTTGTCAATTCCTAGGTGGGAAATTAGTTAGCTGGACTTCTAAGAAACATTACTGTGTATCGACATCTACGGCAGAAGCTGAATACGTTGTTGCTGCTAGCTGTTGCTCCCAAGTTCTGTGGATGAAAACTCAGCTAAAAGATTATGGGCACAACATATTCAAGATACCCATCTTCTGTGACTCAAAAAGCACCATAGCCATCTCTGCCAATCCAGTACAACACTCAAAAACAAAACATATCGACATACGTTACCACTTTCTGAAGCATCATGTTGAATATGGCACAATAGAAATGCATTTTGTGTCTACAGAATACCAGCTTGCAGACTTATTCACCAAAGCACTAGATGAGAAAAGATTCCTTTTCTTGGTGGGTAAGTTGGGAATGATTAACATGACTTAAAACCTCTGTAAGTATGATTCTAATCTTCTGTAAATAAGTACATACATTGTTTTTATTGTTTTTGTTGTCTGATTTATTTCTGAATGTAAATTCTCAATCATCAAATATTCTATACAAACAGAGCTTCTGTAGATTTGCTCAGAACCTCTGACAATCCTTACAGAACCTCTGATAAACTTGATCTATGTTCTATGCATTACTTATCTTATTTTGACCCAAGCATAGATCAAGGGGGAGCAGGAGGAGACCTTGAACTGATCTACAGAGGTTGATCATTCAAGGGGGAGCCAAAGAAGAATTACGATCAAACAACATCCACAGAAGTCAGGTACTACGCCGAACAACGAAAAGTCAAAATGTGAGTATCTCGTAAAACTCCTTCTTGAAAATAATTTTCTAGGACACAAACTTCCAAATATGTCCTAGAAACATTACTTATGACATTCCAAACAAAAAATAATCAAAACACTTGATGAGCCTTCCTTTATGAGAAATTTAAAGTTCCAGAGCCTCTGCTGAGCTCAACAGAGCTTCTGTAAGACAGATCCTCCAATACTGCAAACTTCATACGGGAACTCGATCAATCTTCTTGAATGTCATAAAGAAGGTCTTCAGTCAGAAAGTTCAAACAAACCACATAACTTTTGCTGACTATCCTAGGTATTTGAAGTCTACTCGCACAAAAATCATTTTCGAAAATAGTTTTCTAGGACACAAATTTCAAAATATGTTCTAGAAACACTACAAAGGACATTTCAAACTTCAAATATTCAAAAAGATTAATGAGCTTTCCAAAATTAGAAATTTAAGGTCATAGAGCCTCTGCTGAACTCAACAAAAGCTCTGCCAGGTAAAGATTCTATGATCACAAATTTGTAATGGAAACTCTATCGATCAATTTGAATGTCCTCTGAAGAGTTCTCTTGTACAAATACACGCATAAAGACAAAGAAAGGTTAGTCACAGAGCCCATTCCATCACAAAAACCTCTGTTGATTAACTTAGGCAACTATAAGAGATACTCGCACAAAACTTTTTTTCAAACAATTTTCTAGGACACAAATTTCCAAATAGGTCCTAAAAACATTGTTAAAAACAATTAAAACTTTGGATGATCAGAAAGTTTCATAAATTTTTAGTTATGAGAAATTTCAACTCATAGAGCCTCTGCTGGCTCTGACAGAGCTTCAAAACCTCTGTGAATGCAATTTCTACACTAAAAATCTATCGATCCTCTCCAAAGCTTTTCAAACGTTTTTGGTAAAGGTGCAAGCAACAGAGGATATAACAAGAAAGTCAGAAACCACAGAGCTCCTATCACTACAGAGCTTCTGTCATTTTCTGATACTTAGGGAAATTCTGCAAAAGTAACGGTAAAATTTTGCGAGTAAAAATCTTTTGAAAGTTGAAAAGCAAACGCGCCAAGCATTAATGGGCCGCGCATGACGT
Source organism: Saussurea involucrata (assembly GCA_033807775.1). Lineage (NCBI taxonomy): Eukaryota > Viridiplantae > Streptophyta > Magnoliopsida > Asterales > Asteraceae > Saussurea > Saussurea involucrata. Next base: position 53,703,998 of record CM066324.1, read on the forward strand.
CCCGCCGTACTCTGACACTGCTAATGTGTCGCATTTTCATTGGACGTCCATGGCACACGTTCTTCTGGAAAGTTGAACCAGCCGTATACACTCAAGTGCGGACCCCAAATTTTATTCACTTCCAAATATTTACCTCTTCAGAATTCTAACCGTTATCCTTCAGTATAAAACCCAAGTTCCAATCCTCTCAAAACTTTACGAACTTACACTTTCTTCTCCGGCGAACTTGTGCAAAAACCTGCAAATTCTTCATTATTCATCTTTTTCTTATCCAAGAAATGGCTTCCACCTCTCACGCTCAGAAAAACTCCCATGCTCACTCTCCGGCGAACTCCCCTGAACACTCTGAACACTCTGAAAACCCAACAATAGCTAGAGACCTGGAAAAGGACAACTCCGGCGACGAAGCAAACTTTGCTCCGACCACACACCTTCAAAAATTTCTTAGAACATGAATATTTTGACAACGTTCTACCTTTAAAACCAAATAACCACTATCTGGTTCCATCTAAAACCTCTTTTGGGGAAGCACATGCTCTTCTTCTCCATATCTTGGAAAACCACATCTTCTACCCTCTGCCTCTACTAAAAAGAAAACTCAAAAGAGGAAAACAACATAGGGCACCTCTACTTCTGCTGCTCAAACACAAATGTCTCCACCTCATGCAACAGAGGTTGGATCTTCTGTACCTCCCTCTCCTCCAAAGGAAAAGAAGAAAGAAAATCCAAAACCTCAGAGGAGAGTGCACCGAAACCAAAGAGAAGGAAAAGCAAGAAAAAGTCCAAAAAGCCTATCTCTCCTATGCAAACAATAGCAGAGGATGATGTGATAGAAGAAGAAGTTCACCAATCACCTCTGTAATCCCCCAATCCCCTCAACTATGCACATCACGGAGATTTCTATGACTTCCTCCAACGCCCTGAGTTTGCCAACACTCTTGACACTTCTGGATGGACTGCAGAACCCCTCTCCCATGGCTCTACAGAAGAAACAGACTTCAGAATCTCTTCTGACCTAGAAGAAGATGATCAAACGCCACAAAACAATCAGTCTAAAACTCCAGAAGTACTACAGAACCCTTTTCTTCAACTAGGATTTGATGTACAAAGGGCAAGCCTAGAGGAAGAGGTAGCTGCAGAAGACCATCACATGGACACCATGTTAGGAGGTCCAACAGAGGAGATGGTTGAATCTAGGGAAACTAGGGTAGAAGTCTCAGAAGTGGATTCTGATGAAGAAGAAGCAGACCAAATAAGAAAAAGTCTTTATCATCCACATGTCATGCGACTAATTGGGACAAATCCATGCTATGATGATCTAGGGAAAAGCGCAGAAGTCAGGGTAGAAACAGCAAGCCATAGAATAGCTACAGAGGTAGGGACCATAGATGGAGAACAAGTAGTTGGATGCTTCACAGAAGCAGAAGCAAGAAAAGATGCCTGGAATAGTAGAGGCACACAACCAAAACCAACTCCCAGTGCAACCCACATTTCTATTGCCGCCAGTCTAGTGGCAGAGGGCAATATTGAAAAAGAGCAGCACAACTCGACCCCAACCTAAACCATCCGGACATAGGAAATTCTTTCATCCTCTGTACCATTAGAAACCGGGGAAACCATTCCAGGGGAATCCTCTCTAAAGGATTTGCCCTTAGAAAGTGATCAATTGCCTCAGATCACATCAGACATCCCAGCAGAGGAATTTGTTTCCTCTGTTACACGCACACACCTAGGCCCAAACATCTCTTCAGAGGAGATTAGAATGCACACAGACGAAGGGATACTAGACAAATCTCCAAGTCAACTCAAGGATAATCTTGTACCCACCTCTGGAGTGGATCAAGACAATGTCCTTGACAGAACTTCTATAGAGACTGAAACTCCAAAAGTTTCTTCTCAAGGATTAGAAGGAAATCCTTCTGCCCCCAACATAAAAACAAGGGCGAAAGAAGGTGTCTCAGGAACAGAGACTCACTCTGGGGAAGAATGTGTTCCCCCAGAGATTACAACTAGTTCACATGTATCAAGGGATGAGTTCCAAACCCTTGTCACCTCTGTGGACAATACATTGAAGGAGTTGCAAAGCTCTTTCAAATCTTTTGCAGAAACAACATCCAGGGCAATCCTTAATTTGAACACCAAAATGGACAACCTGTCCACAGAGGTGCAAAATGCCGTAACCCAGATGAAGTCAACTGCTACCACTACTGCTACCTCTGCAGCTTCAGAATTTGGGAAAGCCGCTACATCTGCTTTTAAAGAATCGGTCAAACACTATCTCCAAAAGCTGAAAGAGCAATCCTCTGCTACTAAGGGTTGTACACCTGAAGACTTAAAGAAGGCCTTAGACGAAGTTCAAGAGCAAACAATGAAAAACACTCAAGCCATGAAGCCTTCAGACTACATGACCAGAGTTCAGCTCACAGAACTTGGGCAAGGGATTCTGGATCAAATGACAGAGTTCATCAGAGCTTTTACTGCTGCTAACGCCAACTATGTCACGGATTTTCAGAAGAGTGTAGGAAAAATGCGCTGAACACAGAAGCAGAGGTTCATATACTCCTCGGCCTCTCTGATGATTTATGCGCTAAGATAATCGCTGCAGGTGTTTTACCGCCCAAGAAAACTGAAGCTTCGTGCAGAGCAGAGGGTACTACAAATAAAGGTCAGGATGACTCTGATGATGACTCTGACGATTCATCAGATCATCCTGAGGGGGAGAATCAAAGGCAGAAACAAAGGGAAAAAGCTGCAAGCAGAGGTATACAAGCTCCACCGGTATCCGCAGAACCTATATCTCAAGCACCTCCAACTCAAACCCAAGGAGGAACACAACAACAGTCCACAGAGGCAATAACCACCTCTGTGGAATTCCCCTATGTATTCGGAGAAGATGTCCAAACCCAAGAAAACTTCCAAATTCTGACATCTTCCGAAGAAGAACTACCTTCCCCAACACCTAAAACCAACCCAAGAATCAAAACCATTGCTCAAAAACAGAGAAAATATCTGAGCAAAACACCTGAAGCCTCTCCAACAAAACCCAAATCACCAATCAAGCCCTCAGAAACTCAAGTGTCAAAACCAACAGAGGCAACCCCCACAGAACCTCCTACAACCAAACCCTCTGAAGCTCAAAAGCCAAAACCCACAGAGGATACCCCATCTCTACAAGCAGACAAACCAACGACGAAAGACAAAGGCAAAGGGATTATGACAGAAGCACCGAAAAAGAAAAAGCCCAAGCATCAACCTTCGACAGAAAAACTGATGAAGAGCTCTTTCGATGCGTATATAACACCAAAGCCTGAAGAAGAAGACTGGGCTTTCGGCGCTACACCTCTGTCAAACATTCCTGTTCTGGATCCAAAGGCACCTCCTACAGAAGATCGAGTGGCAGAAGTCAAGAAAAAATTAGATGCTCTACGCAAAACCTTTCCTCAACCACCACCACCAAAAATGGAAGAGGTGGTATACAGGTACTTATACAGCAGAATGAGAATAGATCAAACGGCACCAACCATTCAAGATCCTGATTTCCGTGCTGACCTTGAAAACCTCTTCACCAGAACAAATCCCAAGCCAAAACACGAAGTCTTCTCATCCTCCAAAATCATCAAGGTCATCTACTGTACCAGAACCTCGCCTAAGGTCTCTTACAACATCTACAAGGTCAAAAGAGAGGACAAATCCGAGAACCAATTCTCTGATGCGGATCTTAGGAATCTAAATCCTTATGACCTACCTGATCTTCTGGACTGGACGAAAAAGAACTTCACAACCGATCCAGTTCACAGAGCCTACAGGGTGATCAGAAAGGCCATACGCGAGAAGCTTCTGCTATACAGCATGGTTGATTTCCAACTAGCTAGAGACCTTGGAGTGAAGAACTTGGTTGTTCAACCGCCAAAAGACTACTGCCCTCCCTCTACTGTACCAAACTCAATCATCACATCACCAAAGGGTCGGTTAGTCTTTCAAGATCCTGCGGGAAGATCAAGATTGTTCGTAGAGATGGACTGTCAGAAGTACGCGACAAATACTTTGACAGAGTTCAGAGCGATCCTAGTAGAGCACAGAGGAACAGAGCTCATGGATCAAAGACTGGACGACAGACTGATAGAGATCATCGATGCAACAATCAACTTCAGAAAACTCTGCATCAGTTTCTATCACGAGCTTATAAAGGAAGGACTCGACTGCAGAAGTTATAACGACTTCAAAGATGCCAACGTCTGAGTCAGTCAAACAAATTCTCTGTAATTTTTCTTTTCAAATACAATCATATGTAAATGCCTCTGGCATAATCTAATATGAAAAGAAAAGTGTTCTTAGTATATACTTAGCCTAAAAATCCATGTACTTTTCAATTTTTCATTTTTCACTACTTAGGGGGAGATTGTTAGCTCCAATCTTTCTGTTTGTAAAAGTAGTGAAAAATAGGCTAAGTATAGAAGCCTCCAACAGAGGCTCTGCCGAGACACCAAGAAGACCGAAGGCAAGAATCGACAGAAGACTGCTCACAGAGGACCGAGCCGCAGAACCTCTGTCACCCTTGACAGAGCCTCTGCGGTACACTGAAGACTTAGAAGAAATCAACAAATATCTTTCTACTGTTCCAGGATCCGTTCATCAACTTGTACGAGGAGTGCCCTGACAATCTCCACGTGTCAAACTCTGATAGGGCTCAGTACCAAGTTGATATCAGCTCATTTAATACATCCAGTACCTGCTACTGTTCATACGATCCTGTCTACTATAGATCAGTCCTTATTGTCTAAAGTATGTCCCCTTTGTAGTAGTATAAATAGAAGACTAATGTTGAGTTCTTCTATTAACAAGTATCAGTAATTTTAAGCTACGCACAAACACACACACCAGCAGATTTCTTGTTATGTTCTTGGTGTTCTTGATAATATCAAATACAGTAACCTTTGAGATATTTATCTGTCATCTTCATTACTTATTTGATATTGTGTGTTCTTCTACCTTAGCATTTCTTTCAGTTCATTAAATACGCTTCCGCAATATAAACCTATCTGAACTAAACTGAAAGAATCATCATTGTTTAAACAAAAAGGAACCAACAGGGATTGTGATCTTCATATTTATAGTCTTCATATCTTTAATTGACCATCACGATTATAGGAGTAACGGTCGCAACGGTCATTGATGTTAATGCTCATAACTGCTTCTGTCGGTTACGTCTGTTGGCCATAAAGGACACTGATCCTGCATTGAATGAGAGAAACATAACAGAAATGTCGCATGTTAGTCGGTCGAAGTCGTGAGCTATGTCACGACGGTCGAGGTCGAGGGGTACTTTTAACTTCAACTTTGGTTAAAGGATCAAGTGTTCGCGATTTGACTTGGTTATGAGGGAAGTGCAATAAATGTTCTTAGTGGCTTGGTCGTGGTCGAGACTGGTGATTTTTTGCCCAAACAGTTAGGAGTTCATGATCAGCAATGTTGTCGACCATGGCGTCGATATGTGGTAGTGGAAAGGGATCTTTCGGACAAGCCTTACTGAGGTCTGTGAAGTTAATGCACACTTTCTACTTCCCGTTTTTCTTTTGTACGACCACAACGTTGGCCAGCCAATTAGGGTATTTCACTTCCCTGATTCTTCCAGACGATATTCGTCGACGGACTCACGGACATCCTGGACCTGTAATTGCTATATGTCCTTCTTTTGGGGCTTTAGCGTCGCCTTGTACCATGCATAGGAGATCATCTGTTTGCTCTTGATTTCCTGGACTCCCCACGACATTGGGAATTTTATTGTCTGATAATACGTCGAGGGCACAACCTTCTTGTCGTGGATCCATGGTCAACCCAAGATAATGTTGTATGCTGAAGAGCAGTCGATCACGTTAAACTTGATCTGCTTATTGAATCCTTTAGCGTATATGGGAAGAGTGATCTCCCCAATAGTGCAAGTCGAGTCTCTGTTGAATCCTACCAAGACTATTGAACGCCGAGTGATTTCTGACGTGTCGATCCCCATTGCCTTGATCGTGCTGAGAAAAATGATGTTTGCTGAGCTGCCTCCGTCTATTAAGACCCTTTCAGTCGAGCAATTACCTACTGTCAACTAGATTATCAGTCCATCATGATGCTTCTGCCAAGGTTCTTGGAGATCTAATTGGTCGAACGTCAATGGCATAACTTCCAACTCCAATTCTTGCTTTGACTTCGACGATCGTTAGATAGGGTGATCTTCTGGACCAAGACTGGTGTGTCTTTTAGCCGCAGAATAGGTCAATCCACATACGTCGGACCCTCCTGCTATGTAGTTTACAACCTTAGCATGGATTGGGGATGGTGGTCGTTGTTTGGGTAAAAAATTACACCCTCGACCGACCTGGGGAATTCCTTCGACATGACCCATGGACTTTAATTACCCTAATGCCTACAAAAGTCATACCCCCGATCGATGAAGGTAATACCCATTATTTCCTTATCCCCGACATACGATAGTTGATTATTAGAAGACATCTTGTGTCAATAGTTATTCAAGATAGTGTCTTTACATCTCATGATCGCACGTCACGTGTCGCATGTTACACGTTGCACGTCGTATGACATACATCGTTAGCGACCTGTCGCCAGTCACCTGTCGCTAGTCTTATGTCACTAGTCACACGTCACTAGTCTTATGTCGCCAGTTACGACTTGTCGGTCTTACATCGACAGTCTCCTGTCGTCAGTCTTATATCGCTCTGATCCTGCTAAAGCATCGTCCTGACATCCTGGTCCTGCGACCTGGTCTTACGACCTGGTCTTGCGACATTTTCACCCTAGTCTAACGACATTGTCATAAGACTATTCTTATACTAAGATAAGGTCTTACAAGACGTTTACAGTCATATACATGGTCTTGTATTTCGGCGACGGTCGTATGCTCCATAAGACCGACGTCCTGGACTTAAGACGGTCTTACGCTTACACTAACCATTCATGGTCAACAGCCGTTTCTTTTGTTCATTAATGCAGGTCTACGGTCATTTATGGCACAACGACCAGTAACGGATGAGTCATCAATGACATTAATGGCCCGACAGTGGTTACAAAGACAATCATCAAAGCGCATTTAATGTCGACAGCGGTTACAAGACCAACAATTAAAGCACATTCAGTACCGACCGAAGCTATATAAAGGCTGCTCCACCTTCGAGTAAAGGGAGAATAGACAAAGCTACTTATACTCACTTCTATATTTTTCTCTCAATACAACGAGGCATTCGAACACGCAAGTATCGCACGACGACAGTTTGAACCACCTGACGACGACAGTTCAGACCACACGACGACAAGTTATTTCGCACGATTTACGCACGACCCACGTCGTTTGCACACGACTAAGTTTATATTTACATTTATTTGTAATCTGTTGTATACAAATCACCTGTAACCCAAGGACTTTCGCCCCTGTTTAGCGACTATAGTGCACTGTCGACTCTCACGGAGTCGACCGTGGTTTTTTCCCACGTTTCGGGGTTTTCCGAGTCACCAAATCTCTTGTCTCTTTTACTTTTTCCTCGCAATTGTGTTATTTGGCTTGAGATACGTTTCTTTAGTTGTTAAATGTCCACATCGACCTTAAGTTGTACTTTGGTGTGATTTTTGGCATTAACAGTCGTGCGTTATGCGCTTTTGTCACATCTTTGTCGATCAATCCTTAAAGATGTCCGGGACGAGCCATGCTAGTTCCTTTCGCAGGGCCAGACAATCTTCCGTTGTATGACTATGATCACTGTGGATGTCACGCTACTTAGACTTCTCCTTTTTGTCATCGTCTTTGTCCCTCTTTTTGGGCCACCGGATCGTCGACTCTACATTCCTCAGAGTCTCAACCAGGTCCTAGGCAATTCCCTTGAATCCATAAAATGATATCTTAGGATGTTGAGTGAATTTGGATGTCAGGGTGTTCTTCTTTTTCTCGAACCTGACGTTCGAAATCTGTCGTACAGGTTCCGTCTTGGCACGACCTTGGTCTTGAAATCAGGATTCTTTACGCTTAACGACTTCTTGTCGCCCGAATGCTTTCGACGAAATGTTTCATCGTGTTCGACCCTCATATAGGCCAACGTTATTGCCCGAACGTCTTCAAAGTTTTCTGGTGGGTACTTCATCAAGTCGGTGTATAACCCTGAAGTGTCGTCACGACCTCGCTTGTAGGCTTCGATCGTGGTCTTGACGTCACAGTTACGGACACTGATCATATCTGCGTTGAAGCGGTTGAAATAACTTCGGATGGACTCTCCAACCTTTTGAGTGACTACTGGAGAATTATCGGGAGAATTGGTTGACCAATTCAGCGAAATTGCCAATGGATTTTGTCTTGAGATTGATCAACAACTAGAGGGGAACACCAGTAAGGGTCGCACCGAAACTCTTGCACATGCACACCTCTTGGTATTGTTGTGGTATGGACACTGTCCACGTTAATTGCTTGTATTGAGCAATATGCTCCGTCGGGTCTGTTATCCCCGAATACTTGGGCGTGAAGGTGGGGATGTTGTATTTCTTTGGTACGTCGATTGTGGCTATCGCGTCGATAAAGGGGGATGCTTGGAATCCAGAGCGGGGCTCGACATTGACGAGTACAACGGCACCAAGTAATTTGGAGAACAAAGACAACATTCTCTCATTTTGTTCTTCCAGGGGCTTCAGGCGTCGAGCTACCAAATCGTCCTGGTTGGGTCCCCTATTTGTCGCAGGGATAGAACTGGAATCCTGTGTCGTCATGCCCACAGTTGCCTGGAAGCCATTTCGGTGCGTCGAATCAGCAGCTTCCCCATACAACGGAAAAGTGAACGACGTAGGCATGGTTGGCAGAAGCATCGTCGGGATGATCATCGTCGGGATCGGGACAAAGGGAGTCTGGAATAGGATCGTGTGAAATGTTGTCAACAACATAGGCATCATTTGATTCTGGAATAATGGCGATGGCCTCAGGTGTTGCGGAGGAAGAGGAATTCTATATAAGTACCCCGAAGAAATTTCCAGCGTTCTGATTCGGACCGTTCTAAGGACCAAAGAAGTTTCCTGGATTCTGGTTTGAACCGTTACGAGGACCGAAGAAGTTTCCTGGATTCTGATTCTGTAGGGATGCGATTTCTGACGTGGCTTTGCGCTTCTGTTCGTTCAGAGAATTGATTTGGGCACATGCAGCATCCAGTTTCATGCGTCATTGTGCAAGTTCATTGAATTGATGTCCCTGTCCCGAAATTTTCCTGAAAAATGAAGTAAACTCGAGAAACGATTAGTAGGACGTACATTTTGCAGGAGATTTTCTCTAGATAGGGCCCCACGGTGGGCGCCAAACTGTTAATGCTAAAAAGAGTCCAAAGAAAGATTTAAAGTCGGTGTAGAGCTTTAACAACTAAAGAAAGGTATCTCGCGATAAAATCATACGACAGGTAACAAAAATGGAAAAAGACAACAGAATTTGGTGACGCGAAAAACCCCATTGAGGGTAAAAACCACGGTCGACAATAGAAGTCGATGGTGCACTATGGTTAGGGGTGTTCAAAAAAAACTGTTGGACCGCTCAAACCGGTCGAATAAAGTCAAACTAGACGGTTTTTGGCGGTTTGAGCGGTTTGGCGGTCCGGTTTGGTTTGAAATTTTGTCAAACCGGGCGGTCCGATCCAGTGTGCGGTTTGAAGATTTATTTGGACGGTTTGGACCAAACCGACTGCCCCACACACACACATATATATATATATATATATATATATATGTGTGTGTATATTTCGTTCTTTATATATATATATCATTTATACTTAAGTTTTAGACAATTTTTAGCGTGGCCCAATTTTCTCATAAGCCTAATTTTGTCAAAAGCCCTAGTCCAGTAGTCCCTTTTCACTTCAGTTTCACTTTCACGACTTCAGCAACCCTAGCCACGCCTTCACACATGACATCGCCACCACCGAAATCACACATACCCGTCACGAGTTCTTGATTCTTCAATCTTCACGTCGTTCACGCACAACAGATAAGTTAAGGTCGTCACTTCGTTCACGCACGAGTTCTTCACGTTCAATTTAGAGGTATGCGACTAATACTATGTGTTTCTTATTAACTGTTAATTTAAGTATTTAACAATTCACTCACTGTTGTATGCTTGTAAGTGAATTTTCATTGATGTTTTAGTGTTCACTGTTGGGAACGAACATAAAGAAATAAGGAAGTCAGTTTCACTTTCATTGATGTTTTAGTGTTCATTGTTGGGACCCAACTACAGATTTACAAATTCACCCATTTCAATATTTCATCATGTTCCCTTAATGGGTATACTTGAATATTTTGGAAGAAACATAAATTGCTTTTTGAATCTGCTTTCCTTTTTCTGCATATTTCACTTATGCGACTATACTTGTTTACTGTGCTTTCCATTGCTTTTAGATTTTGCTATAAATTTCTAATTAACTTGTGGTTTAATTTTTTTCAATTTAATTGTAGTTATTTTAACTAGTTCAATTTAATTGTAGTTAGCTTAATTTAATTTACTTGTGATTTAATTTACTTGTGGTTTAATTTTGTTCAATTTAATTGTAGTTAGTTTAACTAGTTCAATTTAATTGTAGTTAGTTTAATTTAACTGTTTTGGCTTTGTTTGTTCAATTTTATGTGCTTTAGATGGAAATACCCTCTCAAACTCAAAGTATCGACTCAACCTCAACCGGTGCTTCTAAACCTCTTTTACAAGAAATGAGACTAACCCAAATGACCCAAGGGCTATGTGTAAGTATTGTGGTAAAGATTATGCAAGTGATAAGAAAAAGAATGGAATTAGTACCCTTTGGAACCACCTCAACCATCAATGTAAAAAGTATCCATTTAGGTTAGAAGATATGAAGTAAAAAGTTTTGTCTTTTCAAAGGAATAACATGAACGAAAGTAGTAGTCTTCTTTCTGTGGGTTTAGTCAAAAAGCATGTCGAGATGCTTGTGCACAAATGATCGTGATTGACGAGTTGCCTTTTAGACATGTTCAAGGAGGGGGGTTTAGAAAAGTTTGTAGTGTTTATGTGCGAAATTTGAAATTCCATCGCGCATTACAGTAAGTAGGGATGTTATAAATCTCTATAATGATGAAAAAAATTGAGGTCATTTTTCGTTCAGAATTCACAAAGAGTTTCCCTCACCACAGATACTTGGACTTCTATTCAGAATGTTGTATATATGGTGTTAACAACCCACTTCATAGACTCTGATTGGAAACTTCAAAATAGGATCTTGAACTTTTGTCAAGTGGCGCACCATAAAGGAGAGACAATAGGAAAAGCCATTGAGCCATGTTTGAAACAATGGGGTATTGATAGGATTGTTCACTATTACTATTGATAATGCTTCTTCTAACAATGGGGCTGTTCAATATATCAAAAAAAGATTGCAAATTTGGAAGACTGTCGTTTGTGATGGTGAATTCTTGCATGTTAGGTGTTCGGCTCATATACTAAACTTAATTGTGAGTGATGGATTGAAAGAAATGCACAAATCCATTGCTGTTGTTCGTAATGCAATTAGATATCTTAGATCTTCCCCCTCTACGCTAGCAATATTTAAAAATTGTGTAAAAAATACATGTAAAGAGGAGAGAGCTAGTCTTTGCTTGGATGTTCCTACTAGGTGGAACTCCACATACTTGATGTTAGATCATGCATCGAAATATGTGGATGCTTTTAAGTTGTTAGAAGAAGAGGATGATTACTTTCTTCAATATTTTATTGAAGACGATAGAAATGGAAAAACCCCGTTTGGGCCACCAACATCTAAGGATTGGGAGATGTGTACTACTTTTTGTAAGTTTTTGAAGGTTTTCTATTGTGCCACTTTAAAGTTCAGTGCTTCTTTGCATGTTACTTCGAATACTTACTTTCACGAGTTGTCGCTAGTTCATGGATTGATTAATAAATGGTGTTCAAGCGACAAAAATAGCTTGAAAGAAATGGCTTCAAGGATGAAGAAGAAATTTGATACTTATTGGGGGACCACGCACAAACAAAGTTTGATTCTTTATGTGGCTATTGTACTTGATCCGAGATACATGTTAAAATACGTTAAATTTTGTTTGAGACAACTTTATGGTGAGGATGTAGTTACCATTATCACGAATTCGATCAAAATTGTTTTTCAAAGCTAGTTGCCCATTATACTACTGAGCCTAAAGTTCAGCATCAAGCAGATAGCGGTACTCAAGCACAAGATCATGTGCCGATGGTAGAGTCTGATGATGAAGATTCGGTCAAGATGTTTGAATCTGAATTTGACAAAGAATGTAACGAAGATGACTATTTGGACGTGCAAAATGAACTTGAAAGGTATCTAGGTGAACGCAACGAAGATAGGAAAAACGAACTTTGAAGTTTTAGAATGGTGGAAAGTGGCGTCATCAAAGTATCCTATTTTGTCGAAATTGGCTCAAGATGTTCTTGTTGTCCAAGTATCAATAGTGGCTTCAGAGTCTGCTTTTAGCATCGGAGGAAGAGTTCTTCATAGCTTTCAGAGTTCATTGAGTCCACGAATGGTTGAAACTTTGATATGTTGCCAAAATTGGTTGAGATCCACGAACTTGCCTTTAGGTTTGACTTCAATTTTGGAAGAGATGGAATCTTTTGGGATTGAAGAACCAGGTAAAAATTTTAATTAATTTTCCGTTACTTCAATTTTAGATTACTTTATTTTCATTTATGTCGTTTATCTAATAATCTAACTTATTTTGTAGATACATCCACTGAAGCACCATCTGAAGTTGGGAGTGTTGATTAAAAAGTTGTTGGATAGCTTTAAGGTAATTATATAATGTTGGTTGTTGGGTGATGGGTGATGAAATGTTGAAAATGTCATTTTTTTCTTTCTAATTTATATAATGTCATTTTTTCTCAGATTGTTGGCTGATAAAAGATTGACAAGTGTATGGAATGAAAAGAACGGAATAGAAGAAGTGAAGCGACAAGCCATGGACTTTGTTTGCAATTTTTGTGTTTGGTTCGGACATTTTGTTTACCTTTTTCAAGACTTTGTTAATTTTTTTGTGGACCATGTTTACTTTTTTGTGGACTATGTTTTGTTTTTTAAGGACTTTGTTTACTTTTTTTAGTTTAAGTTTTAAAGCCCATAAAAGGCACAAACTGCCTAAACCGGTCGGACCAAACCGCTTAAACCGCGGTCCGGTTTGGGCACGTGATGTCAAACTGCTCGGTTTGAAATTTACGAAACCGCCACTAGTGATTTGGTTTGTGGTTAGAGGGGTTAAACTGCCAAAACCGGACTGTGAATACCCCTAACTATGGTCGTCAAAGAGGGACGACGTCCTTTAGTAACAAGTGTTGAAGATACAATTGAATACAATAGAAATAGAATTAAAGTATGTCGTGCGTTGCGTCGAGCGTCGTGAGTTTTAGCTTGATTGCTGTAGAATCCATCGAGCGAAAGTGAGAGATGTAGAATGATTCTAGAAATCTTTTGTGTCCGCGAGTGAATATTTGAGCTTGAATTATATAGGCTTTGATGTCATTAATGATCTTCATAAATGTGAAAAACGACCTTCGTTATTTAATGCATTTGAATGGGTTATGGCCGTTGTCCTTAAATGCACTTGACCCGCATTAATTAGACACGAAGAAAACGGTCGTTGAGAGTTAATTAATCGTGGTCGAGAGGAATCTTACGACGGTCGTGAAGTTTTACCAAGGGTCTTGGTTGTATGTCATGAGTTCCTTACGACCAACATGCTAAGTGTCGACTATGGTCATGGTCGTACGTCATTTGCAGGACCTTATCTTAATACAAGACCTTACGTACAATATATGTTGTTTGATTTCTTACGTCGGTCACGAGGTGTGGTTTTTTACCCAAAAAGTATTCAAAAGGTACTGTATATGAGTTGACCGCTTATTCGGATGCGGATCATGGTGGTAGCTTGTTGGACAGAAAGAGCACTTCCGAACATGTAGAGTTCTTGAGAGATAAGTTGGTGAGCTGGGCTTTAAAGAAGCAAAATTGTGTGTCAACGTCAACTGCTGAAACGAAATACATTGTTGTAGCAAACTGTTGCTTACAAATGCTTTGGATGAAGACACAACTTATGGACTTTGGATTATCTTATAAGAAGGTTCCTATTTATTGTAATAGAAATTCCGCAATTGCAATATCTGCTAACTCTGTTCAACATACGAAGACGAAACACATTGACATCAGATATCACTTCATCACAGATCACGTCGAAAAAGGTACCATTGAATTGTATTTTGTGACCACATAATTTCAACTTGCCGATATAATTATGAAAGCTTTAGATGAAAAACGTTTTAAATTTCTAATATCATAGCTTGGCATGTTGAATATGAAAGTTTGAATCAACCAGGGCTGAATCCTCAAATAAGATTTGAATATAATGTTTATTCAATAAGTTGACAATTTTTATATTTCAATCAAGAATGAAATTCCTGGTTGAAAAATATCAATTTTCATCATATTGAATTTTCATTATTTTATTTCAAAATTTCAAGTTTATGTAGTTTTCAAAATGTATTTCAACTTTTCCTTGTTTCTTAGTATCTATATTTTTGCATTATGATATATGTGTTGTTAATGTGTAATCACAATTGTAGGGGGGGGGGCATCGAATATTTTTCTGATCATATTCCAAAAGGGAGCATAGATTTTGATCTTTTCAAATATTTGTGAGTTACTAACATTTGTTGCATATGTAGTTGCTCAAAATTTCTATGAAGATGAGAGTAAGTATTTCTAAACGGAGAAAAGTGTTTAGCTAACTCTAAATGATGTAAAATGTTTTAAATACCTTAAGAAACATTCTAGGGGGAGCAAAATGTTATTTGAAAAAGTTTTGAGCTAAACCAGATAAAAGTTGGACATTTTTTAATGTGGTAAATTTTTTGAATTTTTTGAAAATCGTTGAAAAATGTCCAAGTATGGTTCTTGTCGCATAAGGCTTGATCGACAAGATATCTTGTCGCACATGCCTTGAGAGATAAGAATTTTTGTCGCACATGTGGTGAGCGACGAGATCACTTGAATAGTGCTTGTCGCACATGCCTTGAGCGACAAGACAATATTGTCGTGCATGTGTTGTGCGAAAAAAATGGTGAACAGTACTGGTCGCCTAACTCTTAGGCGATAAGACATTTCCCACTTATTGATCATGTGTTGAGCGATAAGGTTTGGACTTGTCGCCCACTCTTTCAGGTGACAATTTGACTCGTTGGCAGGTCAAACGTTGGACCTTTCAGTTCATGCCAGGTGTCAAAACCCCTAAGTTTGTATATATAGAGCGGTTTTTCAAACATTTCAACTTTTCGAACCATTTGCAACTCATTGTGCTCTCAAATATTTTGTCGATCGTTCCCAAAGATTGAATCTTTTACATTGCACTCCACTCAAACTTCAATCAAGGTTGGTATTCTATCGTTCTTTCACCTTTTGATACTTGTTTAATGCTTTAAAGTCATATTTTTAGGGTTTCGAGCTCGATTTTGTGCGTGTATGTTCATATTCAGTCTTAAAATCTATTCATTGTGTTAGTTATGTGTATAAAAATGATAAGATAGGGTTTCTGATCATTAGACGACCATAGGATTTGAATTTCAGAACCTATATTTGATTTCTGTAAAATCTGGGTTTGGGTGTTCTTGATAGCTTCAAACATTCAAACTTATCGCATGTTTCATGTCTTCAAACATTCATACTTATCGCACGCTTCTATTGTTCAAACTTGTTGCACATGACTTGAGCGACAAGATCTTGTCGCCCAAGTTTCATGTGACAAGAATTTTTCCGTGTCATGCGATAAGACCCAGACTTAGGAAATTTTTTAGAAAATTTTCTAAAAGTCAAAAAGTCAAAAAGTCAACTCTTGACTAATTTTTCACAATACAGGAAAACAATGACCGTTGTTGAGCAACATGATGGAAATTCCTCAGAAGAGAACACCCAATGTCATCTCACAAATCATCACATCGATATGTGAATGCCAGAAATCCAGATGATGAGCTTATCAGCAGGGCTTAGTTCTACAAGATCATGCATAACAACCACACACTTGACCTAAGTGTGAAGGTTGACTTCAAGATCTTCCTGGAGATTCTGAAAGGCCACCCACTCAGAATTGCACTCACCAAGCATATTCAAGTTCCAATGATCTACCTGCAACAGTTCTGGCATACTATTCAATTCCATCTTGTGAATCAAAGAAACCAATTTTTTAAGGTCAAGGTGGATCACTTTGACACAAGATTGACTCTGAAAAAGACTGAGGAATGCTTTGGAACTGCCAAGGCAAGAGAACTTTGAGGACTTAATCTCTGAAGAAGACTTGTGCAGAGATATAATGGCTCTGGGATACATAGATGAAAGAGGAGGACCACTCACCAGAGCATCAGCGTTTAAGAGGAAATTCCTACCACCTATATGGTACATCCTTTCCAAAGGTTTCTACATATTCTTATTCACAGCATTATGGAGTCAAATGCTGATATCCCGAGACGACAAGGTGCCATCCAAGGACCGAAGTAGTGGATGCACTATCTGAAGGTACCATACAATGTTAATTTTGAGTTCATTATGGTCATTCCAGAAGTTGTACTTGCCTATGCAGACCAGCAATCACCATATGTGATAGAATATATGGTAGACAATGCACTTATGGTTCAGCCAGAACCGGAGGGACCTGCCTAGGGTGCAAACCAACTAGGTGGTAAGGATCAAGAAAACATTGAGGAGGATCAAGAACATGGGGTTCTTGATCGGGATGAGTTGAGAGAAAATAACCCGGTAATGAAATTAGGAGGTGGGGATGTTGCTGGTCTTGCATCTCTGTCATTATTCTTTGATGATGATGATGACTACATATCCTTTAGTTCTTTGGACTATCCGGACAAAGTGATCTCCGCCTCTAGTACCGATAATGAAGCAAATAATAAGGTTGGTGATCCTGAAACAAATAGTGATTCAAATGGTGACTCAGAACCTGATCATGATCCTGAAGTTTCTAGAATATCAAAGCATGTTGGCCCAAGACCAGATGCTGAAAGTTCTGACTCAATTTGGAACTTTGAGAACACCGGTTCTTAGGGAGACACAAGGATGGATGAGGGACTTGAAGTCGAAACAGAAATAAATGTGAGCCGAGATATGGGAAGAAAAGAAATATGCGAGGGTGTGATAGGGTCAGAAAGAAACGAAAATGTTGACCATCCCCAAACTGAGTCAAGTTGGGTAGCCACATCTACTATCGACGTGCATTCGTTGTCGTCCGGTATTGAAAAAGACGTAGTGGACCCAGCTACACGATGCACAACCCCCCTCAGCCACTCACTAACTTCTCAACAAGTTATTGTTTCATTTTCTCACGGGGATCAAGCACAAACTCTATCGGAAACACACTCGGTGTCTGCTGATATTGAAACAGATAGGCCGTTGCCCCCCCCTCTCATCGACTTCATTTCAATGCACATTGAGTCTAGAGGCATTTGAACAACATCATTTCCTAGGACACGATCGACGGTTACTATTCCGATGTCACTGTGACATCATCTGTTGGAAATCTTTGTGATCTAACCAGAACACCCAGAGTGTTGCAACCATTCATTGGTGCAATGCGAGGACCAGGTGGAAGTCCTGTCCGTGCTAATATTACGCCAACGCTTAATACATGCCACATGGTTGACTCAACAACTATGCCAACTGGTATCCTACGTGGACTGGTTTTCCTGTTAGACCATTAATGAGGCCTCCACCACAAATAGTGACGATGGGCTTGTTAAAGAAGAGCTTGGATGCGAAGAATGTATCTTAAAAGAACCAAGCAGTTACTTTTAACACCGCATTGGAGAAATTATTAGCATATGTGCAACGGGCGATAAAAGGCAAATCAGTTATGACAGCACCTGAAAATGAACCTCAACCACCACCACAATCACCATTACCAAATCATCCAAACCAACCTGAACCAGAAAGAACCCTACCTACACATGAGTTCAAGTCACAACTTCTTGCCCGATTACTTTCCGAAGGTGACAACTTAGATCAGCAAGAGGTAGAACTAGTCGGTCTCTTGAGGAAACAAACGGGGATTCAAACTCAGTCAGTGACAAAGGCAGATTTGCAAGGTATTCAGTCTTCCATTCAGCAGCTGACTCAACAATGACTAATGGTTTCAAAGCTTTATCCGACAGAGTTTCTATTCTGGAAGAATCTTGTAAGTCACAGGCTTAGGGCTTTAAAAGAAGGCATGATGATCAGAATGATCCTGATCACCATGAGGGGGAGAATACCAAAAGACAACGAGTTCCTGAAGCCAGTGGGTCAGGTACTTTGATTGAAATTGTGGAAACTGAATAGGGTTTGGGACGACAAGGTGAAAGGCAGGGTGATGAGACTGATGTGGAGGTCATGGATGATATCATACCTACGGTTGAACAATCTGATGGTAGTGATAAAAGGACAAAGGATGAGAGGCTTGCTGATAGTTTGTTTCAAAACATTGTTTACATTGATTCTAAGGATGAACCTGAGGGGATTGATACTAGAATCAAGAAGGAAATTAATGAGGTTTTAACTGTTGATACAGAACCTGCTGATGATGATGATGAAGATTATGACAATGTGTTACAACAAGATGATCCATTAGTTATCATACCAGAAAATCCTGACATTCCGGAGGGCATCCTAGATCCAGTTTATGAGGCAAAGGCAAGACAGCTTCAACAGATTGTTAATCCTGAAAGTCAATCTAGCAAAGGTAAAAAGTGGTAAAGAGTGATGATCACAACACCATTTCAAGAAGATGATATGAGATGTTTGCTTGTGAAAGAAGTTCAGAAAAATAACTTGGTTCAACTATACTCGATTGAAAGAATGGCTCAATTTCATCAAACATAGTACATTTATATGATGAAGAACAAGTGTCAAGACATTGACTGGGTGAGAACGGATAAGAGAATTATCAACATTATCAAGATAGAATCCAAGAAACTTCTGAATGTGTAGTATCCTGAATTAATAGTGTATATACCAAATGGAAAGCCTTGGTTCTTCATTGAAGCAGATTTCAAGAATCTAACCACAGGTGATTTTCTCTCCTTGTATGACATACTTGCCCGAGCCCCTGAGAAAAACATAAGAGTGGTCTGAAGCCAACCAAGCTGTGAAAAGATTCATGAAGAACTTGCTAAAGTTTTCTTACCAGACAAATTTTCAAATGGCACTTGAAGCAAACCAGACAATAGTTAACATCTTAAAGCCCAACCAAAGCTTATCTGACATTCAAGGTATTTCTTTATACAAGATCTTAGAAAAACCAGAATTCAGGATTGTGTACTTCAATCAGATAAAAAAGAAGTTTATGAGATTTGCTGAAACTAATAAGTATTCCGATGGAACCCTAAAGCTGTTGAAGTTACATCTTGATAGTAAAGTCTAAAGGGATGATGATAAGAGGACGGTGTTGGAGCCCAAAACAAGAAAGCTGGTTGATAGAGCCTTGGAAGCCATTAATTAAAGAATTGAATACAGACATGCCCTGAGAAGATTTGAGATAATATTTGGGACGAGGAAAAGATATGTGCCTCCAGAAGAGCTTATGTGATTTGTCAACTTTTGATACAAAGGGGGAGATTATTAGTGATAAAAAATTGTATCAAAGTTGAAGGGTTATTTTGTAATGTTTTCTTAGAAGTATAAATAGCTCTTTCCTTGTTCATTTATTAAAAAGAACTAAAAGATCGTAACACTTACGATTCTCTCATATCGAAACGCAATGTTTTCTTGTCATTCCAAAACCACCACCACTTAGACTCAATTACAAATCACCTCTGCCGTCGCCATCATTGCCGCATCCGCTTACGCCTTTGCCACCACTACGGGTGTTGCCACCTGTTAATACCAAAAATCACCCAAAGGATAACTTGAGGTCGGTGTGGAGCTTTAACAACTAAAGAAAGGAATCTCAATACAAATAGTATAATCGTCGACAGATTGTAAATAGGACAAAGGAGTTTGGTGACGTGGAAAACCCCGTCGACGGTAAAAACTGCGGCCGACTATAGAAGTCGACGGTGCACTATGGTCGCCAAACAAGGGCGACGTCCATTAGTAACAAGTGTCGTGAGTACAATAGGTTACAATAAGAATGAAAGTAAACTTAATCGTAGACTATAGTCGTGCGTCGTGTGAAATCGTGCGGTATCGTACTTAAAGAACTGGTATCGTCAGTAGTTTTCGTAAGTGATATTGCTCTGATGATCTATGTTGCGGATAATTGTTGTATGTGAATTAATTGTCCCTGAAGTATGGTGTGAGTCTTTGCTTTATAGCTTTTGGCAGCAATTAATACGTCTTGATGATTGTCATAACCGCTGCTTGACCCTTAATTGTCATTAATGGCTCGTCCGTTATGACCATTGGGCAATGATTGCTCTTGGACCTGCATTAATGAAACAAAGAAAAATGGTTTGACTGTTAATGGTTAGTGGACAACTTACCTGCGTACAGCTCCTTGGTGTTTTGGGATACCCGTCGTAAGCAAAGTCACCTTCCTCCAAGAAGGAGGCACAACTGGCCTTGGCCCGCTGGGCCAAAGAACTGAAGAGGAAGGATCCTCCGACTTCTGAGTTGGAGGATTAAAGAGAGAGAGGGCGATCCCTTAGAGGGAACCATCATCGACGAGTAGGGATCCTGAAAAGGTCTCCACTCCTGAGAAGGCGAAGACATCTTCGGGTGTGATAGGGGCGACATCAGTGCCTCTAAAGTCGCCTAAGGCGGCTCAGCCCTCATCGTCCGCTTCTGGGGATCAGGGGAAGGGCCCTCAAGTTGAAGAGGGTCCTGGAGTTACGACGGTCAACTTTCCGTTGTCGTCTAACTTTCTGGTAGATGGCGTCCTTTACAGGGCAAAGATTTTCCCTGACTTGGGAAAATTTCTCCTGCTGTCTTTAGCCGAACGCTATCGGGGCGTTCCTGTGGACGAGACTGGGTCGCACGTCCTGGGACTTTCCTTTTTGGTAAGCCTTTGACTTTTGTTCGGTTGTCGTATGTTATTATATCATAAGTCTGTTTAACTTATTTTGATCGTGCGACTGCACGCGTTCCAGGCATCTCTCTGCCTCTTTAGCCAAATTGATGAGATCCAGAAGGCTAATCCTTCCGCCGTTGAGGAGTTGCAACGGGCACCGATGGAGGAGCGTCTTGCTCGAGAGGAGGAACAGGCGGCGAAGGCCGAGGTGGAGTCTCTCTCCGTGAAGCTGGGTGATCTCCAAAGCCATCTGGAGACCGTGACCTGGGAAAAGGAGGAGCTCTGAAATCGTCTGAAGGAGGCTTTAGAGAAGGCCTCTGCCTATGAGACAGAGGTCACGGCTACCAATGTTTTTCTCACCGCGCGCGAAAAACAGTTGGGGGAACTTCTGTCATCGGTCAAGGCGGCGGAGGCCAAGATGGTGGCCCTCGAGGAGAAGCTCCTCTCTTTTGAGGCGCTAACCCGTCTGAAGGTCAGGGCGGTGATCATGCGTCATCACCTGCAAGGCAAGGATCCCATGGCTGATGCTGAAGCCGAAGTCGCGTCTTATCTTAAGAACGTCGGGACCGAAGAGGATCTCGATCAAGAAGACAAGAATGACGATGGCGACTCTACGGAGGCTGGAGCTGGGGATAAGAATGCAGGGGACGACGACGTTGGGGTCGTCCAGGGCCCTAAATAGATTTTTTTATGTCTTTCGTACTTGTTTTTTAGGGGAGACCGTTGGTGGTCGTGCCCTTGCATTGTAATGTATTGGATTCTAATTCAAGTACGTTTTTTGTCAAACGAGAACTGTCGTTATATATTTATTTTGTCGTAGATAAACAACAAAAATGAAAAATAACATGAACCGTAAGACTCACGACTTTATGGATCAAGCGACTAAGGCAGAAAGAAATCCATAGCATAAATAGAAAAATGTAGTACGAAAATGGTACTCACGTTTTCTTGTGTTGATCATGCGACTAAGGCAAAATGTTTCTAAGTATGAAACCAAAGTCGTAAGACTTTTTTCAGTCGAACTCAGATCGTGAAACTTTGTTTATACGATATAAATCGTAAGGTATTGGCCATGACGTATCAGTCGTAAGACCTCGTTCGATATAGATCGTAAGACTGGCGTTCGTGCGATCCTGCGTCCCTGTAATGCATAGAGTTAGCGGATGGTCGTTGGTTTTACCAACGACCCTCCGATGCATAAGTCAGTAATCGTAGAGGAATATAAATCGTAAGAAAAATATTCAAAAGAAGTATTTCTTTAGATTCGTTGCATTCCAGCTACGTTGGAGGTCTTGATTATCGAGGGTTTAGAGCCTGTAAGCACCTATTCCTACGACTCCGGATATTCGATATGGTCCTTCCCACTTAGTGGACAACTTACCCGCGTTCAGCTCCTTGGTGTTTTGGAATACCCGTCGTAAGACGAAGTCACCTTCCTGAAAGACTTTGGTCTTAACATTTTTGTTAAAATGTCGTTCGACGACTTGTTTTTGCGAGGCCATTTTTACTAAGGCAGATTCCCTTAGCTCTTCTAGAGCGTCGAGATCGTAGCTTAGATCCACAAAATTGTGGTCGACAGAAGTATGCCTCGATGTTGGTAGTTGCGTTTCGATAGGTAGTACTGCTTAACAACCATAGACCGATGAAAATGGCGTTTGACCTGTTGACGTACGTGGTGTCGTACGATTAGCCCATAGGACCGATGGGAGTTCTTCGACCCACCTTCCTTTTGCAGCTTTGAGTCTTTTTCTTATCGAGTTGATGATCACTTTATTGCTAGACTCTACAAAACCGTTAGACTGAGGGTAACGTGGAGTCGAGGTCGTAAGTTTGATATTACGATTCCCGCAGAATTGTTACGTACGATCACTTATGAATTGTGATCCATTGTCACAAACGATCTTCGAAGGAATTTCGAACCTGCAGATAATGTTAGTTTGGATAAAAGAAATGACCTCTTTGTCCCGAACCTGGGAGAATGCAGCTGCTTCTATCCACTTAGAAAAGTAATCCGTACGGACTAATAAAAAGACTTCCTACCCAGGGGCAGGAGGTAACTTACCGATGATATCCATTCCCCATCTCATGAAGGGCCATGGGATTAATGTTGAATGCAAAGGTTCAGAGGGCTGGTGTGTCATACCTGAATGTCGTTGACATGAGTCACAGCTTTGGACGTACCTAATGGCATCTTGCCTTAGGGTCGGCCAATAGTAGCCCTGTCGGGATATCCGATTTGCAAGACTATGACCACAGGAGTGGTACATTCACCATCGTGCATATCTTTCAGAATTTTCTGCACCTGTTCTTGACTATCGATACACCTTAGGTTCAGGCCCGTCGATGATCGTCGATAGAGTCTATTGCCGATTATAAGATATCTCGAGGTTTTGAATCGAATCTTTAGGGCTTCCATCCTGTCTTCGGGTAGTTGGTCGTACATAAGATAGTTCTTGATGTCGTATGACCAACCATTTTCTTCATCGAGGGCGTGAATTTCCTCGGAGTCCTCGATGGACGAGGTCGCCAGATGGATCATAGGGATGGCGTCAAACGACGCTTATTGAGTGCTGATCCGAGATTTTCTAGTGCATCAGCTTGAGTGTTTTGATCATTGGGGATTTGCTCGATCGAGAACGGATCAAACATTCTTGCTTTTTTTGGCTATTTTGAGATAGGCCGTCATCTTAGAGTCTTTTGTCGTGAATTCCCCGTTCATTTGGTTTACGACCAACAGGGAATCGCTCCTGACATGAAGTCCGTTAGCCCCCAAGTTGTGGGCCATGCTCATGCCTACGATCAGGGCTTCGTATTCTGCTTCGTTGTTGGTGGCTTTGAAATTGCATCGTATGGAATACACCATCTTGCCCCCCTGTGGAGACTTTAAGACGACGCCAAGCCCTCTTCCTCTGGCGTTTGAAGAACCATCGACATGGAGTGTCCAGGTTGTGCCGTCTGTAGTCGCCACAGTAAAGGCTTCGCTTTGTGCTTCTTTTTCTGGTTCAGGACTGAAATCAGCGACTGTTAGTGCCAAAAATCACCTAAAGGATAACTTAAGGTTGATTTGGAGCTTTTAACAACCAAAGAAAAGGATCTCAAGACAAACAACACAATCGCGAGTAAAAGATAAATAAGACAGGAGAATTGGTGATGCGGAAAACCCAAACGAAGGAAAAAACTGCGACCGACTTGGGGGAAGTCGATAGTGCACTATGATCGCCAAACAGGGGCGAAATCCTTTGGTAACAAGTGTCGTGTGTACAATAGATTACAATAAGAGTAAAATTAAACTTAATCGTAAGCTACAGTCGTGCGTAAATCGTGCGAAATGAACTGTTGTCTTGTGAGATGAACTACTCGTCGTGCGAAGCTTGCGTGAGCGATACTTATTCAAATGCTCTGATGTAAGAATATTGAGAGTGTAGAAGTGTTGAGTTTAGATGTTGGATGTTGTGATGTTCAGATGTCCGCTTGAAGTGTGGTACATGTCTTTATATAGCTTGTGATGGCAGTAAATGTGCGTTGATGGTGTGTTCGTAACCACTGTCGGGTCTTTATTATCATTAAGAGCTCGTCCGTTACTGACCGTTGTACCATGATTGCTTTTGGACCTTCATTAATGAAACAAAGAAAACGGTTGTTGACCATAAACGGTAAGTATGGTCGTACGACCGTCTTGAGTCTTGGACGTCGGTCGTATGAAACTTACGACCATCATAGAAATGTACGACCAAATATACGATAGTAAATAACCTGCATGACCTTATATTAATACAAGAGTGGTCTTACATAAATGTCATATGTATTTTTCATCGTCGGTCGTGAGGTGTGGATTTTTACCCAAACAGTTTGCCTCTAAAATTTGAATTTTGGCGTGAAATTCGAATTTTAAATCTAACGAAGTAACATGACACGTGTCGCATGGGGAGAGGGTTTGGTTGAATCCCAACCATCTTGGTTTGATTTGAACCAAGGGAGGCAAAGTAGTTGTGACCTCATGGCGACGTGTCAGAGGCGTGGAACCGTTGTAGGACAGGTGTCATCCATCCAGACGTTGCATGCGAAAAGGTGGTGGACTGTTGTCGACCATCCCTTGGACTGATCTGACACAATGTTTGCCATATAAATATTGTGATACCGGAGATCACTTCCTTTTTTACGCTTACGGTAATTTTCGAGAGAGATTTCAGAGAGATTTACTTTCTTGTTTCGAGTGCATACCTCGAGTGTTTATAAGTGGAAGGAGATCTTCTCCGTTTTCCAAAAAAATTTACAATGGCGATCGAACCAGCAAGTTCTATTGTGAGTCAGGGAGGACTCGATGCATTTAGAACGTTGTCCGGTGTTCCGAAGGCGTTGCAGTTATATTCGCCAGACCAGTTCCGGCCATCAGAATGTCCGAATGAGCACTTTGTTTTGTACGAATACCCATTCACGGTGGGTTTCAAATGGACTTTCTCCCCATTGGTCAGGGAGTTCCTGAGCAGGTTTCGCCTTTCTCCCGCTCAGATGATGCCACAGTTCTAGCGGATTGTCCATGTAATCGATAGGATCACCGGCGACTGGCCGACACCATTCATCGTGGATGACCTGTTGTCATCTTACATGGTCAAGGTGGACGGCTACCACCAATATAGCCTCTTTTCCAAGCACAGGGGTACCCAGGTGCTTGTGCAAAATACCCAGGTGAACGATCGTGGGTGGAAGGCAAGATATTTCTTCGGCAAGACCCAATCGTTGGAGCTCTTGACGGAAGACACGAAATGGGTCGTCACCGGATGGAATACAGACTGTAAGTTTTTCTTTCATATCGTATATTCACATTTTCGGTCGTGCATTTTAGCTGACGTGACTTTCTTGTTTTTAGCCATCACATTTCCTGACGCCGATCTTCCCGAGTCTGCGGCGAAGATTGACAAGTTTCGGACCTACACTCTGGATGATAGGTCCTTCTTCGTCCACCGTAGTCTTAGGGACGAAGATTCAGGCGACGAGGCCGTCGTGCATGGGGGAACCGAGATTCCTGCTGAGGAAAGAGGAGAAGAATAGAAGATGACAGGTAATAGTTCACGTCTTACCTGATCTGTCGTATGTATCTATGTCGTAAGACTTTCTTTTCATCGTAACTTCTTCTTTTTGCAGGTGGGTCGGGCGATGTGCCCACTCACGGTGTGTCGAAGAAGGAGGCTCAACCTTTTTTGGCCCGTCAGGCCAAGGAGTTGAAACGCAAGGCTGCTCCACCCCCATCGTCGGGGGTAAAGAAATCCAAGATGGTTCTCCGGAGGGAATCGTTGTCGGAGAGTGGTGGTCCCTCTGGGGCTTCCACTGCCAAGATGGCGAAGGCGCCACCGAGGGTGATTGACGCTACCCCGGTGAGCGTAGCCCCTCTGTCGGCACCTGAAATCGAGGAATCCGGCCCCCAGACAGTTGCTTCGTCCCCTTCGTCGGTCGACAAGGGGAAGGTACATGCGACGGAGAGCTTTGTCGGCGCCATGTCGGTCTATTTCTCGCTGTCGAAGGACTTTTTGGCCAACGATGAGATGGACAGTGACAAAATCTTCCCAGACCTGGGGAAATTCCTCTAGCCCTCTTTCCAGGAGCGATTTCGGGAGGTTATGGTCGACGAGAGGGGGTCACAAGTCGCATGGCTGACTTTCAAGGTATGTACAAGCCATCTGTCTTTTACATTTCTATCGTTTGATTTTTGACGTTCGTTTGTTTAATCGTGCGACTACAGGCGTTCCAGACGTCTCTTTGCTTATACGCCCATATGGAAATAATCCGGAGGGTCACACCTGTCGCCTTGGAGAAGATGCGTGTGGCGCAAGACGAGGCTCGCTTGGCACGAAAGCAAGAGAAGCTGGCGATGGAAAGGGCTGAGGTCCTCTCGGAGAAGCTCGTTGAAGCACATAACTTCTTTGAGGCATCGTCGAGGGCGAACGAAGACCTCCAGCGCCTTTTGCAGGAAGTCCTTGACAAGTCCTCTACGACTGAGGCAGAGTTAGGAGCGAATAAGGCTTCTGTTAATGCCAAAAATCGCACCAAAGGGACAACTTAAGGTCGATGTGGACTTAATCAACTAAAGAAAGGATCTTTCGACGAGACGTGCGACGAGGGAAAAAATAAACGAGACAAGGGATTTGATGACGCAGGAAAAACCTCAAGCGAGGAAAAAACCTGCGGACGACAGTGGGTGTCGTCGCTGCACTATGGTCGCCAATCAGGGGCGACGTCCTTGGTATTGGCGTCGGTCGTACGATGATTACAATACAAATGAAGGAAATACTTCTAAATGTAAAGTACAAGTGTTTGAATGTAAAAACAGGTGTTTGTCGTGTGTGAATATGTTAGGGCAGGTTTTAATAGTTGATTTAAAGTTCAAGGGTTGTTTTGTAATAGTTTATTTTGAGCCTTTTAGTGAACGGGCCATGGGCTTGTTAACCACGGGCCCATAGTATTTAATGTTGATTAGCTTGGAAAAACAAGCTAATCATCTCTTTTACTTTCAACACTGTATTGTAATATTCTCTCTGAAAGATTAATGAAAGGGATGACCAGTTGAAATCATTGCTCTTATTGCATATCATATTCGATTTCTGTATTGTTGCACGGATCTGGATTCTACAATTGGTATCAGAGCAGACAGACGGATTCGATTCAAAGCTTCATTCATCAATTTCTGGTTAGTTTGACTTTTACCCGTCTGACTTTTCTTGAATTCTTGAAAATTTTATTTTGTCGAAATTGGTTGTTTTTGCTTATTGGGTTGTGTTAGCATTATCGTTATAAGTGTTTCTGCAAATTTTCACATCCTAATTCATTCGTTTGATTGGTCAATTTAGCAATTTAAGATCTAAGTTTTTGGTAGTGTTCTTCAACAAAAATCGAATTTTTACCATCAAAACGTGTTCTTTTTGCTTAGAAATTGATTGGGTTAGTGTTAGTTTTGTGTTTTATATTGTTTCTAATCTTTCAGGAACAATCTTGAGTAACCCTAGTTGAGAAATCGATCGAACTGAATAAACAGCCACAGTGTCCGGACAAACCCAGCCGCAGTTTCCGGAAAAGTTCATTTTGTCCGGACGTTTGTGTTTCCATCCGGATTCTTCCAACTTTTCCGGACAACCAGTTCCTTCCGGGTAAGTCATCCATCCAGGTAAGTATCCCATAATCTCAAACCTATCCGGGTAATATTGTTCCGGATAACTCAAAGTATCCGGAAATCAATTTTATCCGGAAACCCAATTTTTACCCGGAAACTTCGTGGTATCCGGAAACTTCACAGTATCCGGAAACTCCATCGTACCCGGAAACCTAATACTATCTGGAATCCACAGCATCCGGTAAGCTTCTGTTTGAATTGATCTCTATCCGGTAACTTAAGACCATCCGGTAACCTTGTTTATCCGGACAACTCAAGTTATCCGGACTCCCTTGCTTATCCGGAAAACTCTGCATATTTGAACTGCTTTCTTCAATTCTGATCCGGACACTTCCAGATCAGATCACTTATTTGGATTCCTATCCAGTAAACTAAGTTATTGTCTAACCACTCATAGAACCTGCGTTAGGACTCCACTCTTAGTTCCTTGCGTTAGGTTTTAAACTTTGAATCAATCTACACGTCTGACGATCACTCCGTTGCAACCGAAGATGTCTACTTCTCGTGATGCTCTCGCAATTGGCACCGACACCAAGCCACCGTGTCTCTATCCGAACGAGTACAACCAATGGCGAGATAGGTTCATGATCTTCATAGAGTCCAAGGACAACTATGAGTACATCAAGAGAGCTCTGGATCATGGCCCAATTGCCGAGCCAATGAAGGACATAGCTGCAACTGCAACTGCATTAGCTCGACGTGAGAAGAAGACTCTTGCTGAGATGACAGAATTTGAAAGAGGCATGACTGAAGGTGAAAAACATGCAAAGAGATATCTGATTCAAGCCCTTCCTAATTCTATCTACACTGCCATAGACAGTTACAAAGACACGGCTAAAGGCATGTGGGACCAAGTAGCCAAAATGATGCGAGGGAGCGTTGTAGGAAATCAGCTGAAGATAAACAGTGCGATAACCAAGTTCGATGGGTTCAAGCAGCGCAACGGTGAATCCCTTACCCAGACCTATGGACGTTTTTGTCTACTCCTCAATGAACTGAACAAGAATAAAATTGTTCGTTCCAATACTGAGAATGCACTAAAGTTCCTCAACAACTTGCTACCTGAATGGAAAGTGTATGCTTCTCATGTCAAGCACAACAACTTGATAGAGAACATCAGCATCAATGAACTGTATGAGACACTTCTCCAAGACGAAGATGAAGTGAATGAGCTTCTGGGAGAGAAGAAGAATGAGTCAAAACCCTCTGCTGATCCAATTGCCCTCATCACTTCCAAACAAGGGAAATCTTCAAACAGTCCATCCAGACGCGGTCCACAACAAAGCTCCTCCGAGTCAGAACATGAAGACGAGAAAGACTGTGATGATGAAGATGATGAAGCATCAGACTTAATGAAAGCTATTGCCCTTCTGACTAAATCCTTTCAACAACAAAAGTTTTACAAGAAGCCTTCTTCCAATAGTCAACGCTACTCCACCTCCTCTAATAAGCGTCACGACTATAAGGACCGGTATGAAGGAAAGAAGAAGGTAGAGGAGCAAGATAGATCTGAGAAGAAGGAGAAGACAGAGAAAGGTGACCGGAAGAAGCGAGATGAACCTGTGAAATGCTACAACTGCGGGAAACTAGGTCACTTCGCTAAAGATTGCCGTCAACCTACAGTGAAGAACTCTCACTACTATGAGGCTAAGCTTACACTGGCCAGACAGAAGGAGGCTGGGGAGGTAATGTTCGCTGAAAATGAGTATTGGCTAGGCAGATCTGATGATGAGGAAGATTATAAAGGTGCTGATGCTTTCATGGGATATCAATCGTCTACGGATGAAGACAAGGCAACAGCAAACCAGGTATGTGACTCTTGCTTACAAAACTTCATTCTTCAACTACAATCCATCACAGAAAATGCAAACTCCCTCAAAGCCACAAATGACGAACAAAAGCTTGAAATTATTTCAATAACTGAAAAGCTTAATGTTCAAATAAAATTAACTGAGAAGTATAAGTCTGAAAATGCTGATTTAAAAGACAGATGAAAAATTCTTTCATTAGCACCTAAAGACTTAAGGGCCAGATTATCTGATCTCCAACGTCAGTTTGATCAGTGCTTGAATGAGAAAGAAGACATTACTTATCAATGTTCTTCTCTTCAATTTCAACACAAGGAGTATGTAACTAAATTTTAGATCTTGAAACCAAACTCCACTAAAGGGGTCAAACTGATCAAACCATTTTCTTGAACAAACCCAAAGAGTTCACGTACTTTAACAAAGAATGGGGAATCGGATATGACAACCCACATTATCTAAAAAAAAGAAGGTATCAAGTCCCTACTCTGTATGATTTTGCTTGCTATGGATTAGATAAAAAATATCCAGAGTACGCAATTCAATGGACTGGTCCTCTTGAACCAGAAAAGGAGGAGGAAACCGAGGAACATAAACGCACACACAAACGAGGAATTTAACTTCCATTTTGTTATGAACCTTTAAACTACTCATATCAAAAGGACATAAAGTATCTTTCCAATGACTACTTCAACCCCTACAAGGTAGCTATACCCAGAGATTCCTCCAAGAAGGATGAGAATGTAACGCCTGCAACCAAGACTGAGACGGATGAGTTTAAACTCTATGTTCCTCCTCCCATCTTGGAAGCAAAAATTGTCGAGTTGGAGGAGTCGATTGAGAAAGAAAGGTCCACCTTTCAAAACGAAAAGAAAGTGCTCATCTCTGAGATTGAGAAACTCAAATCTGAGAAAACCGACGGGTGTCAAGTGAGGAAAAGGAAAAATTTCAGTGGGAAATCAATACGCTCTCATCAAAACTGTCTGAAATGACAAGAGAAACGATGAAAGAGCATATGATAAATAGTCAACTCCGAGTGCAGCTTGACTTGCTCCAAACTGCAAAGCAATTTTCACCTGAACTTTCCTCTAACTCATCTGACACATCCTCGTGTAAAGCCTTCATCGAAAATATCTCTTTGCAAGAAAATGAAGTTTCTCAAGATGAGTGTGTTAAAAGGAATTTAAACTATGATTTTTCATACGCTTCCGCACCGAATTCCCCGAAGCACACAACCGAAAGCACAAAATGTTCCTCGCCTTCCACACATGATCCCATTCCGGATATTCCAAAAATAGATTTTTCAGAATACATGAACTCCGAAGGTAACAGTGAAGAAGAGTTTGATTCGTTTCCCTTCGACAAACCTCTTCCAAGTCACACTGATTTTTTATCCCCCGTGGTCGATCATCCGGTTAATTCTTTAAAAGAAAGTTGTTCTCAACCAAAGGCCTCAGCTGTGATCAAGATTTCCCAGTCAAAACCAACCTCGAAACCTGTTTCCAAAAGGCAATCACAGCCAAGGCAAACGACCGGACCATTGACTGCCAACACTACTATTTCTCCAAGTCAACCTGATTTTTTGTCTCCAGTGGTTAATCGTCCGGTCAATTTTCTAAAGGGCGACTGTTCTCAACCTAAGACTCCGGCTGTGATCAAGATTCTTCAAAATGTTTCCAATTCTCAAAAATAGTCACAGCCGAAGCAAAAGACCGAACGACCGACCACTAAGACTCCTGTTTCCTCAAAAGTCACTGATCATACTGTCCCTGCTGTTTCAGATAAAAATGGTCGCACTAATAAAGAAACACCAAAGTGGCTAAAGAGGGAATCAGTCAAGAAGGATGCGTCAAAGTCTTCCCCACCTGTTTTCAATTCTAGAATAGACAAAGACAATTATGCTTGGAATCATTGGAACCATTTTGATGTTTCTTTTCCTGTTAAAATTAACTCTCTTAATCAATTGATTCAGTTATCGCATGATTGTTTATGTTGTTCTAATTGTGGTTGGAATGATTTTGATGATATTCACAATAATGATTGGTATGCGCCTTACTTTGTTGGTAACCTATTTCATAAGCGCAAACCTCATAATAACAAGCAACAACATCATTTCAATAGGGGTTTCAATCAAACGGTTAAACCACAGTGGGAGACCCGACCCATTCCTACACGTGATACTCCTACTGAGGTTAAACCGGCACCCAAGTGGAAATCTGCCCCAAAATCTGTTCCTCCAAAACGTGTAAATTCTGCACCCAAGAGGCAACAAGTGCCAAAACCAGTTCCCTCCAACGGTGTAAAATCTACACCTAACGGGAAAGCTGAGTCAAAGCAGATTTACCAAGGCAGTGCCAAATCTAACCCCCCAGGACCCAAACAAATTTGGGTACCTAAACGTCACTAATCTTGTTTTGCAGAACGGTCATGTGTGGTACTTAGATTCTGGCGAGTTGCCACTAGCAGATATGGTCATAGATATGGAGATTTCAGATGAAGAAGACCCGACAGTTGAAAAGCCCGAGGGTTCAACACAGGAACTGGTCGATTTTGACTCATCAGACAGAACGATACTGGACATGATAGATCAAGAGTGTGAGACCAACCCGGAGACCGAAGACGAATGGTACGAAAAAGCCGACAGTGCCGTAAACCTCCAGGTAAATTTAGTATTCCCTACTGATGAGGACGACAATATTGACTACGATCAGTTCCTGCTCCAAAATTTATATGGAGCAACTCCCGTTCACTATGCTCAACCCGCCGGAACATCATCAACTAGACCCGAGTCTACTACTTCCGATCAACCGACAACTACTCATGCAACGACAGCTTCTGATCTTCCTCCCCTTCCTCAACAGCAACAAAACCGCTGGGAGAAGATCAAGGTACTTATCCCTCATCTGGAGGAATCTTTGAAAAAGCTGTTCGTCCACAAACTTCACCCGATCGAGCCAACCTTTTGCCTTGGTATTTACAACCTCGACCCCGAATACCAACGGCGTTATATACTTGCAATGCAGCGGTGCCTTCCAGTCAGTCAAGTTAGAACAAAGCATCAGATCACAGAGGTTTTTAACATCCATTCACGCCGCATCATGAGGATCGTCTATCCAGTCTTCACCGTTCGCCGCGAAGATGGTAATGAATGGAGATTCTCTGAAGCCGACTTCAAGAACCTCCGACCGCTCGACTTTCTGGTATTACTGAAAGACTTACGTTCAAGAACCGTCCGACCGCTAGAGATTACAAAGGCGCTCGAAGCCGTTCGTCGACACCTGGTCCGTACTATCATGATGTCATACTTAACGGACTTTCAAATGGCTGTCGAGAACAAGGCTAAGAAAGTCAATCTGATAAAACCAAATCTGAAAGCTCCTGAACTGAAGATGTATCCCGAGAACTCTCTGCTTCTACAACCTGAATTCGGGATAGTCTACAACAACGAACAGAACGAAAAGAAGTTTCTACGTTTCAGTCAGGTAGACAGATTTTGTGACGGCACGCTTCTAAAAGTCAGAGATGCTCTTCGAAAGATTATTCAACACGAGTCTGAGAATCTAAAGCATTCGTATGTCCCAAATCCTAATACAACAACTGCTCGGGAAGCTTTGGAAATGATTGAAGACCGCATCGACTATCGCCGTGCTATCAGATTCTTTGAGGTTCACTTCGCGTTGCGCAAACGATACGTATTCAACTGGCAAGAGCTAGAGTGCGAACTCGAACTTCAAATCAAAGGGGGAGATTGTTAGGGCATATTTTAATAGTTGATTTAAAGTTCAAGGGTTGTTTTGTAATAGTTTATTTTGAGCCTTTTAGTGATTGGGCCGTGGGCTTGTTAACCACGGGCCCATAGTATTTAATGTTGATTAGCTTGGAAAAACAAGATAATCATCTATTTTACTTTCAACACTGTATTGTAATATTCTCTCTGAACGATTAATGAAAGGGATGACCAGTTGAAATCATTGCTCTTATTGCATATCATATTCGATTTATGTATTGTTGCACGGATCTGGATTCTACATAATACAAAGTGTGAACTTCTGGTTGAGGGCTGTTGTCGTGCGTCGAGAGCGATACTTGAACTTTCCTTCAAGTGTTCTTGAGTTCGCTGTAAGGTTCTGGCTTTCAGTACTTGATCTCCGGAGTTTGAATGTTCTTTGCTATGAGTTTGGATGTTTTTCTCTGCTGTTTGGTGATGTTCGCTGATGTATACTGGATGTTAACTGATGTCCCTTGAAATGAGGCTTCAGCTTGTCTTTTATAGTCTTCGCGTCATTAATTAGCTCCATTAATGCTTTGATCAACGACTACAACGGCTGGAAACGGTCGCCGGAGTGAATATCCATAATGCTCTTCGTCCGTTACGGCTGCTTGCTGTTAATGGCTTTGACTTCTGCATTAAATACTTAACAAACGTAACAATCAAGGTTAACGTTAACTTTGGTCGAAGGTGCAAATGATCTTACGCGATGGTCGTACGGGACGGGCGATGCTATGGTCGAGCGTCATGGGGAACGTACGACTTACCTTTTACGGGAGACGACGGATGTTTTCTGGGTTCTTGTCGAGACCTTATCTTAGTACAAGATTTGGATTATAGCGTGTGTCTTACCTGCTCTGGTCGTGGTCGTACGATGTGATTTTTTACCCAAACAGTTTGCCCCCAAAATTTGAAAATTGAATGTCAAATTTAAGTTCTAAATTTTGCTTGTCGAACGCTTAGACTTGTGACCTGGGTTGAGGGACTTACCTGGTTGTCGTGGAACTGGACCGGTTCGCCTTTAACTGAACGAGAAGTCGAAAGGAGAATAAGGTCGTGACATCATGCTGACGTACGATGATGCTTACCAGTTGTCGATGACAGGTGTCGACGATCCCTGCGCACATACGAAAGGACGGGGATGCGCGGCGGTTATCTAGGGATTCGATCCAACCTTGTTTTTCGGTCTAAATAGGGATTTTGACGGATCATTTCCTTATTTCGCCCTTGAAGAGTTTGTGCTGTGATTTCCTTGCCATTCTTTGTCTGATATCTTCCGAACTTGTGAAAATCTCTGACTTGGTTAGGTTTCTTCGAGGGTTAACGCGCCTATAAGTAAGGTACGATTTCTCTGACTTCTGCAAACTTTGTTTAGAAATGTCGAGGGATCCTGAGAGTGTTATTCAAGAGTCATCGGACCTCCGGGACTTTAGAAAGTTAGCGAAAATTCCTGCGTGGGTCGAATTGATCCGTCCAGGCCAGATCCGATCAAATGAGTGTCCCGAGGGGTACATCGTAATCTATGAATACCCTTTTAAGATAGGTTTTGAATGGCCTTTTTCTCCTCTGGCCAAAGCGTTTATGTTAGAGTTTGACTTGGCACCGAGTCAGTTGATGCCCCAGTTCTGGCGAGTCGTACGAGTGATCGAGCGTGCTACTAAGAAATGGGATTCTCCCATGAATGTACATGACCTCCTCTCGGCTTATCAAGCCAAGATGGACGGATGTCATCGATGTAGTTTACATTCTAGATTCAAGGGCGATCGCGTTTTGGTCTTAGGAACGGGTGTGAACGACCGTGGGTGGAAGTCTCGATATGTTTTCGTGCGTAAGTTGTCCCTTGACTCTGAGAGTGAGTGGATTAGGACGAGCCGGAATACGTCGGGTGAGCCTCGTTATTTCATCTAGCGTGCGTTGTAGATGATTTACATATGATTTTTAACTTGTTTTTTGTATGTTGACAGCCATAAAATTCGAGGTCGCGAAGCCAGACGCTAACTCTCAAGCGAAGATCAATTCGTTTTTAGAATTTAGCGTCGCCGAGAGGTCTTTCGTCGTGCGACATTCGGCGGATGACGACGATTTAGAATCCTCAGGAGAGAATCAGGGGGAGAAGTGTGAAGAGAAAGGAAGAGAAGAAGAAGAAGATAAGTCGAGAGGAAGGAGAGGGATGACGGGTAAGTTTTACTTTCCATTTTCTTCCTATGTTACCTCGATTCTTTTTCCTTTGCGTTCTTTATGACATTCCTTTTTTCCAGGAGAGTCTCAATCTAAAGTGTTGAAGGTTTCTGCTAAGAGAGCATCTGAGCTGGAGTGTGCTCGTTAGGGCAGGGAGAGGAGGCTAAAAGCCATGTCTGCTGGCCCTGAAATTCCGAAGAAGACGAGGACGACGACTCCAAGGGAGTCGTCGGCTGGGGTTAATGACTCGTCGAGAGTCGCTTCACCTGAGAAGGTAGGGGTCGGATCACCTAAGAAGGTGATTGCAGCGACACCCATCAATTCTGCGCCTCCGGCGGAAACGGTGAAGTCCCCGTCTGCCGCGTCGAATCCTTTGTCAGCCGACAAGGGCAAGGATCACTCGACGGGAGGGGAGAAGGTCACGACGGTCAACTTTTCGCTGCCATCGGACTTTATGACAGGTGATATCCTAGACGGGACGAACCTGTTCCCTCACCTGGATAAATTCCTGCTTCCATCTTTCAGGGAGCGTTTTGAGGGGTTTCCTATCGAGGAGACGGGTGCCCATGTAGCCGGCTTGTCGTTCATGGTAAGTCTTTCTTTCAAGACTTAGTTTGTCTAGGCCCAGACTTCGTTGTCGTTGTCGTTGTCGTTGTCCACTGATGATATCTGTTTTTTATGTTTTCGCAGGCACTTCAGGCTTCCTTGGCCTCGCGAAGTGGATCGGAGAAGGTGAAAGATCTCTTGTCTGCTGCACGTGAAAGAGAGAAAGCGGCGCTGGACAGAGCGAGTGCCTCTATAAGTCGTGCTGAGGATTTTTCGAAGCGGCTTGACGATGCTTTAGAACATTTGAAGATCGTTCATCTTGCCAAGGAAGATCTTAGTCATCGTCTGACGCAATCCTTGTCCATGACTGCTGAACAAAGGGAGGAGATGGAAAAAATTAAGGAATCCTTGGTCGCTGTTTCAAAAGAGGCTGAGGATTATAAATCCAAGGTAGAGAGTTTGGAGAAAGAAGTGCAAGCTGCAAAGAATGAGGGTAAGTCGGTTTTTGCCGTAGCTCGTCTGACTGCTCGGGCGGCGATCATGCTACGACATTTGCTGGGGAAAGACACTCTTGCTTCGGCGAAGGAGGAGCTGGACATCTATCTGAATGGTGTTGGGACCGAGAGGGATCTTGACTCGGACGATGAGAAGGATGCTGAGGAGGAGGTGGCAGGCGAAAGCTTTCAGGACGGGACTTCGGGCATGAATGCGTTGGATGCTCCTCCTTTAATTTAAGAATTTTATTTTGTTTGCTTTGCTGCTCGATCGTTGGTGGTCGAGCGTGTACCTGACGATCTTTTTAAATGCGCTTTTTGTTTGAACTTGTGCTTTATTCAAATCACATTGGTTATGAATTTGATCATAAAATACACATGAAATCATGCGACTAAGGTATTCATTGTAATACGATGATAAGAACGTAAAACAAATATAAAAATATGCGATTAAAGCATCCATTCAGTGTATGAAAGTTAAGAAACTTTAGGGGTAAAGTCGTTTAGACTTTGTGATCGTACGACCAGATCGTATAGTGAGTTTGTGTCGTATGCCCCTGTGGAGAAATGATCAAGTTAGAGACCTGATCGTTTATGTCGTTCGACCTTGTGGTACTAAAGTCATATAGTAGACTTAATGACTACTGTCGTGCGATTCTGCGATAATCTGTTGTGCGATTCTGCGATAAAACGATGTCGGGGGTTGGTCGTTGGCTCACCAACGACCATCCGATGCTTAAGTCAGTAAACGTTTTGTGAGAAAAAAATCTCGTATGAAAAAGAGTTAGAGAACGTACCTTTTCAGACTCTCTCTATTTGCCCCCTGTCATTTATTACCGTATCCTTTTTGGGAGGAAAAGATAGGTTTTAAATGACAGAAGGACACGAAGAAATATTGTCCTGCGGTCGGCTATGTTGTCGTGCGACCGGGCACCATAGTAGACTTATCTTTGTGAAAAAGATATTAATTTAGGGATAGAAGAACGAACCTGTCGAGAGCTTGATCTTGCGACTTCAGTTTATTTTCTCGGCTTCAAGGTAGACTTGTAGCACTCACGAGCGACTCCAGGATTCCCCATGGCGTAGGGAATTTCAATTGACAACTTTTGCATGCTTGGGAGTCGACGGTCGATGGCCATTCGCTGGAACAACGACATCGTCGATGATGTCCTTGAGATTTCCTTTCGGGAAATGATATGCTAGTTCCTTCTTCAGTGCGATAGAGTCGTCTGTCGTATGACCATGATCGGCATGGAAGTCGCACCACTTTGATTTGTCTTTCTTAGCATCGTCCAGGTCGGACTTTTTTGGCCATCGAATGGTAGCTTGAGTGGTCTTCAGAGCTTCGACTAAGTCCTTTACAGATCCTTTGAATCCGTAAGGAGATATCTTGGGGTACTGAGTGAACTTAGTCGCGGTCTTGGCTTCTGCTTTCGTCTTGAAACGAACATTTGAAATTTGGCGCGCTGGCTCTATTCTGGAAACAACCTTTGGCTTGAACTCTGGCTTTCTGACGCCTAACGACTTCTTGTCGTTAGTGTGTTTGCGACGAAAGGATGCATCGTCTTCGACCCTCATATATGCTAAGGTTCGAGCTCGGACGTCTTCGAAAGTCTCTGGGGGATACTTGGTCAGATCGATATATATACCTGAACTATCGTCTAGACCACGCTTATAGGCTTCGATCGCGGGTTTGACGTCGCAATTGCGGATGCTGATCATTTCGGCATTGAATCTATTGAAATAACTTCGAATAGACTCGTTAGCTTTCTTCACGATGTAATATAGGTCGCTAGTCTGCTTCTCCATCTTACGACTGCTGGCGAATTGCTAGGAGAATTGATTAACCAACTCAGCAAACGACCCGATGGACTTGGGTTTGAGATTGATTAACCATTGGAGAGCTGGACCAGTGGGAGTTGCTCCGAAACTCTTACACATGCATACTTCCTAGTACATAAATGGGATCGAGATCGTCCACATGAGCTGCTTGTACTGCGTGACGTGCTCAGTCGGATCAGTCACACCAGAATATTTGGGAGTGAAGGCAGGAATGTTATACTTCTTTGGGACCTCAACGGTGGCAATCTCGTCGATGAAGGGCGACGCCTGATACCCCGAGCGAGGCTCGACGTCGACAGGAACGGCTGCCCCGGGCAACTTGGCGAGCAAGGACAGGACGCGCTCATTTTGGTCTTCTAACATCTTCAAACGCTGGGCGACGGTATCGTTAAGATCAGGATTTGCCCCTGTCGAGGGATTGGTCCCTGGGCTAGTTCCATTACCATGTGATGAACCATTGGTGTCCCCGTTGAATGGGACAGAATATGGCTGCGACCCATATTGGAATTGCTGCGGTCCGTTCTGAAACGATTGTGGTCCGTGCTGGAAAGGCTGCGATCCACCGTGGAGTGGCTGAGATCCACCTTGAGGTCCATTCTGAAAATGGCTGCTGAAATGGTTGCGACCCCTGCTGGAAAGGCTGCGACCCTTGTAATGGCTGAGACCCATTATTCACAGGTGGTGGCCTTATGTGCTGAGGAGGAACTGTCCCGAACTGAGGATTTGGGTTGAACGACCTTGGCTGTCGATTCTGCATGAACGGGCCTGGAGGCTGATTCTGCGCGGATGAACCTGGATTCGGGACAAATGGTCTAGGGCCATTCTGGTCGAACGATCTTGGAATTGGGTTCTGCACGAATGGCCTGGGACCATTTTGAGGCCCAAGAGGATTTCTTAACCGCGCGATCTCCTCAGCTGCTCTGCGATTCTGCTCTGTCATTGCATTGAGCTGATTCCTGGCGACTTCGAGCTCCTGATACATCTGAGCAACAGCTTGCTACGGATTTCCAGAGGCTGCCATTTTCCTGCAACAGAAAATAGAAGAAACTCCAAGAAACTATTAGTAGAATGCACGTTCGTCGAAGATTTTCTCTAGATGAGGTCCCACGGATGGCGCCAAACTGTTAATGCCAAAAATCGCACCAAAGGGACAACTTAAGGTCGATGTGGACTTAATCAACTAAAGAAAGGATCTTTCGACGAGACGTGCGACGAGGGAAAAAATAAACGAGACAAGGGATTTGATGACGCAGGAAAAACCTCAAGCGAGGAAAAAACCTGCGGACGACAGTGGGTGTCGTCGCTGCACTATGGTCGCCAATCAGGGGCGACGTCCTTGGTACTGGCGTCGGTCGTACGATGATTACAATACAAATGAAGGAAATACTTCGAAATGTAAAGTACAAATGTTTGAATGTAAAAACAGGTGTTTGTCGTGTGTGAATACAAAGTGTGAACTTCTGGTTGAGGGCTGTTGTCGTGCGTCGAGAGCGATACTTGAACTTTCCTTCAAGTGTTCTTGAGTTCGCTGTAAGGTTCTGGCTTTCAGTACTTGATCTCCGGAGTTTGAATGTTCTTTGCTATGAGTTTGGATGTTTTTCTCTGCTGTTTGGTGATGTTCGCTGATGTATACTGGATGTTAACTGATGTCCCTTGAAATGAGGCTTCAGCTTGTCTTTTATAGTCTTCGCGTCATTAATTAGCTCCATTAATGCTTTGATCAACGGCTGGAAACGGTCGCCGGAGTGAATATCCATAATGCTCTTCGTCCGTTACGGCTGCTTGCTGTTAATGGCTTTGACTCCTGCATTAAATACTTAACAAACGTAACAGTCAAGGTTAACGTTAACTTTGGGCGAAGGTGCAAACGATCTTACGCGATGGTCGTACGAGACGGGCGATGCTATGGTCGAGCGTCATGGGGAACGTACGACTTACCTTTTACGGGAGTCGACGGATGTTTTCTGGGTTCTTGTCGAGACCTTATCTTAGTACAAGATTTGGATTATAACTTGTGTCTTACCTACTCTGGTCGTGGTCGTACGACGTGATTTTTTGCCCAAACAGCTTCCTTGACCGAGAGCGAAAAACAGGTCAGGGACCTTAAGTCGCTCGTCGAGGCGAAGGAGAAGGAGGTCGCATCCTTAGTGGAGCGACTCCTATCGTTTGAGGCTATGACCCGTCTGATGGTCTGAGCGGCGATCATGCGTCGCCATTTATGGGGGTTAAACCCTAGGGCTAGAGCCGAAGCGGAGGTCGCCACTTACTTAGAGCAGGTCGGGGATGAGGAAGAACTCGACAAAGAAGACAAGCTCGAAGAAGGGGATTCCATGGACGCAGAGGTATTTGGAGATGGCGACGAGGAGGTCGTTAAGGAGCAGGACCCTCCTTCGCCTTGATTTTTTGCTTCTTTTGTTTCCACTTTTTGATGGGGCGACTATAATCGGTCGTGCCCTTTACTTGTAATTTTTGGATTATATTAATACAAGTAAATTTTTGTTATGCTATCGCATACTTTACTTTGTTGTAAGTAAACAAAATAAACGAAAGATAACATGTCTTAAAACAGGCGTTTAAAGCAGTAAGACGAATATAAGACTGTACGACAAAAGTACTTGTAACTTTTGCAGTAATCAGGCTACTAAGGCCGAAGAGATATTCTAAGTATGGAATCCAAGTCATAAGACCTTGACTCCGAAACTTTGATTAAAAACCAACTGTTGTAGTTGTAGGATCCATGAGATGAATCAAAAGACTTTGATTATGACGTATGAGTCATGATTTGTCGATCGTGACATAACAGTCATGACGTTTTAGTCATAAAAACCTTGTTTCTCACGATATAAGTCGTAAGACTGGCGTTCGTGCGATCCTACGAGCCCGCAATGTAAGATTCAGGGGTGGTCGTTGGTAAGACCAACGACCCTCCGATGCTTAAGTCAGTAATCGTTTGGAAAAAATAAATCATAAGGAGAATTTCAAAAGAAATATTTCTTCAAGTGTACTGCGTTCTAGCTACGTGGGATGTCTTGGTTGTCGACGGTTTGAAGCCTGTAAGCACCCTTTCCAACGACTTCATATATATTGATAAGGTCCTTCCCACTTAGTGGCTAACTTACCTGCGTGTGGCTCCTTGGTGTTTTGGAATACTCATCGTAAGACGTAGTCACCTTCCTGAAAGATCTTGGCCTTAACATTTTTGTTGAAATGGCGTTCAACAACCTATCGTTGAGATGCCATTTTGACCAAAGCAGACTCTCTTAGATCTTTGAGAGCGTCAAGGTCGTAGCTTAAGTCCACCAAGTTATGTTCAACGGATGTATGTCTCGATGTCGGGAGTTGCACCTCAATAGGTAAGACGGCTTCACAACCGTAAACCAATGAAAACGGCGTTTGTCTCGTCGATGTTCGTGGTGTCGTACGATTTGCCTATAGGACCGATGGGAGTTCTTCGACCCATCTTCCTTTTGTGGCCTTGAGTCTTTTCTTGATTGAATTGATGATGACTTTATTGCTCGATTTTGCAAGACCGTTAGACTGGGGATAGCGTGGAGTTGAGGTAGTAAGCTTGATGTTACAGTCCTTACAGAACTGTTGCGTATGATCACTTATAAATTGTGACCCATTGTCACACACAATTTCGGAAGGAATTCCGAACCTGCATATAATGTTAGTCTGGATAAAAGAGATGACCTCTTTGTCCCGAATCTGGGAGTAGGCAACTGCTTCTATCCACTTAGAAAAATAATCTGTAAGGACTAACAAAAAGACTTTTTGCCCTGGGGCAGGAGGTAACTTACCAACGATGTCTATTCCCCACCTCATGAAGGGCCATGGGTCCAAAGACGTATGTAGAGGTTCAGAAGGCTGGTGTATCATACCTGAGTGTCGTTGACATGCGTCACAGCTTTGGACGTACCCGGTGGCATCTTGCCTTAATATCGGCCAATAGTAGCCTTGTCGTGATATACGATTTGCAAGACTACGACCACCGGAATGGTTGCCACATTCACCATCGTGCATTTCTTCCAAAATGTGTTGTACCTGTTCTGGATTATCGATGCATCTTAGGTTTAGACCTGTCGATGATCGTCGATAAAGTCTGTCACCGATGATAAGGTATTTTGAAGCTTTAAATCGAATCTTTCGAGCTTCCATTCTGTCCTCAGGTAGTTGGTCGTGTATAAGATAATTCTTGATATCATACGACCAACCATTTTCTATGTTGAGAACACAGATTCTTTCAGAGTCCTCGATGGACGAGGTTGTAAGGTAGATCTTAGGAATAGCGTCGAACGACGGCTTATTGAGTGTTGATCCAAGGTTGGCTAGCGCGTCGCCTTGAGTGTTTTGATCTCTAGGGATATGTTCGATTGAGAACGGATCAAACATCTTTGACTTCTCCTTGGCTATCCTGAGATAGGCCGTCATCTTGAACTCTTTTGCTGTGAATTCCCTTTCATTTGGTTTACCACCAATAGGGAATCGTTTCTGACGTGAAGTCCGATTGCCCCCAAGTCGTGAGCCATACTCATGCCCACGATCAGAGCATCGTATTCTGATTCGTTGTTGGTAGCTTTGAAACTGCATTGTATGGAGTACACCATCTTGCCCCCCCCCCCCCTGTGGGGACTTTAAGACTACACCAAGACCTGCTCCTCTGGCGTTTGAAGAACCGTCGACATGGAGTACCCATGTCGTGTCATTTGTAGTCGCCATAGTATAGGTCTCATTCTGCGCTTCTTTTTCCAGTTCAGGACTGAAATCGGCGACGAAGTCGGCTAGGACTTGCCATTTTATTGTCGTACGAGGCTTAAAATAAATGTCGTAGCCACTGAGGTAGATACTCCATTTCACTAGTCGTCCTGTTAGCTCGGGCTTTCTCAAGACTGACTTGAGAGGAAAATTTGTTATGACGATAATAGGATGGGACTCGAAGTAGTGTCGTAACTTCTTTGTTGCCGTAACTAGCAATAAAAGTAACTTGTCCATAGACGTATATCGTGTTTCGGCGTCTAGCAGAGACTTACTGACGTATTAAATCGGTAGTTGTTGCCTGTCGTCCTCTCTAGTCAAGACTGCACTTACTGAGTGAGGACTTACGGTGAGATATAGCTGCAGGACCCCGTGGTCCTTTGGTTTCTAGAGTAGGGGTGGAACAACCATGTATTCCTTTATTTGTTGTAGCGCCTGTTCGTGATCATTCGACCAATCGAAACCCCTGTTCTTCTTCAAGACGTTATAGAACAAATGACATTTATCTGACGATCGTGGGATGAAGCGATTTAGCGCTGCCACTCGACCTGTGATTCGTTGGACCTCTATGAAGTTCCTGGGCGACTTGATGTTTATCAAGGCTTTGATTTGATCAGGGTTTGCTTCTATGCCTCGTCGGGTGACCATGTATCCTAGAAATTTCCCGGCGCTGACTCCGAAGGAACATTTCGTAGGATTCAGCTTCATCTGATACTGTCGAAAACGTCGAAGGACTTCTTCACATGATCGATATGGTCGGTCGCCTGTTTAGA
Source organism: Saussurea involucrata (assembly GCA_033807775.1). Taxonomy (NCBI): domain Eukaryota; kingdom Viridiplantae; phylum Streptophyta; class Magnoliopsida; order Asterales; family Asteraceae; genus Saussurea; species Saussurea involucrata. The sequence goes on from CM066324.1 coordinate 53,748,367, forward strand.
CTTGACAAGCATGTCGTCTATGTAAACCTCCATGGTGTCCCCAAGGTGTTCTTTGAACATCTTGTTAACCAATCGCTGGTAGGTCGATCCTGCATTTTTCAAGCCGAAATGCATGACTTTGTAGCAGTATATGCCTTTATCTGTCATAAAAGCAGTCTTCTCTTGGTCTTCGCTGTGCATTAGTATTTAATTGTATCCGGATTTTGTACGACCACGACGTTGGCTAACCAGTCGAGTTATTTCACTTCTCTGATCTTCCCAGTCTTCAGCAAGTTGTCGACTTCGCCATTGATCACCTTGTTCCATTCAGGAGCGAACTTACGACGTTTTTGCTTTATTGGTTTAAACGACGGGTCAACGTTCAACTTATGGGAGATGATGTCAGGATCTATGCTGACCATGTCTTCGTGCGTCCAAGCGAAACAATGGGCATGATTCTGCAAAAAGGAGATTAGCTGCCTCTTTATGACGGGATCTAACGATGCCCCCACAAAGACAATTTGATCAGGCTTGTCCTGGTCCAAGATGACTTCTTCTAGGCGATAATCATCTGAGGACTCAAGAACGTCCTGGACTTGTAATTGCTAGATGTCTCTTTTCTGAGGTTTTAATGCCGCCTTGTAGCAATCTCATACGGTCTTCTGTTCACTTTTGATTTCTTGTACTCCCATGGCGTCGGGAATTTGATTGTCTGATGATAGGTCGAGGGGACCGCTTTCATATCGTGTATCCATGGTCGACCAAGTATAACGTTGTAAGCTGATGAACAGTCGATGACGTTAAACTTTGTCTGCTTGTTGATACCTTTGGCGTATACTGGGAGGACGATTTCTCCCAGAGTGTTGGTTGAATCTCCGTTGAATCCTATCAGAGTCGTCGAACGACGAGTGATCTCTGACTTATCGATACCCATCGCTTTGATTGTGCTCAAAAAAATAATGTTAGCTGAACTGCCTCCGTCGACCGGTACTCTTTTGGTCGAGCAGTTGCCAATAGTAAGTTGAATATTTAATCCGTCGTGATGTTTTTGCCAGCTGTCCTGGAGGTCGTCCTGATCGAACGTTATGGGCATCGCCTCCAGTTCCAACTCTTGCTTCGGGTGGGATGACCGAGGAACGGGATGCTCACCCGACGTTTTACTGGCGTGCCGCTTGGCTGTTGAATATGTTAAACCACAGACGTCTGATCCACCTGTCACACAATTGATGACCTTTACATGGACAGGGGATGCTGGTCTTGTGTTGTCGACTGGCACAGATTCTTTATCAATCAAACCTTGGAGATGACCCTTGTGTTGGTTCTGTGTGCTCAAGAATGATTATAAAATAATATTACCGGTAATATATGATCCTATTGGGTCACACCATATAGCAAGTAGACACCGAATTGATATTTATAAGAATTTGATTCTTGATAAATATTAATTAAATCTTGAAAATATTAATGAATATGATTTATAATATTAGATGCAAATAATAAATTTTGGTTATATAAAATAATACATATGATGGATTTATTTTGTAACTAAAATTGTAAGGAGGGACTTGAGGAGAAAGTTTAAGATAGTTAAAATATAATTTTTAACCATCTTAAAACTACAAGGTTTATTTTGTAACATTGCATGACCTTCTTCCCTTTGATTGGTCAATTTGGGAGGCAAAGTGATGGGCATGTGAAAGTATATTTTATTAATATACTTGCTAGACAACTTAAATACAAAATAGACTTTTGACCAACACTTTTTATAACACTTGAAAAGAAAGAAATCATCACACTCTCTCTCCCTCTCCTTGCTCTCGGCCAAAAACACACATTTGTGTGTGTTTTTGTTATTTCTAAAATACAAGTCATTTTACACTTGAATTAGAAGTTCATCTTGCATCAAACTTTAAGAAGATACTAGCATATTACAAGGTGTTGGAACTTGCTTGGTGGACTTCTGTAGATGAACTCTTCCTTGGGTTCTTGCCAACATCATACTTGAAGAAATAGCAAATGACTTCAAAGGTTGTAATTTCTTAAAACCCCCTATGGTTGTTTTTAATCTTTCATGTACATGCAAATGGATCCTTGGTGGGTGACAAAATGTTTTTCATGTTGTTCAATTTTTAAGCTTCCGTTGCATATTTTTATGATCTTTGAAATCATGTTTTGAACAAAACCCAACAAGTGGTATCAGAGCCACTTTTGCATGCATGTTTAAGATTTTTATTTATATGAAAAATACTTGGTTTTTGGAAGCCATGGGTGCTTTATCATCTTGCATGAAGAAGTTCATACATGACATCTTTGGCAATTTTATTTTTTTTGTCTATAATTGTTATTTTATATGACCAAAACATACATGCATTTTTGGTCATAAAAATTGCCTTAGAAAAACAAAGTGTTTGTTTATTTTGTTGTATGTATATATTGTGTATAAACAAGCCAAAGACCCCTTGTGATGTTGGTTGTTGTTTTTTTAATGGTTGTAATATTTATTTATTCATAAAGTATGTAATAATAAATAGGCATTCTTTCATTTTGTTAATTTTTGTATATAAATAGATTTATGTTAGATTAGATTTATTTATATAAAATTTAAAGAATGAAGACCATTTGAAGACTTTCAAGAAGCAAGCACATACCATGGAGTTCCTAGAAGATTTGCATGCATTTGGATGTTCTTGCAGGTGGGAGCTTGAAGACTTCAAATTTGGATTTTTTGGTCATCTTGTCCCTTAGGAATGGACTTGACATTCTTGTTTTGGTTCACAAGAATTGTCACTAGTTTTTTGGCTTGGTTTATACATTTTTACTTTTAGTTGATATTTTGTGTTGATATTATAATGTGTGGTTGAAATAGGATTTTGCATGCTAGATAATATTTTGAACATAAAAGTAAATCATCTTTTGGAGTTTGGCTTTTCAAAATAACATTTTAAAGTAAAATGATAAAAATGGGTTTTAAAATAAAAGGAGTTTTATTATAAAAACTCTTAAAATTTTGAAGTAGTAAAATAAGTTAAAATTGTGATTTTAAAACTCATCCAAACTCCATGTCTAATAATAAAAGGGTTGTTTTATTAAAAGGACTAAAATTGGTTCTAATTCGCTCAAACTAGACATTAATATAGGATATTAGTTTAAAATTGACCGCAACGTTATAGTTAATAAAATGAAGATTTTTGAACTATAAGAACCCATAAAAGAAAATATGTTTTTTTAGTACCATGTGATATTGGATGCATGCAATATACATGATACAATATGTATGTTAGTAAAACTAGAATTATAATACATATAAAATCCCTTTTATAAACGCAAGTCTATGCCGTCCTTTTTGAAAACACTCGCACATCACTTGTATGATCCTTGTGGGATAAAGGTCACCTAACTACTTGGATCATCTTTTGATGGCCGAAGTGGTTTCGCGTTTTCTAGTGGGATAAAGGTCACCTAACCACTAGTTATGCGCCGATTCCACATGTTATTCAATTTGGATGACTTGATCGGGAATCTTTTGTGATAAAGATCACCTAAGCATTAGAAACCCGAGGCATAGATGGGATCAAACATGCCAATTAACAAAACATTGTTAAGGATCCCATATTGCTAGGAATTACATTTGGATGTAATTGGTGAACGTTACCTACCTTGTTGAAATAAATAGATGGGATAAAGGTCACCTAACCATTTATTTGTTTTGCAACATTGGATCCTAGACTTTATATTATTAATGTTATAAAGGGTATTAATAAATAAAGTTTTAAAAATCGAAAATACTAAATAGAACTTTGTTAAATTTTGTAGATGACAACAAATGCAAACCACCACACCAATTACCTTCGATCCATCCTAGAAAAGGAAAAACTAAACCACACTAACTTCCTGAACTGGCGTCGAAATCTGAGAATTGTTCTCAGGCCGGAAAAGAAGTTGTATGTGTTGGATACCCCTATTCCTGGTGAACCTCCCGTTACTCCTAGGGCTCCTCACGCTGAATGGTCGAAACATGTGGATGATTCGGTCGAAGTGTCGAGCCTCATGCTAGCCACAATGATTCCCGAACTTCAAGAGATTTTCGAGAATCACACAGCATATGACATGATCAATCAGCTGAAAGAAATGTTCCAACAGCAAGCCCGAACTGAACGCTTCGAAACCGTTCGATCGTTGCACGCATGTAAGATGGAGGAGGGAGGAAATGTGAGCAATCACGTTCTCAAGATGAAAGGTCATTTGGATCATTTGGAGCGTCTTGGCTCTAAATATCCAACGGATTTGGCAACGGATATAATTCTGGACTCCTTGCCCAAATCTTATGACTCCTTCATCATGAACTACAACATGAATGGTTGGGAGAAACCTATATCGGAACTGCATCAGAGGCTCAAAACCGCTGATAAGAATCTCCCAAAGAAAACCCCTCATGTGCTCATGATTCGGGAAGGTGGAACCAAGAAACCCAAAACCCCTAACTCCAAGGCTAAGTTTGTTAAGGGTAAAGGCAAGAAAGTTGCCCGAGCCCCACCAACTAAAAAGAAGGAGAAAGTGGCCAAAAATGACGCATGTTTTGAATGTGGCGTGATTGGTCACTGGAAAAGGAACTGTCCTACTTACCTGGCAGAGTTGAAGAAGAATAAGGCCGATGCAAAGCCTTCGGGTATCTATGTGATAGAATTAGATCTATTTACTTTTTCACCTAACACTTGGGTATTTGATACTGGGTGTGGAACTCATATATGTAATATGTTACAGGGGTTCAGAAGAAGTAAGCAGCTGAAGACAGGCGAAATCGTACTCCACGTGGGAAATGGAGCAAGAGTTGAAGCTCAAGCTTTAGGAGATTACGATTTACATTTACCGAATGGCCTGTATTTGACATTAAACAACGTGTGTTATGTCCCTGGCTTGACCAGGAATATTATTTCAGTTGCTCGTTTAAAACAATCTGGTTTTACTTATCGTTTTAATGACCATTTTATTCATGCTTACAAAAATGATATGTTCTATTTCGAGGCTAGACCTCTTAATGGTATATACGAAGTAAAACTAGATAGTTCAACAAACGATAGTTCTATATACCATGCTAGCGCCAAAAGACTCAAGAATAATTTGAGTGATTCTTATTTATGGGATTGTCGTCTTGGACATATAAACAAGAAACGCATATCCCAACTTCAAAAGAGTGGTATTTTGAAGGAAAATGAGAATGAATCATTTGATATATGCGAATCTTGTCTATGTGGAAATATGACTAAAGCTCATTTCTCTGGTACTAGTGAAAGGGCTAAAGATCTGTTAGGAATCATACATACTAATGTATGCGGTCCTTTCAGAACCATAGCAAGAGATGGTACTAGATTCTTCATTTACCTTCACTGACGACTTCAGTCGATATGGTTATGTTTATTTAATGAAACATAAACATGAAGCATTTGAGATGTTCAAATTGTTTCAAACTGAAGTTGAGAATCAACTCAATAAAACCATTAAAGTCCTTCGTTCCGATAGAGGAGGTGAATATCTAAGTGATGAATTCCTAAATCATCTAGAGGATCGTGGGATTGTCTCACAACTTACTCCACCTAGAACACCACAACATAATGGTGTGTCTGAGAGGAGGAACCGAACCTTACTTGATATGGTTCGCTCTATGATGAATAGGAGTACTCTTCCTTTATCATTTTGGAGTTATGCCTTAATTACTGCTACCCGTATTTTAAATATGGCTCCAACCAAGAAAGTAGATAAAACACCTTATGAGGTTTGGTATGGAAGAGTTTCATCCTTATCCTATTTAAGGGTATGGGGATGTGAGGCTTATGTGAGACAAGAAGCTTCAAACAAACTAGATCCCAGATCTACTAAATGCAATTTTGTAGGATATCCTAAAGATTGTATAGGATACTATTTCTACAATCCCGCCGAGAATAAAATTTTTATTGCTCGAAAGGCTGAATTCCTGGAAACTAAGTTCCTAATGGAAGAAGCAAGTGGGAGGCAAATGGTACTTGAGGAAGAACCGTTAGCTGATGCACCTGAGGTTGGCACTAGTACTCAACAACGAGATGTTGAACCTGAACAAATGATTGGTCAGGAGACAAATGAGACACAAAGTGTTCGCAAATCTGGTAGAATACTACAGGAACCATAAAGATATGGCTTTTCCATATCTTATGATGAATGTTGTTTCTTGGTGGATTCTGATGAACCCACTAACTACCATAGTGCCATGACAGGTTCTGAATCTGATCAATGGCTCGAAGCGATGAACACTGAGATGCAATCCATGTATGATAATCAAGTATGGGACTTGGTTAATCTTCCTCCCAACAGCAAGTCTGTAGGAAGTAAATGGGTTTTCAAAAAGAAAACCGACATGGATGGAAATTTGCACACATATAAAGAAAGACTTGTGGCGAAAGGTTTCACTCAAACTCATGGTATTGACTATGATGAAACCTTCTGTCCTGTGGCTATGATCAAGTCTATTAGGATACTGTTTGCCATTGTTGCATACTATGACTATGAGATATGGCAAATGGACGTCAAAACGGCTTTTCTAAATGGACATTTAACTGAAGATGTCTATATGGTTCAACCTGAAGGTTTTGTCGATCCAGAGTATCCTAATAAAGTGTGTAAACTTAAGAGATCCATTTATGGACAAAAACAAGCACCTCGAAGTTGGAATCTTCGTTTCAATTAGAAAATCATAGAGTTTGGTTTCATTAAAAATGAAGATAAACCATGTGTTTTTCAATAAAGCCAGTGGGAGCATTGTGACATTCCTTGTGTTGTATGTGGATGACATACTGATCTTTGGAAATGATATTCCCTCTATGAAAGGGGTTAAGGCTTGGCTTGAGAAATGTTTCTCAATGAAAGATTTGGGTGAAGCAGCATATATTCTTGGTATAAAGATCTATAGAGATAGATCATGGAGACTTATAGGTTTAAGTCAAAATGCATACATTGATAAAATCTTGAAAAGGTTCAAGATGCAGGACTCTAAGAGAGGGTCATTGCCGATGCCATCTGGTACCATATTGAGCAAGTCTCAATGTCCTAGCACAGAAGCTGAGCGAAAGAGAATGGATGGCATTCCATATGCTTCGGCAATTGGATCTATCATATATGCTATGATATACACGAGACCGGATGTATCGTATGCTTTGAGCATGACAAGTAGGTACAAACAAGATACAAGAGAAGGTCATTGGATTGCTGTGAAGAACATTCTAAGATACTTGCGAAGAACCAAAGAAATGTTCCTTATCTATGGAGGTCAGGAAGAAAGCCTTAGTATAAAATGTTATACTGATGCTAGCTTCCAGACGGACAGAGATGATTGTAAGTCACAGTCTGGTTTTGTCTTTATTATGAATGGAGGCGCCGTCGCTTGAATGAGTTCCAAGCAAAGTGTGGTTGCACAATCAACTACAGAGTTAGAGTACATCGCAACATCACAGGCTGCACAAGAAGCTGCTTGGATGAAGAAGTTCATTGAAGGTCTAGGGGTGGTCCCTACCATTCAGGAACCCCTATAAATCCTTTGTGATAGTGAGGGTGCCATAGCCATAGCTAATGATGCCATGTCACAGAAGAGGACCAGGCACATTCGCCAGAAATTCAACTACATACGTGATGAAGTTGAAAGCGGTGAAATCAGTATTCGCAAAGTTCATACAGATCAAAATTTGGCAGACCCATTCACGAAGTCTCTTCCACCAGCTAAGCATGAGGATCACGCTAGAGCTATAGGACTTCGTTACTCTAGTGAATGGATTTGATTTGGTTAAGTAATTGGATTTAGGAACAATGTAAAACAACAACTATTGAAATGAATCATTTTGTCTTTTTCATTAAATATTTGTTGAGTTCCTATTAGCATGTTTAAATCCTTGAATAAATTAGTTATTCTAAATGTCCATAGTCGATCATAATTGTGGGAGCAACTATGAAGTAAGACTAATATGAATTGGATTGGTTGACCTTTTAAGAGTAAAAGTGGCAAAGTATTGCAACCAAGTTCATAGGTACTTGTCAGGGAACAAGTATTGGACCTGAACCGCTTCAAGATCACCTCATGGATCGTCGTCATAAGTGAGTCTTGAAATAAGGTAGTATCTTTGTATCCTTCGACCTGAGATACATATTTGGGACTCAAGTATAGGGAGTGTTATGCTTTGATATGGTTAACCGTTGTTCTTGAAAAGGGGCAACTATAAAGGCCATTATTGGGCATGGCATGAACTGCATGAGAGGCGTATGTAGTCAAGATGGGTTTTGTTTCTCTTAATGTGTTAAGAGTGAGATATCTAAGGCGCCTTACCAAAAGTTGAACAACAGATGAGAATGATAGTGATCCATGTCTCAAGTTCAACATGATGTCTAAACAAAGGGATAACTGATACCACACCTTTTACATCAATTGAAGTTATGAGCTTATAAGGAATTGGATGTTGTTGAATGGCATTTACAATCATGTATTGCTGGGGCAGTGAGATGTTGCTAGACGTCCACCAGTGTCTATATCATTCTATAATACAATCTTGAGCAAGTGGGAGATTGTTGGTTCCGTGTGCTCAAGAATGATTATAAAATAATATTACCGGTAATATATGATCCTATAGGGTCACACCATATAGCAAGTAGACACCGAATTGATATTTATAAGAATTTGATTCTTGATAAATATTAATTAAATCTTGAAAATATTAATGAATATGATTTATAATATTAGATGCAAATAATAAATTTTGGTTATATAAAATAATACATATGATGGATTTATTTTGTAACTAAAATTATAAGGAGGGACTTGAGGAGAAAGTTTAAGATAGTTAAAATATAATTTTTAACCATCTTAAAACTACAAGGTTTATTTTGTAACATTGCATGGCCTTCTTCCCTTTGATTGGTCAATTTGGGAGGCAAAGTGATGGGCATGTGCAAGTATATTTTATTAATATACTTGCTAGACAACTTACTTACAAAATAGACTTTTGACCAACACTTTTTATAACACTTGAAAAGAAAGAAATCATCACACTCTCTCTCCCTCTACTTGCTCTCTGCCAAAAACACACATTTGTGTGTGTTTTTGTTATTTCTAAAATACAAGTCATTTTACACTTGAATTTGAAGTTCATCTTGCATCAAACTTCAAGAAGATACTAGCATATTACAAGGCGTTGGAACTTGCTTGGTGGACTTCTTTAGAGGAACTCTTCCTTGGGTTCTTGCCAACATCATACTTGAAGAAATAGCAAAGGATTTCAAAGGTTGTAATTTCTTAAAACCCCCTATGGTTGTTTTTAATCTTTCATGTACATGCAAATGGATCCTTGGTGGGTGACAAAATGTTTTTCATGTTGTTCAATTTTTAAGCTTCCGTTGCATATTTTTATGATCTTTGAAATCATGTTTGGAACAAAACCCAACACCTTGGGGATGATCCAGGTCAACTCCTTCTGTAAGGCAAGGCAGTTATCTGTCGTATGACCGTGGTCACTATGGAAGTCGCACCACTTGGTCTTATCCTTCTTGTCATTGTCTTTATCACTTTTCTTGGGCCATCGTATCGACGACTGAATGTTCTTGAGAGCTTCGACCAAATCTTTCAATGTCCCCTTGAATCCGTAAGAAGAGATCTTAGGATATTGAGGAAATCTGGGTGCAGGATTGCTCTTTTTCTTGTCGAACCGGACATTTGATATTTGGCGCATAGGCTCTGTCTTGATGCTCATCTTGGACTTGAAATCTGGTTTCTTGATCCCGAGCGACTTTTTGTCAGTGGAATGCTTAGGACAGAAAGTCATGTCATCTTCTACCCTCATGTAAGCCAATGTCCTATCTCGGACGTCTTCAAAATTCTCTGGCAGGTATTTCATAAGATCGAGGTATAACCCTGAAGTGTTGTCGTCGAGACCTCGCTTGTAGGCCTCGATGGTAGTCTTGACATCGCCGTAATTGCGGATGGATTCTCCAGACTTTTGGGTGACGTAATACAGGTCGCTAGTCTGCTTCTCCATCTTGCGACTACTGGCGAATTGTTGTGAAAACTGGTTGACCAACTCCGCGAAGTTGCTGATGGACTTAGGTTTGAGGTTGATCAACCATTGGAGAGCAGCATCTGTAAGAGTTGCACCAAAGCTTTTGCACAAGCATACTTCTTGATACTGATGTGGAATCGACGCGGTCCATATTAGTTGTTTATACTGGGCAATGTGCTCCGTAGGATCGGTTATTCCTGAGAACTTGGGCGTAAAAGCAGGAATGTAGTATTTTTGGGACGTCGACGTTTTCTATCTTGTCGACGAAAGGCGACGCTTGAAATCCTGTAAGGGGCTCGACGTCGACGGGGACAGAAGCACCAGGTAACTTTGAAAGTAGCGACAGCATCCTTTCGTTTTGATCCTCAAGAAGTCTCAGCCGTCGGGCGATTGGGTCATCTGGATTGGAAAATGTTCCTGTCGGGGGAATGACTCCTGAGTCTTGAGCTGTCATGCCGACCGTCGCTTGAAATCCATTTCCGTACGACGAAGCATTAGCTTATCCATTAAAGGGGAAGTTCATAGGAATCATCATAGTTGGCTGCGAAATTGTAGGAATGTGAAATGGTATGGCTCCATTGTGCAACGGTGGAGGCCTCAAATGTTGCGGAAGAAATTGTTCCAAGGGGGGATTGCCGACAAATGTCCCTGGACCTGCTTGGAATGGTGGCCTTATGAAAGGTGCACCAGAAGGTCGGGGACCGTTCTGAGGTCTAAAGGAATTTCCAGCTGCTGGGTTCCACAGGGAAGCAATTTCTGCAGCTGCCTTCTGGTTCTGCTCGTTCAGAGCATGGATCTGATTCCGTGTTGCGTTCAATTCTGTGTAAAGCCGAGCCACGGGATCTTGGTGAGTTGCCATTTTCCTGGAAACAACAATACTTTACAAGATTGTTAGAGCGATGTACGCTTGGCTTGAGATTTTCTCTAGATGGGGCCCCAAAGTGGGCGCCAAACTGTTAATGCCAAAAATCACCCAAAGGATAACTTAAGGTTGATGTGGATCTTTTAACAACTAAAGAAAAGGATCTCAAGACAAACAACACAATCGCGAGTAAAAGATAAATAAGACAGGAGAATTGGTGATGCGGAAAACCCAAACGAGGGAAAAAACCGCGGCCGACTTGGGGGAAGTCGACAGTGCACTATGATCGCCAAACATGGGCGAAATCCTTTGGTAACAAGTGTCGTGTGTACAATAAATTACAATAAGAGTAAAATTAAACTTAATCGTAAGCTACATTCGTGCGTCGTGCGAAAATCGTGCGAAAATAGACTGTAGTCGTGCAAGATGAACTGCTCGTCGTGTGAAACTTATATGAGGGATGATTGTTCAAATGCTCTGGTGTAAGAATGTTGAGAATGTAGAAGTGTTGAGATCAGATGTTGGATGTTGTGTTGTTGAGATGTCCACTTGAAGTGTGGTACAGGTCTTTATATAGCTTGTGATGGCATTAAATGTGCCTTGATGGTGTGTTCGTAACCGTTATCGGATCTTTATTGTCATTAAGAGCTCGTCTGTTACTGACCATTGTACCATGATTGCTTTTGGACCTGCATTAATAGAACAAAGAAAACGGCTGTTGACCATAAACGGTTAGTACGGTCGTACGACCGTCTTGAGTCTTGGACGTCGGTCGTATGAAACTTACGACCATCGTAGAAATGTACGACCAAATATACGATAGTATATAACCTGCAGGACCTTATCTTAATACAAGAGTGGTCTTACATAAATGTCATATGTATTTTTCATTGTCGGTCGTGAGGTGTAGATTTTTACCCAAACAGTTCTTTGGGTAAAAAATCACACCTCACGACCGACACCAGAAAACTCAGATAACATTTTAATAAGACCACTCTTGTATTAAGATAAGGTCTTATAGGTTATTTACAGACGAGCATTCGGTCGTATATTTTTATGCTGGTCGTACGTTCCGTACGACCGACGTATGAGACTTAAGACGGTCGTACGACTATACTAACCGTTAACAGTCGACACCCATTTCTTTTGTTCATTAATGCAGATCCACGAGCATTCATGGTGCAAACAGACAAGTAATCAATGGCATTAAAAGCCCGACAGCGGTTACAAAGCAAGCCATCAAAACATATTTAATGACCAGCGGAAGCTATATAAAGGTCTGATCTATAACCGAAAAAGACACGGAATCTACATCTGCTCCATCTATTTTCTAAGCTATTTCACATCGAAAACACAACAATCTATAGAGCATTCGAACGAATATCGTTAAAGCTACCTTCACACGACAACAATTTGAACCGCACGACAACAGACTTTTTTGCACGATTTACACATGACACACGACTCTTTCACGCGAATAAGTTTATTTGTACATTCATTTGTAATCTCTTGTACACAAAACACCTGTTACTATAGTGCACCGTCGACCCTCACAAGTCGACCGCGGGTTTTTCCCTCGTTTTGGGGTTTTCCGCGTCACCAAATCTCTTATATTGTTTACTTTTTTCTTTGCGATTGTGTTGATTGGTCCTGAGATACATTTCTTTAGTTGTTAAAAGTCCACATCAACCTTAAGTTGTTCTTTTGGGCGATTTTTGGCATTAACAGTTTGGCGCCATCCGTGGGACCCCATCTAGAGAAAATATCAGACCATCACATACATCGCTCTGACGATCTCGAAAAGTTTTTGTTGTTTCCAGGATAAATGGCAGCCCAATCAGATCCTACGGCGCAGCAGCTACAGATCCAGGGCACCCCTGAATCCTCAAATGACTATCGCCTGGAAGAAGTCATCCTGGACCAGAATAAGCCTGATCGGATTGTCTTTGTGGGGGCATCATTAGATCCTGCCATAAAGGGTCAACTAATCTCCTTTTTGTAGGAACATGTTGACTATTTCGCTTGGACACACGAGGACATGGTGGGTATAGACCCCAACGTCATATCCCACAAGCTGAACGTCGACCCATCTTTTAAACTAGTAAAGCAAAAACGTCGAAAGTTCGCCCCTGAGCGGAACAAAGTGATCAACGATGAGGTCGACAACTTGCTTAAGACTTGGAAGATCAGAGAGGTAAAATACCCCAATTGGTTAGCCAATGTCGTGGTTGTACAAAAGAAGAATGGGAAGTGACGCATCTCTATCGACTTCACAGACCTTAATAAGGCCTGTCCTAAAGATCCGCTCCCATTACCCAATATCGACGCTATGGTCGACGCGACTGCAAGACATGAACTCCTGACGTTCATGGATGCTTATTCTGGATACAACCAAATTTTGATGCACAGCGAAAACCAAGAAAAGACTGCTTTCATGACAGACAAAGGCATCTATTGTTACAAAGTCATGCCTTTTGGTCTAAAGAACGCAGGTTCGACCTATCAACGATTGGTTAACAAGATATTCAAAGAACATCTTGGCGACACCATGGAGGTCTACATTGACGACATGCTTATCAAGTCCAAATAGGCGACCGACCATATCGATCATCTGAAGAAATCATTCGACATCCTACGAAAATATCAGATGAAATTGAATCCTACAAAATGCTCTTTCGGAGTCAGTGCCAGGAAATTCCTGGGCTATAGAGGCAAACCCGGATCAAATCAAGGCCTTGATAAACATCAAGTCGCCCAGAAATTTCAGGGAGTCCAACGACTCACGGGTCGTGTAGCCGCCCTAAATCGCTTTATCTCACGATCGTCGGATAAAGGTCGTCTGTTCTATAACGTCTTAAGAAAAAACAAGGGCTTCGACTGGACGAACGATCACGAGCAAGCATTACAACGATTGAAAGAATATATGGCTGTCCCGCCATTACTTTGGAAACCAAAAGAACACGAGGTCCTACAACTGTACCTCGTCGTAAGTCCTCACTCCGTAAGTGCCGTCTTAACTAGAGAGGACGGCAGACAGCAAATGCCGATTTACTACGTCAACAAGTCTCTATTGGACGCAGAAACCCGATATACGTCCATGGAGAAATTACTTTTGTCGCTAGTGACAACAGCAAAGAAGTTAAGACACTACTTTGAATCCCATCCCATTACCGTCGTGACAAGCTTTCCTCTTAAGTCGGTCCTGCGAAATCCTGAGCTATCAGGACGACTAGCGAAATGGAAGCACAAATCGAGACTTGTACTGTGGTGACTATAAGCGACACGACTTGGGTACTTCATGTCGACGGTTCCTCAAACTCTAGAGGAGCAGGTCTTGGTGTCGTCTTAAAGTCCCCATGGTACGTGCGAAATACGTGTTTTAATCGCAGTGGGTTGCAAACTGTCCACAACGGGAAGTGCAAGTGTACACTGTCCACTATGATCGTCACAACAAGTAATAGTTGGTAAAATACCAGAATCGAATCCACAGAGACTGTGCAATCAAGACAATACGGTTCTCATGAGCTCCTTTTACAGGTTTCAATAACAGAAGAAAATAATACTTTGGTTTGGTTGGTGAAATAGCTACTTTTAACGAGTTACTAAAGATTTAAAAGAAGGAATGTAGGTTAGATTTTCCCTAGATTTTATACTAAATACGTGGTCTTTAAAGTGATCCTTGTATTCGAGGTGGGCATTTTCTCTAGAAAAGCCCGGTTACAAAATACTCACACCGTTTAGATAAAAATCCCATACTCTTAGTATTTATTGTTTTGTCAATGGTAATCTCAAAGATGGACTTTTTCAGGCCTCGGTGGAATGTGTAGAGACAAATACTCTAAGTGTTTTTAGACACACCAACTAGCTTGCCTACTACTCCAGTGGGATGAGATTAGCTCACTGTGCCGACCTCACTTTCGTAAGTGTCATAAGAATTCTTTCGAATCCCCTAGCATCATCCAAGCTCGTGTCACTGCGTTCTACTCATTTCAGTGTTAAGAACTAGATATTAGATCCTTGCAAGTGATCGGCTTGTTCGCATCCTTGGGCATGAATCGAGAATGAATGACCAAAACAACAACTATTCCAAGTATAAAGATTATTCAAACATTTTTAATAAAATCCAGGTACTTCTCCTTCCTACATCCCTAAGGATTTTAGCCCATAACTAAAGTAAAGAAAGCAAAAGAGTAGAAGTTGCACATAATAAAACTGAAAGTGACTTGAATTTAGCCCACAGTGGGGAACGAGAATTCGCCCTTGTCACTGTGTATTACGAATTACAAGAAAGAAATACAGAATTTTAAAGTTAACTAATGTAGTAAAATAAAGAACTAAAGTTACACTAATGTAGTAGTTGAGAGAATTCAAGACTAAACAATATCTAGCAAAAACTACTACTTGACTTGAATTATAAGAATATAAAAACATGATCCTTTGAATGGCACCCCAAGGCCTCATTAAATACTAGGAGGAAGGTATGGGCATGGCACAAAACCATGGTTTAGTCCCATGTTTCAGATCTACAGATTTGCACACCATGCCTTGAATAGTAAACACCTTTTCACCAAATGTTGCTTTATAGTACAAGGTTGTTGTACTTTTCACTATTCCTCTTTAAGGAAGGCATGTCCTCCTTTATCTTCATTTGACCTGCTCTTTGACCCATTCTTTTCTCCAGAAATGTTTAAATCACAGTTGCTACTTTCTTTCTCTTTTTCCTTTTCGTCATCTTAGGAGTGGGGAGCGGAGTGGGCACTCCGCTAGTCACTGTGGATAAAAATCGTGAAAAACACCCAAACTCCACCAAATAATTTATTAAAGACAATGGTTCACTCCTTTTGCTCGTTTTCATGAAATATACCAAGAATGGGGGTTTTAAGAAGTGAAATGGCTAAAATTGACAAAATAAAATGGAAAATAAAAGGAAATAATAACTCAAAAAATAGAGTTATCACCCCACAAGGGGGCAAGATGGTGTACTCCATACGATGCAGTTTTAAGGCTACCAACAATGAGGCGGAATACGAAGCTCTGATCGTGGGCATGAATATGGCTCACGACTTGGGGGCAGTCGGACTTCACGTCAGAAGCGATTCCCTAGCTACTGGTCGTAAACCAAATGAGCGGGGAATTTTCAGCCAAAGATTCCAAAGTGATGGCCTATCTCAAGATAGCCAAAGATAAATCTAAGATGTTTGATCCATTCTCAATAGAGCAAATCCCCATAGATCAAAATACTCAGGCCGACGCGCTAGCTAACCTTGGATTAGCGCTTAATAAGCCGTCATTCGACGCTATTCCTATGATACATCTAGCGACCTCATCTATTGAAGACTCTAAAGAAATATGTGCTCTCAGCACAGAAGACAGTTGGTCGTCCGACATCAAAAATTACCTCATGCACGACCAACTACCTGAAGATCGAATGGAAGCTCGCAAGATTTGATTCAGAGCATCGAAATACATAATCATTGGCGATAGACTCTATCAACGCTCGTCGACGGGTCTAAATCTAAGATGCATCGATAATTCCGAACAAGTACAAAATACCTTAAAGGAGATGCACGATGGAGAATCTGGCAACCACTCAGGTGGTCGCAGTCTTGCAAATCGTATCTCACGACAAGGCTATTACTGGCCGACATTAAGGCAAGATGCCACCAGGTACGTCCAAGGCTGTGACGTATGTCAATGACATTCCGGTATGATCCACCAACCCTACGAACCTTTACATACGTCCTTAATTCCATGGCCTTTCATGAGGTGGGGAATGCACATCGTTGGCAAATTACCTCCTGCCCTAGGGCAGAAGATCTTTCTGTTAGTCCTTACAGATTATTTTTCTAAATGGATAGAAGCAGCCGCTTACTCCCAGGTTCGAGACAAAGAAGTTATTTCTTTTATCCAGACTAACATCCTATGCAGGTTCGAAATCCCTTCCGAAATCGTGTGTGACAATGGGTCGCAGTTCATAAGTGATCGCACACAACGATTTTGTGAGGACCGTAGTATCAAACTTACGACCTCAACCCCGCGTTATCCCCAATCTAACGGTCTTACAGAATCGAGCAATAAAGTTATCATCAATTCAATCAAGAAAAGACTTAAGGCTGCAAAAGGGAAGAGGGTCAAAGAACTCCCATCGGTCCTATGGGCCAATCGTACGACACCTGAACATCGACAGGACAAACACCGTTTTCATTGGTGTACAGTTGTGAAGCTGTCTTACCTATTGAAATACAGCTCCCGACATGGAGACATATGTCCGTCGATCATAATTTGGTAGACCTAAGCTACGACCTCGATGCTCTTGAAGAGTTAAGAGAGTCTACTTTAGTCAGGACGGCATCTCAACGATAAGTCGTTGAGCGACATTTCAATAAAAATGTTAAGGCCAAAATCTTTCAGGAAGGTGACTACGTCTTGCGACGGGTGTTCCAAAACACTAAGGAACCAAATGCAAGTAAGTTGTCCACTAAGTGGGAAGGACCTTATCGAATATCTGAGGTCGACGGGAAGGGTGCATACAGGCTTCAAACCCTCGACGACAAAGACATCCCACGAAGCTGGAACGCAGTACATCTAAAAAAGTACTTATTTTGAATTTTTATTTTTTCGATTTACATCGACAAACGATTACTGACTTAAGCATCGGAGGTTCGTTGGTCAAACCAACGAACACCCCCGAGTCTTACGTTGCAGACTCGCAGGATCGCACGAATGTCAGTCTTACGACCTACATCACAAGAGGACAAAGTCTTTGAGACTTGCGTATCACAAAAGAAAATTTATGACTCATTACACAAGTCTTATGATCATCACAGGTGTTCTTTAAACTAAGTGTCGGAATCAGAGTCTTATGACTTGAATTCTGTTAATGCCAAAAATTGTCCAGAAGGATAACTTAAGGTTGATTGTGGAGCTTAACAACTAAAGATAGGAATATTTCGACAAAGCAATGCGACAAAGACAAATAAAACGTAAATGAGACGAAAGGATTTGGTGACGCGGAAAAAACCTCAACGAGGAAAATACCCACGGACGATAGTGGATGTCGTCGCAGCACTATGATCGTCAAACAAGGGCGATGTCCTTATGTTTCAGGTGTCGAGAGTACAATGGATACAATACAAATAAAAGAAAGACTTTACATGTAAAATAAACAAGTGTATCGAATGTAAAAACAAGTGCGTCGTGCATAGGAATCGTGCGTCGAGAGCGATCTGTCGAGAGAGATTTCTTTGCTTCAAGTCCTTTTGCTGTGTGATTGTTCTTGAAATCAGATGTCCGCAAATGAGACCGGGATCTTTGTATTTATAGTCTTCGTAACTTTGAATGACCCTCATGAATGTAAGAGTAACAGTCGTAACGGTCGCTGTGGTTAATGCTCGTAATTAACCTCGTCGGTTATGTCCGTTGGCCATTAATGATGTTGACCCTGCATTAAACATAGAAATCATAACAGTTATCACACGTTAGTGGGTCGAGGTCATAAGGTGTCTTACGACATTCGATTGTTGTGAGTAACTTTTTGGTCGTGGTCGAGACTGGTGAAATTTTACCCCAAACAGTTTGCCCCCAAAATTTAAAATGAAAAAGCAATCTAAAATTTTGAATTTTGAATTTTTGTCAGAAGAAAATCTTTTAAAATCCTCGTCCAATGGAATGTCAAGAGATGTGACACGTGTCGAAAGTCGTTGGTTTGGTAACTGAATTGTTTCGAATCTACCTAAAGAGGAAGTTGAAAAGGGGATAAGATCGTGACGTCATGCTGACGTGCGATCGTGCTTAACAGCTGTAATTGCCAGGTGTCGATGATCTGTCGAGCTTTCGAAAAGGAAAAGCCACGTGTCATTCATCGAGTGACTCGACCTGACACGATCGTTTACATAAATAGTGACCCTCGGTGGATTTTTTCCAGTTTACGAGTTCTGAGAGTTTTAGAGTGAGATTTCTTCTCGATTTCTTGCCATTCTCCAGCGAATCACTTCCAAACCTGCAAAATCTTGATTAGACTTAGAGTTTTCGAGGTTTTAGAGCGCCTATATAAGGTACGACTTTCATCTCTTGTATGTGTCGTAAGTCTGTTGCGAGAAAACCTAGGAAAAACTAGGATATTTGGGGGTTTTCAGACTTGCAAACTTGGTTAACAGGGTTAGCGATGTCAACCGAACCTCAAAGTTCCATCCGAGATCAAGATGATCTCGATGATCTTAGGAGTTTAGCAAAAATCCCTGCGGGGATTACATTGAGCAGGGCAGGTCAGATTCGACCTGATATGTGTCCCGAGGGGTTCGTTGTTATATACGAATACCCCTTTAAGATAGGCTACGAATGGCCTTATTCGCATCTGGCCAAGGCATTCATAGTCGAGTTCGATTTAGCACCGGGCCAATTAATACCCCAAATACGGTGAGGCGTACAAGTGATCGAGCGCCTTACCAAAGAATGGGAGTCTCCCATGAATGTACGTGACCTCCTCTTGGCTTATCAAGTCAAGAGGGATGAACGTCATCGCTACAGCCTATTTTCTAGGCATAAGGGCGATCGCACCCTGGTCCTGAAGACTGCGGTTAATGACCGTAAGTGGAAGACTAGGTACGTATTTGTGCGTGTGGCGACGTTAGACCCCGACAGCAACTGGATTAGGGCCGGCTGGAATATGTCGGGTGAGATTTTTAGCTTTTTGTCGTGTGTCGTGTATTAGTTTCAACATGTTTTAACTTGTTTTTTATGCGTCGACAGATATCAAGTTCGAGGACGTAAAGCCCTACGCTAACTCTCAAGCAAAAATCAACAAATTTTTGGAGTTTAGTTCTATCGAGCAGTCGTTTTTCACACGACACATGGTGGACGACGACGACGAAGAGTTAGCGTGTCTGGGAGAAAATCGAGAGGAGACACGCGAGGAAGAGGAGGAAGAAGAGGAGACAGAGGAATCGAGAGGAGAAGAAGAAGAGATGACCGGTGAGTGTACCTTACTCTTTTTTGCTCGACCTCAATCTTTTTGCTTATATCTATCGTGTAATGTTCCTTTCTCTTTGTTTCTTCCAGGGGAATCTCAGGCGAAGGTGTCGTCTGCGATGGCCAAGAAGGCGGCCGAAGCTGATCTGCCCGTCAGGGCAGGGAAAAAAGGAAGGCGACCTCGACCACCGGGTTGGGGGTTTTGAAGCGGACCAGGATGTCGGTCCCGAAGGAACCGTCTTCAAAGGCGGGCGGCTCGCCGAGAGTCGTCACGCCTGAGAAGGCGAAGGTATCGGTCGCATCACCGACGAAGACGAAGACGTCTTCTGGTGTGATTGATGCGACGCCATTAAGTTCTGCGCCTCCGGCGAAAACGACGATGCCTCCGTCTGCCACGTCGACCCCTTCGTCAGCCGACAAGGGCAAGGGTCACGCGACTGGAGAGGGAGAAGTCACGACGGTTAACTTCACGTTGCCGTCGGACTTCATGGATGACAACGTCCTAGACGGGACAAAGTTGTTCCCTCATCTGGGGAAATATCAACTCCCCTCTTTCAGGGAGTGTTTCCAGGGAGTCCCGGTCGAGGAAACGGGATCCTATGTCGCAGGACTTGCGTTTTTGGTAAGTCTTTCTTTCAAGACATGTCTTTGATGTTTATAACTTTTGTCAAGTATTTTATAACTTATGTCATTTGTGCATTTCTAGGCGTTCCAGTCCTCCTTCGCTTTGCATTCCGAACTGGAGAAAATAAGAGGTCTGGTCTCCTCTGCTCATGAGAGGGGGAATGCGGCATTGGACAGGGATAAGGTCGCTCTAGAGCGTGTCGAGGCTATGTCCATATGTCTTGATGATGCCTTGAATGAGTCGGAGGCCATCGGACGTGCGAGGGATGAGGCAAACTATCGTCTGACGCACTCCTTGTCCTTGATCGCCGAACAGAGGACTGAGATGGACAAGACTAAGGAGTCTCTGGCTGCGAGCGAAGAAGAAGCCAAGGACTCTAAGTCCAAGGTGGCAGAGCTGGAGGGAGAGGTCAATGAGCTGAAGGACGAAGCTAAGTCCGTCTTCGCCTTGGCTCGACTGACCGTGCAGGCAGCAATCATGCGGCAGCACCTGTTGGGAAAGAATCCCCTTGCCTCAGCGTCGGATGAGTTGGCCTTCTATCGGGAGAATGCCGGGGCTGATAGGGATCTCGACTTGGATGATGAGAAGGAGGCCGACGAGGAGGAGGTAGACGCAGGCTCTAAAGGCGAGGCCTCTGGTAAGGATGCAACTGTCAATCCTCCCCAGCCTTAGAAAATTTTTGTTCTTTGTTTTTATTGATCGACCGTTGGGGGTCGAGTCTTTTAGTGTAACCGTATTTAAATATGAACGAAATTTCTTTCGAACATAAGATTTCCTCATTGTCAATCAACTTTTGCATTACAAGCAATCATCGAGTACAATACTGATCGTATGAAAATAATCGTAAATTGCATAAAACAAACATATGCTCTTGAGACAAAGGCGTTCATCGAAACACGTTGACTCTATCAAGTTAAAATGCGGTCTATAGAATTGTGAGACCTTTAAGTCATGTAAAGCAAATGTAAGTACACGCGATTAAAGCATTCACCCAAAACATGAAAATTTTTCTAAGTCGAATAACATAAATCATGAAGTCGTTAGGCCTTTTGATCGTACGATTAAGTCATGCGACGAACTTAAGTCGTGCGATCCTGCGAAAGTTTACTGAAGTCGTATAATAGACTTAGTAACTTATGTCGTGCACTCCTGCGATAAAACAATGTCAGAGGTTGGTCGTTGGCTGACCAACGACCCTCCGATGCTTAAGTCAGTAATCGTTATGATGAATAAAAATCGTATGATAAAAAAGGGTATAGAAGAAATACCTTTTCAAGTGTGTCGCATTCCAGCTACGTGGGACATCTCGATTGTCGAGGGTTTGGAGCCGATAGGCACCTTTGCCCATGACTTCTGAGATACGATATGGACCTTCCCACTTGGTGGAAAGCTTACCTGCATTGAGCTCTTGAGTGCTTTGGAACACTCGTCGGAGGACGTAGTCGCCTTCTTGAAAGACTTTAGCTTTGACGCTTTTATTGAAATGTCGTTCGACCGCTTGCCTCTGTGATGCCATTCTGATCAGTGCTGATTCTCTAAGTTCTTCAAGGGTGTCGATGTCATAACTTAAATCGACTAAGTTGTGGTCGACGAAAGTATGCCTCGAGGTTGGGAGCTGAACCTCGACCGACAAAACTGCTTCACAGCCATAGACCAAAGAGAAAGGGGTTTGTCATGTGGACGTGCGAGGCGTCGTGCGATTCGCCCACAGGACTGAAGGGAGTTCTTCGACCCACTTTCCTTTGGCAGCTTTTAACCTTTTCTTGATTGAAGCGATAATGGTCTTATTGGTCGACTCTGCAAGCCAATTTTCCTGGGGATACCTGGGTGTTGAGGTCGTCAACTTGATGTTGCGGTCTTCACAGAACTGTCGAGTTCTGTTGCTTATGAACTGGAATCCATTGTCGCAGACAATTTCGGATAGAATCCCAAACCTGCATATGATGTTAGTCTGGATAAAAGAGATGACTTCCTTGTCCCGAACTTGGGAAAAGGCAGCTGCTTCTACCCACTTAGAGAAATAATCTATAAGTACGAAGAGAAATACCTTTTGCCCAGGGGCAGGTGGTAGCTTGCCGACAATATCCATCCCCCATCTCATGAAGGGCCATGGGATCAGTGTCGAGTGTAAAGGTTCAGAAGGTTTATAGGACGTACCTGAATGTCGTTGACAGGGATCACAGTTCTGGACATACCTGACGGCGTCTTGTCACAGTGTTGGCCAAAAATAGCCTTGTCGAGAGATACGATTGGCCAAACTGCGACCTCCTGAGTGGTTGCCACACTCTCCATCGTGCATCTCTTGAAGGATCTTTTGAACTTGACTTTTGCTAATGATGCATCTCAGGTTTAAGCCTGTCGATGATCGTCGATAGAATCTATCTCCAATCACGACATACCTGGATGCTTTGAATCTGATCTTCCGAGCTTCCATCTTGTCTTCTGGGAGTTGGTCGTGCATAAGGAAATTTTGGATATCGCACGACCAATCATCTTCTTGGTCTTCGATCTGGACGACATCGTGATTTTCGATGGACGACGTCGCCAGATGGATCATAGGAATGCTATCGAATATTGGTTCGACCAGTGCGGACCCGAGATTTGCTAAAGCATCGGCTTGAGTGTTGTGGTCTCTTGGAATCTGTTTAATAGAAAATGATATAAACATGATTTAAAGCATCGGCTTGATGTGCATCAGGATCTGATTGTATCCAGAATAAGCATCCATGAACGTTAATAGTTCATGTCCGACTATCGCGTCGACCATGGCGTCGATATGTGGCAATGGAAAAGGATATTTTGGACAAGCTTTGTTGAGATCTGTGAAATCGATACAGACCCTCCACTTGCCATTTTTCTTCGCCACGACCACGACATTAGCAAGCCAATCGGGGTACTTTACTTCTCGAATTTTTCCTGTCTTGAGCAGGTTGTCGACCTCGTCATTTATCACCTTATTCCTTTCAGGAGCAAATTTTTGGCGCTTTTGTTTGATAGGCTTAAATGACGGGTCGACATTGAGCTTATGAGAAATAACACTGGGGTCTATGCCGACCATATCTTCATGCGACCAGGCAAAGCAGTCGGCTTGTTCCTACAAAAAAGATATCAGTTCGTCTTTAAGGCAGGGATCGAGGGACGAACCAACAAAGACTTTTTGGTCAGGATTGCTCTGGTCCAGGCGATAGTCGTCAGCTGTCCTAGGAGCATCCTGGACCTGTAATTGCTAGATGGCCTGCTTCTACGGCTTCAGGGTGGTCTTGTAGCAATCGCGGGCGACTTTCGGCTCACTTTTGATCTCCTGGATTCCCCACGGCGTAGGGAACTTCATGGTCTGATGATACGTCGACGGAACGGCTTTCATGTCATGGATCCATGGTCGACCTAAGATGATGTTATAGGCCGAAACACAATCGATGCCGTTGAACTTGGTCTGCTTGTTGATTCCTTCCGCATAGACAGGCAAGGTGATCTCTCCAAAGGTGCTCGTCGCGTCTCTATTGAAACCGACCAAGGTTGTCGAGCGTCGGGTGATTTCCGATCGATCGATTCCCATGGCATTGATGGTATCAAGGAAGATGACTTTAATGAACTGCCTACATCGACCAAGACCCATCGGGTTAAACAATTACCGATCATGAGTTGAATGATCAACCCGTCATGGTGCCTTTGATACGTGTCACCGAGGTCGTCTTGGTCGAATGAAATCTTCATGGATTCTAACTCCAGATCTCCTTTGGGTATTGATGAGCGAGGGGTAGGTCGATCGTCAGGTGTTTGGTTGGCGTGACACTTGGCTGCGGAATACGTCAGACCGCATACGTCGGAACCACCAGTTATGCAGTTGATGACCTTTGCATGATCGGGAGTCGGCGGTCGAGCATCGTTAGCTGGAGTAACGACGTCTTCGATGATATCCTTGAGGTTGCCCTTCGAGACATGATATGCCAGCTCCTTTTGAGAGCTATGCAGTCGTCCGTCAGATGACCGTGGTCGACATGGAAGTCATACCACTTTGATTTGTCTTTCTTACCATTGTCTTTGTCGGACTTCTTCGGCCACCGGATGGTTGCCTGGACGGTCTTCAGGGCCTCGACCAAGTCCTTAGTGGTCCCTTTGAATCCGTAGGAGGATATCTTAGGGTACTGAGGGAATTTGGTCGCGGTTTTGAACTCCGCCTTAGTCTTGAATCGGACGTTTGAGATTTGTCGGGCAGTCTCTGACTTGGATATTGCCTTTATCTTGAACTCTGGCTTTTTTACACCAAGCGATCTCTTGTCGTCAGAATGCTTACGACGAAAGGCAGCGTCGTCTTCCACCCTCATATAAGCAAGGGTTCTGCCTCGGACGTCTTCGAAATTCTCTGGAGGATACTTGGTCAAGTCAGTGTATAGACCCAAACTGTTATCTAGACCACGTTTGTAGGCTTCAATCGCGGTCTTGATATCGCACTTGCAGACACTGATCATCTCTGCGTTGAATCTATTGAAGTAACTTCGGATAGATTCACCGGCCTTCTGCACGACATAGTACAAGTCGCTGGTCTACTTCTCCATCTTGCGACTGCTGGCGAACTGCTGGGAGAACTGGTTGAGTAACTCAGCGAACGACCCGTTGGATTTGGGTTTGAGGTTAATCAACCATTGGAGGGCAGGACCCGTGAGGGTCGCCCCGAAACTCTTGCACATGCAAACTTCTTGATACATATGCGGGATCGAGACCGTCCACATCCGCTGCTTGTACTGTGCGATGTGCTCCGTCGGATCGGTTATTCCAGAATACTTGGGTGCTGTTAATGCCAAAAATCGCACCAAAGGGACAACTTAAGGTCGATGTGGACTTTAACAACTAAAGAAAGGAATCATTCGACAAAGGCATGCGACAAAGACAAAAATGTAAATGAGACAGAAGATTTGATGACGCAGGAAAAACCTCAACGAGGAAAAAACATGCGGACGACTGTGGAAGTCATCGCTGCACTATGGTCGCCAATCAGGGGCGATGTCCTTGGTGTTTCGGGTGTCGATCGTACAGAGATTACAATACAAATGAAGGGAAAGACTTCGAAATGTAAAGTACAAGTGTTTGAAATGTAAAAACAATGTGCTTCGTGTGTGAAAACAATATGTGAACTGTTGGTCGAGAGTGAATGTCGTGCGTCGAGAGCGATCTTCTATGAATGATCTCTTTGCTTCGAATGAATGTTCTTCGAGTGTTTGCGTTTGCTTTTGTTGTTCGATGCCCTTGTTCTATCTGTCTCCCCGTGTTCTTCGATGTCCTGAAACTGAGGATTGAACTTGGGATTTATAGTCTTCAGATGATTTTAATTGAATCATTAAGATCTTTGATGATTGTTGTAACGGTCGTCAGTTGTAACTCTTCATAATTGCTCTTCGTCGGTTATGACCGTTGCCCATTAATGACTTTGACTCCTGCATTAATCACTGAACTAATATAACAGTCGTATAACGCGTTAGTCAAGGTCGTACGGTTTTGTGCGACGGTCGTGCGGAACAGGCGACGTCGAGGTCGAGTGTCGTGAGGAACTCTCGACTTACCTGTTAGGAGGGACGACGGAGGTTTTTTGGGTATTTATCGGGACCTTATCTTAATACAAGATATAGCTCATAACATGTGTCTTACCTTTCCTGGTCGTGGTCGAGACCTGTGAAATTTTGCCCAAACAGTTTGCCCCTAAAATTTGAAAGTTGGATGGCAAATTTGAATTTTAAATTTTGCCTGTCGGGTGTTCAGGGTCTTGTGTTGGAAAATACCTTTGTTGTCTCGGAACCGGATTGGTTCAATTCTAACTGAACGAGAACTCGAAGAGAAGACGAGGTCATGACGTCATACTGACGCACGATTGTGCTTACTAGCTGTCTTTGACAGGTGTCGACGATCCATGTGGCTATACGAAAAGACGGGGACACGTGGCGATCATCTGAGGACTCGACCTGACATGATTATTTGTATACGTTAAGATCATGTTGATCTTCTTCTGTTTACGATCTCAGAGAGTTTTAAGCAAAGATCTCCTCTTGATATTCTTGCTGTTCTTCTTCGAATCCCTTCCAAATTTGCGAGAGACTATAGTGATTCAAGGCTTAGAGTGCCTATATAAGGCATTACTTTCTCACCTTCATCTGCATTGCTCCTCTCTTTTTTCTGACAAATAATGTCGTCTGAACCAAAGAGTTCTATCACGAGTCAGGAAGACTTAAATACCTTTAGGTGTTTAGTGAAAATACCTGCAAAGATAGAACTGATATGTCCAAGGAATACACGTCCTGGGAATTGTCCTGAAGGATACTTTGTAATATATGAGTATCCCTTTGTCACGTGCGAAATGTGTGTTTTAATCGCAGTGGGTTGCAAACTGTCCACAGTGGGAAGTGCAAGTGTACACTGTCCACTATGATCGTCACAGCAAGTAATAGTTGGTAAAATACCAGAATCGAATCCACAGGGACTGGACAATCAAGACAATATGGTTCTCATAAGCTCCTTTTACAAGTTTCAATTAGAGAAGAAAATAATACTTTGGTTTGGTTGGTGAAATAGCTACTTTAACGATTTTACTAAGATTTAAAAGGAGGAATGTAGGTTAGATTTTCCCTAGATTTTATACCAAATACTCGGTCCTAATAATGATCCTTGTATTCGAGGTAGGCATTTTAACTAGAAAAGCCCGGTTACAAAATACTCACACCGTTAGATAAAAATCTCATACTTGTCGTATTTATTGTTTTGTCAATGGTAATCTCAAAAATGGACCTTTTCAGGTCTCGATGGAATGTGTAGAGACAAATACTCTAAGTGTTTTTAATACACAAATTAGCTTGCCTACTACTCCGGTGGGTTGAGATTAGCTCACTGTGCCGACCTCACTTTCGTAAGTGTCAAAAGAATTCTTTCGAATCCCCTAGCATCATTCAAGCTCGTGTCACTGCGTTCTACTTATTTCTAAGTTGAGAACTAGACTTTAGATCCTTGCAAGTGATCGGCTTGTTCGCATCCTTGGGTAAATATCGAGAATGAATGACCAAAACAACAAATATTCTAAGTACAAAGATTACTCAAGCATTTTTAATAAAATCCAGGTACTTCTCTTTCCTACATCCCAAAGGATATTTAGCCTTGCATTTCCGAAGTAAAGAAAACAAAAGATGAAGGTTTGCACATAATAAAACTGAAAGTGACTTGAATTAACTACTCACAGTGGGGAGCGAGATGTCGTCCCTGCACTGTGTAGTTCGAATTACAATTAAACTAAGAAAATAAAGTGCAGAAAATAAATGTTAACTACTGCAGAGAAATTAAAGAGCTAAACTTAATGAAGTAAGAGAATTGCAAGGAGAAAATGTAGTTAAGGATGCTTGCAATAAATGAGACTAACACCCCTATTTATACTAAGGAGAGGTGTTGGTCTTTACACAAAAAGGGTTTCTTCAAGGTGTAAGGACTGCATAATATTTTAAAAATCAGCTCAATGGTCCATACTTCAACCTACCATGTAAAGCTCTTTTACCCAATGGTCTTCTAGAAGTCAACTCTATTCAAGTACAAAGGTACAAGCTTTATGTCATCTTTAAGGAAACCTTTCAGCCAACACATTTCAGATTTTTTTGCCAAAGGATCCTTCCAACTCCAGGTTTTTATATTTCCAGCCCATGGTTTTCTTTTGTTTTCTGATCTGCTCGAAGAGTGGGGAACCGGAGTGGGCACAACAGTGGTCACTGCAGGATAAAACGTGAAAAACACCCAAATTCCACCAAATAATTCATTAAAGACTATGGTTCACTCCTTTTGCTCATTTTCGAGAATTATAACAAGAATGGGGGTTTTTAGAAGTGAAATGGCTAAATTTGACGAAATAAAATGGAAAATAAAAGGGAATAATAACTCTAAAAATAGAGTTATCACAACCTCAAACTTAAACCATTACTTGTCTCCAAGTAATAAAAAGAAAGAAATAAAATGAACAAAATGCACTAGAACTTTTAGGGACTTACATACTTCTTGACTTGAATGGGTGTTGATCTCCTTCTTTCGATACTTCCTTTGGTTCCAAACTTGAAAATTTCACTTTTGTGTTTTACGAAATCTTTCCCTTGTTTTCCATTAATCAATAGGGCTTTCTTGGGTTCGACGGGTTTATGGCTTTGAAAATTTTCCCAAGGGTTTTTGGCAAGTATTTCCAAACATGGACCGAAAATCTCGCTTTGAGATTTTATTTTGAGAAGTGAGTGGTTTAGATTTTTCATGGGTATGGACGCACACTTTCCGGCTTTATTTTGGGTATGGCTGTTTTTGTGAGAGTGGGCATTCTGATGGTCCAGAAAAGGCACACCATCTTTTTCTGGGAGTGAGCACTTTGACGGTCCAAAAAAGGCACACCATCAATTTTTGCGTAGTGACACTCCGATTTTCTTCTGTTTTTGGGGGTTTTTGTGTGTTTTTGTGTGTTTTTTTTGGAGGTGGGTATGGCTTACCCACCTCAAACTTAGACTTCACAGTGTCCCTACTGTGGGCAAACTGTAAGTTCCCACCTCAAACTTAAAATCTCACAGTGTCCCCACTGGACATTGAATTAACAAACAAAGGTGGTGGTTTGGGGTACAAAAAGGATCGTGTTTGGATGCGAAAAACGGCCTATATCATTTCATGGTATCAAGTTGAGATTCATACTTACAAAAGGGACCTTTTTAAGTCGGAAGCCGAAAGTTGTACCTTAAGATGGAAACGAGATCAAACAAGCAATCAAACAACAAATACGTTAGTACCCAAAAGTACCTACCCAGTGGTAGGATTTTCATGCATCAAAACGCAAAAAAGAAATATGTAGCAAACATTGTCAAAGCCTAGCCATAGGCACAAAATATAAAACAAACCGAAATTTAAAATTGTTTTAGGAGCAAACGAGATAAACCATTGTTTTAACAAACCATTCAGTGGGTTGGGGTTGCATCTGGTGAACTGGCGGCGTCATCCTCTTCAAACTCGTCATCACTGGCATTGGTTGGGCAAATATCCTCAGGAAAATCTGGGAGCTGAGCAGCTAGCATCGGGTTGGCCTCTTTCATCATCAGGCCCGTCACCTCATCCCGTTCTCTTGTATACATCCAAAATTTCTGCGTGGCCCGGTTCTGATATCGCTGCTCACTTTCCAGCAACTCGATCCTGTATGTGAGCTTCTTCAAAGCTGCCAAAATCTCTCCCATTTGGTTGCTTGACGATCCGGCCTCGGTTGAATGGAGTGGTGTACGCGGCGTTCTCATAACATGCTCCTCAGCAATGGTCACAGTGGGGTGAACAGTCCCCACTGTGGGGATATCTTCTGCTGGTTCAGCTGGAGGAGTGGCGACGTACCTTCCCATCTTGCGGATGGTTTGTGCGCTGATGTTGCTCGTGGAGTCAAACCAATGATCCTCCACCGCCGAGGGTACACCTGCGTCTATCATTAGTAACGTAATGAGGCAAGGAAGGGGCAAGACTACCTTCTTTCTGTTCCGAGCTTGATCTATGGCCGCATGCATAACAATCCCGACGTTGATCTTTCTTCCAGTGAGGAGGCAGTACAACAAAGCACATTTATGCATAGACAATGTGGTATCGTGCGATGTTGGGGACACAAAGGCCCGGAGAAATTGGAACCAAACAGCGGCCTCGGTAGTGAGGGAGCTAGCGTTTAGGCACCTTCTCTGGTCGTCTTTATTCCACGGCTTCCCCTCGACTGCTATTTCGCGCAAGACAAGATCCTCGTCCGCCGGGGTCATTTTCTTTAAAAACTGGGCAAACTCACACACAGCCGGGCTCCTTCTTCCTAATACCCGGTTAATCGCTCCTGGAGTATAGCTTACTTGCTTACCCCGAACTACCACAGTGGGATCCTTTGCTTGAAAGGCCTCGGCGTAAAATTCACGCACTAACGAGGCATTCGCACGTCGATTGGCTTCGACAAGAATCGACCAGTCTTGCGCTACAATCATATTCTTAACAAATGGGTTGGCCTCAACAAACTCAAGGTCGAAACCCCTCTCTAATTTCAGTTTCTGTGTAGCAATGCACTCATAGTGGGCAGCCACCTCCGGAGTGGTGAACTGCCTGGGCACCCCACTGGGGGCATGCGCAGTGCCCACTGTGGATTGATGTGGGTTTTGGGTTTGAACTTGGTCATCCCCAACATCAATCTCAACAGAAGATGAACTTAAAGAGGGCTGAAGATTTGTACCTTTCTTTGACGGTTGTTTTGCCGGCCTTTTTGTCGGTTTTTTCAGAGCTTTGGTCACCGCAGACCGGGTGACCACGCCTTTCCTTCTTGTGGCCCGCAGAATTAGGTTCTCCCCACTGTGGGCATTCATCCTCACTGTCTCTCTTTCAACACTATCCCCAAGCTTGCGGTATTGTTCCTGATAGTCATCATCAACCTTCCTCTGAAACTCCACTTCTTCAGCAAAAATCTCTGCCTCAGCCCTTTTCCTTTCTTCCTCAAAAATCCTTTCCTTCTCAGCCTTCAGCCTTTCTCCTTCCATTCGCTTTTCTTCTTCTTCCTTTCTGATTCTTTCTTCTTCCTCTCGACGCCTCCTCTCGACCTCTTCCTTTCTTTTTCTAATGGCTTCCATTTTCTGTTTGAACTCCTCTGCTAACCGCCTCTCTTCTTCTTCGGCCTCTTAATCTAAAACAAGAAAATCGGCAGGGAAGATAAATTTATCCACTTGGACCAAAACGTCTTCTATTTTTCCTTTTGGGTAGGCAATGGACCGGTCGGCTAGTTGTAATGTCACGGTTGTGGGTCTAGCCTCTCCAATACCTAACTTGTTAAAAATGGACAGCGGCATCAAGTTGACACTAGCTCCTAGATCGCAGAGTGCTTGACCTACTTCTTGTCCTCCTATTGTGCATGGAATGGTGAAACTACCTGGGTCTTTCAACTTAGGTGGAATCTTACTAGTGAGGAGTGCACTACATTCCTCGGTCAAAGCCACAGTTTCAAACTCACCCAATCTTTTCTTTTTGTTCAAAATATCCTTTAAAAATTTAACATAGCTTGGCATTTGCTCGAGAGCCTCTACCAAAGGTATGTTAATGTGAAGTTGTTTAAAAATGTCTAAGAATTTTTTAAATTGAACATCGACATTTTTCGGCTTCATTCTTTCTGGAAAAGGAATATTTCGTGGGTCAATTTGAGCTTGCTGTGGTATTGTCTTTGGAATAGTAGGCTTTGGGACAGGTCCAAGAGTGAGAGGGTCAGGGATGTCGGTCCCCACTGTGGGGATCACAGTGACTTGAGGAGTGCCCACTGTGGTGCTCACATTGGGTATTTGAGGCGAATCATCAGACTCAAAAACGATATCTTTCAGATCCTTTCCACTCCTAAGTGTTATGGAATTGACATGTTCTGGTACTTTTCCTATCACCCTAGCTTGCTCAGTGTCACTAGGTAACGTCCCTGGTGGTCTATTCTTAACTTCAACGGCTAGTTGTCCTACTTGAGTCTCTATGTTCCTAATGGCTGCTTGAGTTTGATTCATAAAACCCTTGAGAATTGATTCAAGTGACAGTTGGGTCTCAGCGGGTTGAGTAGATCGTGATTGGTATTGTTGTGAGGACTGCCCTTGGTGAAAGTTCTGTGGGTGCTGCCCAATGTGATGTGAGGATTGCCCACTGTGATGTGATTGAAATCCAGGGGGGTTGTGTGGTCTTTGCTGGATATGACTCGGCCCTTGGGGTTGGAGTCCTTGATTACCAGACCAAGAGAAATTTGGATGATTTCTCCAACCTGGATTATAAGTCTGCGAATAAGGGTTGTTCCTCGGGTTGGTTCCTATGACATTAACAGATTCGGGATTTGCTGGACAAAAATCAAAAACATGCTCCTCTCCACAGAGGGAGCAGTTTTCAGGGAGATGCGTTGCGGAATTGACTTGGCCTCTATTTTGATTTAAAACGATTTTGGTCAAGGCCACTAACTGCGCATTCATGGTTTTAAGTGCTTCGGAATCGATGGTGTTGGTCTTTGGTACTACCGCTCTAGGATTGGACCACTCGGTATTGTTGTTGGACACTTTTTCTAAGATTTGATATCCTTCATTGTAGGTTTTACTCGTGAATGTTCCACCGGCTGTTGCATCTAAGATGATTTTGGCTGCATTGACAAGACCATTGTAAAAGGTCTCCAATTGGATGCAATGTGGGATGCCATGATGTGGGCACTTTCGAAGTAAATCTTTAAATCGTTCCCATGCATCCGAAACAGCCTCATCTTATTCTTGTCTAAACAGAATAATATCATTTCGAAATCTTACATTCCTCTTGGGAGGAAAGTATTTTTGCAAAAATTTATCAGCAAGTTCATCCCAAGTGGTTATCGAATGAGGTGCGTGTGAGTTCAGCCAAGTCTTCGCCTTATCCCTTAATGAAAAAGGAAAAAGTCTTAACCTTAATGCTTCCTCACTCACACCTTGTAATTGAAAGGAATCAGTCATCTCTAAAAAATATTTTAAGTGCGAGTGTGGA
The DNA here is from genome assembly GCA_033807775.1 of Saussurea involucrata. Classification (NCBI taxonomy): domain Eukaryota; kingdom Viridiplantae; phylum Streptophyta; class Magnoliopsida; order Asterales; family Asteraceae; genus Saussurea; species Saussurea involucrata. The sequence goes on from CM066324.1 coordinate 53,781,380, forward strand.
TCCTCAGATGGTGATCCTCCAAACTGACCCATGGCTTGGATCATTTGAAACATCACCGGTTTGCGTTCAAAGTGATTTGCAACAATATTGGGTCTCAAAATCCCGGAGCTTAAATCACCAACTCCAGAAGTAGCATAGTCCCGTATTTTTCGATCCTTGTTATCGGCAATCGTGATTGTGGTCTCCACTATGGGTGGCGGTACTGCTGCCATGTTTACAGTGGGAATCACAGGGGGTTGTCGATTTTTGTTTTTACGCCTTCTTCTAAAAGTCTTTTCTATTTCAAGATCGATTGGAACCAAATGTTCGAGTTGTCGCCGTGGCATACAACACGAACAGCTTAGAAAAACGAGTTACTCGGGCTCGAACAAAAACTAATGTCTTGAGATTTAAAATCACACCAGTCCCCGACAATGGCACCAAAAACTTGTCACGTGCGAAATGTGTGTTTTAATCGCAGTGGGTTGCAAACTGTCCACAGTGGGAAGTGCAAGTGTACACTGTCTACTATGATCGTCACAACAAGTAATAGTTGGTAAAATACCAGAATCGAATCCACAGGGACTGGACAATCAAGACAATATGGTTCTCATAAACTCCTTTTACAAGTTTCAATTAGAGAAGAAAATAATACTTTGGTTTGGTTGGTGAAATAGCTACTTTAACGATTTTACTAAGATTTAAAAGAAGGAATGTAGGTTAGATTTTCCCTAGATTTTATACCAAATACTCGGTCCTAATAATGATCCTTGTATTCGAGGTAGGCATTTTCGCTAGAAAAACCCGGTTACAAAATACTCACACCGTTAGATAAAAATCTCATACTTGTCGTATTTATTGTTTTGTCAATGGTAATCTAAAAAATGGACCTTTTCAGGTCTCGATGGAATGTGTAGAGACAAATACTCTAAGTGTTTTTAATACACAAATTAGCTTGCCAACTACTCCAGTGGGTTGAGATTAGCTCACTGTGCCGACCTCACTTTCGTAAGTGTCAAAAGAATTCTTTCGAATCCCCTAGCATCATTCAAGCTCGTGTCACTGCGTTCTACTTATTTCTAAGTTGAGAACTAGACTTTAGATCCTTGCAAGTGATCGGCTTGTTCGCATCCTTGGGTAAATATCGAGAATGAATGACCAAAACAACAAATATTCTAAGTACAAAGATTACTCAAGCATTTTTAATAAAATCCAGGTACTTCTCTTTTCTACATCCCAAAGGATATTTAGCCTTGCATTTCCGAAGTAAAGAAAACAAAAGATGAAGGTTTGCACATAATAAAACTGAAAGTGACTTGAATTAACTGCTCACAGTGGGGAGCGAGAAGTCGTCCCTGCACTGTGTAGTTCGAATTACAATTAAACTAAGAAAATAAAGTGCAGAAAATAAATGTTAACTACTGCAGAGAAATTAAAGAGCTAAACTTAATGAAGTAAGATAATTTCAAGGAGAAAATGTAGTTAAGGATGCTTGCAATAAATGAGACTAACACCCCTATTTATACTAAGGAGAGGTGTTGGTCTTACACAAAAAGGGTTTCTTCAAGGTGTAAGGACTGCAGAATATTTTAAAAATCAGCTCAATGGTCCATACTTCAACCTTCCATGTAAAGCTCTTTTACCCAATGGTCTTCTAGAAGTCAACTCTATTCAAGTACAAAGGTACAAGCTTTATGTCATCTTTAAGGAAACCTTTCAGCCACCACATTTCAGATTTTTTTGCCAAAGGATCCTTCCAACTCCAGGTTTTTATATTTCCAGTCCATGGTTTTCTTTTGTTTTCTGATCTGCTCGAAGAGTGGGGAACCAGAGTGGGCACAACAGTGGTCACTGCAGGATAAAACGTGAAAAACACCCAAATTCCACCAAATAATTCATTAAAGACTAGGGTTCACTCCTTTTGCTCATTTTCGAGAATTATAACAAGAATGGGGGGTTTTTAGAAGTGAAATGGCTAAATTTGACGAAAAAATGGAAAATAAAAGGGAATAATAACTCTAAAAATAGAGTTATCACCCTCCAAAATAGGGTTTGAATGGCCGTATTCGGCTTTATCCAAGGCTTTCATGCGAGATTTCGGTCTGTCGCCAGGGCAGCTAATGCCCCAACTCTGGCGAGTTTTCCTAGTCATTGAGCGATTGTCCGCAAAGTGGGAGTCGCCTATGATCATGAATGATTTCTTGTTGGCTTATCAAGTCAAGAGAGACAAGAACTGGCGTTATAGCCCATATTCCAGGTACAAGGGCGATCGTACCCTGGTTTTGAAAATCGGGGTTAACGATAGTGGGTGGAAGTCTAGATACGTATTCGTACGTATTGATTCACTTGATCTCCACAACAATTGGATTCGTCCCGATTGGAATGTGACGGGTATATACTTTTCTTTTGTTTTTAACGTATGCCATTGTTTGATTTATGCTTTCCATTTATTCTTCTTCTTTTGTCGCCTTCAGAGATGCAGTTCGATGACGTGAAGCCGAACGAAGATTCCCAAGCCAAGATCGACAGATTCATGAATCACAGCGTTGATGATCGATCTTTCGTCGTGCGTCAATCGGAGGTCGAGGACGAGGACGTGGTGGGAGACACGAGAGATTCTGAAGAAGAAGATGAGCAGGAAGAGGCGACTGGTAAGCGTACCGTAGTTTTTTATTTTCTCCGTTTATTTTGTCTGTCTAATGCTTTGTGTGATTCCTTACTAGTGCCGACTGAGAGGAAATCGGTATCCAGGAAGAGAGGGGTGCAGATTATGCTTGCCCTTCGAGGCGAAAGAGAGACTGTCTCGACAGCTGGGTCGAGGATTGCAAAGAAAACCAGGAAGACAGTCCTGAGGGAACCGTCTTCGAGGGCTGATGACTCATCGAGAGTTGTCACGCCTAAGAAGGCGATGGCGTCATCCGTCCTTCACGGTGCGATGGACGCGACACCGGAAAGTTCGGTGCCTCCGACGACAGTGACGAAACCGGTGTCTAAGCTGTCGACCCCATCGTCTGCCGACAAGGGCGAGGAGTCGTCGGCCGAAGTTACGACGGTTAACTTTATGTTACCGTCTAACTTTATGGCGGATAGTGTCCTAGACGGGACGACGTTGTTTCCTCACTTGGGGAAATATTTGCTCCCATCTTTTAAGGAACGTTTTCAGAGAGCTCCGATCAGGGAAGCAGGATCTCAGGTTGCCGGTTTGGCGTTCTCGGTAAGTCTTTCTTTCAAGACTTGGTTCATTTGTCGCTGTTGTCGTTGGATATTTAACGAACTTCCTACTGTTTACAGACATTCAGTCTTCTTTGGCGTTATATGTTGAGATGTCGAGAGTCGAAGATCTGGTGGCGTCTGCTCTTGAAAGAGAGGATGCGGCGCTAGAAAGGGAGAGGGTGGCTTTGGATAGGGAAAAGTCGACCTTGGCGCGCGCCGACGAGTTGACCATTCAACTTTACGATGCTTTCACGAGCTAAAGGTTGTTAGTCGCGCGAATGAGGCGGGCGATTCTCCTAAGCTTTAGGAAACTTTTAACCTTTCCTTGTTTTTGTTGACTATTAGTGGTCGAACCACTTTCCTTTGGATTATAAATCGTCAGTTTATGAATGAAACTTAGATTTTTGTTGAACTTGCGTCTTATATATTTGGCAACCAAATATCGCATCGACTGTCAAATTCATAAAGTATAAAATATACAAAGAATCGTGTGACTTAGGCATCAGTGCAACACAATAACTGGGACGTAAGCCATAAGACTTTTAAATCGTATATACAAACATAAGCACATGCGACTAAAGCATATATTCGGAGTATGAAATTTTTCTAAGTTAAGTTAAGAAACTTATATCATGAGATCGTTAGACTTCGCGATTGTACGACTAAGTCGTGCGATTAATTTGAATCGTGTGCCCCTGTAGAAGGATGATCAAGTCAAAGATCTGATTGTTTATGTCGTGCGACCTTGCGAAACTAGAGTCGTTTGATTATTGTCGTGCGATTCTGCGGAATAAACAATGTCAGAGGTTGGTCGTTGGCTAACCAACGACCCTCCGATGCTTAAGTCAGTAACCGTCATTGTTAAAAATCGTATGAAAAAATAGAAAATGGTTTAGAAGTCGTACCTTTTCTGACGCGTCATGCCCAACTACGTGGGACGTCTTGATTATTGCTACCATCCTGCCCCCTTGTGGCGATTCTAAGACGATACACTAAATGTCGTCGTGAGTCGCCACAATAGAAGGTCTACTTTCGCTGCTTAAGAGTGGTTTTATAGCAATCACGAGCGACTTTAGGCTCACTTTTTATCTCCTGGATCCCCCACGGCGTAGGAAACTTTAGAGTCTGATGATACGTCGAGGGAACGGCCTTCATCTCATGGATCCATGGTCGACCTAAGATGATGTTATAAGCCGACGCACAGTCGATGACGCTGAACTTGGTTTGCTTGATGATTCCTCCAGCGTAGACTGGCAAGATGATATCTCCATAGGTGCTCGTCGCTTCTCCATTGAAACCGACCAAAGGTCACGAACGTCGGGTGATTTCCGAACGATCAATTCCCATGTCCTTGATGGTGCCAAGGAAGATGACGTTCGCTGAACTGCGCCCATCGACCAAGACTCGCCGAGTTAAACAATTACCAACCGTGAGTTGAATGATCAACCCGTCATGATGTTTCTGGTACGAGTTGCCGAGGTCGTCTTGGTCGAATACGATCTTCATAGCTTCCAACTCCAGATCTCCTTTAGGCCTTGATCAACGCGGGACATGCCGATCGTCAGGCGCTTGACTGGCGTGACGTTTGGCCGCGGAGTACGTCAGACCACATACGTCGAAACCACCGGTGATACAATTGACGACTTTCGCAGGCTCGGGGGTTGGCGGTCGAACGTCGCTAGTTGGGGTAACGACGTCGTCGATGATGTCTTTTAAATTGCCCTTCAGGACGTGATATGCCAGCTCATTTTTTAGAGTTGTGCAATCATCTGTCGCGTGACCATGGTCGACATGAAAGTCGCACCATTTAGATTTATCTTTCTTAGCGACGTCCTGATCAGACTTCTTTGGCCATCGAATAGTCGTCTGGGTGGTCTTCAGAGCTTCGACCAAATCTTTAGTGGATCCTTTGAATCCAAAAGAGGATATCTTGGGGTACTGAGGAAACTTGGTCGCGGTATTAGCCTCTGCTTTCGTCTTGAATCGGACGTTCGAGATCTGGCGTGCGGGCTCTATTTTGGAAATTGGTTTTGTCTTGAACTCGGGATTTTTCACAGCTAACGATCTTTTGTCGTCGGTATGCTTGCGACGAAAGGCATCGTCGTCCTCTACTCTCATGTACGCTAGGGTTCGAGCTCGGACGTCTTCAAAATTGTCCGGAGGATACTTGGTCAGGTCAGTGTATAAACTTGAGGTGTCGTCCAGACCACACTTATAAGCTTCAATTGCAGTCTTGACGTCACAATTGCGAAGGCTGATCATCTCCGCATTGAATCGATTGAAATAGCTGCAGATAGACTCGCTGGTCTTCTGCACGACGTAATACAGGTCGCTGGTCTACTTCTCCATCTTGCGAATGCTGGCGAATTGCTGGGAGAATTGGTTGACCAATTCAGCGAACGACCCGATGGACTTGGGTTTGAGATTGATCAACCATTGGAGAGCAGGACCGGTGAGAGTCGCACCGAAGCTTTTGCACATACAGACCTCCTGATACATGTGTGGGATCCAGATTGTCCACATGAGTTTCTTATACTGCGCGACGTGCTCTGTTGGATCGGTCACTCCCGAATACTTGGGCGTGAAGGCGGGGATGTTGTATTTCTTTGGGACATCAACGGTCGCGATCTCATCGACGAAGGGTGACGCCTGAAATCCTGATCGAGGTTCGACATCAACGGGCACGGCTGCCCCAGGTAGCTTGGCGAGCAAAGATAGGACGCGCTCGTTCTGATCTTCTAGCATTCTCAATCGCTGGGCGACGGGGTCATTGGGGTCGAGATTTGCCCCTGCTTGCGGATTGATTCCCGAACTGGTGCCATTGCCATGCGATGAGCCATTGGCGTCTCCGTTGAAAGGAACAAAATACGGCTACGACCCATTCTGAAATGGCTGCGATCCATTCTGAAATGGCTGCGACCCATTTTGAAATGGCTGTGACCCATTTTGAAATGGCTGCGACCCATTTTACATGGGTGGTGGCCTTATGTGCTGAGGAGGAACTATCCCGAACTGGGTATTTGGATTGAACGGTCCCGGCTGCTGGTTCTGCATGAACGGACCTGGAAGCTGATTCTGAGCGAACGGACCTGATCCTGGACCTGGACGATGATTCTGAGCGAACAGACCTGATCCTGGACCTGGATTATGCGCGAATGGTCGAGGACCATTCTGACCGAACGATCCTTGGCCTGGATTCTGAACGAATGGCCTAGGACCATTCTGAGGTCCAAAGGGATTCCTTAGTCGTGTGATCTCCTCAGCTGCTCTACGACTTTGCTCTGCCATGGCGTTGATTTGATTTCGAGCGACTTCGAGCTCCTGGTACATCTGGGCAATGACATGCTGCTGATTTCCAGGGACTGCCATTTTCCTGAAACGGAGAACAAAGAAAGCTCCAGGAAACCGTTAGTAAGACGCACGTTTGTCGAAGATTTTCTCTAGATGGGGTCCCACGGATGGCGCCAAACTGTTAATGCCAAAAATCGCACCAAAGGGACAACTTAAGGTCGATGTGGACTTTAACAACTACAGAAAGGAATAATTCGACAAAGGCGTGCGATAAAGACAAAAATGTAAATGAGACAGAAGATTTGATGACGCAGGAAAAACCTCAACGAGGAAAAAACCTACGGACGACTGTGGAAGTCGTCGCTGCACTATGGTCGCCAATCAGGGACGATGTCCTTTGTGTTTCGGGTGTCGATCGTACAGAGATTACAATATAAATGAAGGGAAAGACTTCGAAATGTAAAGTATAAGTGTTTGAAATGTAAAAACAATGTGCGTCGTGTGTGAAAACAATATGTGAATTGTTGGTCGAAAGGGAATGTCGTGCGTCAAGAGCGATCTTCTATGAATGATCTCTTCGCTTCGAATGAATGTTCTTCGAGTGTTTGCGTTTGCTTCTGTTGTTCGATGCTCTTGTTCTATATGTCTCCCTGTGTTCTTCGATATCCTGAAACTGAGGATTGAACTTGGGATTTATAGTCTTCGGATGATTTTAATTGAATCATTAAGATCTTTGATGATTGTTGTAACGGTCGTCAGTTGTAACTCTTCATAATTGCTCTTAGACGGTTATGACCGTTGCCCATTAATGACTTTGACTCCTGCATTAATCACTAAACAAATATAACAATCGTATAACGCGTTAGTCAAGGTCGTACGGTTTTGTGCGGCGGTCGTGCGGAACGGGTGACGTCGAGGTCGAGTGTCGTGAGGAACTCTCGACTTACATGTTAGGAGGGACGACGGAGGTTTTTTGGGTCTTTGTCGGGACCTTATCTTAATACAAGATATAGCTCATAATATGTGTCTTACCTTTTCTGGTCGTGGTCGAGACCTGTGAAATTTTGCCCAAACAGGCGCGAAGGCGGGGATGTTATACCTCTTCGGGACATCAACGGTCGCTACCGTGTCGACGAAGGGAAACGCTTGAAATCCCGAGTGAGGCTCGACATCCACGGGCATGGCTGCCCCCGGCAGCTTAGCGAGTAAAGACAGGACGCGCTCATTCTGGTCTTCTAACATCTTCAATTGACGAGCAACAGGGTCGTTAGGATCGGAGTTCGCACCTGTTGGAGGATTAACTCCTGAACTGGTGCCATTTCCGTACGACGAGCCATTGGCGTCCCCGTTGAAAGGGACAAAGTACGGTTGAGACCCATTGTTCATGGGCAGTGGCCTCAAATGCTGAGGAGGAATCGACCCGAACTGGGGATTTGGGACGAACGACCCCTTCTGCTGATTCTGCATGAATAGAGCTTCCTGCTGGTTCTGTCCGAATGGTCTTGGTCTTGGATTCTGAGCGAATGGATCCGAACCTGGATTCTGACCGAACTATCCTGGACCTGGATTTTGAACGAATGGTCTGGGACCGTTCTGTGGTCCGAAGGGATTCCTCAGTCGCGCGATTTCTTCAGCTGTCCTTCGACTTTTCAAGCTCCCAATGCATCTGGCGATGATCTGACGGCACGCATTTTCAAGCTCCCAATGCATCTGGGCAATGATCTGCTCTTGGTATCCATTACCTGCCATTTTCCTGAAACAGAAAAAGGAGAAACTCCAAGAAACCGTTTAGAAAGACACACGTTTGTCGAAGATTTTCTCTAGACGGGGCCCCACGGTGGGCGCCAAACTGTTAATGCCAAAAATCGTCCAGAAGGATAACTTATGGTTGATTGTGGAGCTTAACAACTAAAGATAGAAATCTTTCGACAAAGCAATGCGACAAAGACAAATAAAACGTAAATGAGACGAAAGGATTTGGTGATGTGGGAAAAACCTCAACGAGGAAAAAACCCGCAGACGACAGTGGATGTCGTCGCAGCACTATGATCGTCAAACAGGGGCGATGTCCTTATGTTTCAAGTGTCAAGAGTACAATGGATACAATACAAATGAAAGAAAGACTTTAGATGTAAAATAAACAAGTGTATCGAATGTAAAAACAAGTGCGTCATGCGTAGGAATCGTGCGTCGAGAGCGATCTGTCGAGAGAGATTTCTTTGCTTCAAGTGCTTTTGCTGTGTGATTGTTCTTGAAATCAGATGTCCGCAAATGAGGCTGGGATCTTTGTATTTATAGTTTTCGTAGCTTTGAATGATCCTCATGAATGTAAGAGTAACAGTCGTAACGGTCGCTGTGGTTAATGCTCGTAATTAACCTCGTCGGTTATGTCTGTTGGCCATGCATTAAACATAGAAATCATAACAGTTATCACATGTTAGTGGGTCGAGGTCGTGAGGTGTCTTACGATGGTCGAGTGTCGTGCGTAACTTTCTGGTCGTGGTCGAGACTGGTGAAATTTTACCCAAACAAATTCCATACTTAGAATTTTTATTTTTCGGCCCGGACACCCGACTAATTCCAAAGTGATATGTACTTGTGTCGTACAATTCTACGTTCCCTTTACTACTTTCTATACTAGTTTATTTACAACAAAGTAAAGAACACGGCGGTATAATGAAAGACATACTTGTATTAATCCAAAGGTGGTACAAGACAAAGGCACGACCACTAACGGTCGTCCTAGAACAAAATAAAAAGTACAAAAGTACAAAGGCCTACTGAGGGCCCTGGTCGACTCCAGCCTCGTCTTCCGCATCGCCCATCTTGGCTTATGCGGAATCAGTATCGTCGACCCTATCTTCTTGGTCGAGATCCTCCTCAGTCCCGACATGCTCGAGGTAGGACGCGACTTCGGCCTCGGCGCCAGCCAAGGGATTTTTCCCCTGCAGGTGACGGCGCATAATTGTCGCCCTGACCTTCAGATGGGTCAACTCCTCAAACGAGAGGAGCTTCTCCTCCAAGGCCCCCGTCTTGGCCTCAGCGGCCTTAACCGACGACTTAAGCTCCCCCACTTGTTTTTCGCGCACGGTGAGGGATGCTTTAATCATCGTCACCTCTGCTTCATAAGCAGAGGCCCTTTCCAACGTCTCCCTGAGGCGATTTTGGAGCTCCTCCTTCTCCAGCGACGACGTCTCTAGAAGACTCTTTAGATCGTCCACTTGAACGAAGAGAGCCTCCGCCTTGTCCTTAGCCGCCCGCTCATCCTCTCGAGCATTACACTCGTCCTCTTGTGCTTGCTGAAGTTTCTCAGCGATGTAAGGTTCGACCTTCTGGAGCTCCTCCAGTTGGCCGAAAAGTCACAACTACGCCTGAAACGCCTGCAGTCGCACGAAAAATGATAAGTCTATCTTATCAGATAGGGAACATACGAAAAAAAACAAAAAACTCACAAGGAAGGCCATGCCTGCGACGTGAGACCCTGTCTCGTCCACGGTAGCGCCACGATAACGATACTTGAAGGCTGGTAGGAGGAATTTTCCCAAGTTAGGGAAAATCTTCGCCCTATCCAGGACGTCGTCCAATAAAAAGTCTGACGGTAATGGAAAGTATACCGTCGTAACTTCGGGGGACCCCTCCATCTGAGTACCCTTCCCCTTCTCCTCCGCAATAGACGACCCAGGAGGCGTCGGTGTCATCCTTGGCACGTCCGAAGACGTCTTCGCCTTCTCGGGAGTGGATACCTTTAATGGCTCTCCACCCGTCGACGACGGTTCCCTCAGGGGAACCGACTTTGTATTTTTCAGAACCTCCGACCCTGAAGTCGGAGGATCCTTCCTCTTCAGCTCCTTGGCCTTCTTAGCCAAGGCCAGTTGGGCTTCTCTCTTCGCCTTACCCGAAGCAGACTGCATATCAGAACCACCTATAGAAAATAAAAGTGTCAGATACTGTCGTACGACTCAAAGAAAAGCAGAAAATGTACGATTAATGGACACTTACTTGTCGAAGTCTCTTGTTGACTTCTATCTTTAGCTTCTGAAGTACTGACGGTCGTACGACTATGAGAGTCAAATAACTCTCCGACCCGACAAGAAAAAAGTCTCGCAGCCTTTTCTTGATAATCAGCTGCATGACCGAACCTAGCAAAATCAATATCTGAAAACAAAAATGACAGAAGTTAACAAAAGAGAATCAACATTAAAATCATACGACATGACGAAATCAAAATTTATATACCCCTGGTGTTCCACCCAAACGCGACCCAGGAAGTATCCTCGTCTATACGACCAAGCGTCCGTACACGACCAAGAACATATTTTGCCTTCCACCCACGATCGTGAACCAGGGTATTGGGGACCAAAGTATGACCACCCCTCAGCTTAGAGGACAGGCTATAATGATGGTAGTCGTCCGACTTTACGTCAAAAGCCGTCAACAGATCACGCACCGTGAAAGGAACATCCCAATCACCGGTGATCCGATCAATCTCCTGAAAGATATGCCAAAGTTCGGGCAGGATCTGACCAGGAGATAAGTCGAAAATACCCAAAAACTCCCTAACCAGGGGAGTAAGCGGCCATTTGAATCCTATTCTAAAAGGATACTCGTACAGGACAAAGAATCCTCCTAGACACTCCGCCGGTCTAAGTTGGTTGGGAGTGTATAATTGGATTTCGGCGGGAATACCCGTCGATAACCTAAAGGCTTCCACCTCCTCCTTCTCTTGAAAAGAGCTCGCCGGCTCGGAGGAGACAGAAACGTCAGGCACAAAAACCTGTGCTACGTATAGGTCCATAAGGTCCTTATACGCAGAAGCCTTCTTGGCTATCGACTTTATTCGCATGCTGGAAAGATTGTAAAAGATTGTACTTTATATGTCTAAAAACCTCGAACGATCGAATAGCATTAAAAGTTCCCCTGACTCTGTCTCTCGAAGAACTCTCTCGAAAATGTGTTGCAAACGTAAAAAAAAATTATTCCTTGAATCGCGCTATTTATGGCAAAGATCGTGTCAGGTTGACCCTCTAGATGGTCGATGCCTGTCCAGCACCTTTTCGCATGCATCATGCCGATGGACGACACCTGTCCCCTAAACAACTCTACGCCTCTGACACGCCGTCGTGACGTCATGATCTTTTCATTTCCTCCAATCCAAATCGAACCAAGACGGTTGGAATTCGACCAGACTCTCTCCCCAGGCGACACGTGTCAAAACAATTCGTCAGATTTAAAATTCGAATTTCACGCCTAAAATTCAAATTTTGGGGGCAAACTGTTTGGGTAAAAAATCACACCTCACGACCGACGCCACAAAACTTAGATAACATTTTCATAAGACCACTCTTGTATTAAGATAAGGTCTTACAGGTTATTTACAGAAGAGTACTCGATCGTATATTTTTATGCTGGTCGTACGTTTCGTACGACCGACGTATGAGACTTATGACAGTCGTACGACAATACTAACCGTTAACAGTCGACACCCGTTTCTTTTGTTTATTAATGCAGGTCCACGAGCATTCATGGTGCAAACGGCAAATAACGGACAAGTAATCAATGGCATTAAAAGCCCGACAGCGGTTACAAAGCAAGCCATCAAAACACATTTAATGACCAACGGAAGATATATAAAGGCCTGCTCTACAACCAAAAAAGACACGGAATCTACATCTGCTCCATCTATTTTCTAAGCTATTTCACATCGAAAACACAACAATCTATAGAGCATTTGAACGAATATCGTTAAAGCTACCTTCACACGACAACAGTTCGAACCGCAGGACAACAAACTTTTTTGCATGATTTACACACGACACATGACTCTTTCACGCGAATAAGTTTATTTCTACATTCATTTGTAATCTGTTGTACACAAAACACCTGTTACAAAAGAACTTTCGCCCCTGTTTGGTGACTATAGTGCACCGTCGACCCTCACAAGTCGACCGCGGATTTTTCCCCCGTTTTGGGGTTTTCTACGTCACCAAATCTATTGCCTTGTTTACTTTTTTCTTTGCGATTGTGTTGATTGGTCCTGAGATACATTTCTTTAGTTGTAAAAAGTCCACATCAACCTTAAGTTGTTCTTTTGGGCGATTTTTGGCATTAACAACAGCGACGAAGTCAGCTAGGACTAGTGATTTAATCGCCGTTCGAGGCTTAAAATCGACGTCGTAGTCGCTGAGGTAAATGCTCCATTTTATCAATCGTCCTGTCAATTCAGGTTTTCTAAAGACAGACTTGAGAGGTAACTTAGTTACGACAGTGATAGGGTGAGACTCGAAGTAGTGTCGTAACTTCTTGGCAGCTGTTAATGCCAAAAATCACCCAAAGGATAACTTAAGGTTGATGTGGAACCTTTAACAACTAAAGAAAGAGATCTCAAGACCAATCAACACAATCGGGATAAAAAGTAAATAAGACAAGAGAATTGGTGACGCGGAAAACCTAAACGAGGGAAAAAACCGCGGTCGACTTGTGAGAGTCGACAGTGCACTATGGTCTCCAAACAGGGGCGAAAGTCATTTGGTAACCAGTGTTTTGTGTACAACAGATTACAATAAAAGAGAAAGTAAACTTAATCGTAAGAAAAAGTTGTGTGTCGTACGTAAATCGTGCGAAATAAGCTGTTGTTGTGCGAATCGAACTGCTGTCGTGCGAAACTTACGTCAGCTTCTATTGATCACTATTGTATTGCGTAGAAATGTAGAAATGAGTGTAAATGTTGGATGTTGTGATGTTCAGATGTGTGTAGCTCTATGATTCCGTGTCCCGGTTCGAAGGTGGAGCAGGCCTTTATATAGCTTTTGTTGATAATGAATGCGTCTTGATGACTGGTTTCGTAACCGATGTCGGGTCTTCAATGTCATTAAGAGCTCGTCCGTTACTGGCCATTGTACCATGATTGCTCGTGGACCTGCATTAATGATCAAAAGAAACGGATGTTGACTGTTAATGGTTAGTGTAATCGTTCGACCATCTTGAGTCTCGGACGTCGGTCATATGGAACATATGACCATCAGGAAAGTGACCGACCGAATGTTCATTTGTAAATAACCTGCAAGACCTTATCTTAATATAAGAGTGGTCTTATGTAAATGTCATTTTGAGTTACCTATCGTCGGTCGTGAGGTTTGATTTTTTACCCAAACAGTTTGCCCCAAAATTTTGAATTTAGGCGTGAAATTTGAATTTTAAATTCGACGAGGTGATTTGACACGTGTCCGATGGGGAGAGGGTCTGGTCGAATCCCAACCGTCTTGGTTCGATTCGGACAAGAGGAGACGAAGAGGTCGTGACGTCATGACGACGTGTCAGAGGCGTGGAGCTTTTAGAAGACAGGTGTCATTCTCGGCATGTTGCATGCGAAAAGGTGGTGGACAGTTGTCGACCATTCACCGGATCAACCTGACACGACGTTTGCTATAAATATCGCGATTCTGGAGATCACTTCCTTTTTTACGTTTGCGATATTTTCAAAGAGATATTTTTTAAAGAGATTCAGTTGCCATTTCATGTGTTTGCTATAAATCGAGGGAAAAGTTTGTTAATCTTCTCATCGTTTTCACAATGTAGATAGAACCTGCAAGCACCATCATTGGCCAAGAGAGTCTATCGGCTGTTCGGACGTTATCGGGCGTCCCCGATGTTGTGCAACTGTACTCGTCGGATCAGTTTCGGTCGTCCGAGTGCCCGAATGGGCATTTCATTTTATATGAATACCCTTTTAAGGTGGGTTTTAAGTGGTCGTTCTCCCCACTAGTTAGGGAGTTTCTGGAGAAGTTCCATCTTTCTCCTGCCCAAATGATGCCACAATTTTGGCGAATAGTCCGTGTGATCAGTAGGATCACCGGCGAGTAGACGACTCCGTTCACGGTAGAGGACCTTCTGGCGTCCCACATGGTTAAGGTGGACAACTACCACCGGTACATCCTGTTCTCCAAGTACAAGTGAGCTCAGGTTTTGGTGCTGAACACCCAGGTAAACGATCGTGGGTGGAAGGCTCGGTACGTCTTTGGCAAGACGCAGTCGCTCGAGCTTCTACAGGAGGACACGGCATGGGTTACTGCCCGGTGGAACACTAACAGTAAGTTTTTATTTTCGTTTGTCATGTACTTTCTTTTGAATCGTGCGTGCTAGCTGATCGTGAGTTTTTGTTTCATCCATCACTTTCTCTGAGGATGACGTCTCTAAGGAGATGGAGGCGAAGATCGAAAAATTCCGTATGTACAATCCGGAAGACAGATCTTTCTTCGTCCAGCGGAGTCTTAGGGACGAAGACGACGAGGTCCAAGTACTTGGAGGGACGTAGATCCCTGTCGTGGAGGAAGCAGAGAGAGAAGAGGAGGAAGATGAGATAGCAGGTATTTATCGTACGTTTTACCCGGTATGTCATACGTTTTGCTTATACGTCCATCTTCTTATCGTATCTCTGTTATTTTGCAGGTGGGTCAGGCGATTTGCCTACTTACGGCGTGTCAAAGAAGGAGGCTCAACTCCTCCTGGCCCGTTAGGCCAAGGAGTTGAAACGTAAGGGTCCCCCACCCCCGTCGTCGGGGGTAAAGAAGTCCAAGACGGTTCTCTGGAGGGAACCGTTGTCGAAGGGTGGTGATCCGTCTAGGGTCGCCACTGCTAAGAAGACGAAGACGCCACCGGGAGTTATAGACGTGACTACAGTGAGAGTGGCCTCTCCTCTGATCGAAGAGGTCGCCCCTTCCTCCTCGTCGGCCGACAAAGGGAAAGGAAAGAAGACGGAGGAGTCCACCGGGGTCATGACAGTGAACTTCATGCTGCCGTCAAACTTCATGGTCGGGGAAGAGATGGACAGTGACAAGTTGTTCCCTGACATGGAAAAATTCCTCTTGCCTTCCTTCCAGGAGCGGCTCGAGGGTGTCATGGTCGACAACATGGGGTCGCACGTCGTAGGGCTGACTTTCAAGGTACGTACGATCCATTTGTTTAAAGTATTTTTTGTCGTTTGTTTACTAATGTTTGTGTATTCATGCGTTGCAGGAGTTCCAGACTTCTCTTTGTTTGTATGCCCATATGGATAAGATCCATAGGGTTGCTCCTGTTGCCATAGAGAAAATGCACAAGGTGCAAGAGGAAACTCGCGTGGCAAGGGAGCAAGAGAAGCTGGCGATGGAAAGGGCCGAGTGCCTTTCGGAAAGGCTCGATGAAGTCCATGACTTCTATGCGGCGTCGATGAATGCGAAGGAAGACCTTCAGCGTCATCTGAGGGAAGCCCTTGAGAAGCCCTCTACGACTGAGGCGGAGTTAGGAGCGACTAAGGGCTCCTTGGCCGAGAGCGAAAAACAGGCCGAGGACCTTAAGTCGCTCGTTGAGGCGAAAGAGAGGGAGATCGCGTCCTTAGAGGAGCGACTCCAATCGTTTAAAGTTCTGACCCGTCTGAGGGTCCGAGCGACGATCATGCGTCGCCACTTATGGGGGTTAAACTCTATGGTCGGAGCCGAAGAGGAGGTCACCACTTTCTTAGAGCAAGTCGGGGACGAGGAAGAACTCGACCAAGAAGACAAGCTCGAAGAATGGGACTGTTAATGGAAAAAATCGTCCAAAAGGATAACTTAAGGTTGATTGTGGAGCTTAACAACTAAAGAAAAGAATCTAGCGACAAATTGTACGACAAAGGGACAAAGATTTTGGTGACGCAGGAAAAACCTCAACGAGGAAAAAAACCCGCGGACGAATTTGGGGGTCGTCGCTGCACTATGATCGCCAAACAGGGGCCATGTCCTTATGTTTCGGGTGTCGATCGTACAGAGATTACAATACAAATGAAAGAAGAGACTTTAAATGTAAAGTAACAAGTGTTTCCAATGTAAAAACGAGTGTGTCGTGTGTGAAAACTATATGTCGTGTATGAAAGTTATGCATCGAGCGTGGGAGTTGTGCGTCGAGAGCGAACTGTTGAGAGAGATTTCTTTGCTTCGAGCGTTCTTCGGAAAGCAGATGTCCGCAAATGGGATTGTGATCTTCGTATTTATAGTCTTCGTAGCTTTAATTGACCATCATGATTGTAGGAGTAACGGTCGCAATGGTCATTGATGTTAATGCTCATAACTGCTTTCATCGGTTACGTCTGTTGGCCATAAAGGACATTGATCCTGCATTGAATGAGAGAAACGTAACAGAAATGTCGCATGTTAGTCGGTCGAAGTCGAGAGCTATGTCACGACGGTCGAGGTCTAGGGGTACTTTTAACTTCAGCTTTGGTTAAAGGATCAAGTGTTCGTGATTTGACTTGGTTATGAGGGAAGTGCAATAAATGTTCTTATTGGCTTGGTCGTGGCCGAGACTGGTGATTTTTTGCCCAAACAGTTTGCCCCTAAAATTTAAAAAGTGGAATAGTAAATCCAAGTTTCAAAAGTTTTTAAATTTTGCTAGTCGGACGTCTAGGGTCGTGACACGTGTTTAAAAAATGTTTTTAGTTGCCTTGGAACTGGATCGGTCCAATTCCAACTAAAGAATAAGTCGAAAAGGCGATAAGGTCGTGACGTCATGCTGACGTACGATCGTGCACAACAGCTGTAAACGCCAGGTGTCGACGATCTGTCGAGTATTTTAAAAGGCAGGGGCACGTGTCGATTATCGAGAGGTTCGACCTGACACGATCGTTTACATAAATAGCGACCTTCGACGAATCTTTTCTACTTTACAATTTCATAGAGTTTTTAGAAGAGATTTCTTGCGATTTCCTGCTGTTTTTTCGCCGAATCATTCCCAAACTTGTCAAAGATCTTCGACCTGCTAGAGTTTTGAGGTTTTAGCACGCCTATATAAGGTACGACTCTCTAGTCTTTGTATGCGTCGTAAGTCGATTGCTAGGAAACCTAGGAAGAACTGGGATATTTGGGGCTTTTCAGAGCGGAAAATCTTACTGACGGGATTAGCGATGTCGACTGAGCCTAGGAGTACCATCTAGGATCAGGACGCTCTAGACGACTTTAGGACTTTAGCAAAAATCCCTGTGGGGATTACTGTGGGCAAGGCCGGTAATATTCGACCAGAGATGTGTACCGAGGGGTACGTCGTGATATACGAGTATCCCTTTAGAATAGGCTTTGAGTGGCCCTACTCTCCTATGGCGAAGTCTTTTATGTGCGAGTTTGACCTCTCGCCTGGACAACTGATGCCCCAATTCTGGAGGGTGATCCAGGTCATCGAGCGACTTACCTCACACTGGGAGTCGCCGATGAACGTAAAAGAACTTTTGGCTGCTTATCAGGCCAAGAAAGAAACATACCGTCGCTACAGCCTCTTCTAGAGGAATAAGGGCGACCGTACCTTGGTCCAAAAAACTACGGTCAACGACCGCAAATGGAAGACCAGGTACATCTTCGTACGAGTAGCAACGCTGGACTCTGATAGTGATTGGATCAGGTCGGGATGGAACATGGCCGGTGAGTTTTAGCTGTGATCGAGTGTCAGCTTTGTTATATTCGTCACTTTGCTTTTTGGCTAATCTTCTTTCTCTGTGTTTTTAGACATCAATTTTGACAGCGTAGAGCCCAACGATGATTCCAAGGCTAAAATCGAGAAGTTCTTGGAAATTAGCACAAACGATCGATCGTTCGTCACACGCCATCTAATAGACGAAGACGACGACGCGGTTTTCTTGAGTGATAGGATACAGTTGGGTCGAGGGGAGAGAGAGAAAGAAGAAAAGCAGAAAGAAGAGGAGGACGACTCTGAGGATACCGAGGAGACTAAGGAAGAGTAGAAGAAAGAGGAGTCGAAGGAAGAGATGACTGGTAAGTGTACCTTACCTTGTTCGACATGCTTCTCTCTTCGTTTCAGTCGCCTAACTGTTCTTCTTTCTTTGTTTCACAGGAAAATCCCAACAGCCACAGCTGTCACACCCCGCTAAAGCGAAAACACGGGATGTCACAGCTAAATGTTTCAATGCGTAAGGTAGAAGACAACACACAATCATCATATCATAAAAGTTACAAAATACAACGTGTCTTTGAAATACAAATTGTCCAAAGTAAAGAAAATAGTCTTGACATGATGAAAATAAAGTTGGATGTCGCTAGTTTGTAGTGCCTTCTAGAATTCTTCCTTACTTGTTGTTTCCTGAAAAGCATGTAAAGGAGAGTGTCAACTATAAAATAGTTGGTGAGTTCATAGGTTTTTGTATGAACTAAAAGTTTTAATGCAAGTTGATAAGTTTCGCACTTTCAAAGATTGTGGTACAACTCTCGGTTGTAAAGTTTTCGTTGTTGTTTCTGTATTGTATGCTCATGGTATATAATGTGATGCCTCAGAGGTAGCATGCTAAGCCATTACCCAAACCTCATGACCATTGTATTAGTTTGCCCCGAGTCATCATGTTCTATCGCTAACATGGCGTTGTAATAATTATGCACTCACATCACAGTAAGTGGGTGGTCAACCAAATAACGTTATCCATAATTACCATGGCTCGCACACGTGAGTTAAATAGGTAATGTAAAAATATGTGGGGACTTTTGTACGATAGCATAAACTCAGAAGCTTTAACATGTGCACACGTACCGTAGAGCGTTAAACATGCGTAGTATTTCAGTAATAAAACAACTGATTTCAAAATAAAATTTGTAACATGCTTTCCACCCCAAAATGTATAAAACAGTAAAAAGGGGCTATGAAGACTCACGGTGATAAACGTAGTTGTTCCCAAGTGGTGCGTAATGCGATCCGTAACGCGATCCTACGTGGATCCTACGAATGTAAGGACACTAGTAAGATTCTATGCTCTAAACCTTAGTCCTTGGTATCGTGTAATTATCCAAATCAACATAAAATGCCTTTGTTGAGGTTAAGTTTGTATGTTGTTATAAGCTCATCGATATTAGTAATTAATATCTCAAACGTTACATATGATAATTCGAGATTACCGCAATTTCGTCATGACGTTTGACGAAAAGGGGTCAATAATTAGGAGTCATATGTATAGTATATATAAAGTTAGGAGTTAGGTTATATATACATATACCGCAATTTCATCTTAAAATGATGAAAATGGTTCAAAATGAAATGTTAAATGTTAGAGTATAAATAAAATGAGTAAGTAAATATATATAGATATATTCCACAATTTCATCATACAAAAGATGAAACGGGTAAAGTTAAGATAAATAAATACGTATATATATAGTACATATATATATATATATACCACAATTTCATCACCAAAGGTGAGGAAAAGGGTCAAGAGGTAGCATATAGCTATAATATGATATAGTTGTTAGCTGTCCAGAATATGTAGTCACTTTCGGTTCATTTTCGGATGACTTCCAGAGATCGTTAGGTTATGATATTTTATGACCAGTTACTTCCATGTGTTAGGAAACCTTTGACATAAGTTTCATGATTTTTAGAGTAGTTTTAGTGCTTGGAATAATACCCGACGTAAACTGTGACAGAAAAATGTTGCTGTTGCGCACTGTTTTTGTGCATACTGTTTGGAGGCCGAAAACTTAATGTTTTGCAAAGATTCCAGTTGGGTTTGATCCATAACTCATAAAAGAAAATTCCAGAAAAAGAATCACCCTATTTGGAGTATTTTTTAGAGAGATATGGCCATGCAAAGTCAGTGGAAAAATCTGACAGATTGTTGTTGGAAAAACTTCTTTATATAAAAGCATTATTTCTATTGGTTCTTTAAAGATTTGTTCTTTTTGCTTGGCCACGATTTTTGACACAACAAATCCAATATTTTCAGATGAAAAACTTCCTTTTAACGTAAACAATCCACATGCAAATAACTTAGATCACTCATCTTGTCAAAACATTTTCAAAAATTGGTTCTTTTGAGCTTTTTGTGAAAACATTCAAGTAAATCATTCTTTGATCACTAACTTTGGTTTGATGATGGATTCATCACACTTTTAATGACATGCAAAGTGTTATGGTGATGAATCTACAAACATTAGGATACAAAGATATGTTTAGAGAAAGCCACATTTAAACTAGTGTAGAAGATGAAACTTGAAGATAATGAATAAACAATAAGAAGAAGTGTAGGCTTTGCTCTACTTGAAATTTTTACCTTGTGGAGACTTGTGTTCTTGATGTTCTTGAGTGTAAAATGGCTGGACTTTGAAGTTTAGTACAGAGAAAAAGAGAGAAAATGAGAGAATGAGTGAAGTGAATGAAAATGAAAGAGAGAGGGGTCTTAGGGGGGGGGGGGGGGGGGTTGGAGAGAGAGAGAGAGTGTGTGTGGAGTGTGGTTTTGTGTAAAATGATTGTGTTTTTATTTTTATTTATAATTTATTTTTATTTCTTTTAATTATTTGAATTATTTAACATTACAATTTAATTAATTATAAGGGTTACTAATTAACTTTACTAGTTTTTTTTGTAAGGTTTATATATATAACCATATATATGTAGGATGTTTTTGGTTGACATTTTATGAGATGTATGGATAATTCCCTAATTTGAGGGGTTTTAGGCAAAAATTCTAAATTTTTCCTACTGTATCGGGTTGACTGCTAAAATTGGACAGTGTGACATATAATATCAGTATCTGATATCTTTAGTGCAGTTCTAACTTGAACGCGATTCTGACGGTTGTCACAGTCTCCCCCGGTTAAAAGAATTTCGTCCTGAAATTCAAGAACTTTCGTCTATAACCGGTTCTTTAGCAAAGAGGTGAGGATACTTGTGTTTCATGTAATCCTCTCGTTCCCATGTGTACTCAGGCCCACGCCTTGTGTTCCAGTGAACTTTCACTATTGGAATCTTGCTTCGCTTAAGACGCTTGACCTCTCGGTCAAATATTTCGATTGGTTTTTCAACAATGTGCAGTTTATCATTGATTTGGACTTCTTCCAAAGGCACAGTTATCTCCTCGTTGGCTAGACATTTCTTCAAGTTTGACACATGAAACGTGTTATGAATAGCACTTAGTTCTGTTGGCAACTCCAGTCTGTATGCTACTGGTCCAATTCTTTTGGTGATTTTAAATGGTCCAACATATCGAGGGTTCAACTTTCCTCGTTTTCCGAATCGGACAGTTCCCTTCCAAGGGGATACTTTTAGAAAGACTCTATCGTCAATTTGAAACTCTAACGGTTTCCTACGGTTGTTCGCATAGCTCTTTTGACGATCTTAAGCTGCTTTAAGTCTATCCCTGATGATTGCAATTTTGTCGGTGGTTTCTTGTACAATGTCTGGACTAGACAACTGTCTATCTGCAATCTCCAACCAACAAAGAGGTGAACGACACTTGCGTCCATACAGTGCTTCATATGGCGCACACTTAATACTGGTGTGATAGCTATTGTTGTAGGAAAACTCAACTAACGGTAAATGGTTATCCCAACTTCCTCCGAAATCTATTACACACGCTCGAAGCATGTCTTCCAATGTTTAAATGGTTCGCTCGCTTTGGCCGTCTGTTTGGGGATGATAGGCAGTACTTAAATTCAATTGTGTCCCCAATGCTCTTTGAAGTTTTTGATATACAGCCTTGACCTTTGAGCAAGTTACACATTTTCCTACGTATAGGGCAATATCCTTCTTCATTCCTGGCCACCAATAATATTCCCTTAAATCCTGATACATCGTATCCGCACCAGGATGAATTGAATATCGTGACTTGTGGGCTTCATTCAGGATTGTCTCCCGTACCTTGCTAGCTTTTGGAATCCAAACTCTGTCCTTGAAATAACGTACTCGATCAACCTTAGTTTCAAATCTACTTTCTATGCCGTGAAGGGTTTCGTCCTTCAAGTTTTCCGTTCTCATTGCTTCGGTCTGCGCTTCAAGAATTCGAGTCTTTAAACTTGTTTGTACAAGCGCTCCCATTGCTCGTACACGTGAAGGTTTTGTCCTTTCCTTCCTACTCAGGGCATCAGCCACTACATTGGCCTTACCTGGATGATAACGAATATCACAATCGTAATCACTGAGTAACTCTACCCACCTTCTTTGTCTCATGTTGGGCATTTTCTGGTCTAGAATATGCTGAAGACTTTTATGATCGGTGAAGATGGTGCACTTAGTGCCGTTTAAATAATGTCTCCAAATCTTCAAAGCGAATACCACACCTCCGAGCTCCAAATCGTACGTGGTATAGTTCTTCTCATGAACTTTTAGTTGTCGCGAGGCGTATGCTATCACTTTGTCCCTTTGCATCAATACACAACCTAAACCTTGATGCGACGCGTCACAATACACCACAAAATTTTATGTTCCTTCCGGTAACGCCGGAATTGGTGCATTGCACAACTTTTTCTTCAATAGCTGGAACGCCTCTTCTTGTGGTTCTCCCCAAATGAATTTACTATCCTTTTGGGTCAGTGTTGTGAGTGGTTTAGCAATTTTTGAGAAGTTCTCGATAAATCGCCTATAATAACCTGCCAAACCCATAAATTGACGAATTTCTGTCGGTGTTTTGGGAGCTTCCCATTTCTTAACAGCTTCCACCTTAGCCGGATCTACGTGAATTCCTTTTTCTCCAATCACGTGACCTAGAAAGTGTACTTCTCTAATCCAAAATTCGCACTTAGAGAATTTGGCGTACAGTTTCTGTTCCTTAAGAAGTTCTAGAATTACTCTCAAATGCTGCTCGTGATCTTCTTTACTTCGAGAGTAGATCAAAATGTCATCTATAAACACGATCACAAACTTGTCGAGGTATGGTCTGCATACCCTGTTCATTAAATCCATGAACACAGCGGGTGCATTGGTTAAGCCGAAAGGCATAACCAAAAACTCGTAGTGTCCATAACGTGTTCTAAAAGATGTCTTAGGAATGTCCTCCTCGCAGACTCTTAACTGGTGATAACCTGATCGAAGATTAATCTTTGAGAAATATGTTGCACCTTGCAATTGGTCGAATAAATCATCTATTCGAGGGAGAGGATATCGATTCTTGATTGTCAACTTGTTCAATTCCCTATAGTCGATGCACATTCGAAACGATCCATCCTTCTTCTTGACAAACAGGACTGGAGCTCCCCAAGGTGAGGAACTTGGCCTAATAAATTCCTTGTCCAGAAGTTCTTGGAGTTGACTCGACAACTCTTGCATTTCGGCAGGTGCTAGACGGTACGGTGCCTTAGCTACATGTGTTGCTCCAAGTATGAGGTCAATTTGGAATTCAACTTGTCTAAACGGGGGCAGTCCAGGCAAATCGTCGGGGAACACTTCCGGGTGATCCCTTTACCACGGGAATGTCTTGGATTCGCCGTTCCTCGGACTTCTTCTCAACTATGAGTGCCAAAAATGCAACACACTTCTTGTTGATCCAAACCCTCAGTGATTTGATAATGACCCTCTCTTAAATACTTAGTGAAAATTGTATGTAAACAATATGTATCAGAGTTTCACTATCGCTGATAAGTACTAAGATCTTACAGTACCGCTGATAGGAACTCTCGCTCTTTAAATTAAACATTCAGCGAACACTGTTCACCATAATGCGCTGAGTCTGTTCAGTCCTTATGGTGATCGCTGATAAGTTAGTTGTTTACTTATAATCCCTGAAGACAAGTTTCACGTCAACAAAGGTTCTACGCTGAAGTCGAAGTTCAAGCTCAAGAATCAGCGACAAGTCTACTAATGAACTGATGCGGATCAGCGAAGACTCAGATTTGTCCACTCAACGTGAAATATCAAGTACAAGACTTCAGCTATCGCTGAACTTTATCATCTGCTGAATAGTAAATGATAATCGCTGAATCAACGAAAGCTGATCATGAAGTCCTCCGTACAAAGTACTTTTGTCTTAACCTCCCTTGCACGCCACCGTACGAAATGTCAGAAAAGAACCTCCGAAAATCTGAGATCGTACAACCACTCTGATACTACACTGTTCATCTTTACGGCTACTAAGGTTGTCAACAAAGGTCAATGACATGCAACCAATCCGCTGATGACACGTGTAAAGTGTATACTGAATTGCATTAAATGCATGCAGTATATAAAGAGATGAACTCACTTCATTTGAAGTAACTTGCTAACTCTGGACAAGTTCAAATCTCTCTCAAGATAGGATTTTATTAGTAATCTCCTTATCTTTCTTAGTGCAAGAAACCTTAGTGTTCCAACTTGTTTAGATTTAGGTTTATCCTTAATCTTGTTTCCGCAACAAGCTGTAAATTGTTAATGATTTATCAATAAACAATTTAGAAAAGTAAAATAGCGTGTTTGTATTCAACCCCCCCCCCCCCTTCTACAAACTTGTATAGGCCTTTCGGGACCAACAAGTGGTATCAGAGCAGACTTGTTTAATCTCATAAACAAGATCTAATCTAAGATATTTCTCTTCCTTGCTATTATCTGAAAATGGCCTCCCACACAAACACAAATTATATAGACAATGGTTCTCTTGCAAAACCCCCTAGATTTTCCAGAGACAACTTCAACTTATGGAAAAATAGGATGATGCTCTTCCTAGAAGGTGTAGACCCTACTATGACCTACTATCTTGAAAACGGCCCACACATCCCTGTAACTATTGATCCTTTAGTTCCAGCCACTGCAACTCGAGCTGCTATTCCTGAAAGGTTGATTCCAAAGGAAATACACATGTGGACCGATGAAGATAAGAAGAAAGTGGCTATAGATACAAAAGCCAGATCCATACTATCCATGGCCCTTCCTGACGAAGTCTACCATTCCGTCATGAACCTGAAATCCTCAAAAGCCATGTGGGACACAATATGTGTTCAGTATGAAGGAACGTCTGAAGTCCAGGATTCAAGAAAGATCAACCTGGTAAGACAATACGAAAGCTTCATTTCTGGTAAGAATGAAACTCTCTCTGAAGTTCATCAACGTTTTAATTGCTTAATTATAGATCTTAAAACGGTTGGTAAGGAATATTCTAACTTTGAAGTGCTGACAAAGTTTTTAGAATGTTTACCTGAAAGCTGGGACAATTATTCCATGTGTCTCAAGCTGTCAAAAGATCTAAGATCAATGACACTTGCTACCTTATATGGCACATTGCTGAATCATGAGCAATCTAGCCATCTTAAGAAGAATCTTGTAAAAGATTCCAAAAGCACCCCTGTTGCTTTAATCTCAGAGGAACCTTCTACTCAGCGACCCGTGGTCACTATCACTGAGTTAGAAAGTAACTCTGAAAGGTCATCAGATTCTGATTCTTCAGAAGATGATGAATCCTTGGCTCTCCTAACTAAAAAGTTCAGGAGATTCGCCAAGAAGAAAATGTTTAGAAAGAACAAAACTCTTTCTATAGCTGACAAGCCTAAGTCATCAGCTTTTGTTGATAAGGCTACTGCTACTTGTTTCAACTGCGAAAAGACAGGTCATTTCGCTAACGAGTGCAGGTCAAAGAAAATCATGAGACCTTCAGCTTTTACAAAGAAATCCTTTGTTCCAAGGAATAAAGATGACAAATACTCAAAGCTGAAGGAAAAGTATGCAAAGCTGAAAAGCTTTAAGAAGAAAGGAAAAGGCCTGATGGCTGACTATGATTGGGCTGCTTCTGATGAAGAAGCCTCATCATCTGATTCTGAAGATGATGAAGCAAATCAATGTCTCATGGCCAAGATTGAAGAAGAGGAAGAAAGTTCAGACATTCCCTCCACTTCAACATCTGCCATTCAGGTATCACCTTCCTTCTTTACCAATATTGCAAATATTGATGAAGCTGATAGTCTCCGTAAAATCGAACTGCTGACTAGAAGTTTATACGAAGCCATGAACGGCAAAGCTGTGGTTGAAAACCAAAATCTTGATCTCGCTGAAAAGCTTAAAAACTGCCACCTTCAAATAGAAAAGCTTTCTAAATTTGAAGAAGATTTTAAAGATCAAGTCCATTTAAATCAGCTAGTCAAAATCGAACGAGCAGAAGCTATCGCTGCATTAAAAGCTGAACAAGCTACTGTTGAAGGATGGTGTAATTCTTCAACAAAGATCACTGAGATAATTAAGGCTCAGATTCCTCTGAGTGATAAACGTGGTCTGGGTTATAAATATGATACTCCAATACCAACCACTGAACGTTCAATGCTTAAATTTGGAACGTTCGTATCCTCAGTAGCTGACACTTCTTCATCTCAGTACTCCTCGTCGATTACACCAATCCCTGAGGAAACTCCTACCTCCTCAAAAGGTAAGGAGAAAATGGTTTATTCAAAACCTACCTCTGTCTCTAAAGACAAAGGTAAAGGAATTGTTATTTATCAAAATCCTCAGAAGGGTACCTTAGTACCTAAGCTGAATGCTTCCAAAGCCTTAGTGATTCATTCATCCGGTTCTAGAAATCAGACCTATGGATCAGTTCAGCGACCTACTCCTAGACTCAGAGTAGATATCCTTGGTAAGAAATCTGAAGAACTGAATGTTCGTCCTATTTCAAAAACCAATAGTGTACTTGGTGCTGGCACTTCTAATTCCAAATTAAAAGCTCAGCACTCAAGTGGTCCTAGAACTAATTTTAGTTATAGGAAATGTTATCACTGTGAACTTACCGATCATATAGCAAGTAAGTGTCCCACAGCCACCAAAGCTGATAAGATAGCTAAGGTGAAGATAGCACCCAAGAAGACCAAACCAGTTGCAATTCAGGTCAAGGTGACTCCTACCGCTGAGGTCAAGAAATTGACCTAAGTGAAGAAAGACAAAGCTGAATCTTCAAATG
This sequence comes from Saussurea involucrata, assembly GCA_033807775.1. Taxonomy (NCBI): domain Eukaryota; kingdom Viridiplantae; phylum Streptophyta; class Magnoliopsida; order Asterales; family Asteraceae; genus Saussurea; species Saussurea involucrata. The sequence continues at coordinate 53,808,489 of CM066324.1, forward strand.
CTGCGAAGACTGCTGAACCCATTCCAACTACTTCCACTGACAAACGCGTATACATGGTGAAGTGGGTACCCAAGCAAAACTAATCTTCCTTTGTATTGCAGGTTAAGAAGGGTATCTGGTATCTCGATAGCGGATGCTCTAGACACATGACTGGAAAGAAAAACCTGCTCGCTGAATACAAGGAAGAGAAGGGTCCCTCTGTGACTTTCGGTGGAAATGGAAAAGGACATACCCGAGGGTATGGTGTACTTTCAAATGGTACAACATCCTTCAGAAGAGTCGCATATGTTGAAGGGCTGAAGCATAATCTTCTAAGCATCAGTCAGCTTTGCGACATGGATAACAAAGTGATTTTCACTAAGGAATCCTGCTTTGTCTCTGACAAAAAGGAGAAGATAGCTCTCAGCGGTTATCGTTTGGAAAATGTTTACGTTATAAACATGGACTCAACAACCACTGAGAACTCTTGTTTCTTCTCAAAAGCATCTTCTGATGTTAACTGGCTATGGCACAAAAGGCTCTCACATCTCAACTTCAAGACACTGAATACTCTTTCATCCAAAGAGTTAGTCACTGGTCTACCTCAACATTCATACGCCAAAGAGTCCTTATGTTCAGCGTGTGAAAAATGGAAGCAGACCAAGGCAAGCTTTAAGTCAAAGCAAGTTTCCTCACGGTCATCTCCTCTACAACTACTCCATATGGATTTGTTTGGCCCCGTTAACAAACAATCCATCGCTGCAAAGAAATATACGCTGGTCATAGTTGATGAATTCTCTCGTTACACATGGGTAATGTTTCTCCGTTCTAAGAGTGACACCCCTGAAGAACTCATCACCTTTGTTCTGAAGATGGAAAATCTGAACAATATGACTGTTCACTCAATAAGGAGTGATCATGGAACTGAATTCAAAAACAGTTCTCTTGATTCCTTCCTTGAGAGCAAGGGTATTTCTCACAACTTTTCGTCAGTGAGAACACCACAACAAAACGGAGTCGCTGAAAGAAGAAATAGAACAATTATCGAAGCTGCACGTTCAATGCTCAGCGATTCTCACCTGCCTACTCAGTTTTGGGCAGAAGCTGTCAACACTGCTTGTTTTACGCAAAACAGGTCGCTGATAGTTAAAAGATTCAAAAAGACAGCCTATGAACTCTTTCATGGGAGAAAGCCTTCAATCAGCTTTCTTCACATCTTTGGATGTCAGTGTTTCATACTGAACAACAGAGATGCCCTTGGAAAGTTTGATCCTAAGGCTGATGATGGAATCTTTCTTGGATACTCCTCAGTTTCCAAAGTCTTCAGAGTCTTCAACCGAAGAAGACAAACTGTAGAAGAAACTATTCACGTCACGTTTGACGAATCCCGTTCAGCGAACTCTAAACCGAACGCTGATACAAAAGAACTGAATCAATGGATGTTTTCTCATCTTGGTGATTCAGAAGATGTTCCCACTCCTCATGCTCACACAGTAGAAAATGATGGTCCTTCTATCATTCCAAATATGCAAAATAGTGAAACTGAAACATCTTGGGTCTCAGCTGTTCCTATAAACATTATACCTGCAGTTGATCCAAATGTCTCAGAAATTCCATCTATTTCTCAGCAATCAGTGAATGAAGTGGCAAATGCAAACATTCCTCTCTTAGCTGATAATCCAGAAGTAGCTGAAGCCTCATCTTCAGTTTCTCCAGTTCAGACTGAGTCAGCGACGCATGCTCCGGCTCAGCGATGGACTGTAAATCACCCAATCGATCAAATTCTTGGTGATCCCAACGCTGGTATTCAGACTCGTAGAAGTGCAGGTAATATTTGTTTATTTGTTAACTTTATTTCTCTAACTGAACCAAAGAAAATAGATGATGCCCTCAGAGATCCAAACTGGGTCAGCGCTATGCAAGAAGAGCTGACTGAATTCGAAAGAAACAAAGTTTGGAAACTTGTTCGTAGACCAACTGACAAAACGGTGATAGGCACTAAATGGGTCTATCGAAACAAGTTGAACGAACATGGTACTGTAACTCGCAACAAAGCTCGTCTTGTTTCTCAGGGATACAGACAAGAGGAAGCCATAGATTATGACGAAACTTTTGCTCCAGTAGCAAGACTTGAATCTATTCGTCTTTTCTTAGCATATGCTGTACACAAAAACTTCACTGTACATCAGATGGATGTTAAGTCAGCATTTCTAAATGGAAAGCTGAATGAAGAAGTATATGTGGAACAACCTCCAGGATTCTCAGATCCTAAGCGTCCAGGTTATGTTTATAAACTGGACAAGGCACTTTATGGCTTAAAGCAAGCTCCACGTGCATGGTATGATACTCTCTCTACTTATCTCCATATTGAAAAATTTGAGCGAGGTAAGATTGACAAAACTTTGTTTTTTAGAAAAGTGAAAGGTCATATCATTTTAGTTCAAATATATGTTGATGACATTATATTTGGTTCTACTAACCCTGAGCTTTGTACTCGTTTCGCTGATAGAATGAAAGATGAGTATAAAATGAGTATGATGGGCGAACTAACATATTTCCTTGGTCTTCAGATTAAGCAAACTGAAAAAGGAAATTTTATAAATCAGGGAGAGTATGTTAAAGATATGCTGAAGAAATTCGACTTAACTGAAAGTTCAGCTATGAAAACCCCTATGGCACCACCGCTGATACTTGATAAGGACACAAAGGGTGTTCCTGTCAATGTCACGCTGTACCGTGGGATGATCGGCTCACTATTGTATCTTACAGCTAGCCGACCCGATATTATGTTTGCAACATGTCTGTGCGCACGATATCAAGCTGAACCTAAGATATCCCATATGAAAGCTGTAAAGCGAATCTTTCGATATCTTAAGGGTACAGCGAATCTAGGTCTTTGGTATCCCAAAGACTCAGGATTCGATCTAACCGCCTATTCAGACAGTGATTTTGCAGGTTGCAAAATGGATAGGAAAAGCACCACAGAAGGATGTCAGCTCCTGGGTGGAAAGCTGGTAAGTTGGACAAGTAAGAAGCAAAACTCAGTGTCCACTTCCACAGCTGAAGCTGAGTATGTAGCCGCTGGAAGCTGCTGTTCTCAAGTCTTGTGGATGAGAAATCAGCTACTAGACTATGATCTTCAGCTCTCCAAAATTCCAAACTATTGCGACAGCACAAGTGCCATCGCTATAGCAAACTATCCAGTGCTACACTCAAAGACAAAACACATAGAAATCAGATATCATTTTATCAGAGATCATGTGATGAATGGTGATATAGAACTTCATTTTATCCCAACTGATTATCAGTTAGCTGATTTGTTTACCAAACCTCTTGATGAGACAAGATTCAACTTTCTCATCAGCGAGCTTGGAATGCTGAACTTTGAAGGATATAATCTTCAGCGGTTCACATTTAATCAGCGATACGTTTATACATTCCTGTATAGGCTTCGGGATAAAATCAACTTTTATAATCCATTTCATCATCTTCTCTCTGAATAAACTTGGTTAAACTGATATCCAGGTATGTTTTCTCTCTCTGACAATCGCATGTAAATGCAAGATTTCAAAATAAATTGCATCGCTGAATATCTCTTCCTTAACAACGATATTTTGAAAATTCCTTAAACCTTCACTGATATTTCTATTCAGTGCTTCATGTTTTTCAAAAGAGTCCCTGAGTTTTTCAAAACCTCAGAGACATCCTAAAAGAATGTGAAAGGACAGTTGTGACGTCATTGCAACGGATAACACTCGGCACGATTTCTTTCTGACACACGTTTGCACGTTTTGTTCAAACTTCCAATCAAATGCAAACACGTGTCCGTGTCATGATGAAAACCTTTTCCCGCTCAAGGTTTTCTCTCTCTAAAAATCCCTATATAAGCAACTCTTGGTTTATATTTGTCTTTTACGCGAACAATCTTTCTCCGCAAGAAAAGAATTCTCTGTTTTCGACTTCAAGGTTAATATGTTCTTATTTTTTATCAAATGCGTATAACTTGTTTTCGATCTTCTCTTTGTTTTAACAAGATCAAACAAAAGAACTTTATAAAATAAAATCATTTCTTTCATGGTTTTATGAACACAACCAGTTCATGGTTGTTCTTCAAGTTTTAAATCTAAATCTTAAATTTGTTCTTCATTCGTATCCATTTTTCTTTTAGAAACTGGAATACAAGATTTTATGGGTTTTACTTTTCTTTTAAAATCAAGAAAAACCCTAATCTTCATTAAGACATTTTTTTTGTCTGAATGAAATGGACAAGATTCGAAAAATCTTAACGGAAATTTCTTTCCACATTAAGATAATTCTTATCTGTTAACATCTTTGGTTGAACTGATAATACAGTGATATGGCATCTTCAAAGCTGAATGTTACCGCTGAATCCATCTCCACTGACTCTGAGGAAATGGAAATCTTCAAAGCCCCCCAGGTGAAGTTCGAGCTGGATCAACTCGATTGGACTAAGGCCAACAACCTCTCAGCTCTTCTCGAGTTTCCTCCTCGGAAGCAAGTATCACATCTGGACGATGCTGTAAGTTTTCTGAAGAACATCCCCATCTACACAGCCCTGACCATAACACCTCCTGCCAGTCAGCGGCTCTTATCCCAGTTCTGGTACTCTGCCAGACACACTGAGCTACCCTCTGCCAAAGATCCATCCAAAACCATAGACTGCATACTCAGCGATACTGAGTATGGCACCATCAAGATCATACCCGCAATTATCCGCAAAGCCCTAAACTTCCCAAATGCCTCCAAAGAAAAACCCTTCATTCCATTCCCTGACCACAAAAAGCATGCTGACAGAGAAGCAATCATTGCTTTCCTTGACGCAATGGGTTATATCTAGGATATTGGAAGGGACAAGAAGCCTGAGAAGAAACTGACGCTGATAAAGAAATCCAAAATGCCCAGCGAGATGAATTTCATCTTCGCTCACCTGATCAGCTGCATGACAGCGAAATCCGGATCTTCTGATCAAGCCGCCCAACCTCAGCAGTCCATGGGATACGCACTGCTGAAAGGTCTAAATATTGACTGGGCCTCCATTATTTATGAAGACCTGATTCAACGTGTCGATTCTGCCGCTGACAGACCAGCATGGGTTCCTTACCCACGATTCATCAGCGCCATCTTTCAATATGGCCTGAAGGACAGCTATCCTGAAGTGGGTGATCTGAAACTTTCTCAGATTGGCCCTAAGGTTCTCGACTTCAAGCCTGTCGCCAATGAGGTACGTCTCTCTACTCTTCTCTCTCTTCTAAATTCTCCGCTTTCTGTGGCTCCTTCAGCGACTATACCAATCGCTGATACCCCGGCCACAACATCCTCTCCTTATAAGAAAAGGAAACCCTCATACACCTAACTTGATTCCAAAAGGATCAAGAAAACCAAGAAGCAACCCCAGCAATTCCATGCTGAAGACACCTCAGCTCATTCTGAAGAGCTGAAGGAAAGTTCCGTGGTACGCTCTGCCACACCCGTGCAAGCCATCCCTCCAATCCAGACTTCAGCGTCTCCAAACGCTGAGGTTAGAAACTTGGAAACTACCCAACCTCCCTCAGTCTCTCAAAAGACTGATGAAGTGATTGTCAGCGATTCCAACGCTGAACTCAGAACCCGAACCCCAATCTTAACCTTCGCTTCTCCCTCCACTCACTTGGACACTCCTCCAGCAAACACTGGAGATGCCATCATTCCAGAAGCCGCCGCTGATGCTTCTCAACAAATGATGAAGAAAGGACCTGCAGAGTTCACCATACCTCACCGTACTTTCGAAGAGGATATGGAACACTATTCAGGAACTTGCAACTTCGACGAGTTCATCAATCCTCCCGCATGTACTAATCCCACCTTAAACACTGTAACTAAACCTGAAACTTCTGAGCTTTCCTTTGTTCACAAGTACTTATATGTTACAGGTCCTAATTTGGGAGACATCAACGCCTCGCTGAAGTCCGTGGAAACAAAGCTGTCCAATCTCACCACCACACTCTCCAACAACTCAACAGCTGTAACAAACGCTGGAGAGAACTTGACAAATCTGACAACGGTGGTGGAGAAGAAAGCTTCCACTGAAGACATCAAGAGTCTTGATAAGACGCTCAGCGATTTTGCCAAGGTGCTCTGTGACATCTACACTGACTACACAAGCCTCAAAACATCAGTTTCGACCATGTCCAGCGAAGTAACAACGCTGAATACATCGGTTGAAAAACTCGAGGGTGATATGTCAGAGGTCAAGACTGACTTAGGATCTGTAAAGACCGACGTTAGCTCTATGAAGACGATGATCGAGACACTGGTAAACAAGGCAAATAGTCCAGCTCCTGCTCCTGCCCCTGTCCCTATTCTGGAATCTTTCACAGAGGAGGATCGCACAGAGCTGAGGAAAATCACGCCTGCTATCTCTGGCCTAGAAGACAGAATAGCAAAGCTTGAAGGTTGTGTGAAAATCTCTGGCCCAGAAGACAGAGATAACACCAATGCTGAGTCTGCCCATTCCTCCCCCAGTCATCATGAAAAAGAGGGGGAGAAGAGCGCTGAACATTCCAAGGAGAAAAGCGCTGAAGATCTGAACAACAAAAGCGCTGAAGACCTTTCCCATGATGAATCTATCAGGGGAGAGAGGAATGAAGATCTGACCACTGGACCTCAGGGAGATGAAAACCCTGAGGGAACCGAGAAGCTCGCCTCTGTATCTGAGGGGGAGCAACTCGAAGAAGATGCTGAGAATTCCGAAGCAGAAGAAGATGAAGACATCGACATCCCTGACGACAAACCATCCTTCTCTCCAAGAAAGGATGATGATGATGATGAAGATGACGATGATTTCTTTATCGTCAAACCTGCCCCAAGGATCAAAGCTCTTAAAGGAATCTCAATAAAAGAACCATCAGGGGAGAAGACAAAGACAAAGCCCTCAGCCTCTGGCGCTGAGAAAAGCAAAGACAAAGGCCTCGCTGAAGATGAAAATCTAGCGATTCTCTTTGAAAAGCCGGTTTGTCAGGTAAACTAAAACTTTACTTTTTCCTTCCCTGAACTTCTCAATAGCTCACTAAGTTCTCCAAACCTATATACACATCCACATTATTTTTCTATCTTTTCTACCCAAGTTCTTCTACCCAATTCTTATCTGTAAGATCGATGCTTTTCATCTAGTCCTCTCCCCTGTTTGAGGATGTCGCTGAAGGTTCTACTGTTGCGACTTCACAAATAAAGCCAGTTGCTGCTGATGAAATAATCCCAGTCTTGGACTTGATCTCTGAGACTGATGAACCAGAAGAACAACCTCTCTCGCGCAATAAGAGACCTTCCTCAGTTCCTCAAAAGCTGAGTGAAGAGGATCAAAAGAGAAGAGAAGAAATAATAAAGCGATTCGAGGATCAGCGAATCATTCTAAGGCCTGATCAACTGCCTTCAGTTCCTCCTAAGTTCAGAATTTCAAAAGCTGAATATCAGGACCACCTTAGAGCTGAACGCCTCATTGCTGAAAGAAAGGAGCTGAAGAGAAAGACAGAGAATACGCCATCAAGCTCACTCAAGAATCTGTCAAAGACCCCAAGCTGAAGCGTGTTCCCATTCAAATCCAACGAAAGCTGTGGGAAGAAGCCCAGAAGATCGTGGAAAAGAAAACTGAAGTTTCTCAGACCACCTTGATCTGGTGTAAAGAGAAAATTCACTTCAGATATCGTCCAGCGAAGATCAACAAGGTATTCATCTCTGGAAGAACATCTATCGAAGTACCTATTGTTGACATCAAACTGTTCAGAGAAGATGGCACATCTGAAACCTTTCGTGCTGACACTGTAAAAAGGTATGGTCTCTCTGAATGGCTGGAGATGAGGTTAGCTATCCAACCATCACAATCTAAGTACAAGAATTATTTCGAAAAGCTGATAAACAGACAGATCGACTTGATATCTTCTTGTGTGGATATTCCTCCTGTTCCTAATCTAAAGCCGAAAAGAAAAAGAGGTTCTCCAAGGAAGAAACGTCAAGATTCAAATTCAGGACCTGTCATACGAAATGAAACTGGAATTGGTTTCTCTCGCGCTGAAGTACTTGGTCCTGATCCTGATCTATCTGCCCTTGACATCTCTTTGCCACCATGTGAACTTTTCGTCCCTGGTAAAGTCATTAGTAATCCTTATGGAATATTCTTTCTTGACTACGACGGACGAAAATGCTTTCAACGGATCGCTGAGCTCCCAATCACTCCAATCGAACAGCTCAGATATCTTATCTACTGGTGTGACTTCAGAAAGGACATTCAGGCAGGACACCTAAAACCCTTGATCTTTCAAGAAGCGCTGAAGAAAAGAAAACAAGGTGTAACGGTTCCTGACTGGATGATTCCCACTGAAAAGACGACCCTTGATGAACTTCTCATTAAGGAAGAACCTTTTGAAAACTGATATAATCTCCTTTTTCTCTATTGTATCAGTTATCCTTCTGTACTTGTAATTTATTTCGCTTGTACTTGTAATCTTTCTGTTCTTCATTGTAACCTGATTCAAAGATTTAAAGAAAGATTTCAGCGAATGTACTTTACTCCATCAGTACTGAAAAGATCCCAGAAAACAGTAAAAGGGACAAATATTTTATGAGTTCTTTTTATCCTTATGTTTTCATTAAATAGCAATTTTCTTTGTTGCTATGTCATAATCAAATAGGGGGAGATTGTTGATCCAAACCCTCAGTGATTTGATAATGACCCTCTCTTAAATACTAAGTGAAAATTGTATGTAAACAATATGTATCAGAGTTTCACTATCGCTGATAAGTACTAAGATCTTACAGTACCGCTGATAGGAACTCTCGCTCTTTAAATTAAACATTCAGCGAACACTGTTCACCATAATGCGCTGAGTCTGTTCAGTCCTTATGGTGATCGCTGATAAGTTAGTTGTTTACTTATAATCCCTGAAGACAAGTTTCACGTCAACAAAGGTTCTACGCTGAAGTCGAAGATCAAGCTCAAGAATCAGCGACAAGTCTACTAATGAACTGATGCGGATCAGCGAAGACTCAGATTTGTCCACTCAACGTGAAATATCAAGTACAAGACTTCAGCTATCGCTGAACTTTATCATCTGCTGAATAGTAAATGATAATCGCTGAATCAACGAAAGCTGATCATGAAGTCCTCCGTACAAAGTACTTTTGTCTTAACCTCCCTTGCACGCCACCGTACGAAATGTCAGAAAAGAACCTCCGAAAATCTGAGATCGTACAACCACTCTGATACTACACTGTTCATCTTTACGGCTACTAAGGTTGTCAACAAAGGTCAATGACATGCAACCAATCCGCTGATGACACGTGTAAAGTGTATACTGAATTGCATTAAATGCATGCAGTATATAAAGAGATGAACTCACTTCATTTGAAGTAACTTGCTAACTCTGGACAAGTTCAAATCTCTCTCAAGATAGGATTTTATTAGTAATCTCCTTATCTTTCTTAGTGCAAGAAACCTTAGTGTTCCAACTTGTTTAGATTTAGGTTTATCCTTAATCTTGTTTCCGCAACAAGCTGTAAATTGTTAATGATTTATCAATAAACAATTTAGAAAAGTAAAATAGCGTGTTTGTATTCAACCCCCCCCCCCCCCTTCTACAAACTTGTATAGGCCTTTCGGGACCAACACTTCTTCCTCAAATACTTATGAACCTTAATACTTGACACCATCTATAGGCTTCTTCCAACTTTGTTTCCTTGTATCACGAGGGTTTTTCCGTCTTGCAACGGTATTCTAACCGACTTATCAAAACAACAAATCTCCGCTCGATTCTTGGATAACCAATCCATGCCTATAACTATGTCAAAACTCCCCAATTCGATAGGAATAAGATCAACGCTAAACAACTTATCTGCTAGATTCAAGGTACAATCTAAAATTACATCCTTAGCCTCAAATTTATGACCATTAGCAACCTCAACAATATAAGCATCCGACATTCTCCTAGATTCCAAGTCAATTAGTGGCCTAAATTCCAATGAAACAAAACTTCTATCCGCTCTAGTGTCAAATAATACTGATGCATAGTGGTTGTTTAGGAGAAACGTACCTGTCACCACATTAGGGTCACGACGTGCTTCGTCAGCTCCAATGACAAATGCCCGTCCTCGAGCCTGACCTCCTTGATTCCCCTGGTTGGCTTGTCTCGCCTGATTTCCATTGTTGTTATTGTTCGGTCTCCTACCAAACCTCGGGCACGTGTTCCGGTAGTGATCCGGACTTCCGCACTCAAAACATGCCCTTCTCCCTTCATTGGGCCCTTTTTCACTTTTACAGAACCTGGTGAGATGACCTGGCCATTTACAATTGTCACAAATAACGCAGGCTCCCTCATGATGATAGTTGCATTTGTTGCATCTAGGGAGTGAACCCTTGTATTGCCCTGGCTCCTGTGTCTTTACTCCGAAGTTTATCGTGATGTTCCTATCCTTGCTTGCACTACTAAAGGATTTCTTTCCTTAATGATGCTCTGGCTTCCTCTTATTGCTGGCACTTCCCGATGACAGAGTTCCTGCTCTCACTGCATCGTTGGTTAAAGTAGTTGCCAATGCCACAACCTCTTGGATTGTGGTCAGTTTTGCCGAGGTGACCATTCCTCGGATTTCCGATGCTAATCCCCATAAGTATCGGTCGATTCTCTTACTCTCGGGAGTGACCATGTGAGGTACCAGTTTTGCGAGTTCGTGGAAGCGAGCTGTATATCGGTCTATGTCGGCTCCGATCATGGCGTGATTCCAGAATTCAGCTTCTAGCTTCTGGATTTCACTCTTAGGGAAGTACTCCTCAATGAGCAACTTTTTAAACTCCTCCCATGTGAGTTTGTACGCATCTTCCCTTCCACGGGTTTGAACCTGGATGTTCCACCATGTTAGTGCCCTGCCTTGGAGTTGACATGTAACATATTCCACCTTGTGGTCCTCCGAGCATTTGCTAATATGGAGTACCGACTCCATGCTATCAATCCAAGAAAGCAATCCTATGGCACCTTCCTTTCCGTAGAACTCTTTGGGCTTACAGGACATGAAGGACTTGTAGTTACATCGGGTACTGTTACTTCCCAGATTTCCTCCACTACCTCCTTCATTCCTAGGGTTCGCATTGATGCCAGCAGTTACTTGTGTGACGATATTGGGTATGGCTTCTTGGATGCGTTGTGCGATGATTTGTGCTATGTCGGGCGTTTGGTTTTCAGGGGTATCTCCTGTGTGGCGTGTAGATCTTCTTGGAGGCATGATTCCAAAACACATTTGCAAAAATCGTTTTGGTTAAAATTTGTACAAATTCTCGAACTCATATTTTCCAAAGGTTTATAATTTTATTCGAATTTTTGAAACAGTAAAGTTAAGTACAAGGTAAATAGATTGATTGGCTAAAATTTCCCCCAATGGGTCTCCATTAAATGCCGAAGTTTACAAAATTTCCGGTGTTTATCGTACACCGGTATCACATTGTTTAAATGGAAATACAACTTAGAAATACGTGAATTAAAATGATAAGCAATTAAAGGTGTTTTTCAAAAGATCCTCCCACACGCTACAATCCATCCGCCTTCATATCCGCACTATCCCAAGTATGTCCCGATCACAAGCAAGAACATCAGTAACAACAACACCATTCCCACTACCAAGCTTGCCGCTTGAGCCCTTGTTGCCATTTCTCTAGCCATCCTTGCGCCATCCCGAGCTTGAGTTGATACGACGGCCAGTTGGTGTGTTAGCTCTACAAGTTCCGTTAAGACTTGAGCTTGATGGGTTACCCTGACTTGACACCCGTGCAATTCGGTTGTCATTGCCCTGATATGTCGATCTCTCGCCAAGGTCAGTTCGGCCATTCGCCCAATCGGCGCACCGGTGACTACTCTTGACGGTTCCGGTGCCTCCGGACGAGGTGTTGATAGCGTGACTCTCCTTGGGATTGGAACATTCTTCCTTGCCGTTTGTCTAACGCGAAGTCCTCCGGGATGTGGTTGAACAATCACTGGAGTGGGTCGGGGTAAAACCGTGGTTGGTGATACTCTAGGTCTATCATAGGGGTCTCGCTCGCTGGACACTTCAGGTTCCGATTCCGTACTACTGTAATCCTCTTCTTCTCGGTTGTCGGGTGGGTTAACTTGTGGTCGCCCGGTGACGTATCCTGATACATCGGCCGAGTACGATTCAGGAGTGTAGGATGGTGACGACGATGACATAGTGAAACTGAAGCAAAAATGTACTTAGTAACTAATCGCATAAGTGGTAGGAGTGAGCATCGGACGGATCGGGTCGGATCGGGGCCCAAATTCCGTAATCCGATCGGGGGTCGGGTGAGATGGCACAAACCCGATATTCGTCCAAATGGAAATCGGATATTCGGTTTTCGGGGCACATCGGGTCGGATATCCGAGTTCGGATATTTCGGATATGGGCCTGGACTCGGCCCATGTTTTTTAGCCCATGTTTGCCCACTTTCCAGACCTGTTTTTTAGCCCCATCTTTACCCACTTTCCAGGCCTGTTTTTAGACCTGTTTTTCAGCCACATTTTTACCAACTAATACTATATAAGTCTACAATATATAAAAATTAAACAAGTTAAGTAGTCAACACTCAACAACAATAATTCCAAAATTACAAAACAGAATAAGTGTTTATAAACAAACAAGTGAAATAGCGAATAACCAAAGTCCAAAATACGAAATGTCCAACTCCAAAATCCAAATCACCATCAAGAATTCAAGCCAAATAGGCAAATACCAATATACCATACCATATACGATAATCAGACTTCCTAAAGTTCCAATTCCAACCAAACATCCAAACCAATCCTGTAAGTGAACAAGTGAAACAGACAAACATCCAAATAGTTTGGTAAGAGACGGTAACAAAAAATAATAATTAACCATAAATATTAAATAGAATGATAAATCAAAAAACCGTACCTTCAACTCACGAATGAATTTCACATTCGTTCAAATCGTGAAATTCGTTCAAATCGTTTGAAGCTTGTGTACTAGGACTAGGAGTATCTTCAGTCACACGAGTTGAAGAAGTTCCACTTCCAAGCCTCAAATTTTCCATTTCTGCACGATTTAAAATTAAAAGCAACAAATTTTAAACTTTAAAGTGTTTATTTTAATCTATAAATTATCAAACTCATAAATTAATATCGTACGCGTACCTTTCTCAAACCTCTCAAGATCCTCTATGTTTTCTTCCACCGCAATTGGTTCAACAGGGCCTCTTAACCAATCTTGCGTACAAATAAGTGCTTCAACTATTTTAGGAGTTAGAGAACTCCTAAAATTATCCAACACTCGCCCACTTGTACTAAAAGTCGATTCGGATGCAACGGTAGAAATGGGTACGGCAAGGACATCTCGTGCAACTTTGGAAAGGATGGGAAAGCGTACACTATTTATATTCCACCACTTAAGCAAATCAAAGTCTAACCCATTATCATCCACAATTTGCTCTCCTAGATAAACATCCAACTCATTCATTTTTCTATCTGCGGTCCCACTTTCAGCTCTTTGCTTCTTCAAAAAACTTTTAGACTTTGATTCTTTTCCAAGAGGAGAGGGTCCATGTCTCGATTGCGATTGGGTTTGGGGTTGGGTTTGGGTTTGGGAAGGTACAGAAAATTCTTGCAAATAATCCTCAAACAAAGAAGTGAGTTGAGTCTTTACCTTCCGAAAGCACGCTTCACCTCTTTCTTCACCAAACAATGTACACAACTGGGATGGCATGAAGTCCACTTTATCTCTTGGATCCATAATATTGGCAAAGAAAATCACCATATTCATCTTTTCCGGATCACCCCAGTATTTATCAAACTTCTCCTTCATTTTGATACCCATATTCTGTTTATAGAATGTAAATAAATTATAACAATGTAAATAAACTATAACAATGTAGATAAATTATAACAATGTAGTGAATGTACCTTTTCAATCAAATTCTGAGAACGAATCATCTCCGCAAGCGTGAACTCCAAATCACAAATCTCGGTAAAGTAACAATTGGAAGTGATATACAGAGAGCCTGAGATTTTTAGCGTCATCTCATAAAAGGTCTTCAACAGGGGTATGAAGCTCTCTAAATACACCCAATCAAAATCTGCCAACATAGAATCACCCAAATCCGACCTAAACGAGGGATCCTGTCCATCATATGCTTCAAACACGGTTATATAAGGGATGGCATTCCTGAGCATCATATACGTTGAGTTCCATCTAGTTGGAACATCAAGACAAAGAGAACTTTTTTCTTCCACCCCAAGTAATGTAGCAAGTTCTCTAAACTTGCACAATCTAGCCGGCGAACCCCTAACCCACCTAACAGTCTCTCTAAGTTTCTTAACAGATGAATCTGCCATCTTCAACCCATCTTGGACAACCAAATTCAAAATATGTGCCACACATCTCATATGTAAGTGTTGTGCCCTAACAGGTGAACACCCCCAAGATACCAGTTTGTTTTTCAAGAACCCTAGGGCAACATTATTAGAAGCTGCATTATCTACCGTGATGGTAGAAATGTTTTTGATGCCCCAATCAACCAAACAAATCTCTAACGCTCTGGCTATTGCATCCCCCTTATGCGATTGGATTGGCACAAAAGATATTACTTTTTTGGTCAATCTCCATTGGGAATCAATATAATGTGCAGTTATGCACATATAATTGATCTGTTGCACGGATGTCCAAGTATCTGTGGTTAAGCAAAGCCGTTGGGAGTGTTCCTTAAAAAACCTTTTAAGATTATTCCGCTCTTCATAATAAATGGAAAATATGTCTCTATTAATTGTCCATCTAGAAGGTATTTTGAACTGCGGACACGCTTCTTGAACCCATTGTCTCCACCCCCTACCGTCTACAAACTTGAAAGGTAACTCATCTATTATAATCATCTTAGCAGTTTCTTTTCTAACCCTCTCTTGATTAAAGGACCAACTAGTCAACACGCTTTCGTTTTGAGAATTTGAGGCAAATGCTAACATGGACTGTCTAGTCTCTTTTGCCTGAGGGTTTTTAAGGCATGCAAGGGCATGGTTTTATAGGGAGGAAGTCCCATGCTTTTTAGGGTCAGCGGCGTATGTTTTTGCACAATATTTGCACTTTCCTTTTATTGTATTACCTTGGTCATCTTTTATTTCATCAAAGTGCTCCCAATAGACTGACCTTTTTTCCGCCGCTTTACGTTTTCTTGTTTCCGGTGGTGGCGGTGCACTACTATTGACTTCGAATGGATCCATTCCAAATCTAGTGAACATAAAAATTAAAACATAAACAAACTACCATAAAACATACTAACAATTAACAAAGTAACATATTCTATAATTCTAACATAAACAAACTACCATAAACATGTACTTACATAATAAATACCAAATCATTCTAAGTTTCTAACATAATAAATACCAACATTCTAACTAACATTCTAACATAATAAATACTTACATACTTATATGGTTAAATAATAAATACCAAATCAACATTGTAACAGTTACATTCTAACTGTCTAACATAATAAATCAACATTGATAGACTGTTTATAGAATTTAAGACCAAACAATTGTGTAAACAATATGTTAAATGGTGACTTGTGCAATATTTATTGGACAAGTCCAATTACTAGGACCTAAAGATGATCATAAGCTTCAACATGAACACCATACAAGTATAGCATGCATACATGAATATTCAGACAACCAAGTTCAACAACAATATCAATAACATGGGTCAATTGAAATGACACCAACATGTCAATAATGAGCCTAAATTGTACGTACAATCGTGAAGCAATATGAAAAGATGTAAAGCATTAAAGCACATTACATTTGTATAAACATTTAGCCATAATCAGACTAACATTCTAAGTTTCTAACATAATAAATACCAAATCATTCTAATTTTCTAACATAATAAATACCAACATTGTAACTAACATTCTAACATAATAAATACTTACATACTTATATGGTTAAATAATAAATACCAAATCAACATTGTAACTAACATTCTAACATAATAAATAGTTAAATACCAACATTATACCAAATAGGCAAATATAAAAACCCTAGAAATTAGAACTTAGAAGCTTTCAAGCTTACCAGAAATAGAATACCAGTTACCACTTACCACTGTCCACTGTGGAGACTGGAGAGGGGAGGGCCGTCGATGGAAGCGGACAGCCGTGGCTCGTGGTGGTGGACTGGTGGTGGGCGGCGCAGCGGCGGTGATGGAGAATGGCCGGCGGGGGGGGTGTAGATGGTGGCGACTGGCGAAGTGGCGACTGGCGATCGACGATCGTGATTTGGGGTTTTAGGGCGAAAACTTTTCTGAAATCAATATGACTGAAAATCTGAAATCATTTATTTAGATATTAGATAATAGATATTAATCAGATATATAAAATTTATTAAATAATATCAATTTTTTATTTTCGGATATTTCGGACGGGTCGGGTGGGTAAAACCCATACCCAACCCGATCCTAGTTTAACCGAATAAATACTCGGATCGGTGGTATACGGGTTCGGGTTTATCGGGGCGGGGTTTTAGCTGGAAATACGGGCCGGGTCGGGTCGGATATTTCGGATATGTCGGGTTTTGCTCAATGGGTCTCCATTAAATGCCGAAGTTTACAAAATTTCCGGTGTTTATCGTACACCGGTATCACATTGTTTAAATGGAAATACAACTTAGAAATACGTGAATTAAAATGATAAGCAATTAAAGGTGTTTTTCAAAAGATCCTCCCACACGCTACAATCCATCCGCCTTCATATCCGCACTATCCCAAGTATGTCCCGATCACAAGCAAGAACATCAGTAACAACAACACCATTCCCACTACCAAGCTTGCCGCTTGAGCCCTTGTTGCCATTTCTCTAGCCTTCCTTGCGCCATCCCGAGCTTGAGTTGATACGACGGCCAGTTGGTGTGTTAGCTCTACAAGTTCCGTTAAGACTTGAGCTTGATGGGTTACCCTGACTTGACACCCGTGCAATTCGGTTGTCATTGCCCTGATATGTCGATCTCTCGCCAAGGTCAGTTCGGCCATTCGCCCAATCGGCGCACCGGTGACTACTCTTGACGGTTCCGGTGCCTCAGGACGAGGTGTTGATAGCGTGACTCTCCTTGGGATTGGAACATTCTTCCTTGCCGTTTGTCTAACGCGAAGTCCTCCGGGATGTGGTTGAACAATCACTGGAGTGGGTCGGGGTAAAACCGTGGTTGGTGATACTCTAGGTCTATCATAGGGGTCTCGCTCGCTGGACACTTCAGGTTCCGATTCCGTACTACTGTAATCCTCTTCTTCTCGGTTGTCGGGTGGGTTAACTTGTGGTCGCCCGGTGACGTATCCCGATACATCGGCCGAGTACGATTCAGGAGTGTAGGATGGTGACGACGATGACATAGTGAAACTGAAGCAAAAGTGTACTTAGTAACTAATCGCATAAGTGGCATGTCTACCATGTGCAATGTCTACGCACTAAGCATGCTCCTAGAGAGTGCAAGTAAAAAAATCAACATACTCCTACTATAACTATTTCTAGCCTCGCATTAACCTTCCTTAATCGAACATAGGTGATCAGGCTATGTTTAATTAAAGTCTGTTAATGCCATTCTAGACTTAGTTATACTAGTAGTAGGTTTAGTTATTTTCATGTCAGTTTTGGACTTTGGTTATAGTTGGGTTTTTCAAATGAAAGACCGGTATTCTCTATAACCTTCGGCTCTGATACCACTTCTGTCACACCCCGCTAAAGCGGAAACACGGGATGTCACAGCTAAATGTTTCAATGCGTAAGGTAGAAGACAACACACAATCATCATATCATAAAAGTTACAAAATACAACGTGTCTTTGAAATACAAATTGTCCAATGTAAAGAAAATAGTCTTGACATAATGAAAATAAAGTTGGATGTCGCTAGTTTGTAGTGCCTTCTAGAATTCATCCTTACTTGTTGTTTCCTGAAAAGCATGTAAAGGAGAGTGTCAACTATAAAATAGTTGGTGAGTTCATAGGTTTTCGTATGCACTAAAAATTTTAATGCAAGTTGATAAGTTTCGCACTTTCAAAGATTGTAGTACAACTCTCGGTTGTAAAGTTTCTGTTGTTGTTTCTGTATTGTATGCTCATGGTATATAATGTGATGCCTCAGAGGTAGCATGCTAAGCCATTACCCAAACCTCATGACCATTGTATTAGTTTGCCCCGAGTCATCATGTTCTATCGCTAACATGGCGTTGTAATAATTATGCACTCACCTCACAGTAAGTGGGTGGTCAACCAAATAACGTTATCCATAATTACCATGGCTCACACACGTGAGTTAAATAGGTAATGTAAAAATATGTGGGGACTTTTGTACGATAGCATAAACTCAGAAGCTTTAACATGTGCACACGTACCGTAGAGCGTTAAACATGCGTAGTATATCAGTAATAAAACGACTGATTTCGAAATAAAATTTGTAACATGCTTTCCACCCCAAAATGTATAAAACAGTAAAAAGGGGCTATGAAGACTCACGGTGATAAACGTAGTTGTTCCCAAGTGGTGCGTAATGCGATCCGTAACGCGATCCTACGTCGATCCTACGAATGTAAGGACACTAGTAAGATTCTATGCTCTAAACCTTAGTCCTTGGTATCGTGTAATTATCCAAATCAACATAAAATGCCTTTGTTGAGGTTAAGTTTGTATGTTGTTATAAGCTCATCGATATTAGTAATTAATATATCAAACGTTACATATGATAATTCGAGATTACCGCAATTTCGTCATGACGTTTGACGAAAAGGGGTCAATAATTAGGAGTCATATGTATAGTATATATAAAGTTATGAGTTAGGTTATATATACATATACCGCAATTTCATCTTAAAATGATGAAAAGGGTTAAAAATGAAATGTTAGATGTTAGAGTATAAATAAAATGAGTAAGTAAATATATATAGATATATTCCACAATTTCATCATACAAAAGATGAAACGGGTAAAGTTAAGATAAATAAATACGTATATATATAGTACATATATATATATACCACAATTTCATCACCAAAGGTGAGGAAAAGGGTCAAGAGGTAGCATATAGCTATAATATGATATAGTTGTTAGCTGTCCAGAATATGTAGTCACTTTCGGTTCATTTTCCGATGACTTCCAGAGATCGTTAGGTTATGATATTTTATGACCAGTTACTTCCATGTGTTAGGAAACTTTTGACATGAGTTTCATGATTTTTAGAGTAGTTTTAGTGCTTGGAATAATACCCGACGTAAACTGTGACAGAAAAACGTTGCTGTTGCGCACTGTTTTTGTGCATACTGTTCGGAGGTCGAAAACTTAATGTTTTGCAAAGATTCCAGTTGGGTGTGATCCCTAACTCATAAAAGAAAATTCCAGAAAAAGAATCACCCCATTTGGAGTATTGTTTAGAGAGATATGGCCATGCAAAGTCAGTGGAAAAATCTGACAGATTGCTGTTGGAAAAACTTCTTTATATAAAAGCGTTATTTCTATTGGTTCTTTAAAGATTTGTTCTTTTTGCTTGACCACGATTTTTGACACAACAAATCCAATATTTTCAGATGAAAAGCTTCCTTTTAACTTACACAATCTACATGCAAAGAACTTCGATCACTCATCTTGTCAAAACATTTTCAAAAATTGGTTCTTTTGAGTTTTTTGTGAAAACATTCAAGTAAATCATTCTTTGATCACTAACTTTGGTTTGATGATGGATTCATCACACTTTTAATGACATGCAAAGTGTTATGGTGATGAATTTACAAACATTAGGATACAAAGATATGTTTAGAGAAAGCCACATTTAAACTAGTGTAGAAGATGAAACTTGAAGATAATGAAGAAACAATAAGAAGAAGTGTAGGCTTTGCTCTACTTGAAATTTTTACCTTGTGGAGACTTGTGTTCTTGATGTTCTTGAGTGTAAAAGGGCTGGACTTTGAAGTTTAGTACAGAGAAAAAGAGAGAAAATGAGAGAATGAGAGAATGAGTGAAGTGAATGAAAATGAAAGAGAGAGGGGGTCTTAAGGGGGGGGGGGGGGGGGGTTGGAGAGAGAGAGAGAGAGAGAGAGTGTGTGGAGTGTGGTTTTGTGTAAAATGATAGTGTTTTTATTTTTATTTTTATTTCTTTTAATTATTTGAATTATTTAACATTACAATTTAATTAATTATAAGGGTTACTAATTAACTTTACTAGTTTTTTTTGTAAGGTTTATATATATAACCATATATATGTAGGATGTTTTTGGTTGGCATTTTATGAGATGTATGGATAATTCCCTAATTTGAGGGGTTTTAGGCAAAAATTCTAAATTTTTCCTACTGTATCGGGTTGACTGCTAAAATTGGACAGTGTGACATATAATATCAGTATCTGATATGTTTAGTGCAGTTCTAACCTGAACGCGATTATGACGGTTGTCACAACAATCGAAGATGTCGTCTGCGATGGCCAAGAGGGCGGCTCAGGCCCAACTGGCTCGCCAGGCGAGGGAAAGAAGGAAGGAAGCCCCGACAGTTGGGTCGGTGGTCCTTAAGAGAAAAGAGGCTCCGACTACTGGGTCGGGAGTTCTCAAGAGGACGAGGACGTCCGTCCTGAAGGAACCGTCTTTGATGACGGGCGGCTCATCGAGAGTCGTCTCGCCTGAGAAGGCGAAGGTGTCATCCGTATCTGTCAAGAAGATTTCCGACACGGTTGACACGACACATGGCGATCCTGCGCATCCGACGAAATCGACGGTGTCTCCTGATGCCACGTCAGGCCCCTCGTTGGCCGACAAGGGCAAGGGTACGCAGACGGGCTTTGGAGAGGAAACAACGGTAAACTTCACGTTGCCGTCGGATTTCATGGTGGACAATGTCCTGGACGGGACGAGCTTGTTTCCCCACTTGGATAAGTTTCAGCTCCCCTCTTTCAGGGAGCGCTTCAATGGGGTCTCCATTGATAGCGCGGGGTCCTATGTTGCTGGTCTGGCGTTTATGGTAAGTCTATCTTTCAAGACTTTGTTTTTCGTTTGTCGTTGTTGTTGTTGTTGTCGTTGTCGGGTATTTACTAACTTGTTTTCATATGTTTCAGACGTTTCAGTCTTCCTTGGCACTGCATGCCGAGACGTTGAAGATTGAGGGTCTAGTATCCTCTGCTATTAAGACAGAGGATGCGGCATTGGCGAGGGAGAAGTCCGCCCTAGCGCGCGTCGAGGGTATGTCGAAACGACTCGACGGAGCTCTGGATGAGCTGGAAGCCGTCGAACATGCGAGGACCGACGTGAACGCTCGTCTGAAGCAATCCTGCTCTATAATTGCCGACCAGAGAGAGGAGTTGGACAGGAGGCAGGCGTCCTTGGACATGAAGGAGAAGGAGGTCGAGGAGTCCAAGTCCAAGGTGGCGGACCTGGAGAAGAAGGTGAGGGAGCTCAAAGATGAGGTTGCGTCTACTTTTTCCCTTGCTCGTTTGATAGCTCGGGCGGCGATCATGCGGCAACACTTGTAGGGGAAGAACCCCCTGGCCTTGGCGTCGACCGAACTTGCTTACTTTCTGAGTGAGGTCGGGTCCGCAAGGGATCTCGATCTGATGATGAGAAAGAGGTTGAAGAAGAAGAGGTTGTAGACGAGGGTCCTTAGGGTGAAGTTTCGTGCAAGGATGCTCCCGGCGCTCCTTCTAATCCTTAGAGAATTTTTCCATTTGTCTTAGTTTCGAATGCTCGACCATTGGTGGTCGAGCTGTTTCGATGTAATCGTATATTTTATGAATGAAATTTTACTTTTTCGTATGTACGATGTCGATTTACACATGTCGTAGATAGATATAATATCACCTGTGAAACTCGTTAAGTATAGAACAAACAAGGAATCGTGAGACTTAGGCATCCATTGTAATTATCAAGACTAGCACTTAAGTCATAAGTTTTTCATACTTTAAGATTATGTTGGCATACATAAGTACATGCGATCAAAGCATTCATTCAGAACATGTAACTTCTCTAAGTTAAGAAACTTAGATCATGGATCGCTAGACCAGACTATCGTTAGATTAGACCGTACGACGAAACTTGAGTCGTATGCCCCTGTGATAGAATATTCAAGTCATAGACCTGAACACTTATGTCATGCGACTTTACGAGATTAAAGTCGTTTAGTAGACTTTGCAATCTTATGTCGTGCGATCTGCGATAAAACAACGTCACCTCCGATGCTTAAGTCAGTAATCGTAGTAATAAAGAATTGTATGAAGAAAAAATACCTTCTCAGACCCTTAAAGGGAGATTTGCCCCCTCGTCATTTATCACCTTATTCCCTTTAGGAGCGAATAAGTTTAAATGACGGGTTGACACGAGTTTTTGGGAATTGACGCCATGGTATATGTCGACCATGCGATCGGACGAAATAGTCGGTATGTTCCTGTAGGAAAGATATTAGTTTGTTTTTAGAGTATGGATCGAGGGACGAACCTGTCGAGACTTTCCGGTCGTGCTTGCTTTGACTAGGATGCCTGTGTCGATCTGTGACTGCAAGATGGCCTACTTTCGCGGTTTCACAGTGGTCTTATAGCAGTCGCAGGCGACTTTCGGCTCACTTTTGATCTCCTGGATTCCCCACGGCGTAGGAAACTTCATGGTCTAATGGTACGTCGAGGGGACTGCTTTCATTTCTTGGAACCATGGTCGGCCTAAGATGACGTTATAGGCCGACGAGCAGTCAATAACACTGAACTTGGTCTGCTTATTGATTCCACCTGCATAGACAGGAAAGGTAATCTCTCCAAAGGTGCTCGTCGCTTCTCCATTGAAACCGACCAAGGTTGTCGAGCGTCGGGTGATCTCCGATCGGTCGATTCCCATGGCTTTGATGGTGTCAAGGAAGACGACGTTCGCTGAACTGCCTCCATCGACCAAGACTCGTCGGGTTAAACAATTACCAATCGTGAGTTGAATGATCAACCCGTCATGATGCTTCTGATACGAGTCGCCGAGGTCATCTTGGTCGAATGAAATCTTTATGGCCTCTAACTCCATATCTCCTTTTGGTCTTGCTGAACGCGGGACAGGTCGATCATCAGGTGCTTGAGTGGCATGACGTTTGGCTGCGGAGTATGTCAGTCCGCACACGTCGGAACCACCAGTAATGCAGTTGACGACCTTTGCATGCTCGGGGGTTGCCGGTCGATTGTCGTTACCTGGAGTAACGACATCATCGATGATATCTTTGAGATTGCCCTTTGGAACATGATATGCTAACTCCTTTTTGAGAGATATGCAATCATCTGTCGCATGACCATGGTCGACATGGAAGTCGTACCATTTCGATTTATCCTTCTTATCATCGCTTTGGTCGGACTTCTTTGGCCATCGGATGGTCGCTTGGACGGTCTTCAAAACCTCGACCAAGTCCTTAGTGTTCCCTTTGAATCCGTAGGAGGATATCTTAGGGTACTGAGGGAATTTGGCCGCGGTCTTGAACTCTGCTTTTGTCTTGAATCGGACGTTCGAGATTTGTCGCAAGGGCTCTGCCTTGGACACTGCCTTCACCTTGAATTGTGGCTTCTTCACGCTTAGCAATCTTTTGCCGTCGGTATGGTTACGATGAAAGGCAGCATCATCCTCTACCCTTATATAAACGAGGGTTCTGGCTCGGACGTCTTCGAAATTCTCTGGTGGATATTTGGTCAGATCGGTGTATAAACCTAAACTGTCGTCTAGACCACCCTTGCAGGCTTCGATCGTGGTCTTGACGTCACAGTTGCGGACATTGATCATCTCTGCATTGAATCTATTGAAGTATCTTCGGATCGACTCCCCAGCTTTTTGCACGACGTAGTACAAATCGCTAGTCTGCTTCTCCATCTTGCGACTACTGGCGAATTGCTGGGAGAACTGGTTAACCAACTCGGCGAACGACCCGATAGATTTGGGTTTGCGATTGATCAACCATTGGAGAGAAGGACCTGTGAGGGTCGCCCAAAAACTCTTGCACATACATACTTCTTGATACATGTGCGGGATCGAGATCGTCCACATGAGCTGCTTATACTGCGCGATGTGCTCTGTTGGATCGGTCACCCCCAAATACATGGGCGTGAAGGTGGGGATATTATATTTCTTTGGGACGTCGACGGTCACGATCTTGTCGACGAAAGGCGACGCCTGATACCCTGAACGAGGCTCGACGTCGACGGGCACGGCTGCCCCTGGTAGCTTAGCAAGCAGAGACAGGACGCGCTCATTCTGATCTTTTAGCATCTTTAATCGATGGGCGACAGGGTCATTAGGATCGGGATTTTCACCTGCTAGTGGATCGACTCCTGCACTGGTGCCATTACCGTATGACGAGCCATTGGCGTCCCCGTTGAAAGGGACAAAATACGGCTGCGATCCATTCTGAAACGGTTGCGACCCATTCTGAAATGGCTGGGACCCATTCTGAAATGGCTGCGATCCATTCTGCATGGGTGGCGGCCTTATATACTGGGGAGGAACTGTCCCGGCCTGAGGATTTGGGTTGAACGCCCCCGGTTGTTGGTTCTGCATGAACGGACCTGGCCCTGGATTGCGGACGAACGGAGCCGAACCAGGGTTATGGATGAATGGAGCGGATCCTGGGTTCTGACCGAACGCTCCTTGACCCGGATTCTGGACGAACGGTCTTGGTACGTTCTGTGGTCTGAAGGGATTCCTCAGCCGCGCAATTTCCTCAGCTGCTCTTCGACTCTGCTCAGCCATGGCGTTAATTTGATTTCGCGCAACTTCCAGCTCCTGGAACATCTGGGCAATGACTTACTCTGGATTTCCAGGGGCTGCCATTTTCCTGAAACAGAAAACAGAGGAGACTACAAGAAACCGTTAGTAAAACGCACGTTTGTCGAAGATTTCCTCTAGATGGGGCCCCACGGTGGGCGCCAAACTGTTAATGCCAAAAATCGTCCAAAAGGATAACTTAAGGTTGATTGTGGAGCTTAACAACTAAAGAAAAGAATCTAGCGACAAATCGTGCGACAAAGACAGAAAACGTAAAAGGGACAAAGATTTTGGTGACGCGGGAAAAACCTCAACGAGGAAAATAACCCGCGGACGACTTTGGGGGTCGTCGCTGCACTATGATGGCCAAACAGGGGCCATGTCCTTATGTTTCGGGTGTCGATCGTACAGAGATTACAATACAAATGAAAGAAGAGACTTTAAATGTAAAGTAACAAGTGTTTCCAATGTAAAAACGAGTGTGTCGTGTGTGAAAACTATATGTCGTGTATGAAAGTTATGCGTCGAGCGTGGGAGTCGTGCGTCGAGAATGAACTGTTGATAGAGATTTCTTTGCTTCGGGTGTTCTTCGTAAAGCAGATGTCCGCAAATGGGATTGTGATCTTCGTATTTATAGTCTTCGTAGCTTTAATTGACCATCATGATTGTAGGAGTAACGGTCGCAATGGTCATTGCTGTTAATGCTCATAACTGCTTCCGTCGGTTACGTCTGTTGGCCGTAAAGGACATTGATCCTGCATTGAATGAGAGAAACATAACATAAATGTCGCATGTTAGTTGGTCGAAGTCATGAGCTATGTCACGACGGTCGAGGTCGAGGGGTACTTTTAACTTCAACTTTGGTTAAAGGATCAAGTGTTCGTGATTTGACTTGGTTATGAGGGAAGTGCAATAAATGTTCTTAGTGGCTTGGTCGTGGTCGAGACTGGTGATTTTTTTCCCAAACAGGGACCCGACGGACGTTGAGGTCACCGGCGATGAGGAGGTCGCTAAGAAGCAGGACTCCCCTCTGCCTTGATTTTTTGTTCTTTTGTTTATTTTTGATATGGGGCGACTATAATCGGTCGTGCCCTTTTACTTGTAATTTTTGGACAATGTGAATATAAGTAAATGTTTGCTATATCATCGTGTTACTTTACTTTGTTGTAAATAAACAAAATAAACGAGACAAAACAAAATAATAAAACGCGCGTATAAAGCAGTAAGACGGATGTAAAACTGTACGACATAGGTACAAGCAATTTCCTGGAGTAGTCGGGCGACTGGGCTGAAACAATATTCTTTGAATCCGAAACTTAGTTTAAAAGGCACTTGTTGTGATCGTAAGATCCATGAGATGAATTGTAAGATTCTGCCTATGACATACGATTCATGACTTTATCAGTCGTGACATGCTAATCGTGACCTGGTAGTCTTAGAGACTTTGTTTCTCACAATTTAAATTGTAAGACTGGCGTTCATGTGATCCTGCGAGCCTGCAATGTAAGATTCAGGGTTGGTCGTTGGTTTGACCAACGACCCTCTGATACTTAAGTCAGTAATCGTTTTTCGAAATAAATCGAAAGTAAAATGTTAAAAGAAATAATCCTTTAAATGTACTGCGTTCCAGCTGTGTGGGATGTTTTGGTGTTTTGGGATACTCGTCGTAAGTCGTAGCATTTTTGGCGCAATGTCGTATGACGTCCTATCCTTGAGATGCTATTTTGACCGAAACAGACTCTCTTAGCTCTTTAAGGGCGTCGAGGTCGTATTATAAACTGGGGACCATTATCACATATGATTTCGGAAGGGATTCCAAACCTGCATAGAATGTTAGTCTGGATAAAAGAGATGACCTCTTTGTCCCGAATCTGGGAGTAGCTAGCTGCTTTTATCCATTTAGAGAAATAATCTGTAAGGACTAACAGAAAAACTGTTAGGACCATAAATGTCCTACATATTAGAAAGATATATAAATAATTATATAGTGCTTAATTAGATTAATTATTTATTTGTAAAAGCCTTATTTATGTTAAATGGGCTTAGGCCATGTTTGCCTAAAAGCCTTAGTATATAAGGTTTCCTTAACCTTAGAATTAGGTTAGCGATTCATTAGCAATTTATTAGCATTCCTAGAGATTCATTAGAGAGATTATTGTTAAGAAATCGTTCCGTTACTTTGATTGTAATATTCCCTGAACGATACTTTGAATGAATACGAGACGGATGACAAGTTGAATTCATCAATTGTTCTTGTTATTTCTGATTGATTATTTGTTACCTGATCAAACTGGGATTCACAATTGGTATCAGAGCAGAATCGGTGATTTGAAGAAATAAAAGAAATCGAACGAAAGCAAGAAAAAGCATAATTTTCGTATTGATTTTTTCTGGAAAACACAGCGAGCCGTATTGACTATTCCTGGGGATTGAACCGTCGGATCGTCACGATTTTTGGACAGTAGCTCCACGACATTCCATTTTACATTCTGAACGGTTGGATTAGTTGTCTGAGGTCCAGAAAGCATCTGTTTGATTTTCGAAATAGTGCAGTTTTTCTTAGATTTAAATCGATCATCAATCGGGTTTGCAAAGTTCTTTCGTTGATTTAATAATTCGTTTGTTAATTCTCGATTGTTTATCGTTCTTTATCTGATGTTTATCTGCGGTTACATCAATTTTCAAATGTATGAATTTTGTGATTTAAAAATCAATTCTTGAGTTTTTGGTGTTCTTAATTTTTTTTTGGTGATTATTGAGAAATAGGACATACTTTGCTTAGAAATCGATTTGGGTGTGTTTGTTTTTGTGTTTTTGGTCAAAAATCTAACCCTACAGGAGTGAAATCAAGCAACCCTATCGATCCCAGATCCGAATTTCAACCACAGCCGCACTGTCTGGAAGTTTCTCATTGTTACCGGGTAAGTTTTCTATTTCTCAACACTATCCGGACGAATCATCCGGATTGATTTTGGTTTCCGGGTAAATTTAATCGGACACCTCAATCTTTCCGGGTACCAATTTTGTCCAGAAAACTCAGACTTCCCGGATACCCACTTAGTTACCGGATAAAATTTCTTTTTTTCCAAACTTTCCGGATGATTTTTTGAGCTTTCCGGGTAACAAATCTCACTTTCCGGGTAACAATTCATACACTTTCCGGATGATGGTTGATTTGAGCCGCTTTGTTTGACCACTACTTTAATTGTTTGACTTTTGCATTCAAAAGTAATATTTTTTTCTCTCGCTGCACATCTTATATATATATATTGCATGTTTTTTTAATTGTTAATCTCATTTATCCGGTAAACCAACATCCATCCGGTAAGTCCTATCTTTTGTTTCCGGTAAGCTTTGTTTGAAAAGTGTTGTGTCTGGTAAACCAACCTTCGTCCGGTAAGTTCCTTTTCACCCGGTAAGTCACAAACAATTCCATCCGGTAAGTTGTGTTTGGTAAGTTGCGAAGTTTTAATGTTCAATTTGCAATGGTTTGTGATGTTTGAGACTATTTGCAACATCTTTGATCTTATTCGCGACGCTTATCATTCTTTTTGTGATTTATTTTCGTCGTTCTTAATCTAACTTGGTTTGTTTATCTTGCAGCTTTTACTCTCGAAGAGTGATTTCGTTCGTTTGAATCCGACAATAATCAAATTTTAAATTTTGGAAACGAATTTATTTTATAGATTTGTTTTTCTGATTTACGTTTTGATTTTTCTTCTTCCGCATTTTTGATTCTTCAAAGCAACATCGATTAACGATCAATTTTTCAGGTAACAATGCCGTACTGCTACAATCGATATTGTAGAGAATGTGAAAAACTTTATGAAAAGAATATCAACCAACAAGAGGAATTCTGCAACAAGTTAAACAAAGAACATAAACTGCAAATATCTGAAAGTTCTGATAAGCTTGCCAAATCTGAAGAAAAGGCAACGATCTTAGAGGCTGAAAACACTGAGCTGGAAAAGAAGCTATCTGATCTATCATCACGAGAAGATATCAAGAAGACTGAGAAAGAGCAAACAAGACTATATGAAAAGAATATCAAGCAGAAAGATGATTTGATCAGCAAGTACGTCAAAGAACTGAAGGAACTGAAATCTCAAATCTGGAATAGTTCTGAGAAGCTTGCTAAAGAAGAAGAGAAAGGTAAACTCCTGAACTGTGAAAACCTTGAGCTTAAAAGTTAACTAACTACTCTTGAAAATTTTTTGAAAAGGAGAAAGAAAATTTTGCAAAGGAAAGGCAAATGCTTATAAAGCAATCTGATTCTTCAAATAAATCTCTTGATGAGAAGAAGAGTCTTGAGCTTAGATGTCTACAACTTTCAACACAAATCTCCGACTTCGAAAAAGTTTTGATTTTAGAAAGAGAAAAGTTTGAAACTGAACTCAAATCTTTTTCTAAAAAGAATGGAGAACTTTCTTTGAAAATATCCGATTTGGAGAAAAAATTAGACATTCTAAGCAAAGAGACTAAGAAGAATAAGGTTGAAGATTTTAAAGCAAAAAGTTTGAAAGATGATTTTACATACGAAAGAAAGATCTTTCAAACTGAGATTTCCAAGCTTAATAAGCAATTATCTGTTTTGTCATCTGATATTATGATAGAGAAGGGGCTAAAATTTGATCTTCAAAAGAAGCTAGAAAATAAAAATGTTCTGTTTAACAATGACAAGGAACATGAAAGCAAAAACTCTGATGTTGAATCACCCAATCTTGCTAGTCCAGATACAGTTAATCAGTCTCTTTACGGTGATTCAGTTAATTCAGCTTGCTTTTCTAAGACTCCTTCAAGTTCTATTCACAGAAAGTTTTCTTCAAAAACCGGCATTAGATCAAATAGCTCTTCAAAAGATCGAATCCATACCCATAATCTGTTTTATAACCCTATCATTGACAAATCATCTAATAAATCTTTCAAGAAGGTAAACATGGTGTGGAGAGTTAAAGGAACCACTCCTACTCCAAAGTCATTCGTCTCTGTTAAAAGTGACAAGAACAATACAGGTTTCCACGCTAAACCTTTTGTGAAAACTGATCGAGTTTACTCTGTTAACAAACTGATCAGCTTATCTACACAGAAGCCGTGTTGCTCTTATTGTGGAACAAGTGACTTTGTGAAGAAAGACCATGCTAAGTATTGGTATGGTACTTATCGTATCACAGGTCCTCATAGGGCATCTAACCAACAAGGATCCATCAAAAGATGGATACCAAAATCCTACTAATTTGTTTTACAGGAATGTCATGTGCAATTAAATTAGAAGATTCTTTTCACATGACGAACATTCAAAGGTTATGCCAATTTTGAGGGGGAGTACTATTCTGGGAAAGGTAAGTGAACTTCAACTGAATTCAAAGACTGTGGTAAATCATTCTGAATAACTTACTTGTGTTTGTTATTCTCCAATTCTAATTTCCATGATTGCCACGTGTTATGCTTCATTGACTTAGTTATTTCCATGTCTCACATATTCGTTGATATTTCGATGGAAATACACTCGTTTGAATTCCTAGTTGTTTTCTAGGTTCGTTATTTCTTGCAAATGATTCCATTCTTATCTGATATATTAATTGTGACTTGTTCTTCACAATTAAACTTTCTGAGCATTGTCTCATTTTTTTGCAAATACTGTGCTTACTGAGTCATTATGTTTTGCGCTTGATTTTGTCTCTTGAAATTCTGGTATTTCAATAACGACTTCTGATTATCTCATATCAGAACTCGGACTTAATTTTTAATGACTTCTGATCACCTCAGATCAGAACTCAGACTTAATTTTTATGACTTCTGATTATCTCAGATCAGGACTCGTTCTTAAATGCTTTGACTTCTAAACATTTCAGTTTAGAACTCGTACTTCACTGTTTACTAAACTGTTCAACTCGATGCATGAAAGGAGTGTTAGGACTTATATCGTTTCTATGGTCTATCCAGAACCGGAAGGACCTACCCAAGAAACACACCCATTTATAGATAACAGTGAGGGGTCTAGATTGATAGATGAGTTTGGAGAGAAAAGAATATGGTGAGGATGTGACAGGACTTAAAAGAATTATTGGTCCTTACCAAACCGAGTCAGTTATCTGGGTAACCACATAATCTATTCATTCTCATTCTTTAGAGATGAATATTGAAACAGACATGGACCCAATGTCGATAACTCGTGTCACCCCACCCAGCCACTCAAGTAGCTCCCAACAGATGCTTGTTTCATATATTCACGGAGATTTAGCACACAATCTATCTATTCCTCACTCGGAGGTCTTAGATATTGAAAAAGGAAGACATTAGCTCTGGTCTCCGAACTTCATATTCTATTCACTGTGTCAATTGATTTTAACTTGCGTCCCAGGTTAAATCAATATTTTGAGCTAAACAGATAGAATTTATTTCTTTCACACATGCACGAGTCTTTGTGATTCCCATCGCATATCTTCGTGATATTGCCGGAACAGATTGAGAAGTAATTTTTAAAATTTTACCTCTGGAAGTCCTATCAGAGATACCCCATTGCCAACTCTGAACATAGGCCACACAATTTTTTAAAATTGTTGTGATAACAGTTACTAACGTGCTTCTGTGTTAGTTGATTACCCCGTTCTGCTTACTAAAATGTTTTAACTGAATTTTTTTTGCTACTCGTCACTATTGTCTTTGAACGTGCATGATGCTCCGGATGCTCCTACTCATCATGAGGGGGAGAAAGGGTACAGATTCAAAGACACCGAATATCAAGTTGAGGGGGAGTTAGCAAAAGTTGAGGGGGAGTAAAGAAGTCCCCATGCAAAACCCAAGGGGGAGTAACAGTTCTGTTATTTGATCTGTTTCGAGATCCAAAGAGTTTCAAAGTGCTTACAAGTAATCAATTCTTCTCATTGCTTATCAAGTGGTGTTCGCTTCAAATTATTTCCTCCATCGAGCATACTGGTTCTACAAGTTCTTAAAGTTGAAGATATGAAGATCAAGAGCTTTATTCAAGGGGGAGCGTCGAAAGACATGAAGACAAGCAACATCATTGCATTTCAAAGATTCTAAAGGAAGAGAAGATCAAGACCTGAAGGTTTCAAGACCGATTTTTATTTATATATCTATAGGGGGAGATTGTTAGGACCAAATATGTCCTACATATTAGAAAGATATATAAATAATTATATAGTGCTTAATTAGATTAATTATTTATTTGTAAAAGCCTTATTTATGTTAAATGGGCTTTGTTTAGTCTAATGGGCTTAGGCCATGTTTGCCTAAAAGCCTTAGTATATAAGGTTTCCTTAACCTTAGAATTAGTTTAGCGATTCATTAGCAATTGATTAGCATTCCTAGAGATTCATTAGAGAGATTATTGTTAAAAAATCGTTCCGTTACTTTGATTGTAATATTCCCTGAACGATACTTCGAATGAATACGAGAGGGATGACAAGTTGAATTCATCAATTGTTCTTGTTATTTCTGATTGATTCGTTGTTACCCGATCAAACTGGGATTCACAAAAACTTTTGGCCCTAGGGCAGGAGGTAACTTACCAGCGATGTCCGTTCCCTACCTTAGGAAGGGTCGTGGGATTAAGGACGTATGTAAACGTTCAGAAGGTTGGTGTATCATACCTGAGTGTCGTTGACGTGCATCATAACTCTGGACGTACCTGGTGGCGTCTTGCCTTAATGTCGGCCAATAAAGGATCACTTCTGACGTGATGTCCGATTGCCCCCAAGTCGTGATCCATATTCATGCCCACAATCAGTAGTTTTGAAACTGGATATCGTATGGAGTACACCATTTTACCCCCCCTGTGGCGATTTTAAGACGACACCAAGACATGCCTCTCTAGCGTATGGAAAACTGTCGGCATGGACTAGCCGGGTAGTGTCGTATGTAATCGCCACAGTATGGGTTTCATTTTGTGCTGCTTTTTCCAGTTCAGGACTGAAATTAGCGACGAAATCAGCTAGGACCTGCGATACAACTGCCGTGGGAGGCTTGTGTAATTTCTAGATGTCCTTTTTCTGAGTCTTCAACGTCGCCTTGTAGTAATCACGGGCGGTCTTCTGTTCACTTTTGATTTCTTGCACTCCCCATGGCGTTGGGAATTTGATCGTCTGGTGATAGGTCGAGGGGACCGCCTTCATGTCGTGTATCCACGGTCGACCAAGGATAACGTTGTAGGCTGACGAACAATCAATCACATTAAACTTTGTCTGTTTGTTGACCTCTTTAGCGTACACTGGGAGGATGATCTCTCCCAAAGTGTTGGTAGAGTCGCCATTGAATCCTGGTAGAGTCGCCATTGAATCCTATCAGAGTCATCGATCGACAGGTGATCTCTGATTTATCGATTCCCATATCTTTGATCGTGCTCAGGAAAATGATGTTAGCCGAACTGCCTCCGTCGACCAATACTCTTTTGGTCGAGCAGTTGCCAATAGTGAGCTGGATAATCAATCCATCGTGATGTTTCTACCAACTGTCCTGGAGGTCGTCCTGATCGAACGTTATTGGCATCGCCTCTAGTTCCAATTCTTGCTTTGGTCGGGACGACCGAGGAATTGGGTATTCTCCCGATGATTGACTGGCGTGCCGCTTGGCTGCCGGATAGGTTAAACCACAGACGTTTGATCCACCCGTCACGCAGTTAACGACTTTTTCATGGACGGGGGATTCTGGTCTTACATTGTCAACTGGTGTAGATTCTTTATCAATCAAACCTTAGAGATGACCCTTGGGAACGATCCAGGCTAACTCTTTCTGCAAAGCAAGGCAGTTATTT
Organism: Saussurea involucrata; assembly: GCA_033807775.1. NCBI lineage: Eukaryota > Viridiplantae > Streptophyta > Magnoliopsida > Asterales > Asteraceae > Saussurea > Saussurea involucrata. The sequence continues at coordinate 53,842,025 of CM066324.1, forward strand.
GTCGTATGACCATGGTCGCTATGGAAGTCGCACCATTTGGTCTTATCCTTCTTGTCGTCATCTTTATCGCCTTTCTTGGGCCATCGAACAGACGACTGAATGTTTTAAGAGCTTCGACTAATTCTTTCGATGTCCCTTGAATCTATAAGAGGATATCTTAGGATATTGAGGGAATCTGGGCGTAGGATTGCCCTTTTTCTTATCGAACCGAACGTTCGATATCTGGCGCGCTGGCTCTGGCTTGACGCTCGTCTTAGACTTGAAATCTGGTTTCTTGATCCCAAGCAATTTTTTGTCGGTAAAATGCTTACGACGGAAAGCTAGGCCATCTTCGACCCTCATATAAGCCAAGGTCCTAGCTCGGACGTCTTCAAAATTCTCTGGTGGATATTTCGTAAGATCGATGTATAATCCTGTAGTGTCATCGTCTAGACCACGCTTGTAGGCCTCGATGGCGATCTTGACATCACAATTACAAATGCTGATCATTTTTGCGTTAAAACGGTTGAAATAACCGCGGATATATTCTCCATCTTTTTGGACGACATAGTACATGTCGTTGGTCTGCTTCTCCATCTTGCGACTACTGCCGAATTGTTGTGAAAACTGGTTGACCAACTCTACAAAGTTGTTGATGGACTTGGGTTTGAGATTGATCAACCACTAGAGAGCAGGACTTGTAAGAGTCGCGCCAAAACTTTTGCACATGTACACCTCTTGATATTGATATGGGATCGATGTTGTCCACATCAATTGTTTATATTTGGCGATGTGCTCCATTGGATCGGTTATCCTTGAATACTTGGGCGTAAAAGCAAGAATGTTTTACTTCTTCGGAATGTCAACATTTGCTATCGTGTCGATGAAAGGCGACGATTGGAATCCTGTGAGGGGTTCGACGTCGACGAAGACGGCGGCACCGGACAATTTTGCAAGTAGCGACGTCATCTTTTCGTTTTGATCCTCCAATAACCTGAGTCGCTGGGCGACGGGGTCGTTAGGATCGGGGATTGCACCTGTCGGGGGAATGACTCCTGAGTTCTGGGTTGTCATGCCGACTGTCGGGTGGGAGCCCATTCCGTGCGACGAATTGTTGGCTTCTCCGTTGAAGGGGAAGTTCGTCGGGATCTGATGGGGTATGGCTCCATTGTACAGTGGTGGAGGCCTCAGATGCTGTGGAGGAATTTGTCCGAAGGGAGGATTGTTGACAAATGGCCCTGGACCTGCTTGGAATGGTGGCCTTACGAAAGGTGCACCTGTAGGTCGGGGACCGTTCTGAGGTCCAAATGAATTGCCCGTCGCCGGATTCCTTAGGGAAGCAATTTCTGCGGCTGCTTTCTGATTCTGCTCGTGTAGGGCTTGAATCTGACTCCGAGCTGCATTTAATTCTGATTGAAGTTGAACCATGGGATCTTGGTAATTTGCGATTTACCTAAAAGCAACAAAAACTTCACAAGATCGTTAGAGCGATGTATGCGTTGGCTTGAGATTTTCTCTAGATGTGGTCCTACGGATGGCGCCAAACTGTTAATGCCAAAAATCACCCAAAGGATAACTTAAGGTTGATGTGGAACTTTTAATAACTAAAGAAAGAGATCTCAAGACCAATCAACACAATCGCTATAAAAAGTAAATAAGACAAGAGAATTGGTGACGTGGAAAACCAAAACGAGGGAAAAACCGCGGTCGAATTGTGAGAGTCGACAGTGCACTATGGTCGCCAAACAGGGGAAAAGGTCCTTTGGTAACAAGTGTTTTGTGTACAACAGATTACAATAAAAGAGAAAGTAAACTTAATCGTAAGAAAAAGTTGTGCGCCGTGCGTAAATCGTGCGAAATAAGCTGTTGTCGTGCGAATCGAACTGCTGTCGTGCGAAACTTGCATTAGCGACGTGTGTTCGAATGCTTTTGTTGATCACTGTTGTATTGCGTAGAAATGTAGAAATGAGTGTAAAATATTGGATGTTGTGATGTTCAGATGTGTGTAGCTCTGTGATTTCGTGTCCCGGTTCGAAGGTGGAGCAGGCCTTTATATAGCTTTTGTGACTGGTTTCGTAACCGTTGTCGGGTCTTTAATGTCATTAAGAGCTCATCTGTTACTGGCCGTTGTACCATGATTGCTCGTGGACCTACATTAATGATCAAAAGAAACGGATGTTGACTGTTAACAGTTAGTGTAATCGTACGACCGTCTTGAGTCTCGGACGTCGATCGTATGGAACATACGACCGTCAGGAAAGTGTACCACCGAATGTTCGTTTGTAAATAACCTGCAAGACTTTATCTTAATACAAGAGTGGTCTTATGTAAATGTCATTTTGAGTTACCTATCGTCGGTCGTGAGGTGTGATTTTTTACCCAAATAGCAGTTGTGACTAGCGACAGTAGTAACTTTTCAATGGACGTATATCGCGTCTCAACGTCTAGCAGAGATTTGCTAACGTAATAAATCGGGAGTTGTTGCTTGTCGTCTTCTCTGGTTAAGATGGCACTTACGGAATGAGGACTTACGGCAAGATACAGCTGTAAGACCTCATTGTCTTTTGGTTTCGAAAGCAGGAGTGGGGCGGCCATGTATTCTTTTAATTTCTGCAATGCTCGCTATTGGTCGTCTGTCCAGTCGAAACCCCTGTTTTTTCTCAAGACGTTGTAGAACAGATGGCATTTGTCGGACGATCGGGATATGAACCAGTTTAGTGCTGCTACATGACCTGTGAGTCGTTGCACCTCTTTGAAGTTCCTGGGTGATTTGATGTCGACCAGAGTTTTGATTTGATCAAGATTAGTCTCTATCCCTCGTCGCGTGACCATATGTCCCAAAACATTTCTGGCACTGACTCCGTAGGAACATTTTGTGGGATTTAGCTTCATTTGATACTCCCGGAGGACATCGAAAGATTTCTTCATATGGTCATTGTGATCGGTCACCTGTTTAGACTTGACGAGCATGTCGTCGATGTAGACTTCCATTGTGTCGCCTAGGTGTTGTTTGAACATCTTATTGACTAATCTTTGATACGTTGATCCTGCGTTTTTCAGGCCAAAAGGCATGACCTTATAACAGTAGATGCGTTTATCCATCATAAAAGCAGTTTTCTCCTGGTCTTCAGTATGCATAAGGATCTGGTTATATCCCGAGTAAGCATCCATGAACGTCAGAAGTTCATGTGCTGTGGTTGCGTCGACCATAGCGTCGATATGGGGTAGTGGGAATGGATCTTTGGGACAAGCCTTGTTAAGGTCTGTGAAATCAATGAACACTCGCCACTTCCTGTTCTTCTTTTGTACGACCACGACGTTGGCTAACCAGTCAGGGTATTCAACTTCTCTGATTTTCCTGGTTTTGAGTAAGTTGTCGACCTCATCGTTGATTACTCTGTTTCGCTCAGGGGCGAACTTATGACGTTTCTGCTTTATAGGATTGAACGATGGATCAACGTTCAACTTATGAGAAATGACGTCGTGATTTATGCCGACCATGTCTTCATGCGTCCAAGCAAACAGTCGGTGTATTCCTATAAGAAGGAGATTAGTTTTTCCCTTATGATGGGATATAGTGATGCCCCCACAAGGACGACTCGATCATGCATGTCCTGGTCTAAGATGACTTCTTCTAGTCGATAGTCATCGGTAGACTTAGGGACATCCTGGATCTGTAATTGCTATAAGTCTTTCTTATGCGCCTTCAATGTCGCCTTGTAGCAATCCCGAGCGGTCTTTTGCTCACTTTTGATTTCCTGTACCCCCATGGCGTCAGGAATTTGATCTTCTGGTGATAAGTCGAGGGGACTGCATTCATGTCGATGACATTGAACTTTGTCTGCTTATTAATCCCTTTAGCATACACTGGGAGGATGATTTCTCCCAAAGTGTTGGTCGAATCTCCGTTGAATCCAACTAGAGTTGTCGAACGACGAACTATCTCTGACTTGTCGATACCCATTGCTTTGATAGTGTTCAGAAAAATGATATTAGCTGAACTTCCTCCATCGGCTAAGACTCTTTTAGTCGAGCAATTCCCGACAGTAAGTTGGATAATCAACCCGTCGTGATGCTTCTGCCAGCTGTCTTGGAGGTCGTCTTGGTCGAACGTGAAGGGCATTGCCTCTAGTTCCAATTCCTGCTTTGGTCGGCACGACTGAGGGATGGGATACCCGTCCGACGCTTGACTGGCATGCCTTTTGGCTGCCGAAAAGGTTAAACCACAGACGTCTGATCCTCCTGTCACACAGTTTACAACGTTCGCATGGACAGGGGATCATGGTCGTGTGTTATCGACAGACGTTGATTCTTTATCGATCAAGCCTTGGAGGTGACCCTTGGGAACGAGCCAAGCCATCTCTTTCTGTAATGCTATGCAGTCGTCTGTCGTATGACCATGGTCGCTGTGGAAGTCGCACCATTTGGTCTTGTCTTTCTTGGCGTCATCTTTGTCACTCTTTTTGGGCCATCAGATGGTCGACTGTACGTTTTTTAGAGCCTCGACCAAGTCTTTTGGGGTTCCCTTGAATCCATAAGAAGAGATCTTAGGATATTGAGGAAACTTTGTCGTAGGATTGTTCTTTTTCTTTTTGAACAGAACGTTCGATATCTGGCGCACGGGCTCTGTCTTGACGTTTGCTTTGGGTTTGAAATCAGGTTTCTTTATCCCTAATGATTTCTTGTCGTTCAAATGCTTACGACGGAAGGCCACATCGTCTTCTACTCTCATGTACGCCAGTATCCTGGCTCGGACGTCTTCAAAGTTTTCGGGCAGATACTTCGTAAGATCGACGTACAGTCCTGAGCTGTCGTCGTCGAGACCACGTTTGTAGGCCTCGACTACGGTTTTGACATCGCAATTTCGGATGCTAATCATTTCGGCATTGAAACGATTGAAGTAACTGTTGATGGATTCTCCAGTTTTTTGTATGACGTAGTACAGGTCGCTGGTTTGCTTCTCCATCTTGTGACTGCTGGCGAATTGTTGTGAAAACTGGTTGACCAACTCCGCAAAGTTGCTGATGGACTTGGGTTTGAGGTTGATCAACCATTGGAGAGCAACACTTGTAAGGGTCGCACCAAAACTTTTGCACATGCACACTTCTTGGTATTCATGTGGGATCGACGCAGTCCACATCAATTGCTTGTACTGGGCGATGTGCTCTGACGGGTCAGTTATTCCCGAATACTTGGGCGTAAAGGTAGGAATATTGTATTTCTTTGGGACATCGACAGTTGCAATTTCGTCGATGAAAGGTGATGCTTGGAATCCTGAGCGGGGCTCGACGTCGACATGGACGGCAGCGCCAGGCAACTTCGAGAGTAAAGATAACATTTTTCATATTGCTCTTCCAAAAGGCTCAATCGTTGAACGATTGGGTCGTCTGGATTAAGTAGTGTAGCAGTTGGAGGGACAACTCCAGAATCCCGAGATGTCATGCCGGTCGTCGTGTGAAAACCATTCATGTACGACTAGTTGTTGGTTTCTCCGTTGAGGGGGGAGTTTACAGGAATCGTCGTTGTCGGCTGGGGAATTGTCGGGACAGGGAAAGGCATGGCTCCATTGTACAACGGGGGTGGCCTTAAATGCTGCGGGGGAAACTGCTCCGGGAAGGGAACGTTGACAAATGACCTTGGACCTGTCGGGAGTGGTGGTCTTACGAATGGTGCACCAAAAGGAGGTCGTGGACCATTCTGAGGTCCGAAAGGGTTGCCTATCGCTGGATTCCTCAGGGAAGCAATTTCTTCGGCTGCCTTTCGATTCTGCTCACCTAGGGCATAGATCTGACTCTGTGCAGCATTTAATTCCACGTGTAGTTGAGCGATCGGATCTTGCTGAGCTGCCATTTTCCTAAAAACAACAAACTTCACAAGATTGTTAGAACGATGTAAGTTTGACTTGAGATTTTCTCTAGATGAGGCCCCACGATGGGCGCCAAACTGTTAATGCCAAAAATCACCCAAAGGATAACTTGAGGTCGGTGTGGAGCTTTAACAACTAAAGAAAGGAATCTCAAGACAAACAGTATAATCGTCGACAGAAAGTAAATAAGGCAAAGGAGTTTGGTGACGCGGAAAACCCCGTCAAGGGTAAAAACCGCGGCCGACTATAGAAGTCGACGGTGCACTATGGTCGCCAAACAGGGGTGACGTCATTTAGTAACAAGTGTCGTGAGTACAATAGGTTACAATAAGAATAAAAGTAAACTTAATTGTAGACTATAGTCGTGCGTCGTGTGAAATCGTGCGGTACCGTACGTAAAAAACTGGTGTCGTCAATAGTTTTCGTAAGTGATATTGCTCTGATGATCTATGTTGCGGAGAATTGTTGTATGTGAATTAATTATCCCTGAAGTGTGGTGTGAGTCTTTGCTTTATAGCTTTTGGCAGCAATTAATGCGTCTTGATGATTGTTGTAACCGCTGCTTGACCCTTAATTGTCATTAATGGCTCGTCCGTTATGATCGTTGGGCAATGATTGCTCTTGGACCTGCATTAATGAAACAAAGAAAACGGTTTGACTGTTAACGGTTAGTATGGTCGTACGACCGTCTTAGAGTCACGATTGTCGGTCGTATGTATCTTACGTCCATCGTCGAAATGTACGACGGAGGGTACAGTCGTAAGTAGTCTACAGTACCTTATCTTAATACAAGATTTGTCTTATGTAAATGTCATTTGTGTTTTTCTCCGCCGGTCGTGATGTGTGGATTTTTACCCAAACCCCACCTCCACCAATTAACGCTATTATTAATTTTATCACTATATATTTATTTACTATTTGAAGTAAGAAAGTACGAAAATGTCACAAATGGTGATGTGGTCATTTATCATTGTTTATTTATAATTCAAAAGTTATATTTTGGGAACCAAACTTGTATGTTTCAATTAATTTGAAAATTTCCATTTTTTTCTTGGCAACTAAACATGTCGTCAAACCTAATCAAGTTCAAATCAAATTCCTAGAAATTCCAGTTTTTTCGACACATTTCATTTATTTCAAAAATATATGTGAACCTGACATCCCATAAATATTTCTCTCTCATAGGGGCAATTTTGGATGACCGTAGGACTAACCAATTGTTAATGCCAAAAATCGTCCAAAAGGATAACTTAAGGTTGATTGTAGAATTTTAACAACTAAAGAAAGGAATCTTTCGACAAAGCGTACGACAAAGACGGAAAATATAAATGAGCCAGAGATTTTGGTGACGCTGGAAAATCCTCAACGAGGGAAAAAACCCGCGGACGACTGTGGAAGTCGTCGCTGCACTATGGTCGCGAAACAGGGGCGATATCCTTATGTTTCGGGTGTCGATCGTACAGTGATTACAATACAGATGAAAGGAAATGCTTTGAATGCAAAGTAACTAGTGTTTTGAATGTAAAAACAGTTTGCGTCGTGTATAAGAACTATGTGTCGTGCGTGAATGTCGTGTGTCGAGAGCGATTCTTCGAGAGAGAATTCCTTGCTTCGAGTATTCTTCAGAGTTCAGATGAATGTGTGATGCAATGCGATGCCAGATTGAGTGAGAGCATATGATCCAAATGATGATTGAACCTTCGCTTTTATAGTCTTCGGGTGCATTAATTGACTTCTTAAATGCCTCGTGAAACAGATGTAACGGACGTCGTCGTTACTGCTGTTAATGGTCTTCGTCGGTTATAGTCGTTGGTCATCAATGACATTGATTTCTGCATTAATCACTGAAAAAACGTAACAGTAATATTGCACGTTAGTCGGTCAAGGTCGCAAGATTCCATGCGACGGTCGTGTGATCTACACGACGTCATGGTCGAGTGTCGTGAGGTGAATAACTTTCGATTTTACCTTTGACCATGGGATGAAGTATTGTGATTTTACCTTATTATGGAAAAGTGTAATAAATGTTTTCCTTACCTTGGCCGTGGTCGAGACTGGTGAATTTTTACCCAAACAGTTTGCCCCCAAAATTTGAAAATAGAATGGCAAATTCAAATTCAAATTTTAAATTTTGTCAGTCGGACGTCTAGGGTCGTGACACGTTTTGAAAAGTTACCTTAGTTATCTTGGAACTGGATTGGTCCGATTCCAACTAAAGAGGAAGTCGAAAAGGGGATAAGGTCGTGACGTCATGCTGATGCTCGATCATGCTAAACAGCTGTAAGTGTCAGGTGTCGACGATCCGTGTGGTTATACGAAAAGACAAGGGCGCGTGTCGATCATCAGAGGGCTCGACCTGACATGGTCATTTACATAAATAGCGACCCTTGACGGATCCCTTCCTTTTTACGATTTCAGAGAGTTTTAAGAGAGAGATTTTCTTGCTTTTCTTAGCGATTCGCTTCCAAACCTGCAAGAGTTAGAGTTTTCGAGGATTTTACAGCGCCTATATAAGGTACGACTCTCATCCTCTGTATGCGTCGTAAGTCGATAGCTAGAAAGCCTAGGAAAAACTGGGACATTTGGGGTCTTCCAGATCGACAAACTTGGTTAACGGTATCGATGTCGACAGAGCCTAGGAGTACCATTAGAGATCAGGATGATCTTGATAGCTTTAGGAATCTAGCGAGAATCCCTGCGGGGATTATCGTGAGCAAAGCCGGTAATATCCGACCGGAGATGTGCCCAGAGGGGTACGTCGTGATCTACGAGTATCCTTTTAAGATAGGATTTCAGTGGCCATATTCGCCTTTAGCCAAGGCGTTTATGTGCGAGTTTGACCAATCGTCAAGGCAACTGATGCCCCAGTTCTGGCGAGTTAACCAGGTCATCGAGCGACTTAGCTGGGAGTCGCCGATGAATGTGACGGACCTGCTGATGGCTTACGAGGTCAAGAAAGATCCCTACCGCCGCTAAAGCTTATTTTCCAAACACAAGGGCGATCGTACTCTGGTCATGAAAACCGCGGTCAACGACCAAAAATGGAAGACCAGGTACGTACTCGTAGCGACGCTGGACACCGAAAGTGATTGGATCAGGTCCGGATGGAACATGGCTGGTGAGTCTCCATCTTTGACGAGCGTTTTTTATCATTTGTTTTGCTTTGTACCTCGACTAATCCTCTTTCTCTTATGTTTTCAGATATTAATTTCGACAAGGTGAATCCAAACGACGATTCCAAGGCCAAGATCGAGAGGTTCCTTGAGATCAGTGCTGACAATCGATCTTTCGTCATTCGTCATCTGGTAGACGAAGGCGACGACTTAGTCTTTCTGAGCGAGAGACTTCAAGGGCGTCGAGAGGGAGAGGAGAAGGAAGAGGAGACAGAGGAGGAAGAAGAGGACGAGGAGGAAGAGGAGGAAGAGGAGGAGGAAGAGATAACTGGTAAGTGTACCCTACTTTGCTCGACTTGCTCTTTCCAGTACTTCAATTACTTAACCGTTTTTTCTTTTGTTGGTCCCGAAGGGTTATACAAGTTTGTAGAAGGGGGGGTTGAATACAAACACACGATTTTTACTTTCTAAATTGTTTATTGATAAATCTTAAAACAATTTACGACTTGTTGCGGAACAAGATTAAGGATAAACCTAATCTAAACAAGTTAAGAACACTAAGTTTCTTGCACTAGAAATAAGATAGAAAGGAGATAAGAATATTACGAATAATATTCTAACACTAAGAGAGAAAGAAGAAGATGGCCGAGCACTTCAATTCTGAAGTAGGGTTCTTCTTATATACTGCATGCATTTAATGCATGGCAGTGTTACTTTACACGTGGCACTAGCTGAGTGGTTGCATGTTTTGACTTTTGTAGACAACCTTAGTAGCTGCATGGTGCATGGTCCGTTCTAACATTTTGTACGGAGACGTGCAAGGGGGAAAGACAAAAGTAACTTGTAGAGTAGACCTCATGATCAGCGTTCGTTGAACAGTACTTTATCAGCGAGTGATAAAGCTCAGCGATAGCTAAGGTCTTCTACTTGATACTTCACGTTGAATGGACAGGTCTTGATTCGCTGATTTCCGCATCAGTTCATTAGTAGACTTGTCGCTGGTTCTTGGGCTTGATCTTCGACTTCAGCGTAGAACCTTTGTTGACGTGAGACTTGTCTTCAGGAATCATAAGTAACCAACTAAAACTTATCAGCGATCATCACAGAGACTGAACAGGCTTAGAGCTACTGGATGAACAGTGTTCGCTGAATGTCTAAACTAAAGAGCGAGAGTTCCTATCAGAGGTACTGTAAAGTCCTAGTACTTATCAGCGATAGTGAAACTCTAATACATATTGTTTACTTACAATTTTCACTAAGTGTTTAAGAGAGGGTCATTATCAAATCACTGAGGGTTTGGATCAACAATCTCCCCCTATTTGATTATGACATAGTAACAAAGAAAATTGCTAAGTATGAAAACATAAGGATAAAAAGAACTCATAAAATATTTGTCCCTTTTACTGTTTTCTGAGATCTTTTAAGTACTGATGGAGTAAAGTACATTCGCTGAATTTTTTCTTTTAACTTCGTATAAGATTACAGAGGGAAGTAGAAAAACTACAAGTACAGCAAATTTAAATTACAAGTACAAAAGAGGTAAGCTGATAAAGATAGAAAGATTACAAGGAAATCCTATATGCCTTCAAAAGGTTCTTCCTTAATGAGAAGTTCATCAAGGGTCTTTGTTGTGGGTATCATCCAGTCAGGGACCGTTACTCCTTGATCTCGTTTATTCTTTGCTTCAGCAAAGATTAAGGGCTTGAGATATCGTGCCTGAAGATCACGTCTAAATTCACACCAATAGATGAGATCCCTGAGCTGTTCAATGGGAGTGATGGGAAGCTCAGAGACACGTTGAAAACGTTGTCCTTCATCATAAGGTTCGCTTATGACCTTTCCACGGATGAATCGTTCACTAGGAGGCAGGGAGGTGTCAAGCGCTGAGAGGTCAGGTTCAGGACCAAGTACTTCTTCGCGTGAGAAACCAATTCCTGTTTCGTTCCGGATACGAGGACCTGAATCTGAAGGTTTTGACTTTTTCTTTGCAGAGGCCCTTCTTTGTTGAGTCGTAAGAGGAGAAGGAGGAGGAATATCCACAGCAGAAGAAACCAAGTCGATCTGAGAATTTATGATTTTCTCGACATGGCTCTTATATTGTGAGCTAGATCGCTGAATGGCTATTCGCATCTCCAACCATTCAGAGAAACAGTACTTCTTGATCGTAGCAGCGTAGATGTTTTCCTTGGTACCGTTTTCTCTGAATAGATCGACTTTAACAACTGGAACATCTATGGTCGTTTTTCCTCTGATGATCACCTTGTGAATTCTGGCAGCCCGATATCGATAGTGCAGTCTTTCTTTACACCATTCCAAGGTAGAATCAGATACCTTGGTCTTTTCTTCAACGATCTTCTGGGCGTCTTCCCATAACTGACGTTAGACTTCGATGGGAGTTCTTTTCAGTTTGGGGTCATTCACCGATTCTTGGGCAAGCTGGATGGCGAGGGTCTTATCTTTTTCTTCAGCTTCCTTCTTTTCAGCGAGTAATCTTTTGGCTCTAAGATGATCAGCGAACTCTTTCTTTGATAACCTGAACTTTGTGAGAACAGGGACTTTGGAGCGAGGGAGGATGATTCGTTGATCCTCGAACTTCTTGATCATTTCTTCTCTCCTTTTCTGATCCTCTTCACTTAGCTTTTGAGGAGCTAAGGAAGGTCTGTTTTTGTGAGAGAGAAGTTGTTCTTCAGGTTCATCGGTCTCAGTGATTAAATCCAAGACCGGGATTATATCTTCAGCTCTTGTGGCTAGGATTATTGTTGGTGTAGCAGTGGGGACTTCAGCTGGATCCTCAAACAGGGGAGAGGACTAGCTGAAAAGCAGCGATTGTTTAAGTAAGAAGAGTTGGGGAAGAAAGAGATAGAGAAAAGAATATGGTTAAGTGTATAGAGGTTTTATGGAGAGGAGAACTGAGATTGAGAAGGGATAGAGAAGGGATGCAGTGTAAGGGAAGAGAAGATATTGTACCTGACAAACTGGCTTTATCTGAAGGATGGCCAGATTGCCTTCTGCAGCGAGGCCTTTATTTTTGCCTTTGTCAGCTTCAGATGCTGCAGGCTTTGTCTTGGTCGTCTACCCTGATGGTTCTTTTATTCAAATCCCTTTTTGAGCAGGGACCTTCTTGGGCTGAACGAAGAAGGAATCATCAACATCATCGTCATCATCATCATCATCATCGTTTTTATGGGATGATGATGATTCTTCATCAGAGATGTCGATAGCTTCATCGTCTTCAGCTTCTTCTTCAGACTCGACATCATCAACGTAAGGTTTGGTCACGTCAGTAGCAGCTTCAATTTCCTCATCGAGTTACTCCCACTCAAGAGCAGAGGGAGTTTTCTCGGTTTCCTCAGGGTTTTCAACTCCCCGAGGTTGACCAGCAGCAGCAGTAGTATAACTCGTCTCCCCCTCAGCTAGGGGAAGGTCTTCAAGAGTTTTCTTCTCCCCCTCAACATTATGGGGAAGGTCTTCTTTAGTCTTCTCCCCCTCTTCCACATGATGGATGGGCGAGGATACAACATTCTCAGCATCAGCAGCATACATTGGGTCCCTGTCTTCCAGGCCAGAGATCCCAACACAGTTTTCAATCTTGCTTAATCTGTCTTCTAGGCCAGATATCGCAGGATTGAGTCTTTGAAGATCTTCTCGGTCCACCTGAGTAAAGTGCGAAGGAGCACAAGTGGCAGCATTCAGGCGATCGAGGACTTGCTGAAGTAGATCCTTGACCGTGGAGACCTCACCCTTAAGAGTACCAACCTCTGTCTTCAATGATGTAACTTCATTGGACAGAGTGTTGAAGTTTGTTGTGAGGGTGGTGTTGGTGAGGTTGAGATCGTTGACGGTTGTGGAGTTGTTGACTAGAGTGGTAGCAAACTGAGCAATGCTACCATCTACCTTCTCCATATCAGCATTGGAGGCTTTCTTATCAACAACCTCGGTCAGCTTTTTGAGGTTCTCTCCAGCGTTTGTAACCACTGAAGAATTTGCTGAGAGAGTTGTGGTGAATGATTCCACCTTTGTTTCCAGGGCCTTCAGGGAGGTGTTGATATCCCCCAAATTAGGACCTGAAACAGTTATTAACTTGTGAATAGAGGAAAGCTCATAAGTTTGGGGTTTTGAGAGAGGAGTAGGTTGAGCTATGTGTATACCTGCAGGCGGGTTGGCGAAGTTGTCGAAACCTTGTAACCCTGAATGGTATTCCATGTCGCCTTCGAGAGTGCCTTGGCGCATGGAGGTGCCTGCAGATCCTAAGTTTGTTTCCATCATCGCATGTAGAGTATCAGCAGCTGAATCATGAACGATGACGTTGGTTCCTGAGAACGGTGGGAAAATTGGTGGAGTGTCCAAAGAAAGAGTTGGAGGAGTGAAGGATGAGAAGATTGGTTGGGTGCGGAGTCCAGCGTTGGATCCGCTGACAATCACTTCAGTCTGTAGAGAGGCTGAAGGAGGTGGGTTCAGTTCCAAGTTTATAACCTCAGTGTTTAGAGACGCTGAGGTTGGGATGGAAGAGGTGGCTTGAGCAGCTGTGGCAGAGCGTACCACGAAACTATCCAGCGACTCTTGTATAAGATGAGTCGTGGAGTCTTTAGCCGTTGATGCTTGGAGGGTTGCTCCTTGGTTTTCTTGATCCTTTTGGAATCAAGTTGGGAAGATGAGTGTTTCCTTTTACGAGAAGGAGTGGAGGGTGCGGCCTGGGTATCAGCGGTTGGGATTAACACTGAAGTAGCCGCAGAAGTAGAAGAAGGAGGATTAAGAAAAGATAAGAGTGCAGAGAGACGTACCTCGTTTGGCAGGGGCTTGAAATCTAGAACTTTAGCGCCAACCTGAGAGAGTCTCAGGTCTCCTACCTTTGGGTATTCATTCCCAAGTCCGTGTTGAAAGACGGCGCTGATAAACCTTGGATATGGAACACAATTTGGTCTTTCATCCATGTTCACCCTGAACATCAAATCGTCGTAGATGATTGACGCCCAATCAATGTGAAGTCCCTTCAGCAGAGCATATCACATTGCCTGTTGGGGTTGGGATGCTTGATCAGTTGACCCGACTTTAGCTGTTAGACAGCTTATCATATGAGCGTAGATGAAATTCATCTCGTTGGGCATCATCGACTTCTTGATGGCAGTTAGCTTTTTGTCAGGCTTTTTGTCTCTCCCTGTGTCCCATGCGTAACCCATTGCATCAAAGAATGCAATCAGGGTTGCTCTATCAGTAGGATTCTTTTGGGGATCTGGTAGAGGGAGAAAACGGTTTTCTTTGGTACTGGTAGGGAGTTTTAGAGCACGTATGATATGGTTGGGGGTGATCTTGGAAGTACCATGGTCTGTGTCACAGAGAATGACATCGACCATTTTCTTTGGGTCTTTGGATGAAGAAACCTGAGCTCGTCTGGCAGAATACCAGAACTGAGCTAGTAGAGAATGATGAGCAGGGGGTGCAATGGTGAGAGCGTATGAAATGGTGCAAGTTTTAAGAAAGTTCACAGCATCATCAAGATGTGTGACAGGTTTGTTTTCAGGGAAGTCGAAGAGAGCATAAGGATTATTATGTTGATAAGTAACCTTCTTGAGATCGAACTTAACCTGAGGAGCCTTTGTGATTTCAGTGACCTCAGCAGCAATGGAGGTCTTATCAGCAGGAGATTCAGTAGTAGATGCCATTTCTGTTAATCACATATAAACATGAAGAAGAGATAAAGAACAATGTCTTAATGTGGAAAGATTTTCCAATAAGATGTTGTTTGAGTTTTGTCCATTTCATTCAGACCAAAGATGTCTTAATGAAGATTAGGTTTTTTCTTTGTTTTGAAAAAGAGATGCAAAACATGGAGAGTATGTGTTTTCCAGTTTCTATTTGAAGAAGAGATTCTGGAAAACATATGAAGAACAAGTTTAAGAGTTTTGTTTCAAACATGAAGAACAACCATGAAGATTGTGTTCATAAAATCATGAAAAGAAAATGATTTTATTTTAAAAAGGTTTCTTTTGTTTGATCTGTTAATAACAAGAATAAGATCAAAAACAAGTTAATAAAAGGTAAATAATAAGAATATTAACCTTTCGAAGTTTGAAGAAGATGAACAGTTTCTGGAAACTTGAGTTCAGTATGCAACAGTAATTCTTTTCTTGAAGAAGAAGTTGTTCGCGTAAAGGAAAAATATAAACTCGAATGGGTTTATATAGTGGGAATAGAGAGAGAAAAACTTGAGCGGGAAAAGTTTTTCATCATGACACGGACACGTGTTTGCATTTGATTAGATGAGAAACGAAACGTGCAAACATGTGTCAGAAAGAGAACGTGCCAGGGTTTATTCGTTTGATTACGTCACAAACGTCTTTTCACCTTTTAGAATGTCTCTGAGGTTTTTGAAAGCTCATGGACACTTTTGAAAAAATGAAGCACTGAATAGAAGTATCAGTGTTGGTTTTAGAAATTTCAAAGTATTGCTGATAAGGAAGAGATATTCAGCGATACAATTTGTTTTGAAATCTTGCATTCATTTGCGAACGACGGCGAGTAAAGAGAGATCATACCTTAACATCAGCGAATCAAGCTTGTTTAGAGAGAAGATGATAGAATGAGTTATACAAGTTGGTTTTATCCTGTCGCTGGTCAAATGCGAACCGCTGAAGATTTTATTCTTCAAAGTTCAGCATTCCAAGCTCGCTGATGAGAAAGTTAAATCTTGTCTCATCAAGAGGTTTGGTGAAAAGATCAGCTAACTGAAAATCAATTGGGATAAAGTGAAGTTCTATATCAACATTCATCACATGATCTCTGATAAAATGATACCTGATTTCGATGTGTTTGGTCTTTGAGTGTAGCACTGGATTGTTGGCTATAGCGATGGCACTTGTGCTGTCGCAATAGATTGGAATTTTCGAGAGCTGAAGGTCATAGTCCAGTAGTTGATTTCTCATCTACAAGACCTGAGAACAACAGCTTCCAGCAGCTACGTACTCAGCTTCAGCGGTGGAGGTGGACACTGAGTTTTGCTTTTTACTTGTCCAACTCACCAGCTTTCCACCTAGGAGCTGACATCCTCTTGTGGTGTTTTTCCTATCCATCTTGCAACCTGCAAAATCACTATCTGAATAGGCGATTAGATCAAACCCTGAGTCTTTGGGATACCAAAGACCTAGGTTAGGAGTACCCTTAAGGTAACGAAAGATTTGCTTTACAGCGATCATATGAGATTCCTTAGGTTCATCATGATATCGTGCACACAAACAGGTTGCGTACATAATATCAGGTCGACTAGCTGTAAAATACAGAAGAGAGCCGATCATCCCACGGTATGTCGTGACATTAACAGGTATTCCAGAAGGATCCTTGTTTAGTGTCAGCGGTGGTGCCATAGGGGTTTTCATAGCTGAACTCTGAGTTAAATCAAATTTCTTCAGCATATCTTTAACATACTTTCCCTGATTTATGAAAGTTCCCTTTTCATTTTGTTTTATCTGAAGACCAAGGAAATATGTTAACTCACCCATCATACTCATTTTATACTTTGCTTTCATCCTTTCAGAGAAACGAGTACAAAGGTCAGGGTTAGTAGAACCAAATATAATATCATCGACATATATTTGTACAAGAAGGATATGACCTTTTACTTTCCTGAAAAATAGAGTCTTATCGATTTTACCACGCTCAAATTGTTCAATATGGGGATAAGTAGAGAGAATGTCATACCATGCACGTGGAGCTTGCTTTAAGCCATAAAGTGCCTTATCCAGTTTATAAACATAACCTGGATGCTTAGGATCTGAGAATCCTGGAGGTTGTTCCACGTAGACTTCTTCATTCAGCTTTCCATTAAGGAACGCTGACTTGACATCCATTTGATAAACTTTGAAGTCTTTGTGTACAGCGTAAGCTAAGAATAGACGAATAGCTTCTAGTCTTGCTACTGGAGCAAAGGTTTCGTCGTAATCTATACCTTCCTCTTGTCTGTATCCCTGAGCAACAAGTCGAGCCTTGTTGCGGGTTACAGTTCCACGTTCATCCAACTTGTTTCGATAGACCCATTTAGTGCATATCACTGACTTGCCAGATGGACGAGGAACAAGCTTCCAAACTTTGTTTCTTTCAAATTCAATCAGCTCTTATTGCATAGCGTTGACCCAGTTTGGATCTTGGAGGGCATCATCTGTTTTCTTTGGTTCAATCAGAGAAATAAAGTTAACAAATAAACAAATGTTACCTGCACTTCGTCGAGTCTGAACACCAGGGTTTGGATCACCAAGTATTTGATCAATTGGGTGATTTATTATCCATCGCTGAGCCGGAGCATGAGTCGCTGACTCAACCTGAACTGGAGGGGCTGAAGATGAGGCTTCAACAACTTCTGGAATATCAACCAAGAGAGGAGTAGGTGCAGATGTCATTACATTTACTGATTGCTGAGAAGTTGATGGAATGTCTGAGACATTTGGTTCTGAAGCAGGCATAGTGTTTAGAGGAACAGCTAAGACCCATGAAGTTTCAGCTTCACTAGTCTGCATGTTTGGGATGATAGTAGGACCATCATCTTCAATGGGATGAGTATGAGGAGTGGGAATGTCTTCTGAATCACCAAGAAGAGAAAACATCCATTGATTCAGTTCTTCAGTATCAGCAGAAGGTCTAGAATTCGCTGAACGGGATTCGTCAAAGGTGACGTGAATCATTTCTTCTACAGTCTGTCTTCTACGATTGAAGACCCTGAAGGCTTTGTAGATTGAAGAATATCCAAGAAGGATTCCATCATCAGCCTTAGGATCAAACTTTCCAAGGGCATCTTTGTTGTTCAGTATGAAACACTGACATCCAAAGATATGAAGAAACCTAATTGAAGGCATTCTCCCATGAAAAAGTTCATAGACTGTCTTTTTGAATCTTTTGACTATTAGCGACCTGTTTTGCGTAAAACAAGCAGTGTTGCCAGCTTCTGCCCAAAACTGAGTAGGCAAGTGAGAATCGCTGAGCATTGAACGTGCAGCTTCAGTGATAGTTCTATTTCTTCTTTCAGCGACTCCATTTTGTTGCGGTGTTCTCACTGAAGAAAAGTTGTGAGAAATACCCTTACTCTCAAAGAAGGAATCAAGAGAACTGTTTTTGAATTCAGTCCCATGATCACTCCTTATTGAGCGAACGGTCATATTGTTCAGGACTTCCATTTTCCTGACAAAGGTGATGAGTTCTTCAGGGGTGTCACTCTTAGAACGGAGAAACATTACCCAGGTATAGTGAGAGAATTCATCAACTATGACCAGTGTATATTTCTTTCCAGCGATGGATTGTTTGTTAACAGGGCCAAACAAATCTATATGGAGAAGTTGTAGAGGAGATGACACTGAGGAGACTTGCTTTGACTTGAAGCTTGCTTTCGTCTACTTGCCTTTCTCACACGCTGAACATAAGGACTCTTTGGCGTATGAGTGTTGAGGTAGACCAGTAACTAACTCTTTAGAAGATAGAGTATTCAGTGTCTTGAAGTTTAGATGAGAGAGACTCTTATGCCATAGCCAGTTGACATCAGATAAGGCTTTTGAGAAGAAACAGGAGTTCTCAGTGGTTGTTGAGTCCATGTTTATTACATAAACATTTTTCAAACGATAACCGCTGAGAGCTATTTTCTCCGTTTTGTCAGCAACAAAGCAGGATTCCTTAGTAAAGATTACTTTGTTATCCATGTTGCAAAGCTGAATGATGCTTAGAAGATTATGCTTCAGCCCTTCAACATATGCGACTCTTTTGAAGGTTGTTGTACCATTAGAGAGTACACCAAACCCTCGGGTGTGTCCTTTTCCATTTCCACCGAAAGTCACAGACGGACCATTCTCTTCCTTATACTCAGTGAGCAGGTTCTTCTTACCAGTCATGTGTCTAGAGCATCCGCTATCGAGATACCAGATACCCTTCTTAACCTGCAAACAAAGGAAGATTAGTTTGACTTGGGCACCCATTTCATCATGTGTACACACTTGTCAGTGGAGATAGATGCAATGGAAGGTTCAGCAGTCTTCACAGCATTTGAAGATTCAGCTTTGTTTTCAGTCTTCACTTTGGTTAATTTCTTAACCTCAGTGGTCTTCTTTGCCTTGGGGGCATTGATCTTCACCTTAGCTATCTTTTCAGCTTTGGTGGTTGTAGGGCACTTACTAGCAATATGATTTGTAAGTCCACAGTGATAACATTTCCTATAACTAAGAGTAGTCTTAGGACCATTTGCATGCTTAGCCATTAGTTTTAAATGAGCAGGGCTAGCACAAAGTATACCTTTGGCATTGGAAATGAGAGGAACTGTCAGTTCTTCAGATTTCTTACCAATTATATCCACTTTAAGTCTAGGAGTAGATCGCTGAATAAATCCAGGGATCTTGTTCTTAGAAGTAGAGGGATAAGTCACTGAAGCTCTAGAAGCATTCAGCTTTGGTACAAAGGTACCCTTCTGAGACTGAGGTAGGTTTTGGATAAACAGTTTTCTCTTTAACTTTGGAAGTTAAGGTAGATATTTCCTCAGGGATGAGAGGTTTTGAAGAGGAACACTGAGAAGAGAAAGTGTCAGGGATAGAGGATACGAACATTCCAAACTTAAGCATGGAACGGTCAGTGGTTGGTGTTTGGGCAAAATTTCACAGGTCTCGACCACGACCAGAAAAGGTAAAACACATGTTATTGTTAATGCCAAAAATCGCACCAAAGGGACAACTTAAGGTCGATGTGGACTTTAACAACTAAAGAAAGGAATCGTTCGACAAAGGCGTGCGACAAAGATAAAAATGTAAATGAGACAGAGGATTTGATGACGCAGGAAAAACCTCAACGAGGAAAAAACCTGCGGACGACAGTGGATGTCGTCGCTGCACTATGATCGCCAATCAGGGGCGATGTCCTTGGTGTTCCAGGTGTCGATTGTACAGAGATTACAATACAAATGAAGGGAAAGACTTCGAAATGTAAAGTACAAGTATTTGCAATGTAAAAATAGTGTGCGTCGTGTGTGAAAACAATGTGTAAACTGTTGGTCGAAAATGAAAGTTGTGCGTCGAGAGCAATCTACAATGAATGATCTCTTTGTTTTGAATGAATATTCTTCGAGTGTTTGCGTTTTCCTCTGTTGTTCGATGTTCGGTCCCTGGTATTGAAGTTTAACTTGATCTTTTATAACCTTCGGGTGCTTTGATTAGCTCATTGATTGCTTTGATAACAACCATAACGGTCGCCAGTTGTAACTCTTCATAATTGCTCTTCGTCGGTTATGACCGTTGCCCATTAATGACTTTGACTCCTGCATTAATCTTTGAACAAACGTAACAGTCGTATATCGAGTTAGTAAAGGTCGTACGGTCTTGTGCGACGGTCGTGCGGAACGGGCGACGTCGAGGTCGTGTGTCGTGAGGAACTCTCGACTTACCTTTTAGGAGGGACGACGGAGGTTTTTTGGGTCTTTGTCGGGGCCTTATCTTAATACAAGATATAGCTCATAACATGTGTCTTACATTTTCTGGTCGTGGACGAGACTGGTGAAATTTTGCCCAAACAGTTTGCCCCCAAAATTTGAAAGTAGGATGGCAAATTCGAATTTTAAATTTTGCTTGTCGGGTGTTCATGGTTTTGTGTTGAAAAATACCTTGGTTGTTTTGGAACTGAATCGGTTCAATTCAAACTAGAGAGGGAAATCGAAGAGAGGATAAAGTCGTGACATCATGCCGACGCACGAGGGTGCTTACCAGCTGTCTTTGACAGGTGTCGACGATCCATGTGGTCATACGAAGGGACAAGGGCACGCGGTGATCTTCAAAGGACTCGTCCTGACATGATCGACTGCATAAATAAAGATTACGATGGATCTTTTCTTGTTTACGACTTCAGAGGGTTTTGAGCAAATATTTCTTTAAGGGTTTTCTTGTCGATTTTCGTTCGATTATTTCTAAATCTGCAAGAATCTTTGACCCAATTAGGATTTTCTGAGATCATATAAGATACGACCCTCCAGTTTGCGTATGCGTCGCAAGTATATTGCTAGAAAGCCTAGGAAAAACTGGAATATCTGGGGCCATTCAGAAGTGTAAATCAATTTAACGGGGTTAGCAATGTCGACAGAGCCTAGAAGCACCATTAAAAACGAAGAAGACCTCGACGACTTTAGAAGTCTAGCGAGGATTCCCATGGGGATCACCGTAACCAAGGTTGGCAAGGTTCGACCGGAAATGTGCCCCGAGGGGTACGTCGTTATATACGAATACCCGTTCAAGATAGGCTTTCATTGGCCATATTCGCCTCTGGTCAAAGAGTTCATGTCTGTATTCGATCTTTCACCGGGGCAACTGATGCCCCAGTTCTGGCGAGTTATCCTGATCATCGAATGACTTACCTCCAACTGGAATCCACCGATGAATGTGAGGGACCTACTGACGGCGTATAAGGTCAAAAGTGATCGGTACCGTCGCTATAGTTTGTTTTCAAGGCACAAGGGTGATCGTACCTTGGTTTTAAATACTGCGGTCAACGACCGTGGGTGGAAGAAGAGGTATGTATTTGTGCGGGTGTCGACGCTGGACACTGATAGTGACTGGATTAGGGAGGGTTGGAATATGACGGGTGAGCCTTTGATTGTATGTTTTTATGTTATTCTGTTGCTCGGTTGTTTTTTCGACTGATCTTCTTTTTTATGTGTAGATATTGATTTCGACAAGGTAGAGTCGGACGATGCTTCCCGGGTTAAGGTCAAAAAGTTCCTGGAGTTTAGTATTGAAGATCGGTCGTACGTCACGAGTCATTTGGTAGACGAGGATGATGACACCATTTTCTTGAGCGACAGAGTGAGGATGGGTCGAGAGGAGAAAGAAGAAGATGCGAGAGAGGATTATGAGGCGACCGAGGAGAGAGAGAAGGAGGAAGTAGAGATAACTGGTAAGTATCTCTTTGCTTCTGCTCGTCCTAATCTATCTTTGTTCTCAATCATCTAATTCTTTCTTTTACCATACAGGATAATCTTGGGCGAAGTTGACGCCTGCAGCAGTCGAGAAAATGGCTCAAGTCGAGCTAACTCGTAAGGCGAGTGTAGACAGGGGGAAGGATACCTCGACAGCTGGGTCGGGGGTTTTAAAGAGAAAGGAGGTTCCGACAGCTGGGTCGGGACTTCTAAAGAGGACGAGGATGTCCGTCACGAGGGAGCCGTCTTCGAAGACGGGCGGCCCATTGAGGGTTGTTCCGTCCGAGAAGACGAAGGTGTCGACCGTGTTTGATACGATCGGCACGAAATCTGATGATACTGCACATCCGGTGACGATGTCTCATACTACGCAACTGGCGACGATGTCCATACTGCGCAACCGGCGATGATGTCTCCTACTGCCGCGTTAGGCCCCACCTCAGCCGACAAGAGCAAGGGCGCGCAAACGGGTTCTGGAACGACGGTGAACTTTACATTGTCGTCGGATTTTTTGGATGATAACGTCTTGGACGGGACGAAACTGTTCCCTCACTTAGGAAAGTATCAGCTCTCTTCTTTCAGAGAGTGTCACGTTGCTGGACTAGCGTTCACGGTAAGTCCTTTCAAGACTTTTGTTATCTGTTGTCGACGTCGTAGATTTTGCTAATATACTTTCATATGTTTTCAGACGTTTCAGTCGTCTTTGGCGCTGTATGCTAAAACGACGAAGGTAGAAGGCTTAATGGCTTCTGCTATCAAGAGAGAAGATGCGGCGTTAGAAAGGGAAAGGTTC
The DNA here is from genome assembly GCA_033807775.1 of Saussurea involucrata. Taxonomy (NCBI): domain Eukaryota; kingdom Viridiplantae; phylum Streptophyta; class Magnoliopsida; order Asterales; family Asteraceae; genus Saussurea; species Saussurea involucrata. Next base: position 53,864,695 of record CM066324.1, read on the forward strand.
GCTTTAGAACGCGAGGAGGCGGCATCGGTGAAACTCGACGATGCCTTGAACGAGCTGGAGTCTCTCGACCACGCGAGGGATGATATGAACTCGCGTCTAAAGGAGTCCCTGTCTGTGATGCACAATCAAAGGGAGAAACTAGAGGGGATGAAGGAATCCCTGGTTACGAAGAAAAAGGAAGTCGAGGAGTCCAAATCTAAGGAGGTAAGTTTAGAGAAGTAGTTAGAGGAGCTGAGGGACGAGAATAAATCTATGTTTTGGTTTGCTCGACTTACTGCGCGTGCGGCGATCATGCGACGTCACTTATTGGGGAAAGATCCCATGGCGTCGGCGTCGGAAGAGCTCGACATTTACTTGAAGGGCGTCGGGACGGTGAGAGACCTTGACTCGGATGACGAGAAGGACATCGAGGAGGAGGACGAGGATGAAGAGGGCCTTCAGGACGACGCGTCGGGCAAGGATGCGACCGATGTTCCTCCCCAATCTTAGAAAAACATCTTTGTTTCTTTTTGTTTCCTTACTATTCGACCGTTGGTGGTCGAGCCTTTTGTAAATGACAGTTTTATTCGGTGAATGAAACTTGGGCTTCTTTTGAACTTGCGCTTTATAAAATATCACATCGACTGTCAAATTCATAAAAAATATACAAGGAATCATACGACTTAGGCATCTATTGTAACACAATAACTGGAACGTAAGCCAATAGACTTTTAAATCGTGTATATAAATATAAGCACATGCGACTAAAGCATACATTCGGAGTATGAAAAAAAAAATCTAAGTCAAGAAACTTAGATCATGAGATCGCTAGACCTCGCGATCGTACGACTAAGTCGTGCGATTAATTCGAATCGTGTGCCCCTGTAGAAGGATGATCAAGTCATAGACCTGATCGTTTATGTCGTGCGACCTTGCGAAACTAGAATCGTTTGATTATTGCCGCGCGATTCTGCGGAATAAACAATGTCAGAGGCTGGTCGTTGGCTAACCAACGACCCTCCGATGCATAAGTCAGTAACCATCGTTGTTAAAAATCGTATGAAAAAATAGAAAAGGGTTTAGAAGACGTACCTTTTCTGACGCGTCGTGCCCAACTACGTGGGACGTCTTGATTATTGCTACCATCTTGCCCCCTTGTGACGATTTTAAGACGATACACTAAATGTCGTCGTGAATCGCCACAATGGAAGGTCTATTTTCGCGGCTTCAGGGTGGTTTTATAGCAATCACGAGCGACTTTCGGCTCACTTTTTATCTCCTGGATTCCCCACGGCGTAGGGAACTTCAGAGTCTGATGATACGTCGAGGGAACGGCCTTCATCTCATGGATCCATGGTCGGCCTAAGATGATGTTATAGGCCGACGCACAGGCGATGACACTGAACTTGGTCTGCTTGTTGATTCCTCCGGCATAGACGGGCAAGATGATATCTCCAAAGGTGCTCGTCGCTTCTCCATTGAAACCGACCAAAGTTGTCGAACGTCGGGTGATTTCCGAACGATCGATTCCCATGGCCTTGATGGGGTCAAGGAAGATGACGTTCGCTGAACTGCCCCCATCGATCAAGACTCGTCGGGTTAAACAATTACCAATCGTGAGTTAAATGATCAACCCGTCATGATGTTTCTGACATGAGTCGCCATGTCGTCTTGGTCGAATACGATCTTCATATCTTCCAACTCCAAATCTCCTTTAGGCCTTGATGAACGCGGAATAGGCCGATCGTCAGGCGCTTGACTGGCGTGATGTTTGGCCGCGGAATACGTCAGACCACATACGTCGGAACCACCGGTGATACAATTGACGACTTTCACATGCTCGGGGGTTGACGGTCGATGGTCGCTAGTTGGAGTAACGACATCGTCGATGATATCTTTTAGATTGCCCTTCGAGACGTGATACGCCAGCTCCTTTTTGAGAGCTATGCAATCATCCGTCACATGACCATGGTCGACATGAAAGTCACACCATTTAGATTTGTCTTTCGTAGCGTCGTCCTGATCGGACTTCTTAGGCCATCGAATAGTCGCCTGGGCGGTTTTCAGAGCTTCGACCAAATCTTTAGTGGATCCTTTGAATCCATAAGAGGATATCTTGGGGTACTGAGAAAACTTGGTCGCGGTCTTAGCCTCTGCTTTCGTCTTGAATCGGACGTTCGAGATCTGGCGCGCGGGCTCTATTTTGGAAATAGCTTTCGTCTTGAACTCTGGCTTCCTTACACCTAACGATCCCTTGTCGTCGGTATGCTTGCGACGAAAGGCAGCGTCGTCCTCTACCCTCATGTACGCTAGGGTTCGAGCTCGGACGTCTTCAAAATTCTCCGGAGGATACTTGGTCAGGTCAGTGTATAAACCTGAGTTGTCGTCCAGACCACGCTTATAAGCTTCAATTGCAGTCTTGACGTCACAATTGCGAATGCTGATCATCTCCGCATTGAATCGATTGAAATAACTGCGAATAGACTCATTGGTCTTCTGCACGACGTAATACAGGTCACTGGTCTGCTTCTCCATCTTGCGACTGCTGGCGAATTGCTTGGAGAATTGGTTGACCAATTCAGCGAACGACCGGGTTTAAGATTGATCAACCATTGGAGAGCAGGACCGGTGAGAGTCACACCGAAGCTATTGCACATACAGACCTCCTGATACATGTGTGGGATCGAGATCGTCCACATGAGCTGCTTATACTGCGCGACGTGCTCTGTCGGATCAGTCACTCCCGAATACATGGGCGTGAAGGCGGGGACGTTGTACTTCTTCGGGATCTCGACAGTCGCGATCTCATCGATGAAGGGTGACGCCTGAAATCCTGATCGAGGTTCGACATCAACGGGCACGGCTGCCCCAGGTAGCTTGGCGAGCAAAGATAGGACGCGCTCGTTCTGATCTTCTAGCATTTTCAATCGCTGGGCGACGGGGTCATTGGCGTCTCCGTTGAAAGGAACAAAATACGGCTGCGACCCATTCTGAAACGGCTGTGACCCATTCTAAAATGGCTGTGACCTATTTTGAAATGGCTGCGACCCATTTTGCATGGGTGGTGGCCTTATATGCTGAGGAGGAACCGTCCCGAACTGGGGATTTGGATTGAACGGTCCCGGCTGCTGGTTTTGCATGAACGGACCTGGATGCTGATTCTGAGCGAACGGACCTGATCCTGGACCTGGATTATGCGCGAATGGTCGAGAACCATTCTGACCGAACGATCCTTGGCCTGGATTCTGAACGAATGGCCTAGGACCATTCTTAGGCCCAGAGGGATTCCTTAGTCGTGCGATCTCCTCAGCTGCTCTACGGCTTTGTTCCGCCATGGCGTTGATTTGATTTCGAGCGACTTCAAGCTCCTGGTACATCTGGGCAATGACATGCTGCTGATTTCCAGGGGCTGCCATTTTCCTGAAACAGAGAACAAAGAAAACTCTAAGAAACAGTTAGTAAAACGCACGTTTGCCGAAGATTTTCTCTAGATGGGGTCCCACGGATGGCGCCAAACTGTTAATGCCAAAAATCGCACCAAAGGGACAACTTAAGGTCGATGTGGACTTTAACAACTAAAGAAAGGAATTGTTCGACAAAGGCGTGCGACAAAGATAAAAATGTAAATGAGACAGAGGATTTGATGACGCAGGAAAAACCTCAACGAGGAAAAAACCCGCGGACGACAGTGGATGTCGTCGCTGCACTATGATCGCCAATCAGGGGCAATGTCCTTGGTGTTCCAGGTGTAGATCGTACAGAGATTACAATACAAATGAAGGGAAAGACTTCGAAATGTAACGTACAAGTGTTTGCAATGTAAAAACAGTGTGCGTCGTGTGTGAAAACAATGTGTAAACTGTTGGTCGAGAATGAAAGTTGTGCGTAGAGAGCGATCTTCTATGAATGATCTCTTTGCTTTGAATGAATATTCTTCGAGTGTTTGCGTTTTCCTCTGTTGTTCGATGTTCGGTCCCTGGTATTGAAGTTTAACTTGATCTTTTATAACCTTCGGGTGCTTTGATTAGCTCATTGATGCTTTGATAACAGCCATAACGGTCGCCAGTTGTAACTCTTCATAATTGCTCTTCGTCGGTTATGACCGTTGCCCATTAATTACTTTGACTCCTGCATTAATCATTGAACAAACGTAACAGTCGTATATCGAGTAAGTCAATGTCGTACGGTCTTGTACGACGGTCGTGCGGAACGGGCGAGGTCGAGTGTAGTGAGGAACTCTCGACTTACCTTTTAGGAGGGACGATGGAGGTTTTTTGGGTCTTTGTCGGGGGCCTTATCTTAATACAAGATATAGCTCATAACAAAGTGTCTTACCTTTTTTGGTCATGGTCGAGACTGGTGAAATTTTGCCCAAACAGTTATGAACTATATCTTGTATTAGGATAAGCCCCCGACAAAGACCCAAAAAACCTCCGTCGTCCCTCCTAAAAGGTAAGTCGAGAGTTCCTCATGACACTCGACCTCGACGAAGTCTTCACAACTGTCGCACAAGACCGTACGACCTTGACTAACTCAATATACGACTGTTACGTTTGTTCAATGATTAATGCAGGAGTCAAATTCATTAATGGGCAACGGTCATAACCGACAGAGAGCAATTATGAAGAGTTACAACTGGCGACCGTTATGGCTGTTTTCAAAGCAATCAATGAGCTAATCAAAGCACCCGAAGGTTATAAAAGATCAAGTTAAACTTCAGTTCCAGGGACCGAACACCGAACATCGAACAATAGAAGATAAGCATCCCAGCTCAGAAGAACACTACAAGCAAAGAACTCTCACTCGAAGAATCGCTCCCGACGCACGACTTTCACTCTCGACCAACAGTTTATACATTGTTTTCACACACGACGCACACTGTTTTTACATTTCAAGCACTTGTAATTTACATTTCGAAGTCTTTCCCTTCATTTGTATTGTAATCTCTGTACGATCGACACCCGGAACACCAAGGACATCGCCCCTAATTGGCGACCATAGTGCAGCGACGACATCCACTGTCGTCCGCAGGTTTTTTCCTCGTTAAGGTTTTTCCTGCGTCATCAAATCCTCTATCTCATTTACATTTTTGTCTTTGTCGCACGCCTTTGTCGAACGATTCCTTTCTTTAGTTGTTAAAGTCCACATCGACCTTAAGTTGTCCCTTTGGTGTGATTTTTGGCATTAACAGTTTGGCGCCATCTGTGGGACGTCATCTAGAGAAAATCTTCGACAACCGTGCGTTTTACTAACGGTTTCTTGGAGTTTTCTTTGTTCTCTGTTTCAGGAAAATGGTAGCCCCTGGAAATCAGTAGCATGTCATTGCCCAGATGTATCAGGAGCTTGAAGTCGCTCGAAATCAAATCAACGCCATGGCAGAGAAAAGTCGCAGAGCAGCTGAGGAGATCGCACGGTTAAGGAATCCCTCTGGACCTCAGAATGGTCCTAGGCCATTCGTTCAGAATCCAGGTCAAGGATCGTTCGGTCAGAATGGTCATCGACCATTCGCGCATAATCCAGGTCCAGGATCAGGTCCGTTCGCTCAGAATCAGCATCCAGGTCCGTTCATGCAGAACCAGCAGCCAGGACCGTTCAATCCAAATCCCCAGTTCGGGACGGTTCCTCCTCAGCACATAAGGCCACCACCCATGCAAAATGGGTCGCAGCCATTTTAGAATGGGTCGCAGCTGTTTTAGAATGGGTCGCAGCCGTATTTTGTTCCTTTCAACGGAGACGCCAATGGCTCGTCGCATGGCAATGGCACCAGTTCAGGAATCAATCTGCAAACAGGGGCAAATCTCGACCCCAATGACCCCGTCGCCCAGCGATTGAAAATGCTAGAAGATCAGAACGAGCGCGTCCTATCTTTGCTCGCCAAGCTACCTGGGCAGCCGTGCCCGTTGATGTCGAACCTCGATCAGGATTTCAGGCGTCACCCTTCATCGATGAGATCGCGACTGTCGAGGTCCCGAAGAAGTACAACGTCCCCGCCTTCACGCCTAAGTATTCGGGAGTGACTGATCCGACAGAGCACGTCGCGCAGTATGAGAAGCTCATGTGGACGATCTCGATCCCACACATGTATCAGAAGGTCTGTATGTGCAAAAGCTTCGGTGCGACTCTCACCGGTCTTGCTCTCCAATGGTTGATCAATCTCAAACCCAAGTCCATCGGGTCGTTCGCTGAATTGGTCAAACAATTCTCCCAGCAATTCGCCAGCAGTCGCAAGATGGAGAAGCAGACCAGTGACATGTATTACGTCGTGCAGAAGACCAATGAGTCTATCCGCAGTTATTTCAATCGATTCAATGCGGAGATGATCAGCATTCGCAATTGTGACGTCAAGACTGCAATTGAAGCTTATAAGCGTGGTCTGGACGACAGCTCAGGTTTATACACTGACCTGACCAAGTATCCTCCGGAGAATTTTGAAGACGTCCGAGCTCGAACCCTAGCGTATATGAGAGTAGAGGATGACGCTGCCTTTCATCGCAAGCATACCGACGACAAAAGGTCGTTAGGTGTGAAAAAGCCCGAGTTCAAGACAAAAGCAATTTCCAAAAAAGAGCCCGCGCGCCAGATCTCTAACGTCCGATTCAAGACAAAAGCAGAGGCTAAGACCGCGACCAAGTTTTCTCAGTACCCCATGATATCCTCTTATGGATTCAAAGGATCCACTAAAGATTTGGTCGAAGCTCTGAAAACCGCCCAGGCGACTATTCGATGGCCAAAGAAGTCCGATCAGGACGACGCTAAGAAAGACAAATCTAAATGGTGTGACTTTCATGTAGACCACGGTCATGTGACGGATGTTGCATAGCTCTCAAAAAGGAACTGTCGTATCATGTCCTGAAAGGAAATCTCAAAGATATCATCGATGACGTCGTTACTCGAACTAGCGACCATCGACCGTCAACCCCCGAGCATGCGAAAGTCGTCAATTGTATCACCGGTGGTTCCGACGTATGTGGTCTGACGTACTCCGCGGCCAAACGTCACGCCAGTCAAGTGCCTGACGATCGGCCTATTCCGTGTTCATCAAGGCCTAAAGGAGATTTGGAGTTAGAAGCTATGAAGATCGTATTCGACCAAGATGACCTCGGTGACTCGTACCAGAAACATCATGACGGGTTGATCATTCAACTCACGGTTGGTAATTGTTTAACTCGACGAGTCTTGGTCGATGGGGGCAGTTCAGCGAACGTCATCTTCCTTGGCACCATCAAGGCCATGGGAATCGATGGTTCGGAAATCACCCGACGTTCGACAACTTTGGTCGGTTTCAATGGAGAAGCGACGAGCACCTATGGAGATATCATCTTGCCAGTCTACGCCGGAGGAATCAACAAGCAGACCAAGTTCAGCGTCATCGACTGTGCGTCGGCCTATAACATCATCTTAGGCCGAGCATGGATCCATGAGATGAAGGCCGTTCCCTCGACGTATCATCAGACTCTGAAGTTCCCTACGCCGTGGGGAATCCAGGAGATAAAAAGTGAGCCGAAAGTCGATCGTGATTGCTATAAAACCACCCTGAAGCCGCGAAAATAGACCTTCTATTGTGGCGATTCACGACGACATTTAGTGTATCGTCTTAAAATCGCCACAAGGGGACAAGATGGTAGCAATAGTCAAGACGTCCCACGTAGTTGGGCACGACGCGTTAGAAAAGGTACGTCTTCTAAACCCTTTTCTATTTTTTCATACGATTTTTTAACAACGACGGTTACTGACTTAAGCATCGGAGGGTCGTTGGTTAGCCAACGACCAACCTCTGACATTGTTTATTCTGCAGAATCGCACGACAATAATCAAATGACTCTAGTTTCGCAAGGTCGCACGACATAAACGATCAGGTCTATGACTTGATCATCCTTCTACAGGGGCACACGATTCGAATTAATTGCACGACTTAGTCGTACGATCGCGAGGTCTAGCAATCTCATGATCTAAGTTTCTTGACTTAGAAAAAAAAATTCATACTCCGAATGTATGCTTTAGTCACATGTGCTTATATTTATATACACGATTTAAAAGTATATTGGTTTACGTTACAGTTATTGTGTTACAATAGATGCCTAAGTCGCATGATTCCTTGTATATTTTTTATGAATTTGACAATCGATGTGATATTTTATAAAGCGCAAGTTCAAAAGATGCCCAAGTTCCATTCATCGAATAAACTGTCATTTACAAAAAGCTCGACCACCAACGATCGAGCAACAAAGAAACAGAAATAAACGAATATATCTTTCTAAGTTTGGGGAGGGACGTCGGTCGCATCTTTGCCCGACTCGTCGCCCTGGAAACCCTCCTCCTCCTCCTCGACCTCCTTCTCATCATCCGAGTCGAGCTCTCTCTCGGTCCCGACCTCCTTGAAGAACAGAGCCAACTCATCTGACTCTGAGGCCAGAGGATTCTTGCCTAGCAAGTGATTTCGCATGATAGCCGCTCGAGCAGTGAGTCGAGCGAAGGAAAAGATGTACTTATTCTCATCCTTCGACTCCTCTAACTCCTTCTCTAAATCCACGGCTTTAGATTGAAAATCCTCAACTTCTTTCCCCTTCATAACCAGGGATTCCTTCATCCCCTCCAGTTTCTCCCTTTGATTGTGCATCACAGACAGGGACTCCTTTAGACGCGAGTTCATATCATCCCTTGCATGGTCAAGAGACTCCAGCTCGTTCAAGACATCGTCGAGTTTCACCGATGCCGCCTCTTCACGTTCTAAAGTGGACCTTTCCCTTTCTAACGCCGCATCTTCTTTCTCGATGGCAGAAGCCACTAAGCCTTCTACCTCTGTCGATTTAGCGTACAACGCCAAAGACGACTGAAACATCTGAAGACATATGAAAACATATTAGCAAAGAATACGACGTCGACAACAGATAAACAAAAGTCTTGAAAGTTAGACTTACCATGAATGCTAGTCCAGCAACATGGGCCTCAGTATCCTCGAGAGAAACTCCGTCAAAACACTCTCTGAAAGAAGGGAGCTGATACTTTCCCAAATGAGGGAACAGTTTCGTCCCGTCTAGGACATTATCATCCAAAAAATATGACGGCAACGTAAAGTTCACCGTCGTTTCAGAGCCCGTTTTCGCGCCCTTGCCCTTGTCGGCGAAAGAAGGGCCTGCCGCGGCAAGAGAAGACATCGTCGTCGGTCGTGCCGTATCAACGGACCTTGTGTCAGAAACCTTCTCGATAAACACAGTCGATACCTTTGCCTTCTCAGGCGGGACGACTTTCGACGAACCACCCGTCCTTGACGATGGTTCACTCAAAACGGACATCCTCGTCCTCTTGGGGAGACCCGACCCAGATGTCGGGACTTCTTTTCCCTTTAAGACCCCCGACCCAGCTGTCGAGGTATCCTTCCCCCTGTCTACACTCGCCTTGCGAGTTAGCTCGACTTGAGCCATTTTCTCGACGGCTGCAGGCGTCAACTTCGCCCAAGATTCTCCTGTAAGGTAAAAGAAAGAATTAGATGATTGAGAACAAAAATAGATTAGGACGAGCAGAAGCAAAGAGATACTTACCAGTTATCTCTACTTCCTCCTCCTCTCTCTCCTCGGTCGCCTCAGAATCCTCTCTGTCTTCTTCTTCTTTCTCCTCTCGACCCATCCTCACTCTGTCGCTCAAGAAAACGGTGTCATCATCCTCATCTACCAAATGATGCGTGACGTACGACCGGTCTTCAGTACTAAACTCCAGCAACTTTTCGACCTTAGCCCGGGAAGCATCGTCCGGCTCTACCTTATCGAAATCAATATCTACACATAAAAAAGAAGATCAGTCGAAAAAACAACCGAGCAACAGAATAACATAAAACATACAATTAAAGGCTCACCTGTCATATTCTAACCCTCCCTAATCCAGTCACTATCAGTGTCCAGCGTCGACACCCACACGAATACATACCTCTTCTTCCACCCGCGGTAATTGACCGCAGTATTTAAAACCAAGGTACGATCACCGTTGTGCCTTGAAAACAAACTATAGCGACGGTACCGATCACTTTTAACCTTATACGCTGTCAGTAGGTCCCTCACATTCATCGGTGGATTCCAGTTGGAGGTAAGTCGTTCGATGATCAGGATAACTTGCCAGAACTGGGGCATCAGTTGCCCCGGTGAAAGATCGAATTCACACATGAACTCTTTGACCAGAGGCGAATATGGCCAATGAAAGCCTATCTTGAACGGGTATTCGTATATAACGACGTACCCCTCGGGGCACATTTCCGGTCGAACCTTGCCAACCTTGCTTACGGTGATCCCCATGGGAATCCTCGCTAGACTTCTAAAGTCGTCGAGGTCTTCTTCGTTTTTAATGGTGCTTCTAGGCTCTGTCGACATTGCTAACCCCGTTAAATTGTTTTACACTTCTGAAAGGCCCCAGATTAGCAATAGACTTGCGACGCATACGCAAACTGGAGGGTCGTATCTTATATGATCTCAGAAAATCCTGATTAGGTCAAAGATTCTTGCAGATTTAGAAATAATCGAACGAAAATCGACAAGAAAACCCTTAAAGAAATCTCTGCTCAAAACCCTCTGAAGTCGTAAACAAGAAAAGATCCATCGTAATCTTTATTTATGCAGTCGATCATATCAGGACGATTCCTTTGATGATCACCGCGTGCCCCTGTCCCTTCGTATGACCACATGGATCGTCGACACCTGTCAAAGACAGCTGGTAAGCACCATCGTGCGTCGGCATGACGTCACGGCTTTATCCTCTCTTCGATTTCCCTCTCTAGTTTGAATTGAACCGATTCAGTTCCAAAACAACCAAGGTATTTTTCAACACAAAACCATGAACACCCGACAAGCAAAATTTAAAATTCGAATTTGCCATCCTACTTTCAGATTTTGGGGGCAAACTGTTTGGGAAAAATTTCACAGGTCTCGACCACGACCAGAAAAGGTAAAACACATGTTATGAACTATATCTTGTATTAAGATAAGGCCCCGACAAAGATCCAAAAAACCTCCGTCGTCCCTCCTAAAAGGTAAGTCGAGAGTTCCTCACGACACTCGACCTCGACGTCGCCCATTCCGCACGACCGTCGCACAAGACCGTACGACCTTGACTAACTCAATATACGACCGTTACGTTTGTTCAATGATTAATGCAGGAGTCAAAGTCATTAATGGGCAACGGTCATAACCGATGAAGAGCAATTATGAAGAGTTACAACTGGGGACCGTTATGGCTGTTATCAAAGCAATCAATGAGCTAATCAAAGCACCCGAAGGTTATAAAAGATCAAGTTAAACTTCAGTTCCAGGGACCGAACACCGAACACCGAACATCGAACAATAGAAGATAAGCATCCCAGCTAAGAAGAACACTACAAGCAAAGAACTGTCACTCGAAGAATCGCTCCCGACGCACGAATTTCACTCTCGACCAATAGTTTACACATTGTTTTCACACACGACGCACACTGTTTTTACATTTCAAACACTTGTACTTTACATTTCGAAGTCTTTCCCTTCATTTGTATTGTAATCTCTGTACGATCGACACCCAGAACACCAAGGACATCGCCCCTAATTGGCGACCATAGTGCAGCGACGACATCCACTGTCGTCCACAGGTTTTTTCCTCGTTGAGGTTTTTCTTGCGTCATCAAATCCTCTGTCTCATTTACATTTTTGTCGTTGTCGCACGCCTTTGTCGAACGATTCCTTTCTTTAGTTGTTAAAGTCCACATCGACCTTAAGTTGTCCCTTTGGTGCGATTTTTGGCATTAACAGTTGGTTCTAGAGTTTCATCTTGGATAAAGCAAGACCAATTTAATCATCAACCGGTATTGATCGATGTGTAACTTTTGTTGGATTAAATTGATTATCAAATTTCGTATACAGTAAACAATTGTATTAGATTAACTCATCCACTACTTAGGGGTTGTTCGGTTCGTTTTCCATTAAGTCCTGTATGGATATAGTTATCTGTGTTGATAAAGTTGTCTATATGACAACGCATAAGTTGTTGTTCGGTTGATGTATTGAATAAACAGTCTGAACATCCGAAATGACCATTTTACCCCTTTTTATATTTTTGTTAGTGAAACAATCATTTGATAAAAATATTGAATAAATGGTTTTTAATTATAAAAAATACCAATTCTTCAGCAATTCCCTTGATTGTATTTCATTTTCACCAGCTTGACTAGTGTTGCAACCGCGCGTTGCGCGGTAGTGTGAATAACTTTTGTAGCAATATGAAGATTGTTCATATGATAGATGTTAATTGTTAAATATGATAATCAACAAACATTATACAAATTATTTGTAGAAATCATTAGAATTTAGTTAGTGGAACTATAACATATATTTATATATACACACACACATACATGATAGGTTTTTTTGTAATTAATGGTAGAATTGAACGATTGGCCTAATTTAATATAAACTTAATTATATATTTTCTAACAAAAATACTATCTCATTAAACTTCGGGTTTAACTTTGCTTAATATATTATTATCAATAAAATAATGTTTTAATTGTCATTAATGATAAGTTTCTTCAATTAATGAGAAAATAATTCAAAATATGTTTTATCACAATACTAATAGTTTTGATTATATTGATTGTCATTGAAATAAAGTATAATAAAAGTTTTAAAATGATATTGATTGTTATGTAATAAAATGTGAAATTGAAAAGTTTTAGAAATTAATGTGTTGAGTTTAGATTGAAAATAAATGAATAAGAGGAAACAAATATAAATATTATCATATATATATATATATATATTAATTTAAAGTATCAACTGTCTTAAGTGTTTCATTTATGTATATTGATTCATAAGAAATAAAAGAAGAATATGAATAGTTAGATCAATTAATGATGTATAATTATATTATAATAATCATAACATACATGAAAATTTTAATCAATTAATAAGATATATAGATTTAAAAAACTAAAAATTGGATAAAAATAAAAACAATCATCAAAACATTTTTAAATTGCCAATAAATATTCTTTTAGCTTATAATAATATATTTATGTATTTATTGTTGTGTAAATAAAATATGAATGGTAATAAACTAATTTTTTTTAATTACAATGATTGTTAAAATAATAAATTAAACTGTAAATAAACAGATTCATATAAAATAAAAATAGTTTTTAATTATACTGATTGTTGTAAATTAAAAATAAGGGTAAATAAACGTTACATGTTAATTAATAAAAAACAGAAAAAAGTTTTATTCATATTTATTATGTAAATTAAAAAAAATAACAATCAATGTGTTGAGTTTAGAAAATGAAAAGTATATTTATTAATGATATATTTTTAATTTAAATTAATTCATAAGTTGAAGAAAATAATAAATAATATTTCAAATTCTCTCAAAATGCAATATCATCTATGAAAAAATAAAATGTAAAACTATTTTTTTAAACCTTCTAAATAAACAATGCGTAAGTTAAAATGAAAATCTATAAATAAAAAACTTTTAGCTTTTAAAAAATAAATCTAAGAAACTTTTCAATAAAAAAATATTTCGACAATTGACAGTGAAAAGAACTTTGATGAATTTTTTGAGGATGAACTCATAAACATCATTAATTGTAAAAAAATGACAATATCAGCAGATTGTTTTTGAAGTAATCAAAATTTAATGCAATTATCAATCACGTATAAATGGTTAATGTCAATGTAGCTTAAATTTGAAAAAAAAAAATTATTTGATCATGTAATCACAAAATATCAAAATTCTATTTGAATGTATCTAATTTAAACGTAAACACAATTGTCGTAGGATAACAACAAACCCAATAATATGTAAAAGAAAAAATATGTAATAACAAATAACATTTTTTTGGAGATTATAATTTATACATACCTAATTAAAATCTTTCATGTCTTCTTCAACTTTCATCTTCTTCATCCCCTACCAAAACAATTTCTAGGATTTCATTTTATTTAGTATTGAATTCATAGACATCGTAAATTATCATAACATTGACAAAAAAAAATTTGAGAAAATTACTACACCATTGTGCCACATGATTGGATGTGGTTGTTCCTTCAATACAGTTAAATATATACAAATATGGCAGATAGATATACTATTAACAAACGCAACAAAAAAATCACAAATAACGCATCTACTAAAAAGCTTACATAAATCATACCTTATAACATGATTGTTGTAACCTGAAAACAAAAAGAAACAAAATTTGAGAAACTGTAATAATATGAGCAAAACACAATCGAGGAAAAAACAAATTTTGAAGAAAACATATACACAAACATCAACAACAATATATAACTTCTATCAATGTGGATAACATCATCTTAATTCAAGATTTGATAATACTTACATCTTCTTGTAACTTGTGAGATAATAAAAAAAACATCACGGTTCAACATCTGATAATATTATATAATTTGATGAAATATAATGATTTCTATACATTTATCTATCAATTTATTTACTTAAATAAATAGTTTTTTAAGAAAAATAAGGTTGGCCATAAAGAATATCTAGCCAAGCAATCCTTTAATTAATCAAAAGCCAAGTCTCCTTGTTTATTATAGTTACTTTCATTCTCCAATCTTATATTACTTATCATTGGGGGATGAGTAAAACACCACCACAATGCTAGATTTTGAAATACACAGATCTCACACTGCCACATTATTATATATTATTATTTCTTCTTTAATCTATAAATTTAATTATTTCAATTTTTTTAACTTTCCAACAATGTGAGATAGCTAAAAATCAACCACCCCACCATTTGTAAAATACTCAAATTTCATGGTGTCACATCATGACCTTTAGTTCAATTATTGGTTTTTTAACATTTTTATTAATTAATATATTAATCGATTGATTTTTTATACAATAATAATTTTTATTTGTTTTTCAAAAAATTCATCCAAAATAAAACAATCTATGAATCATGGCCCTATGGATCATGGATGGGCACAAAGGTACCACATTCACATTTTTTATTCACATCTTTATTCTAACTTTTCAACTTTTCACCAATGTGGGATAAACAATAACTCAACCACACAATTCACCACTTGAGAATACTCATATCTCATGGTGTCATCTCATAACCTTTTGGTACTTTTTTAATATATACATATATATATAATATTGATAATTGATGATATTTTTTGTAAAAAATGTCATCTAAAATAATACAATCTTATGTGTCAAAACCGACGAATAGACACAAATGCATTACACTCACCTTTCTTACACATCTTTATTCTATTTTTCAACTTGTCACCAATGTAAAATAGCTAAAAGTAAACTACAATTGAGCATTTGAGAATACTCAATTTTTATGATGCAAAAAAAAAGGTCATCCAAAATAAGATAACCATATGAGAATGGATACAAAAGCATCACATCCACCTTTTTATACACCTCTTTATTCAAAATTTTCAACTTTTCACTAATGTGGAAGAGCTAAAGCTCAACCACAATCTATCATTTGAGAATAATCTCATGATGCAAAATAAAGGTTATCCAAAATAAGATAACTCTATTAGAATGAAAACAAAGTCATCACATCCAACTTTTTTATACACACATATTTGTTATAATATTTCAACTCCTTACCAATGTGGGATAGCTATAACTCAACCACAATCCACCATTTTAGAATACTCAATTCTCATGATGCCACCTCATTCCTATTGGGTTTTTCTTTTATATATATAAAGATTGATGATTATTATATATGTTTGATTAAAAAAAATCTCCCTTGTTTTATCTCCATTTTTCATAAACATACTTCTAGAAACGATATGCCATAACCACACTTTTCTTCCAAAAAGCTTTATGGGTTCTAATCCAGTCAGTTATGAGATGAACTTCTTCCAACCCATGTGTATTTCTGTTTTCACACCCAGTTTCTCTCTTTGTTTTCAGCCATGGATATTTCCTAGGAGACGCAGAGGTTGAAGACGATGGAAACAGAGAAAATGATGGAGAGAAATCGATGGGGAATCGAAATCGATGGGGAATCGAAATCGATGAAGGAATCGAAATCAACATACCTGTGTGGAGAGGCAGACGTGAATCAATGGAGAAGCTCAAATCCATAGCGTTGAATTTTTGTTGAGGAGCGGCGATGGAAAGAGAAGAAGGGAGGAACGTCTCTTCTTGAATGGTAGGGTTTAAGAGGTTTCAATATTGAGTAGTTGGGGAAGGGGTAGTTGGTGAAATTTAAGGGATTTTAATGGCTGAGTACAAATGAATTGGGTTTTTTAGCTGAGCGATTCAGCTGTGGGCTAAGCGAATAAGCCAATACCGACCAACTAGATATGGATGTGCGAATAAGCTATATCTATTATACAACCCATTAAGCTATTACCGAACATCCCCTTAGGGTTCATATTGGAAAACCATCCACCTTATCTCACCATTTCCAATATTGAACCCACCAAAATAGTAAACAACTCCAGCAGCAAGAGTTGACAAATCTTATGCATATAAATATTTAATAAACAATCACCATCTTTAGACCTAACTGGATGCAAAGAAAGATTAGATATTTTTACACTAATTATATTTAAAAAACCATCGACTTTTCAAAAGTTTTATAATTACTATTGATTTTAGTTTCTTTTTAACCATTTATAACAATGATTTATAACTATTGTTCAGCAAAGATCAAGACATAATGGATACATGGAAACGAATGCACACTTTCAAGATCAAGAAATAGAGTATTGTAAAATTCGTAGTCTAACTTTTAACATCAATTTTGTAGAAAAGAATAAACTCACATTATGATACAACGAATCACATACAATGCAAAATGAAATGAGACTTTACCCATTTTTAAGCCGAAAAACTTACAATGCAAAGGGGAATAAGACTACCGAAATGAATGCTTTATCTTTGTTGAAGTTTTTTTTCAATGGTTCTTAATGGATCAAACTAATTACATGTAATCCACTGCAAAGTGGAAATACAAATGGAAACCAACTAACGTTGGAACAATGATGGAGAAGTTAGACGATTGAACAAAACCTGGAAATTAAGAGACAAAGTGAACCAAAATGGATCAATTAAAGAAAGATTGATAAGTTATGAAAAAGGGACGAGAAATAAAATTTCTTACCATACTCCAAAGTGAACTATGTTGATTCTCAAGCAGCAGAAGACCTCGATTAAATATGTACTTGATAAACGTACGATGAGTTGATTTTCTTGTTGAATGTTAATTATAGGCCATTTTTGCAACAATACTTGGGCATTGCCCATATTTTGTTGTCAAACATTAAACATATTTTGACATTGAGAGCCTCATTAAAGAACTCAAATTTCCGAATGAACATAGCTTCTTTGCACCAAATTAAATATAGGCAACATAAAAGACCTGATAAATAAATCATAAGATGTACAACAATTAATGTTATGTTTGGCAAACTAGCTGGTAGCTGATAAGCTAGTTGTTGACCCATAAGCTAGCTGCTAGCTGTTGATGAAGAAATTACGTTTGGCAAAACTAGCTTATAAACATGTAAATGACCAAAAAGGACATCTTCAAAAAATATCAATTACAATATTTAATTATACAATTAAAACAAATTTATAGCAATATAATATGTTACTTAATATAACCAATGTAGTAAAAAAAATTAAATAACATAACATGTTAATTAAAAGAATTTAACATTTATTATTACATATATACTATAAATTTTGAATTTGTTAAACAAGTGTTAGAAAAAAATATATTAACTTATTATTTTAAATAACCGTTACATATAATATGAAGAAAATATTCAAATAATAATTAAAAAAGATAATAGTAATTGATAATTAAAATATATTGATTAATATTAAATATATATATATATATATAATTTATATGATCAACAATATCTCTAAAAAATTAAAAAATAATAATTTAATAATTTTCAGTTAATATTAATTAATATTTATTAAATTTAAAAAATTAATATTTATTTATAATAATAGTTAATTAATAATAATGAGGGCAATATTGAAATATTTACAAAAAGCTACTCATAAGCTACTCCAAGTAGCGTTTCAAAAAGCTAGCTTATGGTCATCCAAACATGTACTAAAAAAACTAGCTTATAAGCCAACTCTTTTTTGCCAAACAATGCCTAAGGCCTCCTTTGTCAAACACCAATGATCTAAAATACATCAAACAAACATCTCCATCTCAATATATCCCTGGTATGATATAATATGGAACCTTGGTGCAATATGTCTTCCAATACTTCACCTGCACCCAAATCATTACACCATTATTTCCCATTTTCATCCAAACCAAAACACAACATGGATGAAATGTTTGTTTACTTTGAGCGACATCTATCGCCATCTCTTTTCGCTCGGTCAAACAGTAGGATGGTCAAGAACACGAAAAACAATGGAAGAAACTGCAAACTTATTTGATTGAAAAGAGCCAATACTGCGTGTCCATAAGAACGCTAACATAAATTTCAGGTTTTGTAGTGAAAATGGCGAGATAAATCCCCACCTGAAATGCAACAACATCGGCTTATCTTATATGCTGTTGGTTCCTATTTTACTCAACAATGATTTAAGTATCTACTAGTTCAAACAAATAAAGGTGCGGAAGCGTTTTAGCGAACTAAAAAGATATTGCTTGGTAGAAAGACACACAATATCAAATACACAAAGTATAAATAACACAGATATTTAACTCAATGATTCACTGTGTATTGATTATAAAGAACACCAAGAACACCGAAAGTATTACAAGAATTCTGCTCTAAGAGGTGTGTGCGTCGTGCAAAGCTTAATAGAAGAGCTCAAGATGAGCCTTCTATTTATACTATTCATCAGGGGACAAGTTCTAGACAATAAGGACTAAAGGGTACAAGACACGATCGTGGGACTGCTACAGGTACAACGTTAATGTAGTGCGCCAAAATCTGCAAAGGCTATAACCCATCAGAGGATGACACGTGGGATGTGCAGGGCACGCCTTGTACGAATGATCTTCAGGATCTTCGTACAGCAGAAAACGTGATAAGCACGATCATCTTTGTGTTGATCTTCAAATAATCTTCTAAGTCTTCAGTCTTCATACCACAGAGGCTCTGTCAAGTTTAGTAGAGGCTCTGTGGCCTTGTCTTCTGTGAATGTCTTCAGTTGAGTCTTCACTTGGATCTTCTATCGGTGTCTTGGCTGAGGCTCTGTCAATGTGTTTATACTTAGCCTATTTTTCAATACTTCTATTCATAGAATTGGAGCTAACAATCTCCCCCTAAGTATTGAAAAATAAAAAATTGAAAAATGCATGGTTTTCTAGGCTAAGTACACGACAAGAGGTATTTGACCTCTATTGAAAATTTACTTTCATATAAAGATATGCCAGAGGCACTTACACTTAATTACATGATGAAAGAGTAAATGCAGAGAAAGGTAGAGGAAGTCAGATTTTGGCATTTGGGAAGTCGTCGATTTTGTGACCTCCGATTCCTCCACTTCTGAGCTCACGGTAGATTCTAATGCAGAGGTTTCTGAAGTTGATGACAGAATCGATGACCTCTATTAATCTGTCGGCGAGTGCTGCATCCATGAACTCCGTTCCTTTGTGCTCCATGAGGTTGCTTCTGAATCCGATCAGAGTCTGTGTAGCATATTTCTGACAATCAACCTCTAGGAATAGCTTTGACTTTCAGATGGATCTTGATAGACATACCCAAATCTTGGAAAGGTGATGATGGAGTTTGGTCTGGCAGAGGATGGGCAGTCATCATCTGGTGGTGGGACAATTAAACCTCTTACTCCAAGGTCTAGTCCTAGTTGGAAGTTAGTCAAGCTATACATCAGAAGTCTTTCTCGCATGGCCACTCTGATTTCTCTATAAGCACTTTGTACTTCGAGTTTGTGGCCGAAGTTCTGTCTTGCCCAACTCAGAAGATCAGGTAGATCATAGAGGTTTAGATTTCTCAGATCTGCATCTGAGAATGTGGTTTCTAATCTGTCTACCCTCTTGACTCTGTAGAGGTTGTAGTGAACCTCTCCTCCATGGGTATGGGACAGTTTACAGTAGATGACCTTGTCGATTTTGGAGTTCGAGAAGACTTGTTTGACTGGTTTGGTTTTCTTACTAAAGAATTGGTTTCGTAGCTCTTTTTGAAGGTAAGGGTGCAGTTTGGATGGTGGCAGAGGATCGTTGACTGCTCTGCTGTATAGGTACTTGTGCACCACCTATTCCATTTTTCTTTGCTGAACAGGAGGTGGTGGCATCGGTTTCCGCAGAGCATCCAAGTCGCTTTTCAGTTTGGCTACTCGATCATCTGTGGGTTTTGCCAGTGGGTCAAGTGTAGGCTTGTTTGACAGAGTGTCGAAACCAAAAGCCCAGTCTTCTTCTTCAGGCTTCGGGGTTACAAAGGCGTCGAAGGCACTTTTCATCAATTTCTCTATAGGTTGATGCTTTGGCTTCTTCTTCTTTGGTTCCTCTGTTGCTATCCCCTTTCCCTTGTCTTTGCCTTTAGGTTGTTCTTCTTGATGATATTTGGTTGCTTCTGTAGGTTTTAACTTCAAAGTTTCTGAGGGCTTAGATATGGGAGCTTCTATTGGTTTTGTGGGGGTTGCTTCTGTTGGTTTTGTCACTTGCGATTCTGAGGGCTTGGTTTGAGGTTTGATTGGTGAGGCTTTTGCAGATTTGCTCAAATATTTTCTTTTGTGAGCTAGGGTCTTGGTTTTGGTTTTGGGTTCTATGTTTTGGGGTTCTGTGGTTTTGGGTGTGGAAGATGGAGATTTTGGCTTTGCAGCTTCTGGTGTAGGGGATGGTAGATTGGGTTCTTCTGGTGTTTTTGGTGTTGGGGAAGGTAGTTTGTCTTCTGTTGGCTTGGGTGTTGGTTGGTCTTCTTCGGAGGATGTGAGGATTTGTACTTGTTCAGTTTGTTTGGGGGTTGGATATGGTAGGTCTTCGATGGTTACATGGGTTGTTTCCACAGAGGTGGGTATTGCCTCTGTGGTCTTCTGTTGGGTTCCTCCTTGGGTTTCAGTTGGGGGTGCTTGGTTTAGGGGTTCTGCTGATATTGGTGGTGCAGGTAAACCTCTAATTGCAGCTTCTTCCCTTCTTTTCTCCCCCTCAGGATGACCTGATGATCCATCAGAATCATCATCAGAGTCATCCTGACGCTTATCCTTCGTACCCTCTGCTCTACATGTCGCTTCTGGCTTTTTGGGTGGTGTGGCACCTGCGGCTATCATCTTAGCACACAAGTCATCGCAGATGCCTAGAAGATTATGAACCTCTGCCTCTGTGTTGAAGCGCATTTTGCCCACGCTTGCTCGGAAATCTTTTACATAGTTGGCGTTGGCAGCAGTGAAGGCTTTAATGAACTCTGTGACCTGGTCGAGTACCCCTTGTCCAAGTTCTGTGATTTGTGCTCTGGTCATGTAGTCGGAGGGCTTCATGGCCAGAGTTTCTCTTGTTGTTTGTTCCTGGACATGCTCGAGGGCCTTCTTCAGATCTTCTGGTGTAAGGCCTGTAGAGGTTGGGGATTGCTTTTTCTTTAGTTTTTCAAGTAGGTCTTTTACAGAGGTTTGGAAGGCAGAGGTTGTGGCCTTCTCGAATTCAGCGACAGTGGTGGTAGCAGAGGTTGTTGCAGTTGCTTTTATTTGAGCGCAAGCCTGTTTCACCTCTGTGGAGAGGTTATCCACTTTGGTGGTCAGTTCAGAAATGGCCTTCGTTGTGGATGCTGCAAGAGAGTCAAGAGAGCTTTTCAACTCTCCCAACGAGGTGGTCACAGAGGTGACAAGGGCTTGGAACTCATCCCTTGCGACATGTGATCCAGGTGTAACCTCTGGGGGAACACATTCGTCCCCAAAGTGAGTCCGTGTTCCTTGGACACCTTCTTTCGCCCCTGTTTGTACGTTGAGGGCGGAAGGATTTCCTTCTGATCCTTGAGCAGAGGTTTTTGAGGCCTCATGCTCTACAGAAGTTCTGGTAAGAACATTGTCCTGATCCATTCCAGAGATTGGTACAGGAATATCCTTAGGTTGACTTGGGGACTTGTCTAGAGTCCCTTCGTCTCTGTGCACTCTAGGCTCCTCTAAAGAGCCGGTTGGACTTACGTGTGTGCGTGTGGCAGAGGAAACCAATTCCTCTGCAGGGATATCAGATGTGATCCGGGGCGAGGGATCATGAACTAAAGGTGAGTCCTTTGGAGAGGACTCCCTTGGAATGGTTTCCCCAGTTTCTAATGGCACAGAGGTAGAAAGAGTTTCCTCTGCCCGGTCAGTTTGGGGTGGGGTCGAGTTGTGCTGCTCCTTTTCAATAACACTCTCTGCCACTAGACTGGCAGTGTTAGAAATGTGGGTTGCACTGGGAGTTGGTTGGGGTTGTGTGCCTCTTCCAACTTCGGCATCTTTTTGGGCCTCAGCCTCTGTCATACACCCTAACCTAACGGTTTCTCTGCTAGTTTCTATCTCATCAAAATCAACCATTTCCTCTGTGGCTACCACTTCCTCTGGACTCTTTCGTAGTACATCGTATCCGGGATGGAGGAAGGGGTTTAGTAAGACTTCTGGTGTCTTTCCCTGAATATCCGCAGGAGTTCGGTCATCTTCCTCCAAGTCAGAATCAATTTCAGAGATTCTGAAGTCTGGTGCTTCTGTTGATTGATTTGAGAGGGCTTTTGTGTTCCAGCCAGAGGTGTCTAGAGAGTCTGCAATATCAGGTCTTTGGAGAAAAGCAGAGAAGTCACCCTGATCTGCATAGTTGATAGGAGTTGGGGATTGCAGAGGTTGTTCACGGATTTCTTCGATCATTTCAGTTTCCTCTGCGATAGTCTGCAGAGGAGTATGAGGCTTCTTGGTTTTCTTCTTGCTTTTCTTTCTTTTGGGTTTGGGTGCACCCTCCTCAGAAGTCTTATGTTTTCTTTTCTTCTTTTTGTCTTTAGGAGGAGGGGGAGGTGCAGAGGATTCAACCACGGTTTCGTGTGGTGGTGAATGTTGGGTTTGAGCAGCGATGGCAGAGGTCCCCTCCGTAGTTTTCTTTGCCTTTGTGATCTTCTTTGGTTTGGAGGTAGTGGCAGAGGTTTTACTCTTTGAAGCAGGAGTGGTTATCATGCTTCTCAGAAGATGGAAGTTTTCTTGTACTTTCTCATGCTTAGCAAAGGCCTCTGCCCATTCTTCGTCACTCATTCTATCGACTATCTTAGTTGCTATAGGGACTCCTGAACGCGGGGGTGTCACAGGACTAGGTTCTGGAGTCCTGTGATCGCGTATATATGCTAACTTAAGGTTCTCATCACTAGCATATCCCAGAAGTGTAGTTGGCAGAGGTCGGCAGAATTTGTATCCTTCCAAGTGCTCTGTTGGGGAGTTCCTTGCCATAGGGTACATTTTAACAGTCGTTCCCACCATTGACCATTTTTCTAATAGAAGCAGAGGCTCTAGAAGGACACCTAGGATTCTATGGTATTGTAGTGGGGGTAGATCTGTACTTGTGGGTCCTTTTGCCTCTGTGAGGATATTCTTTGGTCGATGGTGTTAACCATTTCTTGCATCATTAAAGTGGCATAGTCCAGAGGCAAATCAAAGTACACCCCGTACATGATTGTCATGATTTGGTGAGAGGTTTGATCTGGACTACCCACTTTCCCAGTTAAGCACTTGTTTAGGATAGAGAAGAGGGTGTTCCATAGAGGTGGAAACCTGTTTCTTCTGAAATCGTTCCTCTTTTTCAATGTTGTGTTGTACCCCAACATCTCTGGGAATATGCAGAGCTCTGTATCAGAAGGATCCTCTGCATACTTCTTTATACCTAGGAGTCCTCTGGTGGGTAGACCAAACTCAAGAGAGAACATAGTTCTGTTGAACTTGAGTTCAAGGAATTCGGATTGGTCAGGTTTAGAGATGTACCCCTTGATTTGTCTATCGTCTTGGTCATAACGACAGCTCTGCCAGAATTGGTTGAGGTATCTGGCAGGGATTCTTTTGACTGTTTTGGTTAGTAGAGGGAACAAGTAATTGTTTTACAGGATGTTGAGAAGGATGGCATGAGCTTCCCTAAATGCAGTTCTAGAGGGAACGAGGAAGTGATTATTTGGTTTCAGGGGAAGAACACGTTCAAAGTGTTCGTGTGCTAAGAAATTTTGTAGGTGGGTTGTCGGAGAAAGGTCTACTGAATCACCTGAGTTGTTTTGTTCTAAGTTTCCGGCCATTGTAGGGTTCTGTGAGTGCTCAGACTGGGCTGGGGAGTTCGCCGGAGAGTTGGAGGTGGAAGCCACTTATGATATCTTCGAAGAGTGGAGAAGAATATTGGGAAGTTGCAGGTTTCGCATAGTTCGCCGGAGATAAATGGAGAGAGAGTTCGTAAAATGTAGAGGGAAGGATAAACGGGGTTATATAGTGGTAGAAACGGATAGAATTCCACGGTTAAAAGTGAATTTAATTAACATTTAGGGTCCGCACTCGAGTTTTACAGCTGGGGAAACGTTTCAGAGGAACGTGTGGCATGCACGTCCAATGAAAATTTGTCACGTCAGAAGTGTCAGAGCACGATTAGACGTCGCGCGCGTCCCATTAATGCTTGGCGCATGGGCGTTTCTACATTCAGAGGTGTAATCCCAATTTACAAGTAATGTAATCAAGATTTACTCAAAGTGTTGTCCATCTCTCATTATCATCAAGAACAAAAGATTACAATATAGAGAGAAATTCACAGTGAGTTCTTAGAAGGAATATGTCAAGTGTTAGTGAAATATGAGTTAATCTAGGCTATTTATACCTAGACACATATTTTCAGAATTGGCCCCTCAACTTGAATACAATATATAAAATTGACACTAACATTCTCCCCCTTTGTATTCAAGTGAGTCAGTAGCTTTAACCTTGAAGTTCTTCCGGTGGAATGTATCTCTTTCTGATCCCAAAGATGATTTCAAATCTCCTGAGTGAATCCCTGTAATCAATTATGTCTTCAATGGCTTTCACATCATTGTTAATCAGAACTATCTCTTTCTCCTTCAGAGGGACCTTTCTTTGTTCATCCAATCTTAGCCTTTCATTCAACATAATCTTGATCATTCTGAGCGTCCCATCAGAATACAGATTGACTTCAATGAACCTCAAGAATTTCTTCTTCTTTTGCCCATTATGATAAACAACACCAAATTCTGGTTTTTCTAACACGGTATATAGAGGAATACCTTGCATGTCGGGTAAGCCTTTGTTTGGCCTTCGTTTGTTGACCCTGATTTGATTACTTTCCAATGCCATCTGAAAATCAGTTAGGTATGAAAGCTTGATCAGGTTCTTCATGAAACGTTTTAAGGCTTGATAGGCTTCAGAGTAGGTAATATCTTTATTTGGCATCCGGGCAAGAATGTCATACATCCTGAAGAAATCTGCACAGGTTAGGGATTTGAAGTCGGCTTCACAGAAATTCCATTCTTTGTTATCTGATCTGAGGACGTAGAATCTCGGATAAAAGAATTTTAGAATCTTCTTCGATTCTATCTTCACAAGCTTAACAATCTCTTTATCTGTTCTGACTGCACTGAGCTTTTGATCTTTGTCACTTATCATATACAAGTATTCAATCTGTTTTGGACGTGGAAGTTTTTCAATAGAATACAACTTTACCTTTTCGATTGGTTGAATCTTTTTCACAAACAAGTCACCCCTTATATCTTCTTGAAATGGAGTAATGATTCTTGTTCGATGAGCACGTCTAACAATTAAAGCTTCTCTATCAATTAACATCTGTAGATTACGTAATTCTGCCTTGGAGACTTCATCTATGATTTTGCCTTCAGGTAGATCAGGTATTACAGGAATTTGTATCACAGGATCAGGTAGATTACTTTCTTTCTCGGAATCAGAATCAGGTTGTACGTTTCCACCATCAAATACATCATCCATCTCCTCTTTAATCTTTACAACAGTTTGATCCTCATCCAAATCAATATAAATCAGATCCTGTAAGAAATCATCAGCCATAATTTCCTCATCAGTTCTGTTATCACATCCTTGAGGCTTTTCAACCGTAGGATTGATATCATCCAGAACACCAACATCAGCACTTTGAACCCCTTGTGTACCACCAACATTATCGGTACCCGTTTCCTCAATAATTTCCACACTTTCAGTAACATGAACACCCGAACCACTGCCTTGTTCAACCCTTTGTCTTACACTTCTCTCCCCCTCATGATGATCATGATCGGTATGTTGATCATCATGCCTCCGTTTGGTGGTTTGGGCTTGAATTCCACACTTTTCTTCCACCACTTTGATTCGATTAGATAGTGATGTGAAGCCAGAAGAGATAGCATCGGTTAGGTTGGATATGGATTTTTGAAGGGTATCAAGTGAATTTGGTAAAGTGGCTTGTATTTAGGTTTGGCGTCTAAGTAGACCAAGAATATCTACTTCTTCTTGAGTATTTGCATCGCCTTGTTCTAGTAAACGGGTTAGTAACTGGGATTTCAATTCGTGTAAAGGTAGAGTATGATGTACCTTTGGGTTCAGCTGAGATTATGGTTGAGTGTCGGATGGTACGGATGAAGAATCAGCAACAGACTTTCCTTTAACAAACTTTTGTACTTCGGCAGACAGTTTCTTAACAATATCAGTCAATTCGGACACCTGAGCTTTATGAGTGTTGGAGAGAGACTGGATGGCCATTTCAAGCAACTTCTTAGATACATAGTTGTGAGGAGGAGGACCCACCAAAGACTGAATATTTCGCGCTTGTTCCAAGGTAACACCCAGACCACTTAGGTTACTGGTTTGCATAGCAGTCATAGAGACTGTATGACCTACGTTCAACGCTGGCATAGTGTTAACGTTGGTAGGACTTCCGCCCGGTCCTCGTGAAGTACCAACAAATGGCGGCAACACTCGGGGCGTTTCGGTTGGGTCACGCATAACACCAACGTTTTGTGTCACCATAGATGAAGTGACAAACGGTCTCCGTGTCCTAGGAAAGGAAGTAAAATCGAAAGGTTCTAGACTCGATCTGTGAACAAATGAAGGTGGTGGTCGGGGCAGTTGCCATCCTGTTTCAATACCAGCCGACACCGAGTGTGTCGCCGATAGTGTTTGTGCTAATCCCCTGTGAGAAGATGAAACATCAACTTGTGAAGAAGTTGATGAGTGGATGAGTGGGGTTGTGCATTGCATAGTTGGGCGGACTATGTCTTCTTCAATGTCATGTGGCGACGAACGCGCACCGACAGTAGATGTGTCTACCCGGCTAGAGACGGTTTGGGAAGGATCAGTAGTTAAAACTTTTATTGATCCTGTCTCACACTCACCATCTTTTTTTCTTTCCTTCTCACTTAACCTCACTTGTTTTTCTGTTTCAACTAATACTCCCTCATTTCCCATTATGACTCCTCCATCACCATCAAAAATAGTAGTAACGACATTTTCAATCACTGTATCAATATTCTCCATGAGTTGATCATTGTTGTTATCATCGTTATCATCATCAGAACTATCATCCTCTTTTTCATCATCAGCATTCGCATCATCATCATCTGAACTATAAACCAGATTAGCAGGATCATCAATATCCGCATCAAGATCCTCAGAGTCTTCTTCAGTATCATTAGAACCAAGATCTTCTTCATCATCGTCCTCAAAGATGTGAATCATCTTTTTAGATTTGGACGACTGACCAAGAGCACCCCCATCTCCTTTTCCCCTTACATCGCTTTTACCTCTCAACACACCCTGTTCAGGTACCCCAGTATCCTGAACTCTCTCTCTAACACTAGAACCCTCACCACGCTCACCTAATTGGTTGGCACCTTGGGTAGGCCCTACCGGATCTGGCCGGGCCATAAGTGCATTCTCTTCTCTATACTCACTCAAGTATGGTGACTCTTGGTCAGCGTATGAGAATAGTGCTTCAGGTAGTACCATAATGTTAGGACCTAGAGCTGCTCCGGCACGTCTGGGTATTGATGTATTCGTCTCCATGATAGAATGTATAATGAGCTGAAGATACCTTTGAAACGGTACAAAAGATCTGTCTTTTCCAATCTTGGTTTTATCAGTAACCACCTCAATAAGATCATTCCAGATAGAAATAGCGAAGTCAATCTTCTGATCAAATACAATGGCATGGAACATTCTGATAACTGAAATGCTTGCCGTATCAACTCCCGTGTGTTTAGAAGTCATACATCTATTTACAGCACTAAATAGTGTGTAATAGATTGGCGGTAGATAGTTCCTTTTCAACTTTGAAGTACTTGTCAGCACTCTAAATTGCGGACGTGTATCATTATAACCCATCATCATAATATCTCGGCACAAGTCTTCTTCAGACATCATATCTTCAAAATTCGGAGAATAAGGAAGATCTAGAACTCTTCTCAACCTCTTCAAAGTAAGTTTGGCCTCAAAGTGATCTACTTTCAGAGTAAAATGGCCAGATGAATCTTCTCCAGTAACATACTGAAGATTATGCCACACTTGTTGGAAATAAATCTCCGGAACTTGTACTTTGAATTGAGACTTTTGTGTCCTTTTCTTTTTCTTCAAATTCGTTTTTCTTTTAACATTTGGAATAAAGAAAGAATTATCCCAACAGCAAGAACCAGGCATAGCAAACATACTTTCATATCCACAAACAAAACAAAAACATTCACCATTTTTAAAATCCAACAACTGGTCTTTCGAGTATACTTTGTGAGGCTTTACAAAAGTATTTTTATTACTCGCACCAACTGGTTTATTCTTTGAAAAACTACTGTTTTTGTCATTTTGTTTGGATGACTCAGATATTGTTTGCTTTACCCGCCATTCTTGCGCTTTCTTCTTCAGATTCACAGAATTATCTGAAATAACAGAAGATTTAGAATTAGAAACCTTAGAACTTGGAATTTGCGATTCCTTTGACTTCTCATTTTTCTTTCCTTCTTTTAAAGGTGAATCCTCTGAGTTTGAACACTCACCTTTATAGAAAGTACTCGAAAAATTTTCTTTCTTTATAAAAGAAACAGATGTTATCAAAAGTGGACTTTCTAGAGATGATTGAAATGAATGACTACCACATTGAGCACATTCGAGATTCTTTCTTGCAAGAATCAAAAAATCTGATCCATAGGTTTTTCCACACATACAAGAATTATTGACTTTAGTTTCAGGAATGGTATTCAATTCATTCATCTTAGAAATCTTTTTCAAATCATCTTTCTTTTCACATGTTTTCTTTTCTTCAGAAATAATAAAATCAGAATGGTCCGGAAGTTTCTTTGAGAAATCAAACAAACAAGCCTTTCCCTTTTCATTTTCTATTGGATTTGACTTGGTTTCGAAACCTTGCTTATTAGGCTCAAAGTCACAATCCTAATCAGAATCGGCGTTATGAACTTCAAAATCCTTGGTGGATTCAGGTGAATTCCAACTTTTGAAAGAAAATTCTTGTTGATCCAAACCCTCAGTGATTTGACCTCTCTTATACTTAGTGAAAATTGTAAGTAAACAATATGTATCAGAGTTTCACTATCGCTGATAAGTACTAAGATCTTACGGTACCGCTGATAGGAACTCTCGCTCTTTAAATTAAACATTCAGCGAAACTGTTCGTCATAAATGCTCTGAGTCTGTTCAGTCATTATGATGATCGCTGATAAGTTAGTTGTTTACTTATGATCCCTGAAGACAAGTTTCACGTCAACAAAGGTTCTACGCTGAAGTCGAAGATCAAGCTCAAGAACCAGTGACAAGTCTCCTAATGAACTGATGCGGATCAGCGAAGACTCAGATTTGTCCACTCAACGTGAAGTATCAAGTACAAGACTTCAGCTATCGCTGAACTCTATCATTCGCTGATATGAAATGATAGATCGCTGAATCAACGAAAGCTGATCATGAAGTCCTCCGTACAAAGTACTTTTGTCTTAACCTCCCTTGCACGACTCCGTACGAAATGTCAGAAAAGAACCTCCGACTGTCTGAAATCGTACAACCACTCTGATACTACACTGTTCATCCATGCGGCTACTAAGGTTGTCAACCAAGGTCAATGACATGCAACCAACCAGCTGATGACACGTGTAAAGTGTATACTGACTTGCATTAAATGCATGCAGTATATAAAGAGATGAAGTAACTTGCTAACTCTGGACAAGTTCAATCTCTTATCTCAAGATAGGTTATTATTAGTAATTTCCTTATCTCTCTTAGTGCAAGAAACCTTAGTGTTCCAACTTGTTTAGATTTAGGTTTATCCTTAATCTTGTTTCCGCAACAAGCTGTAAATTGTTAATGATTTATCAATAAACAATTTAGAAAAGTAAAATCTGTGTGTTTGTATTCAACCCCCCCCCCCCCCCCCCCCTTCTACAAACTTGTATAGGCCTTCGGGACCAACAAGTGGTATCAGAGCGGATTTGTTTAA
This sequence comes from Saussurea involucrata, assembly GCA_033807775.1. NCBI lineage: Eukaryota > Viridiplantae > Streptophyta > Magnoliopsida > Asterales > Asteraceae > Saussurea > Saussurea involucrata. Next base: position 53,895,062 of record CM066324.1, read on the forward strand.
TCTCATAAACAAGATCTAATCTAAGATATTTCTCTTCCTTGCTATTATCTGAAAATGGCCACCAACACAAACACAAATTATATAGACAATGGTTCTCTTACTAAACCTCCCAGATTTTCCAAAGATAACTTCAACTTATGGAAAAATAGGATGACACTCTTCTTAGAAGGTGTAGACCCTATTATGCCTTACTATCTCGAGAATGGTCCATTCATCCCTGTAAGAATTGATGCTGCAGTTCCAGGCGCTATGAATAGACCTGCTATTCCAGAAAGGCTGGTACCTAAGGAAATCCTTCAATGGACTGACGAAGTTAAGAAGAAAGTGGCTATAGATACAAAAGCCAGATCCATACTATACATGGCTCTTCCTGACGAAGTCTACCATTCCGTCATGAATCTGAAAACATCAAAAGCCATGTGGGACACAATATGTGTTCAGTATGAAGGAACGTCTGAAGTCCAGGACTCAAGAAAGATCAACCTGGTAAGACAATACGAAAGCTTCATTTCTGGTAAGAATGAAACTCTCTCTGAAGTTCACCAACGTTTTAATTGTTTAATTATAGATCTGAAAACTGTTGGTAAGGAATATTCTAACTTTGAAGTGCTGACAAAGTTTCTAGAATGTTTACCTGAAAGCTGGGACAATTATTCTATGTGTCTCAAGCTGTCAAAGGATCTAAAATCAATGACCCTTGCTACCTTATATGGCACGTTGCTGAATCATGAGCAATCAAGCCATCTTAAGAAGAATCTTGTAAAAGATTCCAAAAGCACCCCTGTTGCTTTAATCTCAGAAGAACTCTCTACTCAGCGACCCTCGGTCACTATCACTGAGTTAGAGAGTAACTCTGAAAGGTCATCAGATTCTGATTATTCAGATAATGATGAATCTTTGGCTCTCCTAACTAAGAAATTCAGGAGATTTGCCAAAAAGAAAATGTTTAGAAAGAACAAACCTCTTTCCATAACTGACAAGCCTAGATCATCAGCGTTTGTTGATAAGGCTACTGCTACTTGTTTTAACTGCGAAAAGACAGGACATTTCGCTAACGAGTGCAGATCTAAGAAAGTTTCTAGACCCTCAGCTTTTACAAAGAAATCCTTTGTTCCAAGGAATAAAGATGACAAATATTCAAAGCTGAAAGAAAAATATGCAAAGCTGAAAAGCTTTAAGAAGAAGAATAAAGGCCTGATGGCTGACTATGATTGGGCTGCTTCTGATGAAGAAGCATCATCATCTGACTCTGAAGATGATGAAGCAAATCTATGTCTTATGGCCAAGATTGAAGAAGAGGAAGAAAGTTCAGACATTCCCTCCACTTCAACATCTGCTATTCAGGTATCACCTTCTTTCTTTACCAATATTGCAAATATTGATGAAGCTGATAGTCTCCGTAAGATCGATCTCTTGACTAAAAGTTTATACGAAACCATGAACGGCAAAACTGTGGTTGAAAACCAAAATCTTGATCTCGCTGAAAAGCTTAAAAACTGCCACCTTCAAATAGAAAAGCTTTCTAAAATTGAAGAAGATTTTAAAGATCAAGTATATTTAAATCAACTAGTCAAAATCGAACGAGCAGAAGCTATCGCTGCATTAAAGGCTGAAAAAGCTATTGTTGAAGGATGGTGTAATTCTTCAACAAAGATCACTGAGATAATAAAATCTCAGATTCCCCTAAGTGATAAACGTGGTTTGGGTTACAAAGATGAAACTCCAAAAACAACCACTGAGCGTTCAATGCTTAAATTTGGAACGTTCGTATCCTCAGTCGCTAATACTTCATCTTCTCAGTGCTCCTCGTCCGTTACACCAATCCCTGAGGAAACTCCTACCTCCTCAAAAGGCAAGGAGAAAATGGTTTATTCAAAACCTACCTCTGTCTTTAAAGACAAAGGTAAAGGAATTGTTATTTACCAGAATCCTCAGAAGGGTACCTTAGTACCAAAACTGAATGCTTCTAAAGCTTCAGTGGCTCATCCCTCTGGATCAAGGAAGCAGATATCTGGATTTATTCAGCGATCTACTCCTTGACTCAGATTGGATGTCCTTGGTAAGAAATCTGAAGAACTGAATGTTCGTCCCATTTCTAAAGCCAATAGTTTACTTGGTGCTGGCACTTCTAATTTGAAATTAAAAGCTCAGCATTCAAATGGTCCTAGAACTACTTTTAGTTATAGGAAATGTTATCACTGTGGACTTACCGATTATATTGCTAGTAAGTGCCCCACAGCCACCAAAGCTGAAAAGATAGCTAAGGTGAAGATTGCCCCCAAGGCAAAGAAGACCAACCCTGGTGCAAATCAGGTCAAGGTGAATTCTACCACTGAGGTTAAGAAATTAACCAAAGTGAAGAAAGACAAAGGTGAATCTTCAAATGCTGCGAAGACTGCTGAACCTTCCATTCCAACTACTTCCACTGACAAACGTGTATACATGGTTAAGTGGGTACCCAAGAAAAACTAATCTTCCTTTGTATTGCAGGTTAAGAAGGGTATCTGGTATCTTGATAGCGGATGCTCTAGACACATGACTGGAAAGAAAAGCCTGCTCGCTGAATACAAAGAAGAGAAGGGTCCCTCTGTGACTTTCGGTGGAAATGGAAAAGGACATACCCGAGGGTATGGTGTACTTTCAAATGGTACAACCTCCTTCAGAAGAGTCGCATATGTTGAAGGGCTGAAGCATAATCTTCTAAGCATCAGTCAGCTTTGCGACATGGATAACAAAGTAATCTTTACTAAGGAATCCTGCTTTGTCTCTGACAAAAAGGAGAAGATAGCTCTCAGCGGTTATCGTTTGGAAAATGTTTATGTAATAAACATGGACTCTACAACCACTGAGAACTCCTGTTTCTTCTCAAAGGCCTCATCTGATGTCAACTGGCTATGGCATAAGAGGCTATCTCATCTAAATTTCAAGACACTGAACACTCTTTCTTCAAAAGAGTTAGTCACTGGTCTACCTCAGCATTCATACGCCAAAGAGTCGTTATGTTCAGCGTGTGAAAAAGGGAAACAGACCAAAGCAAGCTTTAAATCAAAGCAAGTTTCTTCAGTGTCATCTCCTCTACAACTACTCCATATGGATTTGTTTGGCCCTATTAACAAACAATCCATCGCTGGAAATAAATATACGCTAGTCATAGTCGATGAATTCTCTCGCTTCACTTGGGTAATGTTTCTCCGTTCTAAGAGTGACACCCCTGAAGAACTCATCAATTTTGTTCGTAAGATGGAAACCCTGAACAATCTGACCGTTCGCTCAATTAGGAGTGATCATGGGACTGAATTCAAAAACAGTTCTCTTGATTCCTTCCTTGAGAGTAAGGGTATTTCTCATAACTTTTCTTCAGTGAGAACACCACAACAAAATGGAGTCGCTGAAAGAAGAAATAGAACAATTATTGAAGCTGCACGTTCAATGCTCAGCGATTCTCACCTGCCTACTCAGTTTTGGGCAGAAGCTGTCAACACTGCTTGTTTTACGCAAAACAGGTCGCTGATAGTTAAAAGATTCAAAAAGACAGCCTATGAACTTTTTCATTGGAGAAAGCCTTCAATCAGCTTTCTTCACATCTTTGGATGTCAGTGTTTTATACTGAACAACAGAGATGCACTTGGAAAGTTTGATCCTAAGGCTGATGATGGAATCTTTCTTGGATACTCCTCAGTTTCCAAAGCCTTCAGAGTCTTCAATCGTAGAAGACAAACTGTTGAAGAAACTATTCACGTCACGTTTGACGAATCCAGTTCAGCGAACTCTAGACCGTCCGCTGATACTGAAGAACTGAATCAATGGATGTTTTCTCATCTTGGTGATTCAGAAGATATTCCCACTAATGCTCATCCAATAGAAGATGATAGTCCTATCATTCCAAATATGCAGAACAGTGAAGCTGAAACTTCTTGGGTCTCAGCTGTTCCTATAAACACTATACCTAACGCTGAACCAAATGTCGCAGACATTCCATCTACTTCTCAGCAATCAGTGAATATAATGACAACTGCATCCATTCCTCTCTTGGCTGATACTCCTGACGTCGCTGAAGCTTCATCTTCAGCTCCTCCAATTCAAGTTGAGTCAGCGTCTCACGCTCCGGCTCAGCGATGGACTATAAATCATCCAATTGATCAAATTCTTGGTGATCCAAACGCTGGGATTCAGACTCGACGAAGTGCAGGTAATATCTGTTTATTTGTAAATTTTATTTCACTAACTGAACCAAAGAAAGTAGATGATGCCCTCAAAGATCCAAATTGGGTCAGCGCCATGTAAGAAGAGCTGACTGAATTCGAAAGAAACAAAGTTTGGAAACTTGTTCAGAGACCAACTGATAAAACAGTAATAGGCACTAAATGGGTCTATCGAAACAAGTTGGACGAACATGGTACTGTAACCCGCAACAAAGCTCGACTTGTTGCTCAGGGATACAGACAAGAGGAAGGTATAGATTATGACGAAACATTTGCTCCTGTAGCAAGACTTGAATCTATTAGTCTATTCTTAGCATATGCTGTACACAAAAACTTCAAAGTACATCAGATGGATGTTAAGTCAGCGTTTCTGAATGGAAAGCTGAATGAAGAAGTGTATGTGGAACAACCTCCAGGATTCTCAGATTCTAAGCGTCCAGGTTATGTTTATAAACTGGATAAGGCACTTTATGGCTTGAAGCAAGCTCCACGTACATGGTATGACACTCTTTCCACTTATCTCCATATTGAAAAATTTGAGCGAGGTAAGATTGACAAAACTTTATTTTTTAGAAAAGTGAAAGGTCATATCATTCTAGTTCAAATATATGTTGATGACATTATATTTGGTTCTACTAACCCTGAGCTTTGTACTCGTTTCGCTGATAGAATGAAAGATGAGTATAAAATGAGCATGATGGGTGAACTAACATATTTCCTTGGTCTTCAGATTAAGAAAACTGAGAAAGGAACTTTCATAAATCAGGGAAAATATGTTAAAGATATGCTGAAGAAATTCGACTTAACTGAAAGTTCAGCTATGAAAACCCCTATGGCACCACCGCTGACACTTGATAAGGACACTAAGGGTGTTCCTGTCAATGTCACGCTGTACCGTGGGATGATCGGCTCACTATTGTATCTTACAGCTAGCCGACCCGATATTATGTTTGCAACATGCTTGTGTGCACGATATCAAGCTGAACCTAAGATATCTCATATGAAAGCTGTAAAGCGAATCTTTCGATATCTTAAGGGTACAGTGAATCTAGGTCTTTGGTATCCCAAAGATTCAGGATTTGATCTAACCGCCTATTCAGATAGTGATTTTGCAGGCTGCAAAATGGATAGGAAAAGCACCACAGGAGGATGTCAGCTCTTAGGTGGAAAGTTGGTAAGTTGGACAAGTAAAAAGCAAAATTCAGTGTCCACTTCCACAGCTGAAGCTGAATATGTAGCTGCTGGAAGCTGTTGTTCTCAAGTCTTGTGGATGAGAAATCAGCTACTAGACTATGATCTTCAGCTCTCCAAAATTCCAATCTATTGCGACAGCACAAGTGCCATCGCTATAGCAAACAATCCAGTACTACATTCAAAGACCAAACATATAGCAATCAGATATCATTTTATCAGAGATCATGTGATGAATGGTGATATAGAACTTCATTTTATCCCAACTGATTATCAGTTAGCTGACTTATTTACCAAACCTCTTGATGAGACAAGATTCAACTTTCTCATCAGCGAGCTTGGAATGCTGAACTTTGAAGGATAAAATCTTCAGCGGTTCACATTAATCAGCGAAAGGATAAAATCAACTTGTATAACCCATTCTATCATCTTCTCTCTGAATAAACTTGATTCACTGATATCAAGGTATGCTCTCTCTCTCTGACAATCGCATGAAAATGCAAGATTTCAAAACAAAATACATCGCTGAATATCTCTTCCTTAACAGCGATATTTTGAAATTTCTTAAAACCTTCACTGAATATTTTCATTCAGTGCTTCATGTTTTTCAAAAGTATCTCTGAGTTTTTCAAAACCTCAGAGACAACCAAAAATATGAAAGGACAGTTGTGACGTCATTACAACGGATAAAACCCCGGCACGTTTTCTCTTCCTGACACACGTTTGCACGTCTCGTTCATACTTCCAATCAAATGCAAACACGTGTCCGTGTCATGATGAAAATCTTTTCCCGCTCAAGATTTTATCTTTCTAAAATCTCTATATAAACAAATTCTTTGTTTATATTTTTCTTTTACGCGATCAATCTTCCTCCGCAAGAAAGAATTCACTATTGCATTTGTGATTTCAAAAACTTCAAGAACTGTTCATCATCTTCTTCATCAAACATCAAGGTTAATATGTTCTTATTTATTACCGAATGCGTATAACTTGTTTCCGATCTTCTCATTGTTTTAACAAGATCAAACAAAAGAACTTCGTAAAATGAAATCATTTTTTTTCGTGGTTTTATGAACACAACCATTTCATGGTTGTTCTTCAAGTTTAAATGCAAAATCTTAAACTTGTTCTTCATTCGTTTCCATAATCTATTTCTTCATAGAAAACTGGAAAACAAGAAAATGGGTTTTACATTTCGTTTCAAAAATCATGAAAAACCCTAATCTTCATTAAGACATTTGTGTCTGAATGAAATGGATAAAATTCGAAACATCTTATTGGAAATTCTTTCCACATTAAGATCATTCTTATTTGTTAACATCTTTGGTTGAACTGTTAATACAGAGAAATGGCCTCGTCTGACATTCCTGCTACCGCTGAGAACATCTCCGCTGACTCTGAGGAAGTGGAAATCCTCAAGGCACCACAAGTCAAGTTCAAACTTGATCAACTAGACTGGACTAAGATAAACAACCTTTCTGCGCTTCTCGAGTTTCCTCCTCGAAAGCAAGTCACATATCTTACAGATGCTGTGAATTTCCTGAAGAATTGCTGCATTTCAACAGCCCTGACCATTTCACCCCCTGCAAGTCAGCTGCTACTATCTCAGTTCTGGTACTCTGCCAGACACTCTCAGCTACCATCCGCCAAAGATCCCTCCAAAACAGTTGATTGTATCCTCTGCGATACTGAATATGGCACGATAAAGATCACACCCGCCATCATTCGCAAAGCTCTGAACTTTCCCATCGCTACAAAGGAAAAACCTTTTGTTCCTTTCCCTAACCATAAGAAGATCGCTGACAAAGAAGATCTTATTGCATTTTTTGATGCAATGGGCTATGTATGGGAAATGGGCAGAGACAAGAAGCCTGAGAAGAAGCTAACACTGCTGAAGAAATCGAAAGTGCCCAGCGAGATGAACTTCATCTTCGCTCACCTTATCAGCTGCATGACTGCCAAGACCGGCTCTTCTGATCAAGTCGCTCAACCTCAGCAAGCTATGGGATACGCTCTGCTGAAAGGTCTACACATTGACTGGGCATCTCTCATCTATGATGACTTGCTGCAAAGAGTAGACTCTGCCGCTGACAGGCCTGCTTGGGTTCCCTACCCCCGATTCATCAGCGCTATCTTTCAATATGGCCTGAAGGACAGCTACCCGCAAGAGGGCGATCTAAAACTCTCTCAGATTGGCCCTAAGGTACTCGACTTCAAACCTGTTGAAAATGAGGTACGTCTTTCTACCCTCTTAACTCTTCTCAACCCTTCTTCTTCTACTTCTGTGGCTCCTTCAGCGACAATACCCATCGCTGATACCCTGGCCACAAAATCCTCTCCTTCTAAGAAAAGGAAACGTTCTTCTACCCCACTTGATTCTAAAAGGATCAAGAAAACAAAGGAGCAACCCCAGCAATCTCATGCTGAAGACTCCTCAGCTCTTTCTGCAAAGCTGAAGGAACGTTCAGTGGTACGCTCTGCCACACCTGAACAAGCCATCCCTTTTATCCAAACTTCAGCGTCTCTAAACGCTGAGGTTACAAACATGGAACCTACCCAACCTCCTTCAGTCTCTCAAAAGACTGATGAAGTGATTGTCAGCGAATCCAACGCTGAACTCATAACCCAAACCCCATTCTTATCCTTCGCTCCTCCCTCCACTCATTTGGTCTCTACTCCAGATCTAGCTGGAGCTGCCATCATTTCCTCGGAACATAAAGCTGATTCTCCAGGAATGATGAAGACAGGACCTGCAGAAAAATCCATGGGCACTTTTGAAGATGACATGGAACTTTACTCAGGAACCCGTGATTTCGATGAATTCACCAATCCTCCTGCAGGTAAACAACAACCCATAAACACTGTGACTAAACCCCAAACTTCTGAGCTTTCCTCTGTTCACAAGTTTTTATATGTTACAGGTCCTAATTTGGGAGATATCAACGCCTCTCTGAAGTCCGTGGAGACAAAGCTGACAGGTCTCACCACTACTCTCTCCAATAACTCTACAGCTGTAACAAACGCTGGAGAGAATCTGAACAAACTAACAACGGTGATGGAGAAGAAGGCTTCCACAGATGACATGAAGCAACTTGATAAGACTCTCAGCGACTTCGCCAAGGTGCTCGCTGATATCTACACAGACTACACCTCTCTCAAAAATTCAGTTTCATCCATGTCCAGCGAGGTAACAACGCTGAAGACATCGGTTGGAACACTAGAGGGAGATATGTCTGCTGTGAAGACAAATGTCAACACTCTGACGACTGACTTAAGCTCTGTAAAGACTGACATTGGTTTGATGAAGACTATGATCGAACAGCTGCTGCACAAGGCGAATACTCCTGCTCCTGCCCCTGTCCCTGAATCTGAACACTTTACAGCGGCAGATCGCATTGAGCTCAGGAAGATCAATCCTGCTATTTCTGGCCTTGAAGACAGATTAGCAAAGATTGAAGTTTGTTTAGGTCTCTCTGGCCAAGAAGACAGAGAACCTACCAACGCTGCTGAATCTAGCCATTCCTCCCCCAGTCGTCATGAAAAAGAGGGGGAGAAGAGCGCTAAAGATCTCGCCAAGAGCGCTGACCTTTCCCATGATGAATCTATCAGGGGAGAGAAGACGAATACTGAAGAAACCACCGCTGGACCTCAGGGAGATGAAAACCTTGAGGAAACCGAGAAGCTCGCCTCTGTATCTGAGGGGGAGCAACTCGAAGAAGAAGCTGAGAAAACTGAATCCGAAGCAGAAGATGATGAAGCCGTCGACATCCCTGATGATGAACCATCTTCTCCTCCAAAGAATGATGATGATGATGACGAAGATGACGATGACTTCTTTATCGTCAAACCTGCTCAAAAGATCAAAGCTCTTAAGGGAATCTCGATAAATGAACCTTCAGGGGAGTGGACAAAGACAAAGCCCTCAGCCTCTGGAGCTGAGAAAGGCAAAGGCAAAAGTGTCGCTGAAGATGACAATCCGATGATCTTGCTTGAAAAGCCGGTTTGTCAGGTATGCTAAACATCTCACTCCATCCCTCCTCTATCATACCTATCAGTTCTACTACCCAAGCCTATACACTTGAACCAATTCTCTCTTATCTGACTCTACCCAAGTTCTTACTCGTAAGATCGCTGTGTTTCAGCTAGTCCTCTCCCCTATTTGAGGATATCGCTGAAGGCTCCACAACTGCGACTTCAATAATACCAGCTGCTGCTGAAGAAATAATCCCAGTCTTAGATTTAATCTCTGAGACTGATGAACCAGAAGAACAACTACTCTCGCACAGAGGCAGACCTTCCTTAGCTCCTCAAAAGCTAAGTGAAGAGGATCAGAAAAGAAGAGAGGATATAATAAAGCGCTTCGAGGATCAGCGAATCATTCTGAGGCGTGATCAACTTCCTTCAGTTCCTCCAAAATTCAGAATTTCCAAAGCTGAATACCAGGAACACCTCAGAGCTGAACGCCTACTCGCTGAAAGAAAGGAAGCTGAAGAAAAAGACAGAGAATACGCCATCAAACTTACTCAACGATCAATAAAAGACCCCAAGCTGAAAAGAGTTCCCATTGATGTTCAACGTCAGCTATGGGATGATGCTCAAGAGATCGTTAGAGAAAAGACCAAGGTCTCTGATACGACTTTGGAATGGGCTAAACAAATGCTGACCTATCGATCTAGACCATCCAAAATCGTCAAGGCAAACATCAGAGGAAGACTGTACGCTGAAGTTCCTATTGTTGAAGTGGACGTCTACAGAGATGACGAAACCAAGCAAACTTTCTATGCTACTACCTTAGAAAAGTTTGGTCTCTCTGAATGGTTAGAAACAAAATTAGCCATTCAGGGATCGCGCTCAAAGTTCAAAAGCCATGTCGAGAAGATCTTAAACAAACAGATCGACCTGCTTTCATCTGCTGTGGATATTCCTCCTACTCTTCCTCAACCAAGAAAAGTCCCTGATAAGAAAAAGAAAGCCTCTGATTCAGGTCTTCATATTCGGAATGAAACGGGCATTGGTTTCTCTCGTGCTGAAATTGTTGGCCCTGATGCCGATCTCTCAATGCTTGACACCTCTCTACCTCCTGGAGAAACATTCATTACTGGCACAGTTGTAAGTGATCCCTATGGTATATTCTTTTTAGACTACTATGGAAATCATCACTTTCAACGTATCTCTGAGCTAGACATCGCTCCCATCGAACAACTCAGAGATCTCGTATATTGGTGTGAAGTCAGACGCAACATCAAAGCTAGACACCTGAAGCCCTTGATTTTTGAAGCAGCTATGAAGAAAAAGGCGAATAAACAAGCCTTTCCCTTTTCATTTTCTATTGGATTTAACTTGGTTTCGAAACCTTGCTTATTAGGCTCAAAGTCACAATCCTAATCAGAATCGGCGTTATGAACTTCAAAATCCTTGGTGGATTCAGGTGAATTCCAACTTTTGAAAGAAAATTCTTGTTGATCCAAACCCTCAGTGATTTGATAATGACCCTCTCTTATACTTAGTGAAAATTGTAAGTAAACAATATGTATCAGAGTTTCACTATCGCTGATAAGTACTAAGATCTTACAGTACCGCTGATAGGAACTCTCGCTCTTTAAATTAAACATTCAGCGAAACTGTTCGTCATAAATGCTCTGAGTCTGTTCAGTCATTATGATGATCGCTGATAAGTTAGTTGTTTACTTATGATCCCTGAAGACAAGTTTCACGTCAACAAAGGTTCTACGCTGAAGTCGAAGATCAAGCTCAAGAACCAGCGACAAGTCTCCTAATGAACTGATGCGGATCAGCGAAGACTCAGACTTGTCCACTCAACGTGAAGTATCAAGTACAAGACTTCAGCTATCGCTGAACTCTATCATTCGCTGATATGAAATGATAGATCGCTGAATCAACGAAAGCTGATCATGAAGTCCTCCGTACAAAGTACTTTTGTCTTAACCTCCCTTGCACGACTCCGTACGAAATGTCAGAAAAGAACCTCCGACTGTCTGAAATCGTACAACCACTCTGATACTACACTGTTCATCCATGCGGCTACTAAGGTTGTCAACCAAGGTCAATGACATGCAACCAACCAGCTGATGACATGTGTAAAGTGTATACTGACTTGCATTAAATGCATGCAGTATATAAAGAGATGAACCCACTTCATTTGAAGTAACTTGCTAACTCTGGACAAGTTCAATCTCTTATCTCAAGATAGGTTATTATTAGTAATTTCCTTATCTCTCTTAGTGCAAGAAACCTTAGTGTTCCAACTTGTTTAGATTTAGGTTTATCCTTAATCTTGTTTCCGCAACATGCTGTAAATTGTTAATGATTTATCAATAAACAATTTAGAAAAGTAAAATCTGTGTGTTTGTATTCAACCCCCCCCCCCCTTCTACAAACTTGTATAGGCCTTCGGGACCAACAATTCTTTTCTTTCTTTTGTTAATTCTTGAGAAAGCTCAATTATTCTCATTTTATAAGAATCTTTCTCTTTTTCAAAAATCACTTTTTCATTTTCGAAAATTACTTTCCCAATTTCAAACTGTGCTCTTTCAAGATTGAAAGAATCTTCAAAATCAGACATTATATTAGGTTTTCCCTCTTTCAAAGATTTTTCTAATGTCATCACTTTTTGAGACAACTCACAATTCTGTTCTTTAAGAAAGTTGCTTTCTTCAAGATTGAACCAGTTTTTCAAAGCAGATTCTTTTCTTTCATTTTCTAACACAATCTCTAGATCAGTTTTTGTTTTTAACAAATCAGTCAACTTTGTTTCAAGTGAATTAATTTGGTTTACAAAATTGACTTTCTCATTTTCCAAATTGGTATGCTCAGAAAGAAGAATATTCTCAAGATCTGCCACTTTCTTAGAAAGCTTGAGACAATTTTGATCAATCTTTTGTTTTCCATTAAAGATTTTTAATGTTGAATCAGAAAACTTTTTGATCAAAGCATGTTCAATCTTTCCAGTTTCCTCTTTCACTTCATCATTGAAACAAGAAGAAACTTCCTTAAAAGTAGTTGAGAAAATAGTTGAAAGGAGATCATTTTCATAATCATTTTTGATCCTTTGTTCAGCAAGAGATATTTCCAATTCAACAATTTTTCCTTCAAGAACTAATGTCGGAATATATTTCTTCGTTTCAAAGACTTTGTGTTCAGTGATTGGCTTTGTAGCACAAATATCAAAATAGTTTTCTGGAAGTGGTTTATTCAGATTTTTAAGAATCTTCTCCGTCTCAAGGGTATAACAAAATGGAAGTTGAATATGAGTTGTTAAAAATCTCTTTCTATGTAACTAGATATGTTTCCTTTTCTCCAGTCCAAGGAATTTCAAATTCAGGCCAATATCGTGCATATCTCAAGCATTCGAAATTATACAATGTTGGCAACGCACAACTAGCTTTGGCCAAATGCTTTGGGTTTTCGTAACCAAGTCCCCAATACTTGTTAACATTGTTTACAAGTCTTGGTTTATTCAAGAAAATTGTTTGATCAGTTTGATTTCTCAAATAAATCTTCTTTTCCAATTCTTTGATTTTATCTAATAACTCTGAATTTTTAACTGAAAGAGTTGTTAAAGAAATTTCACTTTCTTTGTTCTTAGATTCTAAATCTTTGATTGTTTTGTTCAATTCAGATAATTGAGAATCAAGAATCAATTTTTCTGATATAAATTGATCATGTTGAGCATTGAGATTATTAAATTCAGAACATTTTTCTTTAATCTCAAATTCAACATTATCAATCTTTTGTTTCAATTCATCATTCTTCTTTCTCTCGTTTTGTAGATTTTCTTTTAACGTTTCAACATATGGTGTGAACTTTTCATAACTACTAAATAAATTGGCACACTCTTCTTCAGAACATGCTAATTTATTTAGTGTATCATTCAGTTTATTACGTAGATTTATTATTTCTTGATTTTCTGATTCAGAAAAAGGAAAGGAATTTACCTGTGAGGAAGTGTCAGACTTATCCTCATCATCATCATCAAATTCAGTTTGGCACATATTTGCATACTCTTCCTTTTCTCCTTCATCAGCAGAGTAGTCAAGAAAGTACTCTTCCTCCACCATGAGAGCTTTTCCATCTTCTCTTTGTTGTGCAAGAAGTAGTTTTTGCTTGTAGTACTCAGTGTTCTTGACAACCTTCTTTCTACATTCTCTTGCATAGTGGCCAGGAGTACCAAAGTTGTAACACTTTTGAATCTCCACAGCTTTCTTATCTTCAAGCTTTTTCTCTAAGTTCTCATACACCTTCTTTCCTTCGGCTTTCTCCAATCTTTTATCAGTATTATCAACTCTTTGCTCTCCAAAAGGTTTCCTTTCATAACTGTTCTCTAACTTTCTCGAACCAGATGTGTACCTCAGATTGTTGTTAGTTGGGGAGGGTTTGTAAAACTTCTTTTGAAAATGCCTCGTGAGAAGAACCAAAGCTTGATGTAGTTCAACACCATCATCAGAAACATTTCCCCTGAACCCTGTATCAAACATTCCAGATTCATCAATACCAAAGTTATTCGGTTGTACTTCGGCTTTTAGTGCAATCGGTTCTTGAGAGAAATCTTTCTTCTTTTTCTTATTCTTCTCCTCTTTTGTCTCATCTATTTCCTCCTCATCTTGCAACATCGTCTCATACAATTCATGTAAAGGCATCTCGAATAATCTCGGATTTTGTTTCATCTTTCTAGCCACACTCTTCCATTCTGGTTGTAGAGAAGTAAGAAATTTGACATTTAATTTGATCAGATCCTTTTTGATTTTGTTTTTACTTAATTCGTTAAGTAAAACCATGAATCTGTCATAAGTGTCGTGAAGCGATTCATCTTCCTTAGCTCTAAACTCTTCATATTTGTTGATGCACATTGTTATTTTCATCTGATTTCCAATCTTTGACCCTTGCAACATCTTTTCCAATTGTCTCCACATGTTGTTGGCCGTGTCTTTGTAGCTATCAATCTTGTTGAATACTTCGTTTGGAATTCCCATGATCACAAAAGATCTTGCCTTTCTATCTGCCTCATATCTAGCCTTTTGTTCAGCACTGTATTCAGACATAGGAACCAACTTAGGCATTGTGACATTTGGATTATTTGGAACTGGAACATTTACATATACGGGTTGCATCAAACCATTGTGAAGAGAAGCTAACAAGTGAACACCATTCGATTGTCATTCAAGAAAGTCTTCAAACCTTTCCTTCCATTGCTCATATTCTTTCTCAATCAAGATTGGATGTCTCGTATCGGATCCCAAAGAGTTCATGATATCATTTCGGTTCATCTTGAAAAATTACTTGACTTGATCTTTACACAGAATTGAATTTGTGAAAAAGTTGACAAACTGTCGGGCAATTGGGTACGACTGTCGTATAGAACGTATGCGACAGTTGGTTTGAACAGTAACTGTCGTATGAAACGTATACGACAAGACTTCGGTAACAATAACTGTCGTATGAAACGGTACGACTTGGACCAACTGTCGTAAGAAGCTTATACGACTTGGATAGTGAATAGTAACTGTCGTATGAAACAGATACGACTAGAACTTGTGTACAGTAACTGTCGTATGGTACACGTACGACTAGAAGTAGTCGGGCTAACTGTCGTATGATACTTGTACGACTAGAATTAGTCGGGCATGAAGCGTGTGACAGTTATGATGCTAAGTAGCTTGCGACAGTTATGAACACCAAGAACACTGATACGTACGACAGTTATGAGTTTACACAGAAAACTTTTCTAAGTATCCAAAAATCTTCAAATCAACTCCAATTGATATGAAACTTCGTAGGGTTGATCGCGATCACTTTCTGAACATCTTTAATACTGCGAAAAACACCAAGAAACTAGCAGAAAAGCCTCTTTCGATCTGTTCTTTTGCTATCTCCAAAAATCAAAAAATTCCTCTAAATCCTTCGATAAGCTGTTTTCTGATCTGTTAACTTGTACGAATTGATTCAGTATATCAATTCGTTCAAATCTGAGCACAAAAACGAACCAGAAATCCACTCAAATCGCAGAAATGATCATCACTTCGAAAAACCCAAAAAAATGCCCAAAAATTCGAAAATTCTTCACAAATTTTTCCTGTTAGGCTCTGATACCACTTGTAATCCCAATTTACAAGTAATGTAATCAAGATTTACTCAAAGTGCTGTCCATCTCTCATTATCATCAAGAACAAAATATTACAATATAGAGAGAAATTCACAGTGAGTTCTTAGAAGGAATATGTCAAGTGTTAGTGAAATATGAGTTAATCTAGGCTATTTATACCTAGACACATATTTTCAGAATTGGCCCCTCAACTTGAATACAATATATAAAATTGACACTAACAAGAGGTCTGTCACTCGCAGGAATAACCCATATGTTACAGAATTTCCATAAAAAGCCAAGTGTAGGAATCAACAGAGGCTCTGTAGTGGAATGAGCTCTGTGATCTGAAACTTCCTTTTCATCTCTTCTGATGCCTGCACCTTTACCAAAAATGTTTGAAAATACATTGGAGAGGATCTATAGAACTTTAGTATAGAATTTGTATTCACAGAGGCTTTGAGGCTCTGTTGAAGCCAGCAGAGGCTCTATGAGTGCAAATTTCTAATAACTAGAAATTTATGAAACTTTTTGATCATCCAAAGTTTTCATTGTCTAAAACACTGTTTTAGGACATATTTGAAAGTTAGTGTCCTGAAAAACTGTTTTGGAAAAAGGTTTTGTGCGAGACATTCTTCCTTTGGTTCTCCTTTGCTCGGCACACTACCTGACTTCTGTAGATATTGTTGACCACGACTCCTTTTTGGCTCCCCCTTGAATTAACAACTTTTGTGGATTAATTCAAGGTCTCCTTCTGCTCCCCCTTGACCTATGCTTGGATCAAATAAGATAAGTAATGCATAGAACATATGTCAAACTCACCAGAGGTTCTGTGGAGATCGTCAGAGGCTCTGAGCAATCCCACAGAAGCTCTGTTGGGTACAGAACTTTTGGTGATAAAGAATTTACATGCAGAAGAGTATAGATATGTACATATATACAAGAAGATCAAGTCTCACCTACAGAGGGTTTCAACTCATGTTTATCATACCCAACTTACTTACCAAGAAAAGGAATATTTTCTCATCAAGGGCCTTGGTAAATAAGTCTGCAAGCTGGAATTCAGTGGACACAAAGTACATCTCGATTGTACCACGTTCAATATGATGCTTCAGAAAGTGGTAAAGGATATCGATATGCTTTGTTTTTTAGTGCTGTACTGGAATGGCAGAGATGGCTATGGCACTTTTTGAATCATAAAGGATGTGTATCTTGTATATGGTGTAACCGTAGTCCTTTAGCTGAGTTTTCATCCACAGAACTTGGGAGCAACAGCTAGCAGCAGCGACATATTCAGCTTCTGCTGTAGAAGTCGACACACAGTTCTGCTTCTTTGATGTCCAACTGACTAGTTTACCACCCAGGAATTGACAGCTCCCAGAGGTACTTTTTCGATCAAGCTTGCATCCTCCATAATCTGAATCTGTGTATGCCTTAAGATCAAAGCCAGAGTTCTTCGGATACCAGAGCCTAAGATTTTTGGTTCCCTTAAGGTATCTGAAGATCCTCTTTACAGCAATAAGGTGGGATTCCTTTGGGTTAGCTTGATATCTTGCACAGAGGCATGTGGCATACATTATATCAGGTCTACTTGCTGTTAAGTATAAAAGAGACCCAATCATGCCTCTGTAGAGCTTACACTCTACAGATTTGCCATTTGGATCTGAGTATAACTTATTTCCAGTGGCCATTGGGGTCTTCATTACAGAGGCATCAGAGAGACTGAATTTTGTAAGTATGTCAGAGACATATTTAGCTTGATTTATAAAAATTCCCTCTGATGATTGTTTTACTTGGAGTCCTAGGAAGAAGTTTAATTCTCCCATCATACTCATTTCAAACTCACTCTGCATGAGTTTTTCAAAATCTTTGCACTGTTGTGCATTTGTAGAACCAAAAATCATGTCATCCACATAGATCTGTACAAGCAGAATCTCATCACCTTTTCTTTTGTAAAACAAAGTAGTATCTGTCGTACCTCTGTCGAAATCATTATCGAGAAGAAAGGTTGAAAGACGTTCGTACCATGCTCTTGGAGCCTGTTTCAGTCCATACAGAGCTTTGTCAAGATAATAGACGTAGTTTAGGTACTTGGCACTTTCAAACCCTGGCGGCTGCTGAACATAGACTTCTTCTTGAATTTCACCATTTAGAAAGGCAAATTTTACATCCATTTGAAAGACTTTGAAACCTCTATGGGCTGCGAAGGCTAAGAAAATTCTTATTGATTCGAGCCATGCGACAGGGGCAAAAGTTTCGTCGTAATCAATGCCTTCTTCTTGGCGATATCCCTTGGCCACCAATCTCGCTTTATTTCTAATGACCACCCCGTCCTCATCCTTCTTGTTTCTGAAGACCCATTTAGTCCCTATTGCTTGTTTCCCCATTGGCAGAGGAACTAGGGTCCATACCTTGTTTCTCTCAAACTGTAGAAGCTCTTCTTGCATAGCATCTACCCAGTTTGGATCATCTAGAGCTTCAGAAATGCGTTTTGGTTCGATCATACTGATAAAATTTGTAAAGAAACAAAAGTTAGCAGTGGCTGATCTTGTCTTGACTTTCTCATAAGGATCGCCGATTATCAGGCTAGGAGGATGGCTCATCGTCCACTTTGTTGTCCTGGGGATATGGTCATTGGTATCATCTAGTTGAACTTCTGAGGTTGCAGTTGTTGGTTCTTGCGCAACCTCTGTAGTGGAGGGTACTTATGTGCTTGAACTTGGTTCTTCAGCTTGTGTAGGTATTGGGATTAGAGTTGGAATAGATTCCTCTGATGCGATGGAGACTGAATCCTTGTTTTCCTCTGGTATTGGTTCCTCTGTTGTAGCTGGAGTTGGTATGTCCAGTGCCTCTGTGGTAGAATCTTTGGTTGTGTCATCTTCTGTTGGCTCCCCCTCGACACGTGCATCTGCATGATTCACATAAGAGGATAAAGTATTTAATGGACCAGTTAGAGATATATCTGACTCAGTCTGGTTGGCAGAAGATGTTTCTCCAGAGGCTCTGGCAGCTCCAGCAGAGGGATCAATATCATCATGGAACATCTCTTCAAATAGTAGATTTAGATCTGCTTCTCTTGTCTTTGAGATGCCAGAGGATTCCTTTTTCAGACCGAGTTCTGAACTGATTTGTTCAGAAGTTTTTTGAAAGGAATCGTCAAAAGAGACATTGATGCTTTCCACAATGATTCGTGATCGCAGAAGGTAAACTCTGTAGGCCTTTGAGGTGGCAGAGTATCCTATGAACTTTCCTTCGTCTGCCTTCACCTCGAACTTTCATCTAGCTTCTCTATCATTCAGAACAAAACACTTGCATCCAAATACATGGAAGAACTTGATGTTTGGTCGCCTCTGATTGATCAATTGATAAGGAGTCTTAATGTGCCTTTTGACTATGGATGATCGATTTTCGGTATAACATGTTGTTGATATAGCTTCTGCCCAGAAAGAAATCGGCAATCCTGACGCTGTTAGCATAGTTCTGGCAGCTTCCACAAGCGTTCGATTCTTTCGTTCAACAACGCCGTTTTGTTGTGGAGTGCGTGCTGCAGAGAAGTTCTGAGAGATGCCTTCTTCTGTGAGATAAGCTTCAATGACAGAGTTTTTGAATTCTTAATTATATAACATTAGAATTTAGTTAGTGGAACTATAACATATATTTATATATACACACACACATACATGATAGGTTTTTTTGTAATTAATGGTAGAATTGAACGATTGGCCTAATTTAATATAAACTTAATTATATATTTTCTAACAAAAATACTATCTCATTAAACTTCGGGTTTAACTTTGCTTAATATATTATTATCAATAAAATAATGTTTTAATTGCCATTAATGATAAGTTTCTTCAATTAATGAGAAAATAATTCAAAATATGTTTTATGACAATACTAATAGTTTTGATTATATTGATTGTCATTGAAATAAAGTATAATAAAAGTTTTAAAAATGATATTGATTGTTATGTAATAAAATGTGAAATTGAAAAGTTTTAGAAATTAATGTGTTGAGTTTAGATTGAAAATAAATCAAAATAAGAGGAAACAAATATAAATATTATCATATATATATATATATATATATTAATTTAAAGTATTAACTGTCATAAGTGTTTCATTTATGTATATTGATTCATAAGAAATAAAAGAAGAATATGAATAGTTAGATCAATTAATGATGTATAATTATATTATAATAATCATAACATACATGAAAATTTTAATCAATTAATAAGATATATAGATTTAAAAAACTAAAAATTGGATAAAAATAAAAACAATCATCAAAACATTTTTAAATTGCCAATAAATATTCTTTTAGCTTATAATAATATATTTATGTATTGATTGTTGTGTAAATAAAATATGAATGGTAATAAACTATTTTTTTAATTACAATGATTGTTAAAATAATAAATTAAACTGTAAATAAACAGATTCATATAAAATAAAAATAGTTTTTAATTATACTGATTGTTGTAAATTAAAAATAAGGGTAAATAAACGTTACATGTTAATTAATAAAAAAACAGAAAAAAGTTTTATTCATATTTATTATGTAAATTAAAAAAAATAGTAATCAATGTTTTGAGTTTAGAAAATGAAAAGTATATTTATTAATGATATATTTTTAATTTAAATTAATTCATAAGTTGAAGAAAATAATAAATAATATTTCAAATTCTCTCAAAATGCAATATCATCTATGAAAAAATAAAACGTAAAACTATTTTTTTAAACCTTCTAAATAAACAATGCGTAAGTTAAAATGAAAATCTATAAATAAAAAACTTTTAGCTTTTTAAAAAATAAATCTAAGAAACTTTTCAATAAAAAAATATTTCGACAATTGACAGTGAAAAGAACTTTGATGAATTTTTTGAGGATGAACTCATAAACATCATTAATTGTAAAAAAAATGACAATATCAGCAGATTGTTTTTGAAGTAATCAAAATTTAACGCAATTATCAATCACGTATAAATGGTTAATGTCAATGTAGCTTAAATTTGAAAAAAAAAATTATTTGATCATGTAATCACAAAATATCAAAATTCTATTTGAATGTATCAAATTTAAACGTAAACACAATTGTCGTAGGATAACAACAAACCCAACAATATGTAAAAGAAAAAATATGTAATAACAAATAACATTTTTTTGGAGATTATAATTTATACATACATAATTAAAATCTTTCATGTCTTCTTCAACTTTCATCTTCTTCATCTCCTACCAAAACAATTTCTAGGATTTCATTTTATTTAGTATTGAATTCATAGACATCATAAATTATCATAACATTGACAAAAAAAATTGAGAAAATTACTACACCATTGTGCCACATGATTGGATGTGGTTGTTCCTTCAATACAGTTAAATATATACAAATATGACAGATAGATATACTATTAACAAACGCAACAAAAAAATCACAAATAACGCATCTACTAAAAGGCTTACATAAATCATACCTTATAACATGATTGTTGTAACCTGAAAAGAAAAAGAAACAAAATTTGAGAAACTGTAATAATATGAGCAAAACACAATCGAGGAAAAAACAAATTTTGAAGAAAACATATACACAAACATCAACAACAATATATAACTTCTACAAAACATGAAATACAACATAAAAAGTTGTTACCTGGAAAATTTGCGGAGGAAGAACAGTAACTTCCATTTTAACGGAACATCTAATAATAGCTTACAATTGGATCAATCATGCAAATAGATCCACACACGATTGTTAACAAACTCATATTGTTGTAACCTGAAAACAAAAAGAAACAAAATTTGAGAAACTGCAATAATATGAGCAAAACACAATCGAGGAAAAAACAAATTTTGAAGAAAACATATACACAAACATCAACAACAATATATAACTTCTACAAAACATGAAATAAAACATAAAAAGTTGTTACCTGGTAAATTTGCGGAGGAAGAACAATAGCTTCCATTTTAACGGGACATCTAATAATAGCTTACAATTGTATGAATCATGCAAATAGATCCACACACGATTGTTAACAAACTCAACAAAAAAACCAAAATGACTCATCTACTATTTTGATTGTAACATGTATTTGATGATTTGATGGATAATAAGTTGACAGGTTTAATGGGTGAATGAAAAGTTGCTAAATTTATGTTTTAAATAATGACCCTAATAAATAAATCACATTATGAAATCAATTAAATAGATTAAAAAGTATTAAAAATTAGAAAAAAATGAAAAATTTGAGAAAAAAGAAAGAAGAGATTCTAAGCATGAGAAGGTTCCACGTCATCACACGTGGTTTTTGTTTTAATATATACTAGTGTCCATCCCGCGTGTTGCGCGGTAGCGATAAATATTTTAAGTACTTGACCGAGTTGAGTTAAGATAAAACATAGTTTCTCCATTAATAGTTAATGAGATACAATTTTTAAAATATAATGTATTTTCATAAGTGGTACATTTTCATATAGTATCGACCTTCTCTTCGAGATCCTTCATTCTTGCTAATTTATTATGGATTCAAATCGTGAGCTAAAACATATTTAGCTCACTAAATTTTTGACTATCAAAATTATCCTTTATTTCTTATAATTATCTTCATTCTCCAATCTTATGCCTTTTGAGAATACTGAAATCTCACAATGTGACTCATAATAATGGTTGTCCTTTTTATATAAATGAAGTTATATAAAGGTTAATATTTAATAAAAACTGATTTTTAGCAAAATAGGTCGACTAAAAAAAGACAACCAAATAAGTTATCACAAACTCTTTTAAACTTGTAAGGCATCTTATCCACATTTTCCTTTGCTTGCCCATTGTTCTAAATTTGTTACCAATCTGTAGATGTGGACTTACCAAATAAGACATCTCATCCACCTTTCCTTCGTCTGCCTTCACCTCGAACTTTCATCTAGCTTCTCTATCATTCAGAGCAAAACACTTGCATCCAAATACATGGAAGAACTTGATGTTTGGTCGCCTCTGATTGATCAATTGATAAGGAGTCTTAATGTGCCTTTTGACTATGGATGATCGATTTTGGGTATAACATGCTGTTGCTATAGCTTCTGCCTAGAAAGAAATCGGCAATCCTGACGCTGTTAGCATAGTTCTGGCAGCTTCCACAAGCGTTCGATTCTTTCGTTCAACAACGCCGTTTTGTTGTGGAGTGCGTGCTGCAGAGAAGTTCTGAGAGATGCCTTCTTCTGTGAGATAAGCTTCAATGACAGAGTTTTTGAATTCTGTGCCATTGTCGCTTCTCAGCTTCTGAATTTTGCACTCGTACAGAACCTGGATCCTCCTCATTAGGTTTATCAGAATGTTAGGAACATCTGATTTCTTTCTGACAAACTCCACCCATGTATATCTTGAGTATTCATCGATCACCACTAGTATGTATTTCTTGCCTCCTAGGCTCTGTGTAGCAATTGGACCACAGAGGTCGACATGAAGAATGTACAGAGGCCTAGGACAAGACACATCAGTCTTTCCTTTGTGGGAAGGCCTCTTAAGCTTGCCCATCTCACATGCTGAGCACAAATGATCCTTACTGAATTTGACATTCGGCAGACCTTTAACAAGATCAAGTTTCACAAGCTTGTCTAGAGTGTGGAAGTTCAAGTGGCAGAACCTGTTGTGCTATAACCAGGCTTCTTCGTTTTTACAAGCAACAAAGCAGAGCTTGTCTTCTTTGTTCTTGACACTAAAGTTCATGAGATACAAGTCTCCCCTTCGTTCAGCCCGCAGAAGTTCGACTCCAGTATCTTCTCCTTGCAGAGAGCAGAAAGTTTTTTTGAACAATACATCAAAACCAGTATCGCAAAGTTGGCTAACACTTAGCAGGTTGTGCTTAAGGCCATCCACATATGCAACTTTGCATACTGATATTTTTTCCTTTTTGATGACTCCGTAGCCTTTAATATATCCCTTCTTGTTGTCGCCAAAGGTTACAGATCCTCCATCGAGTTTGTCTTTGTAAGAGGATAGTAGACCTCTGTAGCCAGTCATGTGCCGTGAGCACCCGGAGTCAAGATACCAGATCGGCACATACTGCTTCTGTAAAACAATCAGAGATTTTTAGGTACCCATATCCAAATGGGTCCCTTTTTGTCAGAGGTCTTCAAGGTTGCCTTAGCATTCTTGGGTTTGGATTTAACTTCTGTTGAAGAACCATTTTGTTTCTTCTTTCCCTTGAATTTAGCATTCTTTTTGGGCAAAGAGAGGAAACAGTGTGGGCTTGAGAAGTATTGATTTAATTGATACATGAGATCAAAGCAATGACAGTAATTAATATGCGAAGAGATTTGCTTGAACTTTTCATTGAAAGCACTAAATAAGCGTACAGAGGCTTTATTTTTACAATCTACCCTAACATCTGACTTCCTATTACAAGAAGACCTATGTAGACTAGATTGTTGTTTTGAAAATCCTCTGGGGAGAGTAGCCTTCTGTGGACCCCTTCCTCTGTGGTGAACTTCTGCAGGTTTCACTGTCACAGAAGTAAAAGACTTGTTATTTTCAACCCACTTACCCTTTTGTTGCCAAGTTAGTTTTTCTTTAAAAGGCCTTAAGGGTTTTGTAGTCTTTGAACTTGTTGGATTTTGAGAAGACATTTCCTTTTGTTGTTTGAATTTCTCAAGCTCAAGAGAGATTTTGGTTTGTATACACATGTCCAAAAAGTCTGGACAGATAGGAACACTTGTAATTTTCTCCTTGGGGGGAATAGTTCTGTTAAGAACTCCAGAGGGTAGCTTAAAATCCTCTGAGTCACAAGGTACTATCTCTGACTTAGAGTCAGTCTCAGATTCGTCAGAGGATGAATCGTCCTCAAATACAGAGGTTGAGTCACTTAGTTCTCTTTCGACAGAGGCTGGATTTTCAGAGCATGTGCCATACTCGCTTTCTTCCTTTTCTATGGGACTATCTTTTAAGTCAACAGAAGTGTCTATCAAGATTTCCTCAGAGAGTTTTTGTTCGACAGAGGATGTACAGAGGTTTTCATAAAAGTTGTTTTTCCCAATTTCCATCAACTCTTTTTCAGGAATATGTTTAAGTTTTTCTTCTGAAGAAGCATGAATGAATTCAGGGGCCTCTGCCGATAATTTATTTTCAGAGTCTATCATGCAGACAAAAGCAACCTGTGTTTGAGTCTCGGGGTCACCAAACTTGAAGATTTCTATCTGATCTTGTGTTTTCATATATGTTTTCGGTTTGGAGTCTCTTTTGACAGAGACTAGAGAAGATAGATCTGTGTTTTCAAACCACACATTTATCATCTTCAGAGGTTTCCTCTGGTGAGGTTCCCCTGAGACTTTTCGCCTTTTGCTGACAGAGAGTAAGTTTGGAAAACCAGGTATTCTTGTACTTCCAATATGAAATAGAGAAGATAGGGACTTGTTTCTTTTGGTTCCAGTATATGGATCTATATCACAGAAGCCAATTCCCCGTCCCCCTATTTGTGTATTAATTTTCTCGTACACCTTCTGTGCATCTTGATATTTCTTAATTAGAAGATCTCTTCTGAGTAGATCTTGACAGAGGACTTCTCTTTCCTTTTGAAAATAGTGTTTAAGAGCTAGGATATTCATTCTGTCGCTCTCAACGTCCATAAGTTCTTTAGATTTAGCTTTTAAGGCAGAGTTGAGTTCAGAAATCTTTTCTTTCAAAGGATTTAGGTGTTTGTTCCAATTTGTTTCAATTTCTTCCTTTTCTTGAATTTTTTTTTTGCATTTTCTTGAGTGAGAAGTCTGGTTTCTCTCTCAAAGAATGCAAGTTTCTTTTGAACATTCTCACAAGTCCTCTTAAGTTCAGTGTATTCAACAGTTAGTTTGAGTAAAATTTCTTCGCTTTCATTTGAGATAGAGTCAGAAGTGGATACCTCACTATCAGATTCTGAGGAGCTGACCTCTGCCATTCCACAGAACATGGCGTTCTTTTTGTCGCCTTCATCAGAGGACTCATCTGACAACCAGATCTCTTGCTCCACCATGAGCGACTTCTGAGCGTAATATTATGCCTTCTTTTTGTAGAAAGCATAATCCCTCTGAGGGCGGTTAGGTTTGCTCCTGCAGTCAGCAGCATAGTGGTCTGGCTTGCCACAATTGAAACATCCCTGATTCTGGGAAGCGTTGCCAGCTCTGTCGTCTGACCTCTGTCGGTCACCACCTCTGTCACTCTTGTCATTTGACCTCTGTTGGTCATTCGATCCCTCTCTTCCCTGATTTCTTGAATCACCACGATCATCTCTGCCGTTAACCCGACTTCTTCTGGTATCCTCTGCTGAATTCCCGTGTCAAAAGTGCTAAAGATTTAGCTATTGAGGCCATTGTTGCCTCCTCTTCTTCCACCAACTCCTCCTCAGAACTATCAACACTTGTCACTTTCTTCTTCTTCTCCTCCACAGCTTTCTTGTTGATCCAAACCCTCAGTGATTTGATAATGACCCTCTCTTAAATACTTAGTGAAAATTGTAAGTAAACAATATGTATCAGAGTTTCACTATCGCTGATAAGTACTAAGACCTTACAGTACCGCTGATAGGAACTCTTGCTCTTTAGATTAAACATTCAGCGAACACTGTTCACCATAATGCTTTGAGCCTGTTCAGTCCTTATGGTGATCGCTGATAAGTTAGTTGTTTACTTATGATCCCTGAAGACAAGTTTCATGTCAACATAGGTTCTACGCTGAAGTCGAAGATCAAGCTCAAGAACCAGCGACAAGTCTCCTAATGAACTGATGCGGATCAGCGAAGACTCAGATTTGTCCACTCAACGTGAAGTATCAAGTACAAGACTTCAGCTATCGCTGAACTTTGTCATTCACTGATATAGAATGATAGAGCGCTGAATCAACGAAAGCTGATCATGAAGTTCTCCGTACAAAGTACTTTTGTCTTAACCATCGTTACACGTCTCCGTACGATATGTCAAAAAAGAACCTCCTTATTGTCTGAAATCGTACAACCACTCTGATGCTACACTGTTCAAACATGCGGCTACTAAGGTTGTCTACAAAGGTCAATGACATACAACCAATGAGTTGCTGCCACGTGTAAAGTATAAACTGCCATGCATTAAATGCATGCAGTATATAAGAAGGACTCCAGCTTCATTTTTGAAGCACTCGAAAACTCTGGACGAGTCACTTGCTAACTCTGGTCAAGTCATCTTTCTTATCTTGAGATAGGTTATTATTAGTAATTTCCTTCTCTTTCTTAGTGCAAGAAACTTAGTGTTCCAACTTGTTTAGATTTAGGTTTATCCTTAATCTTGTTCTGCAACAAGCTGTAAATTGTTAATGATTTATCAATAAACAATTTAGAAAAGTAAAATATGTGTGTTTGTATTCAACCCCCCCCCCCCCCCCCCCCCCTTCTACAAACTTGTATAGCCCTTCGGGACCAACAAGTGGTATCAGAGCAGATTTGTTTAATCTCATAAACAAGATCTAATCTATACTAAGATTTCTCTTCCTTGCTATTTCTGAAAATGGCTACCAATACAAACACAAACTATATTGACAATGGTTCTCTTGCAAAACCCCCTAGATTCTCCAGAGATAATTTTAGTCTATGGAAAAATAGGATGATTCTCTTCTTAGAAGATGTAGACCCTACTATGCCTTATTATCTTGAAAATGGCCCATATATTCCTGTAAGAATTGATGCTGCAGTTCCAGCCACTAAGAATAGACCTGCTATTCCAGAAAGGCTGATACCCAAGGAAGTTCATATGTGGACTGATGAAGATAAGAAGAAAGTGGCTATCGACACCAAAGCCAGATCCATACTATCCATGGCTCTTCCTGACGAAGTCTACCATTCCGTCATGAACCTGAAAACCTCAAAAGCTATGTGGGACACAATCTGTGTTCAGTATGAAGGTACTTCTGAAGTCCAGGACTCTCGAAAGATCAACCTGGTAAGACAGTATGAAAGCTTCATTTGTGGTAAGAATGAAACTCTCTCTGAAGTACACCAACGTTTTAACTGTTTAATAATAGATCTGAAAACTGTTGGTAAGGAATATTCTAACTTTGAAGTGCTGACAAAGTTCTTAGAATGTTTACCTGAAAGCTGGGACAGTTATTCTATGTGTCTCAAGCTGTCAAAGGATCTAAAACCAATGACCCTTTCTACCTTATATGGCATGATGCTGAATCATGAGCAATCGAGTCATCTTAAGAAGAATCTTGTAAAAGATTCCAAAAGCACCCATGTTGCTTTAATCTCAGAGGAACCTTCCACTCAGCGACCCTCGGTCACTATCACTGAGTTGGAGAGTAACTCTGAAAGGTCATCAGATTCTGACTCTTCAGATGATGATGAATCTTTGGCTCTCCTCACTAAAAAGTTCAGGAGATTCGCCAAAAAGAAAATGTTCAGAAAGAATAAACCTCTCTTCATTACTGACAAGACAAGATCATCAGCTCCTGTTGATAAGGCTACTGCTACTTGTTTTAACTGTGAAAAGATAGGACATTTCGCTAACGAGTGCAGGTCAAAGAAAGTTTCGAGAAACTCAGCGTTTCCCAAGAAATCTTCTAACCTCAGGTCTAGAGATGACAAATACGCCAAGCTGAAAGAAAGGTTAAGAAGGGTATCTGGTATCTCGATAGCGGATGCTCTAGACACATGACTGGAAAGAAAAGCCTGCTCGCTGAATACAAGGAAGAGAAGGGTCCCTCTGTGACTTTCGGTGGAAATGGAAAAGGACATACCCGAGGGTTTTGTTGGTCCCAAAATGGCTCAACAAGTATTGTAGAAGGGGGGGATGAATACAATACTCAGATTTTTCACAAGTTTTAATTCAATTTATTGAAAATCTTTCAATAAGAATTACACATAGAAAACAAAAGATTGTTGCGGAAAAGAATAGTTAAACTATTCTAACAATCTAACACAAAGTAAACTGAAAAACACTTAGAACAAATTGGGCACTTAGACACAAGATGCAGTTTCAGTAAGAAAGGAGCTTGCACTTAGTAATCTTCAGAAGCGTGATTTGCATGGAGAGTCTTTACCTCTATTTATAGTCCATGCATCATTTAATGCTTGGAACACTTGTCACTCTTCCATTCATTGTAGAGGTTGACTTCTGAAAAGCTGATATCTCCTTTTTAACTTATCCAAAGAACCAGGAGGACAGTCGTACCAGAAAAAGACCTTATCTGAGAATAGATAAGATGACAAACTGCCACTTTTATCTGACAGTAGGATATTGTCTCATAATAAATGATCTTTTCTTTTGTCTTCAGAGAATAAGGCTACCGACCTCCTGTATTGGAAACTGTACCAATTTGAAATCTCACTTCTTTAGAGAAGAGAGATCCTTCACCGAAGTGTAGAATATTTATGTGCAGTCTTCTCACATTCCCACCGATCTCTGAACATATATCGGTGGAAATCTTCTTGAACTTCCACCGATTTCTGAAAGCATATCGGTGAAAGTCTTCTTGAGCTTCTCACCGAATTTCTTCAATTCGGTGATGCTTGTCCACCGATAGCACAACCATATCGGTGGTGGTGTAACTTGTAGAGAGTTGCTGCCGATTTTCTCACTTCCGCAATGAGATAGTCTTCGCACTTGGTTTCGGTTGATCTTCGACTTCACCGAACAATTGATATGAGAGTACAAGTTACACAAAAGAATCCAAAAATATTCTAAGTACCTAAGAGGGTTTAATTGAGTCAATTTCAAATCTGTGAAGACCCAACAATCTCCCCCTATTTGAATTTGATCTCTATCCTTAGAATATTAAAGAGCAAATGAAGATAAGAGCATTTTGACCCTTTTTACTCTTTTGGGTTTATTTTCAAATAGACCTTTCTTTTTTTTCTTTTTTTTGATCTATGTTTGTTTGAGTATATCTATACAGTGTATATGAAGCAGGGAAATAAAAGGTATGTACAAAATATAAACAAGAGAAGCACTTTGAATTGCATAAGTCATTCTCATACATCGGTAAGCAAAAGATTATCACAACTACCGAAAAAAATGACCTACTTCTTTGACGATTGTCGGCGTTTGATCCCGTTCCATTAAGATTCGGTAGTAGGGTTGAGCTTCGGGGATGTGAGGGAACAAGTTGTGGAGGCCTTCAAGAAACATGGTGTCGGCAACGGGAATTTGAGAGAATCTGAAGAAGGCTCGTTTGCCGAATCCATCGTTGAAGTATAGTCCAGGAATCGGTGAAAGACCCAGAGTTGTCGTGGGATATGATACCGAAGAGGGAAGGGAAAGACTCAAGTTACTTACATTCGGTATCTTTCCTTCCTTTGCCATATCCTTGAAGACAGTGTCGGGGGGATTCTGAACTTTAGGAAGGCACACTTCTTCCTTCAAGGATTGCAGTTTCGATCTTTCATCGGTGGTAAGCACGATGCTATACTTCTTTTTTATCTCCTTCATCTTTGCCATTAGATCATCAATGTATTTGACAAAGATGTCCTTCTTTGGGTTTGGATTTTTGGCCAAGTGTCGAGAGATTTCGTACCATTCGGGGAGACCGTAGGTTCTGAGTTGGTAGTCTCTCACACTTTTTAAGGAGCCATCTTCCCGATCAATGATAAGCCTGATGTCTTTTGGATTGGATCTGGAGGTTGCGATCTTGACACCTGAGATTGGGGTTCTGTCGGATCGGTGGTGCATCTTCAACTTGTACCATCTAACCTCTTCATTTCTCTCTTGTTCAAATTCACTCAGTACCGATTTCTGTGCCGACACGGCATCGGTGGTCTTGGCTTTCTTGGCTTCTTCCTCTGCAACCTTTAGAGAGAGGGACTTGGTATCATCAAGGGCTTTTTGGGCTAATCTGGCTTCCTCAATTTCCTGAGGAGTCAGACCAGGATTGGGTTCCTGCGGATGCGATTGAGGTTTAAGCTTGAGTTTGTCTGCATCGGTGGGACGAGTCCCATACTTCATCTTTTCTTTCTCTAGTCTTTCTTGTTCGGCCAATTGTTCGGCAGTAAGAGATTTCTTTCCCTTGTCAGTTTCGGCCGCAGAAAACTTCTCCCCCTCAGTAGTTGACTTGTCTTTCGACTCTCTTTCTTTAGAGAGTTGCTCCCCCTCAATATCGGCGGTTTCAGCGTGGGTTTCGGTGGTTACATGGATGTCATCGGTGGAAGATGGAGGCTTGGGGATGACCGTTTGTTTAAGGAATGGCAACTTGGGATGGGTTATCTTTTTCTCCCCCTCAGCACCAGCCAGAATCTTCAAACCCATCTGTCGGAAAATGTAGTCGAATTTTTCATGAAGAAGGGAAAGACGATTTGGTACCTCATCAGAGACCATGGTGAAGTCACCGAGATCCATCTCCAGGTGACCGAATTCCCGAAGTTTGGTATTGATATCACGAAGAGAGTTGGCAGTGGCCTGGCCGAAGTCTTGATGAGACTTAGCTTCTTGAAGCAACCTCTGAAGTTCAGAGTCCTTGACAGTGGAGGCCGCCTTGAAAGCACCGAATGAGAAGGCAAGGTCCCCATGAGATCGGGACAAGGAGTCCACCTTGGGAACCAAAGTGGAGATGTCAGTGGTAAGAGGCCTGATAGCATCGGTAATAGTATTTGAAATAATCTGTGGCAGCCGAGACTCGATGGTGGACATTCGGGAGCTCGTCATGGCGATCATTGCAAGAGTGGCTTGTTTGAAGGATTCAAATTGGGTGCCCACAAGCCGACACTGTCGAGCACTTTCCTGTAAGTCTTCAATGAGAGAGGGTTCTTGAACAGTTGTGTGACCCCCGATATCCCCAGGAACGATGTAGCGGATGCGAAGGGGATCCTCCGCCGAGATGGGAGTGTTGTTGGGATATAACATTTCATCGGGGAATAGAGGTCTCGGTGGCGGAGTGGGAGATCGTCGGGGAGATTCCTGAACCGGGGGAGTGATCGGTGTTGCGTAGGCGACCTTCGGGGAGAGTGAACCCGGGGGGAACTTCGGGGAGAAGTTTGGTTCACAGGAGACTTCATCGGGGAGGGGGAAGCGGACTCAATGAGGATCGCTCTGTCAGACGGGGAGGTTCGGGGAGAACCAGTGTCGTCAAAGAGACCTGCAAAAAAGTCATGGGGGGGATATAATGGGGGGGAACCCTGATCGGGTTGCGCATCTTCATCGATCAAGAACTGACCGGGTGAAAGGGCGTGCAGTGCAAGGTCCAGACTTTCGGAGGGAGAGTCTAGAGATTCGGCGGGAGAAGCAGCATGTTCACTCAGAGAATGGGTGGGAAGAGGTACATTGAGGGATGCCTTAGGAATTACCAAGTGATCGGTGGTGAACAGAAAAGATTCGGAAGGGGATGACTCACGGACAGGGCCCCGAGATCGTTTTAACCGACTTTTCGGGGGGGACGAAGAGTGCCTCCGTTTAGATGGTTTTTGGACCGGGGGAGCCACCGATGGGTTAATCGGTGTCATGGTTCTGGAAGCAGCGGCGGAAGTGTCGGCGGCCGATTTCTTCTTCGCGCCGACTGACTTTGCTCTGGAACGGGGAGAAGATGTCATCGCAGCAGCAAGGACTTCGGGGATATCGGGGTGGTGAAACCCTGGAATTTCAGAATCACCCCATTGAAGCTCTGGGGAGATGGCCAAAGTGATCATACCTCGGCGTAAAGGACGATCGGTGTCTAGAGCACCGACGTTGAGAGTTTTGTTGCCGACGATCGGTGGAGCCCAGTCATAAGAGAATCGGGGAGTGCGGGACTTGTGATCTTCGTCCAGGGACTTTCCAAGTTTGTGCTGGATGATCATGGAGATGAATCGGGGATAGGCAACGTGGCACTTCCTTGGATGGGAGATCACTTCCACTAATTCGGTGAAGAAGTACTGGGCGAAATCAACTCGGCGTTGAAAGATGATGGCATGGGCAAGTTTGGTGATGTATGAGGGGGATTGATCATGGCCGCTCGTCTTTCGGGAGAGGCAGTGGATCACATGAGCAAAGAAAAAGTTCCATATACTACCCATGTGACTCCTAAGAAGAGTTCCAGGACCTTTGGAGCTTTTGGAGTTGTCGTCGACCACGTATCCTGTGGCACCGAGAACATCTTCGAGAACAGTATCGGAATGCCAATCGTCATAGGAATCGAAAGCATCGATTTTCAGGGCAGAGCGAACATCATCGACCCCAAAACTGAGGTCGTGATCATCCTCGTCTTCAGAAAGTATGGATGCATGAATCACATCAATGGAGGGGTCATACACACAGGAGAGCCAGAATGTCCCAACGAGCATTTTGCTCATTTTGAGATTGCAAGTGAAGGCATGAAGAAGGGGAGATCGAGTGAGGAACTTGATCACATGGGTAAATTCAGGATGGGAGGGATCGGGTTCAAATCTGGCAACGTGATTGCATGGGTTGAACTTGAGATCAGCAAAACACGCAGGGGAGATGTTCTTCGAGGACGCCATTGATGATCAAGAGAGAGAGCACGAAGTTGGTGTAGTTGCAGGTTATAGAGGAAGCACGAAGGAGAATCAGAAAACGTAAAGGAAAAATGAGAGTGGAGGATCGAGTATATATAGGGTTTCAAAAAAATGGGGGGAACGGTTAAAATAAAATAAAATAAAATAAAAAAGGTAATCATGACCACTTGGGAATTGTGGTCAGGAATCCGTTCCACGAAACGGGGAGGTGAAACGGGTCTAACAGGCTAGGGGTATAGGGGTGACGTGTAGATAGGATTGAAATTCGGTGGACATCGGTGAGGAAAGTGAGGGGACAATCGGTGGATATCGGTGGGAAACACGCAGAAGTATCGGTAGTCGGTGAGGATCCACCGAGGCGTTGAGACACCGAGAAAGGCCGAGAGAAGAATCACCGAAAAAATCACTTAGGATGACTCACCGAAAGGAAGAGGCACCGAAAGATGAATCACTGAAAGATGAATCACCGAAAAGATGAATCCACCGAAAGTTATCAGACCGATTTTTTTTTTTGGAACCTATTCTAAGTACAACATGCCAAGTTCACCGATGAGGAAAGTGAACCTGGCCTCATCCAGAGGTTTAGTAAACAAATCTGCAAGCTGAAGATCAGTTGGAATAAAATGCAGCTCAATGTCACCTTTGGAGATATGGTCCCTGATGAAATGATATCGGATATCGATGTGTTCGGACCGTGAGTGAAGAACAGGATTGTTGGCAATTGCAATTGCACTTGAATTATCACATAGGATGGGTATCTTGGAGTAGAACTGATTGTAGTCTCTCAACTGGTTTTTCATCCATAGAATCTGTGCGCAGCAACTTCCAGCAGCAACATATTCAGCCTCGGCAGTGGATGTTGAGACTGAATTTTGCTTTTTGCTGGACCAGCTTACCAGTTTTCCACCAAGGAATTGACAACTGCCTGTTGTGCTTTTTCTATCATTTTTTGAACCTGCAAAGTCAGAATCTGAATATCCCATGAGTTCAAAACCTGAGTCTTTGGGATACCAAAGACCCAGATGCATGGTACCCTTTAGATACCTGAAAATCTGTTTCACAACATCCAAATGAGATTTCTTTGGATTTGCTTGATAACGGGCACATAGACAAGTAGCAAACATGATATCTGGTCTGCTAGCAGTTAAATAAAGCAAAGAACCAATCATGCCTCTATAATGAGTGACATCCACAGATTCACCATTTAAATCGGTGTCAAGTTTCAAAGGTGGTGCCATGGGAGTTTTCATAGGGGATGAGTTTTCAAAGCCAAATTTATTCAGAATGTCTTTAATGTACTTGCTTTGGTTTATGAAAATTCCTTCTGAAATTTGTTTCACTTGAAGACCTAAGAAAACAGTTAGCTCCCCCATCATGCTCATCTCATATTCACTTTTCATGAGAGAAGCAAAATCATCACACAGAGACTCATCGGTGGCACCGAAAATAATGTCATCCACATAAATTTGAACAAGAATGAGATTACCTGAAGATTGCTTGTGGAAGAGAGTGTTATCAATTGTACCTCTAGTATAGCCATGCTTGAGTAGAAAGATGGCGATAGTGTCATACCAGGCTCGAGGAGCTTGCTTGAGCCCATACAGAGCTTTGTCAAGTCGGTACACATAGTCTGGGTGTGTGGAATCTTTAAAGCCTGGAGGTTGCTTCACATATACTTCCTCAGCTAGTTCTCCATTCAGGAAAGCACTCTTTACATCCATTTGAAATACCCTGAAGTTCTTGTGAGCAGCATGAGCAAGAAAGATCCGGATAGCTTCAAGTCTGGCAACTGGAGCAAAAGTTTCATCATAGTCAATACCCTCTTCCTGTCGGTAGCCTTGAGCTACGAGTCTGGCTTTGTTTCTGATGACAGTACCATCTTCATCCATTTTGTTTCTGAAGACCCATTTTGTGCCGATGATTGTTTTTCTTGAAGGTCTAGGCACAAGTCTCCAGACTTTGTTTCTTTGAAATTGGGAGAGTTCTTCTTGCATGGCCGAAACCCAACATGGGTCAGTTAGGGCTTCTTCAATCTTTTTAGGTTCAACAAGAGATAGGAAATTCACATAGAGACAGATGTTACTGGTGCCTCTTCTTGTTTGAACACCAGCTAGCTGATCACCGATGATTTGATCAATGGGATGATCTTTGGTCCATTTAAGAGCAGGCGGCATCGGTGGAGGAATAGATGAAGTGGAAGGAAAGTTCGAGGCTGGGGCGTCGGCAGGATGTGATGAAGGTGGGTTGTCAGAGGGATTATCGGTCAGAAGAGATTCGGTAATGAGGTTAATTTCGGTGGATGATGGATAGGGTTCGGTGGAGGCAATTTCGGCAGAGGGGATTTCAGGTGTTAAAGATGATGACTCAGCTTGATTGTTTGGAACAGAAGGAATATTTGGAATACAGGGTTAATCGGTGGAGGTTGAAGTGGGAGATTCCCCAATGCATGATGATATCCATCTGTGTAGTTCTTCATCATCATTTGTCATAGAAGATGATCTTGAGTCATCACACTTTACATGGATAGATTCATCAATGCATTCTCTCCGAAGATTGTAAACTCGGTAGGCTTTGGAATTCAAGGAATATCCCACAAAGATTCCTTCATCTGCCTTAGGATCAAATTTCCCAAGATTTTCCCTGTCATTTAGGATAAAGCACACACAGCCAAAGACATGAAGGAAACCAATGTTTGGCTTTCTTCCATGAAAGACTTCATATGGAGTTTTCTCATGTCTTTTTGTTATCACCGACCTGTTTTGAGTGAAACAGGCAGTGTTGACAGCTTCGGCCCAAAAATAGGTTGGCAGATTTGCTTCACACAGCATAGACCTTGTTGCTTCACATAGTGTCCTGTTTCTTCTTTCCACAACGCCATTTTGTTGTGGAGTCCTGACAGCAGAGAAGTTTTGAGAGATTCCTTTTTCATTGAAAAAGTCTTCTAAACTGCTGTTTCTGAATTCGGTGCCATTGTCACTTCTTACTGATCTGACAAGCTGACCATTCAGAACTTCATTCTTTTTGACAAAGTTGATGATTTCTTTAGTTGCATCACTTTTGTACCTGAGAAACGACACCCAAGTATATCTAGAGAATTCATCAACAATAACAAGAATGTACCTTCTTCCTCCTAGACTGGGAGTGCTGACTGGTCCACATAGGTCCATATGCAGCATCTGAAGTGGAAGATTGATGGAAGTGCATTGCTTGGTTTTGAAAGAGGATTTGGTGAGCTTCCCTTTTTCACAGGCATCACATAGCTTTTCTTTGACGAAGTTTAACTTAGGCATGCCAGTCACCAGCTCTTTGTTTAATAACTTATGAAGGGTTTTGAAGTTAAGATGAGACAGACGTTTATGCCACAGCCAGTTTCTTTTGACTGTATCGTCAGACACGAAGCAGACGTTTGAAGAGTTGTTTTGACTCATATCAATGATATACACATTATCTAGCCTTCTTCCAGAGAGGACAACCTTCATATTCTTGTCAACAACAGTACAGATACGCAGTTCAAATATGACTTTGTATCCAAGATCACACAGTTGGCTAATACTAAGGAGGTTATGCATGAAACCTTCAACAAATGCCACTTTGTTGAAGGTGAGGGTTCCGTTTGTGAGAGTTCCATATCCTTTAGTATGACCTCTGGAGTTGTCCCCAAAAGTTACAGAAGGACCCTTCTCTGACACATAGTTTACAAGAAGATGTTTGTTTCCAGTCATATGACATGAGCACCCACTATCTAAATACCAAACTTGTTGGTGCTCAAAAACCTGAGAGTATGATGATGAGCATTCAGTTGAAACTAATGCCATTGAAGACTTTGCCTTTTCTTCCTTCACCTCTTCTGATATGGCCATAAAGCACATATTTTGAGAATCACTGTCAGAGGTTTCTTCTTCTTCCCAGTCATGAGCCTCAGCCATTAATCCTTTTCCTTTCCTTTGAGATCCTTCATTTCTTTCCTTTTCCTTCTTGTACTTAGCCTTGTACTTTTCAGCACATTCTTGATGAGAGAGTGAGGAGGATTGGGAATCCTTCTTGAAATAGGATTTATCTTTGGATTTCTCAACCTTAGAAGGATATTTGTCAGAGGACGTGGAATTGACTTTAGACACACGCTTGCTTCTGCACTCAGCTGCAAAGTGTCCTTTCTTATCACAGTTGAAACATTCCTCATTTGTCTCGTCAGACGAAGACATTTTTGAAAATGATGGTTTTCTGAAACTTCTGGGTTTGTTGAAATTTCGAGATTTATTTTTAAAACCAGCCATCATAGCCATTTCATCAGTCATTCGGTCTACCGAAATTTCATCACCTTCATCATCGGCATCACTCAGATATGCCTCCGTTTGGTGAGAGCGGTTGTTCTGATTTTCGGTGTCAGAGTCTGATGAGGGATATGTGATTCAAGGGTAGCTTAAAATCCTCTGAGTCACAAGGTACTATCTCTGACTTAGAGTCAGTCTCAGATTCGTCAGAGGATGAATCGTCCTCAAATACAGAGGTTGAGTCACTTAGTTCTCTTTCGACAGAGGCTGGATTTTCAGAGCATGTGCCATACTCGCTTTCTTCCTTTTCTATGGGACTATCTTTTAAGTCAACATAAGTGTCCATCAAGATTTCCTCAGAGAGTTTTTGTTCGAAAGAGGATGTACAGAGGTTTTCATAAAAGTTGTTTTTCCCAATTTCCATCAACTCTTTTTCAGAAATATGTTTAAGTTTTTCTTCTGAAGAAGCATGCATGAATTCAGGGGCCTCTGCCGATAATTTCTTTTCAGAGTCTATCATGCAGACAAAAGCAACCTGTGTTTGAGTCTCGGGGTCACCAAACTTGAAGATTTCTATCTGATCTTGTGTTTTCAGATATTTTTTGGGTTTGGAGTCTCTTTTGACAGAGACTAAAGAAGATAGATCTGTGTTTTCAAACCACACATTTATCATCTTCAGAGGTTTCCTCTGGTGAGGTTCCCCTGAGACTTTTCGCCTTTTGCTGACAGAGAGTAAGTTTGGAAAACCAGGTTTTCTTGTACTTCCAATATGAAATAGAGAAGATAGGGACTTGTTTCTTTTGGTTCCAGTATATGGATCTATATCACAGAAGCCAATTCCCCGTCCCCCTATTTGTGTATTAATTTTCTCGTACACCTTCTGTGCATCTTGATATTTCTTAATTAGAAGATCTCTTCTGAGTAGATCTTGACAGAGGACTTCTCTTTCCTTTTGAAAATAGTGTTTAAGAGCTAGGATATTCATTCTGTCGCTCTCAACGTCCATAAGTTCTTTAGATTTAGCTTTTAAGGCAGAGTTGAGTTCAGAAATCTTTTCTTTCAAAGGATTTAGGTGTTTGTTCCAATTTGTTTCAATTTCTTCCTTTTCTTGAATTTTTTTTGCATTTTCTTGAGTGAGAAGTCTGGTTTCTCTCTCAAAGAATGCAAGTTTCTTTTGAACATTCTCACAAGTCCTCTTAAGTTCAGTGTATTCAACAGTTAGTTTGAGTAAATTTTCTTCGCTTTCATTTGAGATAGAGTCAGAAGTGTATACCTCACTATCAGATTCTGAGGAGCTGACCTCTGCCATTCCACAGAACAAGGCGTTCTTTTTGTCGCCTTCATCAGAGGACTCATCTGACAACCAGATCTCTTGCTCCACCATGAGCGACTTCTGAGCGTAATATTATGCCTTCTTTTTGTAGAAAGTAGAATCCCTCTGAGGGCGGTTAGGTTTGCTCCTGCAGTCAGCAGCATAGTGGCCTGGCTTGCCACAATTGAAACATCCCTGATTCTGGGAAGCGTTGCCAGCTCTGTCGTCTGACCTCTGTCGGTCACCACCTCTGTCACTCTTGTCATTTGACCTGTGTTGGTCATTCGATCCCTCTCTTCCCTGATTTCTTGAATCACCACGATCATCTCTACCGTTAACCCGACTTCTTCTGGTATCCTCTGCTGAATTCCCGTGTCAAAAGTGCTAAAGATTTAGCTATTGAGGCTATTGTTGCCTCCTCTTCTTCCACCAACTCCTCCTCAGAACTATCAACACTTGTCACTTTCTTTTTCTTCTCCTCCACACCTTTCTTGTTGATCCAAACCCTCAGTGATTTGATAAGGACCCTCTCTTAAATACTTAGTGAAAATTGTAAGTAAACAATATGTATCAGAGTTTCACTATCGCTGATAAGTACTAAGACCTTACAGTACCGCTGATAGGAACTCTCTCTCTTTAGATTAAACATTCAACGAACACTGTTCACCATAATGCTTTGAGCCTGTTCAGTCCTTATGGTGATCGCTGATAAGTTAGTTGTTTACTTATGATCCCTGAAGACAAGTTTCATGTCAACATAGGTTCTACGCTGAAGTCGAAGATCAAGCTCAAGAACCAGCGACAAGTCTCCTAATGAACTGATGCGGATCAGCGAAGACTCAGATTTGTCCACTCAACGTGAAGTATCAAGTACAAGACTTCAGCTATCGCTGAACTTTGTCATTCACTGATATAGAATGATAGAGCGCTGAATCAACGAAAGCTGATCATGAAGTTCTCCGTACAAAGTACTTTTGTCTTAACCACCGTTGCACGTCTCCGTACGATATGTCAGAAAATAACCTCCTTATTGTCTGAAATCGTACAACCACTCTGATGCTACACTGTTCAAACATGCGGATACTAAGGTTGTCTACAAAGGTCAATGACATACAACCAATGAGCTGCTGCCACGTGTAAAGTATAAACTGCCATGTATTAAATGCATGCAGTATATAAGAAGGACTCCAGCTTCATTTTTGAAGCACTCGAAAACTCTGGACGATTCACTTGCTAACTCTGGTCAAGTCATCTTTCTTATCTTGAGATAGGTTATTATTAGTAATTTCCTTCTCTTTCTTAGTGCAAGAAACTTAGTGTTCCAACTTGTTTAGATTTAGGTTTATCCTTAATCTTGTTCCGCAACAAGCTGTAAATTGTTAATGATTTATCAATAAACAATTTAGAAAAGTAAAATATGTGTGTTTGTATTCAACCCCCCCCCCCTTCTACAAACTTGTATAGCCCTTCGGGACCAACAAGTGGTATCAGAGCAGATTTGTTTATCTCATAAACAAGATCTAATCTATACTAAGATTTATCTTCCTTGCTATTTCTGAAAATGGCTACCAATACAAACACAAACTATATTGACAATGGTTCTCTTGCAAAACCCCCTAGATTCTCCAGAGATAATTTTAGTCTATGGAAAAATAGGATGATTCTCTTCTTAGAAGATGTAGACCCTACTATGCCTTATTATCTTGAAAATGGCCCATATATTCCTGTAAGAATTGATGCTGCAGTTCCAGCCACTAAGAATAGACCTGCTATTCCAGAAAGGCTGATACCCAAGGAAGTTCATATGTGGACTGATGAAGATAAGAAGAAAGTGGCTATCGACACCAAAGCCAGATCAATACTATCCATGGCTCTTCCTGACGAAGTCTACCATTCCTTCATGAACCTGAAAACCTCAAAAGCTATGTGGGACACAATCTGTGTTCAGTATGAAGGTACTTCTAAAGTCCAGGACTCTCGAAAGATCAACCTGGTAAGACAATATGAAAGCTTCATTTGTGGTAAGAATGAAACTCTCTCTGAAGTACACCAACGTTTTAACTGTTTAATAATAGATCTGAAAACTGTTGGTAAGGAATATTCTAACTTTGAAGTGCTGACAAAGTTCTTAGAATGTTTACCTGAAAGCTGGGACAGTTATTCTATGTGTCTCAAGCTGTCAAAGGATCTAAAATCAATGACCCTTTCTACCTTATATGGCATGATGCTGAATCATGAGCAATCGAGTCATCTTAAGAAGAATCTTGTAAAAGATTCCAAAAGCACCCATGTTGCTTTAATCTCAGAGGAACCTTCCACTCAGCGACCCTCGGTCACTATCACTGAGTTGGAGAGTAACTCTGAAAGGTCATCAGATTCTGACTCTTCAGATGATGATGAATCTTTGGCTCTCCTCACTAAAAAGTTCAGGAGATTCGCCAAAAAGAAAATTTTCAGAAAGAATAAACCTCTCTTCATTACTGACAAGACAAGATCATCAGCTCCTGTTGATAAGGCTACTGCTACTTGTTTTAACTGTGAAAAGATAGGACATTTCGCTAACGAGTGCAGGTCAAAGAAAGTTTCGAGAAACTCAGCGTTTCCCAAGAAATCTTCTAACCTCAGGTCTAGAGATGACAAATACGCCAAGCTGAAAGAAAGGTTAAGAAGGGTATCTGGTATCTCGATAGCGGATGCTCTAGACACATGACTGGAAAGAAAAGCCTGCTCGCTGAATACAAGGAAGAGAAGGGTCCCTCTGTGACTTTCGGTGGAAATGGAAAAGGACATACCCGAGGGTTTTGTTGGTCCCAAAATGGCTCAACAAGTATTGTAGAAGGGGGGGATGAATACAATACTCGGATTTTTCACAAGTTTTAATTCAATTTATTGAAAATCTTTCAATAAGAATTACACATAGAAAACAAAAGATTGTTGCGGAAAAGAACAGTTAAACTATTCTAACAATCTAACACAAAGTAAACTGAAAAACACTTAGAACAAATTGGGCACTTAGACACAAGATGCAGTTTCAGTAAGAAAGGAGCTTGCACTTTGTAATCTTCAGAAGCGTGATTTGCATGGAGAGTCTTTACCTCTATTTATAGTCCATGCATCATTTAATGCTTGGAACACTTGTCACTCCTCCATTCATTGTAGAGGTTGACTTCTGAAAAGCTGATATATCCTTTTTAACTTATCCAAAGAACCAGGAGGACAGTCGTACCAGAAAAAGACCTTATCTGAGAATAGATAAGATGACAAACTGCCACTTTTATCTGACAGTAGGATATTGTCTCATAATAAATGATCTTTTATTTTGTCTTCAGAGAATAAGGCTACCGACCTCCTGTATTGGAAACTGTACCAATTTGAAATCTCACTTCTTTAGAGAAGAGAGATCCTTCACCGAAGTGTAGAATATTTCGGTGCAGTCTTCTCACATTCCCACCGATCTCTGAACATATATCGGTGGAAATCTTCTTGAACTTCCACCGATTTCTGAAAGCATATCGGTGAAAGTCTTCTTGAGCTTCTCACCGAATTTCTTCAATTCGGTGATGCTTGTCCACCGATAGTACAACCATATCGGTGGTGGTGTAACTTGTAGAGAGTTGCTGCCGATTTTCTCACTTCCGCAATGAGATAGTCTTCGCACTTGGTTTTGGTTGATCTTCGACTTTACCGAACAATTGATATGAGAGTACAAGTTACACAAAAGAATCCAAAAATATTCTAAGTACCTAAGAGGGTTTAATTGAGTCAATTTCAAATCTGTGAAGACCCAACAGGTTTGGTGTACTCTCAAATGGTACAAAAACCTTCAGAAGAATCGCATATGTTGAAGGGCTGGAGCATAATCTTCTAAGCATCAGTCAGCTTTGCGACATGGATAACAAGGTAATCTTTACCAAGGAATCCTGCTTTGTCGCTGACAAAAAGGAGAAGATATCTCTCAGCGGTTATCATTTGGAAAATGTTTATGTAATAAACATGGACTCAACAACCACTGAGAACTCCTGTTTCTTCTCAAAAGCCTCATCTGATGTCAACTGGCTATGGCATAAGAGGCTCTCTCATCTCAACTTCAAGACACTGAACACTCTTTCTTCAAAAGAGTTAGTCACTGGTCTACGTCAACACTCATACGCCAAAGAGTCCTTATGTTCAGCGTGTGAGAAAAGGAAGCAGACCAAAGCAAGCTTTAAGTCAAAGCAAGTCTCCTCAGTGTCATCTCCTCTACAACTTCTCCATATGGATTTGTTTGGCCCTGTTAACAAACAATCCATCGCTGGAAAGAAATATACACTAGTCATAGTTGATAAATTCTCTCGATATACATGGGTTATGTTTCTCCGTTCTAAGGTTTTTGTACTTTTTCATGGGAGAAAGCCTTCAATTAGCTTTCTTCACATCTTTGGATGTCAGTGTTTCATACTGAATAACATAGATGCCCTTGGAAAGTTTGATCCTAAGGCTGATGATGGAATCTTTCTTGGATATTCTTCAATCTCCAAAGCCTTCAGAGTCTTCAATCGTAGAAGACAAACTGTAGAAGAAACTATTCACGTCACGTTTGACGAATCCCGTTCAGCAAAATCTAAACCGTCAGCTGATATTGAAGAACTGAATCAATAGATGTTTTCTCTTCTTGGTGATTCAGAAGATATTCCCACTCCTCATACTCATACAGTTGAAGATGATAGTCCTACTATCATCCCAAATATGCAGAATAGTGAAGCTGAAACATCATGGGTCTCAGTTGTTCCTTTAAACACTATACCTGCTTCTGAACCAAACGTCTCAGACATTCCATCTACTTCTCAGCAATCAGTGAATGAAATGACATCTGCACCTACTTCTCTCTTGGCTGATATTCCAGAAGTTGCTGAAGCTTCATCTTCAGCTCCTCCAGTTCAACTTGAGTCAGCGTCTCACTCTCCGGCTCAGCGATGGACTGTAAATCACCCAATTGATCAAATTCTTGGTGATCCAAACGCTGGTGTTCAGATTCGACGAAGTGCAGGTAATATTTGTTTATTTGTTAACTTTATTTCTCTGATTGAACCAAAGAAAATAGATGATACCCTCAAAGATCCAAACTGGGTCAGCGCCATGCAAGAAGAGCTGACTGAATTCGA
This sequence comes from Saussurea involucrata, assembly GCA_033807775.1. Taxonomy (NCBI): domain Eukaryota; kingdom Viridiplantae; phylum Streptophyta; class Magnoliopsida; order Asterales; family Asteraceae; genus Saussurea; species Saussurea involucrata. Next base: position 53,938,716 of record CM066324.1, read on the forward strand.
AAGAAACAAAGTTTGGAAACTTGTTCGAAGACCAACTGACAAGACAGTGATAGGCACTAAATGGGTCTATCGAAACAATTTGGACGAACATGGAACTGTAACCCGCAATAAGGCTCGACTTGTTGCTCAGGGATACAGACAAGCGGAAGGCATAGATTACGACGAAACATTTTCTCTTATAGCAAGACTAGAATCTATTCGTCTATTCTTAGCATACGATGTACACAAAGACTTCAAAGTATATCAGATGGATGTTAAGTCAGCGTTTCTAAATGGAAAGCTGAATGAAGAAGTCTATGTGGAACAACCTCCAGGATTCTCAGATCCTAAGCATCCAGGTTATGTTTATAAACTGGATAAGGCACTTTATGGCTTAAAGCAAGCTCCTCGTGCATGGTATGACACTCTATCTACTTATCTCCATATTGAAAAATTTGAGTGTGGTAAAATCGATAAGACTCTATTCTTCAGGAAAGTAAAAGGTCATATTATTCTTGTTCAGATATATGTTGATGACATTATATTTGGTTCTACTAACCCTGACCTTTGTACTCGTTTCGCTGATAGAATGAAAGAAGAGTATAAAATGAGCATGATGGGTGAGCTAACATATTTCCTTGGTCTTCAGATAAAGCAAAATGAAAAGGAACTTTCATTAATCAGGGAAAGTATGTTAAAGATATGCTGAAGAAATTCGATTTAACTCAAAGTTCAGCTATGAAAACCCCTATGGCACCACCGCTGACACTAGATAAGGATACTAATGGTATTCCTGTTAATGTCACACTGTACCGTGGGATGATCGGTTCTCTTTTGTATCTTACAGCTAGCCGACCCGATATTATGTACGCAACCTGTTTGTGTGCAGGATATCAAGCTGAACCTAAGGAATCTCACATGATCGCTGTAAAACGAATTTTTCGATACCTTAAGGGTAGTGCGAACCTAGGTCTTTGGTATCCCAAAGACTCAGGGTTTGATCTAATCGCCTATTCAGATAGTGATTTTGCAGGTTGCAAATTGGATAGGAAAAGCACCACAGGAGGCTGTTAGCTCCTGGGTGGAAAGCTGGTGAGTTGGACAAGTAAAAAGCAAAACTCAGTGTCCACCTCCACAGCTGAAGCTGAGTATGTAGCCGCTGGAAGCTGTTGTTCTCAGGTCTTATGGATGAGAAATCAACTACTAGACTATGACCTTCAACTCTCAAATATTCCAATCTATTGCGACAGCACAAGTGCCATCGCTATAGCCAACAATCCAGTGCTACACTCAAAGACAAAACACATCGAAATCAGGTATCATTTTACCAGAGATCATGTGATGAATGGTGATATAGAACTTCACTTTATCCCAACTGACTATCAGTTAGCTGATCTATTCACCAAACCTCTTGATGAGACAAGATTCAACTTTCTCATCAGCGAGCTTGGAATGCTGAACTTTGAAGAGTAAAATCTTCAGCGGTTCACATTTGATCAGCGATAGGATAAAATCAACTTGTATAACCCATTCTATCATTTTCTCTCTGAATAAACTTGATTCGCTGATATCAAGGTATGTTTTTCTCTCGCTGAAAATCGCATGTAAATGCAAGATTTCAAGACAAATTGCATCGCTGAATATCTCTTCCTTAATCAGCGATACTTTGAAATTTCTAAAACCAACACTGATATTTCTATTCAGTGCTTCATGTTTTCAAAAGAGTCACTGAGCTTTCAAAACCTCAGAGACATCCTAAAATATGAAAGGACATCCGTGACGTCATTGCAACGGATAAGCCCCAGCACTTTTTTTTCTTACACACGTTTGCACGTTTCGTTTACCTTCCAATCAAATGCAAACACGTGTCCGTGTCATGATGAAAAACTTTCCCGCTCTAGTTTTTCTCTCTCTCTAATCTCCCTATATAAACACATTTTGGGTTTATATTTTTCCTTTACGCGAAAAACTTCTCCTCCAAGCAAGAAAAAGATTTACTGTTGCATTTTAAGCTCTCAAAATTTCCAGAACTGTTCATCTTCTTCTTCCTTGACGAACCAGGTTAATACTCTTGTTATTTACCTACATTACTTGTTTATGATCTTATTCTTTGTTTTTACAAGATCAAACAAAAGAACTTTTTCAAAAATGAAATCATTTCTTTCATGGTTTTATGAACACAACCTTTCATGGTTGTTCTTCAAGTTTAATCGCAAATATCTTAAACTTGTTCTTCATACGTTTTTCCAGAATCCTAATCCTCAAAGGAAACTGGAAAACAAGACTTTTTATTGGGTTTGCATTTCGTTTTTCAAAAACAAGAAAACCCTAATCTTCATTAAGACATTTTTGTCTGAATGAAATTGTCAAAATTCGAACCATCTTATTGGAAAATCTTTCCACATTAAGATTATTCTAATTTGTTATATCTTTGGTTGAACTGATAATACAGCAATGGCATCTGCTGATATTCCTACTGCTGAGAACACTGCTGCTGCTGAGGAACTGGAAATCACCAAGGCTCCTCAGGTCAAGTTCACACTTGAGGAACTTGATTGGACAAAAACAAACAATCTCTATGCGCTTTTCGAGTTTCCTCCTCCAAAGAAAGTCACACATCTGAATGATGCTGTGAATTTCCTTAAAACATGTTGCCTCTCTACAGCCCTGACCATAACACCCCCTGCTTATCAGCTACTACTATCTCAGTTCTGGTATTCTGCCAGACACACTCAGCTACCATCGACCAAATACCCCTCAAAGAAAATCGATTGCATCCTCTGTGACACTGATTTTCGCACCATAAAAATCACCCCTGCCATTATCCGAAAAGCACTGAGCCTTCCCATCGCCACAAAAGAAAAATCCTTTGTTTCTCTCCCTGACCAAAAGAAACATGCTGATAGGGAAGCCATCATTGCATTCTTTGATGCAATGGGTTATGTATGGGAAACAGGAAGGGACAAGAAGCCTGAGAAGAAGCTGACCCTCATCAAGAAGTCAAAAATGCCAAGCGAGATGAACTTCATCTTCGCACACTTGATAAGCTGCATGACTGCAAAGACCGGCTCCTCTGATCAAGCCGCTCAACCTCAGCAAGCAATGGGCTATGCATTGCTGAAGGGTCTTCATGTTGACTGGGCATCGATAATCTACGATGATCTTGTGCTCAAAGTAGACTCTGCCGCTGACCGACCATCATGGGTTCCATATCCAAGATTCATCAGCGCCGTCTTCTAAACCGTCCTGAAGGACAACTACCCAAAAGTAGGAGACCTGAAACTCTCTCCGGTTGGCCCTAAGGTACTCGAATTCAAGCCAGTGGCAAACGAGGTACGTCTCTCTACTCTCTTAACTCTTCTCAATCCTCCTTCTTCTACTTCTGCAGCTCCTTCAGTGGACAAACCCACCGCTGATACCCCAGCTGCAACCTCCACTCCTAGAAAAAGGAAACACTCATCTACCAAACTTGGTTCCAAAAGAACTAAGAAAACCAAGGAGCAACCCCAGCAATCTCTTGCTGAAGACTCCTCAGCTCATCTTGAAGAGCTGATGGAAAGTTCCATGGTACGCTCTGCCACAGCTGAACAAGCCACCCATTCCATCCCAGCTTCAGCGTCTCTAAACGCTGAAGTTATAAACTTGGAATCGACCCAACCTCCTTCAGTCTCTCTACAGACTAAAGAAGTGATTCTCAGTGGATCCAACGCTGAACCCCGCACGCACCCAACTTTCTCAACCTTCGCTTCTCTCTCTACTCCATTGGACTCTAATCCAGTTTTCACCACGATCACTGGAGCAACCGTCATTCTTCCAGAAACTAAAGCTGATACTTTTCAAGGAATGATGGATGCAGGACCTGCAGGAATGTCCATGCGTACACGCACTCTAGCTGACGACTTGGAACTCTTTTCAGACACAGAAGTTTTGACGACTTCACCAACCCTCCTGCAGGTATACACCAACCCCTATACACTGTAACTAAACCCGAAACTTCTGAGCTTTCCTTTGTTCATAAGTACTTATCTGTTACAAAGCTGACAGGTCTCACCACTACTCTCTCAGACAACTCTTCAGCTGTAACAAACGCTGGAGAGAATCACATCAAGCTGACAAAAGTGGTGGAACAGAAAGCCTCCAAAGATGATTTGGAGAAGGTTGATGGTACTCTTGGTGACTTTGCCAAAGTTCTTGCTGACATCTACACCGACTACACCTCTCTCAAAACAACAGTTCAAACCATGTCCAGCGAGTTCATAACGCTGAAGACATCGGTTGGAAATCTTCAGGGAGAGGTGTCCGCTGTAAAGACTGACATGAATTCAGTAAAGTCTGACGTACGTTCAGTGAAGACGATGGTACAGCAGATCCTGAATCACATGACCGCCCCTGCCCCTGCACCTTCACATTTTACTCCGGCGGATCATGCTGAACTTTTCAAGATCACTCCTGCTATTACTGGCCTAGAAGACAGAGTATCAGCGATTGAAAATTATATTGGGATCCCTGGCCAAGAAGACAGGGAACCAACACCAGCTGCTGAGTCATCACATTCCTCCCCCACTCATCATAAGGAAGGGGGGAGAAGAACTCTGAAGACCTTCCCCATGATGAATCAATCGAGGGGGAGAAGACTGAAGACCTTTCCCTTACTGAAGAGGGGAAGAAGACAAATGAAGAAACAACTGCTGGACCTCAGGGAGATAAAAACCCTGAGGGAACCGAGAAGCTTACCTCTGTATCTGAGGGGGAGCAACTCGAAGAAGCTGCTGAAGAATCTGAATCTGAAGTTGAAGACGAAGAAGCCGTCGACATCTCTGATGATGAACCATCTTCTTCTCTAAAGAATGATGATGATGACGATGATGATGATGACTCCTTTATCGTCAAGCCTGCTCAGAGGACTACAACTCTTAAAGGGATTTTGATAAACGAACCTTCAGGGGAGCGGACCAAGACAAAGCCTTCAGCGTCTGAAGCTGACAAAGGCAAAAACAAAGGCCTCGCTGAAGAAGACAATCTGACGATCTTGCTTCCAAAGCCAGTTTGTCAGGTACACTACCTTCTACTTCCTTACACTGCATCCCTCCTCTATCTATACACATTATCAGCTCTACTCTCCACAAAAAGCCTATACACTTAAACCCATTTCTTTTCTCTGTTCTACCCAAGTTCTTATTCGTAAGATCGCTGTATTTCAGCTAATCCTCTCCCCTGCTTGAGGATTCTGAAGTACAACCAGCTACTGCTAAAAAAATAATCCCAGCTCCCAACGCTGAAGAAATAATCCCGGTCTTGGATTTGATCTCTGAGACTGATGAACCTGAAGAACAGCTGCTCTCTCACCAAAACAGACCTTCTTTGGCTCCTCAAAAGCTGAGTGAAGAGGATCAGAGAAGAAGAGAAGAAATGATAAAGAAGCTTGAGGCTCAGCGAATCATCCTGAAGCGTGATCAACTTCCTTCTATTCCTCCAAAGTTCAGACTTTCACAAAAGGAATACAAGGATCACCTCAGAGCTGAACTGTAAAGCCCGTATCCCGGTACGTTTATTAATTAATCTTTTAATTGTATAAAATGTTCACCTTTAATTGTTTTGGTTAGTGGTTTGGTGTCAAAAAGGACCTTATTGCTAACTTGGTTGCATTTTGGGTAGTTAAGAGAAGTCCTTAGAAGTCGAGGGACCATTTCCGTCTTGTTGGTGAAACTTAAGCAAGGACTCGGCCCATGCAACCGAGCCCTCAATACCTCTCGTTATTTTCCACGGCCACAACCCCCTCCCCCATAAGCGAAACCCTACATTTCATTCTTTCTCTTTTCCTTGTTGAGGTGCGGCCGAGAGAGAAACGAAGAGAGAGAGAGAGATCGCGAGAAAGAGAGTGAGGAGAAGGAAGAACACAGCGGCAGCCGTCGCCGCCGCTGCTGCTGTCGCCGGAGATCGCCACCATCGGCTGTCGTCGGAGGAGTCGAGGGTGAGAGGTTTGGTTGTGGTGGTGAGACGTCGTCGCGAGGTATGTAGCTCTCTCGTTCGTCTCGTTCTTTCCTTTTTCCTTTTCTTTTTCCAGCGAGACCACCACCGCCGCACGCCGCCGCTGCGGTGGCTGTGGGTGGAGGGCGGTGGCAGTGGGTGTCACTCGTAGCGTAAAACCCGAATCGTTTAAGCCTTGAACCGTTTTTATAAATCGTGATTTTATGAAAATTCTAAGTCTGCTGTCCAGTTTTCGCGTGATCATAACTTTTCTGTCGTAACTCCGTTTGAGCCGAAACTGGCGCCCACGGTTCAAGTTCAGGGTCGAGCAAGTTTTCCGTGTTTTAGCGAAAAACTGGTTCGGTCTCTAACTGGGCGAAAAAGTGGTCGCAAGTTCGGTGATTCGTCATTTTATGTGTAAAATTCTGGAATCTGCCACTGTTTTGTGTAGACCATAACTTTCTGCTCGTAACTCGTTTTGAGGTGAAATTGGTGCCCAAAGTTCCCAAATCGAATTGGGAAGGTTTTTCGTGTTTTGCCGAAAGTCTGATTAAGCCCGTAGCTAGGCTGTATTGGGCTGTTTGTTCAGGCTGGACCGAAAACTGGCAGTTTTGGTAACCGTTCGTATTTAATTCATAGTTAATTGTAGAAAAATCGTTAGGAGGCGTATAACATGTCCTTGGAACCCTAACTCAGAGGAATTTCTGGTCATGAATTAATATTGGGATTTTTCTGGGTTTAAAGGGATCGAAACAGGTCCCGAACAGACCTGTTTTGTGAGAACGGAAATTAGTTTTAGTGACGGTTTAGGCGTGTGTCGTGTCATAGGGTCCGAGTCTCGTATTGACACGTTTTAACATGCGTTTAGGTGCTGGGAAGTGACCGTATTTGTGAAGCTTGAATTGTGTTGTTAAGCTAGGCGCGCATACGAGGTGAGTTCTCTCACTATATCTAATAACGGTTGTTTTATCATTGCTGTAGTACGTGTGTGGTAGCTTTATGTGATTGTGTTGTGGGACTAGATAGTGGGGTGTCTAGTTGATACTATGTTGCCATGTTAACTCGGTGGGACCGAGGTTCCGGCGGGGCCGGAGGTTTTATACGCGGGGCGTAGAGACTCGGTGGGACCGGGGATTCGGCGGGGCCGAAGATGTTATCATGTGGTCGGTGGGACCGACTTGTGCCTTTTAGGTGGGTGGTTGTGGATATACATGTTTATGATTTGTTCGTAGACCTGTATGATCGTTATGTGTCACTATCTGTTTTAGGGGTAGTGTGAAATAACTGTATTATTTATGGTGTTTGAATTCACTAAGCTTCGTGCTTACCCTTTTCCCATAAACTGTGGTTTCAGGTCCGAGCGGCTCCAAGGCGTGATGAGTACACACTGGCGCGCGAGGAGAGCTGGTTGATTTATGGTTTTAATAATTAAACATTTATTCCGCTGGTTTTAATTTATAAAGATATCAATTATGTGTTTGCAAACGAAACGTTGGGATCATTAATGAGTTGTTATAAATGAATTGTTCATTTTAAAAATGTAAATTTGCTTGTAATTTTTGGGACGTTACAACTTGGTATCAGAGCACAGCTTGAGTGAATCAAACGCACCTCAGTGTGTTTGGTCTCAAGTTGCGGCTGGAAAATTTCCAAATTCGCTATTAAATCTTTTTGGAGATAAAGGAAAAAGTAAAAACCCGTTCGAGGAACGGTGATCGAGGGCGCAGTGTGTACAGTCAGCCGGAGCCGAAGGGAAAGGTACAATGCTTAGTGTTTTATTGCTTTCTAGATCATAGAGTATGCATGCTAGATTGCCTGTTGTTGACACTATGCGGTATGTTGAACTGCTTGCTATTAGGAATTTACGCTAATTATGATAGGTTACTAAGTGGATACCCTCTATGTTGTATGCAGTAAGAGACTTATAGCCTTAGAATATTCGATTTAGTTCTAGTGCGCAGCTCTTGTTTGAGTCCAACCGTTCTAGGATAGAATCTTGTATTCGACTGCCTATTTGTTTTGCACTGTATGTAATCAGGTATTCGCGAGGCCACTCTTTATGATTAGTGGGGATTCGGTAGTAGCAAGGGTAGTGGTTGGAATGGAATTCCTAGGGAGCTAGGAAGAGCGAGTATATATGCCGGTGCGGGCATATGTGTGTAGTTGCGGCGAGAAGCTACTTGGACCCCTCGGGATGGGACTCGGAACGAGCGATGATAGGCGTGGAAGGTAGTAGTAGAGCTCCTACTACCGGAAGCACAGGATCAGTGCTCGAGTCGGGAAAGTCGCGAGGAATCCAAGGAGCTGAGCGTGAGTGTTGTTGATGTGAGTTATTAGGCACTAATAACTCGTTGTATGTTTTTCTTCTTTTTTAGAATGGCCATCACTAGGAGGAACAACGCGACTGAGCCGCGAACTGAGGCGGGGATCACGGAGGAGCAGATCCGAGAGATGATTGCATCGGAGGTAGCGCATGCAGTCGGGGAGGCAATCCCCGAGATTATCACCGCCATACAAGATCAGGTGACGGTTCTGTTAGAGGAGCGCATTGCAGGGATTCCGCCGCCTGCTGGGGGACAGCCCCGTAATCGAGAGTTCCAGTATCGGGATCTCTCTGCCTGTTCTCCACCAGAGTTCAAGGGAGACCCGAACCCAATTGTTAGCATGCGTTGGATTTCTGATATGGAGTGTGCCTTCTTGACCAGCGGCTGCCCGGATAATCTGAAGGTCCGTTTTGCTGTGAACTTGCTTCGCGATGGGGCGAAGGATTGGTGCGCCACAGCGCTGACCCTTGCCGAGCGTACTACCCTTACTTGGGAGGAGTTCGTTACTCGGTTCCGTGCCGAATACGTGCCTCCGGTAGAGATGGAGCGGATAGCGAAGGAGTTCTTGGAACTAACCCAGACCACGGAGACTGTTAAAGAAATGAACAAGAAATTTACTGAGATGGCACTGTTTTGTCCTCAGTATGCCGCTTTGGAGGAAATAAAGATGGCTCGGTATAAGGATATGTTACGTACCGAGATCAGGGAATTCGTGAGCACGGTACCGTACGCTTCTTTGTCAGCAATGATGGATGCAGCCCGGAGAAGGGAGCTGGAGTTAGAGACCCAAGCCAGAAAGAGAAAGGCAGCACAGGCGGTGACGCCAATCTCTGTGGTGCAAAAGAAGTCAAAGTTTTCTTATTCGCGCGGGAGTTCGAGGAGTGGTGGGTTTAAACCCAGGGATACTAGTGGGAAGAAGACTGACGGGTGTTTCAAGTGTGGGAAGTCCGGTCATCTCAGCCGGGATTGCAAGTCGCCGTTGATGATCTGCTTTAGCTGCAAGCAGACGGGCCACGTGAGGGCCAATTGTCCGAATGCGAGGGCAACTGATGGGGGTGGTGCACAGAGGGCTCCTGCAAATGCCCCCACTGCGCATCACTGACGGTCGTACGGGTCAGTCGGGGACAGAGGCAGCCCGAGGTAGAGTCCACCAGCTGAAGGTGGAAGAGGCGCATGCGACGCCTAAGGTGGTGACAGGTATGTTTCATCACCCTTTTTTCTTTTCGTCCTTCCTTTTCATGCCTTGTTTTTATATGTTGTTAATTGTATGCTAGGTACGTTTCTAGTTAACTCGGTGCCTGCGGTTGTAATGTTTGATAGCGGGGCTACTCATTCATTTGTGTCTCGCACCTTTAGCGAGAGTTTGGGCCGAGTGGTGGGACGGTTAGGATGTCCTTTGGTAGTCGAGGTTGCCGACGATAGGACCTTGACGGTTACGGATGTGTATCGGGGATGCACGTTGGAAATCTCGGGTGTGAGGTTTCCCATAGATTTGATTCCGATAGCTATGCGAGAGCTTTGTGTGATTGTGGGCATGGATTGGATGGACGCGTTTGATGCGGAAATTGTTTGTCGCCACAAACAAGTGCGGGTTCGAACCCCAAGCGGGGGAGAGTTGTTGATTCAGGGAGACTCGCCCAGACGGACTACGGCAATATGTTCCGCGGCGAGGGCTCGGAGACACCTTCAGCATAGTGGTCAGGGGTACTTGGCGTATGTGATAGATACGCGTGTTGACGAGGCGAAGAAGACTGTCGAAGATGTGCCAGTCGTGAGGGAGTTTGCCGATGTGTTTCCCGACGAGTTGCCGGGGATACCTCCTGAACGACAGGTGGAGTTTCGAATCGATCTGATTCCGGGTGCTGCTCCGGTGGCCAAGGCACCCTATCGCCTGGCTCCACCGGAAATGAAGGAGCTGTATGATCAGTTGCAGGAACTTCTCGAGAAAGAGTTCATTAAGCCGAGTTGTTCACCATGGGGAGCTCCGATCTTGTTCGTGAAGAAGAAGGATGGATCTCAGCGAATGTGTATTGATTACCGGGAGCTGAATAAGCTTACGGTAAAGAATCGTTATCCTCTGCCAAGGATTGACGACTTGTTTGATCAGTTGCAGGGAGCCTCGTGGTTCTCTAAGATTGACCTGAGATCCGGGTATCATCAGATGCGGGTACGAAGTGAGGATGCGGAGAAGACGGCCTTCCGTACGCGATATGGCCATTACGAGTTCGTGGTGATGCCTTTCGGGCTCACCAACGCACCAGCAGCGTTCATGGACCTCATGAACAGGGTATGTAGCCCGATGTTGGATCGCTCGGTGATCGTGTTCATCGACGATATCCTCGTATATTCGAAGACGGAAGAAGAGCACGAGGTGCATTTGCGGGAAGTTTTGGAGGTTCTGAGGCGGGAGAAGCTTTATGCTAAGTTCTCCAAGTGTGAATTCTGGTTACGAGAGGTCCAATTCCTAGGACATGTCGTGAATCATAACGGTATCATGGTCGATCCGGCCAAGATCTCAGCGGTAATGCGGTGGGAGGTGCCAAAAACACCTACCGAGGTGCGGAGTTTTCTCGGGTTAGCAGGGTATTATCGGAGATTTATCCAAGATTTCTCCAAGATTGCCTTGCCTATGACTCGACTGACGAAGAAAACTGCAGCTTTCAGTTGGGGTGAAGAGCAGCAGAAGGCATTTGAGGAGCTACGCAGACGTTTATGTGAGGCTCCTGTGTTAACCTTGCCCGAGGGTGTGGAGGATTTGGTGGTTTATTGTGATGCTTCATATCAGGGGTTGGGTGACGTGCTGATGCAATGCGGCAAGGTCATAGCTTATGCTTCGAGGCAGCTGAAGCCTCACGAAGCGAACTACCCGACTCATGACTTGGAGTTGGGAGCAGTGGTGTTTGCTCTAAAAATTTGGAGACACTATCTTTATGGTGTCAAGTGTACTATCTACACCGATCATAAGAGCCTTAAATACCTGATGGATCAGCAAAATCTTAATATGCGTCAGCGAAGATGGCTTGATGTGGTCAAGGATTACGACTGCGAGATACTTTACCACCCGGGTAAAGCAAATGTAGTCGTGGACGCACTTAGCCGACATCCGGTTGGGGGACCGCTGAAGGGTATGTGTCAGCGGTTGACAGTGGTTGCACCTCTTTTGGAGTCGATAGGTGTCGCTCAGGAGGTGGCCGTGTTGGCGGAAAATGCAAAACGTGAGAGGGTTTCGGGAGAAATTCCGAAATTTGTATGGGATAGTCGAGGATTATTGACCCGATATGGTAGAGTTTGGGTCCCATTCACCGGTGGGAACCGACAGATACTATTGGACGAGGCGCATAAGTCCAAGTTTTCGATTCATCCGGGAGCTACCAAAATGTACAGAGACTTACGGGAAGGCTATTGGTGGCCCGGCATGAAGCGGGATGTAGCCAAATGTGTGGAGGTATGTTTGACCTTTCGGAAGGTCAAGGCGGAGCACCAGCGACCGCACGGGAAATTGCAGCCTTTGGAGATTCCGGTGTGGAAGTGGGAGCAGATTACGATGGATTTCATCACGAAGCTTCCCAAGACTCAGCGAGGGAATGATACCATCTGGGTAATTGTGGATCGTCTGACTAAGAGCGCTCACTTCTTGGCAATAAAAGAGAGCTTCTCGGAGGATAAGCTCGCGGAGGTTTTCATCCGAGAGATTGTAACTAGACACGGGGTGCCAGTCTCGATTGTCTCGGATCGGGATACTCGCTTCACCTCCCGGTTTTGGGAGAAGTTTCAGAACGAAATGGGTACGCGGTTGCATTTCAGTACAGCATTTCATCCTCAGACCGACGGGCAGAGTGAGCGTACTATTCAGACACTTGAGGACATGCTGCGAGCATGTGTGATTGACTTCGGGGGTAGTTGGGATCAGTATCTTCCACTAGCTGAGTTCTCCTATAATAACAGCTATCACGCTAGAATCGGTAGAGCGCCGTACGAAGTGTTGTATGGCAGGAAGTGTCGGACGCCCATTTGCTAGGGCGAGGTTGGTCACAGGGTGCTGGGGAGCACCGATGTTGTGCTAAAGACGACAGAAATGATTCAGATGGTGCGGGATCGGTTAGTCACTGCTCAGAGTCGACAAAAGAGTTACGCCGATAAGAGACGATCGGACTTGGAGTTCCAAGTCGGGGATTACGTTCTTCTGAAGGTGTCACCCTGGAAAGGGGTAATCCGTTTTCGCAAGCGGGGAAAGTTGGGTCCCCGATATATCGGGCCGTACAAGGTCGTCGCGCGTGTGGGGAAAGTAGCTTACCGATTGGAGCTACCAGAGGAACTGAGCCTGATCCACAACACTTTCCACGTCTCTCAGTTGCGGAAGTGTGTGATGGATGAGTCTGCGGTAGTTCCCCTCGAAGATATTCAGATTGACGAGCGACTCAACTATGTGGAGAAGCCAATAGCCATAGTCGAGAGGAAGACGAAGACTCTGCGGAACAAAGTCATTGGATTGGTTAAGGTCCAGTGGAAGCACCGAAAAGGTTCAGAATGGACGTGGGAACCAGAAGCCGAGATGCGAGAGAATTACCCGGAGCTGTTTGCGGGCGTGGACTTCGAGGACGAAGTCTAATCCAAGCGGGGGAGAGTTGTAAAGCCCGTATCCCGGTACGTTTATTAATTAATCTTTTAATTGTATAAAATGTTCACCTTTAATTGTTTTGGTTAGTGGTTTGGTGTCAAAAAGGACCTTATTGCTAACTTGGTTGCATTTTGGGTAGTTAAGAGAAGTCCTTAGAAGTCGAGGGACCATTTCCGTCTTGTTGGTGAAACTTAAGCAAGGACTCGGCCCATGCAACCGAGCCCTCAATACCTCTCGTTATTTTCCACGGCCACAACCCCCTCCCCCATAAGCGAAACCCTACATTTCATTCTTTCTCTTTTCCTTGTTGAGGTGCGGCCGAGAGAGAAACGAAGAGAGAGAGAGAGATCGCGAGAAAGAGAGTGAGGAGAAGGAAGAACACAGCGGCAGCCGTCGCCGCCGCTGCTGCTGTCGCCGGAGATCGCCACCATCGGCTGTCGTCGGAGGAGTCGAGGGTGAGAGGTTTGGTTGTGGTGGTGAGACGTCGTCGCGAGGTATGTAGCTCTCTCGTTCGTCTCGTTCTTTCCTTTTTCCTTTTCTTTTTCCGGAGAGACCACCACCGCCGCACGCCGCCGCTGCGGTGGCTGTGGGTGGAGGGCGGTGGCAGTGGGTGTCACTCGTAGCGTAAAACCCGAATCGTTTAAGCCTTGAACCGTTTTTATAAATCGTGATTTTATGAAAATTCTAAGTGTGTTGTCCAGTTTTCGCGTGATCATAACTTTTCTGTCGTAACTCCGTTTGAGCCAAATTTGGCGCCCACGGTTCAAGTTCAGGGTCGAGCAAGTTTTCCGTGTTTTAGCGAAAAACTGGTTCGGTCTCTAACTGGGCGAAAAAGTGGTCGCAAGTTCGGTGATTCGTCATTTTATGTGTAAAATTCTGGAATCTGCCACTGTTTTGTGTAGACCATAACTTTCTGCTCGTAACTCGTTTTGAGGTGAAATTGGTGCCCAAAGTTCCCAAATCGAATTGGGAAGGTTTTTCATGTTTTGCCGAAAGTCTGATTAAGCCCGTAGCTAGGCTGTATTGGGCTGTTTGTTCAGGCTGGACCGAAAACTGGCAGTTTTGGTAACCGTTCGTATTTAATTCATAGTTAATTGTAGAAAAATCGTTAGGAGGCGTATAACATGTCCTTGGAACCCTAACTCAGAGGACTTTCTGGTCATGAATTAATATTGGGATTTTTCTGGGTTTAAATGGGTCGAAACAGGTCCCGAACAGACCTGTTTTGTGAGAACGGAAATTAGTTTTAGTGACGGTTTAAGCGTGTGTCGTGTCATAGGGTCCGAGTCTCGTATTGACACGTTTTAACATGCGTTTAGGTGCTGGGAAGTGACCGTATTTGTGAAGCTTGAATTGTGTTGTTAAGCTAGGCGCGCATACGAGGTGAGTTCTCTCACTATATCTAATAACGGTTGTTTTATCATTGCTGTAGTACGTGTGTGGTAGCTTTATGTGATTGTGTTGTGGGACTAGATAGTGGGGTGTCTAGTTGATACTATGTTGCCATGTTAACTAAGTGGGACCGAGGGTCCGGCGGGGCCGGAGGTTTTATACGCGGGGCGTAGAGACTCGGTGGGACCGGGGATTCGGCGGGGCCGAAGATGTTATCATGTGGTCGGTGGGACCGACTTGTGCCTTTTAGGTGGGTGGTTGTGGATATACATGTTTATGATTTGTTCGTAGACCTTTATGATCGTTATGTGTCACTATCTGTTTTAGGGGTAATGTGGAATAACTGTATTATTTATGGTGTTTGAATTCACTAAGCTTCGTGCTTACCCTTTTCCCATAAACTGTGGTTTCAGGTCCGAGCGGCTCCAAGGCGTGATGAGTACACACTGGCGCGCGAGGAGAGCTGGTTGATTTATGGTTTTAATAATTAAACATTTATTCCGCTGGTTTTAATTTATAAAGATATCAATTATGTGTTTGCAAACGAAACGTTGGGATCATTAATGAGTTGTTATAAATGAATTGTTCATTTTAAAAATGTAAATTTGCTTGTAATTTTTGGGACGTTACATGAACGTCTACGCGCTGATAAAAAGAAAGCTGAAGAAAAAGACAGAGAACTCGCCATCCAGCTTACTCAACAATCGGTGAAAGACCCCAAGCTGAAAAGAACTCCAATCGAAGTTCAACGTCAGCTATGGGAAGACGCCAAGAAGATCGTTGAAGAAAAGATAACTTTGTCTCAATCTACTTTAATCTGGTGCAAAGAAAAGGTACACTTCAGATATCGATTAGCCAGAATCAACAAGGTACATATCACTGGAAAATCAACCCTCAAAGTTTCAATCGCTGAAATCGAGGTATTAAGAGAAAACGGACAGTACGAAAAATTCTATGCTGAAGCCATCACGAAGTACGGTCTCTCTGAATGGTTGGAGATCAGATTAGCCATCCAGAAGTCTCAATCTAAGTACAAGGATCATTTCGAAAAGCTGATAAATCAACAGATCGACTTAGTCTCTTCTTGTGTGGATATTCCTCCTCCCCCTCCTCTCGCAAATCAGAAAAGAAGGGCCTCTACAAAGAAAAAGTCTAAACCTTCAGACTCAGGTCCTCTTATACGGAACGAAACAGGTATTGGTTTTTCTCGTGCTGAAGTTCTTGGTCCAGAACCTGACCTTTCCGCACTTGACACATCTCTTCCTCCTGATGAGACTTTCATCCCTGGGAAAGTCATAAGCAAACCCTATGGGATATTCTTTATTAACTATGGTGGACGACAACGTTTTCAATGTATCTCTGAGCTTCCCATCACTCCAATCGAATAGCTGAAAGATCTCATCTACTGGTGTGAATTCAAACGCGACATTTAGTAACGACATCTTAAACCCTTGATTTTTGAAGAATCTCTGAACAAAAGGAATCAATGAGTAACGGTTCCTGACTGGATGATTCCCACATCAAAGACCCTTGATGAACTTCTCATTAAGGAAGAACCCCTATAAGCTGATAGGATCACCTTATTCTTCTATTTTATCAGTTATTCTTTTGTACTTGTAATTTATTTCGCTTGTACTTGTAATCTTTCCACTTCCCTTTGTAATCTGATACGAAGTTTAAAGAAAGATTTCAGCGAAAGTACTTTACTCCATCAGTACAGAAAAGATCCCAGAAAACAGTAAAAGGGACAAATATTTTATGAGTTCTTTTTATCATTATGTTTTCATTAATTAGCAATTTTCTTTGTTGCTATGTCATAATCAAATAGGGGGAGATTGTTGATCCAAACCCTCAGTGATTTGATAATGACCCTCTCTTAAATACTTAGTGAAAATTGTAAGTAAACAATATGTATCAGAGTTTCACTATCGCTGATAAGTACTAAGACCTTACAGTACCGCTGATAGGAACTCTCGCTCTTTAGATTAAACATTCAGCGAACACTGTTCACCATAATGCTCTGAGCCTGTTCAGTCCTTATGGTGATCGCTGATAAGTTAGTTGTTTACTTATGATCCCTGAAGACAAGTTTCACGTCAACATAGGTTCTACGCTGAAGTCGAAGATCAAGCTCAAGAACCAGCGACAAGTCTCCTAATGAACTGATGCGGATCAGCGAAGACTCAGATTTGTCCACTCAACGTGAAGTATCAAGTACAAGACTTCAGCTATCACTGAACTTTGTCATTCACTGATATAGAATGATAGAGCGCTGAATCAACGAAAGTTGATCATGAAGTTCTTCGTACAAAGTACTTTGTCTTAACCACCCTTGCACGTCTCCGTACGATATGTCAGAAAAGAACCTCCTTATTGTCTGAAATCGTACAACCACTCTGATGCTACACTGTTCAAACATGCGGCTACTAAGGTTGTCTACAAAGGTCAATGACATACAACCAATGAGCTGCTGCCACGTGTAAAGTATAAACTGCCATGCATTAAATGCATGCAGTATATAATAAGGACTCCAGCTTCATTTTTAAAGCACTCGATAACTCTGGACGAGTCACTTGCTAACTCTGGTCAAGTCATCTTTCTTATCTTCAGATAGGTTATTATTAGTAATTTCCTTCTCTTTCTTAGTGCAAGAAACTTAGTGTTCCAACTTGTTTAGATTTAGGTTTATCCTTAATCTTGTTCCGCAACAAGCTGTAAATTGTTAATGATTTATCAATAAACAATTTAGAAAAGTAAAATATGTGTGTTTGAATTCAACCCCCCTTCTACAAACTTGTATAGCCCTTCGGGACCAACATTTCTCCTTCTTAGGCTTCTCTTTTGCCTCTGTAGTCTTCCCAGCAAGTGCTAGAGGCCCAGCAGTTTGAGTTTTTGCCTGGGCGATTTGGGGTTCTTGGGCTGCCAAAGTTCCATAAAGATCTGACAGAGTCCAGCAGTCTAAGTCCTGATTTGTTTGCATAGACATAGACAGCTGGAGCCATTCTTCATTTAGGCTTTTTAAGAACATGACGTTGTTCTCCTCAAAGGTTCTGTGAATACCGAACTTCTTGCACTTATTGATCAGAGAGTTGAACCGATCGTATGTTGATTGCAGAGACTCCATCGGAAGAGATTTGAATGCGTAGTATTCATTGATGCATTGGGATCTGCGGTTCTTCTGAGTCTTGGCCCCTCCTTCCAATTGTTTCTCCAGTTCCTACGATAGATCGTATGCTGATTCACACGCATCTAAGGATTGGAAGAGGTCATTGGGGATGGCCATTATCAGAAGTCTCTTGGTTTTCTGAGCAACTTCATATTTTGCCCAATCTGGTTCTGACCACTTATCCTTGGTCTTTGGTTTCTCGTGCTCAGGAATCTCTGGTATGTCATATGTGGCAGGTACACGAGGTACTGTGATCATTGGTACGAAAGGAGGATTGTTGATATAGTAGACGAGTTCTTTGTCAGTACCCTCGAAGAAGTGAATCATTCGTATCTTCCATTGAGGGTACTCGTCTCTCAGCAGAGTGGGTGGCTTGGATAAAGAACCAGCGGTGAAGAAGTTGTTCGTGTTCGCCATTTTGAAAGAGGTTTGAAAAATACCAGAAAAACAGAGTATGAACAGCAAACTTTCAGATGATGGGTCAGATTTGTAAAAGAGCTTATAAGCTTAAATACTTTGAGCAATGCACTAAAATGGAGAGTTTTAACCGAGAAAATAGGTTCTGTAAGTTTACCAAAGTCGAACTGGTCGAGAATGGCAGAAAAACATATTATGTTTGAAAAATATGACAGGTTAAAGACAAACCAAGTTTCTACCAGAAATCATTGTAAGAGAGGATCTCTTGATATAGAAAATCAAGGATGGCTCTGATACCAATTGTTGGTTTCTATTTTACTCAACAATGATTTAAGTATCTATTAGTTCAAACAAATAAGGGTGCGGAAGCGTTTTAGCGAACTAAAAAGATATTGCTTGGTAGAAAGACACACAATATCAAATACACAAAGTATAAATAACACAGATATTTAACTCAATGATTCACTGTGTGTTGATTATAAAGAACACCAAGAACACCGAAAGTATTACAAGAATTCTGCTCTAAGAGGTGTGTGCGTCGTGCAAAGCTTAATAGAAGAGCTCAACATGAGCCTTCTATTTATACTATTCATCAGGGGACAAGTTCTAGACAATAAGGACTAAAGGGTTACAAGACACGATCGTGGGACTGCTACAGGTACAACGTTAATGTAGTGCGCCAAAATCTGCAAAGGCTGTAACCCATCACAGGATGACACATGGGATGTGCAGGGCACGCCTTATACGAATGATCTTCAGGATCTTCGTACAGCAGAAAACGTGAGAAGCACGATCGTCTTTGTGTTGATCTTCAAATAATCTTCAAAGTCTTCAGTCTTCATACCACAAAGGCTCTGTCAAGTTTGGCAGAGGCTCTGTGGCCTTGTCTTCTGTGAATGTCTTCAGTTGAGTCTTCACTTGGATCTTCTATCGGTGTCTTGGCAGAGGCTCTGTCAATGTGTTTATACTTAGCCTATTTTTCAATACTTCTATTCATAGAATTAGAGCTAACATATGCCGACAAGAACATCATGATGAAATTGGATCAAGCCACCCTATTGTTGTAGTATATGAAGCAACTATCTAAATACCACAATAACCAAAAAGAAGAAGAAAATAATGAAGGAAATGGTAAGGTTACCTTCAAGAAAATAGAGAAACTATGATAGAAAGTGAATATGTCTCAGAAATATTGTTGGTCCCGAAGGGCTATACAAGTTTGTAGAAGGGGGGGGGTTAATACAAACACACAGATTTTACTTTTCTAAATTGTTTATTGATAAATCATTAACAATTTACAGCTTGTTGCGGAAACAAGATTAAGGATAAACCTAAATCTAAACAAGTTGGAACACTAAGTTTCTTGCACTAAGAAAGAGAAGGAAATTACTAATAATAACCTATCTCAAGATAAGAAGGATGAACTTGTCCAGAGTTAGCAAGTTACTTCAAAAATGAAGTGAGTTCATCTTCTTATATACTGCATGCATTTAATGCATTGCAATTTACACTTTACACGTGGCAGCAGCTGATTGGTTGCATGTCATTGACGTTTGTTGACAACCTTAGTAGCCGCATGTTTGAACAGTGTAGTATTAGAGTGGTTGTACGAATTTAGACAATAAGGAGGTTCTTTTTCTGACATATCGTATGGAGACGTTCAAGGGTGGATAAGACAAAAAGTACTTTGTACGGAGAACTTTATGATCAACTTTTCGTTGATTCAACGATCTATCATTCTTTATCAGCGAATGATAGAGTTCGGCGATAGCTAAAGTCTTGTACTTGATACTTCACATTGAGTGGACAAATCTGAGTCTTCACTGATCCGCATCAGTTCATTAGGAGACTTTTCGCTGGTTCTTGAGCTTGATCTTCGACTTCAGCGTAGAACCTATGTTAACGTGAAACTTGTCTTCAGGGATCATAAGTAAACAACTAACTTATCAGCGATCACCATAAGTACTGAACATTATCCTAACGATCTTTTGAGCATTATCCTATAGCTGACGTTGAACATCAATGGGAGCTCTTTTCAGCTTGGGGTCTTTTACTGATCGTTGAGTAAGCTGGATGGCGTATTCTCTGTCTTTTTCTTCAGCTTCCCTTCTTTCAGCGATTAGGCGTTCAACTCTGAGGTGTTCCTTGTATTCCTTTTGGGAAATTCTGAACTTTGGAGGAACCGAAGGAAGTTGATCACGCTTTAGAATGATTTGCTGATCCTCGAGTCTCTTAATCATTTCATCTCTCTTTTCTTGATCCTCTTCACTTAGCTTTTGAGGAGCCAAGGAAGGTCTGTTTTTGTGAGAGAGCATCTGTTCTTCAGGTTCATCAGTCTCAGAGATCAAATCCAAGACTGGAATTATTTCTTCAGCGTTGGGAGCTGGGATTATTGTTGGTGAAGTCGCAGTTGTGTGAACTTCAGCGATATCCTCAAACAGGGGATAGGACTAGCTGAAACACAGCAATCTTACAAGTAAGAACTTGGGTAGAACAGAGATAGAAAGAATGGGATAAAGTGTATGGAGGTTTGTGGAGTGTAGAACTGATAATGTGTATAGAGGAGGGATGTGGAGTAAGGAAGAGGTTAATGTACCTGACAAACCGGATTTTTAAGCAAGATCATCAGATTTTCATCTTCAGCGACACTTTTTCCTTTGCCCTTGTCAGCTTCAGATGCTGATGGCTTTGTATTTGTCCGCTCCCGTGAAGGTTCATTTATCCGAATCCCTTTAAGAGCTATAGTTCTCTGAGCAGGCTTGACGATAAAAGAGTCATCATCATCATCATCTTCATCATCATCATTCTTTGAAGAAGATGATGGTTCATCATCAGACAAGTCGATGGCTTCTTCATCTTCAGCTTCAGACTCGGTTTCTTCAGCTTCTTCTTCGAGTTGCTCCCCCTCAGATACAGAGGTAAGCTTCTCGGTTCCCTCAGGGTGTTCATCTCCCTGAGGTCCAGCGGCTGCTGCTTCTTCAATTGTCTTCTCACCTTCTTTAGTAAAGGTGAGGTCTTCAGTCTTCTCTCCCCTGATAGATTCATCATGGGAAAGGTCTTCAGCGCTCTTGGAAAGGTCTTCCACGCTCTTATCCCCCTCTTTTTCATGATGAGTGGGGGAGGAATGTGATGATTCAGCAGCTTGTGTTGTTTCCCTGTCTTCTTGGCCAGGGATCCCCACACAGATTTCAATCGCTGATAATCTGTTTTCTATACCAGAAATACCAGGATTGATCTTCACGAGTTCAGCACGATCCGCCGTAGTAAAAGATGGAGGTGCAGGGGCAGGTGCAGGGGCGGTCGTGTTGGTCAGGATCTGCTGCAACAAAGTCTGAATGGAAGTGATGTCATTCTTCATCGTATTGACATCGGTCTTCACAGAACTCATGTCAGTTTTTACTGAACTGACATCAGCCTTTACAGCAGACAAATCACCTTCGAGTGTGCCAACCGATGTCTTCAGCGTTGTGACTTCGCTGAACATGGTGTCAACTGATTTCTTGATGTCGAGGTAGTCTGTGTAGATATCAGAGAGAACTTTGGCAAAGTCGGTGAGTGATTTATCAACCTTCTCCAAGTCAGGTTTGGAGGCATTCTTTTCGACGACAGTTGTCAGCTTTGTAAGATTCTCTCCAGCGTTTGTTACAGCTGAAGAGTTGTCGGAAAGAGTAGTAGTGAGACCTGTCAACGTCGTCTCTATTGTCTTCAGAGAGGCGTTGATGTCTCTCAAATTAGGACCTATAACATATAAGAACTTGTGAACAGAGGAAAGCTCAGAAGTTTGGGGTTTAGTAACAGTGTATAGGGGTTGGTGTATACCTGCAGGAGGATTGGTGAATTCATCAAAATCTCGGGTTCCTGAGAAAAGTTCCATGTCGTCAGCTAAAGTGCGTGGACCTATGGTCATCTCTGCAGGTCCTATGCCCATCATTCCCTGAGTGTCAGCATTAGTTTCTAGAGGAATGACAGGTGCTTCAGTGATAACTGGAGTAGAGTCCAAATGAGTAGAGTGAGAAGCGAAGGATAAGAATGGAGGTTGGGTGCGGAGTTCAGCGTTGGATTCGCTGAGAATCGCTTCGTCAGTCTTTTGAGAGACTGAAGGAGGTTGGGTAGATTCCAAGTTTGTAATCTCAGCGTTTAGAGACGCTGAAGTTTGGATAGAGTGGGTGGCTTGTTCAGCTGTGGCAGAGCGTACCACTGAACTTTCCTTCAGCCCATCAAGAGGAGCTGAGGAGTCTTTAGCAATAGATTGATGGGGTTGCTCCTTGGTTTTCTTAGTTCTTTTGGAACCAAGTTGGGTTTCAGAGTGTTTCCTTTTTAGAGAAGGAATGGAGGTTGCAGCTGGGGTGTCAGCGGTGGGTTTGTCCGCTGAAGAAGCTGCAGAAGTAGAAGAAGTAGGGTTTAGAAGAGTTAAAAGAGTAGAAAGACGTACCTCGTTTTCCACCGGTTTGAAGTCGAGTACCTTAGGGCCAACCTGAGAGAGTTTCAGGTCACCCTCTGTTGGGTAGCTGTTCTTCAGGCCTTTTTGGAATACGGCGCTGATGAATCGAGGATAGGGAACCCATGGAGATCTGTCAGCGATGGAGTCCACTCTGAGTACCAGGTCATCATAGATAATCGATGCCCAGTCTATATGTAGACCTTTCAGCAATGCATATCCCATTGCTTGCTGAGGCTGAGCGGCTTGGTCAGAGGAGCCGGACTTGGCAGTCATGCAGCTGATTAAATGAGCGAAGATGAAATTCATCTCGCTGGGCATTTTAGATTTCTTGATAAGGGTCAGCTTCTTCTCTGGCTTCTTGTCCCTCCCAGTTTCCCATACAATGATGGCTTCCCTGTCTGAGTTTTTCTTATGGTCAGGGAGGGGAACGAAGGGTTTTTCTTTGGTTGCGATGGGAAGGCTGAGGGCTTTGCGAATGATGGCAGGTGTAAACTTCATTGTGCCATAGTCAGTATCACAGAGGATGCAGTCAATTGTTTTTTAGGGGTCTTTGGCTGAAGGTAGCTGAGAGTGTCTGGCAGAGTACCAGAATTGGGATAGCAGTAGCTGATGTGCAGGAGGTGTTATGGTCAGGGCTGTGGAGATGGAACAGTTCTTCAGGAATTTCACAGCATCATCTAGATGTGTGACTTGCTTTCGAGGAGGAAACTCGAGAAGCGCATAGAGGTTATTTACCTTGGTCCAATCCAGTTTGTCAAGAGAGAACTTGACCTGGGGAGCCTTGAGGATTTCTACTTCCTCAGCAGTATCATCAGCAGCAGTGTTCTCAGCGATGGTGTTCTTGGGAATGTCAGAATATGCCATTTTCTGTATTATCAGTTCAACCAAAGATTAACAAATAAGAATAATCTTAATGTGGAAAGATTTTCCAATAAGATGGTTCAAATTTTGTCTATTTCATTCAGACAAAATGTCTTAATGAAGATTAGCGTTTTTCTTGTTTTTGAAAAACGAAATGCAAACCCAAAAAAAATCTTGTTTTCCAGTTTCCTTTGAAGATTGGGATTCTGGAAAAAACGTATGAAGAACAAGTTTAAGATTTTGCGTTTTAAACTTGAAGAACAACCATGAAAGGTTGTGTTCATAAAACCATGAAAGAAATGATTTTATTTTAAAAAGTTCTTTTGTTTGATCTTGTGAAAACAAAGAGAAGATCATTAACAAGTTTGAAGAAACAGCTAAAATAAAAGAATTATTAACCTGGTTCGTTGAAGAAGATGAAGTTCTTGAAAAATTCGAGAGCACAAATGCAACAGTAAATTCTTTTTCTTAGCTTGGAGAAGAAGTTCGCGTAAAAGAAAAATATAAACCCAGAATGAGTTTATATAGAGATTAGAGAGAGAGAAAATCTTGAGCGGGAAAAGATTTTCATCATGACACGGACACGTGTTTGCATTTGATTGGCGAGTAAACGAAACGTGCAAACGTGTGTCAGAAAGAAGGACGTGCCAGGGCTTATCCGTTGTAATGACGTCACAATTGTCCTTTCATATGCTTGGATGTCTCTGAGGTTTTGAAAAACTCAGGGACACTTTGGAAAACATGAAGCACTGAATAGAAATATCAGTGATGGTTTTAGAAATTTCAAAGTATCACTGATAAGGAAGAGATATTCAGCGATGTAATTTATTTTGAAATCTTGCATTTACATGTGATTGTCAGAGAGAGAAACATACCTTGATATCAGCGAATCACGTTTATTCAGAGAGAAGATGATAGAATGGGTTATACAAGTTGGTTTTATCCCGCCGCTGATCAAATGTGAACCGCTGAAGATTTTATTCTTCAAAGTTCAGCATTCCAAGCTCGCTGATGAGAAAGTTGAACCTTGTCTCATCAAGAGGTTTGGTGAACAATCAGCTAACTGATAATCAGTTGGGATAAAGTGAAGTTCTATATCACCATTCATCACATGATCTCTGATAAAGTGATACCTGATTTCGATGTGTTTTGTCTTTGAGTGTAGCACTGGATTATTTGCTATAGCGATGGCACTAGTGCTGTCACAATAGATTGGAATATTTGAGAGCTGAAGGTCATAGTCCAGTAGTTGATTTCTCATCCACAAGACCTGAGAACAACAGCTTCCAGCGGCTACATACTCAGCTTCAGTTGTGGAGGTGGACATTGAGTTTTGCTTTTTACTTGTCCAACTTACCAGCTTTCCACCCAGGAGCTGACATCCTCCTGTGGTGCTTTTCCTATCCATTTTGCAACCTGCAAAATCACTATCTGAATAGGCGATTAGATCGAATCCTGAGTCTTTGGGATACCAAAGACCTAGATTCGATGTACCCTTAAGGTATCGAAAAATTCGCTTTACATCTTTCATATGAGATATCTTAGGTTCAGCTTGATATCGTGCACACAAACATGTTGCATACATAATATCGGGTCGGCTAGCTGTAAGATACAACAGTGAGCCGATCATCCCACGATACAGCGTGACATTAACAGGAACTCCTTTTAAATCCTTGTCTAGTGTCAGCGGTGGTGCCATAGGGGTTTTCATAGTTGAACTTTCAGTTAAGTCGAATTTCTTCAGCATATCTTTAACATACTTTCCCTGATTAATGAAAGTTCCTTTTTCATTTTGCTTTATCTGAAGACCAAGGAAATATGTTAGTTCACCCATCATGCTCATTTTATACTCATCTTTCATTCTATCAGCGAAACGAGTACAAAGATCAGGGTTAGTAGAGCCAAATATAATGTCATCAACATATATCTGAACAAGAATGATATGACCTTTTACTTTCCTGAAAAATAGAGTTTTGTCGATTTTACCTCGCTCAAATTGTTCAATATGGAGATAAGTAGAAAGAGTGTCATACCATGCACGTGGAGCTTGCTTTAAGCCATAAAGTGCCTTATCCAGTTTATAAACATAACCTGGACGCTTAGGATCCGAGAATCCTGGAGGTTGTTCCACATAGACTTCTTCATTCAGCTTTCCATTTAGAAACGCTGACTTAACATCCATCTGATATACTTTGAAGTCTTTGTGTACAGGATATGCTAAGAATAGACGAATAGATTCTAATCTTGCTACTGGAGAAAATGTTTCGTCATAATCTATGCCTTCCTCTTGTCTGTATCCCTGAGCAACAAGACGAGCCTTGTGGCGGGTAACAGTTCCATGTTCGTCCAACTTGTTTCGATAGACCCATTTAGTGCCTATCACTGTTTTGTCAGTTGGTCTTCGAACAAGTTTCCAAACTTTGTTTCTTTCGAATTCAGTCAGCTCTTCTTGCATGGCGCTGACCCAGTTTGGATCTTTGAGGGCATCATCTACTTTCTTTGGTTCAGTTAGAGAAATAAAATTAACAAATAAACAAATATTACCTGCACTTCGTCGAGTCTGAATACCAGCGTTTGGATCACCAAGAATTTGATCAATTGGGTGATTTATAGTCCATCGCTGAGCCGGGGCGTGAGACGCTGACTCAACTTGAACTGGAGGAGCTGAAGATGAAGCTTCAGCGACGTCTGGAGTATCAGCCAAGAGAGGAATGGATGCAGTTGTCATTATATTCACTGATTGCTGAGAAGTAGATGGAATGTCTGAGATATTGGGTTTAGAAGCAGGTATACTGTTTATAGGAATAACTGAGACCCATGATGTTTCAGCTTCACTATTCTGCATATTTGGAATGATAGTAGGACCATCATCTTCAAATGTATGAGCACGAGGAGTGGGAATTTCTTCTGAATCACCAAGATGAGAAAACATCCATTGATTCAGTTCTTCAGTATCAGCGGACGGTTTAGAGTTCGCTGAACGGGATTCGTCAAACGTGATGTGAATTGTTTCTTCAACAGTTTGTCTTCTTCGATTGAAGACTCGGAAGGCTTTGGAGACTGAGGAGTATCCAAGAAAGATTTCATCATCAGCCTTAGGATCAAACTTTCCAAGGGCATCTCTGTTGTTCAGTATGAAACACTGACATCCAAAGATGTGAAGAAAGCTGATTGAAGGCTTTCTACTATGAAAAAGTTCATAGGCTGTTTTATTGAATCTTTTAACTATCAGCGACCTGTTTTGCGTAAAACAAGCGGTGTTGACAGCTTCTGCCCAAAACTGAGTAGGCGGGTGAGAATCGCTGAGCATTGAACGTGCAACTTCAATAATTGTTCTATCTCTTCTTTCAGCGACTCCATTTTGTTGCGGTGTTCTCACTGAAGAAAAGTTGTGAGAAATACCCTTACTCTCAAAGAAGGAATCAATAAAACTGTTTTTTGAATTCAGTCCCATGATCACTCCTTATTGAGCGAACGGTCAAATTGTTCAGGGTTTCCATCTTCCGAACAAAGGTGATGAGTTCTTCAGGGGTGTCACTCTTGGAACGGAGAAACATAACCCATGTATAGCGAGAGAATTCATCAACTATGACCAGTGTATATTTCTTTCCAGCGATGGATTGTTTGTTAACAGGGCCAAACAAATCCATATGGAGTAGTTGTAGAGGAGATGACACTGAGGAGACTTGCTTTGACTTAAAGCTTGCTTTGGTCTGCTTCCCTTTTTCACATGCTGAACATAAAGACTCTTTGACGTATGAGTGTTGAGGTAGACCAGTGACTAACTCTTTTGAAGAAAGAGTGTTCAGTGTCTTGAAATTCAGATGAGAGAGCCTCTTATGCCATAGCCAGTTGACATCAGATGAGGCTTTTGAGAAGAAACATGAGTTCTCAGTGGTTGTTGAGTCCATGTTTATTACATAAAAATTTTCCAAACGATAACCGCTGAGAGCTATCTTCTCCTTTTTGTCAGTGACAAAGCAGGATTCCTTAGTAAAGATTACTTTGTTATCCTTGTCGCAAAGTTGACTGATGCTTAACAGATTATGCTTCAGCCTTTCAACATATGCGACTCTTCTGAAGGTTGTTGTGCCATTTGAGAGTACACCAAACCCTCAGGTATGTCCTTTTCCATTTCCACCGAAAGTCACAGAGGGACCCTTCTCTTCCTTGTATTCAGCGAGCAGGCTTTTCTTTCCAGTCATGTGTCTAGAGCATCCGCTATCGAGATACCAGATACCCTTCTTAACCTGCATCACAAAGGAATAGGTGGTCTGGACGAGGAACACTGAGAGGATGAAGTATCAGCGAACGAGGATACGAAAGTTCCAAATAAGAGCATGGAACGATCAGTGGTTGATTCTTGAGTTTCATATTTGTAACCGAGACTACGTTTATCACTCAGGGGTATCTGAGACTTAATTATCTCAGTGATCTTTGTTGAGGAATTACACCATCCTTCAACAGTAGCTTTTTCAGCTTTCAATGCAGCTATAGCTTCTGCTCGTTCGATTTTGACTAGCTGATTTAAATGCACTTGATCTTTAAAATCTTCATCAATTTTAGAAAGCTTTTCTATTTGAAGGTGACAGTTTTTAAGCTGTTCAGCGAGATCAAGGTTTTGGTTTTCAACTATAGTTTTGCCATTCATGGCTTCATATAAACTTCTAGTCAAGAGATCGATTTTACGGAGACTATCAGCTTCATCAATATTTGCAATATTTGTAAAGAAGGAAGGTGATACCTGAATTGCAGAGGTTGAAGTAGAGGGAATGTCTGAACTTTCTTCCTCATCTTCAATCTTTGCCATAAGACAAAGATTGGCTTCATCATCTTCAGAGTCAGATGATGATTCTTCTTCTTTAGAAGCAGCCATTCGTAAACCATCAAGCCTTTGCCTTTCTTCTTGAAGCTTTTCAGCTTCGCATACTTTTCTTTCAGCTTAGCGTATTTGTCATCTTTTTCCTGGGAATAAAGGATTTCTTGGGAAACGCTGAGTTTCTCGATACTTTCTTAGACCTGCACTCGTTAGCGAAATGTCCAATCTTTTCGCAGTTAAAACAAGTAGCAGTAGCCTTATCAACAAGAGCTGATGATCTTGGCTTATCAGTTATAGAAAGGGGTTTGTTCTTTCTGAACATTTTCTTTTTGGCAAATCTCCTGAACTTTTTAGTTAGGAGAGCCAAAGATTCATCATCATCTGAAGAGTCAGAATCTGATGACCTTTCAGAGTTACTCTCTAACTCAGTGATAGTGACCGAGGGTCGCTGAGTAGAGGGTTCCTCTGAGATTAAAGCAACAGGGGTGCTTTTGGAATCTTTTACAAGAATCTTCTTAAGATGGCTTGATTGCTCATGATTCAGCATCGTGCCATATAAGGTAGCAAGGGTCATTGATCTTAGATCCTTCGACAGCTTGAGACACATAGAATAACTGTCCCAGCTTTCAGGTAAACATTCTAGAAACTTTGTCAGCACTTCAAAGTTAGAATATTCCTTACCAACAATTTTTAGATCTATTATTAAGCAATTAAAACGTTGGTGAACTTCAGAAAGGGTCTCATTCTTACCACAAATGAAACTTTCATACTGTCTTACCAGGTTGATCTTTCAAGAGTCCTGGACTTCAACAGTTCCTTCATACTGAACACAGATTGTGTCCCACATGGCTTTTGAGGATTTCAGGTTCATGACGGAATGGTAGACTTCGTCAGGAAGAGCCATGGATAGTATGGATCTGGCTTTGGTGTCGATAGCCACTTTCTTCTTATCTTCGTCAGTCCACGTATGAACTTCTTTGGGTACCAGCCTTTCTGGAATAGCAGGTCTATTCTCAGCGGCTGGTACTGCGGCATCAATTCTTACAGGAATAAATGGGCCGTTTTCAAGATAATAAGGCATAGTAGGGTCTACACCTTCTAGGAAGAGAGTCATCCTATTTTTCCATAGATTAAAGTTATCTCTGGAGAATCTAGGGGGTTTTGCAAGAGAACCATTGTCGATATAATTTGTGTTTGTGTTGGTAGCCATTTTCAGAAATAGCAAGGAAGAGAAATCTTAGTATAGATTAGATCTTGTTTATGAGATTAAACAAATCCGCTCTGATACCACTTGTTGGTCCCGAAGGGCTATACAAGTTTGTAGAAGGGGGGGGGGGGGTTGAATACAAACACACAAATTTTACTTTTCTAAATTGTTTATTGATAAATCATTAACAATTTACAGCTTGTTGTGGAAACAAGATTAAGGATAAACCTAAATCTAAAGAAGTTGGAACACTAAGTTTCTTGCACTAAGAAAGAGAAGGAAATTACTAATAATAACCTATCTCAAGATAAGAAGGGTGAACTTGTCCAGAGTTAGCAAGTTACTTCATCTTCTTATATACTGCATGCATTTAATGCATTGCAGTTTACACTTTACACATGACAGCAGCTGATTGGTTGCATGTCATTGACCTTTGTTGACAACCTTAGTAGCCGCATGTTTGAACAGTGTAGTATCAGAGTGGTTGTACGAATTCAGACAATAAGGAGGTTCTTTTTCTGACATATCGTACGGAGACGTGCAAGGGTGGATAAGACAAAAAGTACTTTGTACGGAGGACTTTATGATTAGCTTTTCGTTGATTCAGCGATCTATCATTCTTTATCAGCGAATGATAGAGTTCAGCGATAGCTAAAGTCTTGTACTTGATACTTCACGTTGAGTGGACAAATCTGAGTCTTCGCTGATCCACATCAGTTCATTAGGAGACTTGTCGCTGGTTCTTGAGCTTGATCTTCGACTTCAGCGTAGAACCTATGTTAACGTGAAACTTGTCTTCAGGGATCATAAGTAAACAACTAACTTATCAGTGATCACCATAAGTACTGAACAGACTCAGAGTATTATGGTGAACAGTTTCGCTGAATGTTTAAATCTAAAGAGCGAGAGTTCCTATCAGCGGTACTGTAAGATCTTAGTACTTATCAGCAATAGTGAAACTCTGATACATATTGTTTACTTACAATTTTCACTAAGTATATAAGAGAGGGTCATTATCAAATCACTGAGGGTTTGGATCAACAAATATCTAGTTGTTCTTCGGCTTCAACCTAAATCAACCATAATATCTAAACCAAAGATTAAATCAAAACCATGAATCGAAAACCCAAACGAAAAACAAAATCAACTTAAATCAAAACCACGAGTCAAAAACCCAAATGAAAAACAAAATCAACTTTTAAATCGAACCCAACTTTGAGTTGAGTGATAGGGGTGTTCAGAAACCGTCACTTTTGTGAAAGGAGCAGTTTGAGATACGATAACCAGAAAAGAGAAAAAAAAATAAACTTTTAAATCGAACCCAACTTTGAGTTGAGAGATGGGGCCATGGGGGTGTTCAGAAACCGTCACTTTTGTGAAAGGAGTAGTCTGAGATGCGATAACCAGAAAAGAACAAACAAAATTGATGATCCAAGAAACCCTAAATGCAATAACCTGATGTGTGTCTTCGTCTAGAGTATTGAGAGGAGGAGTGATGCGATAACCATACTTTGAAAGAGTATGAATCCTCAACGACTTGGAGACGCCTAAAGCGTCGCCTTGAAAAATGGAATGCCAAAGTGAAAGACTTAATGATAGGCGTCTGA
Source organism: Saussurea involucrata (assembly GCA_033807775.1). Lineage (NCBI taxonomy): Eukaryota > Viridiplantae > Streptophyta > Magnoliopsida > Asterales > Asteraceae > Saussurea > Saussurea involucrata. The sequence goes on from CM066324.1 coordinate 53,969,514, forward strand.
AGCATCGTCAGGTCTTGGATAAATAGATTACGGGTTTATGATATGTGATTCATCAATGGAGCTGTACAAACGCATTAACAACTTGTAAAGTTGAAAAAATTAAGTAGATTATGCATTAATTAACAGTACCTTAAGGTTTAAAAGTTGTTTTTAAGAGTTTAAAGGTCAAATGCTTTATAATATAGTATAGATTATTCAAAATCTTTGAAAACAAAGTGTTCAAGATAGTTGCAAAATGACAAAAATGCCTTTAAAAAATTATACGCCATGCATTTAATAGAAAAGAATGAAGGACTAAACTGCATGTTAAGAAATAGTTAAGGGATGAAATTTGTATTTTAATTAAGAATTGGAAAAAAAAAAAGACAAAAATCCCACCAAGGCACCAACCAACCGAACATCTCCCGTTCTCTCCATCTCTAGAGTGTGTGTGTGAGAGAGAAGCTGCTGCAACTCTATTTTCTCCCAAACCCTTTGCTCTGCTTCGAGATTCTCACTTCACTTCGCGCATCCCTATAATCAAATCCAACACTTTATCTCTAATTTTTCAAATCGACATTTTCTCCTTCTTTATCTAAAAAATCCGATCAAACTTTAACTGTTTGTTTATTCTTGAAATTGAAAATGGCGATGAACAAAGAACCGGCGACACCGCCGATGATTGGCAAGATCGGTCCTTACACAGTCTTCGTTACTCCACCTCCTACCCCTAAACCTTCTTCTATTGCCGAATCGCCGAAGAGAAAGAATGTTTCCGAATCTCGGCCTGTGATTCAGCCGCCGGTGCTTCCTCCGCCAGTCCAGTACGACAAGTCCGCTTCGGCCTACGACTCCAAGTTCGATTTCTTTTGGGATGCCGTCGCTAAAGTCCAGAACGGTATCGTTTTAGTTTTTCCCTTTCCCTTTCGATTTTGAATTTATTACAATTAGAGATGAAATTGGTTTTTGTCGGATAATTTCGAGATTTGTTTGCTATCTGCTGAATGTGTTCTTATTGTTATTCAGACATAATCAAAATATATATTCGACTAATTTGACATTTGTATAACAGCACATTCAAGTTTGGATGACTATGTGGCTCATTGGTTTGGGCTGAATCAATCGAAATATCAGTGGGCTCTGGACGATTATTATGAAAAGAAGGGAGTGGTAAGCTTCTTGGGTTCATTTTCTTATGATTTACTTTTGATTATATGGTCAACTGTATCAATTTCTAACTCCCACAGTGGTAGAATTTTAGTACAATTTGATACCTACACCAAGCTTTGTACACACTCACGATTGATGTTAAAATTATATCAAATTTACATTTGAAAGGAATTAGATTTCGACTAAAAGATGAAATGTTTCTGTCACTCTTACCTTTAATCATTAGATTTAAGCTCATTGATTGTTTAAGCTTCTAAGAGGTTAAATCTTGAAACATGTGTGCATATGTGTATTGGTCTGTTAATCAATCTTATTTGCATCTACAATGTCGAGTTCATATTCCCTGATAATTCTTCTTGATTATTATTCAAGTAAATGTGTCACATTTAAAGTTCTTATATCTCAAGAACCATAAGCCAAAAGTCAAACAAAGGCATGAAATTGGTGACATGAACTATAATGATGTGTGGTATGATTGATGGACCTTGGTACACCTCTGGGACTTATGCTCTAAGAATGCCAAGGATGACGATGAGTTGATTTAATATTACCTCTATCCCATAAAAAAGTCCACAACGAAAAAGGATTTAGTTTTAGAAGTGTGTAATTGTTACACCTTTTAATGAACTAAAGGACGATTTTACCCTTAATAATAGAGGGAATAATGAAAGTAGGCGTAACTTTTTATTTTGTGGCGAACTAAAATAGAAATGTGGACGCTTATTTTGGATGGAATTTATAGCTATTGAACGTCAATTAGTTTATTGTATTTAAGAAACATAACTTAATTAGTAACTCCCTCCGTCCCAAAGATAAGGGTCTGCATTACTATTTTAGTTTGTGTTAAAAATAAGTGCCCACTTTCAAAAGTAAATTTCTACTTTCCCCTTCTACCTTTAAATTATGACTTATGAGATGGAAAAAATTTCTTTCTATAATTAAGGGTAAGGGGCTGTTTGTTTACCTCTTAATAGTTCCATTAAGAGGCAACCTCTGAATCGTTCAGTGGCAAATCTTGTTTGGCAAAAAAAAGTCCGCCTCTTAATGGTTCTAAAACTCTCTGAATGATTTAGCATATTGGTTCTCCCTTAACCATTCAGCACCTTGATTTCATTTTTAACAAATACCAAACAAACTTATTTCATTTTGCACTATATCATAAAAGCCACTTAATCATTCTGACCACTTAATCATTTTGCACCAAACCATTCAGCAACTGCCAAACAACCTCTAAAATTGTCTTTTTGTTAATTAAAAAGTGTAATGATTACACATTCCTAAAACTGTGTGCCTTCTTCATTGTGGATATTTATTTTGGGACGAAGGGAGTATTTGGTACATATGTCCTTGTTTCATGCACCAATCATTGGCATAATCTAGTTGCTCACTTGAGAAATGTATTGAATGGTTGCTATTCCATCCTTAGATATCCATGTGGTTAAGGAATGTGTTATACCCTGGGGGTCAACAAGTCAATAAGTATAAGTCATAGAAGGGGAGTATAAATAAGAGGGCATTAGGGTTTAGGGGGGTATTCTGTTTTGTTGTGTCATTGGCGTGAGCCTTTGGAGAGAACTGGCTTCTCGAAAGCTAGAAACCAAACTGTAACCATTCGATTTCCCTCGTTAATCATTCAATTTCATTTGCAATTCCATCTTCTTCTTGTCGGCGTACAACAAATGGTATAAGAGCAGTGCGATCGTGGGATGGCTGCAAGAGGTGGGGCTTATCGATTGGGTGATTTGGAACCAAACATTAGATCGATGAAGGAAAGTATGCAGACGATAATAAAGCAGATCGAGAAGCTGATTAAGATTGCAGAGAAGAAAAGTGGAGGTGCTGAATCGAGTTGATCCATGGCATTTTAAGGTCATAAACCAGAAATTTCAACGTTCAATGGCAATAATCCCGGTTTGTGGATATTGCAAGCGGAGAAGTATTTTGACTTAAAATGCTTGAACAATGAAAAGAAACTAGAAGTCTCTGCCAATTCGTTTGAAGGAGATGCCTTGCGATGGTTTCGATGGGAGAATCAGAGAAGACCTTTTAGACGATGGGAGGATCTGAAGGGGATGATTCTTCGTCAATTCCGTTCAATAAGCAGGTGTTGATACCATTTGTTTTACGCCGACAAGAAGAAGATGGAATTGCAAATGAAGTTGAATGATTAACGAGGAAAATCGAATGGTTACAGTTTGGTTTCTGGCTTTCGAGAGGCCAGTTCTCTCCTAAGGCTCACGCCAATGACACACCAAAATAGAATACCCCCCTAAACCCTAATGCCCTCTTATTTATACTCCCCTTCTATGACTTATACCTATTGACTTGTTGACCCCCAGGGTATAACAGAATGCTCATTTGTGGGGCTTCTAGCTTTGGTTTAAGGGTGACTTGGATGAAGTCACGTCATCCAACATGGTGATAAGTGCTCTTGACAAATTTTTAATGCTTAGTCTTTCAATGGAATTTGGCTAAAGCTTTCCCTTTTAGGGGCCGTTTACTCGGTAAGCGCTTACCATTAAAAGTCAACACTTTCATCTAACTTACTGGGTAAAATTTTAGTCAATTAAAACAGAATTGTATGCAACATTTTTATCCGGTAAGCGCTTACATGGTAAGAGTTGTCACTCTGACTTACCCGGTAAGACTCTCGGTCCCTGTCATCAGTCTTACCGGGTAAGCTTTTCAATCCTTGTCATGTTATCCGATAAGGTAATGTGAGCCAGTAAGCACATACCGGGTAAGCGTTTAGTGAACGGCTCCTTAGCTTTTTTCTTTAATAATCAATTTGTTAAAGCATTGGCAACTTTGGAATTCAACACTGAAGTGACATCAAAGCACCATTAGATGTACTCATATATCCATGAGAGGGGATGATAGGGTTCCAACTATTGTTGATTCTTGGACTAAGATCAACGGACGGTAGATGATTAAGATGATTGCCGGTAGTTTGAGTGTATATTGCTAGTTATCAAAATCATTGTTGTTGAGCATTTATGTTTATTTTAAGTCACTGAACAAATTATGACCGTTATAGAGATATGGAACATCTAAAGTCTACTTCATATCATATTTAAAATGATATTAAGAGCATCCAACGTACCATTGGATCTCTTCTACAAGAAAAGAAACTTCTACATTGCTTTTGGGCTTGGTTGTTTTGTTGAGACATGCTCTACAAACAATATATTAAAAGAAATGAAAGCATTATAATTGTATAAATACACTTGTATTAAGGTTCCAATTATTTAAAAAGTTACGTCAATAAATCAATTTCCGTGAGCCCAAAATCAATCCATCAACCTAACATAACATACTAGTTAGTTGGGCATCATCTACATTTAAAACCTTCCCTACATTGCATTATTTTTTAATGTGTATATTATTTTTATACTTGTTGACGTCTACTTTGAAGCAAACTTGTCTATAATTACGGTAACAAATCGTGTCTTGTTGTCCATCACCATGAAGAAGCTGTAGTTTTTGATTTTCGTGAAATGGGGTTTTGAAGTGAGATTGTTGAGAAAGTTCTTCAGTAGATGTTTCAACACATTTAATGATGTCAATTAGTATTGAAGTGACTTTGATAATGTGTATTATTGCTCTGATTCTCTTACCGTTCAAGCTTGGAATGTGGTATTCACGTCGTCTATCTCCGTTCTACAGGTTTGTAAGTGCATATTAGACTTATTACGATATGATAAGAATTTTATTGATATTGCTAATTCTTCCAAAGCTTTTTCTACTTCCGAGCTCATTTTTGTGCATGGCTTTTCAACTATTTTTCGAAACTGTAAAACAGGTTTGGGAAAACCATGCATGGAAATGAGCTTGGAAGCCAAGAAAAACTTTGAAAATATTAGCATGAGCAATAAAATTCTTCTCATGTCCATGTAATTCTGCTATACACATGCAAATCTATAAAATGGGAGTAGACGAAGTGAATACCACATTGAAGCTTCAATGGTAGGAGAATGGGAGATTCTTGAAGTTATACCCATTATTACAGTTACTTCAATGCTGATTGGCATCGTTAAAGGTATTGGAACAATCTTTCTGGACATTGAGAACTTTCTCAACTAGCCCACATGTCAAAAACTCATTTGAAGGAAAATAAAAAGCCACAATTTCTTCATGGTGACGGATGACAAGATAAAGGATTTGTTACTATAATTATAGACAACAGTGTTTCAGAATCACCGGTAATCAACGACTCTAGGGGATAATAACTAGGGGGCAACAAGTATAGGACTTAATATGCATATATTATGTTGGGTTGATGAATTGATTTTGAGGTCATCGAACTGATTTATTAACGTAACACTTTGAGTAAATGGAATTTGGAAACCTAATAAAAGGGTATTTATACACTTTTAATGCCATTTATTTCTTTTAATGTATTGTTTGTGTAGTACACCTTTTGGAAATAAAAGACATTGTAGAAGTTTTATGTAGATGAGGTCAAATGGTATGTAGGGTTCTCACTAATATCATTTTATATATGATATAAAATAGACTTTAGATGCTATCTATAATGGTCATAATTTGTGTGGACTTTAGATGATCTGGGGTTGTTCCAAATTTTCTGGGTGTTTTCGGTTTGGTCTTTTGTTGTTTCTTCATGTGGTTGGAAATACTTGTGTCCCTATTATCATTGTTAATATTTTATCCTGGTAAACATGATCTACTGCAGGACCAGGTTGATGCAAAAGTTAAAGATGCATCCACCAAAGCACAAAGTGTGTAACATGCTTGTTGGGCAGGTAGATTATTCAACAGTTTTAAGGTTTCACACTTTCACTTAAATCCCTAGGTTTCATCGTCTTATATATATATATATGTGTGTGTGTGTGTGTGTGTGTTTGGATTGTTAGGATGTGGGAACCCCTTTGAATCTTATTTGAAAAGAACCCTTATAAAGTAAAGAGGTCCCTATATGTGTGTGTGTATATATATATTTGTGTGTGTATGTATACAGGTTTAATGGCTCGTGTTGTTAATATGTAATATATTTTTTACAGGGTAGATGTGCAAGGGACCTTCAGAACCTTTTTGATTTTGCTGTCTGTATTTCAAAATATCACATAAAGTATGATTTGTTTAGTGGTTGGATGGGGGATCAAATCTCCAAATTACGACTACTTGTGTATGCAGAGCTTGACGATCTTATTATTGGGACCAGTATGAGGCATGTAACCTTTTTCATTTATCATGTTTTCTGTTGGCAACTGCCGAAAGTAGGCCTAATCTATCGAGTTGTAACCGTGTTTTTTTTTGTTTGTATCTGCATTTCGATTTTCAGTTAAAGCAAATTTAATGTGCCATTTTGTGGCCGTCCTTGCAATTGCAGTCCTATTTGTTTCTGCTTCTTTATTCGCTCGGCCTGCATTTACAGATCAGTTGACTAGTTGGCTGGTACAAGTAAGCATGAACTTAAAAATGTTTCTTTATCTAAAACATTAACAACCTGAGGTCAGGTATATACTTACATTTTGGTTTATTTGTCAAATGGTGATCTGGGGTTGTTCCAGTTTGCCTGCCCCATTGTACTAGTAATTAATGTCTGTCTACTTTTATGGATTACGAATGCTACATTAGAGATGGGTAGACCGGGTTAACTGGTCATGGTTAAGATGACCGGCAGAAGTAACTGGTTAGGCCAGTTCCGGTCCTGGAGGCTGTGCAAGACGCTAGGACAAACCATAACCGGTAAACCATAACCGGTTATGAAAAGGTTGTTTTTTATTCTTTTTCTTGATTATATGTAAAAGTAAATAAAATAACCTTGATATATTATTTCAAAAAAAAAAAGTAACCTTGATATACTCCAATATAAGAAAAAAGTCTAGAAAAACCCAATGGACTTTAGTGTTTGGAGTGATTAAGTTCTTGGACAATTTTTTGGAACAAATAAGTCTTTGAACATTTGAAAATATGTTAAATAAATCATTGGACTTTTAGAAACCTACTAAGTACATCCTTATTAGTTAAAAACATAACATGCAACCTACATAGCAGGTAAAACTATAAATTAAAAAATAAAAACATAAAAAATGTCACATACTTTAATCGCCTACAAAGTAAAATGGGATCCGAGACGAAGAGAAGAACAAAGCAATCTCATTTTTGTTCTTTTATATTAAATTTGGGGGTTTTTATAATCAAGAAAGGTTTGAGTAGATAAATGTTTCTTACACCATATTGCGATGGTTTCGATGTCGGGAAGGTCAACTGTGATGTATAAACCTTGAAGGATTCCCATTAGTTCTTGAAATTATTGATGATTTTACAGATAATTCTTGAAAAAGATTGTTGGTGGTGGTCATTGGAAGTGCATACAAGGAGAAGGTGAAGGGTTTGCTACTAGGTGAGAGATGAAATGAGGGAGGAGAGAAGGGGGGATTGGGTTGATTAATTTTAGTTTTATTTTTGTTATATGCATTCTAAAGTTGTATATATGTAATCTAATTTTGTACAAGAAAAAATAAATCTATGTCAACAAATAGTATTAATTTGTATGCCATATGAAAGAAATGTATTTTTTTGATATATTTTAGTTAATATATTGTTATAATAAAAATGAAATTAAAAAAGTAATAAATATAAAATAAATTAAATAACTAATTATATCGATGCAAAATGTAATTTCTTTCTAAAACTTTATGCATAAAGTGATATTTACACAAAAAAATTCTATGTAAAAATGTTCTTCGACTTTTTCAACATTTTTTCAGCCAAAAACAATCTTTATGCAAGACAAAATAATGCATAAAATTTAACAATTTTAGGAAAAGTCATTGAAAAGTGACTAAAATATGAACTTGGGTGATGAAATTGGCTATTTTTAGTTAAATTTCTCATTTTTTTTACTTGTAGACAGATAAAGTAGGTGATATCTTTTATGTTTTTATTTTTTTACTTTGTAGTTTACTTGCTGTGTAGGTTGCAAGTTATATTAAGAATGTATTAAACAGGTTTCCAAAAGTCCAATGATTTATTTAACAGGTTTTGAAATATCTAAGGACTTTTTTGTTCCAAAAAATTGTCTAAGGATTTAATCACTCCAAACACTAAATTCCATTGGTTTTTTTTGGATTTTTCCCCGATATAAATACAAAAAGCTCGTGATATTGAGAACTCAAATTGTTTAAAATCTTAAAATACATGAAAGTTTTTCTAAAGTCATTATTTGATTATGATGATAATGAAGGTCTTACTCATCATGAATCATAAATGTGTTATTGATGATCATGAATATTTATTGTAAAGAGGAATAAGTAGTGCTGACGGAACTTTCCTCATATATGTATATATAGATGAAGGATCGTGTCAAAAGAATACTTAAGGTGAGAAGCTAAGAGCAAGTTTGGACTTTTGATCACTTTTAATCTCATACTCATCCATCATTTATGCTTCTTCTAGGAATTGATCCGGTGCATCTTATCTTCATGCATTTTAAGTGCGAATATACTTTCTTACCCTTCTCACCATGACACTCTTTTTACTCGAATCCAACCTATATATATATATATACTAGTTGTGTACCCGCACAATGCGGCGGGATGTAATAGGTTAATGAAAACAAGCAATGATACGTGGTACAATTATGTTTGTTGGATAAACCAAACCGATCCGATGTATACAGTCCATAATAGACAATATCAAAGTCAAGGGTTGTAAACCAAACATTTATCGAGTAAGCACTTATTGGGTGTCACTTACCTTATCGGCTAAGCATGACAGGGACCGAGAATCTTACCTGGTAAAAGACAAAGTATGGACGAGATCATACCAAGGAAGTGATAGAAAATACTCCTACCGGATAAAATACAATTACCAAGAATCTTAACTAAACCTAATATCAAGATATAGTATCATATACAGGGTGCATAACATGAGAGCTACCTAAAACAAACGAGGAAATTCACATTGGAAAACTTACATATTTTTGAGGTGTTGCAATGTTATAACCTACTCATGACACATTATAGTAGCCGTAAGAAATGAAACTTGTTTCTTTGTATTTGTTCGTAGAAATGTATAACCAAGCATTTTTAGTAGTTCAAGAAGCTTTCGTTTTCTAATATACGGACAATTATAACCAACATTAAGGGCCGTTTACCCGACGCTTACTCGGTAAGCATTTACCGGTAATGATCAACACTTTTACTTAACTTACTGAATAAGATTTTAGTCAATTAAAACATTATATGCAACCTCTTTCTTTAACCTGTTGGAGCAGAGGCACTAAAAAGGATGGGATTTGGATTAAAAAAAGGTGTCTGTTGATCTATATTGCTCTAACTGGAAAATCTACATGCATCACATCTTCATGTCTTACATCCTCCCTATACCATAACTTAAACCTCTTGTTGATAATTGATTGGTTTCAATGACAAAATAAAAAATTTACATTGTGATTTTTCAATCTCCATGCTTGCACCAAAGCAATAAGGTATGACCTGTCTGGTCTCTTAAGATCATCAACAGATTTGGGCTTTACATCATTCAAAGCAATGAGATCACCAACTTGATGTACATAAAATCCTTCACCTCTCTTAATCAAGATGGTGTATAATAAGTTTCGGTAGCAGAAAACCTTTGGACTTTCTTGATCTGCGCAGTAGGAGAACGGTTGATTCCTATTATCGTCGAGAGCAACTCAAACAAAGGATAAATGAATGAGTTGGAATAATTATATACAGATGAAAATGTCTTCGGAATATTTACAACCTGTTCGATAAGTAAAAACAAAATCAATAAAAGGCAATGAAATACAAAGAATAAAACTAAACACCGAAGAAAATACCATTTTTAGAATGAATATGTTTTATCTTTTTTTATTAAAACTCCAGTTTTCTAAATGTTACTGTGAAGTAGTTTGAAAACGGTGGAGGCTTGTTTTTTAAGAGGTCTGAAGTCTTATTTCACTTCTAAATAATAAGATGTGGTGTTTTAAGAGGTTATAAGACATTAGGTTACCTCTTCTAATTTCAGAAGTATTTCAGACTTAAGACTTAAGAGCCTCTGAAGTCTGAAACAAACAAAGGGTCTAAACGTAAAAACGTCTGACCAATTAAGACTTCAGAGGTATTAAGAGGTTTTAAAAAAAAAACTGCCCCTAAGAATTAATAGTGATATGAGAAATCTTTCACAAACCTTGCCTTTGTACATATTTCTGTTAAGCACATCATTAAGAGACTAAGGGGTCGTTTACCCAACACTTAGCCCGGTAAGCGCTTACCAGGATAATCAAAACTTTAACTTAACATATCGGTTAAGATTTTAGTTCATGAAAATGGCATCGTATGAAATAGTTTATCCGGTAAGAGCTTACCAGGTAAGAGTCATTGCTCTCACGTACCAGGTAAGAGTCATTGCTCTCACCTACAATAAAAAATCTCCTCATGGAGCAAAAAAGTGAATGGTCATAAAACCTAGAAAAAGTCAAGCTTATAAAATAATGATCATGATTATACATAACAAAGACGTACCATTTGATCGATCAGTCAAATGAATGCAAGGCAGTGTATCTAATGCAATTTGTCAGGTGTGTTAAAAGATGCTCCAAGAGATTGCTTGAGAAGATCATACCTTTTTCATGTGTTAATTAACAATGTGTACCCTTTCCTGTAATTTTTTTTAAAGAAAAGTGTATTAGCAGGAAAACAATTTGAAAATGAAATTGTAGCTAGCACAACTTAAACCAAGTTAAAGCTAAAGCAAAAACCTAAAATTATGTTTACTTACATATCTGTCACAAAAATGGGTAGTATTTGAAAATAAAAAGTGATCAACTAAGAAAGAATGGAATAAATTTAACAAACATACAACACCTTCTTGGATCATTTGGCTATATACATACCCTTCTACCATTGCACTCCATGCAAGACGTCTCTTTCAAGCATTTCATCGAACAGTTTGATGGCATCCGTGATCTTGCACACGATACAACCATTGTCGTTAGGTTCACTAAATCTAGCTCATGAATCTAGAATATTAGTGACGGCCTCTATACCAGATGAAGAACAAACTGGATCGCTGATGGTCTGAACTTTTCATCACAAATGTGACACCGTATCCAAAATGGTCTGGTATCTTAATTGGGATTTTGATATCATTTAGCACATAAAAAAAACCCTCCATTAAACAAAAAAGGACTTTTATGGCTGATTATTTAAATTGCACCTGGATTTTGGGAATGTTTCTGCCATGGAAGGTCTGATGGAAGAACATGAAGGTTCCACTCTTCTTCAACAGTAGGAACAATGTTGATCAAATAGTTCAACTGCAATAATCCATCAACAACCTACGTGGTTCAATTGCAAAAAAAACTTCAACATAAACCTTCAAATCCAACGAAACACACAAAATAGAAGGGAAATTGATGAAACCCTAGAGCTGACAGTGAATTCGAGACAAGGGAGTACCTGGGTTGAAATTGATCTGTAAAACCCTCCTGCTTGGATCGGTGGTTTCACTCTTTCTCCGTCTCACATTTTTTATATGCACGTAAGAGCGTACTCTCGGTATGGCTGAGACGTGAAGATATAGAAAGAGAGGTCAAAAAGTAAGTAGCAGGTGGAAGGAAGCCATACGTTTCTCTGGTTCTCCATTTCAGGAAAAAGGTTTGAGGTATGGGCTGGTAGGAGGTATGGGCTGAGTCGTGTACTTTTTTATTGGACCGGTTCAAAATCTATTGCATTAAAGACTTGTATGTTATGCTTCACAACTTGTTTTTAAGGCCATCCGTACCCGGGCTCGGGATGCCTTCGGGATGCCTTCGGGCTCAGCGGGGGTGGGCTACGGGCCTTGCGGGCTCAGCGGGGCGGGATGGATTCCGGGGATGGGATCCCGATTCATCCCGAAGGTTTATTAAAAAAAAAATTATTTAATTTTTAAAAATAATGCCGTTGAACGGCTCTTTTTAAACAAAAATAAATAATTTTTTTTCTCAATTTAATCCCACTATATATTTAACCCTCAACCTCTTATTTCTCACACCTCTCAAACTCTCTAAAATTCTCTCAACCTCTTATTTTTCACACCTCTCAAACTCTCTCAAATTCTCTCAACCTCTTATTTTTCATAACTCTCAAACTCTCTCAAATTCTCTCAACCTCTTATTTTTCACACCTCTCTCATCATGAATCCAAACAGAACACCTACATCCCGTCGTAACCGACCGAATACACCACAATCGCAAGAAGATCAAGAGCTTGGTTTCCAAGCGTTTACACAACAAGGTTATCGTCCGCAATGGTCGCAACAAATTCCGCCACAATGGTGGCAACAAAATCCGCCACAATATCCGCAACAATTTCCCCAACAATTTCACCAACAATTTCCTTAACAATTTCCGCAACAATTTCCCCAACAATTATTTATCTTATTTTTATTTATTAAATAATATATAAATATTTTTATTTTGTTAAATAATTAAATGTATAAATAAAAGAATTAAAATAAATGAGGTGGCAAAAGGGTTTGAGGGAATGGGGTAAGGGTGTTTAGGGATTGAGAAAAGCTGATGTGGCGCTGATGTGGAGCTGGAATCTTTGAAAGATAGAGGGATGGGGTACTGATGGCCTAAGAGATTTTTGGATTTTATGCCTTAAATGGTGGTGGTACATTGTGCTTGATAAGTCGTCTTCTAGTGAGTCGACTTCAGTATTTTCCCACCTAAACATGTATCTGGACGCAGTTTACATTATAAGTTCAATTAGCACATCCATATTCACTCCTCCTTAAATTTCTCCTTAATTCAATTTTTTTAATTTATACGTTATATTTACTGCTCTTATAATTAGGTATGTGGTTTACTTTTAATCCCTTACTTTCTTATTTTTTATTTTAGACTTTTATCATATAAACATAAATAATGTATATGAACTAAAATGCATTAAAAACATTTCTATTTTTTACAAATTATACCATTGTAATCGCTTCGTCAATACCTTCGAAATGAGCTCAATATTGAATATTTTTGGATTTAATTATATTATTAAATATCATAAATATATACGAATTAATGTGTCGTGATTAGTATGAGATTTGTAAATTTCATATCAATTTTTACTTCAAAGTCGAATTCTTTCGACGAATTACAATTCTATCAAATTACATTCTGTCAATGAAACACTCTTAGAATTATCATAAGAGATTTAATTACATGGAAAAAAAGATATCACTTATCAACTGACTTTTGGATTATGAGTTCGAACCTTTTTCAAAAATATAAATATGCAATTATTGTGTATTCGTTTGATAAATTCATTTAGTAACGACATTTATAATAGGTATCAAACTTAATAGACATATTTTTATCTTCAAGATAATATTCCCTATTTGTGGAATTTTTGTTTTCTTTTTATCAATTATTGCATGTGTCACAAAATTATTCAACAACTATTAAACATCAAATAATTAACTTAAAACACAAATTTGATCGTCGCGCAACGGGTGAGCCAAAGACTAGTATACTATAAACTACAAGAAAAGGGAGAGATTTGAGAGAGTGCGTCGTTGCCCACGCACAGGCGCGTCTGCTCTCCTTTTCCCCACTCGCACCTTCCTTTTTTGTCCAAATTCGCCGACACAGAAGTCCAATTGGTATCAGAGCAGACAGACGGATTCGATTCAAAGCTTCATTCATCAATTTCTGGTTAGTTTGACTTTTACCTGTCTGACCATTCTTGAATTCTTGACTATTTGATTCAGTCGAAATTGGTTGTTTTTGCTTATTGGGTTGTGTTAGCATAATCGTTATAAGTGTTTCTGCAAATTTTCACATCCTAATTCATTCGTTTGATTGGTCAATTTAGCAATTTAAGATCAAAGTTTTTGGTAGTGTTCTTCAACAAAAATCGAATTTTTACCATCAAAACGTGTTCTTTTTGCTTAGAAATTGATTGGGTTAGTGTTAGTTTTGTGTTTGGTATTGTTTCTAATCTTTCAGGAACAATTTTGAGTAACCCTAGTTGAGAAATCGATCGAACTGAGTAAACAGCCGCGGTGTCCGGACAAACCCAGCCGCAGTTTACGGACAAGTTCATTTTGTCCGGATGTTTGTGGTTCCATCCGGATTCTTCCAATTCTTCCGGACAACCAGTTTCTTCCGGGTAAGTCATCCATCCGGGTAAGTATCTTATAAACTCAAACCTATCCGGGTAATACTGTTCCGGATAACTCAAAGTATCCGGAAATCAATTTTATCCGGAAATCCATTTTTTACCCGGAAACTTCGTGGTATCCGGAAACTCCATTGTACCCGGAAACTTCACATCCAGAATCAGTTCACATCCGGTAACCTCAGTTATCCGGAAAGTGTGTGATATCTGCTATCCGGAAAGATTACTCTGTCCGGATTCTTTCTAATATCCGGACTCTTACAGATATCCGGACAATTCTATTATCCGGTATCCTCATCTTATCCGGATACTTCTGTTTTTTTTTTGGTTTTTGATCCATTTGCGTCAAATCTGATCCGAACAATTTCAGATCAGATAACTTATTTGGATTCCTATTCAGTAAGTTCAGGTTAGTCAAATCACTCGTAGACCCTGCGTTAGGATTTCACTTTTAGTGCCTTGCGTTAGGTTTACTCTTTGAATCAATCTACACGTCTGACGATCACTCCATTGCAACCGAAGATGTCTACTTCTCGTGATGCTCTCGCAATTGGCACTGACACCAAGCCACCGTGTCTCTATCCGAACGAGTACAGCCAATGGCGAGATAGGTTCATGATCTTCATAGAGTCCAAGGACAACTATGAGTACATCAAGAGAGCTCTGGATCATGGCCCAATTGCCGAGCCAATGAAGGACATAGCTGCAACTGCAACTGCAATAGCTCGACGTGAGAAGAAGACTCTTGCTGAGATGACAAAATTTGAAAGAGGCATGACTGAAGGTGAAAAGCATGCAAAGAGATATCTGATTCAAGCCCTTCCTAATTCTATCTACACTGCCATAGACAGTTACAAAGACACGGCTAAAAGCATGTGGGACCAAGTAGCCAAAATGATGCAAGGGAGCGTTGTAGGAAATCAGCTGAAGATAAATAGCGCGATAACCAAGTTCGATGGGTTCAAGCAGCGCAACGGTGAATCCCTTACCCAGACCTATGAACGTTTTTGTCTACTCCTCAATGAACTGAACAAGAATAAAATTGTTCGTTCCAATACTGAGAATGCACTAAAGTTCCTCAACAACTTGCTACCTGAATGGAAAGTGTATGCTTCTCATGTCAAGCACAACAACTTGATAGAGAACATTAGCATCAATGAACTGTATGAGACACTTCTCCAAGACGAAGATGAAGTGAATGAGCTTCTAGGAGAGAAGAAGAATGAGCCGAAACCATCTGCTGATCCAATTACCCTCATCACTTCCAAACAAGGGAAATCTTCAAGCAGTCAATCCAGACACGGTCCACAGCAAAGCTCCTCCGAGTCAGAACCTGAAGACGAGAAAGACGGTGATGATGATGATAATGAAGCATCAGACTTAATGAAAGCTATTGCCCTTCTAACTAAATCCTTTCAACAACAAAAGTTTTACAAGAAGCCTTCTTCCAATAGTCAACGCTACTCCACCTCCTCCAATAAGCGTCACGAGTATAAGGACCGGTATGAAGGAAAGAAGAAGGTAGAAGAGCAAGATAGATCCGAGAAGAAGGAGAAGACAGAGAAAGGTGACCGAAAGAAGAGAGACGAACCTGTGAAATGCTACAACTGCGGGAAACTCGGTCACTTCGCTAAAGACTGTCGTCAACCTACAGTGAAGAACTCTCACTATTATGAGGCTAAGCTTGCACTGGCCAGACAGAAGGAGGCTGGGGAGGTAATGTTCGCTGAAAATGAGTACTGGCTAGGCAGATCTGATGATGAGGAAGATTATGAAGGTGCTGATGCTTTCATGGGATATCAATCGTCTACGGATGAAGACAAGGCAACAGCAAATCAAGTACGTGACTCTTGCTTACAAAACTTCATACTTCAACTGCAAACCATCACAGAAAAGGCAAACTCCCTCAAAGCCACAAATGAAGAACAAAAGCTTGAAATTATTTCAATAACTGAAAAGCTTAATGTTCAAATGAAATTAACTGAGAAGTATAAGTCTGAAAATGCTGATTTAAAAGAGAGATGCAAAATTCTTTCATTAGCACCTAAAGACTTAAGGGCCAGATTATCTGATCTCCAACATCAGTTTGATTAGTGCTTGAATGAGAAAGAAGACATTACTTATCAATGTTCTTCTCTTCAAATTCAACACAAGGAGTATGTAGCTAAAATTTTAGATCTTGAAACCAAACTCCACAAAAGGGGTCAAACTGATCAAACCATTTTTTTGAACAAACCCAAAGAGTTCAAGTACTTTAACAAAGAATGGGGAATCGGATATGACAACCCACATTATCTGAAAAAGGGAAGGTATCAAGTCCCTACTCTGTATGATTTTGCTTGCTATGGATTAGATAAAAAATATCCAGAGTACGCAATTCAATGGACTGGTCCTCTTGAACCAAAAAAGGAGGAGGAAACCGAGGAACATAAACGCACACACAAACGAGGAATTCAACTTCCATTTTGTTATGAACCTTTAAACTACTCATATCAAAAGGACAAAAAGTATCTTTCCAATGACTACTTCGACCCCTACAAGGTAGATACACCCAAGGATTCCTCCAAGAAGGATGAGGATGTAGCACCTGCAACCAAGACTGAGACGGATGAGTTTAAACTCTATGTTCCTCCTCTCATCTTGGAAGCAAAAATTGTCGAGTTGGAGGAGTCGATTGAGAAAGAAAAGTCCACCTTTCAAAACGAAAAGAAAGTGCTCATCTCTGAGATTGAGAAACTCAAATCTGAGAAAACCAACTGTGTGTCAAGTGAGGAAAAGGAAAAATTTCAGTGGGAAATCAATACGCTCTCATCAAAACTGTCTGAAATGACAAGAGAAACGATGAAAGAGCATCTGATAAATAGTCAACTCCGAGTGCAGCTTGACTTGCTCCAAACTGCGAAGCAATTTTCACCTGAACTTTCCTCTAACTCATCTGACACATCCTCGTGTAAAGCCTTCATCGGAAATATCTCTTTGCAAGAAAATGAAGTTTCTCAAGATGAGTGTGTTAAAAGGAATTTAAATTCTGATTTTTCATACGCTTTCGCACCGAATTCCCCAAAGCACACAACCGAAAGCACAAAATGTTCCTCGCCTTCCACACATGATCCCATTCTGGATATTCCAAAAATAGATTTTTCAGAGTACATGAACTCCGAAGGTAACAGTGAAGAAGAGTTTGATTCGTTTCCCTTCGACAAACCTCTTCCAAGTCACACAGATTTTTTATCCCCCGTGGTCAATCATCTGGTTAATTCTTTAAAAGAAAGCTGTTCTCAAACAAAGGCCTCAGCTGTGATCAAGATTTCCCAGTCAAAACCAACCTCGAAACCTGTTTCCAAAAGGCAATCACAGCCAAGGCAAGCGACCGGACCATTGACTGCCAACACTACTATTTCTCCAAGTCAACCTGATTTTTTGTCTCCAGTGGTTAATCGTCCGGCCAATTTTCTAAAAGGCGACTGTTCTCAACCTAAGACTCCGGCTGTGATCAAGATTCTTCAAAATGTTTCCAATTCTCAAAAACAGTCACAGCCGAAGCAAAAGACCGAACGACCGACCACTAAAACTCCTGTTTCCTCAAAAGTCACTGATCATACTGTCCCTGCTGTTTCAGATAAAAATGGTCGTGCTAATAAAGAAACACCAAAGTGGCTAAAGAGGGAATCAGTCAAGAAGGATGCGTCAAAGTCTTCCCCACCTGTTTTCAATTCTAGAATAGACAAAGACAATTATGCTTGGAATCATTGGAACCATTTTGATGTTTATTTTCCCGTTAAAGTTAACTCTCTTAATCAATTGATTCAGTTATCGCATGATTGTTTATGTTGTTCTAATTGTGGTTGGAATGATTTTGATGATATTCACAATAATGATTGGTATGCGCCTTAATTTGTTAGTAACCTATTTCATAAGCGCAAACCCCATAATAACAAGCAACAACATCATTTCAAAAGGGGATTCAATCAAACGGTTAAACCATAGCGGGAGACCCGACCCATTCCTACACGGGATACTCCTACTGAGGTTAAACCGGCACCCAGGTGGAAATCTGCTCCAAAATCTGTTCCTCCAAAAGGTGTAAATTCTGCACTCAAGAGGCAACAAGTGCCAAAACCAGTTCCCTCCAATGGTGTAAAATCTACACCTAAAGGGACAGCTGAGTCAAAGCAGATTTCCCAAGGTAGTGCCAAATCTAACCCCCCAGGACCCAAAATTTTTTTGGTACCTAAACGTCACTAATCTTGTTTTGCAGAACGGTCATGTGTGGTACTTAGATTCTGGCTGCTCCAAGCACATGACCGGAAGAAGGGAGCTTCTCACGAATTACAAGGAAGAATACTGCGGAGACGTGAGATTTGGGAATAACGAGAAGTCGCCGATCGTGGGCTACGGCGACATCGTACAAGACAAGATAACAATCAAGAAGGTATCCCACGTCGCAGGATTAGGACACAATCTATTCAGCATCGGTCAATTCTGCGACAAGGATCTCGAGGTCAGCTTTAAAGCCACAAGGTGTAGAATCCTCAACAACGAAGGAGAGGAACTTCTGGTTAGAACTCGCAAGACCAATCTCTACACCAATGATCTCGCCGCTCTCAAGACAGATAAACCAGTATGTCACTTGTCAAAAGCCGACTTCGACCAAGTTTGGCTCTGGCATAGACGTCTTTCGCACCTCAACTTCAGAAGTATAAATCAACTGGAGCTAGGCAAACACGTCAAAGGCGTGCCCCAACTTCCGTTCGTGAAGGATCGTCTCTGTGGAGCATGCGAAAAGGGAAAGATGACGCGCGCATCACATCCGCCGAAGGCAACTCCGAGCACGACCCGGACTCTCGAACTCATTCATATGGATTTGTGTGGTCCAATGCGTATTCCGAGCATCAATAAACGCAAATACGTGCTCGTGATGGTGGACGACTACTCGCGCTACACTTGGGTGAGCTTCTTACGCTCGAAGGACGAAACTCCGGAGCTCATCATTGATCACCTGAAGACTGTCCAGCAAAACAAGCTTCAACACGTTCAGTCCATCAGAACTGACAACGGGACGGAGTTCAAGAATCAAAAGGTGGATGAGTATCTAAGAACGGTGGGCATCACACACACTTTCTCTGCAGCACGCACTCCACAACAAAACGGAGTAGTGGAAAGACGGAACCGTACCCTCGTTGAAGCTGCTCGAACAATGCTATCCCAAGCAAATCTACCGCTATATCTCTGGGCTGAGGCGGTATCTACGGCATGCTACACGCAAAACCGCTCTATCCTTCTCAAGCGGTTCAACAAAACACCGTACGAGATCATGAATAATCACGTTCCAACCGTCGGCTACTTCCATGAATTTGGATGCACTTGCTATGTGCTAAATGACAAGGATGATCTCGGGAAATTCAGCCCCAAGGCGGACGAAGGAGTTTTCATCGGATACTCCATGCAGGCTAAGGCGTATCGCGTTTACAACAAACGGACCAAATCCGTTGTTGAAAGCATAAACGTGACATTCGACGAAGCCGCAGACTTGGCTTCTGAACAACTCAGTTAAGAACCCGGTTTAACTGGAGTGCTAGCTTCCGGACCTTCAAGTTCGGGATCTGCACAAGCCACAATAAATCCGAATCATGCATCTTCATCGAATGCTGACTCTTCTGATTTAGATTTACTGTTTCAATATTTTTATGATGACATTATTAATTCTTCCACATCTGTCTCAGCGCAACCGCGACTTGAGGCTGCTCGCAATACGGATTCGGCCACTTTATCTGGTCCACCCCCGTCTACGAGTACGCCGTCAACATCTATAGAGACAGCCCAACCGTCATCATCTGATACGATTTCACCTAGTACTGTAACCCCCCGGAGGAACCCATACTCTCGGAGATCGCTCCTACTGATTCGTCATCTGCTACAACCGATGCTCAGCCTCTGAAGTCCTCGGAACCAGAAGTTGTTCAACCATCGACGAATCCTCCCCCACTTCCTCCAAGAAACACGACTGCGACTCTTGAACAAGTTCAAGACCTTCCATCCGGTGCATACGTGGATCCGGATACCTCTCACTCTACCTAGCAGCCGCTTCCGCACTCCACCAAATGGACGAAGGCCCATCCCCTACATCAGATCATCGGTGATCCCTCGACTCCTGTTCGTACACGAGGTGCTTCCGCCAACTTCTGTCTATTCTCCGGCTTCTTGAGCACAATTGAGCCGACGAGCGTCTACGAAGCACTCGAAGATCCAGACTGGATCGTTGCCATGCAAGAAGAGCTAAATCAATTCGAGGCTCTAAGGTATGGCGACTGGTTCCACGTCCTAAGCACAAGACGGTAATTAGGACCAAATGGATCTTCAAGAATAAAAAGGACGAAGATGGTATCGTTGTTCGCAACAAGGCGCGTCTTGTGGCCAAAGGGTACCGACAACAAGAGGGGATCGACTATGATGAGACCTATGCTCCGGTAGCGCGAATCGAGGCAATCCGTATGTTTCTCGCTTATGCCGCGCACAAAAACTTCACAGTCTTCCAAATGGATGTGAAGACAGCCTTTCTTTACGGCGACCTCCAAGAAGAAGTTTACCTGTCGCAACCCGACGGATTTGTAGATGACTCGAAGCCTGATCATGTCTACATCTTAGACAAGGCACTATACGGCTTGAAGCAAGCACCGCGAGCATGGTACAACACATTATCAAAGTTCTTGTTAGAAGCCGAGTTCACTCGAGGTACAATTGATTCTACATTGTTTATCAAGAACGAAAAGGGTCACATAATTCTAGTCCAGGTATATGTCGATGACATCATTTTCGGTTCTACTAGTCCTTTATATGCAAAGAACTTTGCCACTCTTATGGGATTTTTTTTTAAAATGAGTATGCTTTGTGAGATGAACTTTTTCCTTGGTCTTCAAGTTAAACAACTGTCGACAGGAATTTTCATAAACCAGTCCAAATACATCCGGGATATTCTTCGGAAATTCCAGTTGGACCAGTCCTCACCAATGAAAACTCCCATGGCAACCAATACAAAGCTTGACGTCGATCCTAACGGAAAGGCTGTCAACGCCAAATTGTATCGGGGAATGATCGGTTCTTTAATGTACCTCACTGCCAGTAGACCGGACATCATGTTCTCGACATTTCTTTGCGCCCGTTATCAGTCAAACCCTAAAGAGTCTCATTACAATGCTGTTAAACGAATTTTTCGTTATTTACGTGGTACTGCTGATCTTGGCCTTTGGTACCCGAAAGAGACAGGTTTTGGCCTCTCCGCTTACTCTAATGCGGATCACGCGGGATGCATGTTGGACCGCAAGAGCACCTCGAGACACATTCAGCTCTTGGGAGATAGCCTGGTAAGTTGGGCTTCGAAGAAACAACAATGTGTTTCAACATCAACTGCTGAGGCGGAGTATGTAGCCGCCACAAGTTGCTGTTCCCAAGTAATCTGGATGAGGACGCAACTCAAAGACTACGGCTTTACGTATGTCAAAGTCCCGATCTACTGTGACTCGAAGAGCGCAATTGCCATATCAAACAAACCCGGTCCAACACACCAAGACGAAGCACATCGACGTTCGGTATCATTTTATTAAGGATCACGTCGAAAGAGGTACAATCGAACTCTACTTCGTAAATACGGAACATCAATTAGCAGACCTTTTTACCAAAGCCTTGGACGAAAAACGCTTTAAAACTCTTGTGTTCAAGCTAGGTATGCTAAATCTGAAGACTTAATCCAACTGTGTGCCCGTTACAAGTTCCATACATATACGAGTAACTGTCTTCTCATCATCCGGTGTTTACCCTCCTGATGCATGAGCACACACTTCCTCGCCCTTGTATTCTACTTGTTCTAGTCACACCGCTAGATTTAGTCTCTGTATGTATTAGGTAGATATCAATTTGTTTTCTTTTCACTCTTTCTTCGTGTGTTTCTATTTTCTAATACTGTCGTCTATATTTTATTTCACTATCTCTGTGCTTTCACCAAATGTTCTCGTGTTCAGGGGGAGCACAATGCAATATCAGGTAAGTTTCCTCATACTTTGAGGGGGAGCGTCACACACAGTTTTTTTTCTTTACACGTCAAAAGTTTTTGTGTGTGGGCACTCCTATGTCTAAGTTATGGTCATCACTTGAGGGGGAGCGACACAGGTATTCTCTTAAACGCTTACAGTTTTTTGTGTGTCGGACCCTTCCACTGCACCCTACTACACTATCCGAGGGGGAGCAATGAAAATCCCCTGCTAAGTTTGAGGGGGATCGAGAGAAAGATACCTTCCAGTTCAGTTTCCTGCAAAATTCACGGAACGGACTGTTCAGAGTTATCCGGAAACCTTGTGTATCCGGACAACTCTTGCATCCAGACAACTCTTGCATCCGGACCGGGTAGATATCCGGGTCGGCTAGGTACCCGGACTCCACCCGGGTATATATTGGTATCAGGCCTTCTCATTCTTCACTTATCCGGATACTGCAAAAACCCTAAACCCTCTTCTCTCTCTCTCTCGCACACGGACTCCCCTCACGTAGACGATTCACGGTGTTTTTAGTCCCCATCTTCAGGTATGTTACTCGTTTCTCTCTCTCGATCACATTTCGACTAATTTTGCACACATCACACCGCAAACCGACCTCTGATTGGGTTGATCCAACAGTGACCGAAACCCTTGAGGGTTTTTCGTCGGTTTAGCTCCACTGGATGCGATTCATGGGTTGTCAACACTCCAATAAGCTGATATTCGTTCCTGGACAACCTTTATGCACCCTAACACTTGATTGGGATCTCCTGTTTGCCAAAATGCACGATTGAGTCTTCGTCCGGACACATTCGTCGTGTCTGGACACCTTCAACACCACGATGATCCATCCGGACACTACCATCACCCGGATACGATGTCGACCGAGCCTAGGAGTACTGTGTTAGCTTTATTTAGCCCCCAATTTATATGAATGTTTTATTAAGAAACACTTTAAATTAGTGTAAGGGTCTATTTGTAGTTTATTGAGTGTATAGGGCTGATTTTGTAAATAACATATTAGTTATGGGTTATACTTATAAATAACCTATAGGCATGGGTTATGGCCATGAACTGAGTACGACTCATTAAATGAGGCATGCCCTTCCCTTTCCACATGGCAACTTCTGATAAGCTACAACTTGACAAGTTGTTGAATAGCATTTAATGAATGCTGAACCTACTGCTATTCACATCATGTCTCTTGTACCTTTCACACTTAATTGTCAAACTATTAGAAGTAGTATAAAAATAAGACTCTTGTTGAGATCTTAAAAAAGCTTGATCATAAAATATACATAGCTTCAAAGAGTGAGTTGTTCTTAATTTTTATATTGTAAACTCTTCTCTTTATCAGTCAATACAAAGATTATTGCTATTATTATTGTTACTTCTTGTATCTGGGATCCAACAATTGGTATCAGAGCCATCTCGGTGATTTGAAGAAATCGAACGAAAGCAGAAAAGGCAAGAAATTTCGTATTGAATTTTCTGGAAAACGCAGCGAACCGTTTTTTCTATTCCCGGAGTTCGCACCGTCGGATCGTCGCGATATTTGGACAGAAGCTTCACAACACTCTGTTCTACATTCTGAACGGTGGGATTAATCGTTTAAGGTCCAGAAGGTACTCGTTTTATTTTCGTCGTAGTGCAGTAATATTTTGGGTAAAACGATCATCAATCGGATTTAATTTTTGATTTTTCTTCCGCAAGATTTATTCTTCAAAGTAACACCGATAACGATCATTTTTTCAAGTAACAATATGTCAAGACTAAGATTTAGTGCTGATGCAGATGCTCATTATTATTCTAAACTCAGTACTAATTTTCGCAAAATAATTCCTACTCTTGAGAAAGAACTAGAAGAAAGGAACAAGAGCATTCTTATTGATTCAGGTAAGATTACTGAACTTGAAAAGTCAGGTAAACTCCTATCCTCTGAAATCATCGAGCTTAATAGAAATTTATCCGAGTCTGAAAAAGAGAAGAACAGACTTGAACTTAAATGTTTAACATTTTCTAATCTGGTGTCTGATTTTAAAAAGGTTGTGGTCTGTGAAAGAAAGAATTTTGAAAAGAAGAAAACTGTTTTTGAAATAAAGTCTGTGGAGTTTTCTTGCAAAATCTCAGAACTACAGAAAACTCTTGAAAAGGAGAGGAAAGAGTCTGATTTTGAAAGAAAGGAATCTGAACAGTTGAAGCTTCAAAGATTTCAAGAATTAAATCAAAAAGATGACTTTGAAAGAGAAAGAAGGATTTTTAAAACCGAAATATCCAAACTGACAAAGAGACTCTCTGATTTGTCAACTAAGATCATGTTGGAGAAGAGATGTAAATTTGATCTCCAAACGATGGTTGAAGTGAGTTTAAAGGAAAAGAATGATTTAGCTAAAAGTCTCAAAGAATTTGACTTTGCAGACTCCAAGTGTTCACTTAAAACAACTTCAAGTTCAATAAACAAGAACAGTTCTTCAAAAGGGTTCATTAAGCCAAATAAGTTTTCAAAAAATCAGATCTCCACTTCTAATTTTTTCCATGATCGTAGGCTACACAACTCAGTTAATCAAGCTTTTAGAAGAGTGAAAATGGTTTGGATAGTGAAAGGCTCTACACTTGTTCAAAACGTTCAAAAACCATTCATTTCTGTTGAGTATGACAAGATCAACAAAGCATTTCATGCAAATTCTAACAAAATAGGACCCATTTGGAAATGGGTACCAAAAATTGTTTGATCTGTCTTGCAGGTACGTGGACTCCTTAATACATCTGTTAAGGACTCAGGCTTCAAAGTTCAATATGGGCTCTTAAACACTCAGTTTAAGACTCATCCTTCAAAGGCAATTAATTTCTGTGCACAACAGTACATAACTTAAGTAATATGACAGCATGCTGACAGATTTGCGATGCTGTAGTAAATTGATCATATATCACTGGTCAAGACACCAATTGATGTGATTCAAAAGGCCCTGGATTTAAAACACATTGATGAACAGATTTCGTGTTTTGAGATTTCAAAGATTCGAAATTTATAAGGGTCATATACATCGTTGAAGTAGACAACAGTGTGCTGATACAAAGCTGTTGGACAGATCTGCGCGACTATGGTAAATCAACCGTATCTTATTCGTCCGAGCTCCAAAAGAGGTGATTCCAGATGATCTGAAAATATAACAAACCAATTCACACTCTATATGTTTTGAGTTTTTGCAAACTCCAGAGCTATCATGGTGTAAAGTAGTGTCGAAGTTGGTGTAAAACGTCTGGCAGAGGACTTAGAAGAAATCAGCAAGAGCTCACCAGAGCTCTGTTAGACCTCATCAGAGCTCTGTCAGAAACTTCTATTCCACCAGAGATAACCAACAGAGCAGAGGTACCTCAACAGAGCAGAGGTACACCAACAGAACAGAGGTACAACAGAGCAGAGGTACAACAGAGCAGAGGTACTTGCTGTCAGCTTTGCGCACCTGTCGTATTTTCAACAGAACTCCCTCCTCGAAGCTCCAAATTTGATGAGTCCAGATGCGTTGGATTCCTAAGACACAGATGAACAATTCTCGTGCTTTGAGATTGGTCTGAATCGGTGTTCTTCTTGGTCAGAACCTCTGCTAAAGTCAGTATACATCTGCTGGACAGAGTTGTGTTTCACTAAAATCATCATCAGAGCTCCGTCGGCACTGCGATCAACCTCTGCCGCCATACCTTTGCCGACCAACCTCTGTGGTACTGTTCACCACAGAGCCTCTGTGAAATCCAACAGAGCCTATGTGGACTGAACCTCTGCGACTCAACCTCAGCCCGATTTTTGCTTACTTGCTGTCAGCTTTGCGCTGCTTCAGAAACATGCGCATAACTGTTGACTCGGTGCTCCAAATTACTCGATTCCAGTTGCATTGGAAAGATATTTCACAGACGCACGACTTTGATGTTCTGAGTTTTCTCAAATTATTAGTGCTGATATGCCAAAATCAGCTTCAAAGTCTGCTGTAAGGTGCTGGACCGAAAGCATGACATTTAATTCATGCTCCTTCCGCTTTCAAGAACGGTTTCTCTCGACGTTTCTACATCCAAAGTGTAGAACCAGTACCTCATCAAAATTATTGCTTCTACATAACTCAGTGTAGGACCAGTACCTCAGATATGTTCAATTCAGAGTTTTTACTGGTATTTCTAAACTCTGACCCCCTGCACCTTTTTTTTGAATTATCAAGTGCTTTTGGATATTCCTAACAAATGAGGAATCATTAAAGATGATTACAAACACCTTTTGATTTTTACAGGATATCTGATTTCAAGTTAAGCTTAAAAGAGATTTAATGCTCAATTTGAGGGGGAGAATGCCAATCTTACCATGTACATCTAAAGGTAAATTTCTAAATCTTTAGACTCGTCATTTTTAAAGAAGGCTAACTTTAAAATGATAAAACCTTTCTAAAATGGTCAAACCACTTCTAGATGCTAAATGTTTTTTCTGATATAGAAGTTGGATTTTAAATGGTTTTGTGACTTCTGATCATCTCAGACCAGGACTCGTTCTTAAAAGATTGACTTCTAAACATGTCAGTTTAGAACTCGTACTTCAATGTGTGATTATTGTTTTATTTGGTTCATTAAAGGAGTGTTAGGAATTACATCATTTCTATGGTCTATCCAGAACCGGAAGGACCTACCAAAGAAACACATCCTTTTTAGACAACAGTGAGGGGTCTAGATGTAGACGAGTTTGGAGAGGAAAGAATATGGTGAGGATGTGACAGGACTTAAAAGAATTATTGGTCCTCACCAAACCGAGTCAGTTATCCGGGTAACCACATAATCTATTCATTCTCGTTCTTTGGAGATGAATATTGAAACAGACATGGACCCAATGTCGATAACTCGTGTCACCCCACCTAGCCACTCAAGTATCTCCCAACAGATGCTTGTTTCATATATGCACGGAGAATTATCACATAATCTATCTATTCCTCGCTCGGAGGTCTTAGATATTGAAAAAGGAAGACATCAGCTCCGGTCTCCGAACTTCATTTCTAATCACTGAGTCTATTGATTTTTAAACTTGAGTCCCAGGTTGAATCAATTTTTGAGCCAAACATATATAAATTATTTCTTTCACACATGCACGAGTCTTTGTGATTCCCATCAGATATCTTCGTGATATTGCCGGAACAGTTTGAGAAGTAATTTTTAATATTTTACTTCTGTGATAACTGGAAGTCCTATCAGAGATACCCCGATGCCAACTCTGAATATAGGCCACACAATTATTTTAATTGTTGTGATAACAGTTGCTATGTGCTTTTGTGTTAGATGATTACCCCTAGTTACTTATTCTTTAAATGCAGATTCTAATGAGCCGAATGTGTTCGCTACTCTTCATCTCCTAGCTGTTTATCTACCACCGGTTATTACTCAAACTGGTTATACAAGCTTCCGCACATCAAATCGTTCTCTGATTGTTTGAGTTAAATCTTTGGGAGACAACCAAGATCAAAAAGGTAAAGCAACAGTCAAGGGGGAGTATGCAACATTCAAGGGGGAGTTAAAGAAAGAATTGAATCAACTGACTTTGTGGAAGATCATGCAAAGACTCATCATGCAAAGAAGACTCTTACAAGACTTGAAGAATGACACTCCAAAGCTTCTAAAGAAAGCAAGGGGGAGACTATAAAGTGATGCTTTCTTTATAAAACATTAGGGGGAGATTGTTAGCTTTATTTAGCCCCCCAATTTATATGAATGTTTTATTAAGAAACACTTTAAATTAGTGTAAGGGTCTATTTGTAGTTTATTGAGTGTCTAGGGCTGATTTTGTAAATAACCTATTAGTTATGGGTTATACTTATAAATAACCTATAGGCACGGGTTATGGCCATGAACTGAGTACGGGTCATTAAATGAGGCATGCCCTTCCCTTTCCACATGGCAACTTCTGATAAGCTACAACTTGACAAGTTGTTGAATATCATTTAATGAATGCTGAACCTACTGCTATTCACAACATGTCTCTTGTACCTTTCACACTTAATTGTCAAACTATTAGAAGTAGTATAAAAATAAGACTCTTGTTGAGATCTTAAAAAAGCTTGATCATAAAATATACATAGCTTCAAAGAGTGAGTTGTTCTTAATTCTTATATTGTAAACTATTCTCTTTATCAGTCAATACAAAGATTATTTCTATTATTATTGTTACTTGTTGTATCTAGGATCCAACATACTGTTTGGGCAAAAAATCACGTCGCTCGACCACGACCAGAACAGGTAAGACGTATGATTAAGGACTATATCTTGTATTAAGATAAGGTCTCGACAAAGACCCAGAACACCATCGTCGTCCTTCATAAAAGGTAAGTCGAGAGTTCCTTACGACGCTCGACCATAGCGTCGCCCGATCCGCACGACTATTATCAAAGGACGTGCGACTTCGACCAAAGCTAACGTTAACCATGACCGTTTATTAAGTGTTTAATGCAGGAGTAAAAGTCATTAAGGAGCAACGACTATAACCGACGCAATCATTAAACAGCCGGCGACCGTAACGGACGAAGATCATTACTCCGGCGACCGTTTCCAACCGTTAAGGCCATTAAAGGAGCATTCATGGATGAAGCTAAGGACGCGAAGACTATAAATATCAAGCTCAATCAACATTTCAACACATCGAATATCCGGCGATTAACAACCGAAGGAATATCCAAGAACACCTGAAGTGAAGAACCATTATTCTAAGTATCGCTCTCGACGCACGACAACAGCCCTCGACCAGCAGTTCACACTTTGTTTCGTACACGACAAACACCTATTTTTACATTCAAACACTTGTACTTTACATTTCGAAGCATTTTCTTCATTTGTATTGTAATCACTGTACGATTGACACCAGTATCCAAGGACATCGCCCTGATTGGCGACCATAGTGCAGCGACGACACCCCCTGTCGTCCGCAGTTTTTTTCCTCGATTGAGGTTTTTCCTGCGTCATCAAATCCCTTGTTTCTTTATTTTATTTATCGTCGCACGCCTCGTCGAAAGATTCTTTCTTTAGTTGTTTAAGTCCACATCGACCTTAAGTTGTCCCTTTGATGCGATTTTTGGCATTAACAAGTACCATCCAGGATCAGGACGCTCTAGACGACTTTAGGACTTTAGCAAAAATCCCTGCGGGGATTACTGTGAGCAAGGCCGATAATATTCGACCGGAGATGTGTACCGAGGGGTACGTCGTGATATACGAGTATCCCTTTAGAATAGGCTTCGAGTGGCCCTACTCTCCTCTGGCGAAGTCTATTATGTGCAAGTTTGACCTCTCGCCTGGACAACTGATGCCCCAATTCTGGAGGGTGATCCAGGTTATCGAGCGACTTACCTCACACTGGGAGTCGCCGATGAACGTAAAAGACCTTTTGACTGCTTATCAGGTCAAGAATGATACATACCGTCGCTACAACCTCTTCTCGAGGTATAAGGGCGACCGTACCTTGGTCCAAAAAACTGCGGTCAACGACCGCAAATGGAAGACCAGGTACGTCTTCGTACGAGTAGCGACGCTGGACTCTGATAGTGATTGGATCAGGTCTGGATGGAACATGGCCGGTGAGTTTTAGCTGTAGTCGAGCGTCTGCTTTGTTATATTCGTCACTTTGCTTTTTGGCTAATCTTCTTTCTCTGTGTTTTCAGACATCAATTTTAACAGCGTAGAGCCCAACGACGATTCCAAGGCTAAAATCGAGAAGTTCTTGGAAATTAGCATAGACGATCGATCGTTCGTCACACGCCATCTAATAGACGAAGACGACAACACGGTTTTCTTGAGTGATACGATACAGTTGGGTCAAGAGGAGAGAGAGAAAGAAGAAAAGGAGAAAGAAGAGAAGGACGAGTCTGAGGATACCGAGGAGACTGAGGAAGAGGAGAAGAAAGGGGAGTCGAAAGAAGAGATGACTGGTAAGTGTACCTTACTTTGTTCGACATGCTTCTCTCTTCGTTTTAGTCGCCTAACTGTTCTTTTTTCTTTGTTTCACAGGAGAATCCCAACAGCCACAGCCGAAGATGTCGTCTGTGATGGCCAAGAGGGCGACTCAGGCCGAACTGGCTCGCCAGGCGAGGTAAAGAAGGAAGGAAGCCCCGACAGCTGGGTCGGGGGTCCTTAAGAGAAAAGAGGCTCCGACTACGGGGTCGGGAGTTCTCAAGAGTACGAGGACGTCCGTCCTGAAGGAACCGTCTTTGAAGATGGGCGGCTTATCGAGAGTCGTCTCGCCAGAGAAGGCGAAGGTGTCGTCCGTATCTGTCGAGAAGACTTCCGACACGGTTGACATGACTCCTATCGATCCTGCGCATCCGGCGAAGTCGAAGGTGTCTCCTGATGCCACGTCAGGCCCCTCGTTGGCCGAGAAGGGCAAGGGTATGTAGACGGGCTTTGGAGAGGAAACGACGGTAAACTTCACGTTGCCGTCGGATTTCATGGTGGACAATGTCCTGGACGGGACGAGCTTGTTTCCCCACTTGGATAAGTTTCAGCTCCCCTCTTTTAGGGAGCGCTTCAACGGGGTCTCCATTGATAGTGCGGGGTCCTATGTTGCCGGTCTGGCGTTTATGGTAAGTCTATCTTTCAAGACTTTGTTTTTCGTTTTTCGTTGTTGTTGTTGTTGTTGTTGTAAGTCCAGGATTCACTCTTACAATCAATATATCAATGTATGAAACAGTAATTGAGAAGTAATATGATCAAACCAATTGTATTCAATGAAGAACAGATTTACAGATCTTAGAGAGAGAGTATCTCAAAGATTACAAAAGATGAATACAAATATATGCGGGAGAATCAGTTAGCAATGTAATGCTAACCACTATATATACTGCAACGGAAATATTAAAGCTACAATACATATATGAAAGACTAATAAGAACAATACACGTATCCTAATTAGTTAACCAAAATACAAAGTAAAGTATCTAGTTATAAGTTCTGAACATGTTGTTCAGAACTTCTGAACATAATTCTGATTAAGCATCTCAGAACTTCTGGCTCTTCTTCTCAGACTTCTGTACTTGGTAATCTTTCAAAGCAATCCTTCTGAGCTTTTGTAGTTAGAACTCTGACTCTTCTCTTTAGAACTTCTGAGCCTTCTTATCAGAATTCAATACTTGGTTTATTGACAAAACTCAGATCTAACAATCTCCCCCTTTTTGTCAAATAAACTTATACTTTGTATCACCAAGCTCTTTCAATGCAGGAACAATTTTCTGTAACAGAACATTTCTCTCAGTAAGTCTCTTGTCAATTCTATCAATAATTTCCTGAATAGTTTCAACTTGCTGAGTGATCACTTCTTGAGTCATATTAGCTTGCTTCACCTTCATCACCCTTTTCTCCAAATTATGCTTGATGAATCTCAAAGTTCCAGAGCTATATTTTGCAGTCTCCTTTGCTCTGAAAAAGATCTTTTCACTCTTGTTTTTCAAAAAGACTCCCAATTCTGGATGTTTGCACACACTTCCAGTTCTTAATACTTGCTTCTGATTATGATCTGTAATGGGTCTTGAAAGATAGACACCTGGCCTTTGTAAATACAGAGCTATTTGAAAATCTGTATAACAATGCCATCTTAGGATGTAAAACATAGCTTCAATCACTACACTCCTTGCCTTCCTTTCATTCTTATCTTTACTTGATTCTTTGAAGCATAACATACTTCAGAAAGATAGATTTCTGAAGTATTGACTCAGAATCTCTGACCTTAAGACTCAGAAGTTCTGAACTCAAGACTTAGAAGTTCTGAACTCAAGACTCAGAAGTTCTGAACTTAAGAGTCAGAAGTTCTGAACTTAAGACTCAAAAGTTATGAACTTAAGAATCAGAGTTCTGGGTACACTACTCAGACAATTTTACTTGGAAAAATTTAACATTTTATTTTTAAGAAACACAAATATTTTCAATTAGTCAGATTAAGCATTCCTATTTTACATATGAGAAAAGAAAACCTTTTGTGATCAAGAGGCTTTGTGAACAAGTCAGCCAATTGATACTTTGTATGCACAGAGTGCATCTCTATAGTTCCTTTTTCCACATAGTCCTTTATAAAATGATACCTCACATCTATGTGTTTAGTCTTTGAATGTTGAACAGGATTCTGAGTAATGGCAATTGCACTTTCTGAATCACAATAGATGGGAACTTTGTTGAGCTGATATCCATAATCCATGAGTTGTGTTCTCATCCACAAAGTTTGAGAGCATGCAGCAGCAGCATCAACATACTCTGCCTCAGTAGTTGAAGTGGACACACAATTCTGTTTCTTTGATGCCCAACTCACTATTTTATCCCCCAAAAAATGACAAGCACCAGAAGTACTTTTTCTGTCCAACCTACTTCCTGCATGATCAGCATCAGTGAAAGCAGTCAATTTGAAGTCAGTTTCTTTTGGATACCATAAACCTAGATCAGGTGATCCTTTGAGATATCTTAAAATCCTTTTGACAGCCAACATATGTGATTCTTTTGGGTTAGATTGAAATCTAGCACAGAAACAAGTAGAAAACATGATATCTGGCCTACTTGCAGTAAGATAAAGTAAAGATCCAATCATGCCTCTATAGAGTTTGTTGTCTACTGAAACTCCTTTGAGATCAGCATCTAACTTTATGTTTGTTGCCATAGGTGTTCTCATAGAAGCACAATCAGACATTTTGAACTTTTTCAGAATGTCTCTGACATATTTTCCTTGATTTATAGAAATACCACTTGGTAATTGTTTGACTTGAAGACCAAGGAAAAAATTCAGTTCACCCATCATGCTCATTTCAAATTCAGATGACATGATTTTAGAAAAGTTATCACATAGTTCTGCACTAGTAGAGCCAAATATTATGTCATCAACATAAATTTGAATAAGAATTAAATCCTCACCCTGTTTCTTTAAAAACAAAGTTGTGTCAATCTTACCTTTCTTGAACCCTGAAACTAACAAGTGTTGAGTAAGAGTGTCATACCAGGCTCTTGGTGCTTGTTTTAGACCATATAAAGCTTTGTCTAAAATATAAACATGATCAGGAAATTCTGGATCAACAAAACCTTCAGGTTGATGAACATAGACCTCTTCATTAAGTTTTCCATTTAGGAAGGCTGATTTGACATCCATTTGATACACTTTGAAATTCTTGTGTGCAGCATAGGCCAAGAATATTCTGATTGCCTCTATTCTTGCCACTGGTGCAAATGTTTCATCATAATCAATTCCTTCTTGTTGACAGTATCCCTTAGCAACCAATCTTGCCTTGTTTCTGATAACAACACCTGACTCATCCTTTTTGTTTCTGAACACCCATTTAGTTCCAATGATAGATTTACCTTCAGGCTTTGGAATGAGTCTCCAAACTTTGTTTCTTCCAAATTGGAGCAATTCCTCTTGCATTGCTGAAATCCAATATGGATCCTCTAGGGCTTCATTAGCTTTCTTAGGTTCAATCACACTTAAGAAACCATCAAACATTGCTTCATTTGCTGTAGCTGATCTGGTTTTTACTCTTGCTGATGGATCACCTATTACTTGATGAATAGGATGATTTTTAGTCCATTTATTTGCACTAGGAAGCACATCAATCTCTGAAAAATTGATGTTTGTATCATTCTCATCAATGATTGCTTGTAATTCTGAGCTGTCCTCTTGTTCTGATATATGTGTAGAAGTTGTATCCAAGTTTGGATTCTGAGTAGTGAAGTCAGAATTCTGAGTGACTTGGTCAGAGTTCTGAATACAACGATCAGAATTCTGAGTACAAGGTTCAGAATTTTCACTACATGTATTTATCAAATTTGGACATTCCTCAGATGGACCTTTATCAGAAATTACAGTTGATTGAACTATTTCTAGAGTTCTATCTTTCATCTCTTTTACCATCTTTGGGTTTTCATATTCTGCATAAGAATCAGAAATTAGTTCTAGAAATGCATCCTTAAACAGTAAATTGAGTTCTGAACAAATAGGATTAGAATTTGTATCAGAGGTCATTTTTGTCTTGTTTTTCATGAGTTCTGAACTGTCTTGTTCAGAAGTCTTCATTCTGGCTTCATCAAATGTTACATTAATGCTTTCCATCATCCTCTTGGTTCTTCTATTGTAGATTCTGAATGCTTTGGAAGTTAATGAATAACTAACAAAGTATCCTTCATCTGCCTTTTTATCAAATTTGGCAAGATTTTCTCCGTCTTTAAGAACATAGCATCTGCAACCAAAAACATGAAAGAATTTGATTAAAGGTTTTCTTTTATTTATCAGTTCATAAGCAGTCTTATTTAATCTTTTATTGATTAAAGTTCTGTTCTGTGTAAAGCAAGCAGTTGCAATTGCTTCAGCCCATAAGAAAGTTGGAAGATTTGAATAAGCCAACATGGTTCTTGCAGCTTCCACTAGAGTTCTGTTTTTCCTTTCAACAACACCATTTTGTTGAGGAGTTCTGACAGCAGAGAAATTGTGAGAAATCCCAGAACTTTCTAAAAAATTCTGAAGAGTCTCATTTCTGAACTCTGTTCCAACTTTTCAGCAATCATTTTGATATCTTCATCTTCTTCTGATCCCTCTTCCTTATCAGATTCCTCCAGCTTTGGTATCTCAGATAGATACGCAGTCTTCTTGGGTGCTTTAACAATTTTGGACTTTGACAGAAAAGCTAACTGTTCTGCAACATTTTTCTTTTCTTCAACCACAATTTTAATAGAGTCCTCATGCTGATTTAGTACACAAAATAGATCATTGAGATCTTCTTCACACATATCCTTATTCATTTGTAGACTGATAGCAAATGATGACCATTCTGAGTTTAGACTGTTCATAAATTTGTAGTTTATTTCTGACTTTGTCTTTTTCAGGCCATTTCTTCTTAAATCATTCAGTATAGTACAAAATTTACTATACGTCTGAGTCAAGCTTTCAGATTCTTTAGCCTTGAACCTTTCATAAGCATTTATGCTTTGGTTTAGTTTTGCTTGAATTGATCTGACAGTTCCTAACATCTGTCTTTCCAGTTCATCCCACATTTCCTTGGCGGATGATCCACTGTCAATTCTGTTTAGGACTTCATTCGGAACGGCCAATGTCATCAATGTGATGGCTCTTTTGTCTATAGCATGCCTATTTTTCTGTTCTGTTGTGTATTGAGAATAATTCTTCTTCACCCTTGTTGCCGAAATTTCTGGAGTTGTCTCTGTTTCAGGAGTTGCAGCCACATCGATATAAACTTCGATAGGACCTTCTCGGATTGAAACCATCAGATTTTCATCTATGTTATCCAGGAATTGGATCATTCGGATTTTCCATTGCTGGTACTCTTCAGGAATTAGAACAGGTGATTTTGTTTCAGATCCCATAGCTAGATACTCTTTAGAAGACATGATTGTAAGAGATTTTCAACAGATAGACAAATTTGAATTTCTTGATCGAAAGATAACAATTAATTCAAGAATTGATAAGAATTCAAGAATTGGAACTAGCAGCGGAATCGATTTTTGAACGAATCAAGAAATCTTCAAGAAATTGATCAATTAACCTTCGCGATCACGATCTTGAACAAATTTGTTTGTTGATTGGCTCTGATACCAATTGTAAGTCCAGGATTCACTCTTACAATCAATATATCAATGTATGAAACAGTAATTGAGAAGTAATATGATCAAACCAATTGTATTCAATGAAGAACAGATTTACAGATCTTAGAGAGAGAGAGAGAGTATCTCAAAGATTACAAAAGATGAATACAAATATATGCGGGAGAATCAGTTAGCAATGTAGTGCTAACCACTATATATACTGTAACGGAAATATTAAAGCTACAATACATATATGAAAGACTAATAAGAACAATACACGTGTCCTAATTAGTTAACCAAAATACAAAGTAAAGTATCTAGTTATAAGTTCTGAACATGTTGTTCAGAACTTCTGAACATAATTCTGATTAAGCATCTCAGAACTTCTGGCTCTTCTTCTCAGACTTCTGACTCTTCTTCTCAGACTTCTGTACTTGGTAATCTTTCAAAGCAATCCTTCTGAGCTTTCGTGGT
Organism: Saussurea involucrata; assembly: GCA_033807775.1. Lineage (NCBI taxonomy): Eukaryota > Viridiplantae > Streptophyta > Magnoliopsida > Asterales > Asteraceae > Saussurea > Saussurea involucrata. The sequence continues at coordinate 54,005,872 of CM066324.1, forward strand.
TAGAACTCTGACTCTTCTCTTCAGAACTTCTGAGCCTTCTTATCAGAATTCAATACTTGGTTTATTGACAAAACTCAGATCTAACAGTTGTCATTGTCGTTGTCGGGTATTTTACTAAGGTGTTTTCATATCTTTCAGACGTTTCAGTCTTCCTTGGCTCTGTATGCCGAGACGTTGAAGATTGAGGGTCTAGTATCCTCTGCTATTAAGAGAGAGGATGCGGCATTGGCGAGGGAGAAGTCCACACTAGCGCGCATTGAGGGTATCTCGAAACGACTTGACGAAGCTCTGGATGAGTTGGAAGCCGTCGAACATGCGAGGACCGATGTGAATGCTCGTCTGAAGCAATCCTGCTCTATAATCGCCGACCAGAGAGAGAAGTTGGACAGGAGGCATGCGTCCTTGGACATGAAGGAGAAGGAGGTCGAGGAGTCCAAGCCCAAGGTGGCGGACCTGGAGAAGAAGGTGAGGGAGACATGAAGGAGAAGGAGGTCGAGGAGTCCAAGCCCAAGGTGGCGGACCTGGAGAAGAAGGTGAGGGAGCTCAAAGATGAGGTTGCGTCTACCTTTGCCCTTGCTCGCCTGACAGCTCGGGCGGCGATCATGCGGCAACACTTGTCGGGGAAGAACCCCCTGGCCTTGGCGTCGACCGAACTTGCTCACTTTCTGAGTGAGGTCGGGTCCGCAAGGGATCTCGACTCTGATGATGAGAAAGAGGTTGAAGAAGAAGAGGTTGTAGACGAAGGTCCCCATGGTGAAGTTTTGGGCAAGGATGCTCCCGGCGCTCCTTCTAATCCTTAGAGAATTTTTTCATTTGTCTTAGTTTCGAATGCTCGACCGTTGGTGGTCGAGCTGTTTCGATGTGATAGAATATTCAAGTCATAGCCCTGAACACTTATGTCATGCAACTTTACGAGATTAAAGTCGTGTAGTAGACTTTGCAATCTTATGTCGTGCGATCTGCGATAAAACAACGTCAGAGGTTAGTCGTTGGCTAGCCAACGACCCTCCGATGCTTAAGTCAGTAATCGTCGTAATAAAAAATTGTATGAAGAAAAAATACCTTCTCAGACCCTTAAAGGGAGATTTGCCCCCTTCTCAGACCCTTAAAGGGAGATTAACCCCTTCTCAGACCCTTAAAGGGAGATTTGCCCCCTCGTCATTTATCACCTTATTCCTTTTAGGAGCGAATAAGTTTAAATGACGGGTTGACACGAGTTTTTGGGAATTGACGCCAAGGTATATGTCGACCATGCTATCGGACGAAATAGTCGGTATGTTCCTGTAGGAAAGATATTAGTTGGTTTTTAGAGTATGGATCGAGGGACGAACCTGTCGAGACTTTCCGATCGTGCTTGCTTTGATCTAGAATGCCTGTGTCGATCTGTGACTGCAAGATGGCCTACTTTCGCGGATATAAGGTGGTCTTATAGCAGTCGCGGGTGACTTTCGGCTCACTTTTGATCTCCTAGATTCCCCACGGCGTAGGAAACTTCATGGTCTGATGGTACGTCGAGGGGACTGCTTTCATTTCATGGATCCATGGTCGGCCTAAGATGACGTTATAGGCTGACGAGCAGTCAATAACACTTAACTTGGTCTGCTTATTGATTCCACCTGCATACACAGGCAAGGTAATCTCTCCAAAGGTGCTCGTCGCTTCTCCATTGAAACCGACCAAGGTTTTCGAGCGTCGGGTGATCTCCGATCGGTCGATTCCCATGGCTTTGATGGTGTCAAGGAAGACGACGTTCGCTGAACTGCCTCCATCGACCAAGACTCATCGGGTTAAACAATTACCAATCGTGAATTGAATGATCAACCCGTCATGATGCTTCTGATACGAGTCGTCGAGGTCGTCTTGGTCGAATGAAATCTTCATGGCCTCTAACTCCAGATCTCCTTTTTGTCTTGCTGAACGCGGGACAGGTCGATCGTCAGGTGCTTGACTGGCATGACGTTTGGCTGCGAAGTATGTCAGTCCGCACACGTCGGAACCACCAGTGATGCAGTTGACGACCTTCGCCTACTCGGGGGTTGGCGGCCGATTGTCGTTACCTGGAGTAACGACATCATCGATGATATCTTTGAGATTGCCCTTCGGAACATGATATGCGAACTCCTTTTTGAGAGCTATGCAATCATTTGTTGCATGACCATGGTCGACATGGAAGTCGCACCATTTCGATTTATCTTTCTTATCATCGCTTTGGTCGGACTTCTTTGGCCATCGGATGGTCGCCTAAACGGTCTTCAAAGCCTCAACCAAGTCCTTAGTGGTCCCTTTGAATCCGTAGGAGGATATCTTAGGGTATTGAGGGAATTTGGTCGCGGTCTTGAACTCTGCTTTTATCTTGAATAAAACGTTCGAGATTTGTCGCGAGGGCTCTGCCTTGGACACTGCCTTCACCTTGAATTCTGGCTTCTTTACGCTTAGCAATCTTTTTTCGTCAGTATGCTTACGACGAAAGGCAGCATCATCCTCTACCCTCATATAAGCGAGGGTTCTGGCTCAGACGTCTTCGAAATTCTCCGGTGGATATTTGGTCAGATCGGTGTATAAACCTGAACTGTCGTCTAGACCACGCTTGTAGGCTTCGATCGCGGTCTTGACGTCACAGTTGCGGACACTGATCATCTCTGCATTGAATCTATTGAAGTAGCTTCAGATCGACTCCCCAGATTTTTGCACGACGTAGTACAAATCGCTGGTCTACTTCTCCATCTTGCGACTACTGGCGAATTGCTGGGAGAACTGGTTGACCAACTCGGCGAAAGACCCGATGGATTTGGGTTTCAGATTGATCAACCATTGGAGGGCAGGACCTGTGAGGGTCGCCCCAAAAGTCTTGCACATACATACTTCTTGATACATATGTGGGATCGAGACCGTTCACATGAGCTGCTTATACTGCGCGATGTGCTCCGTTGGATCGGTCACCCCCGAATACTTGGGCGTGAAGGCGGGGATATTATATTTCTTTTGGACATCGACGGTCGCGATCTTGTCGACGAAAGGCGACGCCTGATACCCTGAACGAGGCTCGACGTCGACGGGCACGGCTGCCCTTGGTAGCTTAGCGAGCAGAGACAGGACATGCTCATTCTGGTCTTCTAACATCTTTAATCGCTGGGCGACAGGGTCATTAGGATCAGGATTTGCACCTGCCAGTGGATCGACTCCTGCACTGGTGCCATTGCCATATGACGAGCCATTGGCGTCCCCCTTGAAAGGGACAAAATACGGCTGCGATCCATTCTGAAACGGCTGCGACCCATTCTGAAACGGGTGCGACCCATTCTGAAATGGCTGCGATCCATTCTGAAATGGCTGTGATCCATTCTGCATGGGTGGCGGCCTTATATACTGGGGAAGAACTATCCCGACCTGAGGAATTGGGTTGAACGCCCCCGGTTGTTGGTTCTGCATGAACGGACCTGGCCCTGGATTGCGGACGAACGGAGCCGAACCAGGGTTATGGATGAATGGAGCGGATCCTGGGTTCTGATCGAACGATCCTTGACCCGGATTCTGGATGAACGGTCTTACTTCGTTCTGTGGTCCGAAGGGATTCCTCAGTCGCGCGATTTCCTCAGCTGCTCTACGACTCTGCTCAGCCATGGCATTAATTTGATTTCGCGCAACTTCCAGCTCCTGGTACATCTGGGCAATGACTTGCTCTGGATTTCCAGGGGCTGCCATTTTCATGAAAAAGAAAACAGAGGGGACTACAAGAAACCGTTAGTAAAACGCACGTTTGTCGAAGATTTCCTCTAGATGGGGCCCTACGGTGGGCGCCAAACTGTTAATGCCAAAAATCGTCCAAAAGGATAACTTAAGGCTGATTGTGGAGCTTAACAACTAAAGAAAAGAATCTAGCGACAAATCGTGCTACAAAGACAGAAAACGTAAAAGGGACAAAGATTTTGGTGACGCGGGAAAAACCTCAACGAGGAAAAAAACCCGCGGACGACTTTGGGATCGTCGCTGCACTATGATCGCCAAACAGGGGCGATGTCCTTATGTTTTGGGTATTGATCGTACAGAGATTACAATATAAATGAAAGAAGAGACTTTAAATGTAAAGTAACAAGTGTTTCCAATGTAAAAACGAGTGTGTCGTGTGTGAAAACTATATGTCGTGTATGAAAGTTATGCGTCGAGCGTGGAAGTCGTGCGTCGAGAGCGAACTGTTGAGAGAGATTTATTTGCTTCGGGTGTTCTTCAGAAAACAGATGTCCACAAATGGGATTGTGATCTTCGTATTTATAGTCTTCGTAGCTTTAACTGACCATCATGATTGTAGGAGTAACGGTCGCAACGGTCATTGATGTTAATGCTCATAACTGCTTCCGTCGGTTACGTCTGTTGGCCATAAAGGACATTGATCCTGCATTGAATGAGAGAAACATAACAGAAATGTCGCATGTTAGTCGGTCGAAGTCGTGAGCTATGTCACGACGGTCGAGGTCAAGGGGTACTTTTAACTTCACCTTTGGTTAAAGGATCAAGTGTTCGTGATTTGACTTGGTTATGAGAGAAGTGCAATAAATGTTCTTAGTGGCTTGGTCGTGGTCGAGACTGGTGATTTTTCGCCCAAACACATAGTAAATCGGCAGTTGCTGCTTTTCATCTTCTCGTGTCAGGACGTCACTTACTGCATTAGGACTAACAGCCAAATATAGCTGCAAGACCTCATGATCGTGAGGCTTTGACAGTAAAGGAGGCGACGTCATGTACTCCTTTAGTTTTTGCAGTGCTTGCTCGTGATCGTCGGTCCAGTCGAAGCCTTTATTTTTCCTGGGGACGGCATAAAATAAATGACATCTATCTGAGGATCGAGAGATAAACCTGTTCAGAGCTGCCACCCGACCAGTGAGCCTTTGGACCTCTTTCAAATTTCTTGGAGATTTGATCTCGATAACAGCTTTGATCTGGTCGGGGTTGGCCTTGATTCCTCGACGAGTGACCATATACCCCAGGAATTTTCCTGCACTGACGCCAAAGGAATATTTCGTCGGGTTAAGCTTCGAAGGATGTCGAACGACTGCCTCAAATGATCGACGTGGTCGATTGCTTGCTTTGACTTGACCAGCATGTCGTCGATATAAACCTCCATCGTGTTGCCAAGATGATCCTTGAACATTTTATTCACCAGGCGCTGGTAGGTGGAACCTGCATTTTTTAGTCCAAAAGGCATAACTTTAAAACAGTAAATACCTCGATCTGTCATGATTGCAGTCTTTTCTTGGTCCTCGACGTGCATCAGGATCTGATTGTATCCAAAATAAGCATCCATGATCGTCAATAGTTCATGCCCTGCTGTCGCGTCGACCATGGCATCGATATGTGGCAATGGAAAAGGATCTTTTGGACAAGCTTTGTTGAGATCTGTTAAATCAATACAGACCCTCCATTTGCCATTTTTCTTCGCCACGACCACGACATTGTCAATCCAGTCAGGGTACTTCAATTATCGAATCTTTCCTGTCTTGAGGAGGTTGTCGACCTCGTCATTTATCACCTTATTCCTTTCAGGAGCAAATTTCCGGCGCTTTTGTTTGACGGGCTTAAACGACGGGTCGACATTGAGCTTGTGGGAAATAACACCGGGGTCTATGCCGACCATGTCTTCGTGCGACCAGGCAAAGCAGTTGGCATGTTCCTGCAAAAAGTATATTAGTTTGTCTTTAAGGCAGGGATCGAGGGACGAACCTACAATGACTTTTTGGTCAGGCTTGCTCTGGTCTAGGACGACTTCCTCCAGGCGATAGTCGTCGGCTGTCCCAGGAGCATCCTGGACCTATAATTGCTAGATGTCTTGCTTCTGCGGCTTCAGGGTGGTCTTATAGCAGTCGCGGGCGACTTTCGGCTCACTTTTGATCTCCCGGACTCCCCACGGCGTAGGGAACTTCATGGTCTGATGATACGTCGAGGGAACGACTTTCATGTCATGGATCCATGGTCGACCTAAGATGATGTTATAGGTCGACGCACAATCGATGACGTTGAACTTGGTCGGCTTGTTGATTCCTTCGGCATAGACAGGCAAGGTGATCTCTCCAAAGGTGCTCGTCGGGTCTCCATTGAAGCCGACCAAGGTTGTCGAGCATCGGGTGATTTCCGAACGATCGATTCCCATGGCCTTGATGGTATCGAGGAAGATGACGTTTGCTGAACTGCCTCCGTCGACCAAGACTCATCGGGTTAAACAATTACCAATCGTGAGTTGAATGATCAACCCGTCATGATGCTTGCGATACGAGTCGCCGAGGTCGTCTTTGTCGAATGAAATCTTCATGGCTTCTAACTCCAGATCTCCTTTGGGTCTTGATGAACGAGGGATAGGTCGATCGTCAGGTGCCTGGCTGGCGTGACGTTTGGCTGCGGAATACGTCAGACCACATACGTCGGAACCACTAGTTATGCAGTTGACGACCTTTGCATGATCGGGAGTCGGCGGTCGAACATCTTTAGCTGGAGTAACGACATCGTCGATGATATCTTTGAGATTGCCCTTCGGGACGTGATATGCAAGCTCCTTTTTGAGAGCTATACAGTCGTCCGTCAGGTGACCGTGGTCGACATGGAAGTCGCACCACTTTGATTTATCTTTCTTACCATAGTCTTTGTCAGATTTCTTTGGCCACCGGATGGTCTCTTGGACGGTCTTTAGGGCCTCAACCAAGTCCTTAGTAGTCCCTTTGAATCCGTAAGAGGATATCTTAGGGTACTGAGGAAATTTGGTCGCGGTTTTGAACTCCTCCTTAGTCTTGAATCGGACGTTCGAGATTTGTTGCGCAGGCTCTGACTTGGATATTGCCTTCGTCTTGAACTCTGGCTTTTTTACACCAAGCGTCCTCTTGTCGTCAGAATGCTTACGACGAAAGGCTGCGTCGTCTTCCACCCTCATTTAAGCAAGGGTTCTGGCTCGGACGTCTTCGAAATTCTCTGGAGGATACTTGGTCAAATTGTAATAACCAAGTATGTTATTGGTTTATTTTAAAAGTGTGACTTTAATTTAATAATATGGAATTAGGAGTTAAGGGGTAAGTTTTGAATTTAATATGGAAGTATAGGGGTGTAGTTTGCCATATAGAGTAAGTTAGGGGTTTGTTTGGTATTTTTACCAAACTCCACTCCACCACCGCCACTAGCATATCAATTAGAAGATGAAGTCTTCATTATTAGCAAAAACAAAATATCCTAAGTAAACTTATTTGTGTGTGTATTCGGTTGGGAGAGAAAGAGAGTTAGAGAGCCGTAGAAAGGAAAAGAAGAAGGAAGACAGATTAATTGCTGGACTTGGAAGGATTATCTTGTGAAGATTAAAGGTATGTAACCTCTTAATCTATCCTTTTGTTTAGATAAAGTTTTGTGTAAGTTTTTTTGATGGGTTTTGGTGATTTGGGAATGTTTTGGAAAAATCTGAGCACATGGTTAGATTATGTAAGTAGTCTTAAACATATCTGCACAATTACAGCAACATGCATAGTTAAAAGATTTAAAATCTGGGTTTAAGATGAACACTGTGGACTGAGACATTCAAGCAAGTCGCAATGGTGGGTTGCGACATGCTTGAATATGGTCATCTTCATGAATGTCGCAATGGTGGGTTGCGACTTGCTCATAAAATCGCAATAGTGGGTTGCGACTTGAGGGTGAAGTCGCAGTAGTTGATTGCGACTTGAGGGTGAAGTCGCAGTAGTTGATTGCGACTTGGGTGTGAAGTCGCAGTAGTTGATTGCGACTTGGGTGGGAAATCGCAGTAGTTGATTGCGACTTGGTGTAGTGTATTGCGGCTTGAGTCGAGGATTTCATAACTTAGAGACTTCTAGCCTTAAAAAGAAATATTTGTATTCATGTGGTACAGATTCCGTGAATCGGGACTGAAGGAATCAGAGAGCTCGATAATAGCGTGGAAGGGTTTTTGGAACTAAGCTAATCAAGTGAGTTTTTCTTTAAAATGTTTTCAAATGGAATACATATATGTGATTAAAATGTAATATTGTGCATATGGTGTTTATATGAATATTACATTGTATGAGTACTAGTTGGCCGGGCTTAGGACCGGTGAAAGTTGGCTGTACAGAGGGACAGTGGTGTTGGTTGTATTTAGTACAGCGGTGTAAATTAATTAGTTGGCTTGCTACCAATTAATATGGCCAAGGAAAAGAAAAGAGAAAGAGATGAAAGGATACATGATGCATGAGTCATAGTTGCTATTCTTATGTGAATTATGTGTATGATGTTGTGCAAATGTTTTCTTTAACTAACAGGGATTTTCTCACTAGACCTCAAGGTCTAACCCTCATTTTTGTTTTAAAATATGTATTCCAGGTCAAGGAGCAAATAAGAGACAATGATAAGATTTATCATGTTTAGCTTTTGTGGAAGATGAATGATTATGAAGATTCAAGTTGTGTTTTGTATCTATTATGTATTTTCCTTTATTCGAAAAAGTTTGTACTAAAAGACCTAATTGTAGAATCTAAGGGACCGTATTTGAAATATGATATGTTATTTTGCGGTGAAATATATGTATTTGTGTGTTTGGAATAAGGGATGTTACAGATGGTATCAGAGCCTTAGTTTAAGAGATTTAGGTATTAGTATCTGTACCTAGACTTAAACTGCATGCGAAGTAGGATGTCCTTGTTATTATAGAACCTTGGGATGTTAAATATAAAAAGGTAGAAGGAACATCATGTAAGGTAATTTCAGATTACACCTGGCCAGTGTAATTGTGATCTTACAGGTACATGTTTGAACCAGAATACTTTATTATATGGGGTATGTGCTTATGTGTATATTAACCTTGTTTGAATCAACAGAATGGCAAGTGGGACGAGACAAACAAACCGGGAAGGGGAAGGAAATCCGAATAGATCTAATCCAACAGCCGGAGGAAGGGGAAGAGGGGGAGAAAGAGGCAGATGTAGGACAGGGGGCAGAGTACAGGGGCGAGGCACAAAGTTTGTTACGAGAGACGACCTAGCGGTTGAAATGGGAAGACTTCAGGCAAATATCCAAGCTATGTTTAACCAGACTCATCATATGGAAACGGAAATACCAGACCCTACCTTTGAAAACGAAGTGCCTATCGCACCTATTGTCACATCAGTACCAAGAAAGTGCGATTATAAAATGTTTTTAAGCTGTAAACCACCCACTTATGGAGGGGACAGAGATCGAGTAAAAGCAATGCGATGGCTGAAGGAGGTTGAAGCTGTATTTAAAACCAGTAAATGCGCGGAAGAAGATAAAGTGTTATACGGAACAGCAATGTTGAAAGCAGATGCCTTATATTGGTGGGAGGCCCTTATTGACTCTGAAGGACCTAATGTATATTCAACTTTTACTTGGGGCGAATTCTCGAGGGCATTTTGTAACAACCCGATAACAAAATATACATATAACATATAATCCATAACATGTTTACAACAAAGTACTTCATATTTCACATTTTGTCCCATCTAAAGTCTGAGCATAAAAAAATTCATTACAACTTGATCCACTCTAAGTTACATAGTAATAACAAAAATTATAAATACAAAAGCATCCATAGCATCATGATGATCATCTTCTCAAAAGCTAGCCAACAAGTATTCTATTTACTTGTTTTTACTGGAACCATCACCTGGAATACAAAATTTTAAAACAGAAAATGAGGGTTAGACCTAAGGGTCTAGTGAGTAAATCCCTGACATTTGTAAATCATTAAAAATTCATTTATATAAAACACTCTTTATATAAATACACATACATCACACGTAAGTTAATACCAACTAAGATTTATGCATCATACCTATCTCATTCCACCTTATCCCTCCACCAATGGCCAATATCAATTGGTTGCGAGCCAATTTAACACACCGGTCCAAAGCCCGGCCACGTATTATATTTTCATATAATACTCACGTAATTATAATATCTCAATATATTATAATCACCCACGTATGACATATTCATACCTTTTATCAAACATTCGTTATTCACATAATGCATTCCAGTAAAATACTTTTTAAAGTAAAACTCACCTGATCTTTTTAGCAAAGGTCCTTCAAACTTTCCTCAAAACAGATTATCTTTTAACCCTGATCCTTAGTATCTGAAACAAATTAAAGTATACATACTCTTTAACACGTAAACAGGTAATTCACACTTTTCGCAACCCACTATTACGAAAACCTAACTTTTCGCAACCCACAGTTGCGAGTTCCTTACTTTTCGCAACCAACAGATACGAAAACTTCACTTCTCGCAAACCACAGTTGCGAGTTCCCTACTTTTCGTAACCAACAGATACGAAAACTTAACTATGCGTTTTAGCTACTTGCGAAAAGTTGACTTTTCGCAACCAAGGCTTGCGAATTCCTACTTTTCGCAAAAACACTGTTCATCGTCTTTTTCAGAAAAGTTCAGTTTAATTTCAGGAATCCATCTTTTTCCCAGATTTTGCACAGAAATGTTCTAAACTCCTTTTAACACCTTAAATTGTAACTAAAATTCACCAATTCATCTAAAATTACCTAAACCCACCTCAAAGTCCAAATGAAACCTAATTCTCATAAAAGAGAGTTAAATAAGAAGATTACCTCTTGGATTTACTGCACCAAACAAAAATCCTAGCTGAGTATGTTTAATCTTCTTCTTCTTCTTTTTCTACGGTTCTTCTTCTTTCTCTCTTTCTCTCTGCCGTGAACAATTTCACACACACACACACACACACACTATTTGGGTTTTGCTATTAAGTCCCAAATGAGATATTTCCTATACTTAAACTACTGAGTCGGTTTGTGGCTTAAAGAGATTGGGTAAAATATCAAACAAACCCTAAACTTGCTTCACTTGACAAAACACACCCCTAAGCTTCTATTATACAATAAAAAAACTTATCCCTTAATTTCTTAACTTCATAAAACGCTACATAAAGACTTATAAAATTCCAATTTTAAATTAGATAAAATACCTGGTTATTACAACATCTCCCCCTTAAAAGAATTCCGTCCCAGAATTCAGTTAAGAGAACAGATGAGGGTATTTGGCTCTCATTTCCGACTCCGATTCCCACGTCGCATCCTGACCTTTATGATGTTTCCACTGAACCTTTACCTGTCTGATCTCTTTGTTCCTCAATACTTTGACTTTGTGATCAACTATAGCTTCCGGTTCCTCCACATAGTTCAGCTTTTCATCAACCTGGATATCTGGTAGAGAGACTGCCTGGTCTGAAGTCACCAAACATTTCCTAAAATTCGATACATGGAACGCGTTGTGAATCCTGCTTAATTCTGGAGGTAAATCTAGTCGGTAAGCCACTTCCCCAATTCTTTCGGTAATCGCAAACGGACCAATATACCTCGGACTGAGTTTACCTTGCTTCCCAAAACGTATGACTCCTTTCCAGGGCGATACTTTCAACATTACAAAATCCCCAACCTGAAACTCTAACGGTTTCCGACGTCGATCAGCATAGCTTTTCTGTCTGTCTTGAGCTGTTTTCAATCTATCCCGAATCTGTGTAATCTTATCCGCTGTTAACTGTACTATTTCTGGCCCTGCAAATTGTTTCTCCCCCACTTCATTCCAACATAGAGGCGTTCGGCATTTTCTACCATACAATACTTCAAACGGTGCCGCTTGGATGCTAGAATGATAACTGTTGTTGTAGGCGAATTCTATCAAAGGCATATGTTTATCCCATGATCCCCCAAAATCAACTATGCAAGCCCGGAGCATATCTTCTAAAGTCTGAATTGTTCTTTCACTCTGTCCGTCAGTCTGTGGATGATATGCTGTACTTAATTTTATCTGCGTTCCCATCTCTTTTTGAAAGCTTCTCCAAAATCTAGAAGTAAATCGACTATCTCGATCGAAAATAATCGAGATTGGAACTCCATGGCGAGTTACTATTTCATTAATGTACAATTTAGCTAAACGTTCCAAGGAATCAGTTTCTTTTATCGGCAAGAAATGAGCAGACTTCGTCAATCTATCCACAATCACCCAAATAGTATCGAATCCCTTTGAAGTTCTAGGCAACTTGGTAATAAAATCAGTAGTGATCTGATCCCATTTCCACATTGGTATATCTAGTCGTTGTAACTGGCCAAACGGTTTCTGATGCTCAATCTTTACTTTCTTGCAGGTAGTAAAATCTTCCACATACTTAGCAACACTTCTCTTCATTCCCGACCACCAATAGAATTGTTTCAAATCTCTATACATTTTATTTGTACCTGGATGAATAGAAAATCGAGATTGATGAGCCTCTTGTAGTACACGATCACGTAATCCACCCAAACGAGGCACCCAAATTCTGTTTCCCATACACCATAACCCACGGTCATCTTTCCCAAGCAATACTGATATTCCCACTAACCGTTCTGATTTCAAACTTTCTTCTTGATAAGCATCTATCTGGCACTTCAGTAATTCGTCAAAGATATTTGGAAGGAGTTCAGCTCGTAGAGATATCGCCTTTATTGTTCCACTTCTTTCTTGACGACTTAAGGCATCTGCTACTACGTTCGCCTTTCCTGGGTGATAAAGGATTTCACAATCGTAATCATTTACCAATTCCAACCATCTTCTTTGCCTCATATTCAGTTCCTTCTGATCGAAAAGATGTTGGAGACTCTTATGGTCAGTGAAAATTTGGCATTTAGAACCATAAAGATAATGTCTCCAAATCTTCAATGCAAAGACAACCGCTGCAAGTTCCATATCGTGAGTAGGATATTGTCTTTTGTGATCCTTTAATTGACGAGAAGCATAGGCAATCACCTTTCCACGTTGCATAAGTACACATCCCAATCCCAGTTTAGAAGCATCACTATAGACCACAAAATCATCGGAACCTTCTGGCAATGCTAATATCGGCGCGCTGCAGAGTTTCTCCTTCCATATTCTGAATGCCTCATCTTGTTCTGCTTTCCATTCAAACGTTAAATTCTTCCGAGTTAGCTTAGTCAATGGCGTCATGATTCGAGAAAAGTCTTTTATAAATTTACGATAGTATCCAGCTAGACCCAGAAAACTACGTACTTCGGTTGCCGTCTTCGGCGGTTCCCATCTTTCAATTGCTTCCACTTTCGCTGGATCGACTTGTATACCCTTCTCTGAAACTACATGACCCAAAAATTGAACTTCCCGCAACCAGAATTCACATTTAGAGAGCTTAGCGTACAACTTTTCTTTCTTCAATAACTCCAAAATCAAACGAAGATGGTGCGTATGATCCTCTTTGGATCGGGAATAAATAAGTATATCATCGATAAATACAATGACAAATTTATCGAGATAAGGCTTACATACCCGATTCATTAGATCCATAAAAGCGGCTGGAGCGTTCGTCAATCCGAAAGGCATTACTAAAAATTCGTAGTGGCCGTATCTTGTGCGAAATGCAGTCTTTAAAACATCCTCTTCCTTAACCTTCAACTGATGGTAGCCAGATCTGAGATCAATCTTGGAGAAGTAACAAAGCTCCAACTAATTGATCAAACAGGTCATCAATTCTTGGAAGTGGATACTTGTTCTTGATCGTGCGCTTGTTCAGCTCCCTATAATCGATACACATTCTCATTGAACTGTCTTTCTTCTTCACAAATAAAACTGGTGCACCCCACGGCGAAGAGCTAGGTCTGATGAAGCCCTTATCAGATAAATCTTGAAGCTGTGCCATCATTTCTTTCATTTCTGGTGGTGCTAATCGATACGGCGCGCGAGCAATAGGAGCGGCTCCAGGGATTAAGTCAATACCAAATTCTACTTGTCTAACAGGATGAAGACTATTCAAATCTTCAGGGAAAACCTCAGGATATTCACTAACAATGGAAATATCTTCCAGCTTACTCTTTTCAGGCCTACTATCTATCACATAGGCTAAATAACTCGAGCAACCCTTGCTAACACATTTACGGGCTTTTATCATCGATATAAGATTGGATTGATGATTCTTACGATCACCATAAATCACTACTGCCCTCTTATCAGGTAAAACAACGTTGATTATTTTCTTTTCACAAACTATGTTAGCCCGATTCTCAGCTAACCAATCCATTCCTACTACCACATCAAATTCGACCAACTCTTTTGGGAATAGTTGTATCGGTACTCCACACCCCTCTATGTTTATCATACAACAATCAAAAACCTCTTTAACTGCCACTTGTTTATCATTTGCAGTATCTACTAATAAGGCATGTTTTAACATTTTAGGCTCTAAATGCATGTGAGTAGCAAAGGAGGGAGACACAAAAGATCGGTTTGCACCAGAATCAAATAACACTTTAGCACGCGTGGAGTTTATGAAAAATGTACCTGTGACCACATCTGGAGTTTCCTCCGCCTCTTTAGCTGTCACTTGAAATGTACGACCCCTCGTTCTGGGCGGTTCTATTCTTGGAACCACTGGTCTAGTAATGGCTGGCTTCCCGGATGTACCCCCTTGTTGTATTCTACCTCGCGGACAATCAGATTGGAGGTGATCCGGAGAGCTGCACAAAAAGCAAAACCGTGTTACTCGACAATCTTTAATAACATGACCGGTTTTCCCACACTTAAAACAAACCCGCGACTCCACTTGACAATTTCCCTGATGGTAGCGATTACATCTCGGACATGGTCTTTCCGCTGGTCGGAACGACGGACGGTTATCAAACCTCGGGAATCTAGACTTCTTTGGATCTTGTGGTGGTCCTTCCCATTTCCTTTTCCCCAAGCTCTTATCACCGGCATCCCTTTTATTGTCTCGTTCGACATTTTCTGCAACATCCACAGCAGCGGTAAACGTATCTGGCCTTGTTGCAGTCACCAGTCTTCGAACTTCTGAATTTAACCCATAGATAAATCTCTCCATTTTCATCTTTTCTGTAGCAACATAATATCCTGCAAAACGAGATTTTTCTAAAAATCTAGCAGTATAATCTCTGACTGACAAATTCCCTTGCTGTAGATTCATAAATTCTTCTTCCAATTGTCTGACAGCAGCTTGTGGACAGAAGTGTGTTGTGAAAGCTAACACGAATTCCTCCCATGAAAAAGTAGTATATACATCCGCTGCTCTCGATTCTGTATGAGCCTCCCACCAATACAGAGCATCACCTTTTAGCATTGCTGCTCCATAAAGCACTTTGTCTTCTTCAGAACACTTACACGTCTTGAAGATGGCTTCTATTTCTTTTAGCCATCTCATTGCCTTGACCGGGTTCCGATCTCCTGAATAGGTAGGGGGCTTGCAACTAAGAAACATTTTATAGTCGCACCTTTTCATCACCGGTAAGATAGTAGAGGTAAGTGGTATTTCAACTTCGTGTTCCGGATTTGGTCTTTCAGTTTCATTGTGGCGATTATGTTCAAACATAGCTTGTATGTTATCTTGTAACCTCCCCATTTATGTCATCAAATCATCCCGTGTAACAAACTCTGTGCCCTGTGGTTGTGTTCTTCCCCCAGTTCAGCCCCCAGTTCCCCTTCCGATTCTGCCTCTACCACTATCTCCTCCTCTTCCCCCTGCTCCGATTGGTGGATTCTCTCTACCCGAATTCCTTCCTCCTCTCTGATTCCTTTGTCTAGTACCACTAGCCATTCTGTAGATTCAAACAAAGTTAATATACACATAAGCACATACCCCATATAACAAGGTATTCCAGTTCAAGCATGCACCTGTAAGATCAAAATTACACTGGCCTGGTGTAATTTGAAATTACCTTACATGATGTTCCTTCTACCTTTTATACTTAGCATCCCCAGGTTCTAACATATTAGGGACATCCTACTTCACATGCAGTTTAAGTCTAGGTACAGATACTAATACCTAAATCCCTTAAACCTGGCTCTGATACCATTTGTAACAACCCGATAACAAAATATACATATAACATATAATCCATAACATGTTTACAACAAAGTACTTCATATTTCACATTTTGTCCCATCTAAAGTCTGAGCATAAAAAAATTCATTACAACTTGATCCACTCTAAGTTACATAGTAATAACAAAAATTATAAATACAAAAGCATCCATAGCATCATGATGATCATCTTCTCAAAAGCTAGCCAACAAGTATTCTATTTACTTGTTTTTACTGGAACCATCACCTGGAATACAAAATTTTAAAACAGAAAATGAGGGTTAGACCTAAGGGTCTAGTGAGTAAATCCCTGACATTTGTAAATCATTAAAAATTCATTTATATAAAACACTCTTTATATAAATACACATACATCACACGTAAGTTAATACCAACTAAGATTTATGCATCATACCTATCTCATTCCACCTTATCCCTCCACCAATGGCCAATATCAATTGGTTGCGAGCCAATTTAACACACCGGTCCAAAGCCCGACCACGTATTATATTTTCATATAATACTCACGTAATTATAATATCTCAATATATTATAATCACCCACGTATGACATATTCATACCTTTTATCAAACATTCGTTATTCACATAATGCATTCCAGTAAAATACTTTTTAAAGTAAAACTCACCTGATCTTTTTAGCAAAGGTCCTTCAAACTTTCCTCAAAACAGATTATCTTTTAACCCTGATCCTTAGTATCTGAAACAAATTAAAGTATACATACTCTTTAACACGTAAACAGGTAATTCAAACTTTTCGCAACCCACTATTACCATCTAAAAAGTACAAGTTTTTAGACCGTGTTTCAAAACAACTGTGGAAAATATTACAATTTTACTTTGTTATACGTAACAAGGATGCATAAAGGTGAAATTTTAAATTGTTTCAATGAAACAATGATCATATTTTTTTACCACGTTATGCACGAACCATGTAAAAATTATTAGTTTTTACACCATGTTTCAAAACAATTGTGGAAAATATCACATTGTTGCATTGTGATACGTAACAACGATGCATAAAGGTGACATCTTTATACGTTTCAATGAAACAATGATCACATTTTTCTATCACGTTACACGAGAACCGTGTAAAAAGTACTAGTTTTTACACCATGTTTCAAAACAACCGTGGAAAAGATTACAATTTTGCATTGTTATACGTAATAATGATGCATAAAGGTGACATCTTTATACGTTTCAATGAAACAATGATCACATTTTTCTACCACGTTACGCGAGAATCGTGTAAAAAGTACTAGTTTATACACCATGTTTTAAAACAACTGTGGAAAATATCACAATTTTGCATTGTTATATGTAAGAACGATGCATAAAGGTGACATCTTTATACGTTTTAATGAAACAATGACCACATTTTTCTAGTACGTTACGCGAGAAGCGTGTAAAAAATACTAGTTTTTACACCATGTTTTAAAACAACCGTGGAAAATATCACATTTTTGCATTGGTATACGTAAGAACGATGCATAAAGGTGACATCTTTATACGTTTCAACAAAATAATGATCACATTTTTCTACTACGTTACGCGAGAACCGACTAAAAAGTACTAGTTTTTACACCATGTTTCAAAACAACTGTGGAAAATATCAACTTTTTATATTGTTATACGTAACAACGATGCATAAAGGTGAAAACTTTATACATTTCAACGAAACAATGATCACATTTTTCTTATTTTTCTACCACGTTGTGCGAGAACCGTGTAAAAAGAACAAGTATTTACACCTTGTTTCCATACAGCTGTGGAAAAGATCACATTTTTACAATGTTATACGTAAAAACGATGCATAAAGGTGATATCTTTTAATGTTTCAACGAAACAATGATCACATTTTTCTTGTTTTTACCACCTGGAACACATATTTTAAAACAAAAATGAGGGTTAGACCTTGTGGTCTAAGTGAGAAAAACCCCTGTTAGTTTACAAACCATTTATATAAACTTCATTCATGTAAATCACGCGACACAATCATATATATCTAATCAAGCTCGCATACCATGTACCTTCTCTTCTCATTCCTCCTGGCCATATTAGTTGGTAGCAATACCGGTACTCTATATTACTGGGAGTCGATAATACCGGGAGTTCACTACACCGGGACTTACACTACCGGGAGTTCACTACACCGGGACATACACTACCGGAGTCGACAGTATCGGGACTCCCCCGGGAGTCGACTATACCGGGAGTCTAAGAACACAGTCGGTTTCACCTAACCTAAATTCGAAGAAATCAATACCAATCACTGAAATCGTAACTTCTAAACCGATAGATATCTTCTATTACTGATTACATACACAAAATACAAGAGAGCTTACCTCAAAATCGAATCCAACCCAATTGATTGATGCTCTAACCGTAGGTTTCGTCCACTGCTTCTTTTCGCCTCCAGACTCCCGCACACACACTCTTTCTATTTTTAGAACAATATGATACATCTGAATATCTTAAGGAGTATATAAATTCCTTATTTACCATTTCAACCTTGAACTTCTCATTAATGACCCAAACACTCCTAAACTTATGATTTACCCCAAAATTACCCTAAACATCATATCTTACAGTTAAATTATCTAACGGACTTAACTGGGTATTACATTATCTCCCCCTTAAAAGAATTTCGTCCAGGAATTCAGTTAAGTGAAAAGATGAGGGTATTTGGCTCTTATTTCCGATTCGGATTCCCACGTAGCATCCTGACCTCTATGATGCCTCCACTGAACTTTCACTTGCCTAATCTCCTTATCCCGCAACACTTTAACTTTATGATCAACTATAGCTTCCGGCTCTTCCACATAATTCAGTCTATCGTCGACTTGTATCTCTGGTAGGGAGACGGACTGATCTGGAGTAACCAAACACTTTCGGAAGTTTGATACGTGAATTGCGTTATGAATCCTGCTCAACTCCGGCGGAAGATCTAATCGGTAAGCTACTTCACCGATCCTTTCTGTTATTGCAAACGGTCCGATATACCTTGGGCTAAGTTTACCTTGTCGTCCAAATCTGATGATTCCTTTCCACGGCGAAACCTTTAACATCACGTAATCCCCAACTTGAAATTCCAGTGGCTTTCGACGGCGGTCGGCGTAGCTCTTCTGTCTATCTTGAGCCACTTTCAATCTTTCTCGAATCTGAGTAACCTTGTCGACGGTTAGCTGAACTATTTCCGGCCCCGCTAGCTGTTTCTCTCCCACTTCGTTCCAACATAGAGGCGCTCAGCATTTCCTACCATACAGTACTTCGAACGGTGCCGCTTGTATGCTGGAATGATAACTGTTGTTGTAAGCAAATTCAATCAATGGTAAATGCTTATCCCACGATCCCCCAAAATCAACAATGCAAGCCCGGAGCATATCTTCTAAGGTCTGAATTGTTCGTTCACTCTGCCCATCTGTTTGGGGATGATACGTTGTACTTAATTTTATCTGAGTCCCCATTTCCCTTTGAAAACTTCTCCAAAATCTTGAAGTAAAACGACTGTCACGATCAGAAATGATAGAGATTGGAACTCCATGTCGAGTTACTATTTCGTCAATGTATAACTTAGCCAATCGTTCCATCGAATCGGTTTCCTTTATCGGTAGAAAGTGTGCAGACTTTGTCAATCTATCGACGATCACCCAAATAGAATCAAATCCCTTCGGAGTCCTTGGTAGCTTTGTGATGAAATCGGTGGTAATCTGCTCCCACTTCCACATAGGTATTTCTAGCCGCTGTAATTGACCAAACGGCTTTTGGTGTTCGATCTTCACTTTCTTACAAGTATCACATCTTTCCACATACTGAGCAATCCCTCTTTTTATCCCTGGCCACCAATAGAATTGCTTTAGGTCTTTATACATCTTGTTTGTACCTGGGTGAATAGAGAAACGGGATTGATGGGCTTCTTGTAGAACACGATCACCTAACCCACCTAAACGAGGTACCCACACTCTGTTTCCCAGACACAATAACCCACGATCATCTTTTACTAACAATGTTGACATCCCCGCTAACCGTTCTGATTTCAGATGTTCATACTGATAAGCCTCCACTTGACACTTCTGCAATTCGTCAAATATGTTGGGTAGGAGTTCAGTTCGTAGTGAAATAACTTTTATTGTTCCACTCCTTTCTTGACGACTCAGCGCATCTGCCACCACATTCGCCTTTCCCGGGTGATAAAGGATTTCACAGTCGTAATCATTCAGCAATTCCAGCCATCTCCTTTGTCTCATATTTAGTTCCTTCTGATCAAAGAGGTGTTGGAGACTCTTATGGTCAGTATAAATCTGACATTTGGAACCATACAGATAATGTCTCCAAATCTTCAACGCGAAGACAACTGCTGCAAGCTCCATGTCGTGCGTAGGATACTGTCTTTCATGATCCTTTAATTGACGAGAAGCATAAGCAATAACCTTTCCCCGCTACATAAGCACACAACCCAATCCCAGTTTGGACGCATCACTATAAACAACAAAGTCTTCTGAACCTTCAGGTAGTGATAGAATCGGCGCGCTGCACAATTTCTCTTTCAAAATCCGGAATGCTTCGTCTTGTTCTGCTTTCCATTCAAACTTCAGGTTCTTTCGGGTCAACTTATTCAACGGCGTTGCGATACGAGAGAAGTCTTTTATAAATTTACGATAGTAGCCGGCTAAGCCCAGAAAACTACGTACTTCGGTTGCTGTCTTCGGCGATTCCCACTTCTCAACTGCTTCCACTTTCATCGGATCAACTTGTATACCTTTCTCAGAAACGACATGCCCTAGAAACTGAACTTCTCGCAACCAAAATTCACATTTAGAGAACTTAGCGTACAACTTTTCTTTCTTCAGCAACTCCATAACCAAACGAAGATGTTGTGCGTGATCCTCTTTGGATCGGGAATAGATAAGGATATCATCAATAAATACAATAACGAATTTATCAAGATACGGCTTACATACCCGATTCATTAAATCCATAAAGGCAGTTGGGGCGTTCGTCAGTCCAAACGGCATTACTAAGAATTCGTAGTGGCCGTACCTTGTACGAAAAGCAGTCTTTAGAACGTCTTCTTCTTTAACTTTCAACTGGTGATAACCGGATCTTAGATCAATCTTGGAGAAATAGCAAGCTCCAACTAACTGATCGAAGAGGTCATCAATTCGGGGTAACGGATACTTGTTCTTTATCGTACGCTTATTCAGTTCTCGGTAGTCGATACACATTCTCATCGAACCATCCTTCTTTTTCACAAATAACACTGGTGCTCCCCACGGTGAAGAACTAGGTCTGATGAAGCCTTTATCGGATAGGTCTTGTAGTTGTGCCATCATCTCTTTCATCTCTGGAGGTGCCAGACGATAAGGTGCACGG
Source organism: Saussurea involucrata (assembly GCA_033807775.1). NCBI lineage: Eukaryota > Viridiplantae > Streptophyta > Magnoliopsida > Asterales > Asteraceae > Saussurea > Saussurea involucrata. The sequence goes on from CM066324.1 coordinate 54,027,124, forward strand.
GCTACAGGAGTGGTTCCAGGAATTAGGTCTATACCGAACTCTACTTGTCTAACAGGCGGGAGACTATTCAAGTCTTCGGGGAATACTTCAGGGAATTCACTAACAATAGGAATATGAAGCATCCTATTCTTTTCTGGCTTAATATCTATCACGTAAGCCAAGTAACTCTGACAAACCTTATTCACACACTTACGGGCTTTTATCATAGATATAAGACTAGACTGATGATTCCGACGATCACCATAAATCACTACTGGTCCCTTCTCAGGTAATACCACATTTATTAACTTCTTATCACATACTATGTTAGCCTGATTCTCGGCTAACCAGTCCATTTCCACTACGACGTCAAACTCTATCAAAGTTATAGGAAACAATTGTATCGGAACTCTACACTCCTCTATATTTATCACACAGTCATCAAATACTTCTTTAACTGACACTTGATTATCATTTGCCGTATCTACTGATAGAGCATGTTCTAGCATTTTAGGTTTCAAACACAGACAAGCAGCAAATGCAGAAGACACAAATGATCGGTTTGCACCGGAATCAAATAACACCTTAGCACGTGTAGAGTTTATTAAAAAGGTACCTGTGACCACATCCAGAGTTTCCTCCGCTTCTTTCTCAGTCATTTGAAATGCGCGACCCCTGGTTACTGGCGGTTCCAGTCTTGGTATTACTGGTTTAACAATCGCTGGTCTGCCTGAAGATCCACCTTGCTGTATCCTCCCCCTTGGACAGTCCGACTGAAGGTGATCCGGTGAATTGCATAAGAAACATATCCGCATTACCTTACAATCTTTGATTACGTGTCCGGTCTTCCCACACTTATAACATGCTCGTAAATCACCTTGGCAATTTCCTTGGTGGACACGGTTACACTTCCGACATGGTCTTTCCGCTGGTCGAAACGGCGGATGGTTATCATACCTCTGAAATCGGGACTTCTTCGGATCGTATTGTGGTCCCTCCCACTTTCTCTTCCCGATACTTTTATCGCCAGCATCTCTTCTCATATCTCGTTCAACATTCTCCGCGGCATCAACTGCAGCTGAGAAGGTATCAGGTCCTTTTGCAGTCACTAGCCTTCTGACCTCTGAATTCAGCCCGAAGATAAACCTTTTTTTCTTCATCGCCTCCGTAGCAACGTAGTATTCTGCGAACCGAGACTTTTCCAGGAAGCTAGCGGTGTAGTCTCGAACGGATAAGTTTCCTTGTTGTAAGTTCATAAATTCGCCTTCCAGTTGTTTGACGGCTGCTTGGGGACAAAATGCGTTCCTGTAGGCTATCACAAATTCTTCCCAAGAGAGGGTAGAATAAATATCAGATCCTTTAGAATGAATAAAGGATTCCCACCAAAACAAAGCATCCCCCTTTAACATTGTTGTTCCATACAATACTCTATCTTCGTCAGCGCACTTACTCGTCTTGAAAATAGCTTCTATTTCCTTCATCCATCTCATTGCCTTCACTGGATCCCTGTCTCCTGAGTAGGTCGGAGGTCTACAGCTTAAAAACATTTTGTAGTCGCACCTCCTTTGTACTGGTACAACAGTCGATGTGATTGGCATTTCATCTTCCAGTCCGGGATCCGGTATTCCAGTTTCATTATGACGGTTCCGATCAAACATTGTTTGTATGCTAGCCTGCAATCTTCCCATTTCTGCCATTAGATCATCCCTGGTAACAAACTCTGTACCCTGTGGTTGGACTCTGCCTCCGGCTCGACCTCCAGCTCTACCTCCGGTTCTACCCCCGACTCTGCCCCCAATTCTGCCTCCCCTGTCCCCCGTTCCTATCGGCGGATTCGTACTATTGGGATTTCTTCCTCCTCCTCGATTCGAATTCCGTGTACTGCTAGCCATTCTGTTGATTTAAACAAGGTTAATATACACATAAGCACATACCCCATATAACAAGGTAATCCAGTTCAAACATGTACCTGTAAGATCACAATTACACTGGCCAGGTGTAATATGAAATTACCTTACATGATGTTCCTTCTACCTTTTATACTTCATCATCCCAAGGTTCTATAATGATAAGGACATCCTACTTCATATGCAGTTTAAGTCTAGGTACAGATACAAATACCTAAATCCCTTAAACTAAGGCTCTGATACCATTTGTAACGTCCCAATTCCCATATACACAACAATTCACATAATGTAACATAACATTCATATAACAAAAGAAACATCATATTACAAATTCGGTCCTGCAGTCTTTTACAAATAAAAGAAACCATTGTACTACAAACTTTGTACTATTTACATACATAACATTTAATATTATGATACAACTGCTAAAACAAGCCAAAATCTTCATCTTATAATCCTTCACAAAAGCCATCCCTTGGTTACTCTAATTACTTGCTCTTACATGATCCACCACCTGGAACACATATTTAAAACAAAAATGAGGGTTAGACCTTGTGGTCTAAGTGAGAAAAATCCCTGTTAGTTTACAAACCATTTATATAAACTTCATTCATGTAAATCACGCGACACAATCATATATATCTAATCAAGCTCGCATACGATGTACCTTCTCTTCTCATTCCTCCTGGCCATATTAGTTGGTAGCAAGCCAACTAATAATATACAACGTTGTACAACATCTACAGCCAAACAACGCTATACGAATTCTATAACCAAACACACCGGTCCTAAACCCAGCCAACGTATTATAACACCTTATAATACTCATGTATATATAATACCTCAATATATTATAATTCACATATAAACACATAGTCATCAACTATTACCTTCCCAAATCACACATATACGTATTCCAGTTAAAAACGTTTTTAAAGTAAAACTCACCTGTTTTGTTTATCCAAACACGCTTTGAAATCTTCTTTCAATTGATTCTATCTTTCACCTCAACTTCACAGTATCTGAATCAATTTAAAACACATACACCGCTTTACTAGCCAAACATATAAAGCCTACCAGTCCCTGTTCTCAACTGTCCAACACACACTGCACTTAACCCACTACCGGGACTACAGGGTACCGGGACTTCTCAGTACCGGGCCACCATAATACCGGTACTTGACTCTACCGGGACTCGACAATACCGGTACTCTATATTACTGGGAGTCGATAATACGGGGAGTTCACTACACCGGGACTTACACTACCGGGAGTTCACTACACCGGGACCTACACTACCGGAGTCGACAGTACCGGGAATCCCTCGGGAGTCGACTATACCGGGAGTCTAAGAACACAGTCGGTTTCACCTAACCTAAATTCGAAGAAATCAATACCAATCACTGAAATCGTAACTTCTAAACCGATAGATATCTTCTATTACTGATTACATATACAAAATACAAGAGAGCTTACCTCAAAATCGAATCCAACCCAATTGATTGATGCTCTAACCGTAGGTTTCGTCCACTGCTTCTTTTCGCCTCCAGACTCCCGCACACACACTCTTTCTATTTTTAGAACAATATGATACATCTGAATATCTTAAGGTGTATATAAATTCCATATTTACCATTTCAACCTTGAACTTCTCATTAATGACCCAAACACTCCTAAACTTATGATTTACCCCAAAATTACCCTAAACATCATATCTTACAGTTAAATTATCTAACGGACTTACCTGGGTATTACAAACGAGTAGTTGATTATTAGCGGTGACATTTGAAGATAGGTCAGTGATGGTCATGGAGAGATTGCTGATGGAGGCGGTGTTGGTGGCGACTTCTAATTTTATTTTTACCACCACCTCTTGTAATGCTGATAGCTGAGAATTGTCAGCTTTATTGGAGAGAGAGGTGGTGAGCTACTGTAGTGCTCAGTCGACAGTGTTATGGCGATTGTATTGTTGTTGAGGTCAGCGGAGAGAGTGGAGATACTTGTGTTGATATCCTGAAGAGAAGTATTCAGGGTCTCCAAAGAAGGACCTATAAACAAAAAGGAAGATTGAGCATAAGAATGCTCAGACTTAGTCACCGAAGAAATGAGGGGTAAAGAAGATGGAGTACCTGAAGGTTCATTAGTGAAGGAATCCAAGTGATTTCCTCCAAAGTATGTGTGCATGTCCTGCTCTAAAGGAGTCGAGAACATGGGTATCTGGAAGGCTCCGTGAAGAAGTGTTAGCTCCAATATTCTGAAATATTAGAAGTATTGAAAAATGGCCAAGTACAGAAGAACTTCCACAGAAGCTCTGCTGAGTGCAACAGAAGCTCTGCCGGGCATCTCAGAAGAATCAAAGGAAGTTTGATCAAGAGTGATCAAAGACCGAGGAAACTACAGAAGGACGCTTTCAGAAGACCAAGACCGCAGAACCTCTGTTACCAATAACAGAGCCTCTGCGGACAACATCAGAAGACAAGGAACCAAGAAGACTTCTCACAGAGGACCGAGCCACAGAACCTCTGCCACCCTTGACAGAAGCTCTGCAGAAGTAAACGACCAAAGACTCGGAATCCGGTGAAGACTACTTTACAGAGGAACCAGACCGCAGAACCTCTGTAACACATTACAGAGCCTCTGTGGTCCTCTAAAGACTAGGAAGATATTTATAATATCTTGCTACTGTTCCAAGACCTGTTCATCAACTTGCATGGCAACTTGCCCTGTCCAACTTCAACACGTGTCAAACTCTGAATGGACTCAATAGGGCTTAGTACATATTAGACGTCTGCTGCATTAAATGCAATACAGCACGTCTGACTGTTCATGCCATCCTTGCAACTGTTCACGACATCCTCTCAACTATTCATACGTACCTTTTGAATAGTAGCATATGCTTTATGGTCCCCTTTAGAGTAGTATATAAGGAAGACTCATGTTGAGTTCTTCCTTACACAAACAAGAACACAATCACAACGACAGTTAAAATCAACACATAAGAACACATAGCTTATGCACATTTAGAGTCATATCTGTTTAAAGCTTTGCATACTCAATGTTCTTAAATCTGTTCTTGATATATATATATTCAGTAAACTTTGAGATATTATTTCCTGTTCACTGTTTATTTATATTGTGTTCTAAATCTATCAAACTTATCTGTTAGTTCTTTAAATACGCTTCCGCATCAAACCTTAAACCTGAACTAATAGATCTGATAATCTTGTTTAAAGCAAAACGGGAACCAAAAATTGGTATCAGAGCAAAGCTTGGTTTTCAATATCAAGTGATCCTCGTTTAGACAAGATTTTTGATAGAAACTGTCTGTTCTTAACCTATACTTCATTCCTTCAAACAGATTCTGTTTCACTGCCATTTTCGATTTATTCGATCTGGTAACATCCTAGAAACTGTTTCTTTCGTTAAAAACTTCATTCAATATGTCAAGACTAAAATTTAGTGCTGATGCTGATTTTCATTATTATTTCAAACTCAGCACAAATTTTAAGAAAATAATTCCTACTCTTGAGAAAGAATTAGAGGAAAGAAACAAGAGTATTCTTATTGACTCAGACAACATTGCCAAGCTTGAAGAATTAGGTAAACTCCTAAACTGTGAAAATCTTGAATTGAAAAGGAAATTATCTGAGTCAGAAGAGCTTTGTAAAAAGGAGAAAAAGAAGTTTGAGGAAATTAAGATTGTTTTTAAAGAAGAGAAGAAAAGTCTTGAGCTTAAGTGTCTAAACTTTTCTAAACTGATTTCCAACTTTGAAAAACTTATAATCAGTGAAAATGAAAAGTTTGGAAAAGAGAGAACTTTTCTTGAGACAAAGAATATGGAACTTTCTTTCAAAATCTCAAAATTACAGAAATCTCTTGAAAAAGAGAGGAAAGAGCAGGATTTTGAAAGAAAAGAATCTGAAAAGGTGAAGAGAGAAGGATTTCAAACAAAGTGTTTGAAAGACAAGTTTGAGAAGGAAAGAAAAGTCTTTAAAGCTGAAATGTCAAATTTAACAAAGGGACTATCCGATTTGTCAAACAAGATTATGTTGGAGAAGAGGTATAAATCAGATCTTCTAAGGAAGTTTGATTTAAACCTTAAAGAAAAATATGTTTTAGCTAAAAGGCTTAAGAACCTTGTCTTAGCAAACTCTTGTGCTGAAAATTCAAATAATCTTGTTTACAAAAAGATGAAAATGGTTTGGAAAGTCAAAAACACTATTCCTGACAAAATTGCTCCAAAGCCATTTGTTTCTACTAAGGTTTCATCTTTTCATTCAAATAAATGCCTTGATCTTCTGCTTCAATTAAGAAACCTTTTCTCTAAATCTTTCTGTGTACAAAATGGGTCATTACAAAAGAAAAATCCAAAGACCCAAAATGAGAAAGGTCATAGAAAGAAAGTTGGCAAACCAACAGAGATTGGCAAACCAGAGGACCTAAAGACAGCTCCAAATCCTAACAAAAAAGGACCCATTTGGATATGGGTACCAAAAGTTCTTTGATCTGTCTTGCAGGTACACGGACTTCTGATCATTACAGATCAGGACTCGCTCTTCAGAGGAGAAAAGGACTCCTAAACACATCAGTTTAGGACTCGCACTTTAGTGAAATAGACTCTTAAACAAATCAGTTTAAGACTCGAGCTTCATAAGAAAATGACTTCTGACCATTACAGATCAGGACTCACTCTTCAGCAAACAATGGACTCCTTAATACTTCTATTAAGGACTCAGTCTTCAAAGTTCACTATGACTCTTAAACACTTTGTTTAAGACTCATCCTTCAAAGGTTCTATACTTCACAGAGCCTCTGTGGAATTGCTCAGAGCCTATGACAATCTCCACAGAACCTCTGATGAGGTTGACCTATGTTCTGTGCATTATTTATCTCTATTGATTCAAGCATAGGTCAAGGGGGAGCAGAAGGAGACCTCAAATTGATCTACAGAGGTTGATCATTCAAGGGGGAGCCAAAGGAGGATTATGATCAACAAGAGTCTCTGTCGTCCCAACTAGACACTCTAAAAGGTATGTGTCGCACAAAATCTCTTTCCAAAACAGTTTTCCAGGACAAAAATTTCTAAATATGTCCTAAAAACAATGTTTAAAACCATAAAAATTTTGGATGATCAAAAAGTTTTATAAATTATTAGTTATTAGAATTTTTTTGTCACAGAGCCTCTGCTGGCTCTGGCAGAGGTCCAAAAAAACCTCTGTAGGATAATTTCTCTCTACTAAAGATTTATCGATCCTCTCCAATGTTTTTCAAACGTTTTTGGTAAAAGTACAAGCTTCAAGAGATAAAAAGGCAGGTTTCAAACCACAGAGATCAATCCTACAGAGGTTGTTAGATCAAGGGGGAGCGAAAAAGGAGACCTTGCTGAATCTACAGAGATTCATAAGTCAAGGGGGAGCTAAGAATGCGACAGAAGAGATCATATTCGCCGATCAAAAAGAAATAGGTTGGTATCTCGCACTCAAAAAAAAAAATGCCACAGAAGTCATAAGCCACAGAGTTCTTTCAACCAAAGAACCTCTGTAGATCACTCAAATCATTCAAATGACTTCTGCTGCACAAAATCTTTGAGATTTACAATTTTCTAGGACACCAACTTTCAAATAAGTTCTAAATACATTGTTAAAACTGATCAAAAACTTGGATGATTAAAAATGTTTATAAATTATTAGTTATTAGAAATTTCCTGTCACAGAGCCTCTGCTGGCTCTGGCAGAGGTCCAAAAACCTCTGTAGGATAATTTCTCTCTACTAAAAATTTATTGATCCTCTCCGTGTTTTTCAAACGATTTTCATTAAAGATACAATCTACAGAGATAAACGTTTTTCAAAATCACAGAGCTTCTGTACCCACAGAGCCTCTGTAAAGATTTCCACTTGGGAATTTCTATATCTGTAACGGTAACTTTTCTGTGGTGAAAATTTAAAACCCACGCGTTTTTCATTTAATGTGGCCGCCCACGACGTCTCGTCGTCACTGACATTGATGACGTGTCAAGTTTTCATTAACGTACATATCACGTCGTCCTAGAAACTTGCACCACGCCGAATGAACTCGAGTGTGGACCTCAAATTTTATTAACTTTCTCACATTTTCACCGTTCCGAATTCTATCCGTTACCACAGTATAAAACCCAAGTTAAAATCACTTTCAAAACTTTACTATTCTCTCATCTTCTCCGGCGAACTTGCTTATTTCTTTCTGAAAACCTAGAACTTTCAAACTTACAAATGGCTTCCAGTTCCAAAGCTACTCATGTTTCACCGATGAACTCTCCACCACTCTCTCCAGTACATTCTGAGCACTCCCACAACTCACATACTGCCGCCGATACCAACAGACATGACTCCGGCGACGAGGCATCCTTTGTACCCACTACCCACCTGCAACAATTTTTCTCTAATGACCATTTCGAGCAAACCCTTCCCATTAAATCGAACAATTGTTATCTTGTTCCTTCTCCTACGGCTTTTGGTAAAGAACATGCCATCCTGCTAAACATCCTAGAGAACCACTTTCTTTACCCTCTTCTTAGCAAAACCGTTGAACAATTACCTGTACGTTACCTACATCAGTTTTGGCAATCTTGCCGTTATGACGCTGACACCGATTTGATAAGAGGCTATATCTCTAAGCCTGACCAAAGTAAGAGTCTTGAAATGATGTTCAACCGCACCATGTTCTCATTAGAATTTGGCCTTCCAACAAGAGGACTCATGGGAATCAAAAAGTATGCACCCCAACCAACAAATGAAGAACTTGTCGACTTTCTGCACATGTTAGGGTACAACCAACAGTTGAAAAAGAGGAACGATTTCCGCAGAGCAAGACTACCCCCTGTGTGGAATACCTTATTCTCCATCCTAAATCGTTGCCTCACGGGCAAAATCGGAAGCATCGATCAAAGCTCACCTCAAATTCTCTCAATCATGTATGGTGTGTACTATGATCTACCCCTAGATTATGCCACCATAATGATGCAAGAGATCATCAACACCATCGATCGCAAAATCGCCTCCCAGAAAGCCAAAATGTCTGATCACAACTGGTTACCCCCTCTGCAGTTCCAGCGAATCCTCAGTGTACTTTTTGAACCCCTACTCCTTATCCAAAAATGGCCAATGGACGGTCCTAAACCTAAGCAATTTCCTATGTCCAAGAACACCCCTACAGAACATGAGGATGGCTACCTACAAATCAGGCCACTGTCAAAGGTAATGTTAGGTTATGCTTGTGATGAAGAACTAGTTAGTGAGTACTCACGCGTTTACAGAACTCCTGAACCCAGTTCTGTAACACCCCCGCGTATAGGAATGCCCATAGGAGGTAATGTAGCAGAGAGACTTACAGAAGAAGAATGGAAGATAAAGTTGGCTAAACACAAGGCCAACCAGAAGAACTTCAGAGATATAAGGAAAGACCTCTATTCTTCAAAGAGGAAGTCTTCTGAGGGATCTAAAGAGAAGAAGAAGAAAAAGGGAAAGAAAACCAAGACCCCTACAGAGGAACAACTTACCTCTACTTCTGCTATCCAACAAACTCCTGCAGAACCATCCTCTCCACCCACTGAACATCCCACAGAACCCTCATCTCCACCACAAACCCAAGGTCCCTCTGCCCCTCCCTCTTCCAAAAGAAAAAGAAAGTTAAAATCTACAGAGGAGGGAGCACCAAAACCAAAGAAGAGGAAATCAAAGAAGAAGAAACCATCTTCTCCTCTGCAATCAATTTCAGAGGGAATCGAAGAAGAACAACCTCAATCACAACCTCAACCTTCACCTCTGCAAACCCAAATAATTACAGAGGGTCGTGATACACTTCTGCCAAGACAAGAGACTGCAGAAGAAGAGGTCCAAATAGGTAAAGTTACTGAAAATAGGTTAGAGGATAGGGTAGAAACGTCTGGAGGAAAAGAAAATGAGAAAGGAAAAGATGCTGAAGATGAAGAAGGCACACATCCCTCACCCCCTCCCAGTACAACCCACACATCTAACTCCGCAGGTCTAGCTGCAGAAGGAGTTATTGAAAAAGAGTCGCACAACTCGACCCCTACCCAAACCAAACAGCCAGAAGTCACTCTTTCGACTTCTGCGCCCACAGAAACCGGGGAATCCATTCCTAGGGTGTCTCCTCAAAGAGACTCACCTATTGTTCGTGATCAATCGCCCCAGATCACACTAGAACACCCAACAGAGGAATTCGTTTCCTCTGCCACGCACGAATTAGGTCCAAAACTTCTTTCAGAGAGAAGTAGAGAGCACCAAGATGAAGAGACTCTAGACAAGTCTCCAAGTCAAAAGAAGGACATTCCGATACCCACCTCTGGAGTGGATTTGGACACTGTTCTTCGCAGAACTTCTGTAGAGACTGGAACTTTTGTTTCTTCTCAAAGATCAGAAGGAAATCCTTCCATTCTCAACGTTCAAACAGGAATGAAAGAAGGCGTCCCAGGAACAGGGACTCACTATGGAGAAGGGGTTGTTCCTCCAGAGGTTACCCAAGAGGAACGTGTTACAAAGAATGAGTTCCAAGTCTTTGTAACCTCTGTAACTCAAACATTGAATAAGTTGCAAAGCTCATTCACTACTTTTACAGATTCAACTTCAGGCGCGCTTACAGGATTAAATACCAAAGTGGATACCTTGTCCACAGAGGTTAAAGAAGCCCTTGAAGAAATAAATTCAAATAAAGAAACTTCTGCTGCTGCTGCCATCGCCTCTGCCACTGACATTGCCAAAACAACCGCTGCAGAATTCGAGAAAAGTGCGACCAAAGCCTTCAAGACTTCGATCGAAATCTACTTTGAAACAATGAAGAAACATGCAGCAAGGCAAACAGCTAAAGACACCTGCAGAACAGAAGTTGCGGCTAAAAGAAGGCAGGATGATCCTGATGATGGTGCATCTGGTCATCCTGAGGGGGAGAGAACAAAGGAAACAACGGAGGCTGCTTCTGCAAAAACTACAATGAAAACTGCAGAACCCTCTACGACAGAAACCCAGAAGGGAAAACAACAGAGGCAAAACACCTCTATCTCACCAGAGGATGCACCAACCACAGAACCTAAGATAATCAATCTTGCATCCTCATCCTCAGAACAAACTCCACCCTCACCCAAAGAACCAACACCAACCTCACAACCAATCCTGCGCAAAACAAGAGTAAATCCATAGCTCGAAAACCCAAAAGACCAAAACGCACTGCAGAATTCATTCTTCGCAGAATGGAATTTGTATCTGCTTTTCAATCAGCAAAGCGTTTTGACATCCCACCTCCAAGATCCGAAAACTCTTCACCAACAGAGTCCTCACAACCCGAAGTATCAAAACCTTCAGAGGCAACAACCAAAACATCAGAGCATCCAACCCCAAAACCCACAGAACCTCCAACTGTCAAATCAACAGAGGTTCCACCCACACAAATCCAAAACCCAATATCTGAAACCTCAAAGCCAAAAGATAAAGGCAAGGGAATAATAACAGAAGAAGAGCCAAAGAAGAAGATGCCAGTTGCTACAGAGAAATTGATGAAAGGTGCCTTTAATGCCTTCGTCACTCCTAAACCCGAAGAGGAAGACTGGGCATTCAACTTGAATCCTCTGTCAGAAAACACATCCCTGAATCCCACAGCTAAGGTAACAGAAGGTAGAGTAACAGACATCGGTCGAAAGATGGATGAGCTAAGGAGACCAATTCCAATATCTACTTCAACCATTGAACAAATGGAAGAACAATTCTACAGTTATCTCTATAGACAGCACTTCCAGAGCGATCTGCCAGCCCATGTCCGAGATCAGAAGCTAAGAGAGGAATTCGATGCAATCTTCACCTCTACAAAGTCAAAACCAGTCAATCAAGTTTACTCCATTCACGATATAAAGAAGGTAATCTATTGCAAATACTCCAAAATGAGAACCTATCCTCATACGGTGTATACAATCTGGAAAGTCAAAAGGTCTGACAGATCAGAGAATCAATTCTCTGATGCTGATATCCGAAACCTCAATCCCTATGACTTACCTGACCTTCTACAATGGACAAAAGACAACTTCAATGACGACTGCCACAAAAGGTCTTATCGAGTTCTCAGAAAGGCGATGCGTGAAAAGCTCCTAATCTACAGCATGCTCGACATTCAACTAGCCATCGATCTGGGCATAACTACTCTAAGTATCAGACCACCAGAGGATTTCTGCCCACCCAATGCCATACCCAATTCAATCATCAAAACTCCAAGGTACGGGTTAGTATTCAAGAATCCTGCTGATCAACTGAAACTGTTTGTGACAATGGACTGTCAGAAGTACACAACCCGTACTCTGAACATGTTCAGAAAGATACTAGAGGAGAATAAAGCAACAGAGCTTATGGACGAAGAATCTGCTCTGATGATGATCAAAGAGATTGATGCTACACTCGGCTTACGAAATCTTTGCCTCAAATTCTATGAAGAACTCAAGGAAATAGGAAAAGACAACAGAAAGTTCGACGACTTCCCAAATGCAAAAATCTGAGTCTCTTCAAAGAATCTCTGTCAACGTTTATTTTTGTGTACTTAAATGTAAATGCCTCTGGCATAAATTCCAAAATGAATGAAATAATCTTCTGAGGTATTGTTTAACCTCTTCTTTACTTAGGTTAAAATGCATAAATTCAACCTTTTATTTTTCAATACTTAGGGGGAGATTGTTAGCTCCAATATTCTGAAATATTAGAAGTATTGAAAAATGGCCAAGTACAGAAGAACTTCCACAGAAGCTCTGCTGAGTGCAACAGAAGCTCTGCCGGGCATCTCAGAAGAATCAAAGGAAGTTTGATCAAGAGTGATCAAAGACCGAGGAAACTACAGAAGGACGCTTTCAGAAGACCAAGACCGCAGAACCTCTGTTACCAATAACAGAGCCTCTGTGGACAACATCAGAAGACAAGGAACCAAGAAGACTTCTCACAGAGGACCGAGCCACAGAACCTCTGCCACCCTTGACAGAAGCTCTGCAGAAGTAAACGACCAAAGACTCGGAATCCGGTGAAGACTACTTTACAGAGGAACTAGACCGCAAAACCTCTGTAACACATTACAGAGCCTCTGTGGTCCTCTAAAGACTAGGAAGATATTTATAATATCTTGCTACTGTTCCAAGACCTGTTCATCAACTTGCATGGCAACTTGCCCTGTCCAACTTCAACACGTGTCAAACTCTGAATGGACTCAATAGGGCTTAGTACATATTAGACGTCTGCTGCATTAAATGCAATACAGCACGTCTGACTGTTCATGCCATCCTTGCAACTGTTCACGACATCCTCTCAACTATTCATACGTACCTTTTGAATAGTAGCATATGCTTTATGGTCCCCTTTAGAGTAGTATATAAGGAAGACTCATGTTGAGTTCTTCCTTACACAAACAAGAACACAATCACAACGACAGTTAAAATCAACACATAAGAACACATAGCTTATGCACATTTAGAGTCATATCTGTTTAAAGCTTTGCATACTCACTGTTCTTAAATCTATTCTTGATATATATATATTCAGTAAACTTTGAGATATTATTTCCTGTTCACTGTTTATTTATATTGTGTTCTAAATCTATCAAACTTATCTGTTAGTTCTTTAAATACGCTTCCGCATCAAACCTTAAACCTGAACTAATAGATCTGATAATCTTGTTTAAAGCAAAACGGGAACCAACAAGAAGACTTTCAGGTCCTGTGCTTTCAACCATAAGATGGCAGAGAAAATCCCTGTTAAAGGTTGATACATTAGATGTGTGGACGAAAGAAATTGAGGGATGCGAAGCTAGTGTTGTGAAGATGGCCATGACGTGTGGCAGCGAGGCACTGACGGTGCCTGAAACTTCACCTTCAGTGCGTTGAGGCACTACTGAGGTGGTGGTGGTTGATGCCATCGTAGATTCAACAGTAGAAGTTGCTGAAGCGGTTGTTGTTGAGTCAGGTGTGGTGAAGCGTACCATGAAGTTGTCTAGGGAAGCCTGTAAAGAGACTATCCTTGATGTTGTTGTTGTTGCAGCTGAGGGTTTGTCCTTTTATTGTCTCTTGGGCTTTTTAGAAGACCCAAGAGGGGCAGCAGATGGTTTCATGTTAGAAGAGGTTGTAGCAGCTTGGGTAGTCACCGGGGGGGGGGGGGGGGGGGGGGGGGAGGGGGGTGTGGAACCGTGGACACTGTTGCTAAAGTAGAAACATTTATGGAGGAAAGGAGGCGTTAGAGAGTAGAGAACTTTACCTCATGTTCAAGTGGCTCTCGGTCGAGGAGTCGGGAGCCAAGTTTGGGTAGCTGATACTGTTGGGTCACCAAAGATTTGAAATTGACTCACCGATGTTTTCCCTAAAATCCTACTTAGAATATTTCAGTTTGGTTCTTCATATGACTTGTACATTATAGCAACTGTTCGGTGAAATCGAAGATCAACCGAAACCAAGCTTGAAGAATCCCTACTTGTGGAAACTAGAAGGCTCTTCTCAACAAACAAACAAGTCATCATTCACCGAAGTTGTCCTCACAATCCGATGAACAACATGTCCACCGATTTTGTTTTCACAAATCGGTGGTCAACATCTCCACCGATAATGCTTGCATTATTCGGTGGGCATCTTCCACCGATGTGATCTTCAGAAATCGGTGGACATCTTCCACCGATGTGGTCTTCAGAAATCGGTGGAACACTTCCCACTGATGAGGATACTTAAATCGGTGGGATCTATGTGAAATTGGTTTCCTTGCAAATGTTTTCAAAGACCAATGACAATTGTATCGGTGAAACATCATCGGTATGATTGTCTTGGAATCCACATCAAGAAGATCATTTACTTCGGGACAAAATCTTCTTACAGGCAAAAGCAACCTTTTGTCTTATTATCCTTTTGGAAGATGTCCCTTTAGCATGGCTTATATTCCTTGTTTCAAGAAAAAGGTGATAGTGACTTATCAGCTTTTTAGAAGTCCATTGGTACTTTTCCAAAGACCATTGGTTCGTTGCAAGTGACTTGAGGATAATAGTACCATGCATTTAATGCTCAGTACCTTGTCCTCACTATAAAAGGAAGATGAAGACTCCATACAAATCACGCTTTCTGGATTTCTCTCAGTGCAAGATTTTCATATTGCTTGATAACCTTATCGCCTTGCTCTTAGTGTTCTCTGCTGTATTGTTTAGTTTACTTTGTGAAAGATTGTTAGAATAGTTTATCTGTTCTTTCCCGCAACAGTCTTTAAGTTTCTTTGTGTAATTCTAGTTGAAAGATTTTCAATATAAAGAATTAAAATTGTGAAAATTTTGAGTATTGTATTCAACCCCCCCCCCCCCCCCCTTCTACAATACTTGTTAAGCCATCTGGGACTAACAAGTGGTATCAGAGCGGAAAGTTTAATCCCATAAACTTGATCTGCGATGGCTGCCTCTTCTTCTTCTACAATTGAAAACTCTTTTCAAAACAACTTTTCTGAGAATGGCTCCATAACCAAACCTCCTAAGTTTAATGCTAACAACTTCTCTTTGTGGAAGAGCCGCTTGATGCTATTCATAGAGGGAGTGGATACTAGATATCCAACCATTCTCAAAGAGGGACCAATCATCCCCAGAGTTTGGGCTCGCTTTGAAACGCAGAGGCCTGGTAAAGAAAATTTGGAAAAAGAAATATCTAGTGATTCCGATGAAGAAAAATCCAGAGCTACTGGTCGTTACATCCTCAAACATCCTAAGAATTTTACTGATGAGGAAAAACGTTTGGTCTCTCTCGACTCTAAGCTAAGAGCAATTATTGCACTCTCTCTTCCTGATGAGGTCTATCACTCTCTGGTTAACTTTGAAACTGCCAAAGAGATGTGGACCACTCTGTGTGTACTGTACGAAGGTACTGTGGAAGTAAAGAAATGTAAAAAGATTGGTCTCATTAGAAAATATGAACTCTTTGCTTTTGAAAAAGGAGAATATCTTCCTAGCTACTATAATCGTTTCAACTCTCTCTTAAATGATCTGAAGTTATTGGGCAGAGTCTATGATAATGAGGAAGTCTTAAGCAAGTTCATGGATTGTCTTCCAGATTTCTGGGAGAATATATGTACTTGCATTAAAACTACCAATGACCTTGAGTTCATGCCCTTAACTGTCCTTTATGGAACTCTCTTCAATTTTGAGCAAACAAAGTTACAAAGGAAATCTTTCATCAAAGAGATAAAGAGCTCTTCTATAGCTCTTGTCAGTGAAAGCTCCAAGAAATCTCAAAATGTTCCTAGAATCACCTATCCGTCATCAGACTCTGAAAATGACAGCCAAAATAACTATACCCACCAAACGGAGGCATATCTTAGTGATGCTGATGATGAAGGTGAGGAAATTATGGTTGAACATTTGTCTGAAGAAATGGCAATGATGGCTGACTCTAAGAACAAATTTCGTCCTTTCATCAAATCCAGAAACTTTAGAAAATCTTCTGCTTCCAAGACTTCATCTGATAAGTCAAATGAAGAGTGCTTTAACTGTGGCAAGAAAGGACACTTTGCATCTGAGTGTAGGAGTAAGCGTGTTACTAAGTCTAGGAACCCATCCTCTGAAAAATATTCTTCAAAGAATGAGAAACCCAGAAATAATCCTTTCAAATCAACCTTTTCCAAAAAGGATTCCCAATCATCTTCCTTAGACCATCAGGAGCGCGCTGAGAAGTATAAAGCCAAGTACAAGAAAGAGAAAGAAAGGAGTGAGGGTCTTGAAAGAAAAGGAAAAGTTCTAATGGCAGAAGCTCATAACTGGGATGAAGAAGACACCTCTGACAGTGATTCTAACAATATGTGCTTCATGGCCATTTCTGAAGAGATGGAGGATTCGGACAAAGCTATCTCTCCAATGGCTCTTGTGTCGACTGGGTGCTCGACAGCTTGTGCTCAGGTTTCTGAGCACCATCAAATATGGTATCTGGATAGTGGGTGCTCACACCACATGACCGGAAACAAATCTCTTCTCATCAACTATGTGTCTGGAAAGGGTCCATCTGTCACTTTTGGTGACAACTCTAAAGGCTACACCAAAGGCTATGGAACTCTCACAAATGGATCTGTCACTTTCAATAAAGTGGCATTTGTTGAAGGTCTCATGCATAATCTTCTCAGCATTAGCCAACTGTGTGATCTTGGATATAAAGTTATCTTTGAACTTTGTATCTGTACTGTTGTGGACAAAAACTTCAACGTGATGTTATCTGGAAAAAGGATGGAAAATGTCTATGTCATTGACATGGGACTGAGCAACAATTCATCTAATGTCTGCTTTGTGTCAGATGACTCATCCAAAAGGAACTGGTTGTGGCATAAACGTCTCTCTCATCTTAATTTCAAAACTCTCCATAAAATTTCAAATAAAGAGTTGGTGACTGGTATGCCAAAACTGAATTTTGTCAAAGAAAAGCTGTGTGATGCATGTGAAAAAGGGAAGCTCACCAAAACATCCTTCAAGACAAAGCAATGCTCTTCCATCACCCTTCCACTTCAGATGCTGCACATGGACCTATGTGGACCTGTCAGCACTCTTAGTCTAGGAGGAAAAAGGTACATTCTTGTAATTGTTGATGAATTTACCAGATATACTTGGGTCTTTTTTCTCAGGTACAAAAGTGATGCTACTGAAGAAATCATCAATTTTGTCAAGAAAAATGAAGTTCTGAATGGCCAACTTGTTCGATCAGTAAGAAGTGATAATGGCACTGAATTCAGAAACAGTGCTCTTGAAAACTTCTTTACTGAGAAAGGAATTTCTCAGAACTTTTCTGCAGTACGAACTCCACAGCAAAATGGAGTGGTGGAAAGAAAAAATAGAACTCTGTGTGAGGCTGCCAGATCCATACTAAGTGAATCAAATCTACCTACCTATTTTTGGGCTGAAGCTGTTAATACTGCTTGTTTTACCCAAAACAGGTCGATAATCTCTAAAAGGCATGATAAAACCCCATATGAAATTTTCCATGGCAGAAAACCAAATATTGGCTTTCTTCATGTGTTCGGCTGTGTGTGTTTTATTCTAAATGATCGTGACAACCTTGGGAAGTTTGATCCCAAAGCTGATGAAGGAATTTTTGTTGGATACTCTCTTTCCTCCAAAGCATATCGTGTGTTCAACCTAAGGAGAAAATGCATTGATGAATCTATTCATGTCAAGTTTGATGATTTGAGATCCTCATCTCTTCCAAATGATGATGATGATGAACTACACAGATGGATCTCCTCATGCATCGATAATGCTCCCCAAACCAACTCCACCGATGCTTCTCCCATTACATTGAACCCACCAATTCCTTCTACCGAAAATAATCAAGTTGGGTCACCTTCTATATCTCCCACCGAAATTGACCATGTCACCACCGATGTACCTTTTCCCACCGACGCTCATCCCTCCACCGATCCCATTGCCTCACACCGAACCTCTGATCCCACTACATCTTCACCCCAAACACAAAACATTCCACCACCTTTACCTCCTGCAACCAAATGGACCAAAGATCACCCCATAGACCAAATCATAGGTGATCCGCAAGCAGGTGTCCAAACTCGTAGAGGAGTTGGAAATATTTGTCTCTATGTGAATTTTCTCTCTCTTATTGAACCCAAAAAGATTGATGAAGCTCTCTCAGATCCTTGTTGGATCACTGCCATGCAAGAAGAACTTTCTCAGTTTAAGAGAAACAAAGTTTGGAGATTGGTTCCCAGACCCCGAAAGAAGACAATCATTGGAACCAAATGGATTTTCAGAAACAAGATGGATGAAGATGGTACAGTTATCAGAAACAAGGCCAGACTAGTAGCTCAAGGATACAGACAGGAAGAGGGCATTGACTATGATGAAACATTTGCCCCTGTTGCAAGACTTGAAGCTATAAGAATCTTTCTGGCTCATGCTGCCTACAGAAATTTTAGGGTCTTTCAAATGGATGTTAAAAGTGCCTTCCTCAATGGGGAATGTTGGTCCCGAAGGCCTATACAAGTTTGTAGAAGGGGGGGGGGGTTGAATACAAACACACAGATTTTACTTTTCTAAATTGTTTATTGATAAATCATTAACAATTTACAGCTTGTTGCGGAAACAAGATTAAGGATAAACCTAAATCTAAACAAGTTGGAACACTAAGGTTTCTTGCACTAATAAAATCCTATCTTAAGAGAGATTTGAACTTGTCCAGAGTTAGCAAGTTACTTCAAATGAAGGGAGTTCATCTCTTTATATACTGCATGCATTTAATGCAAGTCAGTATATACTTTACACGTGTCATCAGCTGGTTGGTTGCATGTCATTGACCTTGGTTGACAACCTTAGTAGCCGTAAGGATGAACAGTGTAGTATCAGAGTGGTTGTACGATTTCAGATATTCAGAGGTTCTTTTCTGACATTTCGTACGGAGGCGTGCAAGGGTGGTTAAGACAAAAGTACTTTGTACGGAGGACTTCATGATCAGCTTTCGTTGATTCAGCGATTATCATTTACTATTCAGCAGATGATAAAGTTCAGCGATAGCTGAAGTCTTGTACTTGATACTTCACGTTGAGTGGACAAATCTGAGTCTTCGCTGATCCGCATCAGTTCATTAGGAGACTTGTCGCTGGTTCTTGAGCTTGATCTTCGACTTCAGCGTAGAACCTTTGTTGACGTGAAACTTGTCTTCAGGGATCATAAGTAAACAACTAACTTATCAGCGATCATCATAATGACTGAACAGACTCAGCGCATTAATGATGAACAGTGTTCGCTGAATGTTTAATTTAAAAGAGCGAGAGTTCCTATCAGCGGTACTGTAAGATCTTAGTACTTATCAGCGATAGTGAAACTCAGAAATCGGTGGAACACTTTCCACTGATGAGGATACTTAAATCGGTGGGATCTATGTGAAATTGGTTTCCTTGCAGATGTTTTCAAAGACCAATGACAATTGTATCGGTGAAACATCATCGGTATGATTATCTTGGAATCCACATCAAGAAGATCATTTACTTCGGGACAAAATCTTCTTACAGGCAAAAGCAACCTTTTGTCTTATTATCCTTTTGGAAGATGTCCGTTCAGCATGGCTTCTATTCCTTGTTTCAAGAAAAAGGTGATAGTGACTTATCAGCTTTTTAGAAGTCCACTGGTACTTTTCCAAAGACCATTGGTTCGTTGCAAGTGACTTGAGGATAATAGTACCATGCATTTAATGCTCAGTACCTTTTCCTCACTATAAAAGGAAGATGAAGACTCCATACAAATCACGCTTTCTGGATTTCTCTCAGTGCAAGATTTTCATATTGCTTGATAACCTTATAGCCTTGCTCTTAGTGTTCTCTGCTGTATTGTTTAGTTTACATTGTGAAAGATTGTTAGAATAGTTTATCTGTTCTTTTCCGCAACAATCTTTAAGTTTCTTTGTGTAATTCTAGTTGAAAGATTTTCAATATAAAGAATTAAAATTGTGAAAATTTTGAGTATTGTATTCAACCCCCCCTTCTACAATACTTGTTAAGCCATCTGGGACTAACAGATACCCACCATCAGTAGGGTAGAGAGAACCCAAGAAATACTGGAGAAGAACGTTGATGAAGGGTACGTAAGGGATAGTGGGTTCCCTGTCAGCTTTCTCGACCTTTGCCATCAGGTAATCAAAGATCATCCGGGCATAGTCAACATTGCGCCCAGTGATCATTGAGTATCCTAGGTTAAGAGCGACCCGACTAGCTTGGTCCATGCTATCTGTTTTTCCTCCCATTCTTTGCATAAAATATGTGAACATGTGACATAGCTCCGTTGGCATCCTCGCTTTGAGGATCTTGGTCAGATTCTTGTCAGGCTTGTTATGCTTGGTTTCACATTCATAACCCATCAAGTCGACGAATTGGATGAGTTTTTCATCAGTGGGGGTGGATTCAAAGGTCTTGGAGATGGACAGTTTCATCGCTTGCCTTATCGCTGAGGGAGTGATGCCCCCTTCTCCATGTTCAGTTTTGAAGGCAATCACAGTGACCTTCTTACCAGATTTCAGTGTCTTTTCAGTCTTTTTAGCAGTGTACCCGAACTGCTGAAGAAGATTCTTACACCCAGGGGGTAGACAATGAGGGTGTAGTGGATGGAAGAGTTCACTAGGAAGTTTGCTGCGTCCTGGAGGTGAACTAATGGTTTTGATGAAAGGAAGCTGAGGAGTCCCTAATGATTGTTCGACTTGAATGCCACTGAAGAAAGCTTGAAGCGGACATTCTTGGAGCGGGTAATTGAGAGGCCATTTCTGTTTAAGAAGATGAATAGAAAATAGAAATGCAAGGGATTTCTTAGAATGGAAATTTGTAGAGAAAGTTCCAAGTTGTGTAAGAAGCAGTTTTACCAGTTTCCTTATTTGGAAAGAAATGGTATAAAATAGGTTTGCCAAATTTCAAAAGAAATGAAAATGGTGAGAAAAATGTAGTTTACCAATTTCCAGAAGTGGAAATAATGGTAAGTTACGATGTAGATATAGAAAATAGTTTAAAATGACCTGTAAACTTACATCCTATTTAGGGTTTTTAAGAAATCATGAAAGGGATGATTAGTGCAAAAAAAAACGTGTTTTGATCTTATTTAGCAAAGAGAAAAGATAAAAAAGGTATTTTTGTTAACAAGTTTTGCATGAAAAGGAGAAGAAAACCTGGAAATCACAAAGAGTTGTGAGTACGAGTTCTTGAGGTTTTTTTATGCTAGAAAGTTCTTGCCTTGAGAGTATTTTGTGCGCGTAAAGTGTAAATGAGAGATGAAGAGTGTATCATATACGTGTAAGGAGAGAGAAAGGAATGATGAGCGGGAAAAGTTTTCATCATTACGTGGACATGTCACAAGAGTGTGATTGGTCAAGAAGTGTAACGGACGAACGTGTGTAAGAGAAATGCGTGCCATGGGTTATCCTAACAAACAAAGTCACATTAGAAAACGTCGTTTCATTTTCAAAAATATCACAGATTTTTGAAAAACTCAGTGATAATATTTTATTTTTAGAAGAATTACTGATATGAAATGTAGTGATGAGTTTCATTTTTTAAAAAGCTTTTAATCATTTTAGGAAAGTGAATGATTAAGTTTGAGATTTTTGGAAAATGTCTCGCTGAAGGAAACTTCAGTGAGAAGATTTAGAAAAACATACCTTATTATTAGAGAGCATTTAGGCAGAGATAAAGAGATGACTGTCAGATATTAAACCTCAATCACTGATGTAATACTTAACCACTGAAGAGTTACTCTTCAAGGTTTAGCATTCCAATCTCACTGATGAGAAAGTTGAATCTTGTCTCATCAAGAGGTTTGGTGAAGATATCGGTGAGCTGATAGTCAGTGGGAATAAAGTGAAGTTCACCATCTCCATTCATCACATGACCTCTGATAAAATGATATCTGATTTCAATGTGTTTGGTCTTTGAGTGTAGCACATGGTTGTTTGCTATAGCGATGGCACTAGTGCTCTCACAATAGATATGAATCTTTGATAGATGAAGGTCATAGTCTATGAGTTGATTTCTCATCCATAAGACCTGAGCACAACAACTACCAGCGGCTACATACTCAGCTGCAGCGGTTGATGTGGACACTGAGTCTTGCTTCTTGCTTGTCCAACTCACCAAGTTTCCACCTAGAAGCTGACAGCCTCTAGTGGTACTCTTTCGATCCAGTTTGCTACCTGTAAAATCAATATTTGAATAGGCAGTGAGATCGAACCCTGGGTCTTTGGTATACCAAAGACCTAGGTTGGGAGTACGCTTCAGATATCTGAATATTCGCTTTACAACGATCAAATGTGATTCTTTGGGTTCTGATTGATATCATGCACATAAACAAGTAGAATACATGATATCAGGCCGACTAGCTGTAAGATATAAAAGATAGCCGATCATTCCTCTGTAAGCAGTGACATTAACACGATTCCCATTTGGGACCTTGTTTAGTGTCAGCGGACGTACCATAGGAGTTTTCATTGCTGAGGTTTAAGTAAGATAAAACTTTTTCAGCATATTTCACGTACTTACCTTGGTGAATGAATGTACCTTTATTACTTTACTTAATTTGAAGTCCAAGGAAGTATGTTAGTTCACCCAGCATACTCATCTTATATTATTTCTTCATTTGTTCAGCAAATCGAGTACACAGAGATGAGTTAGTGAATCCAAATATAATGTCATCAACATATATCTGAACAAGTATAATATGATCTTTAACCTTTCTGGAAAATAAAGTGTTATCAATCTTTCCACGTTTAAACTTTTCAACGATAAGATAAGAAGATAAAGTATCATACCATGCACGAGGGGCTTGTTTTAATCCATAGAGGGCCTTATCCAGTCTATAAACATAATCTGGTTGCTTAAGGTCATAGAACCCTGGAGGTTGTTCAACAAAGACTTCCTCATTTAGCTTTCCATTCAGAAATGTTGGTCCCAAAGGGGTTATACAAGTTTGTAGAAGGGGGGGTTGAATACAAACACACGATTTTTTATCTTTCTAAATTGTTTATTGATATGTATCAAACAATTTATAGTTTGTTGAGGAACAAGATTAAGGAATAAACCTAATCTAAACAAACTATGAGAATCACTATGAGTTCTTGCACTAGAAATAAGAGAGAAGGAAAATCTAGAATACTAAAGAGAGTATTCTATCACACAGTAATTACCTTTTCTTCCCTAAAAAAGAAACTGTAAAAACCCTAAAACCTCAAAATCCCTTATTTTTGGTATAACTTTCCTTTTTAAGAAGTTTATTCATATTCTTTCTATTTTTGTTACTTGTTCAGAAATGGCCTCCACAAATGTTGCTGCTACCAACACTGCCACTGCTACTCGACCTACAACAATGGTCAAATCTTCAAAAATGACCGCTGAACATAACTAGATAACCATTGTTGCTAACAACCATTTGGCCTTACTGGAATCCCCTAAGAAGAAACCAAGCCCACACCTTGCTGAAGCTGTCACTTTCATCAAAACCTGCACTCTTCACACTGCAATGACCATCGTACCACCTGCACACCACCATCTTCTTCAACAATTCTGGTTCACTACTGAACGAACCACTCAGACCTCCACCAAAACCGGAAGAGAATTCTCAATGGTCGGTTTCTAAACCGAATATGGTCAAGGCTGAATTTCTCCTGCAGTGATCCGTGCTGCTCTCAAGCTCCCTGAACGACCATTTGAATCCCTTCTCAACCACAACAAACCTGAGCATGAGGAAGAACTGATAACATTTCTCGATCTCATGAAGTACGCATGGGACAAGAAGGGGTGCATTGAAGAAGATGACAAGCGCCTCACAAAAATCCTAAAGGCAAAGATGCCTGCTGAACTCAACTTCATCTTCTCCCATGTTATCTCCTACATGACAGCGAAGGTGGGCTCTAATGACCAAGCAAGCAAAACTCAGCTTGCTATGGGTTACTGTTGATCCAAACCCTTTAGTGATTTGATAATGACTCTGAGAATTACATAGTAAAAATTGTAAGTAAACAATATGTATTAGAGTTTCACCATCTAAGAAAATATAATAAGTCTGTTTAGTATCACTGATGGGAAACTACTGCCTTAAATGTATACTTCAGCGATACCTGTACCTCAGTGAGATCTGAGCCTGTTCAGCCTCACTGATGATCGCTAAAAGTTCATCTTGTAATTGTTTGCTTATGATCCCTGAAGACAAGACTCGGGACAACTGAGTTCAAAGCTAAAATCGAAGACCAAGCTAACGAACGAGTGACTAAGTCTACTAGTGACCTGATGCGGATATCAGCTAAGACAAGACTTGTCCATTTCACGCGAAGTTTCAAGTAGAAGACTTCAGCGAGAGCTGAAGTTTATCATTCGCTGATAAAGATACATTCAATGTTCGCTGATCATGAAGCTTGTTCTACAAGCAACTTTTGTCTTATCTCCTTGCACGCTTTTGTATGATTTGTCAGAAGGACATCCCTTGTCCAGGATTGTACAAACCACTCTGCCAACTACACTGTTCATCATGCGGCCAAGAGCATGTTTGCTAAAGTCAAATCCATGCAACCAACCAAGTGTTGCCACGTGTAAAGGCATACTGACTTGCATTTAATGCATGTAGTATAAATAGGAAACCCTACGTCATTTGTGAAGTGCTCGGCTCTTCCTCGCTGAACTACTTTGTGCAAGAAAATCTCTCCTTAGGTTTTCTTATTTTCTCTCTATCCTTTTCTAGTGCAAGAAATTTGTGTGATTCTCATAGTTTGTTTAGATTAGGTTTTTAACTTGATCTTATTCCTCAACAAACTGTAAATTGTTTGATATATATCAATAAACATTTAGAAATATAAAAATATGTGTTTGTATTCAACCCCCCCTTCTACAAACTTGTATAACCTTTCGGGACCAACAAGTGATATCATAGCAGATTGTTTATCTCATAAACAAGATCTTGCTTATACTCTCTTCCTTGCCTATTTTTCACTATGGCAAACAACACAAACACAAACCACATAGACAATGGCTCCCTTGCCAAACCTCTTCGATTTAGCAAAGACAACTTTAATCTTTGGAAAAATCGAATGATGCTATTTCTAGAAGGCGTAGATCCTACCATACCTCTTTATGTGGAAAATGGACCTTTCGTTCCTTCTGCTATTCAAGGTCCAGTTCCAGCCACTGCTAACACACCTGCCATCCCTGAAAGGGAAATAATCAAGACAGTCTCTCAGTGGACTAAAGAAGATAAGACGAAAGTGGCCATCGACACTAAGGCCAAATCCATCATCTCTATGGCTCTTCCTTATAAAGTCTACCATTCCATCATGAATCTCAAGAGCTCAAAAGCCATGTGGGACACTATATGTGTTCAATATGAAGGCACTGCTGAAGTCCAGGACTCTAGAAGAATTAACCTGGTAAGGCAGTATGAAAGTTTCATCTGTGGTAAGAATGAAACTCTCTCTGAAGTACATCAACATTTTAACTATTTAATTATAGATTTAAAAACTGTTGGTAATACTTATGGTAATTCTGAGATCCTGACAAAGTTTTTAGAATGTCTACTTGAAAGGTGGGACAACTATACCATGTGTCTCAAACTATCAAAGAGTCTAAAATACATGACCCTTTTGTCCTTATTTGGCACTATGCTCAATCATGAGTAGTCGTGTCAACTTAAGAAGAATCTTGTCAAAGATTCCTAGAGCACACATGTTGCTTTACTCTCTTCAGAGTTAATTCTTGTTCAGTGATCAACTGTCACGATCACTGAATTAGAATCCAGCTCTGATGATTCATCAGAAGCTGATCCTTCAGAACTTTATGAGTCACTAGCACTCCTGACAAATTATTTTAGGAAATTTTATAGAAAGAGTAAGTTCAGAAGAAATAAACCTCTCTCCCTCACTAACAAGCCTAAATCCACTCCTGTTGATAAGGCTACTGCTACCTGCTTTAACTGTGAAAAAGTAGGACACTTTGCAAGTGAATGTTGGTCAAAGAAAGCATTCAAACCTTCTTCATCCCACAAGAAACCTTTTACTTCTAGAAGTAAAGATGAAAAGTATCAAAAGCTCAAAGAAAGATATGAAAAGCTGAAGAGCTACAAAAAGAAGGCAAACGTATGTTCGCTGAAGAACATGACTGGGTTGCATCTGATGAAGAATTAGATTCAGATGAAGAAGATGAGGCCAATCTCTGTCTTATGGCCGAAATCAAAGAAGAAGAGGAGGAACAATCTGAAATTAACTCTACTTCTACATCTACCTCTCAGTATCACTCTCTCCTACTCCTTTTCTAGCTCTCACTGAAGCTGATAGACTTCAAGCTATCGATACTCTGACTGTTGATTTATACAATGCCATGAATTGCAAGACCGATGTAATACCCCGGGTAAGTTCGTTAGTTAAGTTCCCCTTTTCGTTAAATTTAGTTAACTTTAAAATTGAATGTTTAGAGTAAGTTTGGGTAAGTTAGAAGTAAAGGGTGTTTTGGGTCATTTCTAAATAGTTCAAGGCCAAAAGTGTAAATTGGGTTGATATACATCCTTTCATACTTCAGATATTTCATAAGGCAGATATATCAGTGTGTGTGTGTGTGTGTTTTGAGACAAGAAGGAGAAAAGAAGAAGAAGTTAGGTTAAGGCATCAATTGATGAGCTTGGAAGTGATTTAAGGTATATTTTCTTTATGTTTTATGTTTGTAATTGCTAGTAGATAGTTCATATCGGATTAGAATCATCGATTTCATATCTGGGGTTAAATTCTGTCGATTTCTGGGTAGAATTGGGTAAACCGACAGAGGTTTCCGGACACAAGTTGAATGTGTCCGGTAGTTTTTTTTGGTGGTGTCCGGTAATTCCTATGGCTAGTGTCCTGACAGACAAGTATCCGGTAAGTATCTCTTTTTCTATAGTTTCCGGATGAATTAAGATATCGGGTGGTATCCGGGTAACTTTGGTTTTCGGATGTCGTTCGGATTATTGATGTTGTCCGGAAAGTCATGCTGTCCGGATTGGTCTTGTTGTCCGGATAGTTTTGTGGTATCCGGAAACATTGGTTTTTTGGTCACTTTTGAGGATAAGAGTCAGATAGATTTATCTAGGGTTCGTAACCTACTAGTATGTCTTATGTGTTCAATTGGTAAGGAGATATTTGTATTTAACTTATTTCAGATTCTGTGAATTTTGGGTGAAAGACTGAATCTTTTGGGAGAAGCTTGGAAGCATTTTGATAAGCAAACATGTGAGTTTTACTTCAAAACATTTTCAAATTGGAATACTTATATGTGGATTGAGAATGTGATATAGAGTGTGATTATGTGCTTATGTTTGAAATATAATATATTGGAGTGTATATTATATTTATACGAGTATTACACTACACGAGAGCACATTGGCAGGACTTAAGATCGGTGAAGTTTTGGCTGTACGGAGGGACAGCGGAGTTGGCTGTATGTAAGTGCAGCGGAGATAATTTATTAGTTGGATCGCAACCGTCTAATATGGCCATGAGAATGAGGAGATGTACACAATGCACGAGTCTTGCTTGGTATTTAAATACTTGTTGTTTATTTGTGTTTTACAAAAGGATTACTAAACTGACAGGGATTATCTCACTAGACCGTTTGGTCTAACCCTCATTTTGTTTTCAAAAATATGTATT
Organism: Saussurea involucrata; assembly: GCA_033807775.1. Taxonomy (NCBI): domain Eukaryota; kingdom Viridiplantae; phylum Streptophyta; class Magnoliopsida; order Asterales; family Asteraceae; genus Saussurea; species Saussurea involucrata. Next base: position 54,055,169 of record CM066324.1, read on the forward strand.
CCAGGTCAAGGAAGGTATAAAGGCAAGGATAAAGTGTAGGATGCTTTTGGATGACTGATGATAAATAGCAAGTTCTTATGTATCGTTTTGTTTGAATAGTATTACGAAAAGTATTGTAAGTTATTAGCAGATAGTGGATACTCAAATATGTATTTTATAGTTTTGAGACTAAAGGGACCTTATGTGATCTATGATGTATCTTTTGTTATGTAACGATGTTATGCAATATGTGTTATTTGACGCATGTTTGAGATACCAGGTCGTTACAGATGGTATCAGAGCCCTAGTTTAAGGGATTTAGGTATTCGGATCCATACCTAGACTTAAACTGTATGTGAAGTAGGATGTCCCTATTATTTTAGAACCTTGGGATGCTAAATATAAAAGGTAGAAGGAACATCATGTAAGGTAATTTCAAATTACATTTGGCCAGTGTAATCATGAACTTACAGGTACATGTTTGAACTGGAAAACCTTATTATATGGGATATGTGCTTACATGTATATTAACCTTGTTGAAACCTACAAAATGGCAAGTGGTACTCGACGTACAAATAGAGAGGGAGAAGGAAATCCTAATCGAATGAATCCAACAGTCGGGACAAGGGGAAGAGGGGGAGAACGAGGTAGTGGCAGAACAGGAGGCAGAGTTCAGTCGCGAGGTACTGAATTTGTTACAAGAAACGATTTGGCGGCTGAAATGGGAAAGCTACAAGCAAATATACAAGCTATGTTCGATCGAACTCGTCATACTGAGACTGAAATACCAGATCCTAGTCTGGAAGACGAGATGCCCATTACACCTACTGTTATACCGGTGCCAAGGAAGTGTGATTATAAGATGTTTTTAAGTTGCAAACCTCCAACCTACTCAGGAGAAAGAGATCCAGTGAAGGCTATGAGGTGGCTAAAAGAGATAGAAGCTATCTTCAAAACCAGTAAATGTGCCGACGAAGATAGAGTGCTATATGGAACTGCAATGTTGAAGGCAGATGCGTTATATTGGTGGGAAGCTCTCATTACCTCTAGAGGATCTGATGTGTATTCTACTTTTTCTTGGGACGAATTCACTACATCTTTCAAGAGACAGTTTTGTCCGCAAGCAGCAGTTAGACAATTGGAAGAAGAATTCATGAACCTGTAACAGGGGAGTTTATCGGTTAGGGATTATACTGCTCGTTTCCTGGAGAAGTCTCGTTTCGCAGAATACTATGTTGCCACAGAGGCACTTAAGATAAAAAGGTTTATCTTTGGGTTAAAGTCAGAAATCAGAAGTCTAGTGATTGCAAAGGGACCTTTAGCCGCAGTAGATGCCGCGGAAAATGTAGAAAGAGATAAAGGGAGGGATGCTGGTGATAGAAGTTTTGGGAAAAGAAAATTGGAAGAAATGATGTATGATTTGAAGCAGTACGAATCCCCGAGGTTTGATAGTCGTTCACCTTTCAGACCAGCTGAAAGACCATGTCCAAAATTCAACCGTGTTCATCAAGGAAGCTGTTATATGGATTCTCGAATTTGTTACAAGTGTGGGAAGACTGGTCACATTACTAAAGACTGTCGGGTAACTCGATTCTGTTTCTCTTGCAACTCCCCTGATTATATTCAGTCAGATTGTCCACAATGGAAATCACATCAGGGTAGTATGACGGTGGAAACAACGAGTGTTAGATCAAGAGGGATACAAAGGCCTGAAGTACCGAAAGCAAAAGGCCGTGTCTTCCAAACGACAGCACAAGAAGCAGAGGAAATTCCGGATGAGGTTACAGGTACATTTCTAACAAACTCTATACATGCTAATGTATTATCTGACTTCGGTGCAAACCGATCATTAGTATTTCCTTTCTTTTGTTGCTTATCTGCATTAGAAAAGTAGCTGATAATTGTGTTAAAGATATAGATGGGTGTGGGGTGTCTATTCAGTTAGTTTCTATGGCTTTGATTGAGTTCGAAGTAGTAGTGATAAGTATTCATACCTTTTCGCTTAACCGAATTTCGGGACGAAATTCTTTTAAGGGGGAGAAGATGTAATACCCCTGGTAAGTTCGTTAGTTAAATTCCCCTTTTCGTTAAATTTAGTTAACTTTAAAATTGGATGTTTAGAGTAAGTTTGGGTAAGTTAGAAGTTAAGGGTGTTTTGGGTCATTTCTAAATAGTTCAAGGCCAAAAGTGTAAATTGGGTTGATATACATCCTTTCAGACTTCAGATATTTCATAAGGCAGAAATATCAGTGTGTGTGTGTGTGTGTGTGTGTGTTTTGAGACAAGAAGGAGAAAAGAAGGAGAAAACAAGAAGAAGTTAGGTTAAGGCTTCAATTGATGTGCTTGGAAGTGATTTAAGGTATGTTTCCTTTATGTTTTATGTTTGTAATTGCTAGTAGATGGTTCCTATCGGATTAGAATCATCGATTTCATATCTGGGGTTAAATTTTGTCGATTTCTGGGTAGAATTAGGTAAACCGACAGAGGTTTTCGGACACAAGTTGAATGTGTCCGGTAGTTTCTTTTGGTGGTGTCCGGTAATTCCTATGGCTAGTGTCCGGACAGACAAGTATCCGGTAAGTATCTATTTTTCTATAGTTTCCGGATGAATTAAGATACAGGGTGGTATCCGGGTAACTTTGGTTTCCGGATGTCGTCCGGATTATTGATGTTGTCCGGAAAGTCATGCTGTCCGGATTGGTCTTGTTGTCCGGATAGTTTTGTGGTATCCGGAAATATTGGTTGTTTGGTCACTTTTGAGGATAAGAGTTAGATAGATTTATCTAGGGTTCGTAACCTACTAGTATGTCTTATGTGTTCAATTGGTAAGGAGATATTTGTATTTAACTTATTTCAGATTCTGTGAATTTTGGGTGAAAGACTGAATCTTTTGGGAAAAGCTTGGAAGCATTTTGACAAGCAAACAGGTGAGTTTTACTTCAAAACGTTTTCAAATTGGAATACTTATATGTGGACCGAGAATGTGATATAGAGTGTGATTATGTGCTTATGTTTGAAATATAATATATTGGAGTGTATATTATATTTATACGAGTATTACACTACACGAGAGCACGTTGGCCGGGCTTAGGACCGGTGGAGTTTTGGTTGTACGGAGGGACAGCGGAGTTGGCTGTATGTAAGTGCAGCGGAGATAATTTATTAGTTGGCTCGCAACCATCTAATATGGCCATGGGAATGAGGAGATGTACACAATGCACGAGTCTTGCTTGGTATTTAAATACTTGTTGTTTATTTGTGTTTTACAAAAGGATTACTAAACTGACAGGGATTATCTCACTAGACCGTTTGGTCTAACCCTCATTTTGTTTTCAAAAATATGTATTCCAGGTCAAGGAAGGTATAAAGGCAATGATAAAGTGCAGGATGCTTTTGGATGACTGATGATGAATAGGAAGTTCTTATGTATCGTTTTGTTTGAATAGTATTACGAAATGTATTGTAAGTTATTAGCGGATAGTGGATACTCAAATATGTATTTTATAGTTTTGAGACTGAAGGGACCTTATGTGATCTATGATGTATCTTTTGTTATGTAACGATGTTATGCAATATGTGTTATTTGACACATGTTTGAGATACCGGGTCGTTACAACCAAAGCTGAACAACTTAATAAAGATTTAACCGAACAACTTAAAAACTTCCATTTGAAAAATCAAGAGCTTTCAAACATAGAAAATAATTTGAAAGATCAGGTCTATGTGAATCAAGTTATCAGTATCGAGCGAGAACAAGCTATCACTGAACTAAAAGCTGACGCTGAAGAACCAACCACTGATCGTTCCATGCTTAAGTTTGGAATGTTCGTGTCATCTATCCCTGACACTTCTTCATCTTAGTGCTCTTCTTCTTCAAAAACTTCAATCCTTGAGGATAAATCTACCTTAGTTTCTAAAGGTAAAGAAAAAGCTTTTATTCAAAAACCTCAGAAGGGTACCAAAGTACCAAAGCTGAAAACTCCTAAACTTTCAGCGAATCATCCCTCATCTTCAAAACTCAAGATCAATGAACATATTCAGTGATCTACTCCTAAAATTAGAGTGGATGTAATTGGCAAGAAATCTGAAGAACCAAAGGTTCCTCCGATATCTGATGCCATAGGTATTCTTGGTACAGACCCTGCTCATTTGAAAATTTCAAATAATTTTGCCTATGGTCCTAAAGCTACTTTTAGCTATAGGAAATGTTATCAATGTGGACTTACCGATCACATTGATAGTAAGTGCCCCACAGCTACCAAAGCTGAGAAATTGGCAAAGGTAAAGAAGTCTGCCCCCAAGGCAAAGAAGATCACCCCTCGTGAAAACCAAGCTAAGGTGAAAATGCCACTAAGGTTAAGAAATAAACCAAAGTGAAGATTGCCATTGACGCTGAATCTTCAGATGCTGCAAAGATTGCTGAACCTTCCACTTCCTCTACCACCACTGAAAAATGTGGTCCCATAGTTAAGTGGGTACCAATTCAAACCTAATCTTCCTTATGTGTGCAGGTCTCGAAGGGTATCTGGTATCTTGATAGTGGATGCTCTAGACATATGACTGGAAAGAAAAACCTACTCACTGAATACAAGGAAGAGAAAGGTCCCTCTGTGACCTTTGGTGGAAATGGAAAAGGATATACCCGAGGGTTTGGTGTACTGTCTAATGGTACAACTACCTTCAAAAGAGTCGCATATGTTGAAGGGCTGAAGCACAATCTTCTGAGGATCAATCAACTATGTGATAAGGACTTCAAAGTCTGCTTCACTAAGGAAGCATGTTTCGTCACTGACAAGAAGGAGAAAATTGCTCTCAGTGGATATCGTTTGGAAAATGTTTATGTAATAAACATGGACTCAACAACCACTGAAAATATGTGTTTTCTATCCAAAGCCTCATCTGATGTCAATTGGCTATGGCATAAGAGGCTCTCCCATCTGAACTTCAAGACGCTGAATACTCTTTCTTCAAAGAGTTGGTGACTGGCTTGCCTCAACACTCATATGCTAAGGAATCCTTATGTTCAGTGTGTGAAAAAGTAAAGCAAACTAAAGCTAGCTTTAAGTCTAAGCAAGTCTCCTCAGTGACATCTCCGCTTCAACTTCTCCATATGGATTTGTTTGGCCCTGTTAACAAACAATCAATCACTGGAAAGAAATACACACTGGTCATAGTAGATGAATTCTCTCACCATACCTGGGTTATGTTTTCTCCATGCTAAGAGTGACACCTCAGAAGAACTTATCTCATTTGTCAGGAAAATGGAAGTCCTGAACAATATGACCGTTCGCTCAATCAAAAGTGATCATGGTACTAAATTTAAAAACAGTTCCCTTGATAATTTCTTCAAAACTAAGGGTATCTCTCACAACTTTTCCTCAGTAAGAACACCACAACAAAACGAAGTCGCTGAAAGAAGCATCTGAACGATCATCGAAGTTGCTCGTTCAATGCTCGACGATTCTCATCTTCCAACTCAATTCTGTGCAGAAGCTATCAACACTGCTTGTTTTACTCAAAACAGGTCGCTGATCGTCAAAATATTCAACAAGACTGCCTACGAACGTTTCCATGGAAGAAAGCCATCTATCAGCTTTTCTTCACATCTTTGGTTGTCAGTGTTTCATTCTAAACAATAGAGATGCTCTTGGAAAATTCGATCCCAAGGCTGATGATGGTATATTTCTTGGATACTCTTCAGTGTCTAAAGCCTCAGAGACTTCAACAAGAAAAGACAAACTGTAGAAGAAACAATCCATGTCACCTTTGACGAATCCCATTCAGCGAACTCTAGACCTTCTGCTAACAACGAAGAATTGAATCAATGGATGTTTTCTCATTTTGGAGATTCAGAATCCATTCCCAACCCTGAAACCTCAGGTCAATAATCAAACCGCTGATGATGATCCTACCATCATACCCAACATGCAGACAAGTGAAGCTGAATCCTCATGGGTTTCAGTTGTTCCTAATAACACTATGCTTGTTTCTGAACCATCAACCTCAAATATTCCATCTACCTCACATCAATCAGTAAATGAAGTTTCATTTGAACTTCCACTCCTGCCTGAAATACCTGAAGTCGCTGAAGCCTCTTCTTCAGCACCTCCAGAAGTTCACTCTGAGTCAGTGATTCATGCTCTAACTCAGCGATGGACTATAAATCACCCAATTGATCAAATTCTTGGTGATCCAAACGTATGTGTTAGACTCGACGAAGTTCAGGTAACATATGTTTATTTGTTAACTTTATTTCTCTGATTGAACCAAAGACAATAGATGATGCCCTCAGTGATCCAAACTGGGTTAGCGCTATGCAAGAAGAGCTGACAAAATTCGAAAGAAACAAAGTTTGGAATCTCGTTTCAAGACCATCTAACAAGTCAGTGATAGGCACTAAGTGGGTCTATCTTAACAAGTTAGATGAACATGGAACTATAACCCGTAACAAGGCTCGTCTAGTTGCTCAAGGATACATACAAGAGGAAGGTATATACTACGATGAAACGTTTGCCCATGTGGCAAGACTCGAATCTATTCGACTATTCCTAGCCTACGATGTTCACAAAGACTTCAAGGTTTATCAAATGGATGTCAAATCAGAATTTCTCAATGGAAAGGTGAATGAAGAAGTCTATGGCGAACAACCTCCAGGATTTGCTGATCCTAAGCATACATGTTATGTCTATAAACTGGATAAGGCATTTTATGGCTTAAAGCAAGCACTACGTGCATGGAATGACACTCTTTCATCCTTTCTCCTCATTGAAAAATTTGAGCGTGGTAAAATCGATAACACTCTATTTTTCAGGAAAGTAAAAGGTCATATCATTCTTGTTCAAATATATGTCGATGATATTATATTTGGTTCTACTAACCCTGAATTATGTACTCGCTTTGCAAAAAGAATGAAATATGAGTATAAGATGAGTATGATGGGTGAGCTAACTTACTTCCTTGGACTCCAAGTCAAGCAAAGTGACAAGGGTACGTTTATCCACCAAGGTAGGTATGTCAAAGATATGTTGAAAAAAATTGGTTTGACTCAAAGCTCAACTATGAAAACCCCTATGGTACCTCCACTGACACTTAACAAAGATCCTTCAAGGAAGCCTGTTAATGTCACTGCCTATAGAGGGATGATCAGCTCTCTTCTTTATCTTACAGCGAGTCGTCCTGATATTATGTACGCTACTTGTTTATGTGCACGATATCAATATGAACCCAAGGAATCACATCTGATCGCTGTAAAGCGAATTTTCAGATATCTGAAGGGTACTCCCAACCTAGGTCTTTGGAATCCAAAAGACTCAGGGTTCGATCTAACTGCTTATTCAGATAGTGACTTTGCAGGTTGCAAATTGGATAGAAAATGAACCACAGGAGGCTGTCAGCTCCTTGGTGGAAAGCTGGTGAGTTGGACAAGCAAGATGCAGAATTCAGTGTCCACCTCTACCGCTAAAGCTGAGTATGTAGCTGTTGGAAGCTGTTGTGCTCAGGTCTTGTAGATGAGAATTCAACTCTTAGACTATGACTTTCAGCTCTCTAAAATTCCTATCTATTGCAATCATGTATCATTTTTGTTAGATATGAAGTTTGTCCAAAACCTAAGTGTTGAAGTCTGAATAGAAGACTCAGACTTCTGAGAAAGAAGACTCAGAAGTTCTGAAGAAGAAGAAAATGTCTATGTGCTTAAGTGTATGCTCTAACTATGCTTTATCAGAAGAATGTTCATAAGTTATGAACATCTGGTTCAGAACTTATGTCTTAGATATTTTCTCTGTAAATCAGTTACATATTAGAACACATGTCTTTGTTATAATGGTCTGTATTGTAAATGTACTGTAGCTATAGCATTTCCATTACAGTATATATAGAAGTTAGCAACTGTAAGCTAACTAACTTTTGCATAACTTTCGTATTCACTTTGTAATCTTTGGGAGATTTCTCTCTCTAGATCTGTTCTTTGTTTGTTAATGAATACAAAGCATTTGGCATCCATTCTCTCTAATTACGTACTTTGATTGTGTTCTTGATTGATTAATTGATTGTAAGATCAATCCTGGTTCCTACAATTGGTATCAGAGCCAATCAACAACAAATTCTATCAAGATTTGTGAAGATTCTAGTCAATCTAGTGTTCTTGAGGGTTTCTTGATCTATTCGGCAAATTTCAATTCCGCTGCTACTCGTAATTCTTGAATTCATTCGAATTCTTGAATTCTTTGTGTTCGTCGATCAAGAAATTTGAATTTGATTTTGTTGAATCGATTTAAATTGTCTTACAATCATGTCATCCAAAGAACTTCTCTCTATGGGGTCTGAAACCAAACCACCAGTTCTCATTCCTGAAGAATATCAACAATGGAAGATCAGGATGATTCAATTTCTGGATAATATTGATGAAAATCTTATGATCTCGATTCGTGAAGGTCCATTTGAAGTTTTTGTTGAAGTCACTGCTATTTCTGCAACAGATACAACTCCTGAGATCCCTGCTTCTAGAGTTAAGAAATCTGTATCACAATATACAGATGCACAGAAGAAGAGACATGCAATTGATAAAGGTGCTGTTACTCTGTTAACATTGGCTATTCCAAATGACATATTCAACAGAATTGATAGTGGAACATCTGCTAAGGAAATGTGGGATGAGTTGGAGAAACAGATGCTTGGTACTACAAAATCCATTCAGACAAAGCTGAATCAGTGTATTAACGCATATGAAAAGTTCAGAGCCAAGGAAAGTGAAAGTCTGACACAAACATACAACAAGTTTTGTACAATCTTGAACGATCTAAGAAGAAATGGTTTGAAGAAAACCAAGTCAGAAATCAATTACAACTTTCTGAACAGTCTGAATACAAAATGGTCGACTTATGCCATAAGTTTGCAGATGAATAAGAATATGCGTGAGGAAGATCTGAATGATTTGTTTTTCATTCTGAATCAGCATGAAGATTCAGTAAAACAAAATGTTGAAGAAAAGAAAACTGTTTCAGAACAGTTGGCTTTTCTGTCTAAGAGCAAAACTAGCAAGCCAAGTTAAAAGTATGTGTTTCTTTCTGAAATTCCAAATGTTGAAATTGAATTAGAAAAATAAGAAGGATCTGATGAGGATGCTGATATGAAGTTGATTGTAGAGAAGTTGGCATTGTTGACTAAGACTTTCAACAAGAGATTTGGAAATAAGAAATATGAAGGTAAATTCAGAAGGGATGGACAGGGGAGTTCAGAAGAGACATACAAGAAGAAGGATGATAGAGAAGAGAATAGGTATGAGAAAAGAGAAGAGAATAGGTATGAGAAAAGAGAAGAGAAGGAAGAAAGGAAAGGAAAGAAAAAGATTTGTGTTTTAAATGTGGAAAACCAGGTCAGTTTGCAAGAGAGTGTAAAGTGAAGGTTTTCAAAGACTATGAGTACTATGTTAAGAAAGCTTAGTTGGCCAAAACCAAAGATAGTGGGATTGCACTTCTGGATGAACAAGAAAATTGGTTATACTATTCATCTGATGAAGAGGACTGCATTTACTTTTCACAAATGCAGAGCTACAAGGCCAAGATGAATGATGAAGATGATTCAGACTATGAAGAGGCTGATTCTAAATCTTTTGCTGAGGTACACTCTAGTCTTGAAATTGACTTAATGATTCAAATTGGAAACATGAAATCTGAATTTGATAACCTTAGAAAACAGATTATAGGTGAAAGAATTCTGGTTAACAAATTCAGACAAGAAATAGAAATGTTTAAAATAAGATTTAAGGAAACACAGGTTGAGAAACAGGATGTCAGAAAAGAGAATTATGATCTTTTGAAAAAATTATTTGAATTGGAAAATGAACTTTCAGAAGTAAAAGGAGAAAAAGGTGATTTATCCATTAAAGTGGAAATGTTGCTCAATGAAAGGAAGAACTTGTATACAAAAATTAAAGAATTGGAAGATCTTAATCTGAAAAGAGGTCAAACTCAACAGACTTTAAGTCTTCTCACAAGCAATGTTAAGGATAAAAGGTTTTACAATCCAAAAATGGGATTAGGTTTAGAAGAAAATACTATTTTGAAAAAGGCTCCATTGAATCTTTATAATTTTGAGGAGTTAAAAGGTCTTAAACCAAAAATTCCAGATTTAGTTGAAGTTTTTGTGAGACCAACAAGTTCAATTACAAGTTCTGATATTTTATAGAAAACAAGTTTTGTAAAAGCAATGGAAAATATTTCTGAACCAAAAATTGAAAAATCAGAAATTTCAGAAGAAAAGGTTAAGAAAGAAATTTCAAAACCAACTGAAGAGAAACCTAGATACAATACTGCTAAATTCAAGTATGATTCTCTAAATGTTAGTTATAATGATAAACAACCAAGTTTCTCCTATACTGACATTGAGAATGTATTCTTTAATGAAGCATGTAAGGTTTCTGAAAGCAAAGAAAATTCTGAAACAGTTAGTCAGAATTCTGATTCTGTAAGTCAGAATTCTGAGTCTATCGATCAAAATTCTGAGTCATCTCAGAGTTCTGAGTCAGTTCAGAGTTCTGATGAAACTGTTCAGAGTTCTGATGAAACTGTTCAGAACTCCAAATCAGAAACTTTTTCTGTAACATCCCGGTTTCCATATATACAAATAACATACATTTCATCTCAAAAAGATACATCATATTTCATATTCGGTCCCATAGTCTTACTAAACATAATAAGAATTTCAGTACAAACTTTTTGACTAAATAATTTACATTATGACTAACAACAAAGCCATAAGTACAAAAACACTTCATGATCTTCATTACAAAAGTCTTCACAAAAGCTATCCATCCATTACTCTATTCATTTGCTCTTACCCGATCCATCACCTGGAATACATATTTTTAAAACAAAATGAGGGTTAGACCTAGCGGTCTAAGTGAGAAAATCCCCTTCATTTCACAATAATTATAAAATCCATTTATATAAAATCCATTATATAAACACACATATATTACATGTAATTAAATACCAATCAAGACTCGTGCACTGTGTTCAACTCATCCTCTTTCTCATTCTCATTTCTCCTGGCCATGTTAGTTGGGTGCGAGCCAACTAATCCGCTGTACAACAACTACAGCTAACACCGCTGTACAACAACTACAGCAACATCGATGTACGACAACTACAGCAAACATCGACGGCTAGAGTTTCGGCTAACATAGACTCTTGTAGTGTAATGCACATATAAATACAATATATATATCTCAATATATCATATTGTCATTTATGAACATCTAATCACATTATCTATCACCTTTTCAATCTACACGTATATGTATTCCAGTTTAAAAACATTTTGAAGTAAAACTCACCTGTTTGCTTTATCAAAATGCTCTTTAGCTCTTCTGAAAACGATCCAGCTTTCAATCCAAATTCACAGGTTCTGAAACAATCAGATACAAGTATTTCTTTACCACATTGATCACATAAGACTTGCTAAGCTAAGAAATCTAGATAGCTCTATCTAACTCTTATCCTCAATTGTCTTCCCCAAACCCGACTTAAGTCAAATCAACAACACAACCAGTCCTCATTCATACTCTATCCAATAGTTCAATAAACACAGTGTTCCTAAACAACTAACAACATCAATCCTCTCAAAAATGACCAAACAGCTAAAGTATCCGGATACCTCAAATTATCCGGACAACACAACTTTTCCGGACAACATGACATTCCGGACAACCTAAACAATCCGGACGTCATCCGGACATCAAAGTAATATGGATACCATCTGGTATCCAATTCTATCTGGAAACCATAGGAGAAAAGGAACTTACCCGGATAAAAACCCCGTCCGGACACCTTTAGAACATTAACCGGACACCACCCACAACTTTCCCGGACACTACCCATAAAACAACCCGGACACACTCATGGTGTCCGGAAACCTCTGTCGGTTTGATGCTTTTTACCCAGAAAACCGGCTGAATCATTAACATATATGAAATTGACTATTCCAATCCGATAGAAACTACCTAATAGCAATTACACACATAAACTATAAAGAAAATATACCTGAATTCAGTTCCAAGTGCAACAATTGATGCCTTAACCTAGCTTTTCTTCCTTTCTTCTTTTCTTCCAAAACACACACACACACACTAAGCTACTTTTCTGGATAATACTGAATTTTAAGAAATATCTAATTCCATTAAGGGTAATATCTAATACAATTTACCATTTTAGTCCTTAAGTTATTCCTTAATGACCAAAAACACCCTTTACTTATAAATCTACCCAAACATACCTTTAACTTCACATTTTAAAGTTAACAAAAATTTAACGGAACTAACATTTAACTAACGAACTTACCCGGGGTATTAACTCATCCCCCCCCTTAAAAAAATTCCGTCCCGGAATTCGATTAGGCAAAAAGGTACGGGTACTCAGTTCTCATTTTTGATTCTGATTCCCAAGTAGCATCCTGACCCCTATGATGTCTCCACTGAACTTTCACTTGTCTGATCTCCTTGTTCTGCAAAACTTTGACTTTACGATCAATAATGGCTTCAGGTTCCTCCACATAATTTAGCTTTTCATCAACTTGTATATCTGGTAGAGAAACTGCCTGGTCTGGCGTAACTAAACACTTTCAAAAATTCGATACGTGAAACGTGTTGTGAATCCTGCTTAACTCTGGCGGAAGATCCAACCTATAAGCCACTTCTCCAATCCTTTCTGTAATTGCAAACGGACCGATATACCTTGGACTAAGTTTACCCTGCTTCCCAAACCGAATAACTCCTATCCAAGGTGAGACTTTTAACATTACAATATCTCCAACTTGGAACTCTAATGGTTTCCGGCATCGGTCGGCGTAGCTTTTCTGTCTGTCTTGAGCCACTTTCAATCTTTCTCGAATCTGAGTAACCTTATCCGCGGTCAACTGAACTATATCTGGCCCTGTTAACTGTTTCTCCCCCACTTCATTCCAACACAAAGGCGTTCGACATTTTCTACCATACAGAACTTCAAATGGTGCCGCTTGTATCCTGGAATGGTAACTGTTGTTGTAGGCAAATTCGATCAACGGCAAATGCTTATCCCACGATCCCCCAAAGTCAACAATGCAAGCCCGGAGCATATCTTCTAATGTCTGAATCGTTCGTTCACTCTGACCGTCAGTTTGAGGATGATAAGCTGTACTTAACTTTATCTGCGTCCCCATCTCCTTTTGGAAACATCTCCAGAATCTTGAAGTAAAACGGCTATCCCGATCTGAAATGATCGAGATTGGAACTCCATGCCGAGTTACTATTTTGTCAATGTACAATTTGGCTAAACGTTCCATCGAATCGGTTTCCTTTATCGGTAAGAAGTGAGCATACTTCGTTAATCTATCAACAATCACACAAATAACATCAAATCCCTTCGGGGTCCTTGGTAGCTTCTTGATGAAATCTGTCGTAATCTGATCCCATTTCCACATAGGTATTTCTAAACGCTGCAATTGCCCGAACGGCTTCTGATGTTCAATCTTTACCTTCTTACAAGTAGTACAACCTTCCACATACTGAACAATGCTTCTTTTTATTCCCGGCCACCAATAGAATTGTTTTAGGTCTTTGTACATCTTATTCGTACCTGGGTGAATGGAGAATCGAGATTGATGAGCTTCTTGTAGTACACGATCACGTAAACCACCCAAACGAGGCACCCAAATTTTGTTTCCCATACACAATAACCCACGGTCATCTTTTACTAGCAATACTGATAACCCCACTAACCGTTCTGATTTCAATTGTTCTTCCTGATAGGCTTCCAATTGGCATTTCAACAATTCATCAAAGATGTTGGGTAGGAGTTCAGCTCGTAGTGCAATGGATTTTATTGTCCCGCTTCTTTCTTGACGACTCAATGCATCAGCTACCACGTTTGCCTTTCCCGGATGATAAAGAATTTCGAAGTCGTAATCATTCACCAGTTCTAGCCATCGTCTTTGTCTCATATTTAATTCCTTCTGGTCAAAAAGATGTTGGAGACTCTTATGATTGGTAAAGATTTGACATTTAGAACCGTAAAGATAATGTCTCCAAATCTTCAATGCGAAGACAACTGCTGCAAGCTCCATGTCGTGCGTAGGGTACTGTCTTTCATGATCTTTCAATTGACGAGAAGCATAAGCAATAACCTTTCCACGCTGCATAAGTACACATCCCAATCCCAGTTTGGAAGCATCACTATAAACAACAAAGTCTTCAGAACCTTCAGGTAATGCTAGTATCGGCGCACTACAGAGTTTCTCTTTCAGGATTCAGAATGCTCCATCCTGTTCTGCGTTCCATTCGAACTTTAGATTCTTCGAGTCAGCTTAGTCAAAGGCGTCGCGATACGAGAGAAGTCTTTTATAAACTTTCGATAGTAGCCGGCTAGACCTAGAAAACTACGTACTTCGGTTGGCGTTCTCGGCGGTTCCCACTTTTCAATCACTTCTACCTTCATCAGATCAACTTGAATGCCTTTTTCAGAAACTACGTGCCCCAGAAACTGAACTTCTCGTAACCAGAATTCACATTTAGAGAACATAGCGTACAACTTTTCTTTCTTCAGCAACTCCAGAATCAAACGAAGATGTTGTGTGTGCTCTTCTTTGGATCGGGAATAGATAAGTATATCATCGATAAATACAATTACAAATTTATCGAGATACGGCTTACATACCCGATTCATTAAATCCATAAAAGCAGCTTGAGCGTTCGTCAATCCAAACGGCATCACTAAGAATTCATAATGACCATACCTTGTGCGAAAAGCAGTTTTCAGAACATCTTCTTCTCTCACCTTCAGCTGATGGTAACCAGATCTCAAATCAATCTTGGAGAAATAGCAAGCTCCAACTAGTTGATCAAAGAGGTCATCAATTCTAGGAAGCGGATAATTGTTCTTGATCGTGCGCTTATTCAGTTCCCGGTAGTCGATACACATTCTCATCGAACCATCCTTCTTTTTCACAAACAAAACTGGCGCTCCCCACGGCGAAGAACTAGGTCTGATGAAGCCTTTGTCGGATAGGTCTTGTAGTTGTGTCATCATCTCTTTCATCTCTGGAGGTTCCAGACGATACGGTGCATGGGCAATAGGAGCGGCTCCAGGAATCAAATCTATACCAAAATCTACTTGTCTAACGGGCAGAAGACTATTCAAGTCTTCAGGGAACACTTTAGGAAATTCACTAACAATCAGAATATCTTCCAACTTATTCTTTTCTGACTTAATATCTATCACATAAGCTAAGTAAATCTGGCAACCCTTATTAACACACTTACGGGCTTTTATCATAGATATAAGGCAAGACTTATGATTGCTACGATCACCATAAATCACTACCGGTCCTCTCTTAGGTAAGAAAACATTAATTATTTTCTTATCACAAACTATGTTAGCCTGATTCTCAGCTAACCAATCCATTCCCACTACCACATCAAACTCGATCAAGGCTATAGGGAATAATTGTAGAGGTACTTCGCATCCCTCGATATTTATCACACACTTATCAAAAACTTCATTAACCGACACTTGTTTATCATTTGCCGTATCTACCATCAAAGCATGATCTAATACTTTAGGGTTTAAATGCATATAAGCAGCAAATGAAGGAGACACAAACGATCGGTTTGCACCGGAGTCAAATAACACTTTAGCACGTGTAGAGATTATGAAAAATGTACCTGTAACCACATCTGGGGTTTCCTCCGCTTCTTTTGCTGTCATCTGAAATGTACGACCCCTTGTTCTTGGTGGTTCTAGTCTTGGCACTACTGGTCTAACAACCGCTGGTCTCCCTGATGTACGACCCTGCTGTATTCTTCCCCGCGGACAATCCGACTGAATGTGATCTGGAGAATTACACAAGAAACAAAGCCGCGGTACTGGACAATTTTTAGCAATATGCCCGGTCTTCCCACACTTATAACAAATCCGAGGGTCAGCTTGACAATTTCCTTGGTGAACACGGTTGCACTTCGGACAAGGTTTTTCTGTTGGTCGAAACAGCGGGCGGTTATCGTATCTCTGAAACCTGGACTTCTTCGGGTCATACTGTGGTCCTTCCCACTTTCTCTTCCCCATACCTTTATCACCAGCATCCCTCCTATTATCCCGCTCCACATCTTCCACGACATCTTCTGTGGCTGAGAAGGTAACGGGTCCTTTTGCAGTTACTAGCTTTCTGACATCTGAATTTAACCCGAAGATAAACCTTTTCGTCTTCATTACCTCCGTGGCAACGTAGTATTCCGCGAATCGAGATTTTTCTAGAAAACTAGCGGTGTAGTCCCGAACTGATAAGTTCCCTTGCTGTAAGTTCATGAATTCTCCTTCCAATTGTTTAATCGCTGCATGAGGACAAAATTGTTTCCTGAAAGCTATAACAAATTCCTCCCAAGAAAAGGTAGAGTATATGTCAGGCTCTCCTGATGACATATGAGCTTCCCACCAGTATAAAGCATCGCCCTTCAACATCGCGGTTCCATAAAGTACTCTGTCTTCCTCAACACACTTACTAGTTTTGAAGATAGCTTATATTTCCTTCTGCCATCTCATCGTTTTCACTGGGTCCCGGTCTCCTGAGTAAGTAGGAGGCTTACAACTGAGAAACATTTTATAATCACACTTTCTCATTACTGGTTCAACAGTAGGAGTAATAGGCATCTCTTCTTCATGTGAAGGATCTGGTCTATCTGTTTCAGTATTATGAGTTTGGTTGAACATAGCTTGGATATTGGCTTGTAGTCTTCCCATTTCCGCTGCTAAGTCATCTCTTGTAACAAATTCCGTGCCGCACCCCTGGACTCTGCCTCCAGTTCTACCTCTACCTCTTTCTCCCCCTCTTCCCCTTCCTCCGGCTGTTGGGTGCGTTCTATTCGGATTTCCTCCTCCTTCCAGATTCGTTTGTCTAGTACCACTTGCCATTCTGTTGTTTCAGACAAGGTTAATATACACATAAGTACATACCCCATATAACAAGGTATTTCAGTTCAAACATGTACCTGTAAGATCACAATTACACTGGCCAGGTGTAATAATGAAATTACCTTACATGATGTTCCTTCTACCTTTTTATATTTAACATCTCAAGGTTCTACAATAATAGGGACATCCTACTTCACATGCAGTTTAAGTCTAGGTACAGATACTAATACCTAAGTCCCTTAAACTAGGGCTCTGATACCATCTGTAACATCCCGGTTTCCATATATGCAAATAACATACATTTCATCTCAAAAAGATACATCATATTTCATATTCGGTCCTATAGTCTTACTAAACATAATAAGAATTTCAGTACAAACTTTTTGACTAAATAATTTACATTATGACTAACAACAAAGCCACAAGTACAAAAACACTTCATGATCTTCATTACAAAAGTCTTCACAAAAGCTATCCATCCATTACTCTATTCATTTGCTCTTACCCGATCCATCACCTGGAATACATATTTTTAAAACAAAATGAGGGTTAGACCTAGCGGTCTAAGTGAGAAATACCTTTCATTTCACAATCATTATAAAATCCATTTATATAAAATCCATTATATAAACACACATATATTACATGTAATTAAATACCAATCAAGACTCGTGCACTGTGTTCAACTCATCCTCTTTCTCATTCTCATTTCTCCTGGCCATGTTAGTTGGTTGCGAGCCAACTAATCCGCTGTACAACAACTACAACTAACACCGATGTACAACAACTACAGCAACACCGCTGTACGACAACTACAGCAAACATCGCCGGCTAGAGTTTTGGCTAACATATACTCTTGTAGTGTAATGCACATATAAATACAATACATATCTCAATATATCATATTGTCATTTATGAACATCTAATCACATTATCTATCACCTTTTCAATCTACACGTATATGTATTCCAGTTTAAAAACAATTTGAAGTAAAACTCGCCTGTTTGCTTTATCAAAATGCTCTTTAGCTCTTCTGAAAACGATCCAGCTTTCAATCCAAATTCACAGGTTCTGAAACAATCAGATACAAGCATTTCTTTACCACATTGATCACATAAGACTTGCTAAGCTAAGAAATCTAGATAGCTCTATCTAACTCTTATCCTCAATTGTCTTCCCCAAACCCGACTTAAGTCAAATCAACAGCACAACCAGTCCTCATTCATACTCTATCCAGTAGTTAAAACACAGTGTTCCAAAACAACTAACAACATCAATCCTCTCAAAAATGACCAAACAGCTAAAGTATCCGGATACCTCAAATTATCCGGACAACACAACTTTTCCGGACAACATGACTTTTCCGGACAACCTAAACAATCCGGACGTCATCCGGACATCAAAGTAATCCGGATACCATCTGGTATCCAATTCTATCCGGAAACCAGAGGAAAAAGGAACTTACCCGGATAAAAATCCCATCCGGACACCTGTAGAACATTAACCGGACACCACCCACAACTTACCCGGACACTACCCATAAAACCACCCGGACACATTCATGGTGTCCGGAAACCTCTGTCGGTTTGGTGCTTTTTACCCAGATAACCGGCTGAATCATTAACAGATATGAAATTGACTATTCCAATCCGATAGAAACTACCTAATAGCAATTACACACATAAACTGTAAAGAAAACATACCTGAATTCAGTTCCAAGTGCACCAATTGATGCCTTAACATAGCTTTTCTTCCTTTCTTCTTTTCTTCCAAAACACACACACACACACTAAGCTACTTTTCTGGATAATACTGAATTTTAAGAAATATCTAATTCCATTAAGGGTAATATCTAATCCAATTTACCATTTTAGTCCTTAAGTTATTCCTTAATGACCAAAAACACCCTTTACTTATAAATCTACCCAAACTTACCTTTAACTTCACATTTTAAAGTTAACTAAAATTTAACGGAACTAACATTTAACTAACGAACTTACCCGGGGTATTACATTCTCAGAACTTGAAAAGAGGTTTAAGCTGGTTAATCAAGAACTTGAAGAGTTAAGAAAAAGTTTTGATGAGCTTGAAAATGATTTTTGTGATGCTGATTTTAAACTTGAAGAAACCTTACAAGAAAATAAAGCCTATATTTTGAAAATAGAAGAGCTTGAGAAGTTAAAATCTGAGTATGATCTTTTTAAGATTAAAGCCTTAGAAGAGAATAAAGAATTCTTTAAGGAAACAAGAACTTTTGAGCATGGTGAATCATCTAGAGTATCTACTAATTCTGCAAAGTTATATGTTACAGAAAAAGAAGAGCGCAAAGGGAAAGATGGCTTGAAAAAGAATTCTGAGAAGATTTCTTTGAATACTGCTTCTGAACCCAAAATGAATAAATCTTGTAATAGATGCAATTGTAATCTGAATACTATCAATAAAAGTAAAAAGTCTTTTGATTCAGATTTGTTGTCTCTTGCAAGAAAGAATCTTAAATGTGTTCAATATGGTAGTCAATCATTTCAACTTACTCAGAAGACTCAAAAATAAAAAACAACATCTTTCAAATCTAAAATAAAACAGAATTCAGACAAAAAGAATGTTAATGATTCTCAATCTCAACCAAAAGTTTTCAAGATGAAAAGAAATGATTTTTAGAAGAAAAGATATTCTGATTTCATCAAAATACAAGGAAAATGGTGCTTAAAGGAAAATTATGAATGGAGAGTTAAAGATAGTTTTGTTAAATCAGTGATTGAAGCTAACAAAAAAGCACCCATTCTGATATGGGTACCTAAATCTAACTAAATGTTTTTGCAGAGCTGTCATGTGTGGTTTTTAGACTCAGGAGCATCAAGACACATGACATGTCAGAAATCTTTACTGACAAACTTTACAGAAAAAGCTGGAGGAGAAGTTAGAGGATATGGTGATTTAAGAAAAGGAGATTTAACCATTCAGAAAGTATTCTATGTGGAAGGATTGCAACATAATTTGTTCAGTATTAGTCAGTTCTTAGACAGTCTTTGTGAGATCAAGTTCAGTATAATAGGATGCTTAATTTTGAGTGAGAAGGGGATAAAGGTGTTCTGGGCTAAAAGGCACATGGATTTATTTGTGGTCAATTTTTCCAAAATTGAAGCATTAACTCCAGTATGTCTACTGTCAAATGCAACTGCAAATGAATGTTGGTTATGGCACATAAGACGTTCTCAGTTGAACTTTAAGGAGTTAAGTAATCTAGTTGGCAAACATTTGGTTAAAAGACTACCAAAGATCAAGTTTGAAAAGGATTCTTTGTGTTTAGCATGTGAAATAAGCAAAATGAAGAAAAGTTCTCATAAGCTGAAAATGGATTCTTCATGCAAATCACCATTGGAGATGATACACATAGACTTGTGTGGTCCTATAGCAGTTCAGTCAATGGGTGGGAAGAAGTACATGCTTGTCATTGTTGATGAGTATTCCAGATATACATGGGTTGAATTCTTAAGAGCAAAATCTGATGCTGCAGAAGTATTGATTAACTTCATCAAAAGGATTCAAGTGTTTTTGCAACTTCCAGTTTAGAAGATCAGAAGTGACAATGGAACATAATTCAGAAATGAGACTCTTCAGAACTTTCTACAAAGCACTGGAATTTCTCATAACTTTTCTGCTGTCAAAACTCCTCAACAAAATGGAGTTATTGAAAGAAAGAACAGAACATTAGTTGAAGCTGCTAGAACCATGTTGGCATACTCCAATATTCCAACCTTCTTTTGGACTGAAGCAATTGCCACTGCTTGTTTTACTCAGAACAGGACTTTGATCAATAAAAGACTAAATAAAACCGCATATGAATTGATTAACAACCGAAAGCCACTAATAAAATTATTTCATGTTTTCGGATGCAGATGTTATGTTCTCAAAGATAGAGAAAATCTTGGCAAATTTGATAAGAAAGCAGATGAAAGATACTTTGTTGGTTACTCAATAACTTCCAAAGCATTCAGAATCTAAAACAAAAGAACCAAGAGAATTATGGAAAGCATCAATGTTACATTTGATGAGTCAAAGGCAAAGATTTTTGATCAAGACAGTTCATAACTCAATCAGAATAAGACAAAAACAACGACTTCTGAATCAGATTCTAATCCTAACTATTCAGAACTCAGTTTATTGTTTAAGGATGATTTTCTGGAAATAACTTCTGAATCTTATGCAGATTATGACAATCCTAAAATGATTCAAGAGATGAAAGGAAGAAGCTCAGAGGTCCAAGCAACAACTGTAATCTCTGATTCTGGTCCATCTGAAGAATGTCCAACTTTAATAAATACAAGTGGTGATTTATCTGAGTCAGGTACTCAGAATTCTGATCAAGGGACTCAGAATTCTGATCAAGGTACTCAGAATTCTGAACATGGTACTCAGAATTCTGATCAAGGTATTCAGAATTCTGACTCTACAACTCAGAATTTGGACATAGATGCTACACCTCAACAATTCTCAGAGCAAAGAGGAGGTTCAGAATTACAAGCTGTTATGGATGAGAATGATACAGACAATAATTTGTCAGATATTGATGTGCTTCCAAGTTCAAATAAATGGACAAAAGACAATCCTATTAATCAAGTAATAGGAGATCCATTAGTTGGAGTGCAGACTAGATCAGCAACAGCAAATGAGGTAATGTTTGCAAGATTCCTAAGTATGATTGAACCTAAGAAAGCCACTGAAGCCCTAGAGGATCCAGACTGGATTTTAGCAATGCAAGATGAGTTACTACAGATTACAAGAAACAAAGTTTGGAGACTGATTCCAAGGCCTGAAAGAAAATCAATTATTGGAACAAAATGGGTGTTCAGAAACAAGAAAGATGAGGCAGGTGTTGTGGTAAGAAATAAGGCTAGGTTGGTTGCAAATGGATACTCACAACAAGAAGGAATTGATTATGATGAGACATTTGCACCAGTTGCAAGAATTGAGGCAATCAGAATATTCTTGGCATATGCTGCACACAAGAACTTCAAGGTGTACCAAATGGATGTCAAATCAGCATTTTTAAATGGTATACTTAATGAAGAAATCTATGTATATCAACCAGAAGGATTTGTTGATCCTGAGTATCCAGACCATGTGTATGTATTAGATAAAGCGTTGTATGGTCTGAAACAAGCACCAAGAGCCTAGTATGACACTCTAACTCCATATTTGTTAGAATCTGGCTTCAACAAAGGTAAAATTGATACAACTTTATTCTTAAAGAAGGAAGGTGATGATTTAATCTTAATTCGGATATATGTAGATGATATCATATTTGGCTCTACAAATGCAGAATTATGTGAAGAATTTTCAGACATCATGAAATCCAAATTTGAAATGAGCATGATGGGAGAATTAAATTTTTTCCTTGGTCTTCAAGTGAAACAATTACCAAACGGGATTTTCATTAATCAAGGAAAATATGTAAAAGATATTTTGAAAAAGTTTAAGATGTCTGATTGTGCTGTAATGAGAACCCCAATGGCTACTAATATTAAGTTAGATGCTGATCAATCTGGAGTTTTAGTAGATAACAAGGTATATAGGGGCATGATTGGTTCTCTACTTTATTTGACTGCAAGTAGGACAGATATAATGTTTGCTACATGTTTTTGTGCTAGATTTCAATCTAATCCAAAGGAATCACATCTGCTGGCTGTTAAAAGAATCTTAAGATACCTTAAAGGATCACCTGAATTGGGCCTTTGGTATCCAAAAGAAAATGACTTTAAACTAACTGCTTTTACTGATGCAGATCATGCTGGAAGCAGAATGGACAGGAAAAGTATTTCAGGTGCATGTCACCTTTTGGGAGACAAGATAGTAAGTTGGGCTTCAAAGAAGCAAAATTGTGTGTCCACATCCACTGCTGAGGCAGAATATGTAGCTGCTGCTGCTTGCTGTTCTCAAACTCTATGGATGAAAACACAACTCATGGATTATGGGTATCAATTAAATAAAATTCCCATTTATTGTGATTCAGAAAGTGCCATTGCTATAACTCAGAATCCTGTTCAACACACAAAAACAAAACATATTGATGTAAGGTATCATTTCATTAAGGATTATGTGGAAAAGGGAACCATAGAAATGCATTTTGTGTATATAAAGTATCAACTGGTTGAATTGTTCACAAAGCCTCTTGATCACAAAAGGTTCAATTTTCTCATATGTAAGATTGGAATGCTTAATCTGACTAATTGATTATATTTGTTATTTTTCAGAAATAAATTTTTTTCTAAGTAAGATTTTCTGAGTAGTGTTCTCAGAATTCTGACTCTCTTACTCAGAAATTGTGAGTCTTGAGTTCAGAACTTCTGAGACAATACTTCAGAAATGTAACTTAATTTGTTTTCTTCTGGCAAGGTTAACCAGTTCTTCTGAATACACCTTTCAGAACATACTCATATATGAAAATTACAAGTATTTCAATCAGTTATTAAGTCTTTTCAGTTTTATTTTTTTATAGATTTCATTTACTTCTAATATGTGTTTGAGTAGATGCTTCAGTCAAGGGGAAGCATTGATATTAATCAAAAATCATTCTGTGCTGATTGCAAGGTTTGTATTCTGTTCTCATCTTAAATCATTTTAAGAGGGACAAGCTTTTAATGATAATTTTTTTTACTTGTTCAAACTACTTCTGTGTGATTAAAAGATTTATATTATCAAAAGTTGCATTGAAAATGAATTTTGGTTTCAAGGGAATTTTTTTTTCTGAATTGTATACTCAGAACTTCTGAATATGCAATCTCAGAATTCTGAGCGTAGTATTCAAAACTTTAACTTGTGTTGAATTCTATCTCATACTACGTGTCAGCTTCTTATTGAATGAAACTACCACGTTGTTTAAAGAATTCATTTTGTGGTATTTCACAGTGTTTGTAACCGTTATAACTCTGACATAAAGCAATTTTTCGCCGTTTAAATCCTTTCAGCTTCGCGGATTTTAAATAGACCTTAAAATCCTTCTTTCAAATTCATTCAAATTCTAAGAGTGCTAGGTGAGATACGCAAAACTCTTGAGTTCTTTGATTTTGTATTCGTTCAAACTTCCATATTTCAATCATGTCTGCATCAAGAAGAACTTTCGTTCGATCATTACACTCTACCAAAACGTTAATGGAATCTTCTTCGAATTCAGATAATGAGGTCATGATGCCTGAAAGAATAGTTGCAGAAGAAGAGGCTATTGTAGGAAATGTTTTAGAAAATCAGGGTGTTGAAGAGAATGTGAATGAAGTGGAAATGACTGAGTCTGAGGGTGATGCAGAATAGGGTAATGCTAACATTGAACATCAACCGAGTGCAGTGAGGTCTGTGATGTCTTCTAGACTTATTTCATTGGAGAGGTTAGTATGTGAAGAAGAATATTTGGCTATTTTGGAGAATAATTGTGTTTTGTTACTAGATGAAACAAAGTTTAAGGAAGAACATAGGATAATCATAGAGTTATTGAAATATCATCCCTTTAAGAAATGGTTTACTTTGAAGAAAACTGTTCCTGTGCAATACATTCAACAACGGTGGAAACATTTAGAATTGCAGGGTAATGAGTTTTGTTAAATCCCAAATCTCTAGCAATAAGATATGAATGTAGTGAGAGAGAATCTAGAGAGCAAATATGTCATCCATGTATTGATCTCAAAGGATTACAAAAGCTTTCTAAAGTGTTACATACAAATGAACTAGACAAGCCTATTTATACCCATGACATACAAGGTATAAAGGCATTCACAATACTGTATAGACTCATACAGTACATTGACTTTACAGTAAATCTTGAATACAATAATGCTCTAACAATCTCCCCCTTTGGATTCAAGATTTAAAAAATTTGACAGCAGTCTTCAGCTCTTTGTAAAGTCAATCTTCTTCAACAGATACTTTATCAAACTATCTTCAAGTAGCTTTATCTCCACTAGTTCACGGCGAACTATATGCTTTGACACTCTTTAAGAACTCAGCTTTGAAGAATCTTCAGACAAACATGAAAAGTCATTGTCTTTTTCTTTGAAAAATCAACCTTCTTCAATACAATCTTCAACAGATTGTCTTCAAGTCTTGAACATGGATTTCATATCTTTATATAGAACCATCAATTCGGGACAAGATAAATCAGAAACGATTAGAGTTTGGATCAGAAAGATGTGAAACCATCCACATTGTTGAACTTTTAGGTGTAAGCGCATTCCGAGAACCACTCAGAACTAAGATAACCAAATTCAGCAATATTTAGACTTCACATGATCCTTCTCCCCAATCTTCAGTCTTTGTTCACGAATCTTTGACTTGAAATATCTTTGATTTGAAAATTCTTTGACATGAAATTGAAATTAAACTTTTCTCCCCCTTTTTCGATGATGGTCAGCATCATAATCATCGAAAACCATTTTCAATTTCAGTCGCGTCACTGAGTATTACTAACAATCTCCTCCTTAGTGGATAACCTTGCTCCCCCTCAAAATAAGAATTCTGGAGCAATTTGTTTTCTCCCCCTGAAAGTATGCATATATTTCAATAACGTACAGTATTTGAAATTGTAGCACAAATTTTAAAACAAATTTACACAAGGAAAATAAAATTCATTGAACTTCATTTTATAACTACTAACATTTGATCATTTGAAAGCTTTACAAAAGAAATTCAACTTAATGAAATTTAACAGATTTTTCAATCAAATGAAATCAAATGCATGTGTTTGGATTCAAGAACAAGTCATCATTGTATATCAAGTTAAAAAATGTTCAGTTTCAACCCCTTTATTAAATCTATTTGGTGTGCTAACATGCGAAATATGATTAGCATCAAGCATATGCAATTCTAAAACATATAAGAATACTTTGCTCTACTCACACTATTTGTCCAAAATCAGAATTTCATAAATTTACGGGTTTATCGCGACTTTGTATTTTCCCAAGTTTCAAGAGATGTGTGCTCATTGGCATCTTTTCTTTTGTGCTCATTGGCATCTTTTGATTTGTGCACATTGGCATCTTTTGATTTTGTGCTCATTGGCATCTTTTGATCAAAAAGTTTAGTAAGAATAAGATACACCGTTAAACATGACTTTCTATCTGGTTCTATAGCAGGATTTGGGTCAGCAGATCCCAGACCAGTTGGCCTTAGGTGCTAGGTGTCGAGCACCCCTTAGAACTTAATTTCCCAAACCAGAAAGGCCACATCGATATATCTTAAACCCATTTGTACCAGTAGAACATGGCTTTCTATCTGGTTCTATTGCAGGATTTGGGTCAGCCGATCCCAGACCAGTTGATCTTAGGGACTAGGTGTCGAGCACCCCTTAGGACTTACTCTCCCAAACCAGAAAGGCCACAGGCACAAACTTTCAAACTAAATGATATTCTATATAAGTTCGAATTTCCATCACAAAATATGAATGATATCTCAATCACTTGGTTCTTAATCATAGTGCTTCCCCCATATTTTCGTTTCCATTCATCATTCTGATAAATAGGCTTTTTGAGCATTATATTCTATATAAGTCCAGATTCACATATCTTTGAGCATTCAACATAATTTCATTCATGTTTTGCTTACCTTTCGATTTATTTCAGAGGTGAAAATTGAAGCAAATCTAACTCAGATAATACAAAAATACTTGTAAAATCATCTTTTAGCACACATTTAATTCATTGAGTGAAAATTGAAAATTTTATCTCATTGAATTAAATTTGTAAAGATTCAAATTTTCAAAGTAGTAGACACAAAATATAATCCAATGTTACCTTTTACCACGTTCCTTGAAACAGAAAGATGTAACAGTTAAGGATATCACCTGAGAAGTGTGAGTTCTAAACTGATTTGTTTAGAAGTCTTAGTCGTTGAAGTATGGGTCCTGAACTGAATTGTTCAGAAGCCATAGTCGTTGAAGCACGGGTTTTGAACTGATATGTTCAAAAGCCATAACATTGAAGCACGGGTCCTGAATTGATGTATTCAGAAACCATTCATGATTTGTCACCCCCTTAATGGTACAAATATTCTTCATAGAAATACGCCGCTTCTCTTCTGTTTTCAGTCATGTGTGTGGTATGTATCTACAAATCAGTACAACACATGATGTACCTACAAAACAGTTTAAGCAGATTTTGGTACCCAATGGCATTTGGGTCCTAGTGGGTTAGGTGTAGATTTCTTACAAGGAATACTGTAAGAACCATACCAATAAGAAGTATAATCTTTATGCACAAAATCATTTGATCCACAGTAAGAACAACATATTTTCTTATGGGCCAACCTAATCAGATGATTTACATAATGAATAGGATTAGGTTTAGCATAAGATTTACCTTTTGGCGTATTGTTCTTCTTTGCATTTGATGTGGATACAGATGATTTTGGCACATCTTTCTTTGGAACTGTTGTGCCTTTGATTCTCCATTCCATCTTCACCCTCTTGAAGACTGGAACTTCTTCAGATTTGGAAGTATTAATTTTAGGCACTTTTGTTTTGTTATCTGATTTATCATACAGAGGATTATAGAAGAGATTTGTTGAACGAATCCGACCTTTTGAGAAATCTGTTGATCTATTAAATTGTTTAGAAGAAATGTTTTTAAAACTTGAACTTGAAGCAGTTTTAAAAGAACATTCAGAATCATTTGAATCAACAAATGGAGTCTGAAAGATAGAATTATGACTGGCCTGCTTTGAGACATCAAATTTAAAAATGACGTCTTCAAGTTCTTTGACTTTGTTTATTAAAACATTTTTCTCTTTAGAAGTTAGATCAAATTTCTTTTGGAGATCAGATTTGATCAACTGATCTTTCATAATATCAGCTGATAAACCAGATAATCTTTTGGTAAGATTAAGAATCACATCTTCAAAATATACACGTTCCGATTCAAAATCTTTTTCCAAAAACTTTCTTTTATCAGTAATCTCTTTGAAAATTTCCATATTTTTCTTTTTAAGGGTTTTACTTTCCTTTTCAAAGAGATTTTGCTTTTCCGTGAAATCTTTTCTTTCCTTTTCCAAAATGTTTTCTAATTCAGAGATTTTCACGGAAAGTTCAGAACTTTTGATCTCAAAAAAATTTCGTTCAATTTCAAATTTAGCTCTTTCTTTTTCGAGCTTGTCTTTTTCTAAAAATAAAACTTTCTCAAAGTCTGAAACTTGTTTTGAAAGTTTTATACATTTCAGCTCAGTCTCTTTCTTTTCTTCAAAAACTTTCTTTTCTTCAAAAGAAAAATTAGACAGTTTTCTCTTTAGATCGGCATTTTCACTGTCCAAAATTTTCCCTATATCTTTAACTTCTTTTAATTGAGCATGTAACTTTAAGTTCCACTTCACTCTCTTTTCTTCTCTACTCTTCAAATCGGCATTTTCTTTTTGAAGAGTTGTTACTTTTTCTTGAAGATTCTCGATTTGATCGTGCAGACTTGAGTTGTCTTTCTTTGCTTCAAGATCTGCAATATAAACTTCAAGATCAGTTATTCTTTTAGTAAGTTTAGCATTTGAAGAAGAAATGTCTAAAATTTGTCTTTTCAGATCAACATTTTCTTCTTCCAATGCTTTATTTAAAATAGGAGTTGAAGAATTTGAAGCATTATCTTTAACAGGAGTTTCTGATATAGGAGATGTTTCTGATAAAATAACTTGTTGCAAAATTCCATTATTTGCCTTAGCTTTTTCAAGTGGCTTTGGAGGTGTTTTTGTTATTATGACTTGTTGCAACACTTCATTATTTGGTTTAACAGATACATGTGAATTAACAGATGTTTCTGTTATAATGACTTGTTGCAACTTTACATTTGGTTTAACAAAAACTTTTGCAATTGGAGGAATCTCCTTTTTCAGAGTTTGCTTCAAATCTTCACCACTGCTTTTAACAATAACTTGTTGTAAAACCATTTTGAATATTGCTAGAAATTGATCGTTCAGAAGATCAAGCAGATCTGACTTTGATGATGAACCTACTTCAGAGGAGATGGTTGCTGATTTCAGAGGATTGGGTTATTGTGATGATTTGAAAAATCTCAGTTCTTTCAGAAGAAATAAGTTGCGTCCAATTTGGGCATGTTTCTTTACAATTGTTAACAGGTGCTTATCTGGAAAGCATAGTTCACCAGATCAGGGGTTAAGGCAAATCATGCAAATCTTTCATGGATTGGTGAAGAATAGGCACTACAACTATGCTTCTATCTTATGGGAGGATATGAAGAATACATTTGAAAGTAATCAGAAAGCACAGAGGGGAGCAACAAGAGACAAGCCTCTGACTTACATTCCATATCAAAGATACTGGAAAATGGTTATATGGTATGCACTGAAGAAAAATCCTCAAATTCCAAGAAGAGCAGATGAGGAACATGGGCCAGTATTCTATATGGGTACAATGACTTCTTCTCTAAAGCTTGTTAATTTTCCTGCTCATAAAACATTGACAAAAGCTCTTAGGTCATATATTCCAAGGGATAGTGAGATATTAAAAGATTATTGCACCTCTATGGGACTTGAACAACCTCAGGTCCCTACCCATGAGGAAAAACCCAGAGAGGAGAGGTGAGGGGTCTAATGTAGAAAGAGAGGGGGAGTTTGTTCAAGTGGGAGAACAGACTCAGAGTGTTGAGAGGGAAAATTCAGAGAGCTTGGTTAGAGATGAGATTGAAAAACAGATAGAGGGTGGTGAGTATGAGAGAATGTCACCAGAGTTTGAAAATAGAGATAACTATGTACTAGCTGATCTAAACCGGGCACCCACATCTGTTATTGGTTCACAATTCTTGGTGACTGATATTGAAAATACCACTGAGCCCATGGTAGACTTTGAAATACCTATCCACACCCACTCAGTAGAAATTCCACACACTACTGTTTCATTTCATTCAGGGGAACCTTTGCATACTCATTTGGAGTTTGGCAATCAATCCAAACCTTCAATTGATCACATTGGGTCAGGATTACACAGTAATATCCTATTTAAGCCTGAATTTTCTTTGTACACTAGCACATCACAGGGAATTCGTTTTCCTGTCACAACTTCCATAGACATACCTAATATTGGATGTCAAGGATTGGATGGAAGACCTGGGTAGGTGAACATTTTAAAAGCCTCTTTACAAAGTGCATCTGTTGTACTAGGTGCCTCTGTGACACCTACAGGCCATATGTTCTCTGAACATATGCAAACTGGTTCATCAGTTGTTCCAGGGTTACCATTGTTACCTTCTGAATTTGAAAAGATTCAGAATAATCATCATGAGTTGAAAACTAAAGTTCAGAACCTGGAGAATGAGGTCATTTCCTTGAAAGATGAAGTCAAGGATCTCAGAACTATTTTGGAAGGAAAGGCTAAATCTGTTGAACAAAAGGTGGACGATGTTAAAGTCCCTTTAGAATCTCATCAAAAGGATATCAAAGAGGGGTTTTCAAAGTTTCAGACAGACATTCTAAAAAACATGGATGAGATGAAGTCTTCTCTGCTTCGAGCATTAAGTACACAATTGGCTGCTGTCTCAAAGCCTTTAGAAGTTATGCCTTTATTTGTAGTGGCAGAATCTAGTTCAACTCAGTCTTTAAAAAGGAAGTTTGATGATAATGAACCTCATGATCATCAAAAGGGGGAGAAAAGGCAGAAGGAAAGCACTGAGTTAATGACTGTTCCAACTACTAGTTCTGAGAGACAAAGTTCTGAGAATGAAATGGAATCAGAAGAAGTGGTCATTGAAAATACTTATTCTGATATGATTTTGGTGAATACTTCTGAAGTAGATATGGTGAATACTTATGAAGTAGATATGGTGAATAGTTCTGAAGTAGACATGGTGAATAGTTCTGAAGCAAATATGGTGAATACTTGTTCTGACATTGTTCCTTACACTGGAGGTAATCTTATTTCTGAGTTTGAAGAAAGGAGAATGAACAATATTTTGGT
Organism: Saussurea involucrata; assembly: GCA_033807775.1. Lineage (NCBI taxonomy): Eukaryota > Viridiplantae > Streptophyta > Magnoliopsida > Asterales > Asteraceae > Saussurea > Saussurea involucrata. The sequence goes on from CM066324.1 coordinate 54,086,015, forward strand.
AAGGAGGATGCACTGTGTTTTAGTAAATGCTCTTAATGGTCAGAATGTTCACAAATGTCTGAGAAGAGTAACTCCAATTGATATGATGGGTGAAGAGGATTGCACAGTTGAGTATTCGTCAAAGTTTGAAGAAGAATTTGAAAAGCACTATTTTGATGAATTATCAACCTATGAAGAAGAGTATCAAAAGGTTGGCAATTTCTTTATGCCTCTAGAATATGTGTACAGAAGTCCAATTATCATTCCAAGGGTTGAAATACCTATTCTGGAGGAACCAATATGTGATTTCATTGTGGAACAAGATGATATTCCACTGACCATGAACTACTTCTGTGATATCTTTCTTGAAGACAACTATGAGCTTTTATACTGCAAAGAAAATGAATATGTTGAGGTTGAGCACTTCATTGATGGGCTTATGGATCAGAAAATGCAAATGGTCTATCTTGAAGCTTCTAACAGGTTCAGAAAACCAGATGAAAGGTTGTTTGTAAAGAAAAGGATTGTGAATGTTCTGTAGTTTCAGATAGAAGAGTTTGCTGATCTCAAATATGTCAGCATGGAAGTTCTGAAAGAAGGAAACTTGAAAGTTAACATTACTAGCTTTGATTTTCACAGGTTGTTCTTGGATGATCAGATTTTCTTGGTAAAATTCTTTGCAAGTACTGAAGAGACTTGGGTTGAGCTTGAATGTAGAAGAATCTTGGGAATCTATGTCAGAAATCTGCACTTATATGATTTTCAGCTGGCAATTGAATCAAGAAAGGTCAAATGCAATCTGAGCTGCCCAATCAGAAAGCCAAAATATGGAATCTGCATTCATGGTTTTGTAAATGAAGGATTTGAAAATGAAGGCTTTATCTATCTAGCCTTTGAAAAGGCTATGTTATTCAAATTAAATGATCTTGTGAAGTATAGTGATGCTACATTGAAATGGCTGTTGATAGATATGGAAGTAATTGCTAAAGATGATAAAGCAATATTGAAGGAAAAGTGTATAAAGCATATAAAGGAAAGACTGGAACTCAGAACAAAGATCAGAAAGTGCAGTGATTTGTTGTTATCAGAAGTTAATCCCAACAAAATTCTTCACATTGACTTTGTATTTCCTTCTGAATATGAAGTTAATGGTGTTTTTGATGATATTGCTAAAAAAATCATTCCAGAAGTTGCTAATGTTCAAGAAGATGTTCAGATGCAGGATGTTGAACATAACCCTGAGGCTTCAGAAGCTGTTTCAGAACAAGTGCCAATTGATGTGAATGCATTGTTCTTAGAATTTGACCTACCAAACTTCTTCGAATACATAGTTGTTCAGTATACAGATGTATTGCATGATATGCCTCAAGATTCTCAGAGGTTTTATGCAGAAAGGATCAGATGCATAGGAAAGAGAAGAGAGTCTGTGTATTCTGAGTCTATGATCACTGGCCTTAGAGAAATATGTGTAAAGAAGTTCATGAAAAATGACTATTATGGATTTGAAGTGCTGAGAGAAGATGGCAAAGAGTATGATTTCTCAGAAGCCGATTTTGGAAAGATTTCTGTATTTGACTTCTATAGCTTGTATAGTTTTCTAGGAAACAAAGGAGATAGCGAGTACAAGAAAGAAAGAGGAGCTTTGGCTGTTGTAAAGGAAGGGATGTTCCAAGCATTGAGATGGGCTGCTTACAATGATTTTCAGATTGCCTTATCTGTTGGAAGACCAGTTGTCTATCTGTCAAGGCCAAACACTGATCATGAGCATCTGAATGTTTTGAAGAAAGGATATATATATAAGGCCAGAACTGGGAGTTATTATGGCTAATGCTCACCGTGAAAAGATGTTTTTCAGAGCTTCTGAAGTTGCCAAATATAGCTCTAGAACACTCAGATTTATAAAGAGCAATATGCAACGAAAGCTGACAAAGGGAGATAAGTTCAAAGAAATAAAAGAAATTATTGAGAAGATTGACAGAAGATTAGCCCTGAGAAATTTGTTTCTGTTAAAGATTGTTAAAGTTTTAAGAGAAGACAATGCTGACAAGTACAAGGTTGTTTGACAAAAGGGAGATTGTTAGATCTGAAGTTTGTCAAAAACCTAAGTGTTGAAGTCTGAATAGAAGACTCAGACTTCTGAGAAAGAAGGCTTAGAAGTTCTGAAGAAGAAGAAAATGTCTATGTGCTTAAGTGTATGTTCTTATTATGCTTTATCAGAAGAATGTTCAGAAGTTCTAAACATGTGGTTCAGAACTTATGTCTTAGATATTTTCTCTGTAATTCAGTTACATATTAGAACACGTGTCTTTGTTCTAATGGTGTGTATTGTAAATGTACTGTAGCTATAACATATCTATTACTGTATATATAGAAGTTAGCAACTGTAAGCTAACTAACTTTTGCATAACTTTCGTATTCACTTTGTAATCTTTGGGAGATTTCTCTCTCTAGATTTGTTCTATGTTTGTTAATGAATACAAAGCATTTGGCATCAATTCTCTTTAATTACATACTTTGATTGTGTTCTTGATTGATTAATTGATTGTAAGTTCAATCCTGGTTCCTACACTTTTATCAGAGATCATGTGATGAATGGTGATATTGAACTTCACTTTATCCCTACAGACCTTCAGCTAGCAGATCTCTTTACCAAACCTCTTGATGAGACAAGGTTTAACTTTCTCATCAGTGAGCTTGGCTTGCTGAACCTTGAAGAATAAATATTCAGTGGTTAGCATTATGTCAGTGATAAAGAATTTCTATATCTTTATTCATCATCTTATCTCTGAACAAAATGTTCACTGATACCAAGGTATGTTTTTTTATTCCCAAACGCTAAAGTTTACTTCAGTTTGTTGTTTTTCAAAATCAATTTGGTCGCTGATATTTTTTATTCAGTGATCCTTTGAAATACAAATCCATCGCTGATACTTTCTTTTTCAGTGATCCTTCATTTAAATTGTCCCTGAACCATTCAGGGAGGCTTTTTGAAAATGTAAAGACAAGTGTGACGTAATCAAACGGATAAACCCTATCACGACTTTTCGCCTGACACGTTCGCCCGTTTCAAATCCTTGTCCAATAAGCTTCGTGGGACGTGTCACGTGTCACGTGCTATGACGAGTACTTTTTCCCGCTCATTACATTCTCTCTCTACTCTCACTATATAAACACTTCAAGTTTATATTTTTTCTTTTACGCTCTCAAACTCTCCTAAAGCAGAAAAAATTTCCTAAGCAAACTTGTTCTTGGATTATTGTTGGCCCTGATTCTCAAATCTTTCAACGATCTTCAAACACGTTCTTACATTTAATCCATTTCTTCTCTTAAAATCTTTTCAAAAACTTGTTTTTGATCATATTTCTTGTTCTAAAAAGATCAAAACCACCTTTTCTTCACATAAGATCATCTTCTTCATGATCTTATGCCCAAAACTTGAAATATAGTTTTTCTCTTAAGTTAAAATAAAAATCTTAAACTCAATACTTTCATACGTTTTTCCAGAATCCCTTCTCATAAAAGAAAACTGTAAAACATGTTTTTCACTAGTTTTTAAACTCTTTTAAAAACTAGAAAACCCATTTTATTTTACTGCTTCTTTCCTAAAAAGCATACTGTAAAACCCTAGAAATCTTAAAACCCTTATTTTGGATAAAACATTTCCATTTTAAGAAGTTCATCTTTCTCATCTATCTCTTGTTTCTAAACAGAAATGGCATCCTCTACAATCGCTGATAACACTGCTCTTATCACTGCTACTACCACTGCACCTGCAGTCATGATGAAAGCTGACAATGTTAAGTGTGAGCTCAACCAAATAGTCCTTGCTACTAACAACTCTTATGCCGTGTTGGAGTTTCCCAAAAAGAAGCAATTCCCGCATGGATATCGCTGGTTAGGTGGAAAAATATCTCCACAACCATCTCCAACAACACAACCGCCATCACTGATGCTGGAGAATCACTGAAAAACGTCTCCAACTCCCTTGTGGACAAGGCAACAACAGCTGACATTTCCTCTCTGCAAGGGGGAGTATCAAATTTGGATACCGATGTCACCAACAACACTGCCTCCATCAACAACCTCCAGACCTCCATCACCGAACTCTCCACAAACTACTCCAACCTCAGCAGCGAGGTTGGAACGCTGAAGACTGCCTTCTCTTGTCTTGAAAATGAGGTGAGCGGCCTATCTTCCAAAGTTGCTGAATCAAATACGTTGCTCACCAGAATCCTCGAATGGCTGGAGGCTCCCACTGTCCCTCTATCTCACTTTTCTCAAGATGACCGGGAAAAGTTACAGATGGCAGTGGAGTTTATCATGGAGACCACCCCTGCTATCTCTGGCCTGGAAGACAGAATGGCAGAGGTTGAGAAGAACAAGCCAACAACTTCAGGGCACCCTTGGCAAGAAGACAAGGACCCTGAGGTTGACGGTACTGCTGACATCGCTGCTACCTCCCCCTATTCGATGGAAGAGGGGGAGAAGAACGCTGAAGACTTCCCCTGAATTGTTGAGGGGGAGGAAGAAAATGCTGAAAATGAAGACCCTCAGGAACTTGATCATCCTGAGGGAACCGCTGAACAACCCTCTCCTTCTGAGGGGGAGCAATGCGAAGACCCTTCCTCTCCAAACACTGTAGATATTCCACCCGATGGTGAGGAGGATGAAGAAGATGAGGAAGAGGTTCAAATTAATGATGAAGAAACATCAATCAAGCCTCTGAATGATGATGATGAAGATGACGATGAAGACGGCTTCTAATTTCACCCTGGAGTCATCAAAGCCCCCACCAAAAGGGTATCCATCAACGAACCAGGGGAGGGGACCACTGCGAAGTCTCCGGCTAAAAAGGCTTTGCAAGGCAAAAACAAGGGACTTGCCACTGATGACAACTTGGGACATCTCCTCAAAAAGCAAACTTGTCAGGTATGTTACTATCTTTTTTTCCCTTACACTACATATGTCCTCTACCCCTTCTCAATTTCTACCCTACTCCTCATAAAACTTCTAAACACTTAAACCACTCCTTTCTCTATCTCTTTCACCATAAAATGATCTAACTCAATTGATCACTCGTTTCAGCTAGTCCTCTCCCCTGCTTGAGGCTAACGCTGAAGCTCCTCCACCTCCATCACTCCAAATAATCCCAACGCTCAACGCTAAAGATCAAATAATCCCAGTCTCTGCTCCGAACGAGACTAATGATCAAGCAGAAGAAGAACTCTTTCCCACCCCAAAAGACCTTCTTTGACTCCTCAAAGGTCAGATGAAGATGAACGAAGAAGGAAAGTAGCGATGATCCAAAAGATTGAAAGTCAGCGACTCATCCCTGCGCATCTTAACTGCCTGACTCCCAGGGAGATACCTGAAGCTCTAAAAGCTGAAAAGATCTTTGCTGAACAACAAAAGGCTGAGCTTAGTGATAAAAATTTTGCTATAGAACTAGCCCAAGGTCCAGTGAAGGATCCGAAACTGAAGAAGTTTCCCTTCCGAGTCCAGCAAGAGCTGCTGAAGGAAGCCAGGATGAAGAAACAAAAGAAGGTTCAGGTCAGTGAATCCAAACTGGCTTGGTGTAAGAAGAAAGTTCACTTTAGGGCTCTACCAGCGAGGATCAAACACGTAAACCTGAAGAGTAAGACTGTCAGAGGCGCTGCAATAGTCGAAGTCCAAATGATCAGGGAGAACGGCGTTGCAAGAACCATCTACCTTTCAGCTTTGGAAGCTCTTGGCCTTACAGAATGGTTGGAAATCAGGGTTGCAATTCAACGATCACGTTCAAGCTATAAACCTTGTGTCGAAAGTGCTATCAATAAGCTAATCCAAGGAAGAAAGCTCAGTCCTCATCAGGCCTTGTTATAAGAAACGAGACTTGTGTTGACTTCTCTTGAGAAGCTGTTCTTGGTTCGAATGCTGATCTTTCAGGGCTCGACATCTCTCTGCCTCCAGCTGAAGAATTCGTAGCTGGAAAGGTAATCAACGAACCTCTTGGCATCTTCTTTCTCGAATACACTGGTCGCCCATGTTTTCAACGTTGGTCAGAGTTACACAAGGCTCCCATCGAACTACTCAGAGACCTACTCTATTGGTGCGACTATAACCGTAACATTCTTGGAACATTCCTGAAGCCCCATATCTACTGTGAAGCGAAACTCAAAAGGGATCAGGGAGTACAAGTCCCTGATTGGATGATTCCAGACACCGACACTCTTGATGAACTTCTCGTCAAGAAAGAACCTGAATAGCTGATAGGATCTCCTTTTGTATTCTTCTATTTTGTCAACTTGTAACTTTTTGTACTTGTAATTATTTTCATTGTACTTATAAATTTTCCACTTCCCTTGTAATCTTGTTTACGAAGTTAATGAAAAATTTCAATGAAGTACTTTACTCTATCAGTACTAGAAAACATCCCTTAAAACAGTAAATGGGACACATATTTATGAGTCCTTTTTATCCTTATGTTTTAACTTAGCAATTTTCCTTTATTGCTATGTCATCATCAAATAGGGGGAGATTGTTGATCCAAACCCTTCAGTGATTTGATAATGACTCTGAGAATTACTTAGTGAAAATTGTAAGTAAACAATATGTATTAGAGTTTCACCATCTAAGAAAATATACTAAGTCTGTTTAGTATCACTGATGGGAAACTACTACCTTAAATGTATACTTCAACGATACCTGTACATCAGTGAGCCCTGAGCCTGTTCAGCCTCACTGATGATCGCTGAAAGTTCATCTTGTAATTGTTCGCTTATGATCCCTGAAGACAAGACTCGCGACAACTGAGTTCAAAGCTGAAATCGAAAACCAAGCTAACGAACGAGTGACTAAGTCTACTAGTAACCTGATGCGGATATCAGCAAAGACAAGACTTGTCCATTTTACGCGAAGTTTCAAGTAGAAGACTTCAGCGAGAGCTAACTTTATCATTTGCTGATAAAGATACATTCAGCGTTCGCTGATCATGAAGCATGTTCTACAAGCAACTTTTGTCTTATCTCCTTGCACGCTTTTGTACGATTTGTCAGAAGGACACCCTTGTCCAGGATCGTACAAACCACTCTGCCAACTACAATATTCATCATGCGGCCAATAGCATGTTTTCTAAAGTCAAATCCATGTAACCAACCAAGTGCTGCCATGTGTAAAGGCATACTGACTTGCATTTAATGCATGCAGTATAAATAGGAAACCCTACTTCATTTGTGAAGTGCTCGGCTCTTCCTCGCTGAACTACTTTGTGCAAGAAAATCTCTCCTTAGGTTTTCTTATTTTTTCTCTGTCCTTTTCTAGTGCAATAAATCTGTGTGATTCTCATAGTTTGTTTAGATTAGGTTTTTAACTTGATATTATTCCGCAACAAACTGTAAATTATTTGATATATATCAATAAATAATTTAAAAAGATAAAAATATGTGTTTGTATTCAACCCCCCATCTACAAACTTATAAAACCCTTCGGTACCAACAGTTACTCTATGCTGATAGGGCATAAAATTGTCTACGCCAGGATTATCTTCGAAGACCTGATGGAGAAGGTCGAAAAGAATGATAGAAGCCTGACTGTTCCGTACCCTCGCTTCATCTCCTTACTCCTCTAAATGCTGATTGGGAAAGATTATCCCAAGCAGGGAGACTACAAACTCTCCTAGGTCGGCACCAAAATTCTCGACTACAAACCGATCTCCGGCGAGGTAAGTCTTTCTTCCATTCTCTCTCTTCTACGAAATTCTTCTACTTCTGCAGCTCTTTCAGCGCTCAAACCTACCACTGACACCCAAGCTGCAACCTCCAAATCCTCTAAGAAGAGGAAACCATCTGACACCCCACTTGGCACCCATAAGACCAAGAAGATTGCTAAGGAGAAGCCCCAACCTTCTCAGGCTCAAGATTCAGCGATTGCCTCTTCACAGGCATCGCTTGATGATTTTGTGGTACGCTCCGCCACAACCGCTGAAGCCACCCCCGCAACCATTTCAGAGGTTACATTCTCTGAAAATTTTCTGGTGGATTCCCCAACATCTTCAGTGCCTCAAAGCACTGGAGAGGTCTTGATCAGCGAAACCAGCGCTGAACCTACGATAACCTACGACAACCACTATTTTCTCAGCCACTGCTTCTTCACCTCCTCGATTTGTCTTTTCCACTATCACCACAACACTAGCTTTCTCGTTGGTGGACTCGAGCACTGCCCTGCTACACATCCTCATTCAACGTAATACTTCAGGACCTGTTGGGAGCATCATCCCTATTACTTCCGTCTCTGAGATGAAACACGATATGGAGTATTGGAGTGGAAACAAAGATATCCATCAATTTTCCAACCCAACAGGTATCCAAACACTTTCCTCACACCTCTCTCAACCATCAACTTATTTTGGGCTTTCCTTTGCTCATAAGTTGTTTTCTTTTTCAGGTCCTAATTTGGGCGATATCAGTACATCCCTCAAGGATGTCGCTGATAAAGTGGATTCGTTATCCACCAACCTGACTTCCAACACCACATCGATTAATGATGATGGGGTGACACTGAAAGATGTTTCTACTACCCTTGCCAGCAAGGCCAACACTGCGGACATCACTACGTTGCAAGGGGGAGTGATGAACTTAGAGGCAGGCGTCAACAACAACACCACCGCCCTCCAGAATCTACAATCCACCATCGCTAATCTTTCTACCAACTACACCAACCTCAACAGCGAGGTTGGTATGCTGAAAACAAAGCTCACTAGGCTGTAAGGTCAGGTGAGTAACTTAACCTCCAAAGTCTCTGAATCGAACTCTTTGCTCACCAAAATCCTTGAGCATTTGGAGGCTCCCACTGTCCCTCTCTCACATTTCACTCCGGATAACCGAGAGAAGATGGAGATGGTAGTGGATTTTATTCTTCAGGAAACACCTTCCATTTCTGGCCTAGAAGAAAGAATGGATCAGTTGGAAAAGGACCAAGCTTCCAGTTCAGGTGTCTCTGGCCTTGAAAACAGGTCCCTTGAATCAGCTGCTGCTGCTGCTGCCGTCACTGTTGCTGATCCTCCCTCCCCTCATTTTGCTGAAGAGGGGGAGAAGAACGATGAAGGCCTTCCCCAAAATGTTGAGGGGGAGGTAAATGTTGAAGACCCTTCCCATCCTGAGGGGGAGGGAACCGCTGAAGACCCCTCTTATTCTGAGGGGGAGCAACGCGAAGAAGAAAAGGCTCCCACTCCACCCTTCTCTCCGACTGTTCAAGAACCTGTAGCGGTTCTATCTGATGATGACGAAGAAGAGGAAGAAGTGGTGGAGACAGAATATCAAGAAGCATCATTCCATTCTGACTCTAAGGATGATGATGATGATGAAGACGAGAACTTTTGGTTCCAACCCACTGCAACTAGGGTTTCGGCACCAAAAGGCATTTCAATAAATGAAGCAAGGGAGAAGGCAAAGTCTCATGCAAAGAAGACCTCTCAGGGCAAGTAGAAAGGCATTGCTCCTGAAGACAACTTGGCCATTCTTTTACTCTTCATCTCTTAAAACCTCTAAACACTTAGCCAAATTTCTCTATCCATCTTTTTCTACCCACAAAAGATCTAACTCTTTGATCTTTTGATTCAGCTAGTCCTCTCCCCTGCTTGAGGATACTACTGAAGCTCCTCCTTCACTACAAATAATCCCATATCTCCAAGCTGATGAAAAATAATCCCAGTCTCTGTGAATGAGACCAATGAACAAGATGAAGAGCAAGAGCTGCTCTCGCACTCCGACAGACCTTCTTTGATTGCTTCAATGATCAGAAGAGAATGAATTAAAGAGAAGAGAAACTACGATCCAACAACTAGAAAATCAGCGGCTCCTCCCTCCTACCGGCTTCAGAGAAAATGGAGTGACGAAGACGTGCTACCTTTCGGCAATTGAACACTATGGGTTAAATGAGTGGCTGGAAATTCGGATTGCAAATCAGCGATCCCGATTGAGCTTCAAGCCTTGTGTCGAAAGGTTTATAAACAAATTGATCGATCAAGTTTCTTCAGTGATCGACTTGCCTCCTCCTCCAACACTCCATCAAAACCAAATAACTCAAAAGAAAAGGAAAGCAACGTCATCTTTAGGGTCTTCTATCCGAAATGAAACAGGGATTGAATTTTCTTGTGAAGCAGTGCTCGGTCCTAATGCTAATTTGTCAGGCCTCGACGTATCGCTGCCACCTGGTGAAGAGTTTGTTGTTGCAAAGGTGGTCAGTGAACCTCTCGGCATTATCTTCTTAAAATACACCGGTTGCTAATGATTTCAACGCTGGTCAGAGTTACCCATTGCTCCAGTGGAATAACTCAGAGACCTGATATATTGGTGTGATCGATCCAGATTGGGAGTCTTCATGTAGCCTCAAATTTACAAAGAAGCCAAACTGAGAAGACAACGTGGAGAACAAGTCCCTGACTGGATGATTCCTCAAACTGAAGCCCTTGATGGACTTCTCTTCAAGGATAAACCTGCTTAGCTGATAGGATCACTTTTGCATTCTTCTATCTTAATAGCTGTAAATTTTTTGTACTTGTAAATTTTCATTGTACTTATATTTATTTCAAATTCCCTTGTAAACTGATTACGAAGTTTAATGAAAAGATTCAATGAAGTAGTTTACTCCATCAGTACTAGAAAAGATCCCTGAAAACAGTAAATGGGACACGTATTTATGAGTCCTCTTTATCCTTATGTTTTTAACATAGCAATTTTCTTTTATTACTTTGTCATCACCAAATAGAGGGAGATTGTTGATCCAAACCCTTCAGTGATTTGATGATGACTCTTAGAATCACTTAGTGAAAATTATAAGTAAACAATATGTATTAATGTTTTTCCATCTATGAAAAATATACTAAGTCTGTTTAGTATCGCTGATGGAAACATCTGTCCTTTAATTTATGCCTCGACGATAAATGTACATCAGTGAGACCTGAGCCAGTTCAGTCTCGTTGATGATCGCTGAAAGCTCATCATGTAATTGTTTGCTTATGATCCCTGAAGACAACATTCGCGACAACAGAGTTCAAAGCTGAAATCGAAGACCAAGCTGACGAACGAGTGACTAAGTCTACTAGTGAGCTGATGCGGATATCAGTGACGCCAAGACTTGTCCAATTGACACAATGTTTCAAGTAGAAGACTTCCGTGAGAGCTGACCTTTATCATTCCCTGATAAAGATCAACTCAGCGATCGCTGATCATGAAGCCTATTCTACAAGGAACATTTGTCTTATCCCCTTGCACGCTTTTGTACAATTAGTCAGAAGGACATGCCTTTGTCCAGAATCGTACAAACCACTCTGCCATCTACACTGTTCATCATGCGGCCAAGAGCATGTTTGCAAAAGCCAAATTCATGCAACCAACCAAGTGCTGATACGTGTAAAGTCATACTGACACGCATTAAATGCATGCAGTATAAATAGGAAGTTTTACTTTATTTTTGAAGTGATCTTCCTTTCTACGCCTGAACTCTTAGTGCCAAGAAAAACTATCCTTAGGGTTTCTTAACTTCTTTCTTTCTTATTCAAAGTGCAAGAAATCAGTGTGATTCTCTTAGTTTGTTTAGATTAGGTTTTATACTTAGTCTTATTCCGCAACAAACTGTAAATTGTTGATTATATCAATAAATAATTTAGAAAGATAAAAATTGTGTATTTGTATTCAACCCCCTTCTACAAACTTGTATAACCCTTCGGGACCAACACACAACTTATCGCCTAACTCTTGTGCGAGAACTTTTTGATTGTACATTGCGTGGCATATTTTTTATGCATTGTTTGATTTGTCTAAAGATCACTAACAAGTAATTTCTGTAAAGATGTCTAAAAATGAGATGATGATGGCTTTTGGATCCGATACCAGGCCTGCTGTTCTATTCAAAGGAGAATATGAACAGTGGATAGATAGGTTTATTGACTTCATTGAACCACAATCAAATGGAGCAAACATTATGTTATCTTTAAGAGAAGGTCCGATGCAAAGACTCCGATGGTTAGTTCCTGCTATTCAGGGTAGAGCCGAATTTGAAGATTGGAAACCGATTGAGAATTACACGGCTGAAGAAACTTTGAGGTTTGATGCTGATAAGAAAGATAATTTGTATATGATCATGGGTATTCTAAATGAGATATACAACAAGATTTATAGTTTCAAGGAGAATGCAAAAATGATGTGGGACCAACTCGAGAAAATGATGCAAGGATCTCAGATAGGAAATCAAATGAAAATGACATTATGCATCAATAGATTTGAGGAATTCAAAGCGAAGGATGATGAGAATTTGGCACAGACTTATGATCGAGTTGTAACCTTGTTGAACGAGTTGAGCAAAAACTAGATCAACAAGACTGTGATAGAAAACTATGTCAAGTTCTTAAGCATTCTTCAACCCAAACGGAAAGTGTGAGTTACCGAATGAAACATAATCCGAGGTTGTCTACGATGCCGTTACATGAACTATTTGATACCCTACAACAAGACGAGGAAGAAGTTGATGAGATGAAAGAGAAGAAGAATAGGAAAAAGAAGAAGTCTATTCGTGATCCAGTTGCTCTAATGGTAGATAAACATGCAAGAAGCTATCTGAATGAGGTACCTGATAGTGGTGAAGCTAAGTACACGGGGAATATTTCAGATGATGGTGCCAAACTGGACCAAGCGATGATCTTATTGACAAGGCATTTTAAAAAGAACTTCTATAGGAAACCAAGTTCAAACAACTTGAGGTACTCGTCTGGATCGAGGAATTATGATGGAAAGAATAAGGAAAACTGGTTTGAAGGTAAGAGGAATGATGAGAGAAAGTATGAGGATAGAAAGTTTGATGATAGAAAGTTTGATGAGAGAAATAGGGATGATGGTCAGAAACGTTTTGAAGAGAAAAAGCCTGCTAAAACTTCAAAATGCTATAATTGTGGCATGCCTGGTCATTTTGCCAATGATGGCCGAAAGAAAGGTGGTTCGTAACTCCGATTACTACAAGACCAAGCTGATGTTGGCTAAACAAAAGGAAGCCAGTAAAGCGTTGTTGGTGGAGGATGAGTATTGGCTGGATTGTACCGATGATGAAGCCAACAACAAAGAACAAACCAATATGTGCTTAGCTGAGGATGTTTCTAATGAAGAGAGCAATTATGAGTGCGGATCTGAGGTAATCTCTAACTCTACAAACTACTTTATGAGTCAGATGAACAGCATGAGGCTTGCACTCCAAGGTTTAAGAAATAAGTTAAAAACTACAAAAGAAGAAAATGAAAGTCTAAATCAAACTCTTCTTGACATTAACCTCGAAAGGGCCAAAAATAATGATCGAATTAAATATCTTGAAGGACAAAAAGAAAAGTTTGATGAGGATAAGCAAGTCTTTAATCATCAATTGTCTAAAATGACCAAGAAAGTTAAAGAGTTAGAAGACAAGAAAAATGAGAGTGAAATTTCTTTGAGATATCTAAACAGTCTAAATGCAGATTTTTCTGACAAAATAAAAGTCTTGGAAAAGAAACTTTACATGAGAGGTCAGTCTGATCAAACTATTCATTTGAACAAACCAAGGGAAGTTAATATTTTCAATAAAAATTGGGGTATTGGATATAAAAATCCTGGATATTTAGCAAAGGCAAATGCGTATTTCTGACTTTATATGAATTTAAGTTTTTAAACCTTGCTAAACATTACCCTTAGTGTTCTTTAAAATGGATCAATTCAGAGTAAATTAATGAACTCGAAAAGATAAAAAGAGAGAATACCACAAAAATGCAACTTCCGTTTTGCTACTCAAAAGAAAACAAAAAGTATGAAAAGAATCCAAAAGTTTCATTATCAAATGCTTATTTTGACATATATTCCATTGCGGCAAAACGTGAACAACCGTTTGAAGCCAAACGATATGTTCCACCTTTAGTCTTGGAATGCAAAATAATGGAACTCGAGGATACAATTCTTGAACAAAGAATAAGGTTTGAAATGGAAAAAGACATTCTTTCAACTATTTTCACAAATAGTTTTAAAGAAGCCGTTATTGATTAAGAAATCTCCTTTGACATCGAAAAAGAAGTTATCTCAACTGTTTTCTGTTGTCTCAAAGCAGAAATTGATTCCAAACATGTAGATACACCTGAATCAACTGATTCAGATGCGTCTTCATGTAAGGCAAATGTGGGATATTCTAATTTTGAAAATATAGCTTCTGAGAAAGATTTCGATGTTCATTCTTTTGACTTTGAAGATGGTTTTGATTATGATGAAGATGATTTTGAATCATATGAATTTGATGTTGATGAAAGTTTTAAAGTTAAAATTGAAACTGAATTTGTTTCTGAATAGAAAATTAAACCTGAGGTTTGTGAAAAAGGGAAGGCTTGTGATTTTGATTTCTCTGAAAAGCCTCCGGATCATAATGATTTTATTTTAAAAGACAAAGAACCTCCTAGCATTTTCTGTGTAGGTGAATGTTCAAATTAAAAGAATGATAATTCTACTTCTAAAAAGCCATCACGGAAAAGACGTAGGAATCGAAAGTCAAAGAAGAAAAATATTCACAATTCTAAATCTTCTGATTCTAATTATTTTGGTTTTTCAGATAATTTTGTGAAATCAAAAAGAGTGAAGGAAGAGTGGCGTGTGAAGCAAAAGTCATCTCCACCGGACAAGCATTTTGAGAAAAACAGTTCCTTTCCATTTGTAATAAAATCAGTTGCAAACAACAAACAAAAAGTTGTAAATTCTTACAAGAAGTATTCCAAAAAGCAATTGATTCGTTTTGCAAATGTTGAATGGTTTTGTTCTGCTTGTGGCCGGAGTGATTTTTATGCTAAACCTGATTCATGCTGTTGGTTTAATTCTTACTATATTCCTGCTTCGCGTGTCAAAAATGATTTTTGAAAGAAAAAGAGACAACCTGTTTCCAAAAGCTGTCTAGCAGAACTAACCAAAGAGAACCCATTTTCAAATGGGTGCCTAAAATTGCTTGAACTTATTACTTGCAGACCAATAATTTATGGTACTTAGACTCAGGATGTTCTAAACACATGACCGGCCGAAAAGAAATTATGTCAAATTATAAAGAGAAAAACGATGGCCAAGTCAGATTTGGCAACAATCAGTTCTCGCCTATTCTAGGAAATGGTGATACTGTGCAAGACAATCTT
Organism: Saussurea involucrata; assembly: GCA_033807775.1. Lineage (NCBI taxonomy): Eukaryota > Viridiplantae > Streptophyta > Magnoliopsida > Asterales > Asteraceae > Saussurea > Saussurea involucrata. Next base: position 54,101,148 of record CM066324.1, read on the forward strand.
ACAATCAAGAAGTTTTGCTATGCTGAAGGTCTTGGACACAACCTCTTTAGTATTGCACAACTTTGTGCTAAAGATTTGGAAGTGAATTTCAAGGAGAAACGATGTTGTGTAAGAACCGAAGAAGGTAAAAAACTTTTGGTTGGCACAAGAAAATCCAATCTTTACACAATTAACTTGTCGGCAGTCATACCTGAAGGAGATGTGTGTCTTCTATCGAAAGCTTCTATTAAACAAAGTTGGTTGTGACACCGGAGATTGTCTCACTTAAATTTCAGATATATGAAGAATAGTGAAGGGTGAGTTAGTCCGTGGTCTTCCTTTGTTGAAGTTTGGTGCGAAAAATCTGTGTGATGCCTGTGAGAAGGGGAAAATGAAAAGAGTTCCTCACAAGCCGAAGCCTGAATCAACAACAAAATGTGTCTTGGAGTTGTTACATGTTGACTTATGTGGACTGATGAAGATTCAGAGTATTAACGACAAGAAGTATGTACTGGTGGTTGTTGATGACTATTCTAGATACACATGGGTAAAGTTTCTTCGCACAAAGGATGAAACTTCTGATCATCTCATCAACATCATCAAGTCAACACAAAACAACATGCAGATGTCCGTCAAGATTGTTCGTTCAGATAATGGCAAGGAGTTTAAAACAATGTGTTGGAGATTTTTACGAATCGATTGGGATTATTCAACAATTCTCTGCTGCCAGAACACCTGAACAGAATGGCGTAGTGATAATGGCACTTTTTGGCGTTATTTTCAGTCCTCAAACCAATGAGATTGGCTTGTGTCCTAGCAAAGAGGCGGAATTTTATGGTTTATCGAGTGAAATGTGCAGGTAATCTAAAAGGCGGCAATCATCGAGAAAAGAAGCTAAAAAGAGTCCAAAAGAGAGTCAAAACGAAGGCCAACGGAAGCCCGAGATCCAAGCCCAAGACCCGTGCCCGAACCAGGACCCGAACCTGACCAAGACACATTTAGGAAAAACCGCGCGGTTTGCAAGCCACGGGACAAGTGGCGTAAGTCCCTGTTCCAGCTCTATAATTTGGTGTTTTCCAGATTTTAGCTCATTATCTCGACACGCGCGACGGGAGGCAGCTTGGGGGCGATTTTCAGAGACTTTTTGCGTCTTTTGGAGCCACGATAGAGGATCGATTGAGGAGGAATTCACGAGAAGAATCGGATTAGAGCCGAGAGAAGGGAGTCAACAGTATTTTCTTTACGTTTACAGTCACGATGTTTACACACACTTTTTCATCCCCTTTTCTTATGTTTGAGTCCACCACCAACATGAACTAATCTTTAGATGTTGGGGGTTGGTTTGAATTTGGTTTAAAGCGTATGAACATGTGACTTGAGACTTTTATCAGTTTTTCCTATTCTAACGAAGCATGTGATTTGGATTTTAATGCTTTTGTGATTTTGGCCATTTTACATCTGATTTGTTTGTTAGCAATTAAGTTCGAGAGAATTAATTGATAACTAGAACTAGAATTGCATGCCTAAGGTGAGTAATTGGATAGAGATATACCAAGTAAGCCTTAGTCCCATTACAATCTTGAGTTTAATGTGCTTTGAGTTCCATAGGTTGAGATCGAGAGATAGAACTTATGCTTTCAAAATAAAACCCGTTGTTGTTCGAGAGAGAACAACGGTGATTTTAGAGATTGGGTATTCATTAAGGGAATAACTGTTAATTGTTTTAAGTCAAGTGTTTGTACGTGAAAACCTTAGGATCTCCAACCCTCAACTGTTTTCTCTATCTGAAGTTTCTTTAAGTTGTTTACTGTCCCGTTCGTGATTTCTTTTGCTTGCAATTAATTAGTGTAATATAAATCTCTTAACTTTGCGACCGTTCAATTAATAGATCTTATAGTCATTGTGATACTTAGTTGCTAGTTCCCTGTGTTCGATACTCGTACTTTTGTACTATTACTTGATTTCGACCCGTACAGTTGCGGTTAGATTTAGGAGGGTGTAAACCCGCCTATCAAGTTTTTAGCGCCGTTGTCGGGGAACTAGTTGCAACTGATAGCACTACCAGCTATAAGCGCTATTACATTGAACATTTTTTTTTACTTCTGATATTTTATTTCTTCACTTTTAGTTTTTGGATTGCTAATTTTGTTTCCTCTCCATTTCAGGTGCTAACTGGTTTATGCCAAGGAAGACCCGAGGGAAGGAAATCGAACCGATCGATCCAGAAATCGAAAGAACCACCCGTCAGATACGAAAAGCATCCAAAGCTCAAAGACAATTGAAGATGGGTGACGAGAGACCTCCTCGCAATGACCTACCTCCACCACCTCCGGAAAGACGTCCTATGCGGTCGTTTGTCGATCCGAATGTGGCAGCCGCACGCATAGGAGTCCAAGCGCCCACCACCGGGGCAAACTACTTTGAGATTAAACCGAGTACCATCGTTATGGTACAACAGAATCAGTTCGGAGGTGTAACAACCCGGATACAAAGCATACAACAAGTAACATATATTTCATAACGTTGTTACATAACAAAGATACATTATATAACAAATAAGGTCCCTTAGTCTTTACAATCCAAAATAAGATAATTCATTACAAACTTTTTCCCTAGTTACATTACATCATAACTACAAAACATGTCATGATCTTCAAAAATATACGCCTTCTCCAAAGCTATTCACCGATTACCCTGCTTACTTGTCCTTACTTGATCCACGACCTGGAATACATATTTTAAAAACAAAATGAGGGTTAGACCTAAAGGTCTAGTGAGAAAATCCCTGTTTCTTTGAAAATCCTTTGCACACTACCATTCACATAATACAAACACAATTACCAGTTATGACTCAATCATCATGTATTTTCCCATCTCATTCTCTTGGCCATATTAGTTGGTTGCAAGCCAACTAATAAATTAACTCCGCCGTACGACAATTACAACCAATACCGTCGTACGACAATTACAGCCAATATTCCGCCGGTCATAAAACCTGGCCAACGTACTCTCACATAGTACAATGCTTATGTAAATACAATATCTCATTATATCATATTACAACATAATCATATAAGCACATCATATATCACTTTCTCAATCCACGCATATATGTATTCTAGTTTAAAACGTTTTTGAAGGTAAAACTCACCTGTTTTGCTTATCACCAAAATCCTTTCCAAGCCTTTTCAACAGATTCAGTCTTTCACTTCAAATTCACAGTATCTGAAACAATTCAAATACAATATCTCTTTAACAAATAGAACACATAAGACTTACTAAAGCTAAAGGCTCTTAGATAGCTCTATCCTCAAATGTTACCCCCAAACCCGAACTTAAGTCGAGTCCACAGTATATTCGATCCTCATTCCTTCCCTTTCCAAGAGTCAACCAAACACAGGCTACTAGATACTCAAAAGTGTCTGAATTCTCAAAAATGACCAAACAGCTCAAAGTTTCCGGACAACCCAAACTATCCGGACAACATAGATAATCCGGACAGCATGACTTTCCGGATAACCTCAATAATCCGGACAGCCCAACTACCCGGACATCATAACAATCCGGATACTATCCGGTAACTCATTTCATCCGGAAAACTATAGAAAAAGAGAAACTTACCCGGATAAGGAATCCGTCCGGACACCTTTAAAATATCATCCGGACACTATCCATAAAAGTACCCGGACACCTTCAATCCATCCGGAAACCACTGTCTGTTTACCCTTTTTCTACCTAGAATTTGACAGAATTACTACCAAGCATGAATTCGACTATTCTACTCCGATAGAAACTACCTAATAGCAATTATGAACATAAAATACAAAGCAACATACCTTAATTTCACTTCCAAGCACACCAAATTGAATCCCTAGCCTTTTATCTTCTTTTTCTTCTTTTGGTCTCCAAAACACACACACTACACACACTGATCTTTTGCTGAATTATGAAATATCTGATTATCTTAAGGGATAATATCTAATTCACTTTACAACTTTAGCCCCTAAACTAACCATTAATGACTAAAACACCCTAAATTCCCAATTTAACCCAAACTTACCCCCAAACATCAATTATAAAGTTAAATAATTTTAACAGAACTAACATTTAACTAACGAACTTACCTGGGGTATTACATCATCTCCCCCTTAAAATAATTCCGTCCCGGAATTCGGTTTGGCAAAAAGATACGGGTACTTAGTTCTCATTTCTGATTCCGATTCCCAAGTAACATCCTGACCCCTATGGTGTCGCCATTGAACTTTCACTTGTCTGATCTCCTTATTCCGCAAAACCTTGACTTTATGGTCAACAATGGCTTCAGGTTCCTCCACATAATTCAGTTTTTCATCCACTTGTATATCTGGTAAAGAAGCAGCCTGATTTGGCGTCACTAAACACTTTCGGAAATTCGATACATGAAACGCGTTGTGAATCCTGCTTAACTCTGGCGGAAGATCCAGCCTGTATGCTACTTCACCGATCCTTTCTGTAATTGCAAACGGTCCAATTTACCTTGGACTAAGTTTACCCTGCTTCCCAAACCGAATAACTCCTTTCCAAGGTGAGACTTTTACCATTACAAAATCTCCAACTTGGAACTAAAACGGTTTTCGACGTCGGTCGGCGTAGCTTTTCTGTCTGTCTTGAGCCACTTTCAATCTTTCTCGAATTTGAGTAACCTTATCCGCGGTTAACTGAACTATATCCGGCCCCGCTAGCTGTTTCTCTCCCACTTCGTTCCAACACAAAGGAGTTCGACATTTTCTACCATACAAAACTTCAAGCGGTGCTGCTTGAATGCTGGAATGATAACTGTTATTATAGGAAAATTCGATCAATGGTAAATGCTTATCCCACGATCCCCCAAAGTCAACAATGCAAGCCCGTAGCATATCTTCTAATGTCTGAATCGTTCGTTCATTCTGACCGTCAATTTGAGGATGATATGCTGTGCTTAACTTTATCAGCGTCCCCATTTCCTTTTGAAAACTTCTCCAGAATCTTGAAGTAAAACGACTATCACGATCAGATATGATAGAGATTGGAACTCCATGTCGAGTTACTATTTCGTCAATGTACAATTTAGCTAATCGTTCCAATGAATCAGTTTCCTTTATCGGTAAAAAGTGTGCAGACTTCGTCAACCTGTCGACTATCACCCAAATAGAATCAAGTCCCTTCGGAGTCCTTGGTAGCTTTGTGATGAAATCTGTAGTAATCTGATTCCATTTCCACATCGGTATTTCTAATCGTTGTAACTGACCAAACGGCTTTTGATGTTCAATCTTTACCTTCTTACAAGTAGTACAACCTTCCACATGTTGAGCAATGCTTCTTTTTATTCCCGGCCACCAATAGAATTATTTTAGGTCTTTGTACATCTTATTCGTACCTGGATGAATAGAGAATAGAGATTGATGAGCTTCTTGTAGCACACGATCACGTAAACCACCCAAACGAGGCACCCAAATTCTGTTCCCCAGACACAATAACCCATGATCATCTTTCACTAGCAATGCTGATAACCCTACTAACCGTTCTGATTTCAAATATTCTTCCTGATAGGCTTCTACTTTACACTTCTTCAGTTCATCGAAAATGTTAGGTAGAAGCTCAGCTCGTAGTGCAATAGATTTTATTGTTCCACTTCTTTCTTGACGACTCAGCGCATCAGCTACCACGTTCGCCTTTCCCGGATGATAAAGGATTTCACAATCATAATCAATCACCAATTCTAGGCATCTTCTTTGCCTCATATTTAAATCCTTCTGATCAAAAAGATGTTGGAGACTCGTATGATCGGTATAAATTTGACATCTAGAGCCGTAAAGATAATGTCTCCAAATCTTCAACGCGAATACAACTGCTGCCAGTTCCATGTTGTGTGTTGGATATTGTCTTTCATGATCTTTTAACTGACGAGAAGCATAAGCAATAACCTTTCCACGCTGCATAAGTACACATCCTAATCCCAAATTGGAAGCATCACTATAAACAACAAAGTCTTCGGAAACTTCCGGTAGTGACAAAATCGGTGCGCTACTAAGTCTTTCTTTCAATACCCTGAATGCTTCATCCTGTTCTGCTTTCCATTCAAACTTTATATTCTTTCGAGTCAGCTTAGTCAACGGCGTAGCGATACGAGAGAAGTCCTTTATAAACTTTCGATAGTAGCCGGCTAAACCTAGAAAACTACGTACTTCGGTTGGCGTCCTCGGCGGTTCCCACTTTTCAATTGCCTCTATTTTCGCTGGATCAACTCGAATACCCTTCTCGGAAACTACGTGCCCCAGAAATTGAACTTCTCGTAACCAGAATTCACATTTGGAAAATTTAGCATACAACTTCTCTTTCCTCAGCTACTCCAGGATCAAACGAAGATGTTGTGTGTGTTCCTCTTTGGACCGGGAATAGATAAGTATATCATCGATAAATACAATAACAAATTTATCGAGATACGACTTACATACCCGATTCATTAAATCCATAAAAGCAGCTGGAGTGTTCGTTAGTCCAAATGGCATCACCAGGAATTCATAGTGACCGGTCCTGGTGCGAAAAGTAGTTTTCAAAACGTCTTCTTCTTTCACCTTCAGATGATGATAACCAGATCTTAGATCAATCTTGGAGAAATAACAGGCTCCAACTAATTGATCAAAGAGGCCATCAATTCTAGGAAGCGGATATTTGTTCTTGATCGTGCGCTTATTCAGTTCCCGATAATCAATACACATTCTCATCGAATCATCCTTCTTTTTCACAAACAAGACCGATGCACCCCACGGCGAAGAACTGGGTCTGATGAATCCTTTATCGGAAAGATCTTGTAGTTGCATCATCATTTCTTTCATCTCTGGTGGCGCTAAACGATACGGTGCACGAGCAATAGGAGCGGCTCCAGGAATCAGATCTATGCCAAACTCTACTTGTCTAACGGGCGGAAGACTAGTCAAGTCTTCGGGGAAAACTTCCAGAAATTTACACACAACCGGAATATCTTCCAACTTATTCTTTTCTAGCTTAGTATCTGTCACATAAGCTAAATAACTCTGGCAGCCTTTGCTAACACTCTTCCGAGCTTTCATCATAGAAATAAGGCAAGACTGGCTATGTTGAAACCCAGATATAACAAGTAACAATAATAATAGCAATATCTTTGTATTGATTGATAAAGAGAAGAGTTTACTTGATAAGATTGATGAACATTCTCTCTTTGAAGCTCTCTTGCTTTCTGCGTATGTATGAATATTGAAAATAGAGGCTTAACCTAAAATTACTCTAAAACATGACTTTATAACCAATACAACAATTGGTTATTTACAATTTTAGCCCTTGACACTCAACAAATACAAATAAGTCCTTGACACTATTCTTTATAAAACATTTATATAAATTAGGGGCTAATAAAGCTAACAATCTCCCCCTAATGTTTTATAAAGAAAGCATCATCTTGTAGTCTCCCCCTTGCTTTCTTTAGAGGCGTTGGAGTGTCAATCTTCAAGTCTTGTGAGAGTCTTCTTTTCCTGATCTTCCACAATGTCAGTTGCTTCAATTTCTTCTTTAACTCCCCCTTGATCGTTGCATACTCCCCCTTGAATGTTGCTTTGCTTTTCAGATCCCAGTTATCTCCCATAGATTAAACTCAAACAATCAGAGAACGATTTAAAGTGCGGAAGCTTGTATAACCAGTTTGAGTAATAGTCGTTGGTAGATAAACTGATAAGATGGTTTAGTAGCAAGCATATTCGGCTCATGAGAATCTGCATTAAAGAATAAGTAACCAGGGGTAATCATCTAACATAGAAGCACAATAACAACTATTATCACAACAATTAAAAAAATTGTGTGGCCTATGCTCAGAGTTGGCAATGATGAAGCTCTGACAGGACTTCCAGTTATCATTGAAGTAAATTAAAAAATAAACTTCTCAAACTGTTCTTGGCAATATCACATAGATAAGCATGTGGAATCACAAAGATTCGTGATATTGTGTGGAAGAAAATAGAATATTATCTATTAAGCTCAAAAGTGTGTAAACTGTTTGGACATAACAGGTTTCCACAGACTCAATGTGCATGAGTGAAGTGTGAAGGTGGGGCAACTTTCCTTCTTTTCAATATCTAACCTTCCAAAGAAAGATCAGATAACATATGTGCTGCTTCCCCGTGGAAAAGTGAAACAGTTCCTTGTGGAGAAGGGAGTGAGTAGCTGGTGGGGTTAATTCAAGAGTTGGCATGGGCTAATTGCCTGTTTCAATGATAATCACCAAAGAGTCGTGATAAATCAGTAATGTGGCTTGCCCGACTCAGAAAAAGATAGTGCAGAGTTGTATATTTCTTTTGACTCTGTTCTCACACCCTCTTTCTTTTTATCATGTAGCTCACATCTAACCAAACTCTCTTTTTAAATTTTACCTCTTAAGCACGATGAGAAAAACTCAGATGAGTTATCTCCCCCACTCTTTGATGTAGACCCTTCACCTCTCAACCACTCAAGGTTTACTTCTTGGGTAGGAAACACAGGTTTAAGTGACCCATAGAAGTTCTATAAAGCTCACACATTGATCCCATGAAATTGTTGTCCTAGAGGTTGGATTGTTCCACACACTGACTACTTGTAGTCTCAGAAAAGCATTTAAAATCCAAATTTCTATAGCAGATAAAGCATTTTAGCATGTAGAAGTGGTTTGACCATTTGAAAGAGGTTTTATCATTCTAAAGATGGTCTTTCTCTAAAAATGCTGAGTTTAAAGGTTTAGAAATTTTACCTTTACACGAACATGGTCATATCTGATTTGTTTTCTCCCCCTCAAATTGAGCAGTAAATTTCATTTAAGCTCAATTTGAAATCAGATATCCTATAAGAATCAGAAAGTGTTGGTAATCATCTTTGATGATTCCACATTTGTTAGGAATATCCAACAACACAAATAATTCCACTTAAAAAAATACAAGGTGTGGGGGATCAGAGTTTAGAAATTACCGGCCAAAAACTCTGATTTGAACATATCTGAAGTACTGGTCCTACACTGAATTACGTAGAAGCAATGAGAACACCGTTCTTGAAAGCGGAAGGAGCATGAATTAAATGCAATGCTTTCGGTCCAGCACCTTACAGCAGACTTTGAAGCTCATTTCGGCATATCAGCACACATAATTTGAGAAAACGCAAAACATGAAAGTCGTGCGTCTGTGAATTATCTTTCCAATTCAACTGGAATCGAGTAATTTGGAGCACCGAGTCAAAGGTTATGCGCATGTTTCTGAAGCAGCGCAAAGCTGACAGCAAGTAAACAAAAATCGGGCTCTGAGGTTGAGTCGCAGAGGTTCAGTCCACAGAGGCTCTGTCGGATTTCACAGAGGCTCTGTGGTGAACAGTACCACAGAGGTTGGTCACAGAGGTTGTGCGACAGAGGTTGCTCGTAGTGCCGACAGAGCTCTGATGATGATTTTTGTGAAACACAACTTTCTGTCCAGCAGATGTATACTGACTTTAGCAGAGGTTTTGACCAAGAAGAACACCGATTCAGACCAATCTCAAAACACGAGAATTGTTCATCTGTGTCTTAGGAATCCAATGCATCTGGATTCATTAAATTTGGAACTTCGAGGAGGGAGTTCTATTAAAAATACGACAGGTGCGCAAAGCTGACAGTAAGAACTAAGACGTTGCGCTATGGGCTCTGAGGTTCGGTCACAGAGGTTCAGTCCACAGAGGCTCTGTCAGATTTCACAGAGGCTCTGTGGTGAACAGTACCACAGAGGGTGGTCGCAAAAATATGAGCCAAAGTATGAGTTGTCGCCAGAAGTTGGTCTGAGTGGTCGACAAAAAATGATCGTGGCTTGACAAACGCTTGACAAAGGCTCTGCAGAGGTTTGGTCGTGGCTCGACAGAGGTTGTCGCTGCTCGGCAGAGGTTGGTCGCATACGGCAGAGGTTTGGTCGTGTGCGGCAGAGGTTTGGTCGCTTGCGGCAGAGGCTTGGTCGCGTGCGGCAGAGGCTTGGTCGCCGCTCGGCAGAAGCTTAACAGAAGTGTTACACTTACTTTGACACTGATTTAGACCATTTTACCTCTGGATTTTGCAAGAACTCAAAAGATAAACATTTTTTATTTGTTTGTTATATATTTAGATCATCTTGAATCACCTCTTTTCGAGCTCGTACGACAAAGATATGGTTGATTTACCACAGTCGCGCAGATCTGTCCATCAGCTTTCCATCAGCACACTGTTGTCTACTTCAACGATGCATATGACCCTTATAAATTTCGAATCTCTGAATTCTCAAAACACGAAAATTGTTCATCTGTGTCTTAGGAATCCAGGGCCTTTTGAATCGCATCAATCGGAGTCTTAATCAGTAAGATATGATCAATTTACTACAGTATCGCAAATCTGCCAGCATGCTGTCATTTTACTTGATTGTTGTGCACCGAAATCAATTGCCTTTGACGGATGAGTCTTAAACTGAGTGTTTAAGAGTACATATTGAACTTTGAAGCCTGAGTCCTTAACAGATGTATTAAGGAGTCCATGTACCTGCAAGACATATCAAACAATTTTTGGTACCCATTTCCAAATGGGTCCTATTTTGTTAGTATTTGCATGAAACGCTTTGTTGATCTTGTCATGCACAACGGAAACAAATGGCTTTTGAGCATTTTGAACAAGTGAGGAGCCTTTGACAATCCAAACCATTTTCACTCTTTTAAAACCTTGATTAACTGATCGATCTATCCTACGATCATAGAAAGAATGAGAAGTAAAAATCTGATTTGTTGAAAACTTGTTTGGCTTAATGAACTCTTTTGTTTTAACAGAACTTTCAGAATTTTTTTTGAAAACCAAAGCATTCCGTTCTTTGTTGCACATATCAAACTGTGATAGTAAATCAGATTTCAACTTCCGCTCTTTCCTAATCTCAGCAGATAAGTCACTGAACCTTGTTGTCATTCTCTTCACTTCAGATTTAAGATACAATTTTTCTCTTTCAAAATCCTCTTTTTGACTAAATTCTTGAAATCTTTGAACCTTCAACTGTTCAGATTCTTTTCTTTCAAAATCAGACTCGTTCCTCTCTTTTTCAAGAGTTTTCTGTAATTCTGAGATTTTGCAAGAAAGCTCCATAGATTTTGTTTCAAAAATAGTTTTCTCCTTTTCAATCTTCTCTCTATCATAAATCACAAGTTTTTCGAAGTCAAAAATCAGTTTAGAAAAACTGAAACATTTAAGTTCAAGTCGTTTCTTCTCTTCTTCAAAAACAGTCTTAACTTCCTCAAACTTCTCTTTCTCCTTTTCACAAAACTTTTCAGACTCAAAAAGTTTCCTTTTCAGTTCAAGATTTCATTGGTTAAGAGTTTACCTGCCTCTTCTAGCTTGGTAATTTTATCAGAATCAATAAGAATGCTCTTGTTCCTTTCTTCCAACTCTTTCTCAAGATTAGGAATAATTTTGCGAAAATTAGTACTGAGTTTAGAATAATAATGAAAATCAGCATCAACACTAAATTTTAGTCTTGACATATTGTTACTTGAAAAAAATGATCGTTAACAGATACTTTGTGAGAAGTAGAAATTGTGCACTTGAGTCAATTTTTCAAATCTTATCGGATTGAGCTGAAATTTGGTAGGTAGGTGCACGAGAATATTCTGGGCAACTTTAATTCTTCTAGTTTTTTTCAAAAAAACCGACAGAAAATGGTTTTTCGAAGCAAAAACGTGTGCAGCAAATAAAAGTTAAGGATGAAGATTCAAATGTTCTTGAGTCAAATTTTTCAAAAATGACCAGATTGAGCTGAAATTTGGTACACAGGTTCATGACACTATTCTAAGAAACTTTAATGCTTGGTGTTTTGTCCAAAAAACAACATAAAGTGGTTTTCCGAAGCAAAACAGAGTGCAGCAAAATAAAACTCCGAAAATTGATAAAAAACAATGGATTGAAGCACAAATTCGAATCTGTTTGGCTCTGATACCAATTGTTGGAACCCAGATATAACAAGTAACAATAATAATAGCAATATCTTTGTATTGATTGATAAAGAGAAGAGTTTACTTGATAAGATTGATGAACATTCTCTCTTTGAAGCTCTCTTGCTTTCTGCGTATGTATGAATATTGAAAATAGAGGCTTAACCTAAAATTACTCTAAAACATGACTTTATAACCAATACAACAATTGGTTATTTAAAATTTTAGCCCTTGACACTCAACAAATACAAATAAGTCCTTGACACTACTCTTTATAAACATTTATATAAATTAGGGGCTAATAAAGCTAACAGGCTATTTTTACGATCACCATAAATCACTACAGGTCCCCTCCCAGGCAAGACAACATTGATTAATTTCTTATCACAAACTATGTTAGCCTGATTCTCGGCTAACCAATCCATCCCCACTACTACATCAAACTCTATCAAGGCTATAGGAAACAATTGAATAGGTACTCCACACCCCTCTATATTTATCACACAACTATCAAAAACCTCTTTAACGGTTACTTGACTATCATTTGCAGTTTCTACCATTAGAGCATGATCTAACACTTTAAGCTTTAATTGCATATAAGCAGCAAATGAAGGAGACACAAACGATCGGTTTGCACCGGAGTCAAATAACACTTTAGCACGTGTAGAGTTTATTAAAAATGTACCTGTAACCACATCCGGAGTTTCCTCCGCTTCTTGTGCTGTCATCTGAAATGCACCGCCCTTTGCTCTTGGTTGTTCTGGCCTTTGTACTACCGGTCTAACACCCGCTGGTCTCCCCGACGTACCCCCTTGTTGTACTATTCCCCTCTGACAATCAGACTGAATGTGATCCAGAGAATTACATAAGAAACAAAACCATGTTACTCGACAGTCTTTAGCAACATGTCCGGTCTTCCCGCATCTATAACAAACCCGAGAATCAACTTGACAATTTCCTTGGTGGATACGATTGCATTTCGAACAAGGTCTTTCCGCTGGTCGGAAAGGTGGACGGTTATCAAATCGCTGAAACCTGGGCTTCTTCGAATTATACTGCGGTCCTTCCCACTTTCTTTTCCCCGCACCTTTATCACTAATACTTCTCCCTTTATCTTGCTCCACGGTTTCCGCGGCGTCTACTGCGGCAGAGAAAGTTTCTGGTCCTTTAGCAATCACCAAACTTCTAACTTATGCATTCAATCCGAAGATAAACCTTTCAATCTTCATTGCCTCAGTGGCAATGTAGTATTCCGCGAAACGAGACTTTTCCAGAAAACGAGCGATATAGTCCCGAACTGATAAGTTCCCTTGCTGCAAGTTCATAAACTCTCCTTCCAATTGTTTAACTACTACTTGGGGACAAAACTGTTTCCTGAAAGCTATCACGAATTCTTCCCAAGAGTAAGTAGAATATATATTAGATCCTCCCGAGGAAATATGAGCTTCCCACCAGTATAGGGCATCACCTTTCAACATTGCAGTTCCATAGAGTACTCTATCCTCTTCAGCGCATTTACTAGTCTTGAAGATACTTCTATTTCCTTCAGCCACATCATAGCTTTCACTGGATCCCGATCTCCTGAGTAAGTTGGAGGCTTACAACTTAAGAACATTTTATAGTCACACTTCCTTAGTACTGGTGTGATTGTAGGTGTAATAGGCATCTCGTCTTCCTGACCAGGATCTGGTATATCAACTTCATTATGACGAGTTCGATCAAACATGGCTTGTATACTGGCCTGCAGTCTTCCCATTTCGGCTGTTAAATCGTCCCTAGTAACAAATTCATTACATCTCGACGGAGCTCCACTCCCAGTTCTACCCCCAATTCTGCCTCCAATTCTGCCTCCTGTTCTGCCTCCACCTCTTTCTCCCCCTCTTCCCCTTCCTCCGACTGTTGGGTTTATTCTATTCGGATTTCCTTCTCCTTCCCGATTCGTTTGTCTAGTACCACTTGCCATTCTGTTGATTCAGACAAAGTTAATATACACATAAGCACATACCCCATATAACAAGGTATTCCAGTTCAAACATGTACCTGTAAGATCACAATTACACTGGCCAGGTGTAAAATGAAATTACCTTACATGATGTTCCTTCTACCTTTTTATATTTAACACCCCAAGGTTCTACAATAATAGGGACATCCTACTTTACATGCAGTTTAAGTCAAGGTATAGATACTAATACCTAAATCCCTTAAACTAGGGCTCTGATACCATCTGTAACAACCCAGATACCAAGCATACAACAAGTAACATATATTTCATAACGTCGTTACATAACGAAGATACATTATATAACAAATAAGGTCCCTTAGTCTTTACAATCCAAAATAAGATAATTCATTACAAACTTTTTCCCTAGTTACATTACATCATAACAACAAAACATGTCATGATCTTCAAAAATATACGCTTTCTCCAAAGTATTCACCGATTACCCTGCTTACTTGTCCTTACTTGATCCACGACCTGGAAAACATATTTTAAAAACAAAATGAGGGTTAGACCTAAAGGTCTAGTGAGAAAATCCCTGTTTCTTTGAAAATCCTTTGCACACTACCATTCACATAATACAAACACAATTACCAGTTATGACTCAATCATCATGTATTTTCCCATCTCATTCTCTTGGCCATATTAGTTGGTTGCAAGCCAACTAATAAATTAACTCTGCCGTACGACAATTACAGCCAACACCGCCGTACGACAATTACAGACAATATTCCGCCGGTCATAAAACCCGACCAACGTACTCTCACATAGTACAATGCTTATGTAAATACAATATCTCATTATATCATATTACAACATAATCACATAAGCACATCATATATCACTTTCTCAATCCACGCATATATGTATTCCAGTTTAAAACGTTTTTAAGGTAAAACTCACGTGTTTTGCTTATCACCAAAATCCTTTCCAAGCCTTTTCAACAGATTCAGTCTTTCACTTCAAATTCACAGTATCTGAAACAATTCAAATACAATATCTCTTTACCAAATAGAACACATAAGACTTACTAAAGCTAAAGGCTCTTAGATAGCTCTATCCTCAAATGTTACCCCTAAACCCGAACTTAAGTCGAGTCCACAGTATATTCGATCCTCAGTCCTTCCCTTTCCAAGAGTCAACCAAACACATGCTACTGGATACTCAAAAGTGTCTGAATTCTCAAAAATGACCAAATAGCTCAAAGTTTCCGGATAACCCAAACTATCCGGACATCACAGATAATCCGGACAGCATGACTTTCCAGACAACCTCAATAATCCGGACAACCCAACTACCCGGACATCATAACAATCCGGATACTATCCGGTAACTCATTTCATCCGGAAAACTATAGAAAAAGAGAAACTTACCCGGATAAGGAATCTGTCCGGACACCTTTAAAATATCATCCGGACACTATCAAGAAAAGTACCCGGACACCTTCAATCCATCCGGAAACCACTGTCTGTTTACCCATTTTCTACCCAGAATTTGACAGAATTACTACCAAGCATGAATTCGACTATTCTACTCCGATAGAAACTACCTAATAGCAATTATGAACATAAAATACAAAGCAACATACCTTAATTTCACTTCCAAGCACACCAAATTGAATCCCTAGCCTTTTATCTTCTTTTTCTTCGTTTGGTCTCCAAAACACACACACTACACACACTGATCTTTTGCTGAATTATGAAATATCTGATTATCTTAAGGGATAATATCTAATTCACTTTACCACTTTAGCCCCTAAACTAACCATTAATGACTAAAACACCTTAAATTCCTAATTTTACCCAAACTTACACTAAACATCAATTATAAAGTTAAATAATTTTAACGGGACTAACATTTAACTAACGAACTTACCTGGGGTATTACAGGAGGAGCCCCAACAGAAGACCCTCATGCACATCTCCATGCATTTGAGAGGGTATGCAACACGTTCAAGATCAGTGGGGTGGACGAGAATGGAATCAAGCTGAGACTATTCTGTTTTTCCCTCAAGGGTAGAGCTGAAATATGGATAGAGGGCCTACCATCGGATCAGATCACTACATGGGCAGGCCTGAAAGCTGCATTCCTCCAGAAAATCTTTCCACCGGGTAAAACCGCTCAACTGATGGCCGACATTACCCACTTCGCTCAATGGGACCAAGACACTCTATACGAGGCATGGGATCGATATAAAGACATGTTAAAAAAGTGTCCATATCATGGGTTATACGGCTGGATGATCATCCAAACGTTCTTTGGAGGCCTTCACCCGCAGTTCAAGAATGACATCACTGCTGCAGCGGGTGGAGCTCTCATGAATAAGACATATGAAGAAGCAATCGATTTGATCGAGAACTTAGCCGAGCATAGCTATGCCACTCCACGATCTTCTATCAAACGGGTAGCTAGTGTTCAAGAATCGGATGAGCTGAAGGTAATAAAAGCTCAACTAGCCGCTATCACAAACCACTTGAAGGGAGGTACTCCAGACGTGTTCCCCGCTGCTCAAGAACCCGAACATGTTCAGTTTTTATAAAACCGCAACACCCAGCCGAGGAACGACCCTTTCTCGAACACATATAATGAAGGGTGGAAGAAACACCCTAACTTTTCATGGAGTCAACCCGGCCAGCAACAATACGGTAATTCTTCGAACCATTTTAATTCTTCTCAAGCTAACAATGTTTACCGTCCTCCAGGTTTCAATCAAAGGAAAGTCGACGAAGGACCATCCGTGGAGAAGAAACCGGGACTAGAGGACATGATGATGAAGTTCATGACCAAGATAGATAGCACAGTTGAAGGGTTAGCTAGCATGGTGAGTACGGTAAAAGCAGCAACTGAACAGAACACGACCTCCATCAAACTCCTTGAGAGACAAGTGGGGCAAATTTCTGAAGCCCTACAAAACCGAGCTCCCGGGACATTCCCTAGTCAGACTGAAAGGAAACCAAGAGAAGAGTGCAACGCCATTTATTTGAGAAGTGGCAAGGAGGTGATCAAGGAGGCGAATGTTGGGGTGAAAGATGGTATTGCTAGTGAGATGGTTGATCAGGAAAAGCCGAAGGAAAAAGAGGTGACACCTCCGTCAAAGCCGGTAGTCAACCCGTATGTGCCACCGCTACCATTTCCAAATCGGCTGAAGGTACGTAACGACAAGGAACAGTTCAAGAAATTTCTTGATATCTTCAAGAAGCTGCACATCAACATTCCATTTGCAGAAGCACTTGCCCAAATGCCAACATATCTCAAGTTCATGAAGGACATCTTAGCCAAGAAGAGAGCAATTGAACATCAGGCTACCATTGCACTTACTAAAGAGTGCAGTGCAATCATTCAGAACAAGCTTCCCCCAAAGCTTCAAGATCCAGGGAGTTTTTCTATTCCTATACAAATTGGGGATCTTTATTTTGATAAGGTATTATGTGATCTAAAAGCAAGTATAAATTTAATGCCTTTATCTATTTTCAGGAAACTTGGCTTGGGGGAAGTGAAGCCAACAAACATGACCCTCAAACTCGTCGATAGGTCAATAACATATCCATATGGAGTGATAGAGGATGTTCTCATCAAAGTCGATAAGTTCTACTTTCTGGTGGACTTCGTGGTGCTAGAGATTGATTAAGATATAGAGGTCCCGCTCATATTGGGAAGACCCTTTCTGGCCACGAGCAAAGCACTGATTGACATGGAAGAAGGCGAGATGACTTTGAGGGTTGGCGACGAAAAGGTAATGTTCAAGATGTTCGAGAGTGTAAGAGGTAACGGTGAAGAGGAACCCGGTAATCAAGGAAAGCCGAAGGAGTGATCAGAAGGAAGGTTGAGCCACGACTGAAACCAAGGCGCTGGGTGGGAGGCAACCCACCGAGGTTTGCGTCTTTTGAATTTATGTTTTTGAGTGATTTTATTTATAAAAAAAATTAAAAATTTGGGAACAGAGACTTACGCGGTATAAGCCGCGACTTTATGCCGCGCGCCAAACCGCGGAGGTCTCTGAGTGTTTTTGCGAAACAGTGAGTTATGCAGGATACCCCGCGGGATAAGGCCGCGGCCTAAACCGCGTGGGTCCCCCTGGTGCTTCTGGGTGTTTTTTCGTGCAGTTTTTGTTCCTTTCTTGCGTTGTGTCGTTTAGTTTCTTTGCTTTCTGTTTCCTTTTGCTTTCATTTGTTTGCTTGTTTTCCGGCGCTCTCTCTCCATCTTCTCCGATGTCTCTCAACTGGGCGCTCAAATCTTTCATGAGAATCTTCTCCGTCCGGTCAGACATGTACGTTCTAACTCTGTATGTAACGAGTACTGTATGATGCTTTGTTTCCTTATTAGCTAAATGAGATGCAACAAACCTAAGTTTCACTTAGGTTTGGGGTGCCTCACACTTCAACATCTACACACTCACTTTTACTCCTGTGCAAACCTCGGTTTTACCGAGGTTTGAGGTTGGCTTTAGTTGACAAACCTAGGCTACGACCTAGGTTTGGGGTTGCCATTTTTTGAAAACGTTAGACTAGCTCTTTGATGCTTCATGTTAATACTTTGTCTTTCCTGTCTGATATCTGCTTTAACTGCACAATGATACGTGTCACACCTGTGTATCACCTACACCGACACTTACACATTGGGGACAATATGTGGGTAAGGTTTGGGGTCGCCCAATCGGGCCCACGTTTATGCACGTAGATTTACCGCACTTCTGAATGTTTAGATCATATAAGCTAAATTGTCGTTTTGGATGATTGAGACCGACCATTGTGGGAAGAATCTTGTGACAATGACGTGACCATTAGGGAAGGACTGGGAAAGGACATGACTAGGGACATTAGTGGAGACCACCCAATAGTGAGATTTGAGCCTAAAAGACGTTTTTCATTTCGAGGGATTCATACACGAAATTCGTATACACTTTTTTGAATTCCTTGTCGTGATTATAGAGTGATCCGCTATAATATTGCATTGAGTAGCAAAGACGACCGTCGGGATATTGGGTAAGGGTACAGTAGACCATATCGTGTGGACCTTAAGAGATGATTCCAGGCATTGTATGCAATTTTAAACCATTTTATCTACCGTCCCTTTTGACCCATTTTGTGTGTAACCAAAAACCCCTTTGTAGCCAAACATTCACCACCTATTCGTTTCAAACCCACCATTAAACCCCAGCCAAAAGCTGTAGCCAACCCTTATCCAAAAGTGTGTCAAACAGAAGCGATAACGAATAGCAGAAGATAGAGCGGAAAAGAAAGAGTACAGGCCAGTCAGGAAAAATAGATAGAAAAGAGGGCCAATGCAGCCCCAATCAAATAAAGAGAGCTAATGATACTCCAAAACAAAAACAAATAATAATACAGTTAGTTAGATAGTATTTACAGCAGATAAATAAGAGAGTCAAAGCGACTCCAGTAGTGACAAAGAAGGCCGAGTGATAGTAAATGAAGTCAAGAAGTTCACAACTGCTAAAAATTGACACACCAAGGATTTTTGATCCATTTACCCTTCGTTTCTTAGCCATAACCCTAGCCCCGTTACAGCCCTTGTAAAGACCTGGATGATCTTCTGGAAAATATGATTAGGGTATACGACCACCTTACCAATATTCCCTGTCTTGCTACTTGATTCCTTTCTGAGATCAACTTGTTGGACATTTGTGCGTCTTTCATTAGAGTTGTCATGAAATTTTCGAGTATTCTTGTACATAACTTCCTCATACATGACAACATGTGCGATAACCTAGGTTCGAGTGAAATGAGAGTATCCAGTGAGGTAGGGTCGAGGCGAAATGTTTTCCCTAGTATGTTTGGACCTAGTACGACCTTAATGTAATCGGAGCAGTCACGAGTTCAACTCACAATAGAAGGCCATAGATCAAATAGAATAAGGATGAGGTGAGAGTGAGAGTGAGATAGGCATTCACGGGTATGGAAAATCACCAGTGCATTATGTGGTACCAATTGGGAGTTGTGCAGTTATTATTTCTCCGATATATGCTTTTATCCAATTTTATCGCCAATTTTCTTGAGGACAAGCAACACTCGGTTTGGGGTTGTTGATAATGCCACTTTTTGGCGTTATTTTCAGTCCTCAAACCAATGAGATTGGCTTGTGTTCTAACAAAGAGACGAAATTTTATGGTTTATCGAGTGAAATGTGCAGGTAATCTAAAAGGCGGAAATCATCGAGAAAAGAAGCTAAAAAGAGTCCAAAAGAGAGCCCAAACGAAGCCCAACGGAAGCCCGAGATCCAAGCCCAGGACCCGTGCCCGAACCAGGACCCGAACCTGACCCAGACACATTCAGGAAAACCGCGCGGTTTGCAAGCCACGAGACAAGTGGCGTAAGTCCCTGTTCCAGCTCTATAATTTGGTGTTTTCCAGATTTTAGCTCATTATCTCGACACGCGCAACGGGAGGCTGCTTGGGGGCGATTTTCAGAGACTTTTTTCGTCTTTTGGAGCCACAATAGAGGATCGATTGAGGAGGAATTCACGTGGAGAATCAGATTAGAGCCGAGAGAAGGGAGTCAACAGTATTTTCTTTACGTTTACAGTCACGATGTTTACAAACACTTTTTCATCCCCTTTTCTTATGTTTGAGTCCACCACCAACATGAACTAATCTTTAGATGTTGGGGGTTGGTTTGAATTTGGTTTAAAGCGTATGAACATGTGACTTGAGACTTTTATCAGTTTTTCCTATTCTAATGAAGCATGTGATTTGGATTTTAATGCTTTTGTGAGTTTGGCCAATTTACATCTGATTTGTTTGTTAGCAATTAAGTTCGAGAGAATTAATTGATAACTAGAACTAGAATTGCATGCCTAAGGTGAGAAATTGGATAGAGATATACCAAGTAAGCCTTAGTCCCATTACAATCTTGAGTTTAATGTGTTTTGAGTTCCATAGGTTGAGATCGAGAGATAGAACTTATGCTTTCAAAATAAAACCCGTTGTTGTTCGAGAGAGAACAACGGTGATTTTAGAGATTGGGTATTCATTAAGGGAATAACTGGTAATTGTTTTAAATCAAGTGTTTGTACGTGAAAACCTTAGGATCTCCAACCCTCAACTGTTTTCTCTATCCGAAGTTTCTTTAAGTTGTTTACTGTTTCGTTCGTGATTTATTTTGCTTGCAATTAATTAGTTTAATATAAACCTCTTAAATTTGAGACCGTTCATTTAATACATCTTATAGTCATTGTGATACTTAGTTCCTAGTTCCCTGTGTTCGATACTCGTACTTTTGTACTATTACTTGATTTCGACCCGTACACTTGCGGTTAGATTTAGGAGGGTGTAAACCCGCCTATCACGTAGTCGAACGACGCAATAGAACCTTAGTGGAATCGGCGCGTACATTGCTGTCATATGCTAATCTACCTTTGTTCTTATGGGCAGAAGCTGTGGCAACTGCATGTTATTCTCAGAATCGTTCGATTATTCATCGTCGATTTGCCAAGACTCCGTATGAGATCATGAATAACAAGAAACCTACCATAAAACATCTTCATGTTTTTGGATGTAAGTGTTTCGTGTTAAAAGACAAGGAAAATCTCAACAAGTTCAGTCCAAAAGCTGAAGAGGGTATTTTTGTTGGATATTCTTTCTCCCCCCCATCATACAGAATCTATATAAAGCAATCAAAGATGATCGTTGAGAGTGTTAATGTTAAATTTGATGAATCTGAAGAGTTGGCTTCTAATCATAACAAATCAGAACCCATATTTACTGGTGTATTAGCTTCTAGAAATATCAGTTCAGAACCTGTTCAAAACAAAAATCAGGATCAACCCTCTACTTCTACATCTCACTTATCTGATCTTGATATTTTATTTGAAGAATTTTATGATGAGTATTATGGTATTTATAACCCTTCTTCAAATGTTCTTAACAGTATGAAACCTGCATCCACAACAGATTTCGCTGCAAATGACAATACAGAACCGAATGCAACGCAAGCTACTACTGTGGTAAATTCTATTTCTGTTACAGAAACAACAACGAACACTGTTACATAAGAGTCTATTCCTACATAATTTGGGAAGGACAACGCGTGGGCATTCTCTCTCGAGAGTGTTTAGGGTTAGAGAGAGATTAGGGTTAGAGAGAAAGCCAGCCGTCGTCGCCGCCACCGGCTAACGGTCTGCCGCCCAGCTGCCGTCTGCCTGCCGCTGCCTCCAACGTCCGCACTGCCACCGCTGACTGCTGCCGCCGCTGACTGCCGCCGCTGCTGTCGCCGCTGATTGTCGCCGCTGCTGTCGCTGCTAGACCTGCTGTCACCTTTAGACCTGCTGCCGCCGCTGCTGCCTGCTGCCGTTGTAACTCTCTCTATCCTTGTCTCTCCCATCTTTCAAATTTAAACCCATTGCCGGTAAGTTCTCCGTCATCAACGTGCTTCGATTTATAGAAGTTTCAACTTCTAAATCCCCCCTGTGGCTTTGAATCCCTCTGTGGCTCTCATATCTGAGAAGAAGTCGTTCGGCTCCACTCCGACGACCATAATTACGTTTATCGGTGATACAATGGAAGATCTCCTGACCATCGCCACCAAACTCCACGACTTTTACAACAAAGCCTATGGTGAAAATGTCAAAGCCTCTAGAGAGTACTTGATAATGTTAATGGTAGCAAAAATGTGGAAATACCGTAAACGTTGGAAATTCCGATACCCCTACAATCTCAGTAAGAAAATTAATTTTATCTCGGTTACTTGGCATGATCAGCAAATAGGAAAAATCAGGAAAGTAAAGTGGACTATACCCACTTTCAAAAAGGAGGAAATCGTCAAAGAAAGGTGGCACCTTCCTACTGTTTCTCCTTACCTTCCGTCTGTGATTGTGCAAAAAAGAAGAGGAATCAATTCATTGATCGCCTCCAGTTGGAACTGCAGGGGCCTTGCCTTTCCTCGGGAAGTTCAGGTTCGTCGGGAGATTTTCTCGATCCATGCGGTGGATAGACAAGCTAACGAAGCGGCTCACTTGACTACGAGAGACTTTCGTTTTTTATCTTGTCCAAAATGTTACGGTGTATTTCAGTCTTTCATTTCGCTTTGTATTAATGTTTTCTGTAACAGTCAAAAGTTTAATGATAGGATTGTTCTCCCGATCGGGTGATGGCTTGGCCGAAGCACGATCGTGATGCAATCATTTCTTTTAAAAAAAAGAGTCTATTCCTACATCTGAGGATGTTTCTATTCCAACACACACAGATATATCTTCAGTTAATGCTACAACATGACTTCAACAACAATTAGAACCTTCTGGAGAACCAAATCCTTCGAATGATAATCCTCCAGAATCTCCAACTGCTGATGTTCCTATACAATAGTTGATGAAGAAATACGTGCAGACCTTGAAAACGTTCAGTCATCATATGTTCCACACCCACACTCGACAAAATGGACGAAAGCTCATCCTATTCATCAAATAATAGGTGATCCTTCTTCGTCAGTCAAAACAAGATCAACATTGAAAGCTACCGCGAACGAGTGTCTATTTGCGATCTTCTTAAGCAATATTGAACTGTTAACCGTATCTGAATCCTTGGAAGATCCAGATTGGGTGTTAGCAATGCAACATGAGTTGAATCAGTTTGAAGCTTTAAAAGTGTGGATCCCAGATTAGTGCAATATGAACAATAATCAACCATTTAGATCAATAGGTTTTCATAAATATGATTGATATTCAAAGATGGTTACAATACGTTCTGAGAGATATTCGATAGAGAATAATGAACGATTAACCTAATCTAGGTTTAAGAAAAACAGTATATACCCTATTAGGGAATTTACAAAATAGACCCTGAACTTCCATTCAACTTATTTCAGCCCTAACAATCTGTTTGGGCAAAATTTCACCAGTCTCGACCACGACCGAGGTAAGGAAAACACCTACTTCCCTTTTCTTTGGTAAGATAAAATCATGAGCATTTTTATCCCATGATTAGAGTTGAGATCGAAAAGTTATTTACCTCACGACACTCGACCACGATGTCGCATATTTCACACGACCGTCACATAAAACCATGCGACCTCGACCGACTAACGTATACTATGACTGTTACGTTTATTCATTGTTTTAATGCAGGAGTCAATATCATTCATGATAAACGGCTATAACCGACGAGGTTAGTTATGAGCATTCAAGTCAGCAAACCGTTACGACAGTTACATGTAACATTCAACGAATCAATTAAAGCACCCGAAGACTACAAATACCAAGCTCAATCATCATTTCAAGGGAGAGAGGGCAAACAAGACAACAGATAGCGGACATCAGACGCAATCTTCCAAACTCAGAAGAATATTCAAAGCAAAGAACTCTCTCTTGAAGAATCGCTCTCGACGCACGACATTCGCACACGACACTTTATTTTTATACACGACTCACATTATTTTTACATTCGAAACACTTGTTACTTTACATTTCGAAGTCTTTCTTTCATTTGTATTGTAATCTCTGTACCATCGACACCCGAAACAAAGGATATCGCCCCTGTTTGGCGACCATAGTACAGCGACGACCTCCACTGTCGTCCACGGGTTTTTTCCTCGTTGAGGTTTTTCCCGCGTCACCAAAATTCTCTGTCTCATTTATATTTTTTATCTTTGTCGCACACTTTGTCGAGAGATTTCATTCTTTAGTTGTTAAGTTCCACAATCAACCTCAAGTTGTACTTTTGTGCGATTTTTGGCATTAACAGTTTGGCGCCCACCGTGGGTCATGAACTGTTAACGTTCATGGATTCCTACTCAGGATATAACCAAATCTTAATGCACGTCGAGGACCAAGAGAAAACCTCATTTATGACAGACCGAGGTATTTACTGTTATAAGGTTATGCCTTTTGGACTAAAAAATGCAGGTTCTACCTACCAGTGTCTGGTGAATAAAATGTTCAAAGATCACCTTGGCGACATAATGGAAATTTATATCGACGACATGCTCGTCAAGACGAAGCAAGCAGTCGACCACGTCGAACACCTGAGGCAGTCGTTCGACGTCCTTCGGAAGTATAGCATGAAGGTCAACCCGACAAAGTATTCCTTCGGTGTCAGTGCTGGAAAGTTCTTGGGCTACATGGTCACTCGTCGAGGAATCGAGGCTAATCCCGACCAGATCAAAGCCATTATCGAAATCAAATCCCCGAGAAATTTCAAAGAAGTCCAAAGACTTACTGGTCGAGTGGCAGCTCTTAACAGGTTTATCTTTCGATCTTCAGATAAATGCCATTTATTTTACAATGTCCTCAGGAAGAACAAAGGCTTCGACTGGACCGACGGTCATGAGCAGGCATTACAAAAGCTTAAGGAGTACATGACGTCGCCTCCTTTGTTAATAAAACCTCGCGATCACGAAGTATTGCAGCTATATTTGGCTGTTAGTCCAAATGCAGTAAGTGCCGTACTGACACGAGAAGATGAAAAGCAATAATTGCCGATCTACTATGTAAGTAAATCTCTCTTGGACGCAGAAACCAGGTATTCCTCGATGGAAAAATTGCACTTGTCGCTAGTCACAGCTGATAAGAAATTGCGACATTACTTTGAATCACATCCTATTACTGTCGTGACTAACTTTCCTCTTAATCCTGTCTTGAGGAAACCTGAGTTGACAGGTCGTTTAGCAAAGTGGAGCATATATCTCAGCAGTTACGACATCGATTTCAAACCCAGGACCGCAATCAAATCGCAAGCCTTAGCATATTTTATTGCTGATTTCAGCCCTGAATTGGAGAAAGAAGCAGAGCTTGAAGTGTCAACTGTGGCGACTCACGACGACGTGCCTTGGATCTTACATGTCGACGGATCATCCAACGTTAGAGGTTCAAGACTAGGCGTCGTCTTAAAGTCGCCACAGGGGGGCAAGATGGTATATTCAGTCTGATGCGACTTCAAGGCCACCAACAATGAAGCTGAATATGAAGCCCTGATCATGGGAATGAATATGGCCTATGACTCGGGGGCAACCGCGTTACATGTCAAAAGCGATTCTCTCTTCGTGGTAAACCAGATAAATGGAGACCCTTACCTATCTCTTCCTCCTCAACGTCCTTCTCGTCATCTGAATCGAGGTCTCTCGCAGAACCGACATCCTTTAAGTAGATGGCAAGCTCCTCCGACGCCGAGGCAAGAGGATCCTTCCCCAGTAAATGTCGCCTCATAATCGCCGCCCTAGCGGTCAGACGAGCCAAGGCAAAAACGGACTTAGCTGCTGTTTGGGCAAAAAATCAGGTCGTACGACCACGACCGGAGCAAGTAAGACACACGTCATAATCCAAATCTTGTATTAAGATAAGGTCTCGACGGGAACCCAGAAAACATCCGTCATCGCCCTTAAAAGGTAAGTCGTACGTTCCCCATGACGCTCGACCATAGTATCGCCCGTCCCGTACGACCATCGCATAAGATCATTGTACCGACGACCAAAGGTAACGTTAACCTTGACTGTTATGTTTTTTAAGTGTTTAATGCAGGAGTCAAAGTCATTAAAGAGCAACGGATATAACCGACGCAACCATCAACGATCAATGACCGTAACTGTAATACCCCGGGTAAGTTTGTTAATTAAAAATATCTTTCCGATAAGTTTAGTTAACTTTAAAGTTGATATTTAGGGTAAGTTTGGGTAAATATATATATAAGTTTAGGGGTGTTTGGATTAATTAGTAAGTTAAAAAGGTATTGTGGTCATTAGTGAGAAATGTGGGGTTTAAATGGTAAATAAGGTTAGATATTATCCTTATGGACTTCCAGATATTCACAAAGCAGCAAATCAGTAGGTGTTGTGTGTGTGTTGAGAGAAAGAGAGAGCAAGAAGAAGAAAGAAAGGTTGTGGCTAAGAGACTCAATTTGGAGTACTTGGAAGAGAAATTAAGGTATGTTCCTTTGTATTTTATGTTTGTAATTGCTTTTAGAAGGTTTCTATCGAATTAGAATAGTTAAATACACATCTGGGGTTGATTCAGTCGGTTTTCTGGGTAAAAAGCACCAAACCGACAGTAGTTTCTGGATAGAATGAACGTGTCCGGATACTTTTGTTGGTAGTGTCTGGGTAGCTCTGATGATGGTGTCCGGATGATTCAAGTATCCGGGTAAGTTCCTCTTGTTGTGCTTTTCTGGATGGAATGGGATACCGGATGGTATCCGGATTACTCATGTTGTCCGGATTCTTTGTGTTGTCCAGAAAGTTGTCCGGATACTTTGTGGTTTCCGGATAACTTGGCTGTTTGGTCAATTTTTGAGGATAAGAGTTATGTAGATGTATCTAGAGTCCATAGCCTGCTAGTAAGTCTTATACATAAGTTGGTAAGGAGATATTTGTATGTAAATGGTTTCAGATTCTGAGAATTTTGGATAAAGGATCGGATAGCTCGGAGAAAGGTTTGGAAGCATATTGTAAGCATTCAGGTGAGTTTTGCTTTAAAACGTTTTTGAACTGGGATACATATATATGTGTATATATATATGAGATGATTTTGTGGTAGGAATATGATTATGTGTATATAAATGACAATATGATGTAATGAGATATTTATTGTATTTATATAAGCTTTGCACTACACGAGTGCACTTGTTGCCGAGTTCTGGTGTGCGGACCGGTGTGTAGCCGGGTTCCGGTGTGCGGACCGGTGAGTAGTCGGGTTCCGGTGTGCGGACTGACGGGTAGCCGGGTTCCGGTGAGCGGACCGGTTGTTGATTTGTTAGTTGGCTTGCTACCAACTAATATGGCCATTTGTGGAGGAATAAGGTGGATGAGATGTACACGATGCACGAGTCTGGATTGGTATTTAAATACGTGTGGTATGTTTATATTTTACGAAAGGATTACCAAAGGTTTATCTAAACTATTTTGATACAAAGGATTTACATAAAAGGTTTTATAATGATTTTAGAAAGGACTGGGATTAACTCACTAGACCCGTTTGGTCTAACCCTCATTTTGTTTTCAAAAATATGTTTTCCAGGTTAAGGATCGGGATGAGAGGATGAAGTGTAGGAAGCTTTTGATGGATGTTGATTAGGAATCTTTTATATATTTTTTAATGTCAAGACTAATGAGACCGTACTTGGTTTGTTATGTAACTTTTGTTGTAAATCAATGATATGTATGAATGTTATGTATTATGATGTATGTTATGGGATTTGGGCTGTTACAAATGGTATCAGAGCCCTAGTTTAAGGGATTTAGGTATTTGTACCTGTACCTAGACTTAAACTGAATGTGAAGTAGGATATCCTTGATATATTAGAACCTTGGGATGCTAAGTATAAAAGGTAGAAGGAACATCATGTAAGGTAATTTCAGATTACACCTGGCCAGTGTAATTGTGATCTTACAGGTGCATGTTTGGACTCGAATATCTTATTATATGGGGTATGTGTTTATGTGTATGTTAATCTTGTTTGGATCTACAGAATGGCAAGCGGTACTCGAAATACGAATAGAAGAGGAGGAGGAAATCCGAATAGTACGAATCCACCAATAGGAACGGGGGGAAGAAGAGGAGAGCGAGGGGGAGGTAGATCTGGAGGTAGAACGGGGAGTAGAACTGGGGGCAGAACCGGAGGTAGAGTTCAGGGGCGAGGTACGGAGTTTATTACAAGAGACGATTTGATGGCGGAGATGGGAAGACTTCAAGCAAATATCCAGGCTATGTTCGACCAAGCTCGTCATACTGAAACACCAGATCCTAGTTTGGAAGACGAAATGCCCATTACACCTACGGTCATACTAGTGTCAAGAAGGTGTGATTACAAGATGTTCTTAAACTGTAGACCTCCAACTTACTCAGGAGATAGAGACCCAGTGAAGGCGATGAGATGGTTAAAAGAAATAGAAGCCATCTTCAAGACCAGTAAGTGTGCGGATGAGGACAGAGTATTATACGGAACGACGATGTTGAAGGCAGAAGCTCTGTACTGGTGGGAAGCTCACATTGATTCCATAGGGTCGGATGTATACTCTACTTTTACTTGGGAAGAATTCACAACAGCATTCAAAAGACAGTTTTGTTCTCAAGCAGCAGTCAGACAACTGGAAGAGGAGTTCATGAACTTACACCAGCGAAGTTTATCAGTTAGGGACTACACTGCTAGTTTTCTGGAGAAGTCTCGCTTTACAGAGTACTACATTGCCACGGAGGCACTGAAAATGGAGAGGTTTATTTTCGGGTTGAATTCAGAAATTAGAAATCTAGTGATTGCGACAGGACCCGATACCTTCTCAGCTGCAGTAAATGTAGCGGGAAATGTAGAACAGGATAATAGGAGAGACGTTGGTGATAAGAGTATTGGAAAAAGGAAATTGGAAGAAATGACATACGATTTGGAGGAATACGAATCCCCGAAGTTTGATAGTCATTCATCTTTCAGACCAGCTGATAGACCATGTCCAAAATGCAACCGTGTGCATCAAGGAAACTGTTATGTGGAATCCCGAAGTTGTTACAAATGTGGAAAGACTGGTCACATAGTTAGAGACTGTCAGGTAACTCGATTATGTTTCGTTTGCAATTCCCCGGATCATATTCAGTCAGATTGTCCGCAATGGAAAGCACAGCAGGGTAGTATGACGGTAAGACCAACGAGTGTTAGACCGGGAGAGAAACAAGGGCCTGAGGTACCTAAAACAAAGGGTCGAGTTTTTCAGATGACGGAACAAGAGGTGGAAGAAAGTCCTGATGAGGTTACAGGTATATTTTTATAAACTCTATACGTGCTAAGGTGTTATCTGACTTCGGTGCAAAATGGTTTTTGGTATTTCCGTGCTTTTGTTGCTTATCTGTGTTAGAGATATAGGTGGGTGTGGGGTGGCTATTCATTTAGTTTCTATGGTTTTGATTGAGTTCGAAGTAGTAGAGATAAGTATTCATACCTTTTCGCTTAACCGAATTCCGGGACGGAATTCTTTTAAGGGGGAGATAATGTAATACCTCGGGTAAGTTCGTTAGTTAAAAATATATTTCCGATAAGTTTAGTTAACTTTAAAGTTGATATTTAGGGTAAGTTTGGGTAAATATATATATAAGTTTAGGGGTGTTTGGATTAATTAGTAAGTTAAAAAGGTATTGTGGTCATTAGTGAGAAATGTGGGGTTTAAATGGTAAATAAGGTTAGATATTATCCTTATGGACTTCCAGATATTCACAAAGCAGAAAATCAGTAGGTGTTGTGTGTGAGTGTTGAGAGAAAGAGAGAGCAAGAAGAAGAAAGAAAGGTTGTGGCTAAGAGACTCAATTTGGAGTACTTGGAAGAGAAATTAAGGTATGTTCCTTTGTATTTTGTATTTGTAACTGCTTTTAGAAGGTTTCTATCGGATTAGAATAGTTAAATACACATCTGGGGTTGATTCAGTCGGTTTTCTGGGTAAAAAGCACCAAACCGACAGTAGTTTCCGGATAGAATGAACGTGTCCGGATACTTTTGTTGGTAGTGTCCGGGTAGCTCTGATGATGGTGTCCGGATGATTCAAGTATCCGGGTAAGTTCCTCTTGTTGTGCTTTTTCGGACGGAATGGGATACCGGATGGTATCCGGATTACTCATGTTGTCCGGATTCTTTGTGTTGTCCGGAAAGTTGTCCGGATACTTTGTGGTTTCCGGATAACTTGGCTGTTTGGTCAATTTTTGAGGATAAGAGTTATGTAGATGTATCTAGAGTCCATAGCCTGCTAGTAAGTCTTATACATAAGTTGGTAAGGAGATATTTTTATGTAAATGGTTTCAGATTATGAGAAAGGTGAGTTTTGGAAGCATATTGTAAGCATTCAGGTGAGTTTTGCTTTAAAACGTTTTTGAACTGGGATACATATATATGTGTATATATATGTGAGATGATTATGTGGTAGGAATATGATTATGTGTATATAAATGACAATATGATGTAATGAGATATATATTGTATTTATATAAGCTTTGCACTACACGAGTGCACTTGTTGCCGGGTTCCGGTGTGCGGACCGGTGTGTAGCCGGGTTCCGGTGTGCGGACCGGTGAGTAGTCAGGTTCCGGTGTGCGGACCAACGGGTAGCCGGGTTCCGGTGAGCGGACCGGTTGTTGATTTGTTAGTTGGCTTGCTACCAACTAATATGGCCATTTATGGAGGAATAAGGTGGATGAGATGTACACGATGCACGAGTCTGGATTGGTATTTAAATACGTGTGGTATGTTTATATTTTACGAAAGGATTACCAAAGGTTTATCTAAACTATTTTGATACAAATGATTTACATAAAAGGTTTTATAATGATTTTGGAAAGGACCGGGATTAACTCACTAGACCTGTTTGGTCTAACCCTCATTTTGTTTTCAAAAATATGTTTTCCAGGTTAAGGATCGGCAGGATAGGATGAAGTGTAGGAAGCTTTTGATGGATGTTGATTAGGAAGCTTTTATATATTTTGTAATGTCAAGACTAATGAGACCGTACTTGGTTTGTTATGTAACTTTTGTTGTAAATCAATGATATGTATGAATGTTATGTATTATGATGTATGTTATGGGATTTGGGTTGTTACAGTAACGGACGAAGATCATCATGGATAATCACTCCGGTGACCGTTTCCAGCCGTTGTAGCCGTTGATTGAATCATTAATGGAGTTAATTAATGACGCGAAGGCTATAAAAGACAAGGTAAAGCTTCATTTTAAGGATCATCGGTTAACATCCAGTATACATCAGCGAACAACACAAAACAGCAGAGAAAATCATCCAAACTCATAGCAAAGAAAATTCAAACTCTGGAGATCGAGTACTGAAAGCCAGAACCCTACTGCGAACTCAAGAACACTTGAAGGAAAGCTCAAGTATCGCTCTCGACACACGACAACAGCCCTCGACCAGAAGTTCACACTTTGTATTCACACACGACAAACACCTGTTTTCACATTTAAACACTTGTACTTTACATTTCGAAGTATTTCCTTCATTTGTATTGTAATCATTGTACGATCGACACCCGGAACACCAAGGACATCGCCCCTGTTTGGCGACCATAGTGAAGCGACGACACCCACTGTCGTCCGCAGGTTTTTTCCTCGTTTGAGGTATTTCCTGCGTCATCAAATTCCTTGTCTCATTTATTTTTTCCCTCTTTGCACGTCTCGTCGAAATATCCTTTCTTTAGTTGATTAAGTCCACATCGACCTTAAGTTGTCCCTTTGGTGCAATTTTTGGCATTAACAGTTTGGCGCCTACCGTGGGACCTCATCTAGAGAAAATCCTCGACGAACGTGCACCCTACTAATAGTTTCTTGGAGTTTTCTTCTATTTTCTGTTGCAGGAAAATGGCAGGCTCTGGAAATCCGCAGCAAGCCGTCGCTCAAATGTATCAGGAGCTCGAAGTCGCCAGGAATCAGCTCAATGCAATGGCGAAGCAGAATCGCAGAGTAGCTAAGGAGATCGCACGGTTAAGAAATCCTCTTGGGCCTCAAAATGGTCCTAGACCGTTCGTGCAGAACCCAGTTCCAAGATCGTTCGACCAGAATGGCCCTAGACCATTTGTCCCGAATCCAGGTTCATCCGCGCAGAATCAGCATCCAGGCCCGTTCATGCAGAATCAACAGCCAGGGTCGTTCAACCCAAATCCTCAGTTTCAGACAGTTCCTCCTCAGCACATAAGGCCACCACCCGTGAATAATGGGTCGCAGCCTTTCCAGCAAGGGTCGCAACCATTTCAGCAGCCATTTCAGAATGGACCTCAAGGTGGATCGCAACCTTTCCAGCAAGGATCGCAGCCGTTTCAGAATGGACCGCAGCAATTCCACTATGGGTCGCAGCCATATTTCGTCCCGTTCAACGGGGACACCAATGGTTCGTCGCATGGTAATGGCACTAGCCCAGGGGCCAATCCCTCGACAGGGGCAAATCCCGATCTTAACGATCCCGTCGCTCAGCGTTTGAAGATGTTAGAAGACCAAAATGAGCGTGTCCTGTCCTTGCTCGCTAAGTTGCCTGGGGCAGCCGTGCTTGTCGACGTCGAACCTCGCTCGGGGTATCAGGCGTCGCCCTTCATCGGCGAGATCGCCACCGTCGAGGTCCCAAAGAAGTATAACATTCCTGCCTTCACTCCCTAGTATTCGGGTGTGACCGAACCGACTGAGCACGTCGCACAATATAAGCAGCTCATGTGGACGATCTCGATCCCATTTATGTACCAGGAAGTATGCATGTGTAAGAGTTTTGGTGAGTTGGTTAATCAATTCTCCCAGCTCTCCAATGGTTAATCAATCTCAAACCCAAATCCATCGGGTCGTTTGCTGAGTTGGTTAATCAATTCTCCCAGCAATTCGCCAGCAGTCGTAAGATGGAGAAGCAGACCAGCGACCTATATTACATCGTGCAGAAAGCTAATGAGTCTATTCGAAGTTATTTTAATAGATTCAATGCCGAAATAATCAGCATCCGCAATTGCGACGTAAAAACCGCAATCGAAGCCTATAAGCGTGGTCTGGACGATAATTTGGGTTTATACACCGACCTGACCAAATATCCCCCGGAGAATTTCGAAGACGTCCGAGCTCGGACCTTAGCATATATGAGGGTCGAAGACGATGCAGCCTTTCGTCGCAAGCACACTGACGACAAGAAGTCACTAGGCGTCAGAAAGCCAGAGTTCAAGACAAAGGCTGTTTCCAGAGTAGAGCCAGCGCGCCAAATTTCAAATGTTCATTTCAAGACAAAAGCAGAGGCCAAGACCGCGGCTAAGTTCACTCAGTACCCCAAGATATCCTCTTACGGATTCAAAGGATCCACAAAGGACCTAGTCGAAGCTCTGAAAAGTTCCCAAGCTACCATTCGATGGCCAAAGAAGTCCGACCTGGACGATGCTAAGAAAGACAAATCAAAGTGGTGCGACTTCCATGCCGATCATGGTCATGCGACAGACGACTGTGTCGCATTGAAGAAGGAACTAGCATATCATTTTCCGAAAGGAAATCTCAAAGATATCATCGACGATGTCGCTATTCCAGCTAATAGCCATCGACCGTCGACTCCCGAGCATGCAAAAGTTATTAATTAAAATTCCCTACGCCATGGGGAATCCAGGAGATCAAAAGAGAAAATAAACTGAAGTCGTAAGATCAAGCTCTAGACAGGTTCGTTTTTCTATCCCTAAATTAACAATATCTTTTCCACAGGGATAAGTCTACTATGGTGCCCTGTCGCACGACAACATAGTCGACCGCAGGGCAATATTTCTCCGTGTCATTCTGTCATTTAAAACCTATCTTTTCCTCCCAAAAAGAGTACGGTAATAAATGACAAGGGGCAAATAGAGAGAGTCTGAAATGGTACGTTCTCTAACTCTTTCTCATACGATTTTTTCTCGCAAAACATTTACTGACTTAAGCATCGGAGGGTCGTTTTCTAGCCAACGACCAACCCCCGACATCGTTTTATGGCAGAATCGCACGACAGATTATCGCAGAGTTGCACGACAGTAATCATTAAGTCTACTATATGACTTTAATATCGCGAGGTCGAATGACATAAACAATCAGGTCTCTAACTTGATCATTTCTCCACAGGGGCATACAACACAAACTCACTGTACGATCCGGTCGTACGATCGCAGAGTCTAAACGATTTTACCCCTAAGTCTATCAACTTAGAAAATGCTTTAATCGCGTGTTTTTATATTTGTTTTACGTTCTTGTCATCGTATTACAATAAATGCCTTAGTCGCATGATTTCATATGTATCTTATGTTCGACTTTATAATCAAACGTGATTCGAATAAAGCATAAGCAAAAGATATATATATTCATAAACCACTGTATACATACTCAACCCCCGATAGGTCAAGTGGCAAAAACAAACAACGAAAGAAAAAATTCTAGACGACAGGAGGAACATTGGTCGTATCCCCCTGAGGGCCTCCATCTGCCACTCCTACCGCACGAATCTCCTGGAATTCATATTGAGCATCGAAAAGTTGGACAGCCAGCTCATCGGAACGCGCCATGGCCAACTTCTCCCTATCTAAAGACGCTCTCTCTCTTTCCAACGCTGCAGCTTCTCTCTCAAGAGCATACGCCATCAGATCTTCAACTCTTGACGTCTCAGCATGTAACGCCAAGGAAGACTGGAACGCCTGTGAAAAATAAAAGGTGCGTTCAAAAACATTCGACAAAGATTACACAAGTCATGAAAGATTGACACTCACTGTGAACGCCAGACTGGCAACTCGAGATCTCATCTCTCCGGCCGGAACTCCGTGAAAACGCTCCCCGAAAGACGGGAGCAAATACTTCCCTATATGAGGGAACAACGTCGTCCCGTCTAGGACACCATCCGCCATAAAGTCAGACGGCAATGTAAAATTGACCGTCATAACTTCGGCCGACGATCCCTCGCCCCTGTCAGCAGGTATTGGGATCGACACTTGAGACACCGGTTTCGTCACCGTCGCCGGAGGCGCAGAACTTGCTGGTGTCGCGTCCATCACGCCAGGAC
Source organism: Saussurea involucrata (assembly GCA_033807775.1). NCBI lineage: Eukaryota > Viridiplantae > Streptophyta > Magnoliopsida > Asterales > Asteraceae > Saussurea > Saussurea involucrata. Next base: position 54,136,542 of record CM066324.1, read on the forward strand.
AGCTAGATGACGCCTTCGCCTTCTTAGGCAGAACAACTCTCGACAAGTCATCAACCCTCGACGACGGTTCCCTCAGGACAGTACTCCTGGTTCTCTTCTGGCTCGACCCAGCTGTCGAGACATCTCCTCCTCGAAGGGCACGCATGATTTGCTTCCCTCTCGACCTAGAAACTGATTTCCTTTCAGTTGGCACTGATCAGGAAAAATGCGAAGCGTCAGACAGGAATAAGAAATAAATGGTAAAAGACAGGAAACCATAATACACCCACCTGTCGACTCCTGTCGTCCACTTTCCTCTTCACCTTCTCTTTCTTCCTCCTCCACAGCGTCCACCACCACGTCCTCGTCCTCGGTCGCCGGTTGCCACGTGGAGAAAGATCGGTCCTCGACGCTGTAACTAAGGAATCTGTCAATCTTGGCACGAGAACCTTCATTCGGGTGCGGAACGCCGGACTTTATATCTGAAGACAACAAAAGGAGAAGAATAAATAAAAGGTTAGAAAAACCATACTATGATGTAAATCGAAAAAGAGCATACCTCCCATATTCCAGTCGGGACGGATCCACTTGCTGGCGGCGTCCAGCGAATCAACACGTACGAACACATACCTGGACCCCCACCCCCGATCGTTCACTCCAGTATTCAAAACTAAGGCACGATCGCCTTTATATATGGAATACGGGCTATAACGCCCACGCTTATCTCCCTAAACTTGGTACGCTGCCAAGAAATAATTCAAAGACATAGGGGGGTCCCAATCCGCAGACAAACGCTCAATAACCAAAAGAACCCGCCAGAGTTGAGGCATCAACTGCCCCGACGACAAACCAAAGCATCGCATCAAATTCTTAGTCAAAGTCGAAAACGGCCATTCGAAGCCAATCTTGAAAGGATATTCGTATATCACGAAATACCCCTCGGGGCAATCCTTAGGACGAACAGTCCCCGGACTTGTTAGCTCTACTTCTAAGGGAATCTTCGCTAGACGCCTAAAGTCGTCCAAATCGTCCTGGCTAACGATGGAACTCTCTGGGTCAGTCGACATTTCTTACCAGGGGAAAGAAGGCAGTGAAAGCTGAAAGGAAGAAGCAATGCGTTATATAAACGCCCTAACAATCTCCGCTAAATCAAAGGGAATCAGAAGAAGAATGGCAAGAAGAGCAAAGCGGAATTTCTTTTCAAAATAAACTCAGCGTAGAAAAAGAAAGGATTCATCGTAATCTTTATTTATGCAGTCGATCATGTCAGGTCGAATCCCTGGATAACCGCTGCGCGTCCCCGTCCTTTCGTATGACCGCAGGGATCGTCGACACCTGTCCTCGACAGCTGGTAAGCATCATCGTGTGTCAGTAATACGTCACGACCCCGTTCCCTTTTCAATTTCTCGTTCAGTTAGAAACAGACCAGTCTAGCTCCAAGGCGATTGAGGTAATTTCTAACTCTTGTCTTATTTCCTATACGTCTGATGGACAAAATTTAAAACTTAAATTTGACATTCAATTTTCAAATTTTGGGGGCAAACTGTTTGGGCAAAAAATCACGTCGTACGACCACGACTGGAGCAAGTAAGACGCACATCATAATCCAAATCTTGTATTAAGATAAGGTCTCGACGAGAACCCAGAAAACATCCGTCATTGCCCGTAAAAGGTAAGTCGTACGTTCCCCATGACGCTCGACCATAGTATCGCCCGTCCCGTACGACCATCGCGTAAGATCATTGTACCGACGACCAAAGCTAACGTTAACCTTGACTGTTACGTTTGTTAAGTGTTTAATGCAGGAGTCAAAGTCATTAAAGAGCAACAGATATAACCGACGCAACCATCAACGATCGATAACCATAACGGACGAAGATCATCATGGATAATCACTCCGGCGACCGTTTCCAGCCGTTGTAGCCGTTGATTGAATCATTAATGGAGTTAATTAATGACGCGAAGGCTATAAAAGACAAGATAAAGATTCATTTTAAGGATCATCGGTTAACATCCAGTATACATCAGCGAACATCACCAAACAGCAGAGAAAATCATCCAAACTCATAGCAAAGAACATTCAAACTCTGGAGATCGAGTACTGAAAGCCAGAACCCTACTGCGAACTCAAGAACACTCGACGGAAAGCTCAAGTATCGCTCTCGACGCACGACAACAGCCCTCGACCAGAAGTTCACACTTTGTATTCACACACGACAAACACATGTTTTCACATTTAAACACTTGTACTTTACATTTCGAAGTATTTCCTTCATTTGTATTGTAATCATTGTACGATCGACAACCGGAACACCAAGGACATCGCCCCTGTTTGGCGACCATAGTGCAGCACGACACCCACTGTCGTCCGCAGGTTTTTTCCTCGTTTGAGGTTTTTCCTGCGTCATCAAATTCCTTGTCTCATTTATTTTTTCCCTCGTTGCACGTCTCGTCGAAAGATCCTTTCTTTAGTTGATTAAGTCCACATCGACCTTAAGTTGTCCCTTTGGTGCGATTTTTGGCATTAACAGCTGCGTCCTTAAGACCTTGCACCTCTTTCTCCAGATCCACCACTCTGGACATAGAATCCTCATTTTCCTTTGCGGTCGCAGCCAAGGATTCTTTGACCTTGTCCATCTCCTCTCTCTGGTCGGCAATCATGGATAGGGACCGCGTCAGGCGATGGTTGGCCTCATCCTTTGCACGTCCGACAACCTCCAACTGTTTTTAGGCATCGTCGAGACGTTTCGACATAGCCTCTTCGCGCTCTACGGCGACGTTCGCCCTAGCCAATGCCGCGTTCCCCCTCTCATGGGCAGCAGACACTAGACCCTTGATCTTTGTTGTCTCGACACGCAAAGCCAAGGAGGCTTGAACGCCTGTGGAAACATAAACTTAGCATCGTTAATAAACGTGCGACAACGTAAACATCGATAAAATAAAACAAGTCTTGAAAGAAAGACTTACCATGAACGCCAGCCCGGCTACATGGGCTCCCGTCTCCTCGATTGGGAACCCCTCAAAACGCTCCCTGAAAGATGGGAGCAGATATTTCCCCAGATGAGGAAACAAGTTCGTCCCGTCCAGGACATTATCGACCATAAAGTCCGACGGCAATGTAAAATTAACCGTCGTGACCTTAGCCCCTCCCGTCGGGTGATCCTTGCCCTTGTCGGCCGACGAAGGGTCCGACGTGGCAGACGGGGACTTCGCTGTTTCTGCCGGAGGCACATAACTGATAGGTGTCGTAGCGATCGCACTAGAAGACGTCTTCTTGGGCGACGCGTCCTTCACCTTCTTGGGCGTAACGACTCTAGACGAGTCAAGAACCCCCAAAGACGGTTCCCTCGGGATCGTCGTCCTCGTCTTCTTCGGAACCTCAGGGTCAGTAGACAAGCTCCTTAACCTCCTTTCCTTGCCATTTCGGGCAAGTTCAAGCTGAGCTGCTCTTTTAGCAGAGACAGTTGGCATCGTGGGTTGTGATTCTCCTGGAAACCGGAAAAGAAAGAGCATAAGATAAGAAAATTCAGATTAAACAGAAGGGATCGAGAAGGTACACTCACCGGTCATTTCTCTTTCTTCTCTCGACTCTTTCTCTTCTCCTTCCTCTTCTTCCTCACGTTCTTTCCCCCGATTCTCTCCTAAGTATACCAAGTCTTCGTCGTCGTCCACCGGGTGTCGTACGACAAACGACCGTTCTACAATGCTGAACTCCAAGAACGCGTCGATCTTTGCTTAAGAGTTCGCGTAAGGCTTCATGTCCTCAAATTTTATAAATGTTGACATATAAAGAGCAAGTTAGAGGTTAATGAAAAGTCATAAACAACGAACGACAATGAAATTACAAAGTCTCACCCGACGTATTCCAGCCGGCCCTAATCCAACCGCTCTCAAAATCAAGGGTCGACCTACGCACGAATGCATACCTGGTCTTCCATTTACGATCATTTACAGCGGTCCTTAGGACCAAGGTACGATTGCCTTTAAGCTTGGAGTAAAAGCTACAGCGATGACATCCATCCTTAGGACCAAGGTACGATTCCCATTTTTTAGTGAGGCGCTCGATCACTTGTACGACTCGCCAAAACTGGGGCATTAGTTGGCTTGGTGCTAAATCGAATTCTAGCATAAATTCCTTAGCCAGAGGCGAGTAGGGCCATTCGAAACCTATCTTAAAGGGATATTCGTATATCACGATATTCCCCTCGGGACATTCATTTGATCGAGTCTGACCTGCGCAGATTAATTCAACCCCCGCTGGGATTTTAGCTAAACTTCTAAGGTCATCAAGGTCCGATTGTTCTTGAATGGAACTCTCAGGGTCCATTGACATTTCTAAAACAGACTTAAGAAATCAAAGAGATCGTACCTTATATATATAAGCGCTCTAGACCTCGAAAATCCTAACTGATTTGGAAATCCTTGCAGGTTTTAGAAAGGATCGGACAAAGAAAAGCAAGAAAATCAAGAGGAAATCTCTGGTTAATAATCTCCGAAATTGTAAACAGGAAAAGATCCATCGTGGTCTCTATTTATGTAAACGATCGTGTAAGGTCGGGTACCTCGATGATAGACATGCGTCCTGTCGTTTTGTATGACCACCTGCATCGCCGACACCTACCAATGACAGCTGCTTAGCATAATCGTGCGTAAGCATGACGTCACAACCTTATCCTCTCTTTGACTTCCCTCTCTAGTTAGAATTGAACCGATTCAGTTCTAAAGCAACCAAGGTAACTGAAAAAATTATTCGACACGTGTCGCGATCCCACACATTCGACAAGCAAAATTTAAAAAACTTTTTGAAATTTGAATTTGCCACTCCACTTTTTCAAATTTTGGGGGCAAACTGTTTGGGCAAAATTTCACCAGTCTCGACCACGACCGAGGTAAGGAAAACACCTACTTCCCTTTTCTTTGGTAAGATAAAATCATGAGCATTTTTATCCCCTGATTAGAGTTGAGATAGAAAAGTTATTTACCTCACGACACTCGACCACGATGTCGCCTATTTCACACGACCGTCACATAAAACCATGCGACCTCGACCGACTAACGTATACTATGACTGTTACATTTATTCAGTGTTTTAATGTAGGAGTCAATATCATTCATGATCAACGACTATAACCGACGAGGTTAGTTATGAGCATTCAAGTCAGCAAACCATTACGACAATTACATGAAACATTCAACGAATCAATTAAAGCACCCGAAGACTACAAATACCAAGCTCAATCATCATTTCAAGGGAGAGAGGGCAAACAAGACAACAGATAGCGGACATCAGACGCAATCTTCCAAACTCAGAAGAATATTTAAAGCAAAGAACTCTCTCTTGAAGAATCGCTCTCGACGCACGACATTCGCACACGACACTTTATTTTTATACACGACTCACATTGTTTTTACATTCGAAACACTTGTTACTTTACATTTCGAAGTCTTTCTTTCATTTGTATTGTAATCTCTGTACGATCGACACCCGAAATAAAGGATATCGCCCCTGTTTGGCGACCATAGTATAGCGACGACCTCCACTGTCGTCCGCGGGTTTTTTCCTCGTTGAGGTTTTTCCCGCGTCACCAAAATTCTTTGTCTCATTTATATTTTTTGTCTTTGTCACACACTTTGTCGAGAGATTTCTTTCTTTAGTTGTTAAGTTCCACAATCAACCTCAAGTTGTACTTTTGTGCGATTTTAGGCATTAACACAATCCCCCTTTGAATTGAAGTTCAATGTTGTGCCAGTTCGGAACATATCTTTTTTGGATAGCAAAAGTATTTCGAAGCTACTAACGGATTTGCTGAAGTCGAGTCTGTCTTCAACTAATTCCAAGGCTTCTCGGGCATACAGCTCTTTGAGATTTCCCAGGAACGTCTTTGGTAATGATCTCATTTAGCGTTTATTTAACTATCATCAAAGTTTCATCACAGTAGCGGTTAACTTGACCGAATCTGAGAAACTTCTTTTTGCCTTTAGCAGTGTGCTAGATAATTCCAAACTCTGGCTCGAACAACATTGTGTTTACCAGGTATTTATTCATTTCTGGTGCCTTCTGATCGGGTTTCAAAAGATTTACCTTCTTCGACCTGTTTTCGATTCCCATCTGAAAGTCTGTGATGTATGACAATGAGATAGTACATTCAAGACTCGTTTGACAGCTTCATGTGCTTTGGTATTGTTAAGAGATCTGGTGGTTCTGGTCCGTAAATATGTCAGAATGGCATGAAAATCAGTCATCCATAGATTTTTGGAATTGGCCTCAGAGAATGTCCAATCCTTCCCACCTTCCTTTGTAACAGTGAAAATTGGATACCAAACTTTCAGAATACGACCGGACTGGATGTTGGTGATCTTGGTTATCATGTGCTTGGTTTTGACATTCTTAACAGACTGACATTGGTTCATGATTTCCAGATACTGCATTTGACGAGTGTCATCAAAGGTTGAGATTCTGTGTCACAGAACGGGATCAAGAGGCCTTAACCGGTGAACGAATAAATTCTTCAGGGAGTCCTAGAGAAACGAGATTAGAATTATGATCTTTTCCCATTTGACTGGCTGTTCGGGTTGATTCTGGGTTGTTTCGGTTGAGGATATGTCGGGGTTTCCTTTCAGAAGATACGGGAAGGTCATGAATGGAAGATTGAGTACTCTGAATATTTGATGATGATTCATTTATCTGAACGTTTTGGAGAAGAAACTGATCGTAGTCTATGTCTTCATCAACTGTAGTGGGGAAAATCATATCGACCTCGGAGTTAATTGCACCGATTTCCTTTTCGTTCCATAAGTTTTCGATTTTCAGGTCGAGTTCTGATTCTGTATAAACAATTTCTAGCGCAGGTCGTTCCAATGCTGTGAATTCGATCAGCTATTCTTTTTTCACCCTCAGGCTTTTCAACCGTTGGGTCTTCTTCATCGGAGATATCCATGTCAACAACCATCTCTATCAGATTCATTTGACTTTGCGGTTCACCTTGCTCTTCGGTGGGTCCTGCAGTTTATGGTTCTGGTTGAACCTCTGATGTAGTGTCAACATTTATTTGTCCGGACTCGGATAGACGTTGGCGCTTATTCTCCCCCTCACGGTGATCAGGATCATCCTGATCATCGTGCGTGCGCTTGAGTCCGTGAGCTTGACTCTTACAGGCGGTTTCAATATTAGCAACCCGTTCAGAAAGAGTTGCAAGAGTTTGTTGTACATCCTGAAGGGTCATGTCGATGCGTTTAAGCCGGGTGGTGACATGTAGTGGTTGAGAGGATACTTGTGATCGTAGCAGAGAAAGCAGTTCGACTTCAGACGAGGAGTCGGTGTTTGATTGTTGGAGTAGCTTATCAAGGAACATGGCTTTGAGGTCATCCACCGAATAAGATGGTTGAACGGATGCAGATTAGGGTTGTGGATGTGGTGTGGCAGTTTCAACTTCAATTATTTTCTCCTTACCTTTCAACAAGCTTTCGATCTTGTCCATTTCCGCCTTGAATTCCTTGGCCATACCTGCTTGGACAGCCTTTAATGCATCGTCCATGTATTCCCTCAAAACAAATTTGGGTAATCTAACACCTGAACTACTTAGGTTTTCAGTTAAGGTAACAACCGTTGAGTCAACAGTCGTACCGCCTACATTCACAGCTGGCGTGAGGTTGACTGTGGTAGGACTTCCATCTAATCCTCATATTCCACCAAGTGGTAGAGATACTACGGATGTTCCGACCGGGTCAGTAAGAGCTCCAACATTAGCAGATAATGGTGACTGTGTCCTAGCCAAAGAAAATATTTCAGTAAAAGGCTCTAGACTCTATTGTGCATTCAAAGAAGTCAAGGACTGGGGAGGTTGTCCTCTTATTTCAATACCTGAACTCTCCGAGTGAGAGAACGGTAGATTTTGTGCTAAGTCCCCGTGTGAAGTTGAAACCGATCTTTTGAGAGATGATGGAGTGGATGAGTGGGGCGTGCAATTGTGTCGCTAGGTCCACGATGTCTTGTTCAATATCCTGTCCCAACGGATGAGACGGGATAGCAGATGTGGCTACCTAGATGACACTGGCTAGGGGAAGGCTAACGGATAATTGTCGCGATTTCAGACCATATCTCTCGTGGTTTCTTTTGCTTCTCCATTCCCTCCCTCTCACATTTTCAGAATGTTCAACTAATACTCCCTCCTCTCGCCTTATGTCTCCTGAGTTAGGCTCATGTGTAGAGGTTGTAATTCCCTAATCTAGCAAATGTAATCAAAGTATGAATGTAAATCTAGAGAGAGAAAGTGGTATGTCATTCATATATTGAAAGTGTATGTACAAATGACAAAAGGTTCCAAATTAACAAAAGAGACTTTCCTTATATCGTAGGGTCATGACATCTCCATGCGTCTACTAGGAAGTCAAACATGAATGACAAAGTTAACTTGACTTGATAACTACATAGAATACCCTAACATTCTCCCCCTTAGTTATCAAGGCAAAAAAGGTCTTCTCCTTCTTCGAACTCCGAGATAAGTCTCTACTCGCTGCATAGCACTGCTGAAGGAGATTCTATCATTTATCTCGTTGATAGCTCTGACCACCAAAGATCTTGCCAGAGAAGGCATCCAAGTATCTCCTCTTTCTCTATCATTATTTTTCAGACGATCTTGCAACTGAAGTAGCGACATTTTTCATGTTCTATCTGAATAACATGCAATCTCGCTGAATCTTAGAAACCTCTTCTCTCTTCTTTCATTCCTATAAACAACTCCAAACTCAGGATCTCTGATCACCGCATACAATGGCATATTCTCCAAGCCATTTATCATTTGATTTGGCCTTATCAGGTTCACCATCGGTTGATCACTCTCCACACCTATTTGGAAATCATGGCACTGAGTGTACAGGATGTGCCTCCTCAAAAATCTCTTTATGGCATTTAGGGTTATGATCACATTCTCTTTTCTGATTTGAAGATCTCTGAAGTAATGATACATGGTTTCAAAGTCTTCAATTGTTAAGTGACAAAAATCAGCTTCGGTCAAAGTGTAATCTTTGCAGTCTTGCCTCTGAACCACAAAAACCGGATACCACATCTTGTAAAACAGTTTAGCATAAACCTCCTTCATGGTCACAATAAGCTTCTTACTCTTCACAATTCTTTCTTTCTGACACTTTGCTCTTAGAAAGAAGATGTATTCAAACTTATATGCCTCTGACTGATCACTAATCCCCAACACAGCATAAGGATTCAACCTTCTGATACGATGAACAAACAGACTTCTTTCAGACTCCTCTAAGAAAGGTGTTCTCAGATATAAGGTTCTTTGTGTCTTTTCCAGTTCAGATAGTCTTTTGTTTCTGGAAGTAGAAGGACTTGGTTGGTTGGATGTGGAAGGATTAGAAGGACCAGCTTGGTCAGGTGAAGGGTTAACATGTGGTACAAAAGGTGGTTCAGATATTTCAGGTTTGGTTTCTTCAAAGAATGGTTCAGGGGTTGGTGGAGAATCATGATGAATAGTAATGTATTCAGGAGATGGGATTTTGGTTTAAGTTGTGCTTGGTTGGCTAAGGTTGAAAGTTAGAGTTGTGGTTTCAGGTTGAGATGGAATCAAGGTACTGGATATAGGTTCAGGTGAGTGTATGGGGCTAACAGTTATGTCTTCAGGTGTACTTGGCCCAAAAATCTGTGTCAGAAAGTCTACTTCTTCATTACTGAACTCTACCTCTTGATCTATTAATCCATCAGTAATCATCAACACATTTTATGTCTCTTCCTTGACTTTCTAAAGCTTCTCATATTCATTTCTCCTTCATCATTCTCATCATCTGAACTTACATCAACAATCTCCACAAGGTTATCAACAAAGTTATCAACAACCTCCTCTATCTCCTCCTCATTTACCTCGGGCTTTTTAACCGTTGGTTCAACGTTCGGATCCACATACAGTACAATTTGCTTTCCACATTCTTCGCCCATAGCACCAGATTCAAACATATTAATTACTTTAGTAGTGGACATAGTTTTACCCAGACCTGGAGTCTCTGAATCAGTTCTTTGTTTGTTGCTCATCTCCCCCTCATGATCATGATCATCAGGATCCTGATCATGTCTTCTCTTAACACCCTGTGCCTGCGCTTTGCAATTCTGATTCATTATAGCCACTTGCTTTGACAATTCATCCATAACTTTCTTCATATCGCTTAGGTTTTGCACAACCTCTGACTTGAAAGAATTAAACTCCGTGGTTGTTACAATAGTGGGTGTAGGTGTAGGTGGAGGTGGTTGAGGTCGCGGTTGGAAGTTTTCCAGTAGGGATAACAAGTTCTTGTTTTGTTGATCTTCTGGGCTTATAGAGAGGAGTTTGGCATAGAAAAGATCTTTCAGCTCATCAATAGTAAGATCTTGTTGAGGCACTTGAGCATGTGTAACAGGAGGTGGAGGTGGAGGAAATTCGGGCTCTTCAATCATCGGCCCTTTCCCTTTCAACAAGTATTTGACACCTTGTATCTCCTTGATCAAACTTTCCTCAACAACCTTTAAGGCGCCGTCGATCTCGTTCCTTGTCACAGAGACTGGGAGATCACCACCGGAACCACATAGGTTATCCGTTGTCATAATAGTTGATTCAACTGTGTGGCCTACGTTCAGCGTTGGCGTGATATTATCGCTGGTAGGACTTCCACTCTGTCCTCGTAACCCTATAGTAGGAATTACTCCAAGTGTTCCGGATGGGGCACTAAGACTCCCATCAGATGTTACAAAAACCGGTAGTGTCCTAGTCAAAGAATTCAATAATTCAGCAATAGGATCTAGACTCGATGACTGTGCATGAATGAAGATCGAGGACCGGGGAGGAAGTCTCTCTATTTCAATATCCGAACTCTCCGAGTGAGAGATGGATAGAGTATGTGCTATAGCCCCGTGAGAAGATGAGACGGCTTCGCGTTGAGAGGAAGCCGAATGGCTGGCTTGGGTGTGCAAATGCGTTAGTGGACTACTAACGTCTTTTTCAACACCTGATCCCAACACATGAGATCTGGTGGTAGATGTGGTTGCCCGTATGGAATAGTAGGTTTTGATTTCACTCACCCTTGCATCATTTTTTTCTTCATTTTCTCTTGTAGACTCACATATATTTTCAACTAAAGCTCCCTCGGTTCTCCTTATAACTCCCATAGTCTCATCATTTAGATGAGTCATTTCCGGTAGATCATCAATATTAATATCTTCCAAACCAATATCAGCAGATGAAGTCATACGTGGAAAAGTCAGAATATCTGCCACATTACCAAAAACATTTTCATCATTACCTCCATCTTGATCATCATCATCATTATTATCATTATCATCAGCTTGATACTCTTGTTCCTCCGCAGAATCAGACGCATTGTCAGAATCTGTTTCATAATCAGATGGTCCAAGAACCCCAGCCGAAGCAGCTGTCCCAACATGTCTGGGAATCAACTCCTCGATGGTTTGGACTATACGGTTATATAATTGTTTGTCCGGAGACGATAACTGTGTACCTTCAGATACAGATTGGTGACCCCCACCAGTTCCTCTCTCGAAAATTTCCCTCTTCGCTCCCCGTTCAGTAGCCCTTGCATCCTGAACCCTCACAAACGCCTCTCTCCTAGGGGTTGAGTCCGGGGTAGGTCCTTCCGGTGTTGGGCGGACCATAGACTCTCTATATTCTACAATACTCTCAGCGTACTGATTCGTATCCGAGGAACCCTTCCGGTAATGGCATCTCATAATTAAACTGTTGCTTCTGCTTTTGGAGATACCGCATAGGCTTTTCTAGCACTGAAGGATGATTCACTCTTTTTGGAATATCTTTGTTAGATCTCATCACGCTGTGTATAATCAACTGTAGAAATCTCATATAAGGAATGTACGGCTTGCCCTTGTTTTTCTGCCTCTCTTCCACCTTTTCGTGTAGTTCATGCTAGAAGATGGCTGCATAATCTACGTGTAGATCATACACCACCGCATGAAACAATTTCAGGATTCCGATTGTAACAACCCAATTCCCATATACACAAAAAATCACATAATGTAACATAACATTGATATCACAAACGAAACATCATATTACAAGTACGGTCCCGTAGTCTTTTACAATCAGAAGAAGCCATCCTACTACAAACTTTGTACTAAATACATACATAACATTTAATATTGTAATACAACTGCTAAACATGCCAAAATCTTCATCATATAATCCTTCACAAAAGCTATCCATCGATTACTCTTAATCATTTGCCCTTACTCGCTCCACCACCTGGAATACATATTTTTAAAACAAAAATGAGGGTTAGACCTAAGGGTCTAAGTGAGAAAAATCACTGTTAGTTTGAAATCATATATATAAACCTTATTTATATAAATCACGCAGCACGATCAAATATATCAATTTGAACTCACACATCATATACCTTCCCTTCTCATTCCTCCTGGCCATATTAGTTGGTTGCAAGCCAACTAATAAATTTACAACGCTGTACAACATCTACAGCCAAACAACGCTATACGGATTCTATAGCCAAACACACCGGTCCTAAGCCCGGCCAACGTATTATAACACATTATAATACTCATGTAACTATAATACCTCAATATATTACAATTCACATATATCGCACATATAAACACATATTCACCAATTATCACATTCCCAAACCATACGTATATGTATTCACGTTAAAAATACTTTTAAAGTAAAACTCACCTGTTTTGCTTATCAAACACGCTCGCAAGCTTCTTTCAAAAAAGATTATATCTTTCACTTCTACTCCACAGTATCTGAAACAATTTAAAACACATATATCGCTTTACTAGCCAATTACATAAAGCCTAACAAGTTCCTATCCTCAACTGTCCCATTACACACTACACTTAACCCACTACCGGAACTACACAAGGTACCAGGACTTTACAGTACCGGGACTCTTTGGTACCGGGACTTCACAGTACCGGGACTCTTTGGTACCGAGACTTCACAGTACCGGAAGTTCGATCACCGGAAGTTGTTAATACCGGGAGTTAGCAATACCGGGAGTTCACGTTATCGGGAGTCGACTATACCGGGACTCTACACTACCGGGAGTCGACTATACCGGGATTTCCCCGGGACTCTCAAGAACACAGTCGGTTTCAAAATACCCAGAATCGATTGAGACTAATACCAATCGATGGAATCGTGATTTCTAAACCGGTAAACATCTTCTACTTAAGATTACAAGCATAAAATGTAAAGATACTTACCTCGAAATCGCCTCTAACCCAATCGATTGAAGCCTTAACCGTATGTTTTCTTCTTCTTGCTTTCTTTCGCCTTCAGAACTCCCGCACACACACTCTTTCTATGTTAGGTTATCAGAATAATATATGATGCTTAAGAGGTAATATCAAACCACAATTACCAAATGAACCTTGAAGATTTACCCATAATTACCCTAAACACCAATTATAGAGTAATTAACATTAACGGAATAGGGATTTCAATTAACGGTCTTACCCGGGGTATTACATCATCTCCCCCTTAAAAGAATTCCGTCCCAGAATTCAGTTAAGCAAAAAGATAATGGTATTTGGCTCTCATTTCCGCTTCTGATTCCCACGTAGCATCTTGACCTCTATGATGCCTCCACTGAACTTTCACTTGTCTGATCTCCTTACTCCTCAGCACTTTAACTTTATGATCAACTATAGCTTCCGGTTCTTCCACATAATTCAATCTTTCATCGACTTGTATCCCTGGTAGAGAGACTGACTGATCTGGAGTAACCAAACACTTTCGGAAGTTCGATACGTGAAATGCATTATGGATCCTGCTCAATTCCGGTGGAAGATCTAATCTTGAGCCACTTTCAATCTTTCTCGACTTTTAACATTACGAAATCCCCGACTTGAAATTCCAAAGGCTTTCGACGTCGGTCAGCATAGCGCTTCTGTCTATCTTGAGCCACTTTCAATCTTTCTCGGATCTGAGTAACCTTATCGGCGGTTAACTGAACTATTTCCGGCCCCACCAACTGTTTGTCTCCCACTTCGTTCCAACACAGAGGCGTTCGGCATTTCCTACCATACAGTACTTCGAACGGTGCCGCTTGTATGCTGGAATGATAACTATTGTTGTAAGCGAATTCGATCAACGGTAAGTGCTTATCCCATGATCCCCCAAAATCAACAATGCAAGCCCGGAGCATATCTTCTAAGGTCTGAATCGTTCGTTCACTCTCCCCGTCTGTTTGGGGATGATACGTCGTACTTAACTTTATCTGTGTCCCCATTTCCCTTTGAAAACTTCTCCAGAATCTTGAAGTAAAACGACTATCACGATCAGAAATAATCGAGATCGGAACTCGATGCCGAGTTACTATTTCGTCAATGTACAGCTTAGCTAATCGTTCCATCGAATCGGTTTCCTTTATCGGTAGAAAGTGTGCAGACTTTGTCAATCTGTCGACGATCACCCAAATAGAATCAAATCCCTTCGGAGTCCTTGGTAGCTTCGTGATGAAGTCTGTCGTAATCTGCTCCCACTTCCACATAGGTATTTCTAGCCGCTGTAGTTGACCAAACGGCTTTTGGTGTTCGATCTTCACTTTCTTACAAGTATCACATCTTTCCACGTACTGAGCAATCCCTCTTTTTATCCCCGGCCACCAATAGAAATGTTTTAGGTCTTTATACATCTTGTTTGTATCTGGGTGAATAGAGAAAGGGGATTGATGAGCTTCTTGTAACACACGATCACGTAACCCACCCAAACGAGGTACCCACACTCTGTTTCCTAGACACAATAACCCACGATCATCTTTTACTAGCAATGCTGATATCCCTGCTAACCGTTCTGATTTCAGATGTTCATCCTGAAAAGCTTCCACTTGACACTTCTGCAAATCATCAAATATGTTGGGTAGGAGTTCAGTTTGTAGGGAAATAACTTTTATTGTTCCACCCCTTTCTTGACGACTCAGCGCATCTGCCACCACATTCGCCTTTCCCGGGTGATAAAGGATTTCACAGTCGTAATCATTCAGCAATTCTAGCCATCTCCTTTGTCTCATATTCAGTTCCTTCTGATCAAAGAGGTGTTGGAGACTCTTATGATCGGTATAAATCTGACATTTGGAACCATACAGATAATGTCTCCAAATCTTTAACGTGAAGACGACTGCTGCAAGCTCCATGTCGTGCGTAGGATACTGTCTTTCATGATCCTTTAATTGACGAGAAGCATAAGCAATAACTTTCCCACGCTGCATAAGAACACATCCCAATCCCAGTTTGGACGCATCACTATAAACAACAAAGTCTTCCAAACCTTCGGGTAGTGATAGAATCGGTGCGCTGCACAGTTTCTCTTTCAATATCCGGAATGCCTCGTCTTGTTCTGCTTTCCATTCAAACTTCAGGTTCTTTCGGGTCAGCTTAGTCAAAGGCGTTGCGATCCGAGAGAAGTCTTTTATAAATTTCCGATAGTAGCCGGCTAAACCCAGAAAACTTCGTACTTCTGTTGCTGTCTTCGGCGGTTCCCATTTTTCAACTGCTTCCACTTTCATTGGATCAACTTGTATCCCTTTTTCGGAAACTACATGCCCCAGAAATTGAACTGCTCGTAACCAAAATTCACACTTCGAGAATTTAGCGTACAACTTCTCCTTCTTTAATAGCTCCAGGATCAAACGAAGATGTTGCGCGTGCTCTTCCTTGGATCGGGAATAGATAAGTATATCATCAATAAATACAATTACAAATTTATCGAGATACGACTTACATACCCTAGTCATTAAATCCATAAAAGCAGCTGGAGCGTTCGTCAGTCCGAACGGCATTACTAAGAATTCGGGATGACCATACCTTGTTCGAAAGGCTGTCTTTAGGACGTCTTCTTCTCTAACTTTCAACTGGTGATAACCGAATCTCAGATCAATCTTGGAGAAATAGCAAGCTCCAACTAATTGATCGAAAAGGTCATCAATTCGGGGTAACGGATACTTGTTCTTTATCGTGCGCTTATTCAGTTCTCGGTAGTCAATACACATTCTCATCGAACCATCCTTCTTTTTCACAAATAACACTGGTGCTCCCCACGGCGAAGAACTAGGTCTGATGAAGCCTTTATCGGATAGGTCTTGTAGTTGTGCCATCATCTCTTTCATCTCTGGAGGTGCCAAACGATACGGTGCACGGGCTACAGGAGTGATTCCAGGAACTAAGTCGATACCAAATTCTACTTGTCTAACGGGCGGAAGACTATTCAAGTCTCCGGGGAATACTTCAGGGAATTCACTAACAATAGGAATATCTTTCATCCTATTCTTTTCTGGCTTAATATCTGTCACGTAAGCCAAGTAACTCTGACAACCCTTATTAACACACTTACGTGCTTTTACCATCAATATGAGGCAAGACTGATGATTCCTACGATCACCATAAATCACTACTGGTCTTTTATCAGGTAATACAACATTTATTAACTTCTTATCACGAACTATGTTAGCCTGATTCTCAGCTAACCAATCCATCCCAACTACTACATCAAACTCTATCAAAGTTATCGGAAATAATTGTATCGACACTCGACACCCCTCTATATTTATCACACAGCCATCAAATACTTCTTTAACTGACACTTGATTATCATTTGCCGTATCTACTGATAGAGCATGTTCTAGCATTTTAGGTTTCAAACACAGGCAAGCAGCAAATGTAGGAGACACAAACGATCGGTTTACACCGGAATCAAATAACACCTTAGCACGTGTAGAGTTTATTAAAAATGTACCTGTGACCACATCGGGAGTTTCCTCCGCTTCTTTCTCGGTCATTTAAAACGCGCGACCCCTGGTTACTAGCGGTTCCAGTCTTGGTATTACTGGTTTAACAATCGCTGGCCTGTCCGATGACCCACCTTGCTGTATCCTCCCCCGCGGACAGTCCGACTGAAGGTGATCCGGAGAATTACATAAGAAACATAACCGCGTTACCTTACAATCTTTAATGACGTGTCCGGTCTTCCCACACTTATAACACGCTCGTAAATCACCTTGGCAATTTCCTTGGTGGACACGGTTGAACTTCTGACATGGTCTTTCCGCTGGTCGAAACGGCGGACGGTTATCATACCTCTGAAATCGGGACTTCTTCGGATCGTGTTGTGGTCCTTCCCACTTTTACTTCCCGATACTCTTATCGCCAGCATCCCTTCTAACATCTCGTTCAACATTCTCCGCGGCATCAACTGCAGCTGAGAAGGTATCGGGTCCTTTTGCAGTCACTAGCCTTCTGACTTCTGAGTTCAGCCCAAAGATAAACCTTTCCGTCTTCATCGCCTCCGTAGCAACGTAGTATTCTGCGAACCGAGACTTTTCCAGAAAGCTAGCGGTGTAGTCTCGAACGGATAAGTTTCCTTGTTGCAAGTTCATAAATTCCCCTTCCAGTTGTTTGACGGCTGCTTGGGGACAAAATGCGTTCCTGTAGGCTATCACAAATTCTTCCCAAGAGAGGGTAGAATAAACATCAGATCCTTTAGAATGAATAAAAGATTCCCACCAATACAAAGCATCCCCTTTTAACATTGCTGCCCCGTACAATACCCTATCTTCATCTGCACACTTGTTTGTCTTGAAAATAGCTTCTTTTTCCTTCATCCATCTCATTGCTTTCACGGGATCCCTGTCTCCTGAGTAGGTCGGAGGTCTACAGCTCAAAAACATTTTGTAGTTGCACCTCCTTTGTACGTACAACAGTCGGTGTGATTAGCATTTTATCTTCCAGTCCGGGATCCGGTATTCCAGTTTCATTATGACGGTTTCGATCAAACATTGTTTGTATGCTAGCCTGCAGTGTTCCCATTTCTGCCATTAGATCATCCCTGGTAACAAACTCTGTACCATGTGGTTGGACTCTGCCTCCGGCTCGACCTCCAGCTCTACCCCCGGTTATACCCCCGACTCTGCCCCCAGTTCTGCCTCCCCTGTCCCCCGTTCCTATCGGCGGATTCGTACTATTCGGATTTCTTCCTCCTCCTCGATTCGAATTCCGTGTACCGCTTGCCATTCTATAGATTTAAACAAGGTTAATATACACATAAGCACATACCCCATATAACAAGGTATTCCAGTTTAAACATGTACCTGTAAGACCACAATTACACTGGCCAGGTGTAATATGAAATTACCTTACATGATGTTCCTTCTACCTTTTATACTTCATCATCCCAAGGTTCTATAATGATAGGGACATCCTACTTCACATGAAGTTTAAGTCTAGGTACAGATACAAATACCTAAATCCCTTAAACTAAGGCTCTGATACCATTTGTAACAACCCAATTCCCATATACACAACAAATCACATAATGTAACATAACATTGATATCACAAACGAAACATCATATTACAAGTACGGTCTCGTAGTCTTTTACAATCAGAAGAAGCCATCCTACTACAAACTTTGTACTAAATACTTACATAACATTTAATATTGTAATACAACTGCTAAACATACCAAAATCTTTATCATATAATCCTTCACAAAAGCTATCCATCGACTACTCTTAATCATTTGCCCTTACTCGATCTACCACCTGGAATACATATTTTTAAAACAAAAATGAGGGTTAGACCTAAGGGTCTAAGTGAGAAAAATCCCTGTTAGTTTGAAATCATATATATAAACCTTATTTATATAAATCACGCAGCACGATCAAATATATCAATTTGAACTCACACATCATATACCTTCCCTTCTCATTCCTCCTGGCCATATTAGTTGGTTGCAAGCCAACTAATAAATTTACAACGCTGTACAACATCTACAGCCAAACAACGCTATACGGATTCTATAGCCAAACACACCGGTCCTAAGCCCGGCCAACGTATTATAACACATTATAATACTCATGTAACTATAATACCTCAATATATTATAATTCACATATATCGCACATATAAACACATATTCACCAATTATCACATTCCCAAACCATACGTATATGTATTCCAGTTAAAAATACTTTTAAAGTAAAACTCACCTGTTTTGCTTATCAAACACGCTCGCAAGCTTCTTTCAAAAAAGATTATATCTTTCACGTCTACTCCACAGTATCTGAAACAATTTAAAACACACATATCGCTTTACTAGCCAATTACATAAAGCCTAACAAGTTCCTATCCTCAACTGTCCCATTACACACTGCACTTAACCCACTACCGGAACTACACAGGGTACCGGGACTTTACAGTACCGGGAATCTTTGGTACCGGGACTTCACAGTACCGGGACTCTTTGGTACCGGGATTTCACAGTACCGGGAGTTCGATCACCGGAAGTTGTTAATACCGGGAGTTAGCAATACTGGGAGTTCACGTTATCGGGAGTCGACTATACCGGGACTCTACACTATCGGGAGTCGACTATACCGGGATTTCCCCGGGATTCTCAAGAACACATTCGGATTCAAAATACCCAGAATCGATTGAGACTAATACCAATCGATGGAATCGTGATTTCTAAACCAGTAAACATCTTCTACTTAAGATTACAAGCATAAAATGTAAAGATACTTACCTCGAAATCGCCTCTAACCCAATCGATTGAAGCCTTAACCGTATGTTTTCTTCTTCTTGCTTTCTTTCGCCTTCAGAACTCCCGCACACACATACTCTTTCTATTTTAGGTTATCAGAATAATATCTGATGCTTAAGAGGTAATATCAAACCACAATTACCAAATGAACCTTGAACTTCTCAAATATAACCCAAACATCCCTAAGCTTAAAGATTTACCCATAATTACCCTAAACACCAATTATAGAGTAATTAACATTAACGGAATAGGGATTTCAACTAACGGTCTTACCCGGGGTATTACACCGATGCTTGCACTGTCTGTTCTGGAGTGCTTAGATGTTAAGCACCTGTTGATCATCGAGAATATGGCATAATAGATAGGCGGTAGATTCCCCTTGTAGAAATCCTTGATCTAGTTTAGTTCACCCGTATATCCCATTGCTTTGATGCCCTCAAACACTTCACTTTCGGACGGATATTCATCAAAGGCAGTCTTACCCGGTCTGGATGTAGGCTCAGGTAGCCTCAGTACAAGCCTCAATCTGTGATAATATAGCTTGGTTACAAACTCATCAATCTGGATCTGGAATATTGGTCTTCTGTTCTCCATAGTGGGTGTGATCGTCTTCCATGAATGTTGCAAGTATAACATAGGCACATTGACTGTGTGAGTCAATGCATATGCTAATGGATTGTTCCGCAACACTTCTTTCACCACCGGATGTATGCTGATGTGATCAAAATCAACATAATTATTATTGAACTTGATTTCGACGTAGTTGGTAGGATTGATGATGGCATGATCGGGATTGCCTCCGGTGAGTGATGGGTGAACATATCGTGTTGATGGTAGTGGAATGTCGGGTGTTGCCTCGGGAAGGATTGGCACATGATCATCAAATCCTTGAACTCTGCTTTGCTCTTCTTGGTGTGAGGCCATTTGAACTGTTGGTTTTGAAAAAATAGTTCT
The DNA here is from genome assembly GCA_033807775.1 of Saussurea involucrata. NCBI lineage: Eukaryota > Viridiplantae > Streptophyta > Magnoliopsida > Asterales > Asteraceae > Saussurea > Saussurea involucrata. The sequence continues at coordinate 54,157,048 of CM066324.1, forward strand.
GAAAAGTTAAATGTAGCAAAAAGCATTTTTTAAAAATTTCTGAAAATTTCACTAAGTATAGAATTCGGATCACACTAAAAAACACATTTAGACACAAAGTTCTCGGATCAAACATGAAGAGAAGACAAACAATTTGGATGAATAAGGATCCGAATTGTGAACTTCTCGGATCAAGAGGATCCAAAAACCAAACTTCTTGGATGAGAAGGGTCCGAATACCTCACTTCTCGAATTGAGAAGGATCCGAATTCTCAACTTCTCGGATTGAGAAGGATCCAAAAACATAACTTTTTGGATGAATAAGAATCCGAAAACTATACAACTCGGATTAAGAATGATCCGAAAAAACCTCACTTTGAAAATTTCAGTGCAATAAAACTTTTCGCAATCAATTAAGTCCAAGTTTTCGTATCAACAAGGATCCGAAAACCAGACTTGTAAAAGAAATTTGACCACAAAACCATTCGGATGATGCAAAAAGACATGAACTTTTCACATGATTCAAACCGACCCCAGATTGAAATCAAATAAACCCAAGATTTTGATCATGAGACTAACACAGACACGGTTGAAATCATGAACCCAACAAAGATTGATCACCAATTTTTTTACTTTTAAACCCTAATGTGACCAAATCAACACTGACCACATTTTCGAGATTGAACTCACAATCAAAAAAACCCAGATTGATGGAACGTAAGCACTATATACTATCACAGATGAATTCGACATAGTAGAAGAAACATTAATCGATTATAAACAACACAATGAAACCATAAAATCGATCAAGTTCAGATTACAGAAGATGAACAGTCTTTCTAGACTGATTATGACAAAAACAACAAATAACAGATGATACGCAATCAAATCACATGGATAGAAACATACATATCATGAAAACGAATCCAAAGAAACAAACTTCAAAGGAAATGGTTACCCGGTGATGAAGAAATCGAAGATTGAAGTTGAAAGCTTTGAAGACGATGAACAGTTGCAGAGTAAAACGTACGAGGTTTGCAGAGAAAAAGTGGGAACTGAGGTTTTGAAAAACATATTAATACACCTTTGAAAAATTTGACACTTGACACGAGTATAGAGGACACCTACTTTTGCAAACCAGTAGAAAAATACATGTCAGAAAAATGACATGACACTGTTCATCAAACTTTTCGCATGAACAGGGATGCGAAAAGTCCAACAAGAAATTTTTTTGGATTAAACTGAGATCCCATGAAAAACTTTTCGTATCCAATAGGATCCGAAAACTGTACTTTTCGTATCCTTAAGGATCCGAAGAGTAAACTTCTCGTATCCTTAAGGATCCGAAAAGTAAACTTGTCGTATCCTTGAGGATCCAAAAAGTAAACTTGTTGTATCCTTAAGGATCTGAAAAGTAACTTTTCGTATCCTTAAGGGTCCGAAAAGTAGACTTCTCGTATCCTTAAGGATCCGAGAAATGAACTTTTCGTATCCTTAAGGATCCGAGAAGTGAACTTCTCTTATCCTTAGGATGCGAAAACTCTACTTCTCGTATCCAATTGGATGCGAAAACTAGGTATTTTTCTCAAAAAAAAATCCAACTTTTTCAGTAAAAAACGAACTTTCAAAAATCTCTCATCAGTTTAAACTTTTGAGGTCTTTTCCTTTGAAAAATATCCCCTCTCTTCTCAATTTTTTTTAAAGATAGAACATACTTACAGACTTGTTCCATCTTACTCCCCCTTGAAAGATGCATATCCAGTTGTCTCAACTTCAGATAAATCTGCAAGTACAGATGAAAAACCTTGGTACTCATTGTACATGAGTCCAGAATTGTTAGGTGTATCACTTGTTAGAAATCCTTGCTCCCCCTCAAAAATAGAATATAACTAAAAAAGCAAACACACATGCTCCCCCCCCCCCCCCCCCTCAATGTGTTAAAGTAATCAGAAAAATGCCTAAGTGTTTAACATTCCTAGTTTGCTGATTAAGAAATTAAACCTTTTTTCATCTAAAGGTTTTGTGAATAAGTCAGCAAGTTCTAGTTCTGTAGGCATAAAATGCATTTCAGTGGTTCCTTTTTCCACATGATCTTTTATGAAATGATACCTGACATCAATGTGCTTTGTTTTGGAATGTTGAACAGGATTTGCCGTTATTGCTATTGCACTCTTGGAATCGCAATAGATTGGGATCTTGTTGATGGCGTATCCATAGTCTTTCAGCTGAGTCTTCATCCACATCACTTGGGAGCAACAACTAGTTGCAACAACATATTCTTCTTCTGCAGTAGATGTTGAAACACAATTCTGCTTCTTGGAAGACCAACTCACAAGTTTATCCCCTAAAATTTGGCATGCACCAGATGTGCTTTTCCTGCCCAATCTGTTTCCTGCATGATCTGCATCTGTGAAAGCTATTAGCTCAAACACCGAATCCTTTGGACACTAAAGGCCAAAATTTCTTGTGCCTTTGAGATACCGAAGGATCCGTTTCACAGCAATAAGATGTGATTCCTTAGGATTAACTTGGAATCTAGCACAAAATGATATTGCAAACATTATATTCGGTCTACTCGCCGTATGATATAGTAAAGATCCAATCATGCTACGGTACAACTTTTGATCACCTGATTTACTAGATAAATCAGCGTCCAAAAGCCGACCAGTAGCCATTGGTGTTTTCATAACAGAGGTAGAGTTTAAATCAAACTTTTTGAGCATGTCATTTATATATTTAGATTGATTTATAAAAATGCCCTCGTTTGATTGTTTTACTTGTAAACCAAGGAAAAAATTTAATTCCCCCATCATGCTCATTTAAAACGACTTTTCATGACGTTTTCAAAATCAATAAACATCTTAGGATTCGTAAACCCAAATATAATATCATCAATATATATTTGCACTAGAATTAGATCATCATATTCCTTTTTGAGAAAAAGAGTTGTGTCGATTCTACCTTTAGTGAAGCCGGAATCAAGCAAGTGAATAGTTAGAGTTTTATACCATGCCCGTGGAGCCTGTTTAAGTCCGTAAAGAGCTATGTACAAGACATAGACATGGTTTGGGAACTTTGGATCTACAAATCCTTCGGGTTGACTCATATACGCTTCTTCATGAAGGACCCCGTTAAGAAATGCAGACTTTACATCCATCTGGAAGACCTTCAAGTTTTTGTGAGCGGCATATGCAAGAAAAATCCGAATAGCTTCAATCCATGCCACCGGTACATAGGTTTCATCATAATCTATACCTTCTTGCTGATTATAACCATTTGCGACCAGTCTGGCTTTATTTCTAACAATTATTCCCGCTTCATCCTTCTTGTTCCTAAAGACTCATTTTGTACCGATAATTGTCTTATCCTTAGGACGCTTCACCAAACGCCATACCTCGTTGGGCTTGAATTAATTCAACTCTTCTTGCATCGCATTAATCCAGTCTGGATCTTGTAATGCTTCGGATGCTTTCTTGGGTTCAAGTGAGCTCAGAAAGTTTACATACAAACATTCGTTTGATGTAGCAGATCTTGTCTTTACACCATCCTTGATGTCACCAATCATATTAGCAGGAGGATGTGCATTTGTCCATTTGAGTGTGCTTGGGAGATTCGGAATACCAGCACGAGTGTTAGAAGCATCGTTCTCATCTATGACTGCAAGTGTATCTTCTGTTGATTCAGCTGAAGAAATTTGAGTCGGTACCACCAGTTCAACTTCAGGTGCTAATGATTCAGGCGTAGAAACATCCGATGTTGTGTTTTCAGAAACCGGATCTTCATTTGGAATATCTGGTTCAGAAACTGTAGCTGGTGTAGACTCAGTCGGATGTACGTCTGTAGCACTAGATGTAGTGGCACCGTTCTCTTCAGAAGGACCAGAGATATCAACACTCATCTGTGGTATGTTTACATTTACGGATACAGAAGGTGGTTCCAAATCTGCAGAAATATCCATAAACGCATGAAAGAATAGTAAATCTAAATAAGAGTTTTTATTATTATTTAATATAGAATTAGATGACTGTTGTAGCACAGGTTCTACTCCTTGTTGAGTAGAAGCTTTCGGTTGTAGTCCGAGTCCTGAACTGTGTTGTCCAGAAGTCAAAATAACATTCTCATCAATGCTTTCAATGACCAACTTCGTCCGTTTATTGTAGATCCTGTATGCTTTGGATGTCAAGGAGTAACCAATGAAGACTCCTTCGTCAGGTTTAACTTGAAACTTTGTTAAAGTTTGTCTATCTTTGAGCACAAAACATTTGCAACCAAATACACGCAAAAATTTTATATTAGATTTGCGATTGTTAATAATCTCATATGCAGTTTTATTTAAACGCTTGTTTATAATAGTCCTGTTTTGTGTGAAACAAGCTGTTGAAACTGCTTCGGCCCACAAGCTTGGTGGAAGTCCTGAATATGCCAACATAGTGCGAGCTGCTTCTACGAGCGTTTTGTTATTTCTTTCCACAACTCCATTTTGTTGAGGGGTCATTGGTGCAGAAAAGTTATGTGAAATCCTAACTGAATCAAGAAATGATCGTAAGGTTGCATTCTTGAATTCTGTGCCGTTGTCGCTCCTTATCTTTTGTACAAAACGTTGCAGAAGAATATGAATCTTCTTGATGAATCTTATGATCAGCTCTGGCGCTTCAGATTAGAGACTTAGAAACTCCAGCCAAGTGTACCGTGAGTACTCATCAATCATTACCAAAATATATTTCTTTCCACCCATTGATTGAGTTCTCATTGGGCCACAAAGATCCATGTGAATAAGCTCCAAAACATTATTGCAGTTGGACTGAGTTTTAGAGTTGTGAGATACATGCTTCATTTTCCCCATTTCTCAAGCTGGACAAACCAAGACTTTGTCAATCTTCAAATCTTGTAGTCCTAAAACTAGTCCATCAATCCTCAGTTTATTAATGTTTCTGAAATTCTGATGAGATAATTTTCTATGCCACAACCAACATTCTTCTAAAGATCCTTTTGAAATGAGACAAACTTGTTTTGAAGCAACTAGAGTCGTAAAGTCGGTAATGTAGAGATCGCCGCATCTATTTGCCTTGAAGATTTCCGAGCCAATTGGATCCACGATACGACAAAACTTCTTGTTGAAATTTACATTACAATCCTTGTCGCAAAACTGACTGATACTTAATAAGTTCTGTCCTAGACCCTCCACATACAAGACCTTTTCCACTGAAATCGAGTCATTCTTCAAAGTTTCGTAACCTCTAACATATCCTTTTGAATTATTCCCGAAACCAACTAATCCGCAGGATGTACCGTATAATCGTGCAGTAAGTGATTGTACCCTGTCATGTGTCTTGAAGCTCCTGAATCTATGACCCACACATGACAGTCCTGAAAACACAAATTACTTTATCTTATGTACCCATATCAGTATGGGTCCTTTCTTGTTAGTACGAATCAGTTTATTAATCTCAGTTGAAGAACCTTGGATTTTTCCTTTAAAATTGAGTTTTGTTTGTGAAATTGGTTTGTTTATTTGATCTTTAGGAACCCATTTCCAAACCGTATTCACCTCAACTGATTTTATTTCTTTCTTCTTATTTTTCTTATTGAGCCCAAAACCAAACACTCTGGCTGAATGATTAGCTGAAGATTTAGAAGAAGAATTCGAAGTATTAACATTTTTAAACTTTTTATCCTTAGAAACTTTGCGATTTAGAAAGAAATAGTTGTCCCAACAATGAGCATAATGTATTCGTCATTTTGCTTGTGTCAACAATTTAAAATTTAAAATTTAAAATTTCGGAATTTTTATTGACACTCACTTTGTAGACGTTACAAGAATGCATACAATTGGCTTTATTAAACGAAGTACATTTCTCAGAATTAAAACTACTATTTTTGCCAGAATCACCATGCTTCTTCAAATCCATGAGCTTTTCATCATCCACTTCTGAGAATGAAGAAGAAGTGTTAGAGCATGTGGAATTAAGAGATTTATTTGAGCAAAAATCAAATTTAGAACCTAATGACTCTCCTTTTTCAAAAATACTATGCTCTTTTTTATTTGTGTTTGAACTAGATTCAAATAATGAGTTTTCAAAACACACAAATGATGATTTATCGTTTGAAACTAAATCTTTTGTTTTAAAGTTGATTTCTTTGATAGAACTTTTCACTTTAGCATCAACCGAACTTGAAGATTTATTCTGATCTTTGCATTTACATTGATTTGAAGAATTTTCTTTTGCATTTGAATCCTTAGATTTTGACAATTCAAATATTTAGGATTCAAGACGTCGAATCTCAATCTGAAGATCAAGATTGACTTTTAGACTATGATCCAAATCTATCCCAATATTTTCATTATCATCCTTTAATTTTTCAAATTGCAATTTTAACTCAGAAATGTGATTTTCTAAGTCAACAATTTTAATCAATGCAGAATCAAGATCAGGAAATTCAGAAGTAGTCTCTTGAACCAACTCTTTTTTAACAGAATCATCTTTTATTTCAGGCTTTCTTTCATCAAAAGATTCAGATTTGTCTGAGATAGGTTCTTCATTTTTAACATTTGAAATGTTAACCTCAGATTCTTTTGAAACTAATAAATTGAACTCAGTTAATTCAACCTTTTTGGTTTTATAACTAGAATTCAATTCATCATGTTTAAAATTTGTTGTGTTGAATCTAGGCTTTTCATCAGAACCTTTCTCTTTCTTATCTTTCTCTTTATCAGAAATTGGAGTTGAACATTCAGATTTTGTGAATTTTTTTGATATTGGAGGTATTTATTTTGAAATAGTTTCCTTTAAACCTTCACCCAAATTTTCAATTGTATAAAGATTTTCAGTGCTTTCTTTAATACCTCAATATCAGACATACCTAGCCCCATTTTTGGATTATAAAATCTTGTATCTTTTGGGTTGCTAGTTAATAATTTCAGAGTTTGCCCAGTTTGACCCCTTTTAAAATTCAAATCTTCTAATTGTTTGATCTTAGCATAAGCTTCAGTTCTTTCATCAGAAATAACTTTAAGTTTGAATTTTAAGTCCAAGTTTTCATCACTTGTAATTCTCATCTCCTTCTTCAACTCAGAAATTTTTTATTCAAGTTCTTGATTTTTAAGCTTAATACCACCTTCTTTTTCTTTTTCTCTATCTTCTGCTAGACATTTATAAAGAAGTGCTTCGTCTTGATATCTTAATAATGAACCTTTTTCAATATTGAAATTGTTTTGAACTTTGTCAAATTCCTTTTTCATTTTGTTCAGTTCAGATATCAAGTTCAACATTTCTTCATTTTCAAAATATTTAGTTTAAGCATCATTATCAGAATCATCAGAAGAGTTAAGAGATTGTACCTCAGAATCCTGATCTTCCTCATCAATATTAGCCATCAAGCTATACTTTATTTCTGTAAAGTGAGCTTCTTCTTCGTTTGAGGAATCTTCTAGCCAGATCTCTTCTTCTGCTAGAATGGGTTTTCCACCTTCCTTTGGTTTTGCTAGATGTGCTTTTCTCTGATAGTATTCAAAGTTCTTCACCTTTTTATGCTTGCACTCTCTAGCAAAGTGACCAGGCTTTCCACAGTTATAACAGTTCATTTCATCTATTTCTTTCTTCTCTTCTTTCTCTTTTCTCTCTTCCTTTCATCCTCTTTCTCCTCTTTCTCTTCCTTCCTTTTCTCAGACTTCTTATATTTACCAGCCTTGTAAAACTCTGGTTTGCTCTTTGAGTAGAATTTCTTTCTACTAAACCTTTTCTGAAATCTGTTGGTGAGCAAGGCTAACTTCTCCGCAAAATCGGAAATCTCATCCCCAGAACTTTCATCTCCATCTTCATCAGAACTTTTAACCATCTTACTCATATTAGAAATCAGTGCTTTTGCTTTCACCCCCCACTCTTTTTGTGCTCACTTAGTAAGGCCAGGGATTCTTCCACCTTCTTATATTTATCCTTCAACTCTTTCACTTTATCCTCATGCTGACTGAGGATACTTGTAATATCCCTTAATCCCAACATACAAGTTTCATATAATTCACCACAAAATAACATATCATAATCCAAATACGGTCCCTTAAATTCTACAATTTGGTCTTTCAGTACAAACTTTTTCGAATAAAGTAAAATACATAACAACTACTAATTATAACTGAAATCTTCATAATCATTCAACATCCACAAAAGCTAAACATGAGAAATCCTATCATAGTCTTTTGTTTGCTCCTTGACCTGGAATACATATTTTAAAACAAAAATGAGGGTTAGACCTTGAGGTCTAGTGAGAAAAATCCCCGTTAGTAAAAGAGAACATTTGCACATAATTCACGTAAGAATACCAAATATGACTCATGCATCATGTATCTTTCCATCTCTATCTCTTTTCTTTTCCTTGACCATATTAATTGGTAGCAGGCCAATTAATTACTTTACACCGCTGTACTAAATACAGCCAACACCACTGTCCCTTTGTACAGCCAACTTTCACCGGTCCTAAGCCCGGCCAACTAGTACTCATACAAAGTAATATTCATATAAACACTATATGCACCATATTACATTTAATCACATATATGTATTCCATTTGAAAAACATTTCAAATAAAAACTCGCCTTGTTTTTATCACAAAAACCCTTCCAAAATAACTCACGTACGTCGATCTTTCACCAAATCTGAAATCAGATAAAATACCAAATATCTCTTTTAATACTTAAACTTACAAAATTCCCAACTGAAATCGCAATGAACAGTACCAAGTCGCAATCTCCTATGGCGATTCCACTTTGAAGTCGCAACCCCTTATTGCGATTCCACCCTGAAATCGCAACCCCTTATTGCGATTTCACCCTGGAGTCGCAACCTACTATTGCGATTCCACCCTGGAGTCGCAACCAACTACTGCGATTCCAAACTCGAATCGCAATCAACTACTGCGATTTCAAGCCAAGTCGCAAACGACCATTGCGACTTCAATGCCAAGTCGCAACCAACTGTTGCGACTTCGTTGAATGTCGCAGTCGTCTATTGCGACTTCGATGAATGTCTCAGTCTACTGTTTCATCCTAAAACCCAGATTTTTGCAGTTTTAAGCTATGCATGTTGCTATAAAGATGCAGTTATGATTAAGACTATAAACATAACCTAACCTTAAGCTCAGATTTCCCAAAACACCCCTTTTTAACAAAACCCACCAAGAACTTAACTATAAACCTCAAGAACACTTTAGAGAATTAAAACACATATAAGGTATGAATTGTTTACCTGAATCACTTCAGTTTATTCCATGAATCACAGCAACAAACTTCTTAATCTTTTCCTTCTTGTTCCCTTCAAACTTTCTCTCGATTTCTCTCTCTCTCTCTAACCGATTGCACACACACACACTAATACTTGAATATACTTTGAATAACTAAAAGAGAAGACATCATCTTCATTTTCTCTTGTTGGAGTCGGTTGTGGTATACAAGGTTAGCAAAAAGACCAATTAAACCCTAAACTTTACTCTTTTGGCAAAACTTACCCCCAAACTTCCAAGTAACAAGTAAAACTTATCCCTTGTCTCCTAATTCCATAAAATACTAACATAAAGACTTATAAAATTCCAAATTTAATTTAGATAAAAAACCTGGTTATTACAACATCTCCCCCTTAAAAGAATTCCGTCCCGGAATTCGATTAAGTGAACAGATGAGGGTATTTGGCTCTCATCTCCGCCTCCGATTCCCATGTTGCATCCTGACCCCTATGATGTTTCCACTGGACCTTTACTTGTTTGATCTCCTTATTCCTTAATACTTTAACCTTGTGATCAACTATAGCTTCCGGTTCTTCTACGTAGTTCAGCTTTTCATCAACCTGGATATCCGGTAGAGAGACTGCCTGGTCCGGCGTGACTAAACATTTCCGAAAATTCGACACATGAAACGCGTTGTGAATCCTGCTCAATTCCAACGGAAGATCCAATCTGTATGCTACTTCACCAATTCTTTCTGTAATTTCAAATGGCCCAATATACCGCGGACTGAGTTTACCTTGCTTCCCAAAACGTATGACTCCTTTCCAAGGTGAAACTTTTAACATCACAAATTCCCCAACCTGAAATTCTAACGGTTTCCGGCGTCGATCTGCATAACTTTTCTATCTGTCTTGTGCCGTTTTCAATCTATCCCGGATCTGAGTAATCTTATCTGCTGTTAACTGTACTATTTCTGGCCCTGCTAACTGCTTTTCCCCCACTTCATTCCAACACAAAGGCGTTCGGCATTTCCTACCATACAATACTTCAAACGGTGCCGCCTGAATACTAGAATGATAACTGTTGTTGTAAGCGAACTCTATCAAAGGCAAATGTTTATCCCATGATCCTCCAAAATCAGCTATACAAGCCTGAAGCATATCTTCTAACGTCTGAATTGTTCTTTCACTTTGTCCATCAGTCTGTGGATGATATGTTGTACTCAACTTGATTTGTGTTCCCATCTCTTTTTGAAAGCTTCTCCAAAATCTAGAAGTAAAATGACTATCTCGATCAGAAATAATCGAAATTGGTACTCCATGTCGAAGTTACTATTTCATTAATGTACAGTTTGGCCAAACGTTCCAAAGAATCGGTTTCTTTTATCGGCAAGAAATGAGCAGACTTCGTCAACCTATCCACAATCACCCAAATAGAATCGAATCCCTTTGAAGTTCTTGGTAACTTGGTAATGAAATCAGTTGTGATCTGATCCCATTTCCACACTGGAATATCTAAGCGTTGTAACTGACCAAACGGTTTCTGATGCTCAATCTTTACTTTCTTGCAGGTAATGCAGTCTTCCACATGCTTAGCAATACTTCTTTTCATCCCCGGCCACCAATAGAATTGTTTCAAATCTCTATACATTTTATTTGTACCTGGATGAATGGAGAATCGAGATTGATGAGCTTCTTGTAGTACACGATCACGTAATCCACCCAAACGAGGTACCCAAATCCTATTCCCCAAACACAACAACCCACGGTTATCTTTCCCAAGCAATGCTGATATCCCAACCAACCGTTCAGATTTCAAACTTTCTTCTTGATAAGCATCTAATTGGCACTTCAGTAATTCGTCAAAAATGTTTGGAAGAAGTTCAGCTCTTAAAGATATCGCCTTTATCGTTCCACTTCTTTCTTGTTGACTTAGTGCATCTGCCACCACATTCGCTTTTCCTGGATGATAAAGGATTTCACAATCATAATCATTCACTAACTCTAGCCACCTTCTTTGCCTCATATTCAGTTCCTTTTGATCAAAAAGATGTTGGAGACTCTTATGATCAGTAAAAATTTGACATTTGGAACCATACAGATAATGTCTCCAAATCTTCAATGCAAAGACAACCGCTGCAAGTTCCATATCGTGGGTAGGATATTGCCTTTCATGATCCTTTAATTGACGAGAAGCATAGGCAATTACTTTTCCATGTTGCATGAGTACACATCCCAAACCTAACTTAGAAGCATCACTGTAGACCATAAAATCATCTGAACCTTCTGGCAATGCTAAAATCGGCGCGCTGCAGAGTTTCTCCTTTAATATCCTGAATGCCTCGTCCTGTTCTGCCTTCCATTCGAACTTCAGATTCTTCCGAGTCAGCTTCGTCAACGGTGTGGCAATACGAGAGAAATCTTTTATAAACTTTCGGTAGTAGCCGGCCAAACCCAGAAAACTTCGTACTTCTGTTGCTGTCTTTGGCGGTTCCCATTTTTCAACTGCTTCCACTTTCATCGGATCGACTTGTATACCCTTTTCAGAAACTATATGCCCCAAAAACTGAACTTCCCGCAACCAGAATTCACACTTTGAAAATTTCGCGTACAACTTTTCTTTCTTCAATAATTCCAAAATCAAACGAAGATGTCGTGCATGATCCTCTTTGGATCGGGAATAAATAAGTATATCATCGATAAATACGATGACGAATTTATCAAGATATTTCTTACATACCCGATTCATTAAATCCATAAATGCGGCTGGAGCGTTTGTCAATCCAAATGGCATTACTAGAAACTCATAGTGACCGTACCTGGTGCGAAAAGCAGTTTTCAACACGTCTTCTTCTTTGACCTTCAACTGATGATAACCGGATCTTAAATCAATCTTGGAAAAACAACAAGCTCCGACTAATTGATCGAAGAGGTCATCAATTCTAGGTAGGGGATACTTGTTTTTGATCGTTCGCTTATTCAATTCTCTGTAGTCGATACACATTCTCATCGAACCATCCTTCTTTTTCACAAATAAGACTGGTGCTCCCCACGGTGAAGAACTTGGTCTGATGAAACCCTTATCGGATAGATCTTGCAGTTGTGCCATCATTTCTTTCATTTCTGGAGGCGCCAAACGATACGGTGCACGGGCCACAGGGGTGGCTCCAGGAATTAAATCTATACCGAACTCTACCTGTCTAACGGGCGGAAGACTGTGCAAGTCTTCAGGAAATACTTCTGGAAAATCACTAACAATTGGAATGTCTTCCAACTTACTCTTCTCTAGCTTAGTATCTATTACATAAGCTAAGTAACTCTGACAACCTTTACTAACACACTTACGGGCTTTTATCATGCTAATAAGATTATACTGATAATTCCTACGATCGCCATAAATCACTACCGGCCCTTTTTCAGGTAACACAACGTTTATTAACTTCTTATCACAATTTATATTAGCTTGGTTCTCGGCTAACCAGTCCATTCCCACTACCACATCAAACTCTACCAGGGCTATTGGAAATAACTGGATCGGTACTCCGCACCCTTCTATATCTATCACGCAACTATCAAATACTTCTTTAACTGATACTTGATTTTCATTTGCCGTATCTACCAATAAAGCATGATCTAACACTTTCGGCTTTAAACGCATGTAAGCAGCAAATGAAGGAGACACAAACGATCGGTTTGCACCAGAATCAAATAACACCTTAGCACGTGTGGAATTTATTAAGAATGTACCTGTAACTACGTCTAGAGTTTCCTCCGCTTCCTTTGCTGTCATCTGAAATGAACGGCCTCTTGCTCTTGCTGGCTCTGACCTCGGTACTGTTGGTCTAACACCCGATGCTCTTGTTGACGTGCCACCCGATGGTATTCTTCCCAATGGACAATCTGATTGAAGATGATCTGGCGAATTGCATGAATAACAAAATCTAACCACCCGACAGTCTTTAGCAATATGACCAATCTTCCCGCACTTATAACAGTTTCTAGGATCTACCTGACAGCCTCCTTGGTGGAAACGGTGGCACTTTGGGCAAGGTCTTTCAGCTGCTCTAAAAGGTGGATGTCTATCAAATCGCTGAAATCCAGACTTCTTCACATCGTGTGGTGGTCCTTCCCATTTTCTCTTTCCCGCACTCTTATCCCCAACATCCCTCTTATTGTCTCGCTCCACATTTTCCGCAGCATTGACTGCTTCTGAAAAAGTATTAGGTCTCGCTGCAGTTACCAACTTTCTAATCTCCGAATTCAATCCGAATACATACCTTTCCATCTTCATCTTTTCTGTGGCAACATAATATTCTCCGAATCGCGACTTTTCCAAGAAACGGGCTGTGTAGTCTCTTACCGATAAATTTCCTTGCTGTAGGCTCAGGAATTCCTCTTCCAACTGTCTAACTGCGGCTTGCGGGCAAAACTGTTCCTTAAATGCTCTCGAGAATTCGCCCCAAGTAAAAGTTGAATATACCTCAGGTCCTTCAGAGTCAATAAGGGCTTCCCACCAATACAAGGCGTCTGCTTTCAACATTGTTGTTCCATATAACACTTTATCTTCTTCCGCGCATTTACTGGTCTTAAATACAGCTTCAACCTCCTTCAGCCATCGCATTGCTTTTACTGGATCTCTGTCCCCTCCATAAGTGGGTGGTTTACAGCTTAAAAACATTTTATAATCACACTTTCTTGGTACTGATGTGACAATCGGTGCGATAGGCACTTCGTTTTCAAGGGTAGGGTCTGGTATTGCTGTTTCCATATGATGAGTCTGGTTAAACATGGCTTGAATATTTTCCTGAAGTCTTCCTATTTCAACCGCTAGATCGTCTCTCGTAACAAACTCCGTGCCTAGCCCCTGTACACTGCCCCCTGTCCTACCTCTGCCTCTTTCTCCCCCTCTTCCCCTTCCTCCAACTGTTTGTCTCGTTCCACTTGCCATTCTGTTGATTCAAACAAGGTTAATATACACATAAGCACATACCCCATATAATAAAGTATTCTGGTTCAAACATGTACCTGTAAGATCATAATTACACGGGCCAGGTGTAATCTGAAATTACCTTACATGATGTTCCTTCTACCTTTTTATATTTGACATCCCAAGGTTCTATAATAATAAGGACATCCTACTTCGCATGCAGTTTAAGTCTAGGTACAGATACTAATACCTAAATCCCTTAAACTAAGGCTCTGATACCATTTGTAACATCCCTTAATCCCAACATACAAGTTTCATATAATTCACCACAAAATAACATATCATAATCCAAATACGGTCCCTTAAATTCTACAATTTGGTCTTTCAGTACAAACTTTTTCGAATAAAGTAAAATACATAACAACTACTAATTATAACTGAAATCTTCATAATCATTCAACATCCACAAAAGCTAAACATGAGAAATCCTATCATAGTCTTTTGTTTGCTCCTTGACCTGAAATACATATTTTAAAATAAAAATGAGGGTTAGACCTTGAGGTCTAGTGAGAAAAATCCCCGTTAGTAAAAGAGAACATTTGCACATAATTCACGTAAGAATACCAAATATGACTCATGCATCATGTATCTTTCCATCTCTATCTCTTTTCTTTTCCTTGGCCATATTAATTGGTAGCAAGCCAATTAATTACTTTACACCGCTGTACTAAATACTGCCAACACCACTGTCCCTTTGTACAGCCAACTTTCACCGGTCCTAAGCCCGGCCAACTAGTACTCATACAAAGTAATATTCATATAAACACTATATGCACCATATTACATTTAATCACATATATGTGTTCCATTTGAAAAACATTTCAAATAAAAACTCACCTTGTTTTTATCACAAAAACCCTTCCAAGATAACTCACGTACGTCGATCTTTCACCAAATCTGAAATCAGATAAAATACCAAATATCTCTTTTAATACTTAAACTTACAAAATTCCCAACTGAAATCGCAATGAACAGTACCAAGTCTCAATCTCCTATGGCGATTCCACTTTGAAGTCGCAACCCCTTATTGCGATTCCACCCTGAAGTCGCAACCCCTTATTGCGATTCCACCCTGGAGTCGCAACCTACTATTGCGATTCCACCCTGGAGTCGCAACCAACTACTGCGATTCCAAACTCGAATCGCAATCAACTACTGTGATTTCAAGCCAAGTCGCAAACGACCATTGCGACTTCAATGCCAAGTCGCAACCAACTGTTGCGACTTCGTTGAATGTCGCAGTCGTCTATTGCGACTTCGATGAATGTCTCAGTCTACTGTTTCATCCTAAAACCCAGATTTTTGCAGTTTTAAGCTATGCATGTTGCTATAAAGATGCAGTTATGATTAAGACTATAAACATAACCTAACCTAACCTTAAGCTCAGATTTCCCAAAACACCCCTTTTTAACAAAACCCACCAAGAACTTAACTATAAACCTCAAGAACACTTTAGAGAATTAAAACACATATAAGGTATGAATTGTTTACCTGAATCACTTCAGTTTATTCCCTGAATCACAGCAACAAACTTCTTAATCTTTTCCTTCTTCTTCCCTTCAAACTTTCTCTCGATTTCTCTCTCTCTCTCTCTAACCGATTGCACACACACACACTAATACTTGAATATACTTTGAATAACTAAAAGAGAAGACATCATCTTCATTTTCTCTTGTTGGAGTCGGTTGTGGTATACAAGGTTAGCAAAAAGACCAATTAAACCCTAAACTTTACTCTTTTGGCAAAACTTACCCCCAAACTTCCAAGTAACAAGTAAAACTTATCCCTTATCTCCTAATTCCATAAAATACTAACATAAAGACTTATAAAATTCCAAATTTAATTTAGATAAAAAAACCTGGTTATTACAATACTGTAGATGTCACTTAGCTTCTCATCATCCATATCTAATGCAATCTGAAGTTGCACGGAATAAGAATCCCATTCAGGAAGGAGGTTCTTTACAAATTTGTAGTTTATTTCTGACTCTGATATGTTAACACCATTCCTCCTTAGATCATTTAATATGATGTTGAATCTATTGTAAGATTCCCTTAATGATTCACCCTCTCTAGCTTTGAAACCTTCGTAGGCATTGATACTTTGATTCCTTTTGGTCTTCAAAGGTTTCTGAGATCCTTCCAATTGTCTTTCTAGCTCATCCCTGATTTCTTTGGCGGAATCTCGACTATCCACTCGGTTGTAGATATCGTTTGGAATTGCCATAGTCTGATATGTCAAAGCTTGTTCATCAATATCCATTAACTCCTTGTCTTGTTCGTTGAAGTATTGTTACTCTTTGTAGATTTTCCTTGGTGCAATATAAGGAGTTGTGGCTGTAGCTGCAACCGCATCAGTCATGATATATGGTCTATGAGGTCCATCGATGATTGACTTCATAAGATCTCTGTTCTGATTGTTTAAAAACTGAACCATCCTCTTTTTCCATTGAGGATATTCATCGGTTTGGAGAACTGGAGGCTTCGATTTCGATCCCATACTTAAAAGATCTCTAGACATCTTCACAAATTGCTAGATACTGGATCTTTCAGAGATTCAAACAGAAAGTGTATGAAATACACTTAGAAAAACATTTCTTGCTTTCTGAAAACGTTTCGGATCCAACTGTATACAATCAAACTTTTCGGATGAAACTTTTCGGACTCAACTAGATGCGAATTCTAGACTTTTCAGAATAAAAGGATCCGAAAACAAAACTTTTCGGATTAGGTACAATCCGAAAACTACAACTTCTCGGAACAAACATGATCCGAGTTCTGAACTTTTCGGAACAAACGGATCAAAATCCTTGACTCCTCGGTACAAAAACAATCCAAATACTGAGCTTCTCGGAACAAAGACAATCTGAAAACTTCACTTTTCGAATCAATGGAATACGAACTCTCACTCTTTTCGGATCTAAGACAGTACGAATTCTACACTTTTCGGATCTAACATAATCTGAAATCTGATACTTCTCGGATTAGATGAATGCGAATTCCCCACTTTCCGGATCACTTGTAATCTAAAATCCACACTTGTCAAGTTACCCATAATCCGAAAACGACAAGATGAATGTTCTGAGAACCTTTGAATGATCCAAGAACTATATGAATGATCCGAAAACTTTAGATCATCCGAGAACTTAACAAAAAATCACAAATTCTACCATATCTTTTTCAATTGTTAAACAAATTTGATAATTCTTGTACAGATAGATTCGAAATTCGATTTCGCACAGTTTTCTAGTTATTACAAACTTGGGATTCGTCCAAAAAGATCAATTTTCGATCCAAACACCGTGAACCAACTTTTCGAACAAAGAGTTTCAAGAATCCCAAAATTCTTGAAATCTGGACAGAATTAGGTCACAAATCCTGAAGCAAATGTGTTCATGAGTAGAAATTGAATGCCAAGAACCTAAAATCTAATACAAAAAGTCCAAATCACAGAAAATTCGAAATCCTCAATAGAACAGTATCCGAAAACCTTCAAGAACAGTCAAGAAATCTTCAAAATTCTATATAATCTGCTTGAAAATCTCTGTTTAGCTCTGATACCAAATGTAATACCCTAATCTAGCAAATGTAATCAAAGTATGAAGGTAAATCTAGAGAGAGAAAGTGGTATGTCATTCATATATTCAAAGTGTAAGTACAAATGACAAAAGGTTCCAAATTAACAAAAGAAACTTTCCTTATATAGTAGGGTCATGACAAATCCATGCCTCTACTAGGAAGTCAAACATGAATGACAAAGTTAACTTGACTTGATAACTACATAGAACACCCTAACAGCGGTGGTAGAGAGTGTAGTGGAGGTGGATGGAGATTCCATGACAAGAGGTGGACCACCTCCAATGCGGGGTGGTATTTGCTTAAGGCGTATGGTTCGGTCGCCATCGGAGTTGGTACTTTCGGAATCAGACGAAGAGTGGTGGATTATCGGTGATTATGGTTCATTGGTTTATGTATCTTCATCTCGAAGGAGAAGTTGCTCAGTGATTGCTGGGACATCGTGTAGGGATGATGATAGATCGGCAGTTTGAGTGGGGATGGTTCGGGTTGTTGAGGTAGAAGCAGGTGGTCGGGGTTGTCGGCTGGTGGATGGAGCGGTAAAAGGTTGGGTTTGGTGGCTTGTACCAGCACGCAAGTCTACAACACCGCCCACGCCAGTTCCCCTTCCTATATTTTCTGTCACCGCACCCCGTCCGGTAGCCCCAACTACTCGGACTCTCCCTCCACGAGTTCTTGGACCCTCACGTCTCTCGGGTCGCGCTCTTGGGGAGGTACCTCCGGCCTTGACTAGACCATAGAAGCGTCTAATCCTAACTCTCGTCTATATGCTAAAAGACTCGGTGCTATAGGACGTGTGTAGGCCAATAGGGCGTCGGATAAACGCATGGGTTATGCATTGGAAGGATTTCGAATTACCAGATATCGTAGGTTAAATGAGGAACAAACCTGGTGGTTGGGTCTACGAGGAATAGCTGCATTGGCATCCATATGCTGATGAATGGCCACTTGAAGGAATCAGATGAATGAAATAAAATGGCATTGCTTTTTTCGACCGTTGTCCTGAATATTCTGAACCAGTTCGTGCCAGATCATGCTCGCGAAGTTGACATATCTGTCGAAGGCAACGGCGTGAAAGATACGGAGGAACCACTGCACTGATCTATTCCTTTCCACTTTGAGGATAGGCACCGGTGGATTATTATTAACATCGTGTACCACACCGGTGGCAGGTACTTGCGTTTGAACGTGGAGGGAGGTTCAGGGCATTGGTGTATCCTAGTGATCGTATATCGTCACATAGGACATCATCGCTGTCGTATGGATCATAGCCTTCGCGTCCGTTGGAATTAGGTGCTGAAGCTGGAGTAGCTGACGAAATTTTTCAGGTGTAAGAGCGAACGGGAAGTTGTCAATGCGAGCCTCGATACGTTGACTGTTTTCAGTGGTGACTACACGGATGGTGTGCCACACTTGTTGCCGGTACAGTTTGGATATGACCGTCGTGGCGGTTAGGGCGTGTTAGAGAGGATGGCCAGCAAGAATGTCGACGACGACCCGATGTTGGGGTCGAAACTCACTGGTATCGAGGTGATGATTGTTTCCCCCGATTTCAAGAAACTCGTCTGAGGGAAGCAGAGCATTGTCGGCTGCCTCATCAATGAAGTGATCGGGATTTATTGCGCCACGATTCGAAGAGTGAGGTTGTCGTCGGCCACTGTAGTACCTGAAAGGCAGAGTGTTAGAGTTCAATGGTCGTTATGGATTGTAACTATGTACCTCATTTCCGATCTGCTCTCCAAGTAAATAACGAGAAACGGATGAATGTTAACCGCAATAGGTTGGTGTGTGGCATAGAACCTAATACAAATATTCACGTGGTAGGGATCCGGATGACATGCAAAACGGATAGGACCGGTATCCGAATAGGGTGGGCCCGGATAAAATGGTATCCGGGTATGGATACTTTCTGGATAGCTTGGAGTCCGAATGAAGAATAAAACTGGATGAGAGACTTATCGGATGTGAGACTTACCGGAATGAATAGGTACCCGGAAACCGTGGTTACCGAATATGTTGGTCCCGAAGGGTTATACAAGTTAGTAGAAGGGGGGGGGGGGGGGGGTTGAATACAAACACAAATTTTTATCTTTAAAATTGTTTATTGATATATATATATCAAACAATTTACAGTTTGTTTCGGAATAAGATCAAGTTAAAAACCTAAACTATAAGAATCACACAGAATTCTTGCATTAAAGTTCAGCTCTCGCTGAAGCCTTTTACTTGAAACTTCGTGTGAAATGGACAAGTCTTGTCTTCGCTGATATCCGCATCAGGTCACTAGTAGACTTAATCACTCGTTCATCAGGTTGGTTTTCGATTTCAGATTTGAACTCAGTTGTCGCGAGTCTTATCTTCAGGGATCATAAGCAAACAATTACTTTCAGCGATCATTAGTGAGGCTGAACATGCTCAGGCTCACTGATGTACAGGTACCGCTGAAGTATACATTTAAGGACAGTAGTTTCTCATCAGTGATACTAAACAGACTTGGTATATTTTCTTAGATGGTGAAACTCTAATACATATTGTTTACTTACAATTTTCACTAAGTAATTCTCAGAGTCATTATCAAATCACTGAAGGGTTTGGATCAACAATCTCCCCATATTTGATGATGACTAAGCAATAAAGGAAAATTGCTAATTTAAAAACATAAGGATAAAAAGGACTCATAAATACGTGTCCCATTTACTGTTTTCAGGGATATTTTCTAGTACTGATGGAGTAAAGTACTTCATTGAAATTTTTCATTAACTTCGTAAACAAGATTACAAGGGAAGTGGAAAAATTATAAGTACAATGAAAATATGTACAAGTACAAAAAGTTACAAGCTGATAAAATAAAAGAATACAAAAGGTGATTCTATCAACTATTTAGGTTCTCCCTTGAAGAGAAGTTCATCAAGGGTGTCAGTCTGTGGAATCATCCAATCAGGGACTGTTACTCCCTGATCCCGTCTTCGTTTGGCTTCACGGTAGATCTGGGGCTTGATGAATCTTCCATGGAATGAGCGATCACACTAATACAAGAGGTCTCCGAGTTGTTCGATAGGAGCGATGGGTAACTCAGATATGCTTTGAAAGCATTGGCGACCATAGTAGTCATGAAAAATATGCCATAAGGTTTACTGACTACCTTTCCAGCTACGAAATCTTCAACGGGAGGCAGTGAGATGTCAAGTCCTGAAAGATCAGCATCTGGACCAAGTACAGCTTCACGAGAAAAGTCAACACCAGTCTCGTTCCTTATGACAGGGCCTGAAGATGATGAAGGCTTTTTCTTAGGAGCGGTTCGTTTTGGTTTGATGGCTGGAATATGCAGACTATTAAAAGCATGTAGGTTCCCAGATTCACCTCTTCTCATACAAACAGAAAGATCAAAGATAGCGGAAGCATAATTATAAGATGATGCTTTCTTTATAAAACATTAGGGGGAGATTGTTAGCTTAAATTAGCCCCTAATTTAAAAGAATGTTTTATAAATAAATTTTAATAGGGCTTTATAATTAGCTTATGGGCTTTTAGCTAGTTATATGGGCTTAGCCCTTTTTATCTTGTAAATGGACCCTTTATAAAGACATTCTTTTAAATTAGGGGCTAATTTAAGTTAACAATAATAATATTGTTTGTGTATGAGTGATTGTGTGTAGCATAAAACATGAGAGAATAACAATATGATGAACAGTAATTGATAACAATATATTGAATAACAAACTGCTCTTATATTGAAATATGAATAACACCAAGAACACTTTCTTGTGTGTGTATTCTGAAATCTCTCATGCTACTGATCGTACACTAGAAGTGGAATGGAATTGTGCAGTGATAGCGCTCTCACAATTCTAGTAACGATGCTTACAATTATCGACAATTTGTGTGTTCCACTAACGTTCTATTTATATCCCGGTAAAGCAATAGACAGTGTACTATCAAACCCTGTGATGACACGTGGAAAGCATGTCTTCGTCCTTTTAGGGTTGACGTGGAAAGTGCGGACACTTGTCTATCACTTAGAGATTTCTACGAGACTTAGGCTTCACAAAGGTCTTCATTCACCAGAGGTCATATGCCAAAGCTCTGAAGGTCTTCTGGCGAACTGTTCTCTGATAGACTTATCAGAGATCTTCTGCCAGAGCTCTGACGATCTCTGATGGTCTTCTGTTTGTTCTTCTGCTAAGTATTTAGCTTGATCTCTGGCGTCCTGTTCTCTGACGTCCTTATGACTTGTGATATTTTCAGTACTTTTACAAAGGCATACTTGGGGCTAACAATCTCCCCCTAAGTATTGAAAATTCAAACTATGCTATGTTTATAGAGATTAAGCAAAAATGAAGACAAAGAGGAGAAAGTCATCCTCTGTAAAAACGTTTACTACTTTCAGAATATGATTACATTACAAAGCAAAGAAAGATAGTAAAACTAGTCATAATAGTCTCCTCTAAGAATTCTGTCAAATCTCATAATTAAGTCCCTGAATTCTAGAGTAAGAGTTAGACGCCTAACAAAACTATTGATGACTTATGGAGGGCACTTGGAGCTTGGGGGTCTCTCTTGTACGATCTTTCGTAAATACTTCAGAGATTGTGAGGAGTACTTGTGGGCTTCTGCAGATCTGATGGCTTTCTTAATACCTTTATGTCGGCAAATAAATGCCTCTGGATTAGCTGAAAGTGATCCTGTAGGGTAGTTTTCAAAACCCACAAGGCTCTCATCTGGAGGTCCAATGCTCAGTTTATCCATCTCTGTTAGAGCACTTTTATAGTTATCAAGACAATATTATTTTCTCATGTAGCTTCGTAGTATGAGGCATGTACTTTTCATGCCCTACTATATAAGGAAGGTTCATTTGTTATGTTTGTAGGCTTTTGAGTCATTTGTACTTTCACACTCAATATATGAATGACATATTTCTCTCTAGATTCTCTCTATATTGTGATTATACCATAGCAACTCGCAACACTCATAGCAAGTTCTCGCATCCTCCTACAAACAACAGTTCTCGCATCCTCCTACAATCACAGAACTCGCACACTACACTTGATCAGCATAGTTCTCGTATCCTCTTTCAACCATAGTTCTCAGAACTCGCATCCTTCTACATGTGAGTTGTCCATTTTCATACCCTTGTGTTGCGAGTTGTTCAGAACTCGCATCCTCCTTCATGCGAGAAGTCCAGAACTCGTATCCTTCTACATGCGAGTTCTTTAGTCCTTTTCATGTTTGTTGCGATAAGTTCATGTATGTGTGTGTGATGCGATAAGTTCATGTCTGTGTGTGAGATAAGTTCATGTCTGTGTGTGTGATGCGATAAGTTCAGAAAATTCTTTAAAAGGTGATTTTTGCCAAAATTAACTGTTTTAGAACTGTATTTTCAAAACAACAGTTCACATGGCTGAAAATCAAGAGGAACAAAGCAAAGTACAAGGTTTTGGTGAACATGTACCAATTATTCCTGAAGCAACACCAGAAATTCCACTTCCATCAACCCGATCTGTACATCCATCTTTCACCGACGGAAATCCATATTATGCCATAATCCATCCAGAAAATTATGTTGAAATCAAGCCAAACAATCACCATGTTGACTTTGATCATATCAACATACATCCGGTGGTCAAAGAAGTCCCGAGGAATCATCCGTTGGTATATGCATTGACTCACCTGAAAAGTTAATGTAGTATCTCTAAAAGTCAAAGCAGAGTTTCAATTATGAGATGCCATTACTGGAAGGGTTCATCGGATACGCAAATCAGTATGCTGAAAGTATTATAGAATATAGAGAGTCTATGGTCCGGCCAGAACCGGAGGGACATACCCCGGACTCAACCCCTAGGAGAGAGGCGCCAGTGAGGGTTCAGGATGCAAGGGCTACTGAATGGGGAGCGTAGAGGGAAAATCCTGAGAGGGGAACTGGTGGGGGTCAGCAATCCGTACCTGAAGATACATGGTTGTCGTCTCTAGACACACAATTAGACAACTGTGTAGTCCAAACCACCGAAGAGTTGCTTCCCAAACATGTTGGAAGAGCTCCTTCGGTTGAGTATTCTGATGATGGTACAGATTCTGACAACGCGTCTGATTCTGCGGAGGAACATGAGGTTTAAGATGATAATGATGATGATGATAATGATGACAATGATGATAATGATGATGATTATAATCAAGATGGTGCTGATAATGATAATGATTTTGGTAATGTTGCGAATTTTCTGAGTTTTCCACGTATGACTTCACCTGCTGATGTTGATTTGGAGGATATTAATATTGATGATCTACAGGAAATGACTCATCTTGATGATGAGACTGTGGGAGCTATAAGGAGAACCGATGGAGCTTTAGTTGAAAATATATGTGAGCCTCTGAGGGTGAGTGAAGTCATAACCTACTATTCCAGATGGGCAGCCACATCCACCACCAGATCTCATGTGTTGGGATCAGGTGTTGAAAAAGACGTTAGTAGCCCACTAACGTATTCGCACACCCCAGCCAGCCATTCGGCTTCCTCTCAACAGGAAACCGTCTCATTTTCTCATGGGGCTTCAGCATAACTTCTATCCGGCTCTTACTTGGAGAGTTCGGGTATTGAAACAGATAGACACCCTCCCTGGTCCTCGACCTTCAGTTTTGCACCTGTATCGAGTCTAGAGTATGTTGCTAATTTACTATCTTCTTTGGCTAGGACACTTTTTGTTACTACTGACGGGAGTCTTAGTACCCCGTCCGGAACACTCAGAGTAGATCCTTCTATAGGACTATGAGGACTGTGTCGAAATCCTACCAGTGCTAATATCACGCCAACACTGAACGTAGGTCATACGGTTGATTCAACTGTTATGTCAATGGGTAACCTAAGTGGTCCCGGAAGTGATTTACCCGTCTTCGTGACAAGGAAAGAGCTCGACGGCGCCTTAAAGGCTGTTGAGGAAAGTGTGATCAAGGAGATACAAGAGGTCAAATATTTATTGAAAGGGAAAGGGCCGATGATTGATGAGCCCGAATTGCCTCCGCCTCCACCCTCAGTTACACCAGCTCAAGTGCCTACACATGATTTATCTATTGATGAGCTAAAGGATTTGTTTTATCAGTCCTGAAGATCAGCAAAGCAAGAATTTGATGTCACTACTTGAGAACTTTCAACCCCGACAACAACCACCTCCACCTACACATAGTACTGTTACATCCACGGAGTTTAATTCTTTCAAGACAGAGGTTGTGCAAAACCTAAGCGATATGAAGAAAGTTATGGATGAATTGGCAAAGCAAGTGTCCATACTGAATTAGAATTGCAAAGTACAGGCACGGGGTGTTAGATAAGACATGATCAGGATCCCGATGATCATGTTCATAAGGTGGAGAGGAGCAAGAAACAAAAAACTGATTCAGAGACTCCAAGTCTGGGTAAAACTATATCCACTACATAAGATGTTTGAATCTGGACCTATGGGCGAAGAAAGTGGAAAGCAAATTGTTTTGTATGTGGATCCGAACGTTGAACCGACGGTTGAAAAGCCCGAGGTAAATGAGGAGGAGATAAGGGAGGTTGTTGATAATTTTGTGGAAATTGTGGGGATTATTGATGTAAGTTCAGATGATGAGAACGTTGAAGGAGGAAATGAATATGATAAGTTTTGGAAAGTCAAGGAAGAGACAGAAAATGTGTTGATGATTACTGATGGATCAATAGATCAAGAGGTTGAGTTTAGTACATATGAGGTAGATTTTCTGACACAGATTTTTGGGTCAAGTACACCTGAAGACATAGTTGTTAACCCCATTCACTCACCTGAACCTATATCCAGTACCTTGATTCCATCTCAACCTGAAACCACAACTCTAACTGTCAACCTTAGACAACCAAGCACAACTCAAACCAAAATCCCATCTCCTAAATTTATTCCTATTCATCATGATTCTCCACCAACCCCTGAACCATTCTTTGAAGAAACCAAACCTGAAATTTCTGAACCACCTATTGTACATCCTGTTAATCCTTCACCTGACCAAGTTGGTCCTTCTAATCCTTCTACAACTGACCAACCAGCCCCTTCTTCTTCCAGAAACAAAAGACTGTATGAACTGGAACAGAGACAAAGAACCTTATATCTGAGAACACCTTTCTGAGGAGACTTAAAGAAGACTGTTTGTTCATCGTATCAGAAGGTTGAATCCCTATGCTGTGTTGGGGATTAGTGATCAGTCAGAGGCATATAAATTTGAATACGTCTACTTTCTGAGAGCAAAGTTTCAGAAAGAAAGGTTTGTGAAGAGTAAGAAGCTTATTGTGACCATCAAGGAGGTTTATGCTAAAATGTTTTACAAGATGTGGTATCTGGTCTTTGTGGTTCAGAAGCAAGACTGAAAAAATTACACTTTCACCGAAGTTGATTTCTGTCATCTCACCATTGAAGATTTTGAAACCTTGTACCATCATTTCAGAGATCTTCAAATCAGAAAAGACAATGTGATCATTACTCTTAATGCCATAAAGAGATTTTTGAGAAGGCACATTTTGTATACTCAGTGCCATGACTTCTAGATGGGATTGGAAAGTGATCAGCGAATGGTGAATCTGATAAGGCCTAATCAAGAGAAGAGGGGATTGATGAGAATGCCTTTATATGCAGTGATTGGTGAACCTGAGTTTGGAATTGTATTTAGAAATGAAAGAGGGGAGAAGATATTCATACGAATCAGTGAATTGGCTAAGTACTCAGATTGTACACTAAAGGTTATCAAACTGCAGCTAGAACAGAGGCTTAAGAGACATGATGAAGAAAGGAAAATTACTTGGATGTCTACACCGGATAGAATTCTTCTAGTTAGAGCTATCAACGAGATTGATGACAGAATGAATTTCAGAATGGCTATGAGAAGGATTGAAACATATCTTGGGGTCCGTAGAAGAAGAAGACCGTTCCTGCCTTGATAACTAAGGGGGAGATTATTAGAGAACTTTTGTAGTTATCAAGACAATATTACTTTCTCATGTAGCTTCCTAGTATGAGGCATGGACTTGTCATGCCCTACTATATAAGGAAGGTTCATTTGTTATGTTTGTAAGCTTTTGAGTCATTTGTACTTTCATAATCAATATATGAATGACATATTTCTCTCTAGATTCTCTCTCTATATTGTGATTATACTTTGCTAGATTGAGGGAACAATAATCTCAAAATCGATTCCATGCTGAAAGTCGATTTTGGTTCTGAGGTTCACGTGCTCTTCCATGGCTAGCAAGACTTCAGTGCGTGCAGTTTTGGCAACTTTGTATCTGTCTGTAATGTTTAGGCAGTAGGCATGCAGAGTTAGATGGTCATAGGGATTGAGCAGAACGAGATCGTTGTCATTGAACATTTCATGCGTTTTATCGCTGAGTTCAACCATGTGGATGTGATATACAACTCTGTTGAAGGAAAAGGAATTCATGTCTATCCTTAGTATCTTTTCAAAACCGAAGGATGTGTTTATCCTACCAGAGACGTTGGTCTTTCTCCTTATGAATCTGCTTCTATCATCTGACAGCTTGCTTGACTTATTTGGATTCAGATACGGATTGATTGGCACTACATTGACTGGAATCAGGTTTTCTTCAGCATATAAGAAGGCAAAGGTTTCCTCTAGAGATGGTAGAGTGTGATCTGGTTTGGTGGATGGTTGTTGTGGAAGTGCATCAGCAGAAGGCTCTTCTAATATCTTTTCCATTCCTTTATCAGCGCTTATCTCTGATGTGTTTCCTTCTGCTGGAATCTTTGTAGTGGTTCCTTCTGTCAGGATGTCAAGAAATTCTGCTATATCATTCTGGTGTTGATCGTGGATCATCATGGTTGTGGTTGTGTTGGGTGGTTGGTTTAAGAATTCTTCAGGAGAGGATGGGTTTGTCCTCTCTGGTTCATTCCTTGGGGATTGGAGTGGGTATCCATAAGAATGGTTTCTAGTGGTAGTTCTACAGAGGTGGAAGTTTCTGCTGGGGTCTTGAGAGGTTTGTCTTTGAACATGTAGTCTATGCTCTCCCCCTTTTTGTTGATTAGACTCCTCTGCATCACCGATGTTGTCTTCAAAGTCAGAGAGCTCTGGTGTAGCCTTAAGAGAGTCTGGGTCAATAAACTTGGCCCGTTTTGGAGACTCTTGCACCAGAGGTTTCTTCTACAGCTCTCTTCCCAGATACAGTTCCCGCGACGACATCATAAAAGATAGCAACTGCCTTCTTCAGAACGTCTTCTAGTTCAGCAGCAGCAGATCTGACCTCTTCCACTTGGTATTCAAAATTGAATTTGTGGGTGTCCAGAGTTTCTTTAATACTTTTCTCTGTAACCTGGGCTTTACCCACAAATTTCGAGGATATGGTCATCATACGACTTAGAATCTCTCTTCTGAAGTCACCCATGTGGCCAATAGTCATTGGTCGATCGTTGGGTCTTGGGACATTGACAGAGATGGGAGTTGGTATATCAGCAGTCTGTGCAGCAGAGGATGAGGGTAGATCTGTGAGTGCAGCAGAGACAGAGTTTTTGATCACCTCTGTCAGAGTTCTGATGTTTTCCTCTGACAGAGTGACAGAAGGCGCGGCTCTGGAGATATTTTCCTTGTGATTTTCAGCCAGTTGTGTCTTCAGAGCAGAGATCTCTTCTTTCAACTTCTGGTTCTCCTCTGTGCTCTTCCTCTCCCATTCTTCAAATTTCTTGGAGGTCTCTGTAAGCTGAGTTTGGACATTTTTTAGCTCATTTTGCAGAGAGATGTTCTCAGTTCTCTTCTGTTCCTCCACACCTGTATTGATAAGTGTATACTCATTCAAGGAGGTTCTAATCTCATCACAAAAACCATTGAACTCTGTTTTTGTGGGAAGATCAAAGATGAGAACATTGGAAACAACATATGTTTCCAATTGAGCCTCGAGTTCAGAGGTGCCTTCTTTCAGAGCTGTTTTGGCGTTGACACTGGAAGGACTTCCACCTTATCCTTGATGTTCCCTCTGAGAAGATACATCTCGGGGTGTTCTGGTTTCTTCAGATCTCTCATCCTCAGAATCCGAGAGATTGAAGTAAATCCCTGTGATACTAAGCTTTCAAATTGCCTCTAAGTTAGGCAATATCTACGGGTAAAACGAAAGTTACCCAGGGACCTAAGTTGTTCCTCTTTACAAAGATGAGCCACAGAGGAATCATCATGTGTATGGGCCATGTCGATGTCCTGGGGCGAATGGACATCACTACCAAAAATAGCTTCCCCGGTTCTGTGCATCTCAAAGGCATGAAGAGTTTCCTCTGAGCGGTTTAGCTGGTTAGGGTTCGAGGTGTGCACCTATGGTTCAATGTCCATATGGTCTAGATCACCATGGACAGATGAAGTGCTTGCAGTGTGAGTTGGAGAAGGTGTCCTAAAATACACATATGTGTTCTTTCAAACATCTTCTTCTATTCTCTTTGGACTCTCGGTTTCTAGTGGGTTAGAAAACTCAAGGATCTCACTCTCTAGCTTAGTACTGTCAGAGGAGGACGATCTCTCTGCCCCTCCTTCTGCAGCATCATCTTCTCCCTCTGCGACAACCTCCTCTGAGGATGCTTTGTCATCAATTTCATTCTCTATCTCCATTTCTCTCTCGGAGGTAGCCCCTCTGTGGGTACTCTAACCTCTGGTCTCTCTTCCTCTGCCTCACTCTCAGGGGATAAATCATACTCAAGCTCAGGTTCTTGAGGTTGGGCAGCGTGTCTATAGTTTCTAATGGCTAGAATCAGGATGGATAAGATTTAGCATAGTCCTGGGGACTCTGTGAGTAGAGGGATACGTACCAAAAATTATAGGTCTGAAGGATGACATCGTCTAGACTGTTGTTGGTGCGCCTTTTTGCGTGAGCTGGAGAGTATCAAATGCCTCTCTGATGGCTAAGATGATGAGTTTGGGAAATCTGATCGTCTTCAGATTCTTGTCTTCTCCCACTCTTTTGCCTCTTGTTAGAGCACTGGCCTTTAAGGTTACAACACTCAGAAGTTTTTTGTATAGGATGGTGGCATAGTCGTAGTTCCTCTGGAAGTAAAGACCATACATCATAGTCATGATTTCATAGTTGGTTTGGTCTTGGCTTCCAGTTTTGCAGGTCAGGGTCCTGTTTAAGGCTGAGAACATAAAGTTCCATAGGGGTGGGAATCTGCTTCTTTTGAAGACACTAAGTTTCTCAAGATTTTCATTGTAGCCCATAAACTTAATGAACTCTCGTAGGATTGGTTGTTCAGGTGCTATTTCATATGTTGGGATTCCTAGTTCCTGTGGGGTTTTAAGTTCGAATAACCTTCTGATGGTTTTGGGATGAATACGAATAGTCTCTGCTCCTGCATTTGGTCCAGCATCAACTTTACCAATGATGCCATTTCTTTCTTCAACAAACTGGCAAGTGGTCCACCATTGTTGGACGTAGAGTTGTGGCATATTCTCGTCGGCTTTGGTTAGGGCTAGAAAAAGTTCTGAGTGACGAAAGAACTCAAGGATGATGTGGTACATGGGTTCATACAGGCCTGTGTTGATGGATAGCCTGTAGTTGTTTGCATTGAAAACATAGGGTTGGATGATGATTTGATCGACATGGGCAATCCGGCTTGATTCTGCGGAGTCTTCTTGTGCCATTGTTGCAGGTTTAAGAACTTGAAGAACAATGGTTTGTGGATTTGAATATGAGAGGGAAAATTTTAGGTATTCGAAAGTTAAGAGAGCGTAAAGAGTGAAATGGATTTTCAAATGGATATTTATACTCGAATAATTCTCAGGGATAACCATTGTAGGCACTGTAGGCACTTGAGTGTCAGATAGTGGAAAGTTTTCTATAGTGGAACGTGGGAACAACTAATGGTCAGTTGCCCAATCGAAAAATGTCATGTGTATATCGGATCTGACAACTTTTCTCATATGGAACCGTCACGGTTAAAGATTGGTGACTGACATGTGGTTGAGGCTAAAAAATAACCCGCACTTCTGATGACCAATATCAGAGAAAGTATAAGGCATCAAGAAATGGCAGAGCTCTGTTGGAACTCTTTGCACATCCTTGCCTCTGTTGAGTGATATCTGACATTCATTCAAGTAACCCAGTTTCTCAAGATGTTTCACCTTTACCCTAAAATCATTTCCAAATCCTATTTCTGATGAGGAAAATAATCAGAGAACTAATACAACAGATGTTTCTCTGAGGAGTCACAGAGCTCTGATGTTTACGTCAGAGGCTCTGGTGAATTCTCCAGTGACCTGATTCAGAGTATAAGTTCAGAGATATAATCAAAGATCTTTTCATCAGAATAGGTTTTCCCCTTCTCCAAAAAGTTGTTCTTTTTTATTATCAAGCCAAGTCATGAAGATTTGATATTTTTTGACTTGCTCCCCTTAAACAATGCTTATTTTCTTTTTAAGCTCCCCCTAAACATATGAGCTTATTCAAAGATTTAGCTTCTGAGCTCTCCCTTGATTTATGCAACTTTTGAAAGAGTTTATGAAGATTATTATGAACAAGAGAGTTTTAGATGGACATAATTGAAACTCTGAAAGAAACAAGAAAATATTGAAAAACTATACTGGCAGAGCTCTGAGGTAGACATCAGAAGCTCTGTTGATATGATCCGCCTAACTACTCTGTCAGAGCTCTGAGATGGATGTCAGAGGCTCTGATGATTTTACCAGAGTTTTGGAGGACATGTTCAGCATACCCATCTTGCTGATTAAGAAATTGAATCTCCTTTCATCAAGGGCTTTTGTAAACAAATCAGCAAGTTGGAAGTCAGTTGAAACAAAATAAATTTCAATAGTCCCTTTTTCAACATGATCTTTGATAAAGTGGTACCTTATATCAATGTGCTTTGTCTTGGAGTGCTGAACTGGATTTGCTGTAATTGCTATTGCACTCTTGGAGTCACAGAGAATTGGAACTTTGTTGTACTCCAGTCCATAGTCTCCGAGCTGTGTTTTCATCCATATGACTTGGGAACAACAACTAGCAGCATCAACATATTATGCTTCTGCTGTAGAGGTTGACACACAGTTCTGCTTCTTGGATGTCTAACTCGCCACCTTATCTCCTTGCAATTGACAACTACCAGAAGTACTCTTTCTATCATTCATGCATCCTCCATAATCTGAATCTGTGTATGCTACAAGCTCAAAACCAGAGTTAAAAGGATACCAGAGACCCATGAATTTAGTCCCTTTGAGATATTTGAAAATTCGTTTGACAACAGAAAAATGGGATTCCTTAGGATTAGCTTGGAATCTAGCACAAAGACAGGTTGCAAACATTATATCAGGTCTGCTAGCAGTTAATTACAGAAGTAGCCCTATCATGCCTCTGTAGTTCTTGACATCCACAGATTGACCCTGTGGATCATTGTCAAGTTTAACTCTAGTGGCAATAGGAGTTTTCATAGGATTTGAGTTATTCAGCTTTTACTTTTTCATAATATCATAGACATATTTAGATTGGCTTAAAAAGGTGCCTCTGATGGATTGTTTTACTTGTAAACAAAGGAAGAAAGAAAGTTCTCACATCATGCTCATTTTGAATTCACTTTTCATCAACTAAGAAAACCTGTTACGGTATTTTTCATTAGTAGACCCAAAGATAATGTCATCAACATATATTTGTATCAGAAGTATATATCATTTTTATATCTCCTAAAGAATAAGGTAGTATCCACAGTACCTTTTTCAAAGTGGTTGACCAACAGAAAATTTGACAGAGTTTCATACCAGGCTCTGAGAGCTTGTTTAAGGCCATACAGAGCTTTGTCTAGCTTGTACACATGATCTGGAAACTCTGAGCTTTCAAAGCCTGGAGGTTGTTGGACATATACTTCTTCATGTAATTTGTCATTTAAAAAGGCAGATTTTACATCCATTTGATAGACCTTGAACCCTTTGTGATCAGCATAGGCTAGGAAGATTCTGATTGCCTCTAGCCTAGCCATTGGTGCAAAGGTTTCATCATAATCAATGCCCTCTTCTTGGCAATATCCTTTTGCAACCAATCTTGCTTTGTTTCTGATGATTATTCCATCTTCATCTTTCTTATTCCTGAAAACCCACTTGGTTCCAATAGCTGCTTTATCTTTTGGAAGTGGAACCAAGGACCAAACTTTGTTTCTCTCAAATTCCAGAAGCTCCTCTTGCATGGCTTCAATCCAGTTTGGGTCTTCCAGGGCTTCAGTAATCTTCTTTGGCTCAATCATGCTTAGAAAGTTCACAAAGAAGGCTTCATTTGTTGTAGCTGACCTTGTCTTAACACCATCTTCAGCAGCACCAATAATCTGATAATGGGGGTGATCCTTTGTCCATCTGGTCATGGGAGCATGGACAAGAGGTGGTGTCTGTGCTTCTGAAAGGAAAAAATGATTGTCAGTTTGAGAGCTCTGAGGGTTGGCACCAGGGCTCTGAGGTACACTGCTCGAGAGAGTGGCTTCTTTGCTCTGAGAAGTACCAGTAGGGCTCTGAGAAGGTGATCTTTCATATATAGAATTTCTTCCAACATTGGTCAGTGGGGGTGATGATGGTTCTTGTTCAGGATCCCTTTCCTCTGATTGTAGTCTCTCATCTTCTCTCTGAACTTGACCTGTGGACAGAGAAGTAGATGGTGACGTATTTGACGAACCTGACAGAGATGTACCTGTTAGATTCTGTCCTTCAGAGCACTGAACTTGATTGCCTCTGGTGATGACTTCAGAGGAATCTTTATGATCAAATAAATCATTAAATATCATATTGATTGTTATTCCAGGATCAAACAAGACTATAGATAGAAATCTAGAGAGAGAAGTACGTCATCTATTACTCTCAATATGTGAACTATTCGATACAAAAGCTTAACACAAGGGTTTAAATACCCCTTGACTAGACAAAGTCAAAGTACACTTATTACAAAAGCATTACATAATAAGCCTTGATTACAACATAAAAGTAGCATTAACAATCTCCCCCTTTGTAATCAAGGGCGCTCGAATCTTCTGTGTTGACGATTCTTGCCAATAAAAATTTCCAAGAGTCTTAGAGTTTTCCCGGAAGTTCAACCCGAAATCTCTTCCTTGGATTCAGGATTTAAAAACAATTGAAAACAACAGTCTTTGGCTTTATTTGATCTTCAGAACTTTAGCATTACAGCTCTTTACTTTACATCACTTTGAACAAACTCCCTCTTTGAGCTGTCAGAAAATCAATTGAAGAAAATAGTTTAGAACAATCTTCGGTCTTTATCATGGCTTGTCAAAGTCAAATTGTCACAAAATCTTCAGATGGGGATCTGACGGAGATTTTCTTTATAAGATATGGAGAATTTGATTCTTCACACAAGGCACTTTGGTACTGAAAAACACAAATTTAAGAAAAATAGATCACAAAACGATCAATCGATTTTTCTTAAACTCTTGAAGAAGAATTCTCCCCCTTTTACTGTCTTTGAGACGGAATCTTCTTTAATCATTTACCCCCTGTCATGAAATTGAATCTTTGCCTTGAAAGCTCTTTGTCATGAAATTGAATTAAACATTTCTCCCCCTTTTTCGATGAAAGTGAGCATCATAATCATCGGAAAAAAAAACTTCTTCAATTTCAGTCACGTCTCGGAGTATCATGAACAATCTCCTTCTTAATTAACAATCTTGCTCCCCCTCAAACTAAAAATTCTGGAGCCATTTGTTTTCTCCCCCTGAAAATATGTTGTTAATCTTTTGAACTCACTCCCCCTCAGAATTAGCTTAACTTTTGAAATCGCTCCCCCTCAAAATCACACACAGTATAACTCCACACATCACAGTATGAAACATTTCACGTAAAACATCAGTTATGGAAACTGGAATATATTAAATTATATAACATAACTACTAACTATAGAATGTTTGAACACCGAACAAATAAAATTCAACTCAGTGAAATTAGACATGTTTTTCAAACAAATGACATCAAATGCATGTTTTTGGATTCAGAAACAAGTCATGCTTGCATATCAAGTTATAATTTGTTCAGTTTCAACCACTTATTAAATCTATTTGGTGTGCTAGCATGCGAAATATGATTAGCAACAACCAAATGTACTTCTGAAACCTATAAGAATACTTTGCTCTTACTCACACTATATGACGAAATCAGAATTTCCACAAATTTATAAGTTTATCGCGACATCGTAATTTCCCCAAGATTTAAGAGATGTGTGCTCATTGGCATCTTTTATTTTGTGCACATTGGCATCTTTTTATCAAAAAGGTTTATTAAGACTAAGATACACCGTAAACGTAACTTTCTATCTGGTTATATAGCAGGATTTGGATCAGCCAATCCCAGACCAGTTGGCCTTAGCGGCTAGGTGTCGAGCACCCCTTGGAACCTACTCTCCCAAACCAGAAAGGCTACATCGATATATCTTAATCCCATCTGTACCAGTAGAACATGGCTTTCTATCTGGTTCTATAGCAGGATTTGGGTCAGCCAATCCCAGACCAGTTGATCTTAGGGGCTAGGTAACGAGTACCCCTTGGGACTTAATCTCCCAAACCAGATAGGCCACAGGCACAAACTTTCAAACCTAATGAATTTTTTATTTTAATTTTTTTTATTGCATCTCAATCACTTGGTTATAAAACTTTGTGCTTCCCTCATATTTTCATTTTCATTCTTCATTCTGACAAATAGGCTTTGTGAGCATCGTATTCTTTATAAGTCTAGATTTACACAGTTTTGCGCATATATCAAAAGTTTCATTCATGTTTTGCTGACCTTTCGATTTATTTCAGAAGCGAAAGTTGAAGCAAATAAAACTCAGATATCACAAAACTACTTGTAAAATCACCCTTGACACACATTTTATTCATTGAATGAAAATAGAAATATTTTCACTTCATTGAATTAAATTTGTGAAGGTTCAAACTTTCAAGTTCAACATGCCGAGTTTTGATAAAAGAAAATTAAAGCGCTTTTCATCCAATGCCTTGGTGAAACTATCGGCAAGTTGATAGTCAGTAGGTACGAAATATAATTCGATTGTGCCGTTCTCCACATGATGTTTTATGAAATGATATCCCATGTCGATGTGTTTAGTCTTTGTGTACTGAACCGGATTGACTGAAATGGCGATTGCTGATTTGCTATCACAATAGATCGGTATGGTCTTGTACAGCAATCCATAATCTTGTAACAGTGTCTTCATCCAAAGAACCTGAGAACAGCAACTGGCGGCGGCCACATATTCAGCTTCAGCCGTTGAAATTGACACACAGTTCTGTTTCTTTGACGCCCAACTAATCAGCCTATCTCCTAGAAATTGTACATGACCCGATGTACTTTTCCGGTCCAATTGACTTCCACCATAATCTACATCAGAATAAGCAGTTAGATTATAATCTGAACTCTTTGGATACCACAAACCTAAATATGGAGTTCCTTTCAGATATCTGAAAATTCGCTTGACTGCCATCCGATGAGATTCTTTGGGTTTTGCTTGAAATCTGGCACACAAACATGTAGAGAACATGATGTCTGGCCTACTAGCTGTTAAGTACATTAACGATCCAATCATCCCTCGGTATTCTCGAACATCAACTTCTTTGCCATCTGGATCTAGACCAAGCTTTGCACCATGAGCCATCGGAGTGCGAATTGTAGTGCTCTTATCCATTTTGAATTTCTTCAAAATATCAAAGACATACTTTGACTGGTTGATAATGATTCCATCAGGTAATTGCTTAACTTGAAGTCGAAGGAAGAAATTAATTTCCCCCATCATGCTCATTTTAAACCTGGAAGTCATGAGATCAGAAAACCATGTACTCAAAGATTTATTAGTAGCACCAAAAATAATGCCATCTACATAAATTTGTACTAAGCAGATATCATGATTTTTACGATAAATGAATAAAGTTGTGTCAATAGCTCCCTTGATAAATCCAGATTCTAGCAAAAAGGTTGACAATTCGTCGTACCACGCGCGCGGTGCTTGTTTCAGACCATACAAGGCCTTATCAATACGATACACAAAACCAGGTTTATCTTGATCAATAAACCCCTCTGGTTGAGATACATAAACTTCTTCTTTAAGTCCCCCATACAGAAAAGCTGTCTTGACATCCATCTGATATACGGTAAAGTCTCGATAAGCTGCAAAAGCAAGAAACATTCTGATAGCTTCTAATCTTGCAACCGGCGCGTATGTCTCATCATAATCTATACCTTTTTGTTGTCGATAACCCTTCTCTACCAAACGAGCTTTATTTCTCACAACAATACCATCTTTATCCTTTTTGTTCTTGAATATCCACTTAGTGCCGATTATGCTTTTTCCTTTAGGCCTTGGAACAAGTCTCCACACCTTCAATGCTTCAAACTGATTTAACTCTTCCTGCATGGCAATAATCCAATCCGGATCATTCAATGCTTCAGATACCTTCGATGGTTCAACATTGCTTAAAAAACAAGCAAATAAGCATTCATTTGGAGTCGCGGACTTGGATCTTGTAGAAACACATGAATATGGATCACTAATGATTTGATGAATTGGATGTGCTTGTGTCCATTTTGCTTTGTGAGGGAGAGGATCAACTGTCTCTTGAACACTTTCCAAAACTTGAGAAGGAGGTTCAGGTATTTCTGCTTCACTTGAAGAAACAGGTATCACTTCTGGAGTTGGAGGAGATAACTCAACGACACTCTCAGATTCAGATTCTGGAACTGACGGTTGATTAACAATCGGATTTTGGATTACTTCCTCATTAGGTTGAACAACTTCAGTTTCTTCTTGAATCTGAGATGAATTCATTTCATCGATCGTCACCGGCTCCACAACTTCAGGAATCACTTGTGGTTCTTCAGTAACCACAGTTTGATCTTCAGATGCCTCGTGTTCAGGAACGACTGGAACTACATCATTGACAGAGTTAGTTGCAGCGGAATTAGAAGTAGATGCATTCACAGTTTCCTTTCTAGCTGAAGTTAGATACACTCTGTATGCGGCTGAAGTAAGAGCATAACCAAGAAAAATTCCTTCATCTGCTTTCGGACTGAACTTGTTCAGATTTTCCCGATCATTCAACACAAAACATTTGCACCCAAAAGCTCGGAAATATTTGACATTCGGTTTGATGCCATTCATAAGTCATAAGAAGTTTTGTTGAATCTTCTATGAAGGATATACCTGTTTTGTGTGTGACATGCTGTAGACACTGCCTCAGCCCAATGAGATAAAGGAAGACCGGAATAAGCAAGCATAGTACGAGCAGCTTCAACCAAGGTTCTGTTTCATCTCTCCACAATACCGTTCTGTTCAGGGGTTCTTGCGGCAGAAAACTGTTGAGTAATACCATTTTCTTCATAAAACGCTTGTAGAACACTGTTCTTGAATTCAGTACCATTGTCGGATCTAACGACTTTCACTGTCTCTTGCTTATTATTCTGAATGGTCTTGATGAGATTGATAAGGATTGCTGAAGTTTCATCTTTTGACTTCAGAAACTTCACCCAAGTATATCGTGAGAATTCATCAACCACCACCAACACGTACCTTTTCTTCCCAATACTTTTAGTCTTCATTGGCCCACACAAATCAACATGTAAAATATCAAGAATATCCTTCGTGCAAAAATCAGGTTTCCGCTTGTGAGGAAATTTCTTCATTTTGCCCATTTCACAATCTTGACAGAGATGATCTTTTTGAAAACTCAGTGATGGAAGATCTCGAACCAATTCACTTTTGGCTAACTTATCCATGTATCGAAAGTTGAGATGAGCCAGTCTTCTTTGCCATAGCCAGCTTTGTTGTGTTGTTGCTTTTGACAAAAGACAGATATCCGAGGGGGTGTTAATAGTTGAGAAATCGATGGTGTATAAATTAGATTTCCTTTTTCCAACTAATAACTCTTTTCCATTGTCATTTGTAAGTCCCATAATTAGCAACAATCAAGAAACTCCATAAACTCCCAAAGCCCAAAATACTTATAAAGCTAATTACAACACATTTGACTTTTCTTGACTTTACATGGACTTTATAAAACTTTCTATATAATTGGGGCTTTCTAGACCCAACATCATTCTTCACCGCAACTCTTTTGGACTTGAAGCTGACTTCTAATTCTTTGTCGCAAAACTGTCCAATGCTGAATAAATTGTGCCTTAGACCTTCAACATAGCTCACTCTTTTCACTATGATGTTTCCTTGAACGAGATCTCCATATCCAAGAATGTGTGATGTTGCGCAATTACCAAACTTGACACGTCCACATGACTTTTCTTTAAAGTTAGATAATAAAGACTTATTGCCAGTCATATGTTTGGTGCATCCAGAATCAAGATACCACAAACGACTTGGCTGCAAGTAAGCACATCAAACAGATTTAGGTACCCATATAGATTTGGGTCCTTTCTTGTTAGTCCTTTTCTTTTTAAAATCTTTATTATTATAATATGCATGTGAATTATAGAACGAATCTGTAAGATCCCACATTGGTTGGGGAGGGGAACAAAGGTTGCCTTATAAGAGGAACTTGATACCTCCCCTATCAGACGCGTTTTAAAACCGTGAGTCCAGGTGTGCGGACAAAGCGGACAATATCTGGTACGGTTGGCCTGGGATGTTACAGATGGTATCAGAGCCGGGAACCGGACTGGTGTGCCAGCGAGGACGCTGGGCTTCCAAGGGGGGTGGATTGTAAGATCCCACATTGGTTGGGGAGGGGAACAAAGGTTGCCTTATAAGAGGAACTTGATACGTCCCCTATCAGACGCGTTTTAAAACCGTGAGTCCGGGTGTGTGGACAAAGCGGACAATATCTGGTACGGTTGGCCTGGGATGTTACAGAATCGTGAACAGAATCAGAATCGGAATTATTAAAATTACCACCAGAATTATAACTTGATGAGCAACAGAAACCATCATTTGCAATTTGAATCATTTGCTTTATTGAATAACGCAAAGATTTATTACAATTCTTATTATTACAAGCAAATGAATTCTTATTACAAACATTGTCATCTATGTCACTCGAGTCAGTTGTTGAAAATTCTGGAGGTATGTTTTTGATTTTCCAGATTTGCTTTCGCCGCTTGTTCACAACCCTATCTGAAAAAGTAGAATAAGAAGAATCAGAGACATTTTCAGAAATAGGGGTTTGATTCTTTGACTTCTTTGACTTCTTTGACCTTCTTCTTTTACGACGATTAGAATTATAAAAATTTGTATTTATCGTAAAAGTATCATCTATTTTCTCCGATTTAATTACAGATTCAGAAGAGAGAATTTTATTTAAAAAATCAATCTTTGAAACAGTTTCCTTCTCTTTTTCCTAGGAGTTATTTTCTTTCTCATTTTCAGATTTATTGGTCTCAGAATCAGTTTCACTATTAGAAGAAGAAAAGTTTTGGTTTTGATCAACATCCATTTTATCATTTATAGAATCTGCTTGTACATTTCTTTTATTTAAAATTTCTAACTTGGATTCAAGATCAACGATTTTATTTTCAAGACTAACGATTTTAGCTTCTTATACTAAAGGAGGAACATATCTTTTAGTATCATACAATACTTCAGATTTATTCTCCTTATTAGTATTATTAGCATATATATCAAAATAATCGTTTGATAAAGAATCTTTGTTAGAATTTTTAGACTTAGAAATGTACTTCGCATTTTCACGAGTATAAACAAATGGAAGTTGCATTTTAGTAGTAAGTTTCCTTTTCTCTTCTTCTATTTTTGAAACTTCCTCATCATTTGTCCAATTAATCTTAAATTGAAGAGCATATCTATCAAGATGTAGAAAATCAAATTCATATAAAATAGGAACTTTCGTTTTAGCCTCATCTAAAAAATGTGGATTTTCAAATCCGAGTCCCCATTTCTCCTTTATAGACGTATAACTCCTTGGTTTATTTAAATAAACTGTTTGTTCCGATTGACCTCTTACATATAATTTCTCTTCTAATTCTGAAATTTTATCAGAAAAAGTATCTATCATTTCGGTCATTGTCTTCAAAGATTCAATACACGAATTGTTTGTCTCTTCTAATTCTTCTATTTTCTTTTGCATTTTATCTTTTGTGTCAACCAAAATCATCTTTTCATCTTCAAGATTTATATTAAGCTTTTTAATTGATTTTGATTGATCATTATTAATTTCTTTTTCAGAAATAAGTTTTGAACGAAGCGTACGAATAGCATTTACGACCATGTTCATTTGAGATAAAAGAAAGTCATAATCAAACTTAGAAGGTACCTCAGATTCATCGCTTGAGCTCTCTTGATCATCCACCTCATCATCACTTGCATCATCTCCAATGAAGCACAAATCGGCCGTTTCCTCATTCTGGGTTTCATCATCAGAATAATCCAAAAAATATTCTTCTTCAACAAGCAAGGTTATTCCATTCTCCTTCTTTTCGGCCAATTCCAACTTCTTCTTGTAATAAGATGAGTCACGAGCTACTTTGATTTTGCATTCTCTAGCCATATGCCCCGTTTTGCCACATTTAAAGCAAGTAACTACCTTTTTCTCAT
The DNA here is from genome assembly GCA_033807775.1 of Saussurea involucrata. Classification (NCBI taxonomy): domain Eukaryota; kingdom Viridiplantae; phylum Streptophyta; class Magnoliopsida; order Asterales; family Asteraceae; genus Saussurea; species Saussurea involucrata. Next base: position 54,198,304 of record CM066324.1, read on the forward strand.
CTTCCTTCCTTTTCTCAGACTGATTGGTAGTATCGAATTTTGGGACATAAGGTTTTGCCCTACCACTCTCTTGATTAAATTTCCTTGAACCCGAAGTATATCTCAGATTGTTCGATCCCGATCTATTTTGATACTTCTTCTGAAAATGTTGAGTGAGAAGTATCATGGCTTTCTCTAGCTCTTCACCATCATCTACGACATTCCCATCATATGCACTTTCCATCAAGCTCTTCTCGGCTAACTGACTTGCTAGTAAAGCAATCGGGTCAATCGTCTTTCCTTTGTTTTTCTTATCCATCTTAGCCTTCTTTTCCTTGACCATCTCTTCATCAGTCATCAGAATCTCGTATAACTCTTGAATCTGCATTGTTGAAATCCTCACATCATTTCGAAGCCTATGACAAGATTTGTTCCACTCCGGTTGAAGAGCATTTAAGAACTTCAAGTTCGCCTCTAACTCAGTCTTGGTAACTTTGATCTTATAAAGATCATTCATTACCGCCCAAAATCTATCAAAGACGCTCTTCAAAGACTCATTCTTTTTGGCTTTAAAACCTTCAAAATTATTCTTGAACCGAGTTTGTCTTAGTTGTGTAGCAACCGCGGATCCTAGCATAATCTTCTCAAGTTGAGACCACATCATTGTTATATTATTCTTATAACAATCGATTCTATTGTAGATGTGATTTGGGAGAGCTAGAATGAGGAATGACTTTGCCTCCCTATCTCCTTGAGATCGCAAATTTTCTTCCGGCGTATAATCTTCGGGTTTCTTAAGAGTTCTTGAAGCCGGAGTGGTTGCGGTTGCCGGAACATTCACATATAGTTTGACAAACGGGCCTTCCAAAAGAGAACACATGATGTTTTCTCCATTGTTTTGTGTCTCAACAAAGTTAATGAAACGGTCTTGCCGTTGAGAGAATTCGTTTTCGTTGATTAGAACCGGAGGCCTCGTGTTAGATCCCAATGACATCATAATATCGTTCTTATACTGATTTTCTTGAAAAGCCATGGTCAAAATAGATTGTAGAAACTGAAAAATCCCGAAAACGTTCTAAGACAGAAACTCTCAAGAGGCAGTGGCGCAAAGCTCAAAATGCGCCAAAGAGGGTGGCGCAAAGTTCACTTAGAAAAAATCGAAACTCTGAAACTACCAAATGCGCTATAGGCAGTAGCGCAAAGTGACAAAATTCGCTTCAGTTGGTGGCGCAAAGTGTGGCGAGATTCTCACTTGATTGATTCAAATGAGACTAGTACTGTGGATGGCGCAATGTGATATGAACTGGCGCAATACGCAGATCTGGCACAATACTCACTGAGTCGATAAAAAACACTCTGAATATCAAAATTACTGAATCTAACTGATACAGAAGTGTTCGAAAACGAAATCCTAGCACAAGATCTTCAAGAAATCTCGTCTGAAAACCTCTGAAATCACGTCTGAACTGATCGAGCAGAAGAAAATCGCACACAGTCCAGAAAACCACAAAACCTTCAAATTGACGATCCAAACCTCTGAATTAGCTCTTGATTCGTGAATTAAAGTTGTTCTCCACAGAAAACCGAATCCAAAGAACCAAAACTCGAACAAATTCGATCAAAAATCACCAAAATTTGATAGAAATCTAAGAAAACGAGATTTTCTTGAAAAAATCAAGAAAATCGATCAAATTCTCTTCAGAAATCACCAAATTCTCTTTTGTTGTATGTATCCTCTCTGATGTTTGGCTTTCAGAGACACTTGATGATCTTTCATCAAAGGATACATTGATACTTTCTTGAATGAATCTTGCTCTTAAGTTGTAGACTCTGTAGGCTTTTGAAGTTAGAGAATATCCAATGAATTTTCCTTCATCATCCTTTCTGTCAAACTTTCCTAATTGATCTCTAGCTGGAGTTGATGCTTCAAGTAGGAAAAACAAGACAGTCATAGCTAACAACAGTTGCAGCTAAAACAACCCTACATTGATGACCGAAGGGAGATCCCCCAATCCTGGGGGAGTGCTTGCTTATCGCCCGGAAGAAGTTCAATCCACGGGTAAAAACTCCATCTATCATTCAAGATGTAGCACTTGCAACCAAAAATATGAAAGTATTTCACATTTGGTCTTCTATTGTTGATCAACTCATAAGTAGTCTTCTTAAATCTCTTAACAATGACAACCCTGTTTTGGGTAAAACATGCTATTGAGACTGCTTCTGCCAAAAGTTGATGGGAAGATCAGATCCTGCTAACATAGTTCTGACAGCTTCCACCAGAGTTCTGTTCTTTCTCTCAACAACACCATTTTATTGAGGAGTTCTAGCAACAGAGAAGTTCTGGGAGATTCCTTCCTCTGTAAGGTATGAATCAATTTTGGCATTCTTGAACTCAGTCCCATTATCACTTCTCAGCTTTTAGATCTTCAGACCTAACAGAACCTGAATTCCTTTCAACAGATTTATCAGTATTTATGGGACATCAGATTTTACTCTGATGAACTCAACCCAAGTATATCTAGAATATTCATCTATAAGAACCAGGATATACTTTCTGCCAGATAGACTTTGCACAGAGATTGGACCACAGAGATCCACATGGAGCATATGCAAAGGTCTAGGACAGTTGTGATCACTCTTTGTTCTATGTGAAGGTCTTTTTAGCTTACCCAATTCACAGGCAGAACAAAGATGGTCTTTGTCAAATTTAAGAGAAGACAGACCTTTGACTAAGTTAAGTTTCACAAGCTTGTCAAGATTTGAGAAATTCAAGTGAGCAAATCTTTTGTGCCAGAGCCAGGCATCTTCCTTATTCACAGAGACTAAACATAGTCTTTCTAAATTAGAATTTTGATTAGGATTGGAATTCATTTTATAAAGATTGCCTCTCCTATCAACTCTGAGAAGCTCTTGACCAGATTCTGAAACTAGCAAAGAACAGCATTTCTTCTTAAAATTAACATCAAAACCATGATCACACAGTTGACTTATGCTAAGCAAATTATGATTTAACCCTTCAACATAAGTAACCTTAGATACAAAAACACCTCCATTGGTCAAAACACTATATCCTCTAATATGTCCCTGCCCATCTCCTCCAAAAGTTACTGCACCTCCCATTTTATCTTTGAATGAGGTCAGTAGCTCTTTATTTCCCGTCATGTGCCTGGAACATCTTGAGTCTAAGTACCAGATCTGCACATGTGGCTTCTGCAAGACAAATTAGTTTCTCTTAGGTACCCATTGCATAATGGGTCCTTTCTTGTTAGGTTTGGGGGAGTTTGATGTTTTACCTGATGGCTTTCCATTCTTTGATGGTGTGCCAGAGGATTTTATCTGTATATTCTGAGAGTTGGAATTAGGATTTGTCCTTTCTGGTGACCGATTCAGAATGCAGTGAGGACCATTTAGATGATTTTGCAACTTTAATAGAAGTTTAATACAATTGCAGTTGACAAAATATGGAAATGATTAATTCAAATTTCTGTTTCTATTCATCATATGTGGATTACATACCTTTTGAGGATGCAAATTTCTAGAATCAGATGTTTTTACAAACTTCCTATCTAGATTGGTTTTCCTGAAACTGGCATTCCTCTCTTGATGTGATTCCTTGGACCAAAAAGATTTTCCTCTTTGATTCACTGCAGAATTAGAAATAGGTGAGTCATTAACTTTCCATTTTCCTTTCTGTTCTGGAGTGAACCTTATAGGTTTGTAAACATAAGGTACAGAGGTTTGGTTCACAAATGCATTCTTGGCTTTCTCTTTCTCTTCCCTTCTAACTCCTCAGAAGACAGAATTCTGATACCTATATTTTTAAAACCAGAATATGGAGGGATTCTGGATTGGTTTTTAGAAACAGGTATGGCATTGTTCAAAATTCCAGACCCAACAAATGCCTGTTTAGGTTTGTGTAAGATAGTCTTTGGTGCACAAAACATCTTCTCTTCCACCTCAGAGTCAGAGTCAGAGTCAGAGTCAGAGTCAGAGTCTAAAAAGTCTCTGGTGGCTCTGTTAGAGGTGTGAGTCTCTGTATGTTTCTGAGAAACATTTGCTCTGGAGGAGTCAGAGGAGTTCAACTCTTTGATAGTACATGTTTTGAATATTCCGAGTTTAGGTTTTGAAGCATCAAAAATGGAGTTTTCTTCCAGAACTCTTTGTAGATCTTCTTCAAATGAAGTTCTTACATCTTCCGAGATAGGAGAGAAGACTGGTGCTTCAGGGTTAAGATGACTATGAGTTTTGACGTCAGAGGGACCAACCACATAAATAGCAGGCTTCTGGTCCTTGAAAGAGTTAAAGTTGAATATCTCCTTGGGATCATGACTTTTGGCAGAATTAGAAATGATGATTTCAGTTTTTCCTTGATCATGAATAAACTTTAGAGATGGTTCTGTAACCTTTTCATGACCAGAGGAGTCATAGCTGACATTTCTAAAATTTAGCTTTTTGGCCCTTGACCCTTCTGAAGTTTTAGCTCTTTTAAAAACACAAGTACCAGTGAGTACACCGTCAGGCATTTGGACTTTCCCAACGCAGAAAGTAGAGGACAAAGATGTCTTCTTCTTTCCAGTGAAGGGATCAAGGTCACTGAAACCCAGAACTTGTGTGTCCTTTTGAGAATTAATTTTAATGTGCACATTCTGTGCATCCTGGTATTTTTTAATCTGAATCTCTTTTCTCTGTAAAGATTGATGTAAGACTTTCTCTTTCTTTTTGAAAATAATTCTTAAGAGCAACAGAGTTAAGCCTTTCATATTCTGATTTCTTTACCTCTTCAGCCTTTATTCTCAAAACCTCTTCATATTCCTTGCATTTTTCTGAAAATGAGGTTTGCTTATGTTTCTATAAAAATTCTAACTCAGATTTTTCTTTAGAAATTTCTTACTTCTCCATTTCCAAGAGACTTTTCTCTCTCTTGTAGAAGGACAGATCTTTCTGAACTAGTTTTCTCAAATCTTTTTCCTCAGAAAGTTTTTGTTTAAGGTTTTGAAATTCCTCAGCAAGCTTTGACACATTCATCTCCAATTCAGAGTCAGATTTGTATTCAGAGGATGAACATACCTTGGCACTGGGTTTGGAAATCTCCAGCGCTCTGTCAGTCGAGTCTGTCACAGAAAATGCACAAGACATTAAAGAAGCATCAGTCTCTGTTGGCTTCTCTGGCATTTCCTCAGCTATCTCTTCAAACATCTCCTCTGAGCTTTCTTCTTCAACAACCATCCCGCAGAAGTTGGCCTCCTCTGGTTCATCATCAGAAGATGAATCAGAGATCCAGTTTTCCATCTCTGCCGTGTAACTTCTTTCTCTGAAGTTGTACTTATAATTGTTCTTGTAGTAGTCCTGGTCTTTTACCAGTCTACCCTTGCAACTGGCAAAGAAATGGCTTGGTTCGCTACATCTAAAACATCTTCCATCATTCTGGTTGATGGGTTGGACAACATCTGCTTGCTTCTGTGGAGTTGGTTGGTTGTATCTCTGTTGATACTGTGGTGGTCTGTGCTCAGGTGCAACTCTGTTGTTGTTCTGGTGGTGAGGTGCAATCGTCTGCTCATAAACTCTCTTCTCAACCTTCTCTTCTCTCTCATACTTTCCTCTTCTGTCAAACACTTTCTTGCCAAATCTCTTGTTGAATTGTTGAATGATCAAAGCAAGAGATTGGGCAAAAGCATTGATGTCATCATCATCATCATCATCATCATCTTCTGACAAACTTTCCTCATCATCACTTTCTGCTATGAGGCTCTTCTTTCCCTTCTTCATGGGTTTCTCCTTCTTCTTGTCTCTGGCAGCATTGTCTCTATTAGATTTCCCTTCTGAGGCTGTTTTTGAGTCAGAGATCAATGCCAGTGGACTTGCAATAGTGGATTTGCCCTTTTGTTTGACAACATCTTTCTCTTATGCAGCAAGAGTTCCATATACATCAGTAAGAGACCATGTATCCAGGTCCTGGTTAGCTTGTAGAGACATATACAGATTTAACCATTCATCATTCAAACTTTTTAAGAACAAGACATTGTTATCTTCCTTCGACCTTACAACCCCTCATTTCTAATGTTGAATCTGTTATAGATCTGTTGTAAAGTTTCCTTGGGAAGTGCTTTGAAATCATTGTATTCATTAATACATTGGGTCCTTCTATTCTTTTGGGTTTTAATACCCCCTTGGAGTTGATTCAAAAGTTGATCCCATATTTCTTTACCCGTAACACATGAGTCTAATTCTTGAAAAATATCGCTTGGAATGGCCATCAGGAGTCTAACTGCCTTAAGGCCATTTTCCATTTTAAGCTTTTCTTCTTCAGTAAAACCAATGGTTTTAACTTCGAAGTGAGCAAGAATCTCAGCAGTTGTTTCTGTAGCAGGAACACGAGGAACCAATACCATGGGTTGGAATGGTCCATTTGTGACGGATCGCATAAGATCTCTATCCATGCCATCGAAGAAGTTAACCATCATGATCTTCCATTGAGGGTATTCATCCCTCAGAAGAGTATGAGGTTTGGTTAAAGAACCAGCAGTGTAAATGGCATTTATGTTGTTGTTCGCCATTTTAAGAAAAATAGAGTAAGAAGATTTTGAAAGAGTTTTGAACAGAAAGAGATGAACAGTAAAGCAATGGAACAGTAAACGATTTAGAAATGATTTCCAAACTTACTGGAATGCTTAAACACGTATTAAAAGCTTTTAACAAGGAGTTTCAGGTTTAAAACAGAAAACAGGGTAAACTATAAAGCTTGAAAACAAAGCACAATCAACAAGAGTGAATCAACCTGGTTAGATTGGATTGATTTGATTTAAGAAAATCGATCTGCTCTGATACCAGTTGTTGGTTACCAGATTCACCTCGTCTCATACAAACTGAAAGATCAAAGATAGCGGAAGAATAATAATACTGTTTGTGTATGAGTGATTGTGTGTAGCATAAAACATGAGAGAATAACAATATGATGAACAATAATAGATAACAATATATTGAATAACAAACTGCTCTTATATTGAAATATGAATAACACCAAGAACACTTTCTTGTGTGTGTATTCTGAAATCTCTCAGGCTACTGATCGTATACTAAAAGTGGAATGCAATTGTGCAGTGATAGTGCTCTCACAATTCTAGTAACGATTCTTTCAATTCTCAACAATTTGTGTGTTCCACTAACGTTCTATTTATAGCCTAATAAAGCAATAGACAGTGTACTATCAAACCCTGTGATGACACGTGGAAAACATGTCTTCGTCCTTTTAGGCTGACGTGGAAAGTGCAGACACTTGTCTATCACTTAGAGATTTCTACGAGACTTAGGATTCACAGAGGTCTTCATTCACCATAGGTCATATGCCAGAGCTCTGAAGGTCTTCTGGCAAACTGTTCTCTGATAGACTTATCAGAGGTCTTCTGCCAGAGCTCTGACGATCTCTGATGGTCTTCTGTTTGTTCTTCTGCTAAGTCTTCAGCTTGATCTCTGGCGTCCTGTTCTCTGACGTCCTTCTGACTTGTGATATTTTCAGTACTTTTACAAAGGCATACTTGGGGCTAACATAGCATCTTCAACATAAGACTTGAAGCTTGATCGAGATCGCTGTGTTGCGACCCGAATTTCCAACCATTCGTTCAGTCCAATGTTATCCAATTATGAGATATAGCACGTTCTTGACACTCCGTTTTCCCTGATCATCTGGACATCGACGATAGCAGCACCTTTGACAGTCATCCCCCCTCAGGTTTACCTGTTTTATTCTTGCTGGTAACACTCTGAAGTGGAGTTTCTTCTTACACAAAGCAAGGGTGTTATCGTTGACCTTACTTTTCTCTTCTTTCTTCTTACCAGCATCTTTAACCAGTTGTTGCTGGACTCTGAAAGGAAATTTCTTCATCTGAGGATCTTGTACTGAACAGTTAGCAAGTTCAATAGCAAAGGCCTTATCAGTAAGCTCAGCCTTATGTTGTTCAGCGAGAATCTTCTCATCCTTGAGAGCTTCAGCGATTTCCCTTGGAGTCAGACAGCTGAAATGGGCAGGAATGAGTCGCTGACTTTAGAGCTTCTGGATCATCGTTGCTTTCCTTGTTCGTTCATCTTCATCTGACCTTTGAGGAGTCAGAGAATGTCTTCTGGGGTGGGAAAGCAGTTCTTCTTCAGCTTGTACTTCAGTCTCATCCAGAACAGAGACTGGGATTATTTGTTCTTCAGCGTTAAGCGCTGGGATTATTTGCAGTGGTGTTGGTGGAGGAACTTCAGCTGTAGCCACAAGCAGGGGAGAGGACTAGCTGAAACAAAATGATTAATGGAGTTAGATCATTTGAAGGTTTAAGAAAAGATAGAAAAAGGAAAGGCTTAAATATTTAGAGGTTTTATGAGGAGTAGGGTAGAAATTGAGAAGGGGTAGATGAGAGATGCAGTGTATGGAAAAAATAGATAGTAACATACCTAACAATTTGGCTTTTTGAGGAGTATAGGCAAGCTATCATCAGCAAGGCCTTTATTCTTACCATGCTGCATCTTCTTACGAGATTTTGTAGCGGTCCTCTCCCCTGGGTCGTTAGTAGAGACCCCTTTCAGAACTGGGTCCTTGATCACTTCAGGATGAAAGAAGAATGGTGGAATATCATCATCATCATCGTCATCTGGAGAAAACTTGGATGATGGTTCATCGTCATTGATGTCGACTTCTTCTTCATCATCTTCTTCTTCCTCCTCATCCTCAGACAGAATTTCCATAGTGTTGTCAACTGCGGAATGAGGAGGGTCTTTGCCTCGCTCCCCCTCAGAAGGAGAGGGACTTTCAGTGGTTCCCTCAGGATTATCACCTTCCTGAAGGTCTTTCTCTTGGTTTTCTTCCTCCCCTCAACATTTCAGGGGAAGTCTTCAGCATTCTTCTCCCTCTCTTCCACCGAATTGGGGGAGGTAGCAGTGATAGCAGCATCAGCAGCAGCAGTAGCAGCAACAGCAGTAGCAATAAGAGTAGTAGCGGCATCAACCTCAGTGCCCCTGTCATCTTGGCCAGGGTTCCTGGAGATGGAGGCCATTAACATCTCCACAGTGTCCAACCAGGTTTCCAGGTTTGGAATGCGGGATGTAACCAGAATTACAAAGTCTGCTGTCATCCCTAGGAGTTTTCGATCATTCTGAGAAAAGTGGGATACAGGGACAGTTAGAGCTTCCATCTTCTCTAGGATCCTTGTGAGCAGATTATTTTTGGCAATGACTTGGGTCGAGAGGTCGCTCACCTCACCTTGAATCCCAGTGAGGCTCGTCTTTAGTGTTCCAACCACGCTGCTGAGGATGGAGTAGTTAGTGGAGAGTTCAGTGATGGAGGTCTGAAGATTGTTTAGAGAGGTGGTGTTGTTGGTGACAGAGGTAGTCAATTCTTTTATCCCCCTTGTAGAGAGGAAATATCAGCAGTTTTGGCCTTGTCTGCAAGGGAGTTAGAGACGCCTTACAGCAAATCGCCGGCGATAGTGATGGCGGAGGTGTTTGCTTTCAGGTTGGTGGAGAGAGAATCCACGTTTGCAGCAACGTCTTTGAGGGACTTCTCGATGTCTCCCAAATTAGGACCTGTAAAAGATGAAAACTTATGAGCAAAGGAAAGCTCAAGAGTTCGGGGTTCATAGAGGGATGAAGAACTATTTGGGATACCTGTTGGGTTGGAGAATTGGTAGATGTCTTTAATACCAGTCCAGTACTCCATATCATTTTCCATCTCAGAGATGGTAGGACAGGAATACTCGACCCAGCAGATCCTGAAGTATTCTGCTACATCAGTCCTCGCAGCATTGCAGCGTTTGTGTCTGTCAGTGTAAACGGCAGAACCGATTGGGGAATGTTGAAGGTGGGAAAGACGAAAGGAAGAGAATGAACGACTGAGATGAGGGTGGTTGCAGGTTTAGCGCTGGTACGCTGGAAATGACCTCCGCAGCGCTTTGAGGCGCTGAGGATGTTGGGTTCTCATCCATGAAAGTTTCAAAGAAGGTAGTCTCTGGAACGGTTGTGGAAGGGGTGGCTGTAGAAGATGTGGTGGAGTGGACCACGAAACCATCCAGCGTTGCTTGTGAAGAGGAAAACGTGGAGTCTTGAGCCCGGGAAGGCCGAGGGTGCTCCGTTGAGGTCTTCTTGGACTCTTGGGTGCCAAGTGGGGTGGTAGAATGTTTTCTCTTTTTCAGAGAGGTGGTGGTTGCAGCCTGGGTCACATCGGGGGGTTGAACCGCTGCAGGGATTGCGGCAGAATGCGAAGAATTGGGGCAGAGAAGAGAGAGAAGAGTAGAAAAACTTACCTCGCTTTCGACGGGTTTGAAGTCGAGTACCTTGGGGCCGACTTGAGATAGCTTGTAGTCTCCGTTTTAAGGGTACAGGGAGCCGAGAGCCATTTGAAAGATGGTTGAGATGAACCTTCGATAAGGAACGGTAATGAAACGTTCAGGATGCTCTACCTTATCCATCAGGTCTTCAAAGATGAAGCGAGCATAGTCAACATGCAGGCCTTTGAGAAGTGCATAGGCCATAGCTACTTGCGGTTTGCTGGCTTGATTAGTAGATCCAGTCTTTGCCGTCATGCAGCTTATGACGTGTGGAAAGATGAAATTGAGTTCGGAGGGCATCTTGTTCTTAAGAACTTTTTTCAGCTTCTTCTCGGGTTGCTTGTTGCGGTTTGTATCCCAGAGGTAGTTCATTTGATCAAAGAAGTTGATCAGGGTTTGTTTACCTTCAGGGGTATGGGGGTCAGTGAAAGGAATGAAGGGTTTTGCCTTGGTGCTTCCAGGCAAGTTTAAAGCTGAGCGAATGCTAGCAGGGGAAATGCAACCATGACCCAATTCGGTTTGGAATCCGATTACTTAGTATTCTTTCCCTGGCTTTTGGGAGATGGTAGTGGTTCGAAGTGCAGTATACCAGAACTGTTGTAGCAAGTTACGGTGTGCAGGAGGTGTTATGGTCATGGCGGTTGAAAGAGGACATGTTTTGAGAAAGTTCGCTGCATCAGTGAGATGAGGAGAAGGTTTTCTTTTGGGAAACTCCAGTAGGGCATAGGGATTGTTGGAGGCAAATGTGATCTGGTTCAGCTCATGTTTCATGTTGTCAGCCCTAGTCATGGTGGAAGAAGCAACAGTGGTAGCGGGAATGTTGGAAGATGCCATGTCTGTTAGAACACAAAGATATAAAAGAAAAAGTCTTAAAATGGAAATAGTTATCCAAAATAAGGGTTTTTGAGGTTTAAGGGTTTTACAGTTTCTTTTTAAGGAAAGAAAGTGCAAAAAGTGGGTTTTCTAGTTTTAAAGAAGTTTAAAACTAGTGAAAAACAATGTTTTCCAGTTTCCTTTTAAGGAAAGGGATTCTGAAAAAACGTATGAGTTATTAAGTTTAAGATTTTTAATTTAAACTTAAGAGAAAAACTATGTTTCAATTTTTGGGCATAAGATCATGAAGAAGATGATCTTATGTGAAGAAAAGGCGATTTTGATCTTTTAGAACAATAAATAGAATCAAAGACAAGTTTTGGAAAATAGTTTAAGAAGAGAAATGGATTAAGTGTAAGAACTTGTTTGAAGATTTGAGAATCAGGGTTAACAATAATCCAAGAACAAATTTGCTTAGGAAGTTTGTTCTGCTTTAGGAGAGTTTGAGAGCGTAAAAGGAAAAAATATAAACATGAAGTGTTTATATAGTGAGAGTAGAGAGAGAAAGTAATGAGCGAGAAGAAATACTCATCATAGCACGTGACACGTCCGACGAGTCTTATTGGACAAGGAATTGAAACGGGCGAACGTGTCAGACGAAAAGTCGTGCTAGGGTTTATCCGTTTGATTACGTCACAGTTGTCTTTTCATTTTCAAAAAGCCTCCCTGAATGGTTCAGGGACAATTTAAATGAAGGATCATTGAAAAAGAAAATTTCAGTGATGGAATTGTATTTTCAAAAGATCACTGAATTAAAAAAATATCAGCGAACAAACTAATTTTGAAAAACAACATATTGGAGTAAACTTCAGTGTTTGGGAATAGAAAAACATACCTTAGTATCAGCGAATCATTTTGTTCAGATTTTAGATGATGAATAAAGAGATAGAATTTCATTTATCACCGATCTAATGCGTTACCACTGAAGATTTATTCTTCAAGGTTCAGCATGCCAAGCTCGCTGATGAGAAAGTTGAATCTTGTCTCATCAAGTGGTTTGGTGAAAAGATCAGCTAACTGAAAGTTAATTGGGATAAAGTGAAGTTCTATATCACCATTCGTTACATGATCTCTGATAAAGTGATACTTGATTTCGATGTGTTTGGTCTTTGAGTGCAACACTAGATTATTGGCTATAGCGATGGCACTTGTGCGGTCGCAATAGATTGGAATTTTGGAGAGCTGAAGGTCATAGTCTAATAGTTGATTTTTAATCCATAAGACGTGAGCACAACAGCTTCCAGCGGCTACATACTCAGCTTCAGCGATAGAGGTGGACACTGAACTTTGTTTCTTACTTGTCCAACTCACCAGCTTTTTACCCAGGAGCTGACAGCCTCATGTGGTGCTTTTTCTATCCAGTTTGCAACCTGCAATGTCACTATCTGAATAGGCAGTTAGATCGAACCCTGAGTCTTTGGAATACCAAAGACCTAGGTTGGGTGTACCCTTCAGATATCTGAAAATTCACTTTACAGCGATCAAATGTGATTCTTTGGGTTCAGATTGATATCGTGCACATAAACAAGTATCATACATAATATCAGGACGACTAGCTATAAGATAAAGAAGAGAGCCGATCATTCCTCGGTACGCAGTGACATTAACAGGCTTCCCTGAAGGATCTTTGTTAAGTGTCAGCGGCGGTTCCATCGGGGTTTTCATAGCTGAGCTTTGAGTTAAATCGAAAAATTTTAGCATATCTTTGACATACTTACTTTGTTGGATAAACGTACCCTTATCATTCTGCTTGATTTGGAGTCCAAGGAAGTAAGTCAGTTCACCCATCATACTCATCATATATTCAGATTTCAATCTTTTTGCAAAGCGAGTACATAATTCAGGGTTAGTAGAACCAAATATAATGTCATCGACATATATTTGAACAAGAATAATATGACCTTTTACTTTCTTGAAAAATAGAGTGTTGTCAATTTTTCCACGCTCAAAATTTTCAATGAGAAGAAAAGAAGATAGAGTGTCATACCATGCACGTGGTGCTTGCTTTAAGCCATAAAGTGTCTTATCCAGTTTATAGACATAACATGGATGCTTAGGATCAGCAAATCCTGGAGGTTGTTCGACATAGACTTCTTCATTCAGCCTTCCATTGAGAAACGCTGACTTGACATCCATTTGAAAAACTTTGAAGTCTTTGTGAACAGCGTATGCTAGAAATAGACGAATAGCTTCGAGTCTTGCCACTGGGGAAAAGGTTTCGTCGTAATCTATACCTTCCTCTTGTCTGTATCCCTGAGCAACTAGACGAGCTTTGTTGTGGGTTACAGTTCCATTTTCATCCAACTTGTTTCGATAGACCCACTTAGTGCATATCACTGATTTATCAGATGGTCTTGGAACAAGATTTCAAACCTTGTTTTTTCTAATTCAGTCAGCTCTTCTTGCATAGCGCTGACCCAGTTTGGATCTTTGAGGGCATCATCAACCTTCTTTGGTTCAATTAGTGAAATAAAATTAAGATATAAACAAATGTTACCTGCACTGCGTCGAGTCTGAACACTTGCATTTGGATCACCAAGAATTTGATCTATGGGGTGATTTATAGTCCATCGCTGAGCAGGAGCATAAGCCGCTGACTGAGAGTGAACTTTTGGAATTACTGAAGAGGAAGCTTCAGCGGTGTCAGGTAATAGAGGCACGAAAGGCAGAACAGATGAAACTTCATTTACTTATTGCTGAGAGGTTGATGGAATATCAGATGATGGTTAAGAAATAGACATAATGTTGATTGGAACAGGTGAGACCCAAGATGAGGAATTAGCTTCACTTGTCTGCATGCTGGGAATGATGACAGGATCATCATCAGCGGTTGGTGTGTTGACCTAAGGGTCAGGGTTAGAAATAGTTTCTGAATCTCCAAAATTGGAAAACATCTACTGATTAAGTTCTTCGTTATCAACAGAGGGTCTTGATTTTGCTGAACGGGATTCATCAAAGGTGACATGAGTTGTTTCTTCTACAGTCTGTCTTCTCTTGTTGAAGACCCTGAAGGCTCTGGATATGGAAGAATATCCAAGAAATATTTCGTCGTCAATTTTGGGATCAAACTTTCCAAGTGTATCTCGGTTGTTTAAGATGAAGCACTGACAACCAAAGATATGAAGAAAGCTGATAGATGGCTTTCAGCGATCTATTCTGCGTAAAACACGCAGTGTTGACAATTTCTGCCCAGAATTGAATAGGAAGATGAGAATCGCTGAGCATTGAACGTTCAGCTTCGATGATCGTTTGGTTTCTTTTTTCAGCGACTCCATTTTGTTGTGGTGTTCTCACTGAGGAAAGGTTGAGACAAATACCCCTACTTTCAAGAAAGTTATCAAGGGAACTGTTTTTGAATTCAGTTCCATGATCACTCTTTATTGAGCGAACAGTAAGATTGTTCAGGACTTCCATTTTCCTGACAAAGGACATAAGTTCTTCTGAGGTGTCACTTTTAGCACGGAGAAACATTACCCAGGTGTAGCGAGAGAATTCGTCCACAATAACCAGTGTGTATTTCTTTCCAGCGATGGGTTGAATGTTGATAGGGCCAACCAAATCCATGTGGAGAAGTTGAAGAGGAGATGTCACTGAAGAAACTTGCTTTGACTTTAAGCTTACTTTGGTTTGTTTTTCTTTCTCACACGCTGAACAAATAGATTCCTTAGCGTATGAGTATTGAGGAAGACCAGTGACTAACTCTTTTGAAGAAAGAGTATTCAGCGTCTTGAAGTTAAGATGAGAAAGCCTTTTATGCCATCGCCAGTTGACATCAGTAGAGGCGTTGGAGAGAAAACAAGAGTTTTTAGTGGTTGTTAAGTCCATGTTTATTACATAAACATTTTCTAAACGATATCCGCTTAGAGCAACTTTCTCCTTCTTGTCAGTGACGAAACATGCTTCTTTAGTGAAGCAAACTTTGTAGTCCTTGTCACACAGTTGACCGATGCTAAGAAGATTGTGCTTCAGCCCTTCACCGTATGCGACTCTTCTGAAAGTTGTTATACCATTAGAAAGTACACCAAACCCTCGGGTATAGCCTTTTCCATTTCCATCAAAGGTCACTAAGGGACCTTTCTTACTTGTATTTAGTGAGCAGGTTTTTCTTTCCAGTCATGTGTCGAGAGCATCCACTATAAAGATACTAGATACCTTTCGAGACCTGCAAACAAAGAAAGATTAGTTTGGAATGGGCACCCATTTTACGATGGGTCCACACTTGTCAGTGGTGGTTGAAGAAGTGGAAGGTTCAGCGATCTTCGCAGCATCTGATGATTCAGCTTCAATGGCAATCTTCACCTTGGTTAATTTTTCACCTTGGCCTAATTTGAACCAGGGATGGTCTTCTTTGCTTTGGGGGCATTGATCTTCACCTTAGCTAATTTTTCATTTTTGGTGGTTGAAGGGCACTTACTAGCAATGTGGTCGGTAAGTCCACAGTGATTACATTTCTTATAGCTAAAAGTAGCTTTAGGACCATAGGCATGCTTATTATATATTTTTAAATGAGCAGGGCCAGCACCGAGAATACCTTTGGCGTTCGATATCGGAAGAACTATAAGTTCTTCAGATTTCTTGCTAGTGACATCCACTCTAATTTTAGGAGTAGATCGCTGAACGAATTCAGGGATCTTATTCCTAGAAGTGGAGGGATGGCTCGCTGAAGGTTTTTACACTTTCAGCTTAGGTACATTGATACCCTTCTGAGGTTTTTGAACAATTTTTTCTTTGCCTTTAGAAATCAAGGTAGGTTTGTCCTCAGGGATGTGAGTTTTAGAAGAAGAAGAGCACTAAGATGAAGAGGTGTCAGGGATAGATGAAACGAACATTCCAAACTTTAGCATGGTACGGTCAGTGGTTGGTTCTTCAGCGTCAGCTTTGTAACCAAGACCACTTTTGTCACTAAGAGGGATCTGTGCACCAATTATTTCAGTGATCTTTGTTGAGGATTTATAACATCCTT
Organism: Saussurea involucrata; assembly: GCA_033807775.1. Classification (NCBI taxonomy): domain Eukaryota; kingdom Viridiplantae; phylum Streptophyta; class Magnoliopsida; order Asterales; family Asteraceae; genus Saussurea; species Saussurea involucrata. Next base: position 54,214,417 of record CM066324.1, read on the forward strand.
CAACAGTAGCCTTTTCAGCTTTCAGTTCAGCGATAGCTTGTTCTCGCTCGATACTGATGACTTGATATACGTAGACCTGGTCTTTCAATTTTTCTTCTATTTTTGAAAGCTCTTGTATTTTTAAATGACAGTTTTTAAGCTGTTCAGTTAAATCTAAGTTTTGTTGTTCAGCTTTGGTCTTGCCATTCATGGCATTGTATAAGTCAACAGTAAGCAAATCGATAGCTCGAAGTCTATCAGCTTCAGTGATTGTTGAATTAGAGGTAGAAGAGATAGGTACCTGAGAGTTAGAAGTAGAGGGAATTTCAGTTTGTTCTTCCTCTTCTTCAATTTTTGCCATGAGGCAGAGATTGACCTCATCTTCTTCATATGAATCTGATTCTTCATTAGACTCAGCCCAGTCATGATCTTCAGGGATCAGGTCTTTTCCCTTCTTTTTGTATGCTTTCAGCTTAGCATACTTTTCTTTAAGCTTTTGGTACTTGTCATCTCTAGCCCTTGGGTTAGTGGGTTTCTTGAAGGATAAAAAGGCTTGAAAACTTTCTTTGACATGCATTCACTTGCAAAGTGTCCTACTTTTCACAGTTAAAGCAGGTAGCACAGTAGCCTTATCAACAGGAGTAGATTTAGGCTTGTCAGTGAGTGAAAGATGTTTATTTCTTCTGAAGTTACTCTTTCTAGCAAACCTCCTGAAAGTATTTGTTAGGAGTGCCAGAGATTCATCAAGTTCTGAAGGATCAGCGTTTGATGAATCATCAGAGTTAGATTCCATTTCAGTGATCGTGACAGCGGATCGCTGGGCAGGTACTGACTCTGAAGAGAGTAAAACAACAAGTGTGCTTTTGGAATCTTTGACAAGATTTTTCTTAAGTTGACACGACTGCTCATGATTGAGCATAAGGCCAAATAAGGTAGAGAGGGTCACGAATTTAAGATCCTTAGAGAGCTTGAGACACATGGTATAGCTGTCCCGGCTATCAGGAAGACATTCCAAGAATTTTGTCAGGATCTCGGAGTTAGAGTTAATCTTACCAACAGTTTTTAAATCAATAATTAAACAATTGAAACGTTGGTGAACTTCAGAGAGAGTTTCATTCTTACCAAAGATGAAACTTTCATATTTTCTTACCAGGTTTATCTTCCTGGATTTTTGTACATCTTCAGTACCTTCCTACTGAACGTGGATAGTGTCCCACATGTCTTTGGAACTTTTCAGGTTCATTATGGAATGGTAGACTTCATCAGGAAGTGCCATGGAGATGATGGATCTGGCCTTTGTGTCAATCGCCACATACTTCTTGTCATCGTCAGTCAACTGAGAAGCTTCCTTAACAGTAAGTCTTTCAGGGACGGCAGGTGTGTTAGCAGTGGCTGGAATAACAGGATCTATGATGAAAGGAACATAAGATCCAGTTTCAACATAGTAAGGTATAGTGGGATCTACACCTTCCAAGAAGAGCATCATTCAATTTTTCCAAAGATTGAAGTTGTCTTTGCTAAATCGAGGTGGTTTGGCAAGAAAGCCATTATCTATGTATTTCGTGTTTGTGGGATTTGCCCTATTGAAGAAATAGCAAGGAAGAGAGTATAAGCAAGACCTTGTTTATTAGATTAAACAGTCTGCTCGGATACCACTTGTTGGTCCTGAAGGGTTATACAAGTTTGTAGAAGGGGGGGGGGGGTGAATACAAACACATATTTTTATCTTTAAAATTGTTTATTGATATATATCAAACAATTTACAGTTTGTTGCGGAATAAGATCAAGTTAAAAATCTAATCTAAATAAACTATTAGAATCATGCAGAATTCTTGCACTAAGAAAAGATAGAGGATAAGAAAACTAGAGAGAGTTTTCTTGCACAAAGTATTTCAGCGAAGGAAGAAACCACACTTCAAAATGAAGTAGGGTTTCTTATTTATACTGCATGCATTAAATGCAAGTTAGTACAACTTTACACGTGGTAGTGTCTGGTTGGTTGCATGAATTTGACTTTAGCAGACATCCGTTTTGGCCGCATGATGAACAATGTAGTTTCAGAGTGGTTTGTACGATCCTGGACAAGGGATGTCCTTCTGACAAATCGTACAAAAGCATGCAAGGAGATAAGACAAAAGTTGCTTGTAGAACAAGCTTCATGATTAGCGAACGCTAAATGTATCTTTATCAGCGAATGATAAAGTTCAGCTCTCGCTGAAGTCTTCTACTTGAAACTTCGCATGAAATGGACAAGTCTTGTCTTCGTTGATATCCGTATCAGGTCACTGGTAGACTTAGTCTCTCGTTCTTCAGCTTGGTCTTCGATTTCAGCTTTGAACTCAGTTGTCGCGAGTCTTGTCTTCAGGGATCATAAGCAAACAATTATTTTCAGCGATCATCAGTGAGGCTGAACATGCTCAAGGCTCACTGATGTACATGTACCGCTGAAATATACATTTAAGGACAGTAGTTTCCCATCAGTGATACTAAACAAACTTAGTATATTTTCTTAGATGTTGAAACTCTAATACATATTGTTTACTTATAATTTTAACTAATTAATTCTCAGAGTCATTATCAAATCACTGAAGGGTTTGGATCAAAAGGATAGAACCCTAAACTATCCGGATATAAACCCTTGATGGTGTCCAGATTGTTGGAAACTTTCCGGATGGAATCATATCGACAAAAGGTTCCAGAAAATCCTCAAATACAATCGAGAGAATGAAGATAAAGAGTTCAACACAACCATACGGTAAAATGTAACACTAAGAGATACGATTGTGCACGAAACCGACTTCGATTGAGATTGGAAGTCGAACCGATGCTAGGGTCGGTGAAGACTGTTAGATCTAGAGTTTTGTCAAAAACACCAGTGTTGGTTTCTGAATTGAAGACTCAGAGTTCTGAGTAGAAGACTCAGAACTTCTGAATAGAGAAGTCTAGAAAAGATTCTAAGTGTTGGGATTTGGTCAGAAGACTCAGAAGTTCTGAGTAGGAGACTCAGAAGTTCTGAGTGAGAAGTCTCGAAAAGATTCTGTGTTGGATTCTGACTAGAAGGTTCAGAGTTCTGAATAAGAGACTCAGAACTTCTGACTATGAAGACAAATGTTCTGAAGTGCCTATTCAGAAGTATGTTCAGAACCTATGACTTGGATATTCTGTTTTATTCAGTTACTAATTAGGACACGTGTAATTGTTCTATTAGTCTGTTTCTCATATGTACTGTAGCTTTAGCTTTTCTTTACAGTATATATAGGAGTTAGCAATAGTTAGCTAACTAATCTTTGGAATAACTTTCCGCATATCTTTGTATTCACTTTTGTAATCTTTGAGAGATTCTCTCTCTAGATTTGTAATTTGTTCTTGATTGAATACAATACTTTTGGATCCAATTATCTATCATTTACTGTTTGATTGTTCTAAATTGATTGTAAGATTGAATCCTGGTTTATAGAATTGGTATCAGAGCTAATCAACAAACAAATTCATTCAAGATCGTGTTCTTGAGGGTTTCTTGATCGCATTCTTGAAGATTTCTTGATCAATTCGTCAATTGATTCCGCTGCTACTCACAATTCTTGAATTCTTTGTAATTCTTGAATTTGTTTTACGTTTGTTCAAGAAATTCGATTTGTCTTTCTGTTGAATTATCTTACAATCATGTCTTCGAAAGAATTTCTCTCGATGGGGTCTGAGACAAAAGTTGTTTAATGGAAGATCAGAATAGTTCAAATTAGACAGAGATCACAGGTATGTTTTCGAATTTGTTGAAAAGAAGATTTTATTAATTCATGTACTCTAACTGTTTGATGAAATGCTTGTGACAGATTTGATCAATTCTTGCTTGTTCTAGATCTGTGTTGATTTTCATTTTTGATCATAATTCATAGTTGATATTTGAATTTGTCATTTCATCATGCCTACTTATGATAAAAATGGAAATGAGTCTTATTCAAGAAAAGAAACAGCTATTTTGTATATGCCTGAGATTGTTCATTTTGAAAGCAAGATTGCTAATCTTGAAGTCAAAATTGATGAAAGTGGAAAAGTTGTTATAAATTTGCAAAAAGAGAAATCTGATCTTCTAAAGGATTTTTGTAACGACCCGGATTTCCAAACATAGTTCAAATAGCATACATCGCATAACGTCGTTAAAACAAGAGATACATCATATAACAAATATGGTCCCCTAGTCTTTACAAACATTCAATACATCATTACAAACGTTTACTTAGTAACTTTACATCATTACTAATAACATGCTGTAACTACTAAACACATCATAGTCTTCAACTACATAGTCCTCCCAAAATCTATTCGCGGTTTAACCTTCTTATTTGCTCCTACTCAATCCACGACCTGGAATACATATTTTTAAAACAAAATGAGGGTTAGACCTTGAGGTCTAGTGAGAAAATCCACGTTAGTTAAAAACCATTTGCACAACATCATACACATAATTCACATAGGAATACCAACTAAGACTCATGAATCATGTATCTTTCCATCTCATTCTCTTGGCCATATTAATTGGTTGCGAGCCAATTAATTAATTTACACCACTCTACTGAATACAGCCAACACCACTGTCCCTCTGTACAGCCAACATACACCAGTCCTAAGCCCGGCCAACTAGCACCCATGCAGTGTAATACTCATATAAACATCATATGCACATTATTACACTCATTCACATATATGTATTCCAGTTAGAAAACATTTTAAGTAAAAACTCACTTGTTTGCTTAACACAACTCTTCCCGGTCTTTTCCAACAGATTTAGCTTTCACCATCGATTCACAGTATCTGAAACAATTGAGTACATATATCTCTTTACCAAATAGAACACACAAATCTTACTAAAGCTAAGAACTCTAGATAACTCTAATCCTCAAATGTTACCCCCAAACCCGAACTTAAGTCGACTCCATAATGCATTCAGTCCTCATTCATTCCCCCTCCAAGAATTAACAAGACACAGGTTACTAGATACTCAAAAGCATCTAAACTCTCAAAATTAATCAAACAGCTAAACTATCCGGACAACACAAAACTATCCGGACAACACAAAACTATCCGGACAACACAGACTATCCGGACAACACACACAATCCGGATAACACCACTTTCCGGGTAACATAACCAATCCGGATAACACCCGGACATCAAAGTAATCCGGATACCATCCGGTATCTCATTTTAACCGGAAACTTAAGGAAAAGAGGAACTTACCGGGTAACTTGAATCTTCCGGACACCAACAATGCAAAACTACCGGACACTCTCATTCTATCCGGAAACTACTGACAGTTCATCAATTTTCTACCCAGAATCCGACTGAATCATTACCAGCTGTGTAATTGACTAATCTACTCCGATAGAAACCTTCCAATACCAATTACAAACATAAAATACAAAGGAAACATACCTTAAGTCCTCTTCCAAGTACACCAAATGAGGCCTTAACCTTAGCTTTCTTCTTCTTCTCTCAACACACACACACACACACCTACACAAATCTGGATTGTTTTGCTGAAATAAAAATATCTGAATATCCTAAGGGATAATATCTATTCATATTTACCATTTAGACGTTAAGCTATCCATTAATGACCAAATCACCCCTAAACTTATAAATTAACCCAAACTTACCCTAAACATCAATTATAGAGATAAATAAATTTAACGGAACTCAAATTTAACTAACGAACTTACCCGGGGTATTACATCATCTCTCCCTAAAAAGAATTCCGTCCCGGAATTCGGTTAAGCAAAAAGGAACGGGTACTTAGTTCTCATTTCTGATTCTGATTCCCATGTAGCATCCTGCCCTTTGTGATGTCGCCACTGTACTTTTACTTGCCCGATCTCCTTATTCCGCAGAACTTTGACTTTACGATCAATAATGGCTTCAGGTTCCTCCACATAATTCAACCTTTCATCAACCTGTATATCTGGTAGAGAAACTGCCTGACCCGGCGTAACCAATCACTTCTGGAAATTCGATACGTGAAAAGTGTTGTGAATCCTACTTAACTCTGACGGAAGTTCCAACGTGTAGGCTACTTCACCAATTCTTTCTGTTATTGCAAATGGTCCAATATACCTTGGGCTCAGTTTACCTTGTTTCCCAAATCGAATGACTCCTTTCACAAAATCTCCAACTTGGAATTCTAACGGTTTTCGGCGTCGGTCGGCGTAGCTTTTCTGTCGGTCTTGAGCCACTTTCAAACGTTCCCGAATCTGAGTAATTTTATACGCGGTTAACTGAACTATATCTGGCCCCGCTAGCTGTTTCTCTCCCACTTCGTTCCATCACAAAGGAGTTCGACATTTTCTACCATATAAAACTTCAAACGGTGCCGCTTGAATGCTGGAATGATAACTGTTATTGTAGGCAAATTTGATCAATGGTAAATGCTTATCCCACGATCCCCCAAAGTCAACAATGCAAGCCCGGAGCATATCTTCTAATGTCTGAATCGTTCGTTCCCTCTGACCGTCAGTTTGAGGATGGTATGTTGTGCTTAACTTTATCTGCGTCCCCGTTTCCTTTTGAAAACTTCTCCAGAATCTTGAAGTAAAATGACTATCACGATCAGAAATGATCGAGATTGGAACTCCTTGTCGAGTTACTATTTCCTCAATGTACAATTTAGATAATCGTTCCAATGAATCAGTTTCCTTTATCGGTAAAATGTGTGCAGACTTCGTCAACCTGTCGACTATCACCCAAATAGAATCAAATCCCTTCGGAGTCCTTGGTAGCTTTGTGATCTGTAGTAATCTGATCCCATTTCCACATTGGTATTTCTAATCGTTGTAACTGACCAAACGACTTTTGATGTTCAATCTTTACCTTCTTACAAGTAGTACAACCTTCCACATGTTGAGCAATACTCTC